>OX352774.1:257457563-258947642 GCA_947095535.1 Poecilobothrus nobilitatus | reverse complement strand
ACAAAAACAAAAAAACAAAAAAAAAAATATTGCATATTATTTTACTCATACATAAATCGAATTAAAATTTATGAATATGCCAATAAATTTTTTTTTTGGTATAAAATACGCCAAAAAGATTTTGTTTTTTTTTTTACTAGTTTTTAAATCAATAAAAAAAACAAAATAACAAAAAAAAAATGCACATTAATACAATTTTTCAATAAATTGCAATAAATTATAAATAATATTACATTTTTTTTTTTTTTTTTTATTAATACAATACAAAACATATACATAATATATATTGTATATATATATATGTATCTATATAATATTTATATATTAAATGATAATAAATGAGTTGTGCTCGTGCAAATTAATGTCATGTTAACAGCATTTACTGACATTTAAATATTAATTTTTTACCATTACCATATCCCATATTCATTCCTTATAAAAAAAAACAAAAAAAATCCCTTAATTTTTTTTTATACACTTTTTTTTTTTTGGAATGCTACAGTACAAATAAACAACCAAAGTGTCACATGTTATGTCATTCTTTATTTTAATTGTTTACGATTATAAACCCTATAACCTTTTTTTTTTTTTACTTTTTTTTTTTTTTTTATTGTACATTATCAATTCCAATAAAGAAGATACAATAAATAAATTTTCTTGTATCTCTTCCCTTATTTAAATTTTGTCTATATTTGTCTGCCCGATATTTGTATTGACTCCCTTATATCGCAAAAAATTTATTGCAATGAAAATTTTTATTTTTTTTTATTTTTTAACTTTAAACCCTTTCTTAATGTTGTTGTTGTTTTTTTTTTTTTCATTTCGGAAGTTTACCAAGTGTTTTGTTTTTTTTTTTTTTTTTAGATAGTAATCGTCCTTTTAAAGGAAAAACTGTCTTTTTTAAAGTGTTTTAAATTTACATAACACTTTATATCTAATATATTATATTATATTGTATGCATATTTCAATCCCTTTTGCTATAATAATTTTTTTTGTTTTTTATTTTTTTATTAATACGATATAGAAATAAAAAAAAAAGGTATGAATTTAATGAATATACCTACATATTGTATCGATTAAATTAATATTTTACTTTTTTCAGTATGAATGATGAGACTTTGAAATGGTGAAGATTATTTTTTTTTTTTTTTTTTGTATATGGAAACTAGAAAACTCAGTGATGCAGAAATACCAAAGTCAAAAACTTTATTAAGGGTCGTATCATTATCATCAGTTTTGTTCTAAATTGAGTGTAGGAAAATTATGGAGGGGAGTTTTTATTTTTAACGCAATTAGAATTTAAATTAACTTTTAGTTTAATTTTAATTATAACTTTAATATAATCGAAGTTTTTCTTCTAATGAATATTTTAATGTTATAAAAATTAAAATCAGTATGTGGGATCAGTTTTTTATACATAAAAAAAAAAATAACTCCTTAAAAAAAAGAATATTAACGTACTTTTAGAATACATATGCCAAAATTAATATACATAATATCAAATTGAATCATATTTTTCTGCCGGTTCTCTATACGGAAGGTAAATTTAAAAGTATAGGATATGTGAAGGAAGACAAAAGTAAAGGATAAAATTAAGTATCAAAGTGATAGTAAAATCATTGACAATAGCACAATATTTTGATTCAGCGTCCATAATTAAAATTTATGGAAAAGCGCTCAATTTTTTTCAGAATGTGTTATCGTAATACAACAGCCTTCATTGATGCTCATTACGTCAATGATAAGACTTTGCTCTAATAAAATAAAGTCTTTCTTCTTATATTAATCTTCATTTTCTAAAAACTTTTGGAAGAGAGTTAAGCAGTTCAAATGCTGATTCTTACATTATGGAAATAATCAAAAACAAAATTTGGAGGTTGGGTCATAGTAAGAATATCTCACATGTCCACATGTGAAATTTAAAGAAATTTACATGATACATGAGACAATTTTAAAAAGTTTTTTTTTAAATTTTGGGTTAACATTTTAAAAAGTTTTTTTTTAAATTTTTGGGTTAATTTGTAAAAACTTTTATTTACAACAGCATTAACTTTCCATATGTGATTCATACATACTTATGGTTACTATTAAAATAAAAACCAATTTGTTTCAAAATAACGAAACATAAAAACAAATGTTCATAAATATATTAAAAAAAATTAAATCTCTTGGGTCTTTTAGCTTCTAAGAAGTCCAATTGAAACTTTTAATCATTGGACTTTTGACAGATCTTCCCACAATCTTCTTACAAGTTTCTAAACATTTTTTTTTAAAAAAGTAATTAGTAAGGTACACGATTTTCCTTTTTTTTTTTTTTTTTTTGTAAGTAAGGTACACGATTTTCATATTGCACTATTGAAGTCTATCAAACTATATATGTGCATATCTATCCAGCCAATAGTGTAGTAGTTAAAACACCGACCTTTCATTTGAAAAGCTACGGAGTTTAAGTCCCGGCTGGCTCATATAGATTATTAAAAATATAATATATATTTTTGTTATAATATATAATTATTATAAATATATAATATAAAAAATAAGTATATATATCCTATATAATTAAGATAATATCGTAATATATAATAAAAAAATAATGAAATAATTCTTATATAAGATATACATATGGCATAGAAATGAAGAAATATTTACCTTTCGTAGCATTGTACAATAACTTCAGCCGCGTAATCAACGGCTTAGTGAAATTAATGATGCCAGAAACTAAAGCTTAGTCAAATATGAATAAGAAATGACTTAGTGGATGCCCTGTGGTCTTTATAGAAGTATTTTTATTTCGATTATTCCATAGTTTTATTTACCAAATTTACAATACCTAATTTAATACTTTATTTAAATATCTAACACTACCATGCAATTCCATGCTTTAAAAATGTAAAAATAAATTTTATAAATTAATTACCATTGATTAAATATAAAAAATAATATAAAACGAAAAATATCTTTCAATCTAATTGAACAGTATGAGTTTTGTTGATTTCCACATTTTGCAACAATTTCCTTTTAAAACTTGTAACATTCTATAGTTTGGATCCCCAATTATATGGGTCCAAAGTGTAGTATAATTTTCTTGTTTTGAATATTTTTTAATGTGCTGTAAACTTTTCATTCGTCATATTCTGTTTTACGATGAAACTTTCAACATTATTCTGTATATTCACATTTTGAAAGTGTTTCCAGCTTTGAATCGTCTTTTCCTACTTCTTATTCAGACTTCCATTGTATTTTGCAAAAATATGAATTATCCCTAATAGACTAAATAAATTAATTTTATATACCGTTAAGATTTAGTTTTTTTTTTATATTATTTTAGAAAGTCTTTTTTTTTTCAAGAAGATTACATTACATATCAAATATATGCTTTAAGATATTATTAGATATAATATGTATTATAAAATATTTTATACAAAAATCACGAGACATTCGTATTAGAAATTGATATCTAAAGCAGTCACTTTTGTTCTATTTCAATTAAAAGATCATTAAAACAAAGAAAAATTCTAAAAATCTAAAACTAGAAAATAAAAAATAACAGCAATTTTATCACAAAATTTAATCTTAAGTAACACGGTTTTCTTTCTTGAAATATCCTTGGAAATCCTGTAAATTCGCTCAGGACAAATTTATTAAAATAGTTCGGCGGTATGTACATATATGTATATACATTTTATATTATATACATGATTTTTTTTTTGCTTAAATTCCTCAATAGTATAAATGTAGGTATGGTTAGGAATTATAAACAGATAATATAATAAGACTTTTTTTTTTTTCTAAAGGTGAACGGAAGTTGTTTCTGAAATGAAACAAAAAAAAAAAAAAAAACTTTATTTCATCGCGAAATACTCGTCGTATTCTTAAGGTTCAACAAAAAGAAATCAGATTTCTTTTCTTTTCTTTTCTTATCTTTTACAACAAATTCTTACTTTCAAACAAAAGGTACACCGGAAATATTCTGACGCGTGTCTTGAGTTCAACATACTCCTTACAAAAAAACAAAAAAACAAAACGAAAAAAGAATTCAACTCCAACAACAATAACAAAGAAAAAACGACAATTTAATAATCTATTTTAATGTTTTTAATGGTATCAGCTGAGCATAATTTTTTTTTTTCCTTTTTCTTGATTGAAAATGTATCCCTTTAACCTTTTTCCTATATATGTACATTCTAATATTTCATAAGTGTTGGCTGTTTTCTAATGTTATAATAAAAGCGTGTACAGTCAATTTAAGATCTAATTTTTTTTTTTTTTTTGAAAATACAACAGTTTTATAACGGAATTCAAAAAGAATAAAAAAATTAAGGAATATTGCGTGTACGTCAAAAATGCGGATTTTATTAAATAAACTTATATCGTATTCAACGGAAAAACGAGGAAGAATACAGTTGACTTTGTCAACTCTTAGATACCCGTACGAACCGTTAGTATGTTCACAGCCTGTCACTCTGCTTACAATATTATTTTTTTAATATTTTAGTATTTTAAAATAATTTGGGTGAATTTTATAATTTCTAGAACTATGGGTTGTACATATATTCAAACTATATGTTTATATGTACATTCTTCAAAAGCAGATTCTAACCATCCACATAACGATTATCAATCCAAAACTTTTTCAAATATTCTATAGTACCATTTAATACTAAGCGGTAAATGTATATTAAATTTACTAAGTACAAAACAGTAAATATAATTTTAAATATTATATTATATTATATTTAAATATTCCATTGATAGAATAATTTCTTATAAGTACAATAAAATACATATATGTATGTAAATACGGCGCTATATAATATACATCTATACTCTTATCATTCATTCACTAGTGACATATACGATATGTAAATAAACATGATATTATATAAGTATGTATATATATCAATATCATATAAATAAAAATTCTTCAAGCAACCGTTATGTTGTTTATTTAATTACATTTTTTTGTACTACGCATTATATCCTCAACAATTTCAAATTATCGAGTAAAACAAAATGGAAAAAATTCGTTAAAGAAATTTGTTAGAAAATTTGAAAAAATCAAGTAACACTTTCGTCAATTATAAAGTAACCCTATATTATTAAACAAAGTTGTTAACAGAAATAAAAGTATAATGTTGGAGCTTTAATTTTTGTGTATTACTTCAAAAAAGTTTTAACAGGTGTTCAAGTTACAGGTGTTTAAAAATAGGAAATTTTCAGTTTTTGACCCCTTACAGCTCCTAAACGGGGGGTGATACAAAAAAAATTTCTGAAATGACTCATACCAATTTTCCAAGATCTAACTTCTGTCAAAATTTCAAATTTTCAACTTTAACCGTTTAGAAGATGGAAGGGTTAAAGAATTTTGCAAAATTTGAGTTTCGCATAACGGTAAATTTAGACACCGTATGCCAAAATTATATATTTATTGAATATATACTTTTAAAGCTAATGAAAGTAGTAATCGTTTGGCGTTTTCAAAATGAAGATATAGCTTATACAACTTGTGCTATAACAATTTAAATATAAAGCTTTTTTGAACCTTTGGGGAGCTGTAGCTCCGTAACGGGTGGGGCTAAGAAAAAAAGTTATTAAAAATAAAATTAATATTTTTATGAGATCTATCAGTAGTTAAAATTTCATAGCTCTATTGCAAAAAAAATGTGGGGATCTAAAAGTTAGGTGTTCGAGAGCTACCCTAAGGCTTGGCCCAAACTCAACCAAAAAAAATAGGGAACCTATAAATTACTCCCAAAACATTTTGTGTAAATTTCAAGATTCTAGCTTTCTTAGTTTTTGAGTTAGCGTGCTGACGGACGGACGGACGGACGGACGGACGGACATGGCTCAAAAGTCTTAGAATTTTTTTCTGATCCGATCCATACCTTTGAAGGTATATCTAGCTCGCTTATTTCGAGGTGTTACAAACGGAGGAGTAATTTTATTATACCCGATCCTATCGTACGGGTATAAATACATACGTATGTACATTTAGTACATATAGCAGTTCGATATACAAATGTTAGATTTACAGATTTATAAAGATTTATTTTTTTTTTATCCATAACCATTTAAATTCAGTCTATAACGGTCGATGGTTTATGGTTTTATAAAATAGATAAAATATTTTGTTTTGCAAAATAAGGTATTGAGGACAATAAATCGCTTATCTCTTATAATTACTTGCCTCCATCCGGCACATTTATAGTAAAAAAATTTTCCCACAGAATAAAAGAGAAGTTTTCGAATATTCTATACTATAACACAAGAACGTTTTTTACGATTAAATTAAATGTGGGGTACAACTATTTAAGATGTGTGAAGTTAACAATATCTAACAGAGGAGACAATTTTTCTTCAGGTTAAATTTATTATAAAAAGTTGCCATTATATTTGAGATCCACCCGCATTTAAACGTTTTTTAAAAAAAAAGTTCTTATGATTATCTAATCCTATACACTATACATTAATTTTTTAACAACGTTAAATCCCACGCTCATCGGTGAACATAAAAAAAAAACTTGCGTTAAGTTTCACGTGTATCATCGGTGAACATTTTTAAAGTTAAAAACAAGTACATTACACTGATTCTGGATTTTGAGAACATATTCAACAATGTTCACCGCGGTGATAAACGTGGAACTTAACACAAGTTTATTTTTATGTTCACCGGTGAGCACGAGATTTTGAAATATTTGTATGATGTTTATCTGTGATATACGTGAGGCTTAACGTGTCAAGTACATTTACATAATTATCACCCATATTCTCTAAGACTCATTACTGAGGCAATGAAAAAATGTATTGCGTCACTTCAAACTATTAAAATGATTATTATAAGCAAAAGTTTTATGTATTGCTAAGAAAAACAGATGTAATATAAAAAGACTGTTGCTTCGTAAGTAAAGTCTTGCATAAATATACTAGACATAATGCTTTTGAGATCACTTTTACGTGTACAAAAATAACCAATATGGCGTCCATTATGCTCTTCATATGATATGCGTCATGAAAACTATGGGTGTATATATTTCAGAAATTTAAAAATATTGTTCTTTTTATTAAAACTTTTAAATTAATTTATTGTTATTAAAATAATTTTGTTGCCTATAATAGTCTTAACTGAATTTTTGTAATATAAATATTGGATGTCGCCAGAACTTTTATTCAATATTATTGCAATTTTAACCATTTTTAAAGAGTGTATAACAATAAATGAATTCTTAAAATTCTCAGATCTTTAATGTGTTACTCAGAGCTATATATGGTAATTCTCCATAAAGACGAATATTATAACTTTAAAACGAAAAAAATACAAACATAAACAAAATTTAATGTAACTCTGTACTTTATACTTTGTAAATAATATCAACATTAACACTTAATTTAGTAGTTTAGCCAATATTATCAGCAGCATCTTACAAAAATCTATTGAAAAGATGAGAGTTCAATTTATTTTCAAATATAAAGGCTGAATCAGAGATAACTGTAAACATAATTAACATGTTGACCGATAAATTATCTCTAAGACTAAGTATACCATAAATGTAAGACTTCTTAATTAATTTCAAAGAAAAACATACAACTTACCATAATTACAAATTATTATTACAGTAAAACGGAACTTAGCTATATTTTTTTATGCCTCAAAAATTTCTATAGTAAGTAGCTGACATTTTGTTGTTTTAACAAACTCAAAACTTGTTCCTGTTAACTAAAATTTCTAATAGATTGGGAATTATTTGATTGGTTGATTTTGAATAATAAATATAAAGTATAATTGGTTGACGTATTTAATAATTTTAATTTTTTCTGTTATTGGTTCAAATTTGGTCAATAGTGTTGAAATAGCAAATTTTAGATGTTGCCATATAAGAAAAAATTTAGCCTAATTTTAATTTTTATGCTAAAAGCTTAATTTTAATTTTAATGTAGTAAAAATAATGCTTTATTAATTATATTTTAGAAATTAAAAATAGACAGAAAATTAAATAAAGTTATCCATGTTAGAATTTTATGAAAAGTCACTTTAGAAACTTACATATATATAGATGGTGAATCACTAGAACACTCTAATTATTTCTGACATATATTTTTAGTTTTTATTTTTTAATCTGTCTCATAATCAACTGGTTTATACCGAGTGCTTTCAAAATTGAACAACCATATTAATGTTGTAACGTTGGATTTTATGTATAGATAGGTAAATAGAAAGGACTACAGATTTATTAAAAGCCTGTAAAAGAATTTTTTGCTTATGATGGTAAAGAAATTTTGATGAATTTTAATATTGTATAAAATATTCTCTTTATAATAAACATGATTAAAAGTTGATTTCCTATCTAAAATACTTAACCTTAGTAATAGATTATGAAATTATTCTGAAAGACGAGGAAATAGAGTACAGTAAACTCAAAGCGTACATCAATTGAATGAATGAATTAATGAATGAATTAATGAAAGTATTTCATTTTCCGGTATAAAGTCAATCAGATTAATCTATTAAAGAATGTGTTAGTTTAAAGAAGAAGAAACCATACATTTTTCAACATATTACGGTAAACTGTAAACGACGATTAAACATGAAATAGATATGGAAAATATTTATGATAATTCACACTTTAACATATTCTAAGTAAGTGGTTGGAATTTTAAAAATTTTAGTAATATCTGTAGATTGAATAAAATATTTAAATGTATAAGTTATACGGAAGTGAATCTAGCCTTTTATTATTTTGTACATGAGAAAATTTTATATTAAAGAAAACTACAATAAACCATTTTTTTTTTTTTGATATTTGAAACAAAGGATATTTTTATATTTATATTTTTTTTTTTATTTTTTTGCGATGTTCCATAGTATTTCCGTTCTCATATATATAGAAATTTATCAAATTAACAAAAACCAAAAATAACAATAAAAATAAATTAAGAATTTTAAAACATTTCCCCTTATATTCTATATAATAATATTACAAACATATTATACTACACACATTCACTTAAGTATCCTTTTTATTAAAATGTTTTGATGCAAAGAAATTTTTTTTTGTTTTGAATATTTTCTTTAAAGAAAACAAAAATTTTCTTTTGTTTCGAGAATTGCATACGTGATTCTTTTATTTTTTTTTTTTTTTCTTTTAAATCAAATTCTATAGATATGGCGGGTATTTTTAATATATAACTATAATAATTGTATATACATATTCATATATTATATACGTGTATATTATCCTGGTCAAATTTCCTGACTTATGATTGATTCTTATAGGTTAATTTTTATTCATTAATGATTTTATTACTCAAATAATTGTATTGTATGTCATAATACACAAACAAATACACATACAAATTAACAAAAATACGATTATATGTGTAAAACTTGTGTGATATTATGAACAAAGAAAATAAAAAGTTTTAAGTATTTATTTATTTTTTTTTTTGATTTAAAAGAATTTCCTTTTACTTTCAAAAGTCAAAAAAAAAAATTTTTTTCTCGATATTTTTGTTCGATATTTTGAAAAATGGATAATTTGTTATTTTAACAGGATGGAGTAAATTACATAGAAGACATCAAATTGAACACTTTTGAAATTATAACTTTGAAAATCTGAAAATTTTTTTTTTTGTATTTTGTTGCTCACAGCTCAATATTATATTTGGCAAATTTAGTAAAGCTAAGCATGACGAACTTAGAAAATTTAGTTAAATATTAATAAGTTATGGGTTTCCTAAAATGCCTGTACTCGATTTTTTTACTACAATTATCTCCCAAAGAAGTTGTTTCCATTTGAATGGATGCTTTTTCATGCCAATATTAATTAGATGATTGGTAAGAACAAGCGTTATAATTTTTATCTTATTTTATAAAGATATCATGTTGCCAAAACTTATTGTGAGTCAGTTAAAACAATCATAATATTGCGTCATCTTTTGAATGTGTTACTATACTGGATTAGTAAGAAAAGGTGCAGAGACAGAATGTCCGAGGAAATAGCGCCCGTGGGTGTTAATTCCTTTTTGCATTGGAATTAATTAGAAGGATAAAAACTCATAATTAGAAGGAATTAAAACCCGCGAACTTTAATTCCTTTTAAATTGGAATTAAAACCCACACCATTTTTGTTAATAAAAGAAGAGAGTAAAAGAATATATAGAGCAAACGCATTAGGAAGGATTTTAGAGTTTTAGATAAACATTGAGGTATCTCCTTTTTCCAAAAAAAATGTACTAATATGTATAAGTGCGAGAGTTTAAATTGGGAGGGATTTTAGAGTTGGTTATAAAATCAGGGCTATATGCTTTTGCCAAAATATGTACATAAGTAATACTCCTATTGTCAGGGATTCAAAATCAGGATTATACGCCTTTTACAGAATATTTAGATATATGCATATGCGAGTTTTGAATTAGGAGGATTATATACATATTCTGGAAAAAGCGTATAACCCTGATTTTGTAACTGATTTTGTAACGTCTTCTGTTTCAGAAACTCGCATATCCATATATCTAAATATTCTGTGAAAGGCGTATAATCTTGATTTTGAATTCAATTCTAAAATTCCTCCCAAAATCTCTGAGGCCTTCACAATGAGAAAATCACAAAAATCCTATAGGACTTCTGGCTCATTGAAGTGAGTCAAAAGTCCCAATGGGACTTGGGACCATGGGACTTCCGACACGCCACCAAATAAAATACAGTCAATTGAAATACAGACTCATGATAGTAACCTTTGTGTTACTCAGTGGGCTTTAATTATTTTTCAAAATGGACTTAAAGCCCATGATCTAGTCACTAGTGGAATTAAAATCTGTGGGCTTTAATTCTTTTTTGAAAAGGATTTAAAGCCCACGGGCGTTAATTCCAAAAGTTTTGGAATATGATATTTGCGATTGGTCATCAATATTAATAGCTAACTTGGCGGATAATAATAATATCGACCACTAATCTACAAATAGTTAGAGAATGAAAATTTATTAACAGAAATCGATCCTCATGAGAAGATAAATGAATACTGATTTGACCATGACGAATATCTTAAAGCAAAATGAAGAAACTTTATTGGATCGATTTAATTCTTAGCGAATCAAATCCCCGTTTGGCAGACCTAATTTTACATATGTACTATAGTTTTATATACGTACTATCAATTCCGTAATGATTTTTATAAATCGATGTTTTCGATTTTACTCGATTTTTTTACTCCAACCATAAAAAATTTCAATAATATAAAATTTTATTTCTGAAAAACTAAATTTTTATTTATTATTGAACACATGCTTATAAATATATAAAAATAAATAAAACTAATTGTATATAATGTAATTACAAAAAAAAAAATAAAAACACATTCACATAAAAATAATTTTATTTAAAAAAAAAAAAAACCATTTTTAACATCTGTATAACAAAAATGTATTTAGAGTAAAAAAAACAAAAAAAAAACAATTTTAAAAGTTATTCTAAATTTATCTAAAGGAATGCTGATATTGTTGTGATAATAAACAAAGTACACCTCTTGACATCCGTTATTAGTACATTACAAAAATAAAACAAAAAAAAAACATCTATATAATATATATATATATAAAACTAATAAGTATACCAATATAACTACAATTAAACATATAAAAATATAAATATATTTATTATATATGTACGAATGAATGTTTTATATTTCATTCATTTTGTATAACTATACAAAAAAAAATATCTGTAGATGAGTGAATTCCAACTGAGTAAATTATAGACTCTTATTATTTTTCAAAATCAAAAAAAAAACAAAAAAAACCTTAAGAATTTTTGATTTAAAATCTTTTTATTATTTTATATTAAGAGTCCTTTATTCGCGACTTTAATAAAAATCCTTAAGGATATTTATATTTAAATGTGAAACTAAAATTAAAGAATTATTTCATAAGGAATTTTATGATAAATTCAATCAGAAATGAAAATCTTCACTTTTAATATACAAAAACAATATACATACTATTTAAAAAAGTACTGGCTGACTTTCATCTTATAGATATTTAACCCAGCTGGAATTATTGTCTATATACATAACTGTTTTAGTTAGTTGTGTCTGATTTTTTTTTTTTTTTTGCCAATAAATTTTTATTCAATGAATACCGAAATAAATTCAATTTTTTTATAGAACATTTTTTTGTTTTTCTTTTTTTTTTTTATATAAATGTTAAGAGGGTTAAAAAGCTACAGACTTTTACTTGTTTTTACCTTCTTTTTTTTTATATTTTTTTGTTGTTTTTTTTTTTTTTTTACAAAAGTTAATCAGAAAAAAAAAATTTAAATTCTATTGAATTGAATTTTGTTTTAGACTGCAATGGTA
This sequence comes from Poecilobothrus nobilitatus, assembly GCA_947095535.1. NCBI lineage: Eukaryota > Metazoa > Arthropoda > Insecta > Diptera > Dolichopodidae > Poecilobothrus > Poecilobothrus nobilitatus. The sequence continues at coordinate 258,935,294 of OX352774.1, read as the reverse complement.
TTTTAAAATATTTTTTTTTTTTTGTTTTTTTTTTACCTTTGAACTTCATGTTTTCATACGAACTGTAAAAAAGGAAAAAAAAATATGGCTTCAGACTATCTGAAATCAAAAAGTTTAAAATAAAAAATGACTGTGGAAAAATTTACTGGTGATTAATTATGAATCCTAATTTTTTTTTTTTTGTTTTTAATACAGTAATAGTGATTGAAAGACTGAAGTTTTTATTTTATTTTTGTTTTTAGTTTTATTTTTTTTTTTAAATAACTGAGTATTTTTTTTTTATGAGATCATTTTCGAACTATTGCACTGTTGAATACATTAAAAAAATAAAAATAAAAATATGCCCTAAAGTATTTTTGTTTATATAAAGTGATAAAAATTATCTATACGAAAAATAAGGACCTCCTGTTAAGCTTTTCTTCACAAAAAAAAAAAAAAAAAAAAAAAACATGAAATAAAATCTAAAGTCAAAGTAAGCAAATCATTTAGTAATTGTTTCAAGGACAAAATACAGGACATGTTTTTGATGAATTAAGACATTACTTGAAAATGATAAAGAAAACAAAAAAAAAAATTACTCCACAGGATATTTGATAAAATATATATATTTTTTTTAAATATTATCACTTTTTTTTTGTTTTGGTTTTTGTTACAAGAATACAAAAGTACAAATGTTAAAGGGAATTTTTTATAAAAATTATTATAATATGTTTTACTTATATATAAAAATTGATTAAATAGGTTTAAAAAAAGGCGGGAATTTTGAAATTATTGTGGCTTTTTTCGTTTTTTTTTTTTGTTTTGATTTTATTTTATAACAGTTAATATATTTTGTTACAGTAGCAAATTGTAAAAACAAAAAAAAAAAATTAAGTTTAAATTTTTGTATATAAATCTTAAAAAATTTTATAGTAATTCTCAAATTTAATTTTTTTTTTATACAAGTTATTTGTTTTAAGTTTTTGTTTGTTTATCTGTTATTAAATTAAAAATGTCGCGTATATTGGAAAACGTATTTCAATTAGATTTGTACATTTAAAGCTGAAAGAACATTTTTTTCCCCATTTTGAATTCAATCTATACTAATGTATCCACCAGAAACTACTGTCTGAAGCTCATTTTGGATTAAATGTTATGTAAATGTTATATGGATTTAAAGAAGCGTTAGAAGTTGCTACACAGCAGAAGATATCATAAATGTATTGTATCCTTTTAAGTTTTTTAAGGATCAAAAACCAGCCACTATTAGACACAGCTGAATTTACTTTACATATAATTTACTTTTATTAGTATTAGGTATATGTAAAAAGAAAAGTGTATGTGTGTGTGTGTGCAAAAATTCTTAAATAATTTTAATACTATTGACGCTATTATTAGTAAAATTAAGTCCTATTTATGTCAAAAATGTTATGAATAAATTGAAAGTCGAAAGAATTGAAACCTTTAAAATCATTCACTGTCTTTATTTGATCTATATATATATATATATATATATATTATATGACTCATATTCAATGACATGATCGGACAATGACATGAAATTGGGCATTTTGAATTGAAATAAAAGTTTCAGTACTTCCTTAATAAATTTTATGTTTTTTTTTCAAAAAAAAGTCTTGAACGCATCTTGAATTGAAATGCATTAAGTCCTGCAATAGTAATATAGCTAAGATGTCGCTCAAAAGAAATTTCAAAATAAATTGCAAAAACAGAACTCATATAAAACTTTACCAATCCAATCCGACTATAACTGATGGGTTAACGAAACGAAACGTATAAAACACAGTCTTTAATATAAAAAAATAAAAAATATTGCAATAGCCAAATATAAACCAATAAAAAATTCACTAGAACGTTAAATTTTGATTTCACTTAAAAATCTATAAAAATGAAGAAAATATTTAAAATTATTTTTAAATTTCTCTTCTTTCAAAAAGAAAAGGATATATTGAAAATTAATATTATTTTTTTTAAAAAATTCCTTTAAAATAACTTCACTATTTGCAAAAACAAAAAGAACTAAAAAAAAACTTTTTAAAACTGACTGCAAAATTTTTAAAACAATTTAACAAAACTTTTTATTGAATTGACTTAAGTCCTTAATTTTTTATTTTGTTTTTTTTTTTTTTTTTGTACAATAAAAAAACAAAACAATATCAATTTCAGTAAAAAAAAAACCTATATATATAAAACCGCCCGAAGCCAATATTAAAATTTCTTTAATAATTTTTTACGTGTGAAAATTTTGAATTAAATGTTATTGATATGACCTAAAAATTCCAATCATTGGCACAAAATTTTTATAAAAATCAGCAGGAAAACATTAAAGTTCTTTTTAAGGATCTTTTAAAAAGAAAAAAAAAAAAACATTAAAACATTTTAAGAATTAAAATTGCATACACTTTAAAATATTCTATAGATACTCTATAAAATATTTATTTATTTTTTTTTTTTTTTGCATGCTGGGAAATGTTCTTAACCTTTAGATTCTTAACCAAAGTTTGACAATAAATTTAGCGATAATAAAAATTCAATAGAAAATATTAATGGAAAACTCTTAAAGTTGTGTCAAGTGAAGTTTTAAACAAGAAAAACTTCAAAGTATATAACATTTTTTCTTTAATTTAATCCAAACAAAACTAAATATATATATAGAACTTGAAAAGAACTAATTTATATAACTGTATTTTTTTTTTTTTTTTGCAAACTATAGAATTAATTATAAAGGTAATTGATTTTTTTTTTAAATTTTCATTTGGTTCTTTTCAATATTTTTAAAGATCCAATCACAAATGTCAAAACATTCAAATTAGTTATATTGAAAATTGAAATAAACTGATATAATAAACACAATATCGACCATTGACTACCGGCGAAATTCGCTTCGTCGAACTATTTTTCGTCAAATTAAAACATAATTGTAGCGAAACGAAAAATAAAAATAAACATAAACAATTAAAAAATATTAAATAATGGATATTTTGTCCGAAAATTGTACGGATTTCGAAAACTTATAAATAAGAAAGAGATTACTTACGGATAAATTACCGTTATATAATCTATTATCGGCACAATTTTTTGAAATGTTCAAAACAAGCAAATGGATAGTTGAATTTAGCCCGGAATTTTTATTTACTGTTTTTTTTTTTTATTTAATCGAAACCGTCGAAAGTTATTATGAGAGAAAAATTCAATGAAAATGTATTTAGTAAAGGAGTTAATAATATATTTTAAAAAAGAATATTGTAGTAAACGAATTAGATAATTAAAAATATAAACTATTATTTTTATATAAAGTAATATTTTTAATTTTTCATAAAATCATATTTATGACAGTAATAACAATAGTCGTATCAGTAATATCAAAATTTGGTTGTAAAATGCACCAGTAATAGGATCAATCGATCGGTCTGCCAAAAATTTGAAAAAATATTAAAAAGTAATTTACTTATACACTGAAAATTCATATTACAAATGTGATTGTAAAAATACAATATCTAATAATAAAATCAATTTTTTATAAGAATTATATTTTTAAAATCTTTTTTATAGAAGAAATTCGAAAAAAATAAATCTTTATATGTCTGTAATAGGCAACTTTACCTTACTTCATTTTCATCAAAAAAAAACCAATTTTATCTTAAACCTTAAACAAAGAAATTTTAATTGAAAACTAATTATTTAATGTAAATGCCATTTTTAATTGTTGAATGTCAAACAGGACCATCAGCGAAAAAAATAAAAAATATCTTAATTTCGGCTGCGACAAATTTTTGATTGGACATCGATCGTTTCAATTGTAAATAAATATACATAAGAATGCGAATTTTTCATCGATGGTATGTTTATTACTTTAAAAAAAACTTTCTTCACAATATAACTAAAAGCTGTTAAAATACAAAGTTGAACATTTTATATGATATATATACATATATTGATATATATATATATAGATATATATGGGGAATTTCATGAGCCAAAATGAGCCAAAAATCGAAAATTTAAAAATAAAATATATAATAACTTATACGGTGCTGTAAGGTTCCAATATTAGATAACGTGAGAATTAGTTCTTCATCTGGTTTCCTTTTTAAATTGTGTTTTTAAAATCGATTCAAATCCATTCTTGAGGCAAAAAATTGTTTATTAAAATGCCCGATTGTCCTGATGACTAACGCATTCTAGTTTTCTTGTCATTTTTACAAGTTGTAATAAAAAGCCTGTAATTAGATTTTAGTCCATGTTTTATCAATAAATATATATGCAATATAAATGTAAGATTTTCTTTTTTTATATGCTTTTATATTAACTCGTCGGTGTCGGTTTATTTTTTATTTATTTATTTATTTATTTGTCATTCTGTCACGCTTTTTATTATCTTCGTAATCTGTTAGCAACATTTATAAGTGTAGTATGGTTCAGAGGAAAGTGTACAGGTTTCAAAAGTGGGGGTCATGTTGTTCGAATCCAGTTCACATGCAACTTTTTTTTTTTTTAACTATCTATGCATCAACCTTTTTTAAATAAAATATGTATATATTTTGTATATATGAATTTAAAATTTACATTTTTATCTCTTATTCATGCATACAAACATACACATTATATTTTTGATCTTTCCTGGTGTTTTGTATTAGCATAATTAGCAAAACACAATCCATACATACAATATTTTTATGTATGTTGCTAAGTTATTTTGTTTACAACATTTGTTTAGTATTTAAATCAAAATATTTGCTGTCAACATTCTTTAATGCATATTGAATATGCATGGTTAAAAATTAAGATTTTATGTTCGTAATATGTTCATTAAATATTTAAGTGTTGTATAGTGCAGAGGAGAGTGTACAGGTTTTGAAAGTAAGAGTAATTTAGTTCGAATCCAATTCGTGTGCGTACATTTTTTTTTTTTTTTGTTAACTGTATTCATCAACATTGTTTTAATAAAATTTTATGTATAATATACACATATTATTTGATCTTTCCTCCTTTAATAATTTAGTTCAATCAATCTTGATGTGCACATGTATTTTGTATTAGGATTTAGCAAAACACAAAATATATAGGTACAATATTTTTATGTTGATAAATTATTTTGTTTTAAAACATTTGTTTAGGATTTAAATCAGAATATTTGTTGTCAACATTCTTTATTGCATATTGAATATGCATGTCGTTAAAAATTAATGTTTTATGTGTTTTATTTAGGAACATTTATTATGTATATTGTGTATATAGATATACAAATAAAAATTTTATTCAAAATAATTCCAATTGCCAAATTCAAACTACATACATACATAATATTATTTATGTACATGGTAAAAAATATAAAAAGTAAAGATCATTACAAAATTATGCTTTTGCGCATTACGCATTATGATTTACAAACAAAATTTTGTTAACACAAAAAATTAGAACTACGTATGTAAATATGTACATAATATTTATTTATTTATTTATATTCAGGTACCGTGGTAAATAAATGTGCCGGGTAGCTATAACGCCTGTTTCCTGGTACGAATGTGGGGTGTACGTGATATAATGATATATAAAGTATTTACATATTGCGATATATGAATATTTTTTTTTATATTATAATTATTGTACCCAGCCGGGAATCGAATCCGAGACCTCTCATTCCCTTATGAATGAGAAGCGGTGCGTCAACCACTGCACCAATGGCTGGATACACATAATATTATGTTAAACTAATTTCCTAAATTATTTTGTTCCGCTCCATTTGTTTATAATTTAAATCAAGATATGTGTCAACAATTTTTACTGCATGATCTTATTAAGCGAGTGGAATAAAAAAGAAACACGAACCTCAAATTTCGCAGATTTTTATTTAACCTTATTCCAGCAATTTACTTTTATATTATAACAGTCCAAAATGCTTGCACTAGCAACTCACTTTTATATACAGTCCAAAAAGCTAAAGTTTTGAAATCAATTTTATTTTCTACTTTTTAGGGGGCGAATTCGGTTTTGCTAAAAGTATATTTTAAAAAATATTTTTTTTACATTTTATTTTTTACTAATGTAAAGGAATTCGTAGAAAATGGTATAATATTGAAAATTATTAAACTAACAAAAGTGTACGATCCCGATGACTAACAGAATTTTGTGCAAATATAAGTTACTTTTCTCGTTTAAGTTTTTGTTATTAGAACACCGAAATGTTAGTGAAATATTGCTCTATAAAAGGGTTTTAAATATGCAATTATTTGCAGACTAGAGTTAATGATACCTAGGCTACCTAGGCTAGGCGATACCTATTTTCAAAAGTGTGTTAACACGTTTTGTGTGTTATAACACACTTTTCTCTTCTTCATATCTTAAAACCAGTTAGAGATAGAGAAAAAGTTATTAGGTACTAATTATAGGACTTGAAAAGCTGTCTCAAAATATGCTATAAAAAGTACCTCAAATACCGGGTGTTTCAAAAGAAAATTGAGTTTGAAACATAATTTTTTAATTTTAAATCATTTTAAACCTGCATAACTTTGTAACTGTTGGCGTTATGGAATCATTAGAGCAAAAATAAAAATTAAAGCTAACAACTTACTCTATAAAATACATTTTTTTTATCTCTCTACTTAATACCGTTCAAAAGTTGTAGATTTTAGAAATAGATTTAGATTTAGAAAAACAAATATGCGTATTGCATACTAATTTGCTTAGATAAAGCTCTTCATTTAACAATATACTAAATTTAAAAAAAAAATTTTTTTGTGTATAACGAAACCATGACTAATTAATTTTAAATTAAAAAGCATTAAATAAATTTTCTAATTTGCATCAAACCATTCAATAATTTTTCAATTAATTCAAAACAATATAAAATAAATCTTTAAGGTTTCCTCTTTAAATAAATTTTAACTCCCCCTTTTTTTTTGTATTAACGAAAACAATTTCATTAAAATGTAAATCTTTGTGGTTTAATTTTTTCCAATGACAACTTAATTTAAACAAAAAAAAAAATAAAGACAATTTAACATCCTTCTAGAACACTGAGACATCAAAAAAATATATTAATAATACAGTAAAGACACCTTGCAAGAACATTTGAAACATATTTTAACTATTTAAAAAAAAAAAAAACAAACAAACAAACAAGTGTCGAAAAAATTATGACATAAAAGAAAGAAAAACAAAATAAAAAAGGATATCCAAACATCAGAATCATTTCAGAATGAAAAAGACGAAGAGACCCATCAAAAACATAAATTACTTATAAAAAATAAAAATAAGAACATAAACAGTTATTTATTTGTTATATTATGTACGAGTACATGTAACAGTAATGGTAACAGTAAAAATTTCAAAAATATTATTAAAAATAATTTCTTCTTTTTATTAAGAATATTTTATAAGAATTGTTATAATTAAAATGAATTTTTAAACGTTATTGTGATTACAGTATACTCATCAAACAATAAATTTTTTAACTTATAATTTTATTTTTTTTTATATTTTCTTTTAAATTTCCCTGAAATATCGAATAACTCCTAACTACTAACTAATTAACCGGTTTTTTTAAAATTATAATAAACTAAACTGAAGTTTAATTGCATTTTTTAACTCCAATTTAACTGTTTTAAAGATAAGGTACAAATTTTATAGTACAAAACAAATATCACACTTTATAATTAAATCTAAATTCTAGGACCAAAAATTTTGCAGCCCTTATTTTTAAAATACATAATATAATTTAAATCAATATTTAATTTATGATTCTTATCAGAAAAAAAAGAGAACTCCAACAAATTCACTGTACTTTTTTGTTTTTGTATATGAACAAAAATTTAACTTTTATGTATCCCACTGAGAAAAGGTCAAAAAGCCTTTAAAGATCGATAAATTCTTAAGTAAAAATCTAAAAAAAAATACACAAAAAACTCTTTAACAAAAACAAAAATTACCCACTCAAACGTATTTAACATTTTATTTCTGTAATATTTAAGGTTTTAAAAAACAGATTTTCTCTTTCTTTAAAATAACGGTAACTATTTACGGAAAAACCTTAACGGAAAAATGATTTGTTTTTTGAAAAGGAAGATAAATAAGGATTTAAATTAGGAATAAGTAAATAAATAAGGATTTAATAAGGAGGAGGATTAATATTCGAAAGAAAATTACAATTTTTATAATGAATATGGTTGTGTTATTTTTGTCATCCCTTGTTGGATGACAGAATCTTAATTAATTTTTTATTTTATTTTAAATTTTCTTTTTTTTTTTTTTTGTCAATTTTTATAATTTTTTATCAAAAATGAAATTTTAATTGAATTTTAAGCGTTCGCGTAATTGTCATAAATATCTTAAGAAATTATATATGAAATTAATGGGAAAGATTTTATTAATTAAAATATCCGGACTATATAATAATTTTCAAATGTTTCTAAGAATTTTATGTTTTAGTTCACTATAAAATGTAACTAAATTCACTATAAACTATGAGTTTTATAGATTTAAATTAACCGAAAATCATAAATATAATTAATTAAAATTTTCTTTTATACATCTAGTTCTATGAGGACGAAGTCTAAGATACAAATCATAATGAATTATCTATACGATTCATGAAGAAAACTTAATCAACTAAATAAAAGTAACTATTTTCATTCAATTACTCTTAACCAAAATGAAAAGTGATAATGTCAATTGAACTAAACACGAAAGTTATTAAAAATTACATCCTACTTGTGCCATTCTAATAGACTTTTCAATATTATTATAGAACAGAACTTTATCTAGAAAGTACTTTACTAAGTTCAATTTTCAAAAAAAGATTTAATTCTACTGAAGAGTCTAATGCAGGAAACTGAACAAAGACGAAACAACTTTACCTATAACTATATATAATATTTACCTTTCATTAAAAGTTTAAATGCCGTTATTCTAATAGAACTGAACGAAACGAATAGAAACTGAGAAGGATGAAAGGACTAATTTTCGTGTTTAACAGACTTAAACCTAAATTATAATATTTTAAAAGAATCTCAGTTTTTCCTCTTCTAGTTTTAAAAAGAAATTTTTTTTTTTTAATTTATTTAATTTATTTTTTAAATAAATATTTAAATTTCAATTGATATAATTGATCATAATTTAATTTAACTTGGTTTAACTTAAAGCATACGGATTATATTTATCCAACATCTGCTGGTAATCATCTTTAATCAAGATAATATTATATGATTAAAACAAACCACTAAAAATTTTACAGAATATTGAAAAAATATTTTAAAATCACTAAATTTATAAATTTACAAATCACTCCGTTTCTTGCGCAAACTTACATCGGTAAATCTGTTAAAATGAATGTACTACGCATGAACAGTTCAAAAAGAGAAAAAAAAGTGTAAAGTTAAAAATAATGCTTTTACCCATTTTCGGATTATAAATTTTTGTTTTATCCATAATTTTAGTATTCATTTCTTATACTAAATCCGTTATCCAAATGTTGAATGTAAAATATTATCGTGACAACTTGTAAGAAATTCTTAATTAATTTTTTTTTTTTTTTTTTTTTTGAATTACAAGTTGTATGACATTTTTTGTATTTACCGTTAATGATTACAGAAGTCGATATTGGGTTACACTAAACTTAAAAGAAAAAAAAAAACGATTTTACAATAAGAATTTAAAATCGATTTATTAAACTGTCGTAGTTATCATTTTAGTATCTTACAGAATTATTTATTATTTTTCTTTATTGACAAAAAAAAAAAAACTCTGGTGCTATAAAATGTTTAAAAAAATTCGGTGTTTTATTTTTATGAAAATATTTGGTGGTTAATAAAATTTATTTAGAGCTGTAAATCATTTCAAATTTTTGAATTAAATATGATACGGTTTTCAAATTCGATTTTACTAATTTGCTTTATACAGTACCGCTTTATACTTTTTACTTAATTTTAACAATATTAATAGAATGTAAAGGATAAATTTAACAGTTTTCATTCAAGCTAATCCAAAATATTTTTTTAAAAGTTAACACTTATCAGGAATTACATAATTTCTTTAATTTTATTTTGTTTTTTTATTATACCCGTATGAACTATGTTCAAGGGTATAATAAATTTTCCATTACATTTGTGACACCTTAAAGGAGTCGAGCTAGATATAGTGTCAAAGGTATGGATCGGCTCAGAATCGAATTCCGATTCGATTAAGCCATGTACTTCCATCCGACCGTCCGTCCGCACGATAACTCAAAAAATAAAGTAGCAAACAACTCCACAATTTACATAAATATGTCTCTGTAGTTAACATCGATACTAAAACATCTGAAAATTTTTAAAAGATGGTCAAGTTTTATAGAAACAGGGTATATTATGTTCATATGGGTATCCCAGAGTTGACACAGTCTACTCTATTGCACTTTTCCTGGTGTTTTTTTTTTTAAAGAACTTTAAGTTTTTATTAAAATTTTAAGAAATTGGCTTGACATTGAATATAGTAAAAAACAAAAAAAAAAAAAAATTCATTCTATTTAAGAAATATTTTATTACAATTCATATCATTTTAGTAGATCATAAAAAAACAATTGTTTCACATCAAATAAAATCATAATACGGTAAAAAATTTTATTAGTCGTTAGTCGTTACTAAATTTTGGCAAACAAAAACAATTTAATTTATTTTATTTTTTTATATCTTAATTTAATATATATATATATATTTGCATATATATTTTTTTTATTTAGCAGAAATATCTATTAAATTTATATACTGTGACTAAAGTAAAATATATTAAGAATCATAATTAAAAAAAATTGTTTCCATATATTACCTACTAATTACAACTTATAGTACCATATAACTTTAAATGAATATTTAAAATTACTGATTACTCTTATCTTTTAAATGAAATTTCTAAAATTTCTCAATTGTTAAATTTAAAAATTCTGTAATATTATTTTGGAAAATAGATATTAATATTTAACCTATATATATTTAAAGTAAATGAAGATAATATGTTTCTATAGTGTTCCAATATTGTAATGATGAGAAATTGTGATTAACCATTCTGTTTAGTTATATCTGATATTTGAAGCTTAATTCTTAAAGTAAGCCCAAAATATCACAGTCATTTCAACATTTTAAAAATTAACATCTGAAGCTCCTAAACATTTTTATTTCAACTGAGGAAATGCCGTTATTTACAAGATATTTTAACAAAAAAAAGAAAAGTGGTTCACTAAAATAACAACAAATCGAATCAAAAACTTTAAAATTCTAAAATGTAATCTATTATCCAGTTAACAACTCTAATAATTTATTACCTTTTATATTCGGTATTTATTTTATAGCTTAATTGTCCAGTCAATTCGGTAATCTAAATAGATAGAAAAATAAGGCAACAACAACTTGAAATCTACTATATATTTTTTTTTTTTTTGATTGATAATAGTAATAAATATAAACAAAAACAATAAAAAAAAACCAAAAATACAAATTTATTAATATTCCAAAAATAATTTATTATAAAATATATATGTAAATAAATATTTGTTAAATTTTATTATTTAAAAAAAAAAAATTATCTGATAAATAAAAATTATTATTGATTTCAACTTATAAAAAGAAATAGAATTGAATACACTTATACTTTAACAATTTTATCTGAGACCAAATCGATGTCATCAAAGACACTAATTCATTTAATCTAAAAAAAAAAAAATGTTTAATAAGATCATCATAACAAGTATTTATTTAACCAGAAAATAATGAAAAAATTTATTTAAAATTATTTGGAGTATCTATTATCTATTATTTAATTGTATTTTAAAATCTAATCCAAATATAGTAATAATTACTATATGAAAACTACTGGTCCGGCCAATGTTTCATTATAATAAATCAATGAGATACATTTTTTATCTTACAGTCAGCTGAAATTTATTTGTAAGAAAATTTAAACATGATTATAGCCAAAACCTAAATGAATACATTCTGAACCCAACCAATCTACTTTCTTCTATCTTTTTCTAGGGTGGTATTAAACTCTATTTATTTGTTCTCAAGTTTGACATATTTTCCTTTTCTCAAATAATTTATCAAATAATTTTGATCTATTATAGGTATATGAAGAAAACTCAGTTAGTCTAGGTTACTGAAGAATTAAAGAGAACATCTGTTAGAGCTTCAATGCTATGAAACAGTGAAATAATTTGGTTTATATATCATATCCACTTAATATAATTTTAATACATATTGTATATTTTTATAAAATGTTACAAATATGTTTCTGGAAACATTTTGAATTTTTTTTTTTTCTCTCAATAATAATTAGTAATAAATTAAATCTTGATGCAAATAAAGCGCCTAATTGTAAAATCATTGAATGAGTCAATTTGATTCATATTCGTAAAATTGGGTATAATATTATATGGAAAATCACAAAATATAAATCCCGTCTGGAAAAATTGGATTTGTATATACATATGTAGGTAATTACACATAAATTTGATTATGTATATAATTAAAACACAAACATTTGTTAATTTAGTTGACAATGAAGTTATAAAGGGTCATTTTGGTTCATTTCGTAAGTATTTTATTAGTGAAAACATAAATTTAAATATAATATAGACAATTTTACAATTTCATTACATATTTTTTTTTTTGTTGTATTTATTTTAAATCTTTGAAAGAATATATAGAGTAAACTGATGAATACATCGAATTTTAATGAATCAAAATGCTTTTTGGATAATTTTAGCAATTGAAAAAGTGTTAAAGAAATTTCTAATATAGATGTAATAGGTCATGGTCATTTCTAATAGGTTTAATGGGTGAAAATGTAGGAAATTAGTTTTCAATTGAACAGTGACTAGTAATGAACACAAGCTATAAAAATTGCAATTATTTTTATTATTAATCCAGATTACTACGAGTTTGACAAAACACAATTAGTTCTTATAGTTAGCTGCGAACAATTTTTAGATTACGAAAGAAGTTTATGAAACTCTTAATTTATTCAAACAAAGTGACGAATTTTCATCTTACAGTACATAATAAAATATGATTAATGCTGTAATTATAATAACTATACTCTATATAGCGCTGCTTCTGATTCTTTAATCTTTAATTAATGAATAGAACATCAGCCATCAACTTTTTCCATCCTTGACGATTATTTTCAAGTATAGTATTGTAAAATGAAATCATGTTTTTTATTCAGACATTTCTTCTACTGAAACAGGTTGTTCTCCAATCAAGATCTAATAAATATTTCTTACTTTATTTAATCTTAGTTAAAAGTAAAGTTTTGGGAGCTGCTCCATTAAAAATGATTTTGAAAGTTCGGAATTATTTAAAAATTAAACAATTCAAATTCCTATAATTTAAGAAATACATAGGTTTTTACTTAGATAATTTTTACTTAGATACAAAATAAAATAAGTTCCAACCCTGTTTTAATAAAAATTTGTTTTCATATATCTCGTAATTTTCACTTCTTCATTAAAAAAAAAACATGTGTAGATAGCAACAAACTAATTTGCACCTGATCATAGGTGATTTTTTGCTTTTTTTTATATTCCTAACATATATATATATATATATATATATGAGATAAAAAGTGGGTAGTCTTATTGTATATACTGATTATTACTATCCATTATTTCACCTAAAGCATTCATATGTGTACAACCACTTCATAAACTAACTGAAGATTTATACTTTGACTTCTTTCGGCAATAATTTTGTTTTTTTTTTTGTTTGCTCTGTTTATTTTTTAATACTTGAAATTTTTTTTTTTTTTGTTGATTGAGTTGACCGTCTAATTATAAACTAATGACACTTTTTTTTTTTTTTTGACAAAATAAAAACCGTGAACATTATTTACGATGACATAGATAAGATACTTATACAAATAATTGGTAATTGTCAAATTAAATTTTATTATATTTTTGTTATTTTTATGTTATCAAAAAAAAAAAAAAAAATTATTTTAAAAAAAAAAGTAGTTTATCAAATTTTGAGACCATAGGGAACCGTATGGATATGTAAAAAAAAATGTATTGTTTTTATTGTCATTCGATGGTAATGAATTTTATTGATGGTTTGAATATAGGAGTGGAGCGATCCTATATTAACTGGTCTATTGTAGATTTAATTTAAATTTCCTAGGATTATGATTTATATGTTAAAGATGACATTGGATTGCTAAAGTATGTTGTGATATTCTAAAACAAAAACTATGTAAAGGCAAATTCTAGAAACCTACATCTACGTATTATAGGATAGTACACGTTGAAAAATGCCAAATATATATATTGAGACTCAGTGGCTGTCGGATGCACAATAAATCTAATATAAAGTTGGAAAATACACTTTTTTATTCTGAAAATTATAATATTGACACTGAATTAAAAGTTATTAAATATTCGTCAAGAGAGTCATGATCGATTATGGCTGCAAATTTGAGGGATTGCTTTAAGTACAATTGTTTTTTTAATGGATCACAGATGTGAGCAATTTCCTGGTTAGCTCAAACTAGTAATAATGAACAAATATTTTTGATTCCCATAAAAATTCGGGTTTCACGATTAACTCTAAAAATTTTTAAAAAATGATCGCCCAAAAAAGACTACTAACATATCATTGTAGCCCAAAGTAAGTATAATAAAAGAATTAAAATACATTCCTTGACTGAAATATTGAACACTAATAAAATGATAGACAAAAATAATTAAGATTATTAAATTTATAATTCCGTGATAGGATCATTTATTTTCGATAATTTAATTTCAATAGTCGAAGTAAAAAATAAAGTCCAAATTTGTTTTTTAATATCTAATCATATTTTAATTTTATCAGTGTGTCTTTATTTGTAGTTATTTGAGTCTAACGACTTTTATTGTAGTTTCGACATTTAATATTTCATCTTAAGCTAAGTAAAGCTTTGGTGTAATTGAATTATTGGAAAATAAAAATTGGAGTCTATTTCGTATAATCATTTAATCAAACATCAATCTAACATTAAATTCCTAGATTTTTGTAAACTCACATAATAATTGATCATGCGAATTTAAATTTCTTTATTAAGTTTTAAAGCAGCTGCATGAAATCACAAGAAAAGTATAATCCAATAAAAATTTGTCTTCAAAATTGGTAACTCATATATTCTGTACGATTTGGTAAAGTTTAAGAATAACATTAAAATCTTTCTTCAAGATGTTCATCCAAATTTTCTTACCCATCGTACATAATACTAAATGTTTATAAGTCCTTTTTTCTAAAGAATCCTTCTCACATCCTTATTTCATAAAACAAACAGTACTTAATTTTGTATTAAAGATCTCTAACTAAAATTTGGTTTAAAAAAAGATGGTTTTGTTTGGTTAAAGTCTAACACTATCCGGAAGAATCTATCACGTGCAACTCCTTTGCCATTAATAGAGCGTATATAAAAACCTGGAAGAGAGCCTAAAAATCTCTCGAACAATATAGATAAACACTAGACATTTTTATTAAAAGAAGTGTTAAAAAATAACTCACAGCATCGTTTCGAATCCTCTATTAAGCAATATATCGGGGCGATTACTTAAGACCATATAAATTATAACATATTAAAAATATGTATCTATAGTTGCTCAAATGAATAATTTTTACACCATACCGTGTTTCTGAACTTTTAACAAAGGTTTTGCTCTAATTGTTGCCTTAAACTTAATGTTATAGACTTAAATTTGAATTTTTCAAAAAATCTCCTTTCGCTTTGATCAAATTATAAAATTCATTAAAACTATATTGACCAGATTCATAAATTTCCTAAGAATATCAAGGAAAAAAAAATTTTTTTTTTTTTTTATTACCATTTTTTAATTTTATTCATTCATTATTTTTCCATATGGAACAGATTTTGAATCATTCATCACCGATTTATTATTTTTAACATAATAAATTTTTTTTTTATTATATAATTTTTCGATATTTTCAATATTTAGAAAAAAAAATAAACAAAAGACAAATTACCATTTCTAATTATTAAAATAAAAACAAAGGCTAGAAAAAAACAGCCTCCCTCTCCCCTCTATAAAATGACAAAAATGACAGAAAAAAAAAAAAATTTAATTATTTCAAACTAATATTTAAAAAAAAAAATATATATATATATATATATATAAAATATACATATACTTATATAGATATTTATAATTTTCTACATTTGTTATAAAATTTTATCTGTAACAAAAATAAAAATTAATTTTAGTATGTGTTACATTTTTTATTATTTTATTTTTTTATTTTTATTTTTTTTGTATTTTTACAGTTACCCAGTTATAATTAATGAAAATGGGAGATAAAAAAATATTAAAAAACCTTCTTGTTACATTTTGTTCTATGATCTCATGATCAATAGCAAAAAAAAAAAAAAACGAAAAAAAAAATATATATATAATTTTCTTTTTAAAATTTCCATGAATTTTTAATTTACAGATAAGACAAAGCGCAAAAAAAAAAAAAAACAGTTTCTCAATGTTTGTTTCGCAATAATATGAAAAACGGGTATTTAGGATATTTTTCAAAAAATTTTCAAAAAATTTGCTAATTATAATCAGTTATTCGCCGGTTCGACCGTCTGTATGTTTGTAATGTTTAGAAAACTGTTACAATACCCTTTGATATAAAAAAAAATTTTACCGTTCTGGAACTACAACTCCTCCTAAGTGGGAGAAAATCTTATATTTAAATTGTTTTAACTCAAGTCATACTGAATACTTGATCAATTTAAAAACGACAAATATAATGAAATTTTTTAAATTTTTTAAATCAGATATTTTAACACTTATGTTTACAGTTATGGAAAATCAATATTTTGTAAAATTTGAGACATTCGGCAACTCTGAAATGCTTAAAATTTCGAACTGTATGCGGGGGTAAAAGAATTTTAAAAATCACTTCAAAAATCTTTTTTGTTCGGTTCGATGATTTGGAATTCGGAAGAACCGACTTTCTATTAACTATATTATTATATAATTAGGTATTATAAGATTTGTTTAAAATTAAGACTTCTTTATACCCGTATGAACTATGTTCAAGGGTATAATAAATTTACCATTAAATTTGTGACACCTTAAAGGAGTCGAGCTAGTTATAGTGTCAAAGGTATGGATCGGCTCAGAATCGAATTCTGAGTCGATTAAGCCATGTACGTCCGTCCGTCCGCACGATAACTCAAAAAATAAAAGAGCTAGGAGGCTGAAAGTTTTTTTACGTCACTTTTGAAAAATTGTTAATTTTGCTATTTAAATCCAATATTTTCGGTCGGCGGGTTCGAGTAGCTGCCATACAACTTCTTTCTTTATATAGAAATAACTCAGTCTCTATTCAAGCTAGATTTCTGAAATTTTGCAAATGATGATCAAGTTTTATGGCAACAACTTCTGTAAAATTTGGTTGTGGTGGTGCGGCGGGTTCGGGTAGCTGCCATACAACTTCTCTTTTTAAATGAAAATAAATCAGTGTCCGTCCGCACGATAACTCAAAAACTAAAGGAGCTAGGAGGCTGAAATTTTTTTTACGTCACTTTTGCAAAATTGTTAGTTTTGCTATTTAAATCCAGCATTTTTGGCGGCCGCGTTCGAGTAGCTGCCATACAACTTCTTTCTTTAAATGGAAATAACTCAGTGTCTATTCAAGCTAAGTATCTGAAATTTTGCAAATGATGATCAAGTTTTATGGCAACAACTTCTGTAAAATTTGGTTGTGATGGTATGACAGGTTTGGGTAGTTGCCATACAACTTCTCTTTTTAAATGAAAATATCTCTGTCTATTGAAGCTAGCTATCTGAAATTTAGTGAAAAAGTGTCGAGTTACATGCCAAAAACTTTTGTAAAATTTAATTAGTCTAAAGCAGCCGGTTCAGGCTTCTTGCTTAATGAAGCTAGGCGCAATAGATTCGGGTAGTTGTCATACAACTCCACAATTTACATAAATATATCTCTGTAGTTAACGTCGGTACTAAAACATCTGAATGTTTTTAAAAGATGATCAAGTTTTATAGAAACAGGATATATTACGTTCATACGGGTATCCCAGAGTTGACACAGTCTACTCTAGTGCACTCTTCCTCGTTTTTTTTTAGTTTATTCGCCTGCCATATAAATGTGACAAGGCAATTACACAGCCTTTTCTTTTCAACCTTGGCTGTATAAATGCCGTAAAGGTGAATTGTTCTTAGTTATTCTTAAAGAGCATTTGAACACACACTTTCTCGCTCTTATTTACTAGGCTACCGAAGTCCTAAGTGTCTTTTAATTTTTCATAATTCAGAAAATAAAAAAGAAAAACGTCTATGAAAAATTACAAATTTTATATGTAGTTAAAGAATTCTTTTTTATTTTTTTTTTTGTTGAAAATGTTCAACTTGAAAATCCTTTGGTTTTATAAATTTCCCTTGTTGTTTTCTTCGAAATCTAATCTCTCATGTGCATTTTGTAAAAACAATGAAACATATACACACAAATGTACCCGAAAACAATGTAGGATGCCTGTATAAAAAAATATAAGTATTAGATTCAGCGCCATACTGTGATATTTTTTTTTTTTTTATTATTTTTGTTTTTAGTTTTTAATTTTTTTTCAATATGATTGATATAACATGTGAGCACATACGTACATATATATTTATATTTATACATATATGTTATGTATATGATAAATTAGATTGACTTGTTTTTGTTTTTATTTATATTTTTATTTTGTAGGTTGTCCAGATAAAAATTATGGACCAGTTGGACATTCATATGTATATACTATGTAATATATAATATTGTAATAGTTATTTTATCGTTATTGGCGTTAAACTGACATTTGTCATATTATTATAAATATAATATACATATGCTAATATATGATTAAGTATCTTACATATATACATACATATATATATTTATATATAATATTTAAATGACAAACTGTAATAAGAAGATAAGCAAGAATTGTGTCACTGTGTTTTTATGTGATTTCGTTTTTTTTTTTTTTTTGCTGCGCATTTTAATTTTTGATCCTCACTTCTCAGTTGTTTTATAGCACATGTTTATGTCATAAGAGATAAAATTCACTTTAAAAAAATATTATTTCTCTTTATAGTATTAATATGTATCTACAATATACACATGGATATATGGTAGTTGGGTTGTATTTATTTTGGTGAGTTTCCTCATCATTTTTGTGTTAAAACAATTTGTGTTATTTTAGATAAAATTAAATAAATGATAGATTTTTTTTTTTTAATTTCTGTATCCGGTTGATTTTAGATAACCAAAAAAAAAAAAACATAAAATACAATATCTATAATATTTTTTAATTTTTTTTTTTATCATAAAAAGGTTTTTTTTACCCATTATGTAAAATTTCAAAGTCCACCATTAATAGAAATATACGGATTTTTTAAATGAAATGCTCAGACTGAAAAATGGAAATTATAAAAGTACATAAAAAAAGCTTTAAAGGTTGTTTTAATACATTACAAAGTTTTGTTATACCTAAATAAAGCATCCTTTATAAGTGTGTAAATCACATTTGCTTTTTAACGAAAAAAAGTTAAAGTTAACTGTGTTACCTTTGGGGCACCCATACCAATATATTATAATATATGCTGCTTCTATTAAATTTAATCTTTTTTTTTTTAAGTTTTAATACATCCATCATAACTATAGGTACTGAAATATATTTATGTACATTTCGGAGAGCTATTTGACCCCGTTAGTCAAACCAACCCAATTTTATAGAAATTGTTGCCATAAAACTTGATCATCTTTCACAAAATTTCAGATGTTTAGCTTTTTTAGGTGTAGGAAGATATGAGCATATATATACCGCTGTTACCCGAATCTGTTGAGTTAGACTAACCAAATTTTTCTTAGATTATTGGCATAAAATTTAACTTCTGTTAACAAAATTTCAGAATCCTATAGCTCAATTATTTTTTTAGTTATCATGCGGGTGGAGAATAGAAGAACGTACTGATCTAAATCAAATCAAAATTCAATCCTGAGGGAGAATATTCATACTTCCACATCTATTTCGTCTCATTTAAGACGGATTTGACGGAATTTCAAATTTATTATATCCTTGAACTATGTTCACATAAGGTTATAAATAAATTATAAAACGTTTGATAGTCGATATGTCTATTTTTAGACTTGGGATTTAGAAAGTCTTTTGAAGAGCTTGAGTAGAATGTGGGGTATTAAACAATTGTTTTAAAAAAAAGTGTTTCGAATATTATTTTAAAATTTCGCCAAAAAAAATGATTATACTTAGATATCATGTATTCTGATTGTTTGTTATTTATATACATATATGGCATTTATCAGCATTATTACACAAAGTTGTTTGTAAATTATTCAAATTTTTTAGAGTTGATATGAACTGAATTTGAACTGAAACTTAAAGATATGATGTTATGTTGTTTATAAAAAAAAACAAATTTTATGTGTCGAAGTTATTAACTATAATAACCTTTAATAGATTTTCTTTAATTGTTTGTTTAGTGCATTTCCCTGCCACATAAATGTGAGAAGCAAATTACACCAGCCTTTCCTTTTCAGGCGTGGCTGTAAATATCGTAAGGGGGAATTATTCTAACGACGTGTGTGGGATTCGAACCCACACCCCTTGGTATTTAAAACATATTTTATACTCTCTTACTCACTAGCCTACGGAGGCCCCCTGTTAAATTTTTAATTAAAAATTATAGTATAATTTATCGTATATAGTATGTATGTATGCTTTAATAAATTATTTTTCTGGTGAATTTTGTTTTATTTGTTTTTTTTTGTTAATAAATATTAAATAAGAAATCTTAACAAAATATTTTTTTTTATAAATTATACCGTCACATTTTTAGGTTCTTTTCATCTTCAATCACTAAATTTTTTACAAATCCTTGTTTTTGTGTCTATAATTAGATGTACAGATATGCCACTTACAGATATCCCACGATTTATGAATTTACTACGTGACAGCAAAGCTTATAATATAACATTATACCTACACTTTGTATAATTTTTGTTGATAATCTATTATGCAAAATTCTGGTAATAAATACTCCTAAAATTTTTACTCATAGTGAATTCATATAACGTTTTAATATAAATTAGACATATGCAAAAAAAATTCCAACATTTATTTTTAATCTAAAATCAAAGATTTAGAATAAAATTTTTCAACTTAGAATATAATATTAAAGTGGCTGCCTAATGACACATTTAGAACATATTAAGCCTATTGTGATACCGTAGGTTAGATTTACAGGACACGATCAGAATATATAGGTAAAATATTGTTTATATTTTTTTATCACTACTACGAACTGACGCGATTGCTAATTGACAGTTACAGTATCCTGTTGTCCATTTTTCTTATCTTATATAACATCAACCTTCATTCAGCCTTCTTAAAGAACAGTATTGAAAAATGATTCCAAATAAATAAAAAGCTTCAAAATGTTATAAGAAAAAATACCTAATTTATACAAAACGTTAAAATTAAATTGATTTCAATATTCTATTTCCATTTTCAACGCATGCACAAATATGTTTATTTTCGTCATTCTGTCCGTATGTTTGTCTCTTTAGAAAACTTATGCACCATTTTAAGCGAAATGAACGAAATATTATCAACAGATAGTTGTAATGAAAAAAAATTCCAATTTTATAAAATTTTGAATTAGCCCCACTAATTACGCAAATTAATCCAACGATGGGAAAAGCTCTATATTTAAATAGTTATAATTCAAGCATTACTCGTTATTTCCTTAAAATTGAACAAAGTATACTTTAATTTTCTATAATTTTTCCTTAACTTTATATATAAAAGCGAATGTTTGTTTGTTTGTGATTTATAGATTCAAAAACTACTAAATCAATTTCGATGACAATTTCAGTGTGCGCTATTGAAATAGAGGGGAAAGTTAAGGCTTGACAGTTTTTTAAAATTCTGACTAGTTTGGGCAGCTGCCATTCCAGTTCCCATTAGGAATATTTCGGAAACCAAATTAGTTACAGATCTGAAAATTGATACTCAGGTACTCTAAAGAAAATGAACAAATACGTATTTTACCGTTTTCAAGTGATTCAGGGAACTGCCATACAACTCCCAGCACAACTCCCAGTAGGAATATTCAAAAACATAAGGCGTTACGTTAACTATGTATGTGGAACGGACTAACAATGCAGACTGTGTAAAGCTAGTATAATATAAAAAATTTAAAAAAAAAATGTTAGTGCATAAGTACTCCAATACTAAACTGTTTTTATTGTTCTAGTTGAAAATGGGCTCTTTTAAGAACCTTTAATTTTACATACTGCGTTATTTATTAAACAACTTTGTGTATTGGAGCCCTTTATAACAAGTCATTTATTAAATCTATTAAATCTATATTATAATAAAATTCATTCTATTTGAAAATTGTTCTTGTTCTAATGAGTTTGTAGTTTTTTTCATTACCAACACAGAAAACTGATGATAACATAATAAATTAAATAAATAATTACCAAAATATTTATAGTAAATTTTGAAGTTTTAATAAAATTTTTTTTTTGGATGTTAGTAAAGTTTTTTTTTTTTTTTAAAAGTAAACATTGTTTCCATTGTCTATTCAACTTAAAAAATATTAAAAGTTTGATTATTTTTTTGGGATCTTCAAGTGTTTGAAGTGATGTGAAGTTTTAAGAGGAAGACCAAATATATACATACATACATTAATACATACCTATACATATATAGGGTTTTCCAATTTGAGTGATATGATTTCTTTTCAAAAAAAACACACTAATTGTTAAGGAAATTCAAATGTTTTTTATTTAATGTAAAGTACAATCGATACAATTAAGTTCTGAATAAAACGTCATTCAAATGGCCTCCACGACTTCTTTTGCAGGAACGAATTCGATTAACCCAATTTTCGAGCACTTTTTCCACTAAATCAAGTCGTATGTCATGAATAATAGCACATTCAATATTGACTTCTTTTTCGTTTATTGCTAAATACCAATGACTTCAAATAACCCCACAAGAAATAGTCTAATGGTGTTCAATCACAACTTCTTGGAGGCCATTCAATGTCACAATTTCTTGAAATAATCGAATCTCCAAACTTTTCTCGCAATAATTCGGTTGTTGCACGTGCTGTGTGGAACGTAGTCCCGTCTTGTTAGAACCAGATGTTGTCAAGATCAACTTCTTCCAATTTCGGCCATAAAAAATTGGTTATCATCGATCTATATCGCTTTCCATTGACAGTAACGATGTTACCAGCTTCATTTCGAAAGAAGTACGGACCGATGATTCCACCAGACCAAAAACCACACCAAACTGTCAATTTAGGTGAATGTAACGGTAGTTCATGAATAATTTGTGGATTTTCTTCGCACCAGTATCGACAGTTTTGTTTATTTACCGCACCACTCAGATGATAGTGAGCCTCATCGGAGAAGATTATTTTCTTAAAAAAATTGAATAATTTGTAAACGTTGTTCTTGGGTATATCTCTCCATGATGAAATTGTAAACATTACCGAATACAATGAAAAAAAAATGACAGATCATGACATACTATAAATGACCGAAACGTCACTTAGAAATCATATCAGTCAAATTGGAAAACCCGTTATATAATAATTTAAAATGAAATTTAGTTTTTATTTTGATACAATGTTAAAATTTAAATGTTTGACTAGAATTCTTTAAGATTATAAATTTTCTATTGATAATAACCATATTAAAGCCCATATTAAACTGTAATGTAAATATTTGATAAATAATTTATTGGATAATAAATTTAAAACAAAATAGTATATTCAATTTGTTTGTTTTTTAATGTCGAAAATTAATTTTAAAAGAAAAAACACAATTCTTTTTTTTTTTTGATGAGTTAACAAGTTACTGGTGCTCAGATGGTGTTTAAAAGACATGAGACAAGTAATCGTGCGACAAAGTATTGCTTTTTTTTTCTTTTTGTATTATACCCTTTTTTTTTTTTTTGATGATTATCTCAAGTGGTTTGTTAACTAATTGGTTTTGAAGTGGATAATGATATTTTTTATTTTCAAAAATTATTAATTTATTATTTAAAAAAAAAAAAAAACAAATATACATGGAAATAGAAATAGAAAATATATAAACTATAACTTGAAGTGAAAATATTTTAATATAAATAACTATATTTAATGAAAAAGGATACAAAGTCTTTGATGATGTTATCAAGTATATTACGATGCGTACATTGATTCATTTGGGAAACAATAAACTGTCAATGATTAAATAAATGAAGATTAAAATTACTTTATATATAAAAAATTATTTTATTTTTTCTTAAACATAACCGCATATTGTTTAAAATTGAATCAAAATATCAATTGATTTTACATTTAATTTCCCTTACAGAAAAAATTGTAAGAAAAATTGAAAAAATAATTACAATTTTAGTTTTTTAAAATGTTCACTGTAAAAAAAAATGTCTTCTATTATAATCAAAATAGGCAAAAAAAAAAAATTGTAGAAAAAAAAGGATCCATCAAAATAATTGATCCTTATAAATGATTCCATGCACATACATAATTTTAAGGCCAAAATTTTCCTATATAACAATGTTAACACAATATTAACACTGAATTACTTTTCGATTACAATTAGATTTAAAGTATATTATGAGATTGCTGGGATTTTAATAGTACATCCTAAATAATTAGTTTAAAATTTATATTATAAATAACAGTTCAAAGGAAAATATTATACGTATTTAAAAAACTGAATTTATCAATTTTTTTCATTTAAACTTCCCAACGTAGTCAAATACCATAAATTTAGGTAGGCAAAAGATAATTAATAGTTTCTGTTATTAAAAATATTTCGACTAAGCGCCTAAGCGCTTTAAAATATATATATATATCTATACATATTTAAGATAATTAGATTGCATAGATTATACTGATAGTTTTTCTTTACTTGTAAATCCTTCCTTATCTCATATTCCTCATATATCCTGTATATTGTACACTTTGTAAAATCATAAGGACCAAATAAGGAAATTAAAAAAAATATCATCTTTTATCTTATAAATTTTAAACTTCATGTTTCTAAAAAAAAACAACATCTGAAAATAAATCTAATAAAAATCAATGACGAGTAAACTGACGTTTTGATGGTTTTTTTTTTTATTTTTTTCCCCAGATCACATTCAAAATTTTCGCGTTTTGCAAGTATATAATATTTGAGTATGACAAGTATGTAACAGCTGTTTTCAAATTGTGCTTTTTAATACTTAAAACAGATTAAAATTATTAAAATTAATTTTTGTTTTACTTTACTTTAAAACATTTTATTTATAAAAAAAACAAGTCAATAGAATTCACAAAGTTGTCTTTTAAATGTTTAAAATAAAAGACAATAAAAATAAAAAATTGATCGATTTTAAACAAAATTATTTCATTTCTATGAAATTTCAGATTACAAGCCATTGTCAATCTTTAACTTTAGTGAACTTGAATAATAAAATTGGTATTACTGAAGGTATTATATTGTAGTACATCATATTTATCACATTACTGAAATCTACTAAACTATAGGTACTACCATTTTTTTATGAAAATAAATTTCTATGAAAATTTTAACGGAAAATGGAAGTTGAAGTGAAGAAGGATTTCTAGCCATATTTTATTTATTAATCATTACTTCATTTCTTCATAGTATTAATAAAAGTGTCTTTGGTTTCACTTAATTATATTTGTAATTATTTATTTTAGTTAATTATTTTATTTAATTTTTATAATACTTAAAATATATGAGAAAATAATTTTTTAAACAATATCTAAATAGAGATACGTAAAAACTCAAAATTATAATAATAAAATAAATGCATCCTTATAATAACCTTTACTCTTATATACTTCATTTTTCACTCTCTGAATCTATATATGTATATCGAATCAATTTTCATAGTATATTTCGATTATTAAAAATATATTCCTCTAATATATTGAATTAAAGTTAAAATGTTTAAATAACTTTCGATATTTCGATAATGATCGAAACAGAATAAAATATAAACAAAACAAAAAAATTAAACATATTTATTAAAATTTAAATAATAATTACCTGGATGAAATTTTCTTGCAACCGCTTTCGATCGCATTATTAACTCCAAAAGTAAGCTCATAAAAATTATTTTCCTTACTTTAAAATTTTATTTAAATTTTTTTTTTCTTACTTTTTTTTTTAATAATTTTTTATTTAAAACATTCAATATTATTTTATAATCAATTTCATTTTTTATTTATTTTTTTTTTTTAATTACATTATTTTTCTTTATTGATAATTTATCTTTTTTATTTTTAGATAAATCCGTAAATTTATATAAATTAAATACTCATTGAAAAACTCATATTGAAAAATAAATAATTTTCATAAAAAAATTTTCACTAAAAGGCTGGCTGTTAAAAATTTCCAAAAAAAAAATTTTTTTTATTGCATACTTTTAGGTATAATATAATATTTTTATATCTAATTAAATATAATCTAAGTTATTATTTTAATCAATTTTATTTATATATATAAATCAAATATTAAAAAATTTTCTTTTTTTTTGTTATTTTATATATTGAAATTTTTTTTGCACTTCTTTTGTAAATATACTTATTTTTTAATGTGATAAGCGACACAACTTCGATATATGTAATTTTAAAACATGAAAAAAATTGTATAATTCAATAAAAAATAGTTTTATAAGGCATTATAATTCTAATTTTTTTTTTTCAAAAACTTTTTTCTAAAAAAATTAATTGCATTGTTGATTAACAATCACAAAAATAAAAAAAAATGAAAATAAAATAGACAAAATTTTTCTTAGAATAATCATCAAAATAATAACAAAACCAAAACTACAAACACCAGAAAAAAAAATGTTTATTTTTTTATTTTCTTTGCTTTTTTATTTTACTTTTTTCCTTTCATCTATAATGAAAATAACAAAGAAACAAAAAAAAAACAAAAAAAACAGGTTACGTTTATTTAAGAGAAGATCTCTTCTTTTGTGTACCGTATACCGTATTACGACACACACCTGTTCTCAGGTAAAAGTGCTTACGGCAACTGAAAAACTTTTTCAAAAACCTATATTTTTTTTAACAAATTTTTTTTTTTTTAATAAAAATGAAATAAAAAAATGAAAAACAATTTTTACAATTTATATACATATATGTATATATATATATATAAATATAAACATTTATACATTGTGCACAATAGCACGATATTCAGTCTAGGTATAAATTATTTAAAAAAAAAAAAAAAAAACAATCATAAAAAACGTCATAATAATAGCAATAATCGTAATAATAAGGAAAAATAATAAGAAATGAAAGAAAAAGAGAAAGAGAATATACAAATACAACAAATCGAATCCTTTTTTCTGTACTTTCTTGTTTTTTTTTTTTTCCTTTCGTTGTGCAATGTTTTGATTTCATGGTTTTTTACTGTTTTTCGCTTTTTTTTTTTTTAATTTTTTTTTTTACAGGTTTTTTTATTTTTTATTGTTGATTTGAATATGAAGGGAAAAAAAAAATAGACAATTCGTTGTTTAAATAAAAAACCAGAGCGCTTTCATTTCGTGGTTTATTTTTATTTTCTTTTCGTTTTATGTTTTTTTTTAATACATTTTGTTTATAATTTCTCCACTTTGACTGATATGACTGGGTTGGTATGGTTGGAGTATAAAAAAATATATATATATATATATATATTTAAACTTAACACATCCAAGAGTTATATTTTATGTAAAACAAACAGACAAACGAAAAAAATTAAAAATAAAATGTTAAAAAAATATGAAGAACATATAATATACCATTTACAACTACATTTAGATTTAATTTTTTTGTGTTTTATTTATAAACATGTAGGTGTGTAAACATATATATATACATATTTATAAATATATGAAAATAAACATTTTTATTAAAATGTTATTTAACATATTCAGAACATCTGAATTTAAATTTCGCGACTTAGAGGACAAAATTATAAAAGGAAAAAGACCAAATAAAGAAAAAAAAAAAAAAAAGAAGAATAGAATGCCGTGTCATTTTATACCTTCATAATATGACAATGTTGTACGTATGACAATAACGATCTCTATTCAATATTTAATATATTCATTTTTTAATTGAAATTTAGATTTTATGATCATTTACTATATATTTAAAAGAATAAGTTTATAGTTTACATGTAAATTTGTATATATGTAGTATGTATACAATAAATAACGGAACATATACACCTTTACTATATAGGTACATATATTGATAATTTTTTTTTTTTTTTCCCAAGACTTTACTAACTTTAATTGACACAGTGATGGCAAACTAATGAAAATTATTATGAAACAAACAGACAATTTAGTTCAGTGCAGTTTTTCTTGATGATTTTTTTTACAAAATATCGATTCAAAAAATATTTTGTTACAATTGGAAATGAAATATTAAATTTAAAAAGAAAATTTGTTTTTATTTTTACTATCTTAAAGTAATTATTTTTAAATTTGTGATTTTTAACTTATATTTTACGATTAATAATATTTTAATTTATTAATTTTTTATTAACACAAAATTAAATACAAAATATATTAGAAAAGAGTTCCGATTATATTAGAACGGAGAATCGAACCGATTATATTAGAAAAGAGTTCAACATTTGGAATTCATTCGTATATTATTTTTCTCAATATCCCAATATCCCAGATAAATAATTAGTTATTACTGTAATATTGTTCGAATCCCGCACACATCGTAAGAATTATTCTCCCTTACGACATTTACAGTCACGTCTGAAAAGGAAAGGCTGTGTAATTTCCTGTTCACATTTATTTGGCAGAGAAATGCTCTAAAAAAAATAATAATTTTACACATTTAGTGAACTTTTACACATAAAGTGATTCTAGAAATAAAAAATTTCTTTTGAAAATTATATATTTTCATGCCCCATGGATAGAAAATCTGAAATTCATGCTCCAAGTCTTATGTGACAACAATAAATAAAACAAAAATAAATGTATAGTAACTAACAAAGCCCATTAATAATGGAGTTATATGTAATTAAAAAGGAAAACGGGGATAAAAAAATAAAGTTAGTTCTTTTAAGTTAGAAAGTAATATTTAAGGTAGAGTTAAGTTAGTTTTTTAGGTTATAATTTTAGGCTAAGGATAGATTTTTTTTGTAGTTGGTAAATTTATTAATGGGTTATATATTAAGCTTTGTTCCTCTCAATCTAACATTAAATTTTTTTTTTTTTTTTTTTGTTTAGTGTATTCCACTGCCACATAAATGTGATAAGGAAATTACACATCCTTCCTTTTTCGGGCATGACTGTAAATGTCGTAAGGGAAAATTATTATTACGACGTGTGTGGGATGTGAACCCACACTCCCTCGGTGTTTACAACGTATTTTATATACAATCTTAGCCACTAGACCAGCAAGGCCCCCAACATTAAATTAAAATTGAAATAAACAAAATCAAGCTCTAATCAAAATAAATAAATCTATATTTTAACTGTAAGATAATCAAGCAAAGTATCAATCACTTGCTTAAATAAAACATTTAAAATCATGTAATTTTATACCAAGGAATAAAGAAAAAAATTAAAAAAAATATTATATAAAGTATATCTAGTATTTCGAAATATATATTGTGTCCACAATTTCTAGCTTTCGGAATGGAAATTTTCTCTTTGACAAAATCACATTTTCCGTTCTAGAATTATTTTATTGCTAACAACTTTTCAGCTCGCATATACAAAAAAAATTATAAGAATTAAATCGTACTGTCGGTCAATACAACATTAAATTTTTGATCTCAACCTATCAAAGTTATAACGAACATCTAAGTCATGCCCCAGAATATAATATATGACATTAAGTAAACTTTATATAATACTAAAAAACCAGATAAGTAATTACTTTACTGAATGAGTGAGTATGTTATCCTCGTAAAAAACATAAAAATTACAATGTCCGATGTCCAAAACTTGTTCCAAAAGCTTTTCAATCTGAAATATTTACGTAAAAACCTTAAATATGAAATTTCAAAAAAATCCATTCAGTAATTTTGGCTGTGCACATGTCCTAAAACATACACACACACACATACAGACATGACACAAAAAAAAATGTTCAGGTTTCTACGTACCGGAGTAATAAATATTTGCAAAAATGTCGGATACAAATTTTTAATATAAAAACAATACCTAACTTATACATTCATGTATGCTGTCGGTAAAAATAAGTTAAGGTTAATATAAAGTTCACTATTACAATCTACAGGCTGTTTTCGACTCGATGGTCTTCCTTGAAATGAGTGATCCGGCATGTTGAGACAAATAAAAAATTGTATTGCAGGGGGGTCTGTTTTGGACCTCTTTCGAGATATGAGGGGTTAAAGATGTTTTAGCGACTTTTCATAAAAAATTCTATAACTTTTGAACGACTTGCTATATGGAGATAAAAAAATGCGTTTCGTAGAGTAGGTAAGTTGTTTTGTAGAGAGTGTTGCCAGCTTGTGTATTAATGATTCCCATGTCATAACAGTTAAAAAATTATGAAGGTTCAAAATGATTTAAAATGTTGTTTAATTAAAACATTATTAAGTTACTTTTTTTTATAACTATATACTATTGAAAATCCTTAATTTTTATTTTACAGTGTTATTGGACATAATTTGATAATTTGATGGCATGAGTTTAAACTATTGTTAATTTGAATCAATTTTAATTCGTTTTATTCGTTTTTTATTAAATAAAAATAAATTTTCAGAAACATTCTTATTATGTATATAATATTTAGATCTTTTAATTTTAAATTTTAAGCCCAATTAAGTATTTTCAAATGAATTTGAATCACAATTACGTTAAAAACCACTAAATATAAATTTTCTATACAATGACTTTAACAAATTTTTTTTTTATATAACATTATCTAAACCTTTTATTTGTTTTTTTTTTTTTTTTTTGTTAAAAAAAATCTTAATTTTTATTCCAACTAAGTCTGAACTAAATATTTGAATTATTCTACAAGAACCCCAATTTAAAATAATTTCCAGACAGTCATAAAATAACCATAAAAAATACAAGATAATAATGTGTTTTAAGTTGTGACAGTATATTATATAGGAAACGTTGACATTTAATTGTCAAATATGTAAATGAATACATATATTGTTTTTGTCTGTCCGCTTTTTTCATTTTAATTTGCATAGCAAAAAAAAAAAAAACAAAAAAGGACATCATGGTCACTATATTCAAATAAATTTATTAGTTTCCTTTTAAATTAGGCTCTTTGCTGTTTTTTCTTTGTCTTTTTTTTAATATTATTTGAATTTGAAATAGTTAACAAGTCATACGATTATTTTCAAATGGATAAGGACATTTTCATAGTCTTGTGAAAGACATTTGAATAAATTATTTTAACAAATTCTTTTTAGAATATTAAATTTTTTTTTTTTATATAAGAAAAAAACATTCCATTAACAAAAAGGAAATTTTCAAATATATATAAAGATAAAAAGCAAAATTTTAATATTTTATACTATAATAAAATTTCTAGACAGTAGGGATTAACTTTGATTGATGAGTGTTATAATATAAAGCAAAAAAAAAAAAAAAAGGACATATTCAGTTTTAATTGAATGAATTCTCTTTTGTTAACTTGAATTAGTGTAATTTATTAATTTTTATTGACTTATAAGTTTTTATTTTTTTAACATTATTATCCTAATTAAAACTCTAAATTACAGAATTTACCGAAATCAATTCAAAATAATAGAAAACATTTATAAAAAGGATCAGTGAAATTCTATTCTATATTATTTATTGTTGTTCTTTTTGCATATTTTATTTAAGTTTTAAAAAATAATGAAATGATTTGGGAATGATTGATTAAAAATAAAGATTTTGATTTAACTTTGTTTTTTTTTTTTGTTTGTTAACTTGTTCTTTTAAAACTTATTGTTATAATCGTCTTTCTAAATTTCTTTTAAAAATTACACATTCTAAAATAGGTTAAACAAAACAGAAATGGCTTAAATTAACTAAAAATATTTTTTTAAAATTTTCAATAAAATTAAAGAACATTATTTTTAAAGAGCTGAACTATTCAACAGCACTTAGTTTAATATTAACATCCCCCAACAATGATACCATTACAAAAATTGTTGTATTGTTAATTTATTGTTTTTTCGGCCGATTTAGTTCATACAATCCAGATCTGTAAAGGAAGTATTAAAATTTTATGATTTAGAATAATATTTTGAATATGCGTCAAAATGTACAATAATACTTTCTTCCAATATACGATTAGGGCAAATTTTCAAAAAATTTTTGCCAATATTACATGTGACATTCTTTAATCGATGCAATTAAGGATTTTCTTTAATATAAACCTTGATTAAAAACTTTTAATATTATTAATATTCAAAAAAAAAAAAAAACTACTCAAGATTTTTTGGTTACAATTTACAACAGAAAACTGAAACAATTTATTATGATTTCTACCTTTGGCAATTTATATATATATATATATATATATATATATATATTACATCAATGAAAACTTCCATTATTTTGGATATACATAATGTATATTATTATAATTTAATATATATATATACACGTACATATATTCATTATAATTATAAACAACAAAACTTAAATCTTAAAAATAAAAATTAAATTACTATAAAAGGAAAATTTATTACCTATATTTAAGTTATATAACTTATATTATTATTTTAACCCCATTTAAAAAACTAGGTTATTGCACCTTTTTTATAAAATAAAAAACAACAAAAAATTCTTAAAAAAATTTTTTTTTTTTGCAACAAATTTTTCCTTTATATTTTCCTTAAATAAAATTTTCCTCTTAATATAGGTACATACGATTATAAGTATATATAACCATGTATTATACAACTTATATAAGTATATATAACCATATATTATACATTCTTAAATTACATAAAAAAAAACAAATAATTAAAGTTCAATATATTTGATTTGTATATTATATGTACATACATACAATTTCACATAAATCATATATACAATATTATAATATTGTGCCAATCAATATATAAGTATAGGATATAAATTGTATGTTCAAGATTTAGATTTAATTTATAAAATTTTATAAAACTAAAGATTAAACCATCATCCGACCAACTTTAAGTCATTTTGGTGTTTTTTTTTTTATTTTATTTGCTTTTGTTTTTGTTTTTAGCCCCACAATAAAAAATAAAAGTTCGATTAAACTTTTTGGTTTACTTATTAATAAAAAAAAAAAAAATAAATAAATAAAACTTTATATAACTACATTATGTACACTTTTATATAAAAATTTCCTTTACAAATATTTAAACATTCATATATATAGAGTATATATATTGTACCTATAAATAATGAGTCCTTTTTAATACAATGCATATTAATACAATGCTATTACATAAATTTGTATAACAATAACAAAAATAAAATCAATCAGGATTAAAAAATCCTTGAAAATCTGCTTAAAACCTAATTTAAATCTTAAATTTTTCCTCTCAACTATGTTAAAAAAAAAAAAATAAAATAAAAAAAAAAAAAAATAAACAAAATTTTTTTTTTTTTTTTATAATCAGTCTGACCGTCAAGTTGATTAACACAAAAATGAAAAAAAAAATTAAAATTAAATATAAAAGCAAAAAAAAAGTAAATGTATTTCATATACCTACTACAGTTAGTACCACACCAATCCATAGAAGTAAAATGTTAGATACATAAAAAAAAAAAACTTTATATACATACATAAGTACGTTCAATGTTCATGTCATGTTTATATTAGGTAAATAGGTATGTGTGTTTGTATATAAAAAAAAACATTATTCTAGAGTACATTAAATGTTTTAAAAGTCAGGTTCTATTACATTCTTTCTTATATATTATATCACATTTTTATATACTTTGTTTATTATATACATACTTATCATAATAAATATATATACAGGTTCAATGTAATATAATAAATTTACAGTTATTTACTAATATAAATTAAATATTCAACATTTATTCAAAAAAAAAAAAAAAAACACAAGCAATTTTTTTTTTTTTTTGTGTTGTTTAATTGTGGAACATTATAAAAAAAAAATGATAATTTTCGTTCCACATTTGCATGAAATTTATGTGGTATACAAATTTTCTGATTATCTTCTTCTTTTGTATCTATAAAATTGATTTTTATTTAATTTTAATGGATTGAATAAAAAATAAAAAAAAAAAGAGAGAATAATGTTGATTTTGCGCAATATTACAATTTAAATTGTATAATACTGAATCTGGGTGGAGCTTAAAATATGTATAATATACAAAATACTGAGTATTAAGAAAATGTATTGATAAGCTTTATTGACAGTTTAATATGTGACAGTGAAAGTTTCATAATTTTTATTGAAGCAAATTAAAACAGTGAAAAGTTTCGATTAAGTTTTTTTTTTCAGTTATAAATTTTCCGTTTTTTTTTTTTTTTTTGCAGTATAATAAAAATTATGATATCCCTTGATTATACCATAAACAGAATTTAAAAGTAATAATAAAATACTTTGACTTTGGCAAGTCATGAGCAATACACATTTAGTTCTCTTTACATAAAACTTATACTAAAACCTATATAAAAACTTTTTATAAATTATTTTGTTTTAAATTCTTACTTTATCAACTGACAAGTTATTCTGTCTGTTGTTTTCCTAAACAAATTATTTTCTTATTTAACTATATTTCACATTTTTTGGTTCTTGATCGGTTCAAAAGTAATTTTTTAATTGTTACATTTTTTTTTCTTTATTTAAAGTTCTTTCTCTTCAAGTGCAATCCATATAATTTGTATATATCCATTTCTTTTTCGAGGGCCCAACCATCGACAACTTTAACCCCCTAAACTGCAGCTACCTTTTTTTTTTTACCAAATAATAGGTTATAGGAGTTCCTAAATCAAAACTTTTGGCCTTTATTTCGATAGTCATGTCTTTCATTTTTTATTAAAAACAAAATTTTTGATTTTTGTAGTCATAAAAAATGAAATTAATCATAAAAAATGAAAAAAATCTAATTTTGATAGTCGTTTTTTATGAATATACTCATTTAAAATGTCAAATTTTCTCAAAATGAATTTAAGAAAAAAATAGTAAGTATTTTATGTATTTATGTATGTTTATATGAATATAGGCATTTACATAACTAATCTATGACTATGCAATAGTATAGGTTGCAAGACAGTCCATTATTTTATGAATTAGAAGTCGAAACGACATGATTTAAAAAAAGTACTCACCGATTTTGTAGTAAAATTTAAATATCGCAAAAATAAAATAAAAAGTTCGACTTTTAAGCGTGCTTTAAAAAACAGATCCCAAAAACTGAGGAGCCACGTCTTTTGAATTCTTTTTCGTTTTAGTTTCTATTACAGTATTTGCGACTACGTTTTGTAAATCACATCGGTTCGATTTCTTGCTGCCAAGTTATGGGAGCTTCTCCAAAATAACAGCCAGTATTTATAAAAGTCAGTATTTATTGTTCTCATTATACAGGCAATATTATTTAATAATTTATGAGCACTTAATTTTTTACTTTTAGTTTTTTTTTCCTTTGTATAGAAGATATTGCCGGTTTAAAAAAAAAAAATACAAATCATTTTAATTTCAAATTCCATTTCATTTTTTCAGGCTATCAAAATCTCAAAAAATTATTAAAATGATATGATTTTTGTCATTTTCATTTTTATGAAATGACTATCGAAATCAGGGCCTTTATTTGATTGTTAATTATCAAATAGAGGTTCTCCGTTCGTATCACGTATCATATAAAAATATGATTAATTTATAATCTGATTAACATATACATTTAAAAAGTTAAACTGTAAAAGGTAAGAAGTAAAACTTTAAGGCTAATTTTGAGATATGCCATATATCTCATTTAAAAATATTGGAGATATGCCATAATAACGGATGAAATTTAGCTCGCTGAAGCTAAATTTTCTTTAATTATCTCCGATATTTTTAACACATACGTAAAAAATGTGTATGCTACAAAAAAAAAATGGGCACACTACTAACATTCTTATGGATACATGATATTTGAATTCATTATTTTTCTCCCTCTTTCCTATTGGTAGTATTAAGTATAGTTTACTCTTTCTAAATACCCGATATCGGATGAAATTTTTTCCATGAAAATTAGCCTTTTAACTGAAATAAAATTCATTTTTAACTAAAAAATATTACATTATATCTTTTATAATAATACAAATTTCATTAACGCTTATTAGAGTTTCATTTTCAATTTAACTGTTGCTTTAAAATTTAAAATCTTGTTAGTAATTGAGTGTTTCAAACCTGATTGTTTTCAAGACGATTTCAAACTTTAGAGGTAAATCGAAATATAATTCTTTTAAGTCTAATTAAGCCAATTTCTTTTCTTTTCTTCTAGAACCAAAAAAAATCTAAAATTAATCAATAAATTTTAATATAAATTGATTTCCAAAAATTTTCCTAATTATATTTGATTTAAGAAACTAAACATAAAATACAAAAAATATTTTATTTAACATTTTCTTCTAATCTAAATTCTAAGTACTTTAAACTAAAATTCTCTGAGTATAAAATTTCACTTGATTTTTTACATTCAAGCAGCTGTTAACTTCATCATTTTTTAAATCCGAGTATTGACAAGAAAATAAACTTTTATTTAATTGAAAAATCCGTCGGAATTTATTTAAAAAATCAGCTAACATTTTTTTTGATAGAAGAGAATATATAAAATACAAAAAAAAAAGGAAAAAGACACGACCAAAATAAAAGAGGACAAAATATTGAAGACAATATTTTAAAAAAAACGTTATGTATTAGATATATCTCTCTTCTTCTTTTTTGTTTTTGTTTTTTGTTTTTGTTAAGTATTAAATAGATTTTATATAAATTATTCTATATACAATATACGTAATATTAAATAAATAATTTTTTAAAAGTTATCCCCAAAAAAGCAGAGGCGTGGCATTTTATTTTATTAAAAAAAAAAAAAAGAAAAACCAAAAATAACCTAAAGAAAAAAAAAACTCAGATATAATATTTGTCTCTTTTATCATATTGTATATGTGCTCTCCTTTTCTTTTTTTATGTCATTATCATTGGTTATTGTATAAAAATTAAAAAAAAAAAATATATATATATAATATATATTATAAAATAATAAAAACAAAAGAATAAAAATAAATAAAACTTTTACATATTAGATACATTTGTATTAAAAAAAAAGTATTATTTTTAATATTCACGTGCGTGTGTGTGTATATGTGTGTGAAAAATTCAAATGAAAAAAAAAAACAAAGAATAAGATAGAAAGAGAAGAAAAAAAAATTAGATGAAACCGCAAATATTCAGATAAAAAATAAACATAAAGAAATACAACAATAAAAAAAAAATGAACTAAATAAATAGCTTTTAGCTACATATGTCATATACAAAATTATATCATACAGACTTATATCATGATATAAATAAAAAAAATATATACATAGGTACCTTTTTTTTTTTGTTTTGAGTTTTTAATTTTTCTTTTCCCTTTGATTGTTCTTTTAGAAAGAAAAATAAAAATAGCTTATAAAAGAGAAGAAAATTTATTTTTTTTTTTTTTTTTTGAAACAAAGGGGAAATGAAAATAGCCACGTTTTCAAAAAGGTAACTTTGATTTGTTTTAATTATTCAGGAAAAAAAATATATATTATAATTAGTATATATATATTTTGTATATATGTAATACTCAATACCTCTTTTATTCTTTAAATGGTTTTTAAAATAACTTACAAAAAAAAAACAAGTTTTGATAAGATAATTAAAGTAGAAGAAATATATGTAGATCAAGTGAATCTATAAATTTATCTATTTTATATGATAATTACATACCTATTATATTTTCTTTTAATCTTTCATTGATTACCTATCTATAGACTTGAGAATACAGGATATGATATGAACATACCTTATCTAACGAACACTAATTTCCATTAAAAATCTTTAATTCTTAAAGTTTTCAATATAAGGCGGTTCCACATGAATATTGAGATAAATATCCGAAATTTATTTGAAATAACAAAATTGCAATATCTTTTATACATATAATTATGTTCTATTCTATTTTAAAAAAAATGTTTTCATTGAAAATAGAAAATGGAAAATTCTATAAATCTATGAAATTTCCACCTCCCTATAAAACGAAACCTTCTTTAATTCTATTTATTTAAAGTATAAGACCCTCTTGGTCGGAAATAGGTATGTTAGTCTCTTTGGATATGGGTTTTCTAAGGGGAATGATACAATTTAAAATTGTTATAATGGCAACACTGCGTATTATTTTTTGACATTTCTTATGTCATTTATGCTCACTAGGCTATGCCATTTAATCATGGAAAGATACACGCTTCAACAACGTTTAGATATTGTTAAATTGTTTTATCAAAATCAGTGCTCATTTCATTTCAACATTTTTATCGAAAAATTTTATTCAGTGATGCAGCTCATTTGTTGTGGTTAAATGGTTATGTAAACAAACAGAATTATAGAATTTGGAGTGATTAAAATTCACACGAAACTGTTCAGACACCATTACATAATTCAAATAAAGTCACTATGTATGGTATGCAATTCATACTGTTGGAGTGATTAGTCCATATTTCTTTGAAGACAATGGTCGAAGAGTAACAGTCAATGGAGAACGACACAGATCAATGTTAAATTTTTTTTTTTTTAATCGATCGACGAACAATCAAATTATTGAAAGCAAAATTTGGTGATGAAATTATCTCAAGAAATGGACCAGTTAATTATCCTCTCAGGTCATGTGATTTAACACCTTGTGATTACTTTCTTTGGGGATATGTTAAGTCACAAGTCTATACTGGTAATCTAACAACAATTGAGCAATTAAAAATCAAAGATTAAACATGCTATTGATGAAATACAGCCAAAAAAAAAAAAAAATAATTAATTCCTGATTTATATACTTCAGAATTGCCCGTTTTAAAACATTTTATCGACCTTCTAAAACTCAATTTACATTCATAGTGTTGCCATAGCTTTTTAATATTATCATCTAATATATAAAGAAAAAATTTATTTATTTTTTAATTATTTGATTATTTTTTTTAATTATGTGTTTAAGATTAATGTTAAAATTTTAAGCTTAAATACAACCAAATTTTTAGATAACACTGGGTAATTCAACTAATGAAGAATATTAAAACATAAATCTATATTATTTTGTACACAATGTCTGTTACATTCTGTTTTATATTGAAATAAAAGTTATATGTATTTCTTAGATATTTATACAAAATTTAACTAAATTCGTTATATAACAGGAAGTTGAATTTTTATACCTATACCAGAATTTTATACATATTTAAAAAAGGAAACAAAAAAATGTTTACAATTTTAATTGATTAGTTACGAATGTGGTTTTTCACCTTATATAAAACTTAACTTCCTTTTATTCAGTTCACATTAAATATAAGGACATAATATACTATATATGTAGGTGCATTTTACACCTTACATTGAAAAGTGCTTTAAGGGGTGTATGTTATGTTAGCAAAGAAACTTTATTTTATATGGAATGAAATTAAGTTATATCGACATTCTATAGTGGATATTCTTTTAATTGTATAACAAAGCTTTCTATATTAATTTTAAAGCAAATTTGAAAAGCTTATATTACTGTTGTATATAAAATTATATAAGGTACATATTACTTTTGTTTATAAAATTATGCGTTACAAGATAAAAGTATTTAGGACAAAAATTAAAAAAATAACTCATCCATCTAAAATAAGAATACCATCATATAGAGAATAATAAAGAGGCAGTAAAATGTGGTAAAATCTTTAATTGATTGTGTAAACGCGCTTTAAAATTTAATATAAGAAAATTACTACAAAGCACAGCGTTAAAAAATTTTGAATTAGTTAATTTTCATGATATTTTTCCACTTCTTTGACTAAAATGTTCTTCAAAATATCCTTCAAAAGCTTATCAAATTATTTTTATGGACATGATTGAAAAGCTGTAAAAACCAAGAATATCGTTTTATATATTAAATATGAAATTTTAATGCGAGAATAAAAAAACAAATTTAATGAATATTGTTATCATACTCCGCCTGATGTCATACTCCGATAGAAGTAGTATAAAGCAGGATAAACCTTTACATGGTTAAAAATATAATACTAGTAGAAGATGCACTAACAAACAATATTACAATGCAACAGATTCTTATTCAATTTTAAAATTCTCTTTTTAGGTATTAAGACAAACATTTACAATAAATAAGAAAATTATTAAATCGGCATATAAAGCTGCAGAACATTTCATTATAGTAGATGGGTTACATGCACCAAAAAATTGTATTTTACTAATTGCATTGACATTAGGAGTTTAAAATGTAACATTCATATCCCCATCAAGGATATGTTTGAATATAAAAATTATGGTTTGCTAAAAAATTAAACAAATTAGTGTGAAAGAGTAATCATTAATTTTGCGTTAACTTTTATTATAGGATCTTCGTGAATATGACCATGTTACGTAAAATTTTATTTTGGAAAATTTGGATGCTCTGAATATTTGTTGTTTGGCATTTTACTACTAAAATGAAAAAATGTAGATTTTTACATATTTTTTATAATTTTATTTTTTCTTTTTATACCCTACACATTAAGTATAGGATATATTAACTTTGGTATGGTGTTTGTAACCACCAAAAGGAAGCGAGTTAGGTATAGACATGTATATATATTCTGAATTAGGATCACCGCCTGAGTCGATTTAGCGATGTCCGTCCGTACGCACGATAACTCAAAAAATAATGATGCTATCTTGATGAAATTTATACTGTAGGTTAACAATGACTAAGGTAAGGCGGGGATGGTTAATGGGCGAAATCAGACCATGCGTTCAAGTACCTCCCATACAACTCCCAAAACCGAACAAGCATATCTTCGAAATTAATAAAGATAGAAACTTCAAATTTGGTACTAGGGTGTTGTTTCCTGAATCCCTGATTTGTCCAAAATTTAAGATGAATCAGAATGGTTGTTCGGGTATCTGCCACACAACTCCTAAGACCAAACAAGCATATTTTCGAAATTAATAAATATATAAACTTAAAATTTGATATAAGAATGTTCTACCCTGTTGATGTCTCTAAAATTTGAGATGAATTGGGGTGGTGGTCCGCGTGCCTTCACACACTTCACAAGACCTAACAAGCATATTTTCGAATTTAATAAAGATAGAAATCTGAAATTTTGTACAAAGGTTGTAAAAGCATTTATTTTTTTAGCTTAGTTATATTAAATACCTAACTAAAATAACTTATGGATTTTTAATTCAATTTGAATTTTTTAGGTGTAGGGTATAAATAAGTCGGTTGCATCGACTTACTGTTACTTTTACTTGTTTTTAATTTATTTCTCTGCCACATAAATGTGACAAAGGAATTTAAACAACCTTTCCTTTTCAGGCTTGGCTGTAAATGTTGTAAGGGGAGATTATTCTTCCGACGTGTGTGAGATTGGAACCCACACTCCTTTGGTGTTTACAACGTATTTTAAACGCTCTTATCCACTAGGCCGCCGAGACCTGCTTTTTCTAATTGAAATTTAATATGAATTTATACATGAATTTTGACTATAGTGTAAACTTTTTTCTGTCCTTTAAAATTTAGCTATACAAAATATACTTCTATTCTAATATTCAAATTAAATTTTTAATTACTAAATCATTTAATTGACAGTAAAATATTTTAGAATATATTTTTTTTTTTTTGTATATTTTGATTGAATTGGAAACAACTGAAGTTTCTCATATTTCAATATTCTAATGAATAATTTTCTTAGAAATCAAATAAAATAATATTTGATTTTTTTTTTTTTTTTTTTTTTAGTTCAAAGCCATTGAACTTTCAATTCACTAAAAAAAGAAAAATCATCAATTTTTTTAAGGAAACATGTACCATATAGCTATGAAATGGTCAATAAAAATTAACAAATTTTCAATGGTAGCTTGTAAAGTGATCAATTTCTTCATTTTCAATTTTTTTTTTATATTTTTTTTTTTTTTTTTTGTAATTATTGAATATGCGCAAAAGATTGAAAATATTGACATGCATTTCATTCTTAAGAACAGAACATTAAAATGTTCCTTTCATTAGTGTCACATATTATACTACAAGTCTTTGAATGTCATTTTTTTTTTATTAGTTTCTGTTAAGAACTCTTTAAAATAAAGATGAAAATATAAAAAAAATTTAAAACATACAGAGTTACAGTATTCCTTTTTAATATTTAATATAAGCATAAAAGAAAAAGCATACTGTGAGTTAAACTGCCAAATATCACTTCTATAGGTGTCTATTTAAAAGGATTAAACATAAATAGTATGCAAAACAAAAAAACGAAATTTTAATTACAGAGAGGAAATTTAATAGATAGCGAAAGGCTTAAACCTAACTTGAATTCAAGCTAGGTTTGAAGAAAAAAAATTTAAACATAGATAAACAACTGCCGATTGGAACATGAATTTGATGCTCTTGTATTTAATCCTTGCTAGAAATTCTTCAAAAGATAGTATTTTTCCATTCAATATCAAAATATGTTCAAAATATTCCAATTTGGAGAAAATTACTTGAAGGACTAATTAAAGGATTCATGAAGGTAATTTGCAATTAAAGTTAAATTTAATTTTATTAAATTTAGAAACAAAACAAAACATATTAGCGACTAAAAGCATTTATTGAGTTGCTTTAATGATTTCAAAACTATATTGTATAATCATTCATATTTCAAATTAACTTTTAAACGAACAACTGCAATCACACTAGGTTAAGAAAGCATACCTTAAGAAAACAAGCTTTTAGATACTTAAAATCAATTATTTAAAATACACGCTTTTGATTTCAAATAAAGACTCTATATTGGGGCCCCTGGGGATCGAATTCCACACACGTCGTAAGAGTTATTCCCCCTTATGACATTTACAGCCATGCCTGAACAGGAAAAGCTGTATAATTTCCTGTCCACATTTATGTGGCAGATAATACATAAAAAAAAATAAAAAAAACAAACACTGATTCTATAGTAATTAATGATAAGACTGGATGTGAAGCAAAAACGAAAACTATCAAAACTTTCAATTTACTGGACAACATTCAGTTAATTAAAAATTATACTAATAAAACCTAGCTATAGTTTAGATGATAGTACGAAAAATTATCATAAAATTTAATGTAAAATAATAATGATTTCTGAATGTTATTATTATCATTTAAGCTTTAAAATTCAAATCCAGATCTATTTAATACTTGTTTAAAATGTATTTTATTCATATAGTAAGAAAGAACAAAAAAACCTGAGTAATCAACGGCTTAATAAAACTAATGATTCCAAAACTTAAATAAGCTTAGTGAAAAATAATAAATCACTTAGTGGATAGGTTATTTTTTTTTATAGGATTGTAAAGAAGCCAAAAAGAAATATAGAAAGACAAACAGCAGAATCATCATATAACTGTCAAGCTAAAAAAAAAGACCCAAAATGAAAAATACACAATAATTTTATGAGACAATTCATATTAAAATAAAAAAAAAAAAGACAAAAAAAAAAATCCCTAGAAATTTAAAACGGCAAGACGATATATTTACATAAAAATCGTTAAATTTTTTTTTTTTGCCTTTTTAAAAAAAAAAAAAAATCGATATGACATAAAAATTTTATTATTTTTTTTTTTATTTTTTTTTTTTTTGATCTTTTAAGATTTACTCCACTTTTTTTTCAGGAAGAAAAAAGCTACTACATAATATATTATATGAAAAAATTCAATATAAATCAGTACAAACCGATACGGTCTTTAAAATTATGTCCACTAAAATATAGAAAACAAAAAAAAAAAATAAATAAAAAACTTTTAAAAAATAATAAAAAATAAAAATTACAAAAAAAAAAAAACTTAAAGAAAATTGTAAGAAATCTATAAATCCTATACTAAGTCATTTGGTATCAATTAATAAAAGCAAAAGAGGATAAAAAGAAAATATGTTGGTTTTTTTTTTTTTTTGTTTTTTTTTTTTTTTTGTTTTCTTTTTGAAGAAGCATACTATAAAATATATGAAAAATAAAATTATTACTTTCCCGCCATAGTATTTATATTTAAAAAAAAAAAAAAAACGAAAAAAAAAACAAAAACAAAAATTTCTTTTTCTATAGTTTAGTTACTGTTGTCGTAAGTCGTCGTAAGTCATAACTATAAAATTTAAACAAACAAAATAATATTGCGTTTTTATTTTACATAATTTATGTTAAAATATTCATTATAATATGTTCAATTTTCCTAAGAAATATAACTAACAGCAGCAATAGCAGCAGCAGCAGCAGCAACAGTAATAGCAGTAACAGCAACACACTTCCAGAACAAAAAAAAAAAATATAAAAAAAGTATTACATTCTCATGTACTGTACATATA
Organism: Poecilobothrus nobilitatus; assembly: GCA_947095535.1. Lineage (NCBI taxonomy): Eukaryota > Metazoa > Arthropoda > Insecta > Diptera > Dolichopodidae > Poecilobothrus > Poecilobothrus nobilitatus. The sequence continues at coordinate 258,890,684 of OX352774.1, read as the reverse complement.
TGTATATATGTTCAATGATTATAACCATCATAATTATGCATACTTATTTTTTATACTATATTCATATACATATAAATATTATTATATAAATAAATAAATATTATATACATATATATATATATATATATATTTTATATTAAATAACTCTTTCGTCATACAATAAACTTGTCATATACCGAAATAATATATACAGTAAAAATGGTTTTGTTCAAATATTGTCCATATTTTTTCAATATTCATTTAAAAAGAATATAACATCTCTTCCTACATTAAAAATTATTACATATACATATATGTAATGTATATAATAATATATTCTTTTATGAAGGTGGAATAAATTGATCCAGTTAAGGATTAAGAAGAATACCATATACATATATATATATATATATATATATATATGTGTATATATTAACTTCTCTAATTTGTAATGTATATATGAAATTAATATACATAAGACATAAAATATAATATTTTTTGTCTATAGGTATATAGACGTATAGTTCGTGGAAAATGTAATTATTTTAAATCTGATTTATACATAATCATAGTTAAGTAATTTAAAATTTTAATGTAACGATTTGTTTCAAATCAATTTCTTTTTTTTTTTTTTTTTTTTTTTGTTATGATTTTACTGTAAAATTATGATATAATTTACTTATACGTACATTTACAAAAGATAAATTATGAAAGTATTTCTCAATATAATATTTCGAATCATATTCTTAAATAATATTTTAATTAAGTATCCATAAATATATGTAAAGAAATTTTTAACCATCAGACTAAATAATTTACATAATATTATTGATGATCCTTCCTTAATCGTTCTGATCGTTATGATTGATACTTCCTTAATCGTTCTAAAGTAAATTGAGATTCTATACAATTAATTTACAATACAATTTAAAAACATTTCTTTTATGCATATTTTTCTGGACTAACCATATTGCTTCTCTATAACTAATTTCTAACCTAACAACTTACTGCTCATAAAGTTTCTGAACTAATCTTATTGCCTCTTTGTAATCCCTAACCTAATGCTTCTCCCTAACCCTAATTTTTCGATGCTGGAATTATTCTAATTAAAGCTCACCTATTTATTATACTACCCACTACCTCCCTACATTAAATATTTGTCTCTTTATCTATATAATATGTTTTTATTTATTTATTTATTTATTTATATTAATATTACATACATAAATGTAATGCAATATTATTGAACCATAGTATGCAACCGGCAACTAAAAGCCATTATAGGTTTTTATACTATTATTAAATTATATACTATTATTATTTATTTTGTTTATATTATATACTACATATTTACATTATATTTGGTCGTAAGGGGGGTATGTAAAGAAAAAAAACACTTACGACCTGTGCAGGGATCGAACCCACACTCCTTCGCTTAATACGCCTACTCACTGGGCTACCGAAGCCCCTTAATATGTTTTTAAAATTTAAATTTCATTTTACTAAGTTTAAAATAAGTTTAGGGGGATGGCTTAAGTATTGCTCGATTTGGATAGATATTTTAATTAAATCCTATAAATATGCAATTATTTTTAACATCCGACATTTATATTTATAATACTATATTTAATAGCTAAGACTAAGCTAATATTTAAAACTAAACTTATTAACTTACTATAAACTAAACTATAACTTATCTTATCTTAGTCTAAATGATTCCAAAAAAGTCTTTTCGAATTTTTTAATTTAGTTCCACTATACTCGTAGGAATATATTTATCGATGTTGAATATATCCGAATTATGTTCATTGCTTAAATTTAGGCTAAATGGTATTTTCTTATCGTTATTGTTTCGCTTAAAATTGTAACATTTTCTATGATAATATTTCTAAGAATCCTTAAGGAGGAATACGAATCCTTTACAAATACACATAGTCTTAAGTGATCTTAAGTTGAATATTATATTTGATAAAACTTTTGAGTATACCGTCCTGTTAAATATGCAAGGCATATGACACAATTATTAAATATGACACAATTATTTCTTGATTTATTTTTTCTTGAGAAGTATGTGGTCAAATATTATCTGTCAATACAAATACAAATTTTTTGACTGTAACCTATTGAGAATGACTAGAGGTGTTTTCAATTTATTTTGTTTCTTAATTAAAAGTCTTTTAGAATAGCTTTAAGTTTATAGTAAGTATTTTAGATATATTTTTAAAGTTAGAAATTTAAAATTTAAATATTAATATACTTTGACTGTATCCAAAATCGGCCAAAAATCACAAATGACATTTTTTGGCTAATTTTCAATTTTTCAAAAAAGCCCCAAAAAAACAAAATAGCCCAAAATGAAATGACGAAAAGTCCAAAAAGTCTGTATACGTCAAAATTTTGTTTGGGTGTTTTGTCATTTTTGATTTTTAGACGATTTTGTATACACACTTTTTAGACTTTTCATCATTTCAGTTTGGGCTATTTTGGTTTTTTTTGTTTGATTTTTTTGAAAAATTCAAAATTAGCCAAAATATTTTGGAGGATTATACATTTTTGATTTTTGAAAGGTTTCCTTTTTAAATACAACTTAATATTTGCATAATGAAAAAATACCCAAAAATTGGAAAACAAAACCGTCCAAAAATCAATTAATAAATTATCAACATTTTTTTTTTGTGTGATTTATCAGTTTTGATTTTTGGACGGTTTGATTTTACTGTAGCTGTTCGATCACTGAACGAACCTAAAACAAAGAAAACAATAAAACAAGTTGAGTAAATAATGTTGAAAGTTTTTTTTTTTTTTTAATGCATTTCTTTGCCAAATAAATGTGGACAGGAAATTACACAGCCTTTCCTGTTCAGGCGTGGCTGTAAATGTCGTAAGGGGGAATAACTCTTACGATGTGTGTGCGATTCGAACCCACACTCCCTCGGTGTTTCCAGCGTTACTACGCACTAGGTTTACCCACTAGGCCACCGAAGAGCCAGTTTTTGTTTTAAGTATATTTTTAAAAAATTGATACAAAACATTAGTAAAAATTACTTAAAAATTCCACCAAAATATAGAAGTTTTATTTAAAAAATAAAAATAAAACTACAAGATCATTAGAAAAAGAGTAAGCACTGCAATTTTTTATTTTAAATTGTTTTAAAACAAAATTTTTTTTTTTTTTTTTTTAGAGAAGCACATAGGTATTTTTTTTATTTTTTTAGATTTTTTTTTTTTGTAAATAGTCAAAATTTTATGCTAATTGCATAATCTATCAAAATTGACAATTTCCAAATAATTTTAATTTCAAAAATGTATCGTTCAAAATTATTTTCAAATATATTTCGGTCACCATTAAAATTACCTATTCGCAAATTTGGAAAAGAAAAAATGTTTACAGGTGCACGCAATATAATATCATTAGATGAGGCTAACTTTGAACAGGCTGTATTAGATGATAGAAGACATATATGGTTTATTGTAAGTTATTTTTAATAAAAATAATTTTATAATAACAGTAAGAGGGGAAGGGAGCTGGATTGGGAGATTTGACTTTTTAAATAATTTTTTTTTTTTTTTTAATAATCTTTTATAAGATGTTTTATTCACCAAGCTGTGGTCATTGTCGTGAATCAAGTTCTGATTTTAAAAAAGCTGCTACCGAATTAGAAGATGTTGTTAGATGTGGTATAATTGATGGACAAAGTAATAAAAGAATAATGAAAAGATTCAGTGTTGAAGGTTTTCCAACATTTTTATTATTTGGTGAAAATAAAATGCTACCAAAAGAATTTAATGGGACTAGAACTGCAACGGCAATGATTAAATTTTGTGCAAATGAAGCAAAAAATTTAATAAGAGGATAAATTACTTTAACTAAAAAAAAAAAACTAATAATAAAAAATATTTTAAATTTGTTTTGTTATTTAAATTTTACTATATATGTACATATTTACATTTAAATAATAAATTCTCTCCTACTATTGCGTAACTTGTAAACAGAAAAAAAAGAAATCATTTTATTTTTACTATTGTCAATTATTTTCTCACATTTTTCAGTATTTTACATTTCGTTTTCAGCATTTAAGTTGTCTTCAAACAAAATCAAGACAAAAGAAAATTTAAGAACATAAAGAAAAAAAGATGTGAGATGTGAGATGTAACTGTTTGAAAGACCTAGAAAATTCGACTAAGGGTTTCAAGATAAATTCAATTTGTATAGTTTTTTTTTTGTCCATGGTAGATGGCAATCATCGAAACACGATGGTACGAGCACAGTTCCGTTTTCAACAGATGGGAATTTCAATCTTTAAACACTATCTTCCTTTTGACTAAACAATTGATTCTGGGAAGTTAAGTAATATTGCGAAGGTTCTGCTGTGAAGTAATATTGTGAAGATTCTGCTGTTTTTGCGAAGATTCTGCTATGGAGTAAAAATAAATTTATGGTTTGGAGAGATATGATTGAAGAAGATGTTGATGTTCTCCTTAAACCTATGTAAATAGAAAATAAAATCTTCAACTTTGCAGAATACATGATGTGGAAGGTGATTTCACATTCGCGATATTGATTTTGATATATTGATTTCCAACAAAAATCACTTTTTACAATATTCTATTATGGAAATTCGTTTGTTATGTGCACGTTCCATTTGGGCAACCATATACCATTACATGTGTTCCCTAAAGTTAGTAATTAATATGTGTACGAATTACTTAAGTTTAAGAAGAACATTAATATCTTTCTTCAAAATATTCCTCCAAATTTTTCTACTTATCCCCCATAATCCCAAATTTCCCAATTCCAATTTCTCCAACCATCCTTCCCACATCCCTATGCCCAAAACCATGCTTACTTGCAACTTACATGAAACCATGCAACTTACATGAAATGAGATCTGTACCTATATTTTACGTTAGACAAAAGGCAAGTATATGGAAAGCACCTCTTTTGACAATTTTTCACTTCTACTGCCGTAGCCCCAAAACATCTTAATTTTCTTCAAACTTTTTTTGTTTCTGTTAACCTGCTAAATTTTAAAACATTAATTGTATCAAAAATTTCAACCTATTGTTTGTTAACTTTAAACAAAAATCAGAAAAAAGGAAACTATAATAGCTGTTCCTTTCCTTTGTCAAGAGTCGGGAATTTTCACCTTCCGAAACTAGAATAGAAAAATACAAAAATTACAAAATAAATGCATATAGAATATATTTTCGAAAAAATGATAATTTTGAACGTCCCCTGAAAAAATAAAATTCAATAAATCATAAAATTCTATAAAAAATTCAAACAAAATAAATAAAATCAAAACAACAAAACAATAAAATAAAAATTGATAAGAAAAAATTTCGTGACAAAATTCCTTTTGAAAAAAAAACTGTCCCTTATTTCTGTTCCTTTTTGTCTTTTTTTTATTGTTTTCACTTCAAAATATTATTTTTGTACAAAAAAAAAAATCAAAGCGGAAGCCAATAGTCATGAAGTTAATTTACATAATATTACAAATCAACCAACCAACTAAAAAATTACTTCCCAATCCACCTCACGGCCTATCTAAAAAATGATCCACTAACCAACCAGGCAATAACTCCCACAAAATACATGCTATAAAAAATAAATTGGTTTTACCTTTAATAAAAAATAAAAAAAACAAAAATAAGATAGAAAATGACATTAAAATTTTCTAACTAAAAGACTAAAATAAAAAAATAAAAGATATCAAGGAAAATAACAAAAACAGGACAATAGAGAGCATAACGACTTTAATATTAAGACAATGTCGTTATATATAATAGAACTATAATACTATATAGGTAACAGTAAAAATAGAAGTAATAATAATTGTTCTTTTTAGAATAAGTAAACCTTAAGAAAACACACTTAAAAAATCAAAGTGGACACTCAGGAAGTAATAACGGAATATTCAACCAAAATGTCTAGACGGAAATGCGTGTCATGATAGAAAGGTAGAAAATGATAGTACCATTAATAACTTATATTGCAAGAGTATTTTCTGTACATTAAAATACATTTAATTTAATAGGGTGAAATAACTAATAATTGACTCTTCAATTTACACAATTGATAAATAATAGAAGCCTGCATATGTGACAAAAAAAAAAAAATACTATGCTCATGAAATTTTTCCAACCTTCCTGCATTTAAGAACAACAAAGCATTTGTTCATAAAAACTTGTAGCTTTCAATATATTCTATTAAAATTACAAATTACATTGTCATATGCCAGTAATTAAAGTTTTATAAAATACCGTAATATTTTTAATTTACAATTTCTTTTCATATCTACTTTACATTTAGAATTTCCTTAAGTTTCATGATTTACACATTCAACGCTGCTCCTTAAGTTTTGTCATAGTCTGCATATTATTCTTAAACCATTCGATTAAAATTTCTAAAAAGAGTTTACAATTTTCGCATAAATAAATTTATGTTATGAAAATGTAAATTTTTACTGTTAAAAAAATAAGAATTCATAAATTCTGCTCTAGCTTTGCTTTTTAAAAATGTATAAAAGAAGTTTTAGAAATAATTAACGTTTAAGATAAAAAAAAACGTCTATTATTGTCAACAATTATGTGTTACCCCTATAATTTATTACGCTTTCAGAAACTTTGATTATGATAGAAGTCTTTTTAATAATCGTTATTTTTTTTCTTGTTCATTATTAGATAAAAAATTTTGATAAATTCTGAAAAAATTAACTGTCTTTTTATTTTATTTTTTTTATATATATATATTATATATATATATAAAAAACCTATATATCTATATTTTTATATAGATAGTAAATTGTAATTAAGGCATGACGTCGTTAGGCCAAATAAATTCTATTGTTATAAAAATAAGAACGAAAAACATTTCATATATGATAAAAAAAAGGGGTCCTGTTAGATTTTTTAATGAAATTTAAGTATTTTTTTTTTTTAATTTTTTACACAAAAAATTAATTTTTATCTCTACAACACTTTAATAAAAAGGGTCTAAGAAAAAATATTTTTGTCCCATATTCTTTATTTTAAATTATACATGCATAATATAAGGCTTATGTCATAAATATCAAACGATCGAAAAAAAATTGAGGAGCCAATTTATAAAATTTGTCAATATAGTTTATTAAGAGGTTACAGCAAAACTTGAAGTAAAAATCAACATTTTGATATTACAACACTATCCTATATAGTAATCCTATAAGGGTAAGATGAGTTTTAATGAGTAAAAATCTGTATAGGTTTTTTGGTGTCTTTTGAAAATTTCCACTTAAAAAAAAGACTTACATCAGTTATGCATTAGTACGGAATTACAGTAAAATGAGTATTTTATATATGTATATGTATATGTATATGTAATGATCTTTTATAATTTCGGAAATATATCTATATATCAAAATAATGGGTTCATATAATTGGAAATTGGTTTAAGAGATTAATTTAAGTTCTAAATTTAGTGCATATGAAAACACAAAATTTTGTCAAACTTTACTAAAGTCATCAAAAAATATGTCCTTCAATATAGATACAGGCTTTTTTAAAAAAATAGAAATTAAAGTTCAATAGAAAAAAGGAATTTATAAGACGGAGTAAAACATTCACAAAGTCTTGTAAATAAATCAAAGACAAAGAAAGGTCAAGTCCGAATCTTTTTTAACTTTGCCGGAATACACTTCATATTATTATAATGTGATTAAATACTATCTTATTTGACGATGACAATATTAAGGGCTTCAAACATTTGAATATTTTTTATTAAGTTATTGTTATTTAAGAGATATAAGTGACACTGGAATTTTTTGATGTAGATCTATTGCACACCCCCTGTTACTACGTGTTTTAGAGTTTACCTTCTATTATAATATTTCTGTCAATCCTACTGTATCTAAGAAAGTAAAGATCTTTTAGGGTTTAGTGCTTGTAATTCATCTTCGGCAAAACAATATTTTTCTTTATGAATATCTTGGTCAGAGTAAAGCTCCACCCCAAGTAACGACGTCCAACTTATGTCCAAATAAATGGTCAACTTTTGGTCTTTAAAAGGTAAATTAAAGAAAGTAAAGTTAAATAATGGTTATATATAGTCTGCATCAAAATGTAGTTATCGGCTGCGGTCGGATAAAGGTCGGAATGGTTAAATTGCGGACGTTCCTAACGTCTCTTCATCTTTATAATATATATGTATATAACAATTTGATAAATATAAAGACATTAGAACATAGACAGAAAAATAAAGACATTAGAGATTTATGATAAAAAATTTTATAATGTTAATAAATTAAATTAAAAACAAAACATTATATTTTAACTACAGATTTCAATAGGAGCATAAATTTTACCTATACTCCCAATTTTTATATTTTTTTCGCAGTTAATGCCTAGATTTCCTTAAATGTATATGCTGTCACGAACGGAAGCCTGATAAGAATATTCTGTTCTTTTCTATGATAATTTTTTTTTTTTTGTTAATTTTCTTCTAATTTACACAAACACATAGACATATTTTTATTAATACTATATAAAAATAGATTAAAACAGAAACTATAAAGACTATATTTAACTAAATTTAATAAATAATAATTTCTTTTTTTGTGGTTCATAATAAAATTAATAAAAAAAAAAAAAAAGAAAAATCAAATTTCAAATTTTTCTAAGCATAAAATCAGCGAATTACTTTTGTCATACAATAACCAAACAACAAAACTACTATACATACACTGACATATTTTACAAAAAAAAAATACAGTAATCAGTAACTAAATCATATAAGAAATCAAAATTAGAATTAACTCAACCATAGAATAAAAATAAAAATAAAACTTTTGAATTTCAAAAAAAAATCCCATTAATAGCATGCAAATTTCAAAAGCAATTGACTTCCCTAAAAAAAAAATTTTTTTTATCTACAAATATATTAGATATAATTTGTTTGTGTATGAGTGTGTATGTATGTAGATAATTGTTACCAACTTTAGCACAAAAAAAAAATTATTATAAATTTATAAAATTAAATTATAATATATATTTTATATATTCATATATATTTATTAATATAGCAGTACATACAGTCAGTTACAAAATGATGCGCTCACGGTGTTTGTTTGCTGTAAATAATATTGTCTTGTACAAATATTTAAAACTTTGCTTTTATTTTGAAAGTGAAAAATTAATCTGGTAAGTTAAAATTAAAATTTTTAGACAAAATTTTTTTTCGTTCTCTTTTTATAAAAGCAGTACAAAACAGTACTTAAAAAAAGCTTAATAAATATCATTTGATAGCGGCAATTTTGGCAATGCTTTGTATTTCGCTCGGAAAAAAACTTCGAGAAATTTTAAAATTTAAAATTTTTAAAAAGTTTTTTTGTTGATTCAACGAATGTTGTATAAAAAAAAAAAATAAAATAAATGTAAAAAACATCAAAACTTCTTGTGAATAATTTCAATAATCCTACTGGATACAGGAGATGCCAGAAGTGCTTTAATAGAATCAGATATTCGACCGCTAATAGATAATTTTGTTCTATTTGGGATTCTTGCATATTTTTAACATTTTTTGTAAAAGGAATGTTGAGAATTCATTTAATTAGTTTGGATATTATATTTTGTTGAATATCTCAGAGGAAGACTAGAAAATATAAATATATCATAAAATATTTAATCTGTAAATGATAGACATTTAAAACCCTTTTACTCAAAGATTTACCAACCGATTTTCACTTTTTTTTTTAAATGATAAATATTCAGTTCAGCTATCTTACATACCAATTTTCGGTTCTTCATTATTAATTTCCCATTTTTCCGTGTTTTTACAAAAAATATCGTTTACAAAGAAATTTTAAATTCAGAAAGGCATTAATTATAGAAAATTGTATTTTTACGTTTTAAATAAAATGATAAAAAAACTATATACTGTGTACATATATATATAGTATATACTGGTACATATATATATAGTATATACTGTATATAGTTTCTTTATGATAAAATCAAAAAAAAATTGCTTATTTCGCCTTTTAACTCAAAATGGACATATGAATTAAAATCAAATATAAATACTAGTATATCTTAATGTGACATTTGTCAAATACTAGCGGACGAATACTAGTATACCTTAATGTGACATTTATCCAATATTACTAACATTATTTTAACATTACCTAGATAGAAAAGAAAATAAGACAAAAAATAAATTTTAATTTATAATTTTAAATTTTTGTTTTTTTTTTTCTGGAGTTTTTTTTTATATTTACGACAAAAGTGTAATTACTTTTCTCTTACCCTGTATATTAAAAGCAAAAAAGAATTACATGTTTTATGAATGACACGACTTGTAATGTATCATGTTTACTGTTACTCACTGTATAGGAACATATCTAACATATGTGTGTGTTAATATGTCAGTATAGGTATAGAAGTTCATTTTGTATTCATAAAAAATAAGAATAACAAAAAATATTTAAAAAAAAACAGGACACGAGGCTGCAATATGTACTTTTTACCATTTTATTTGACCATTCATTAAGTTTTGTTTTTTTTTTTTTTTTTTTAAATTCCCCCATAATAATAAGATATCAGAAGTAATTTATCAACTTTATATAAATATAAAATAAAGAAAAAGCTAAGATTTCAACAATTTTTTTTTTCTTTTTGTTTTTCTTTTCTATAATTTCTTTCTCTTTCTTTATTTTGATTTTTAATTTTTTAACTGATTACTTTGATGGGTGAACACATTATACGATGGTAATTCAAAATCATAACAAATGTTCTTGTATATATCTATGTATATACATATTATATAGGTATAAGCATGTAATATGCAGATTATATCGTGTTAACTACCGTTATTCGTCCTTTGAAAATCACAATACAACATGCAATATATGCCTATACTATTTATTTGATTGTATGTAAGAATGTAAGTTTTGACGCAAAAAGATTAGATTTATGGAAGTTATAAAACTAAAAAAGATGACCATGAGTTTGAGGAATTATTTTTAAGAAAACAAAAAAAAATGGGTTTTTGTTTTTCTGGCTTTTGTTTTTTCTTATGATAAATCCAAATTACCAATAGTGAGGAATAATTTAGTTGTATATGGATAGGCATAGTTTTAAAACAATTACCATAATGTGTAAAATGGAGATCAGGAAAAATAAAAAAATTCACTTAAATTTTTTTTCCGATAATGATTTCAGGTATGGTTCGTCATTTCGTGGACTCAAACAAAAACAAGGTAGTATAACAAAGATTTTTAAAGTCCCACATTTTGAAGGAGTATTTTGGAAAGGTAACTACTTTTGCATCACAATTGTCTAAATTATAACGGATTTATTATTTTTGACCTTTGTCAATAGTTTTTAAACGTGTAGAAGTACAAAAAATTTTATCGGACAATACCTCCCGCGTAATTCTCAAAATAGATAATAGATAATTTCCTTCCTTCCCTCAAAATTTCAAGCCTTTGACTAAGAAAGTTTCAAGGATAAGGAAGAATTAAGATGTTGCAAAATTTTGTTCTCACATAACGGTCAATTTATTAAATTAAAAAAAAAATTTGTAATTTTTATATTGTTTTATAAAGGTTATAAAGCTCTGGTTGTTTTGACTTTTTTAGATGTAAAATATTCATTAGGACTTGAAATAATAATTAGGTCTTTTCCTACCAGCTTTGAAAATCTTAAACTTCATAATGGTTGTATGGTCACAGACGGATAGACGGACACTCTGAAATTAATAATAAAATTTCTCAAAACTTTTTTCGAAAATCTCCTAAAAAGGAAAAAAAAAAATTTGAAAAAAGGAGAAAAGGTAATAATTGAAGAAAGTTTTAAAGGGAACTTAGCAAGTTGATTGGTGTTAGTTAATAGAGAATAGAATTAGAATAAAAAATGAGTATTAAGAAAAATAAGATGACATATTATTGAATTAGAAGAAGAAGAAGGAGTAGAGTGTATAACATGGAAAAAATTATTTAAGAGTAAAACTGAGAGTGAATGATTTTTTCCTTTTAATTTTCAAGATTTAAGTGGGTGATATTTGAAAATTAAAAGCAAAAGTTTTGACACGTAAATAATAAGAATTAATTTATTTATTTTATGCGTGTTTATAATTAAAAGTAGTTTATCATGAAAATTTATTTTTCTTTTTTCTTTTTTTTTTTATGATATCTGATTTCAAAAAAAAACAAAAAAAACATAAATAAATAAAAAATAATAAGGAAAAACTTTGAAAAATAATATTAATATAAAACTTAATAATTTCGAATAATTTTTCGTTTATTCGCGCATTTATTTATTATTTTTGGTTGTTTTTAGTCATTTTTTTTTTTTTTTTGATAATTTCTTTTCTTTAATTTTATAATATTGTTTATAAAGTTATAAAAATTTTTTTTTATGTATTAAACAAAATGTAAAAGTTTAAGTAAAGTGGTTTAATAAATTATTGAAGTCAACGTTTTTTAAATTATTGGAAATTTCATGTGTTTCCTAAGTTTTTCTTTTTTGTAACAAAATTTATTATTTTTAGTCATAAAATTTTTAATTTTTTTCAAAAAATCAAATCTAAAATATTTAAAAACGAGGAAGAGTGCAGTAGAGTAGACTGTGTCAACTCTGGGATACCCGTATGAAAGTAATATATCCTGTTTCTATAAAACTTGATCATCTTTTAAAAACATTCAGATGTTTTAGTACCGAACTACAGAGATATATTTATGTAAATTGTGGAGTTGTATGACAGCTACCTGAATCTATTGCGCCTAGCTTCATTAAGTTCCAAGAGGTGCAAGAAGCCTGAACCGGCTGCTCTAGACCAACCAAATTTTACAAAAGTTGTTGGCCTATAACTCGACACCTATTTCCTAAATTTCAGGTTCCTAGCTTCAATAGACACTGAGTTATTCTCATTTAAACGGAGAAGTTGTATGGCAGCTACCCGAACTCGCCGCACCACCACAACCAAATTTTACAGAAGTTGTTGCCATGAAACTTGATCATCATTTGCAAAATTTCAGAAACTTAGCTTGAATAGATACTGAGTTATTTCTATATAAAGATAGAAGTTGTATGGCAGCTACTCGAACCCGCCGACCGAAAATGTTGGATTTAAATAGCAAAACTAACAATTTTGCAAAAGTGCCGTAAAAAAAATTTCAGCCTCCCAGCTCCTTTATTTTTTGAGTTATCGTGCGGACGGGCGGACGGACGTACATGGCTTAATCGACTCAGAATTCGATTCTGAGCCGATCCATACCTTTAACACTATATCTAGCTCGACTCCTTTAAGGTGTCACAAACGTAATGGCAAATTTATTATACCCTTGAACATAGTTCATACGGGTATAAAGATTGAAATATAATTTTATATGTTTATAATAAAAAGGTATGTTGGATGAACCTTATAAAAGGTTATGTTGGATGATAAATTTTTTCGACTAGTTCGGCCATGTGTATCAAATAAGTTTTATTTATATTTAAGCCAAAAAGTGTGTGGCTATACTCCCTTAGTGTTTGTTTACCACATATTTTATACGCTCTTACTTATACATTACTAGCCCATCGGAGACCCCTGATCTCTTCTTTTAAACATTGAAGAAAACTGTAAGATGAGTAAATAACATTAAATATAAAAAAGATTTCGAGTTTTCTGGAGTAGATTCTGACTACAAATTGTCTGCTAACTCTAATGGACGACTGAAACATCGAATATTTTGTGAAGGTATTTATGTTTTTTTTTTTTGGAAAAAATATTTTTACTCATTGCAAATCATTATTATTCTTCAACATCTTAATAAAATTTTACTTAATATTAACAATTTGATTAAAATACTTACTTTAACTAATTAGTTATTTGTTTTTTTTTTTTTTAAATGAAAAAAAATTCTGTTTTCTTCTCCCTTTACCTTTTTATTTGCCCTCATCCCCCATTAAACAGTTCTTATCACTGATCAGTTTCCACATCTTATCGCTTCCACAAAACTCTGAGTATATATATATAAATTTGTTACTTTGTTAAATAACCGCATCACTATCTTGACCTTTTTCTCTATCCTAAACTTTTCATTTGTTCAGAGAATTTTATGTTGAGGCTTCCGTTCTTATATGATTTTTCCTTTAAATATAAGTATATTTATTTCTGTATAAGTAGATTTTAATTTTGATAATATGAAGCATTTTTAATAGAATATATCTGAAAAGGTCCAAATCCAGATAGATTGATAGATTTACTTTCCATTGAAAAAATTTACTGCACTATACTTTACCTTACACAAGTGATTTTTTTATCTCTTTGTCCTTTTTTCAAATATAGAATTAAAAAATCAAAAAATACAATACTTTTAAATATAAAACATTTATGTATATATGTGTGTGTGTATAACAATAAAATTATTAAAATAAATAAATATTATAACTTAATTTATTGTATAAATTTAATATTATTTTTTTTTTTGAACTGTCTTACATTATATTATCCCAGCAACGTCTGTTTTTAATGATAATCAAAAAAGTAAAAAAAAAAATTAAATCTGATAATTTCAAATCTAGTTAGACACAGATTACATCACAAATAATAAAAATAATATTGAAACATTGCACAAAATTACAAAAAAATAATAATAGAAAATAAAAAAAAAAAACCAAAATTATTACCAATTTCTTATTACTATAATATCCCTGCACCTAACGGAGTGGAAAATTTTATGATTTATTACTTTATTACTTAAAATAATATTTTTTCTATTTTCCATTTTCTTACATTTTATAATACATAATCGTTTTCTTTTTTTTTTATATTTTTTCACAACAATGTTATACAATACCGTTATTCTTGTATATAAGAAAAATAAAATATATATGTATATATCTACATAATATTATTTTATTTTTTTTTTTACAGTTATTTTATTATTTTTATATATACGGTACTTATTTGTGTAATATTATTGTTCTTGTAATTTTAACTGTACATATCCCTTCTTTTATCATTTTATTTTTCATTAAATTTTCCTTAAACAACAGTTATAATTTTTTTGTTTTTTTTTTTTATATTAGGCTGTAAATGTCATAACGGTATTGTTTAGATAAATACATACATATGTATTTACGTATACCTATAGCTATTACCATCTATTACTTTGTAAATAAAAGTATAAAAGTAGTGTAAAAAAATTGATTAAAGAATAACAATGGAAAATTTGAACGACGTTCTTTTATTTATATATAAAAAAAAAAAAAAAAAAAAAAAATGCAAGTTGTATAAAATGGACATTTGTGATCAGCTATTACTTGAATCTATTTTTTTATATAGTTATAAAAGAAGTGTGGGAGATGCCAAACAAACAATTATGGATTCGATAAAATAGAAAATTAACAAAAATTATGATTATATGAAAATATGAAACTATTAATGTTCAAATTACAAGTCATATTTTTGTTTTAATATAAGAATAAATTTTAGAGATCAAAAACAAAAGAATTGAAAATTTGTTCTAAAAGATAAAAAATTTTACTGACGTAATAATATATAGATGCAATTTATATTCCTATGTTTTCTTTGTATAAGAAATATTTTTACCGACCGCATACAATTATGTATAAGATAGGTATTATTTGCATACTAAAAATTTGTACCCGAGATTTTGGCAAATATGCACTACTCCGGTGTGGAGAAGGCTGTAAACATTTTTTTAGCATGATGTCTGTCTGTGTGTGGGTGCGTGTGTGGTTATTTCTGTGGGCACGTGTACAGCTTAAACGACTGAGCGGAATTTTTTGCAATTTCATATTTAAGGTTTTGATGTAAATATCTCGAATTGATAAGCTTTTGGAGCAAATCGGACAACGGCAAGTGGTAGTTTACTAGTGTACTTTTTAAGTTTTTTACGAATATTTCGTAACAGAAAAATTTTATGAGAAAAATTATTAAGAAAAAGTTGTTACACACTTAAAGAGGAACAACTATGCCATAGAACATTTTCACAAGTTCACATTTCATACATAACACTCCATATGAATTTATATGAAAAATGTTTTTGTTTTTTTTTATATCTCTAAAAATTTATATACATACATATGTACGTATGTGCTTATATCTATTCATATTATTCTTTTGTTGACGACATAAAATTAAAACGATAAAATTTTTGTTAACAGATTCAATATTAATCTTATGTTTGTTTTGTATTTGTTTACAGTTTTATTATTTTTTACTTTTAATATTTTTGAATGAAAAAAAAATCATGTACATTACATAATAATGGAAATGGATGTATGAATGAATGCACATACATATATTTTTGCGATTTCATTACTTATTATTGTTACAAAATGTTGTTAAATTATTAGAAGTTATTTTGCTTTGATAGAAATTATTATGTAAAAAATTTATACATTTTGGCATTGTACTTTTCGTGTAGTGGCGGTCGGTCCTGTGGTGGAGACAGCTGATTTTTTTTAAATTATATTATGAATATTTGGTTGTATTAATAAATTATAAAATAATTGTAGTATCTATGATATGTATATTTAAAGAATTGAACGCATCTTTATTCTATTAAAACTTTAATCTATATAACATATACATATTTTTTTTTTCTCTGTGAGAGATAGAAATCTTCTAAAGACACCAAAAATAACCTTTTTGTTGTGTTAGGTTCTTACTGACTAAAACGACATCTACCTTTAGCTAATATAATAGAATAAAACCTTTAACTGCCAACGCAATATACTGGTTATAGAGGGATAGGACGATGATGAGCAAATTTTTAGTTTTAGGAAATGATACTGTAAGGGAACAATGAATTCGCTACTATTTTGCTATCAGTTAACGAAGACATCATCAGTTACAACATGCAGTAGTATGTAACAACTTCCAATATGAGGCAATAATTGAAGGCAACCCCATTGTACCTGTAGCAGTTATTATTATTATAGTATTAGTATTAATTATTATTATTACTACTATTTGCTACAGAGTCAATAAAATATATTATATTATGATGAAAATGACAATTAATACAATAAACAAAATAACTTCACCTGAACATTAAAGGTTAGTTTCTATCTCTTAGTGTTACTATTATTTCGCCACCTACTTCGTAATACTAAGTTTAAAAGAGTATTTTTGGAAGGTATAGCTGTGAATGATCGAAATACACTATAAAAATGAAACTATGAAACGAGCATGAGTTTTCTATAAGTGTATAGGCCTTTAACCCAGCAAACACCACCTCCATTTTTGACCAAACAATAGGTTATACGACCTTCAGTACTCATGTACTGCCTAATTAAAAAGTTATCACTTAGAAGAAAAAACTGGAACTGTTATTTAATTTATAGAATAAATGCAATAAATATGTTTCAGTAATTCATATTTTGTTCCTTTCCAGGATTTTAACAAATGGCCGTCGAACGACACGGTGAAAGAATTTATTATTTTAATGAAAAGACTATTAGTGTTGTGTTATTTATTAATATGTTAATTAATTGTACTCCAGTATTTTTGATTGTAATGAAAAAGTTTAAAATTATAAAATTGGAAATCGAACTTTTTAAAATGTTACATCTGTTAATCAACGTAGGCACTTTTATATTATCTTTATTTTCTTAAAGAGTTGTTGACAGGATCATTAAAGTACTGCATACTTGCAAGCATATTGATTTCTAATTTAAATATTCATTGCCCATAATCACTGTAACATGTTACAGTTGAGTTGATTTTTTGATAGTAGTATATAATAAAAATTTCAGTCCAATTAAATAACTCTATAATTTTCATTAAAAAAAGGTTTGATTTAGAAAGCAAAATTTCAAAAATTAAAAAAAAAATAATTTTTTCTGCAACGTTTAAAGTACTTATCCGGTATTCAGCATTCGAGATGTATTAATCATTGTTCAAGAGTTTGCGAAATAGCGTCGAAAGAAATAAGATCCAAAATGAAGAAGTGAGATAAGTGTTATATAAACAATAAAACACTTAAAATCTGAAGTCACTGTTATACATAAAATATAAGGAGAATATTGTTGATGTTGGAACCGCAAACCTCCAATAACGAAATTATTGGAACCATGATTTACCAACCAACACTAAAAGTCTCACTATTTAATTTTTTTAACCATTTTTAATGCTTTTTCTAATGCTTTTTCTATTTGTTTGACTCAACTGTTATACCCTTCCACAGCTAAGGTTCAAGTTACTTTTATATTTAACAAAAACATTAACTGTGCGTATCAGAAGTGTCACTATATTATAATATCCTCATTTAGACATTCACTTACTAAACTAAAATAAAAATATCCCTGTATCAAAATATAATCATATTTTAGATATCAATACTGTTAACAAATACAACGGGATGTTCATTTTATTTTATATTCAATAGTGATTATTTCCTTTTATGTGGTCATGCTATTCAAAAATCAAAGAAAATTTTCTGATTTCCAGTTGATTTAATTTTAACATTACTTCAAAGTGCTCTCCATGTAATTTACTTTTACAAGCGTTACAAACATATAAAAAAAAAAGAAAAATCAAACCTAAAATTATACACAAATTAGTGTAATATGCCAGAAGAACTCTAATTTTCATAAATCTAATAGTCCACTAGATTTTATTTTTACCCAAAATCAAAAAAAAAGGACTCTTACAGAATGATATACGTATACACATAATACGTATATAATAAGTATATTTATATTGTGTTTTATTGTTAAGTGGGTTAATTATGTTTTTAAAATGTATAACACACTTACACTTATAATATCAATAAGGATGAAATAAGGATAATAGAATTTTTATTTTATTAATTCTTCTGTTTTTTTTTCTTTTTTGAAAAGGGGATCTATGGATATTATCTAAAAAAAATTTTTTTAAATAATAAAATATAACAGTAAATACAGTGTCGAACAACAAATTGAAGGTATCTGTGAAATGTGACAATATTAATATGTTTAAAAATATTTACTTTTTCGAATTTAAATTTGTGATTAGTTCTAATGGAAAAATTAAACAAGGCAGTATGTAAAATTTAAGGGTTTTAAAGATTTTTGTGTCTATTTTTTGCATCAAAATTTGTATTTTTTTTAATTTTTAGAATTTTTTATCTAAGAAAAAATTGTAAGAAAGACAGGTTAAAACATCAAAAGACACTTTCTTCAGTTTTAAGACACCTCTATATAATTAAGATAAGCCGTTAACAGAAATAGAACTTAGATTTAATTTTTATGTCTTACTTTTGATAAATTTGCACAGGTGTCTATAAATAGTGAATTTTCAATTTTTAGCACCTACTAGCTTTTACACAGTGAAAAGTACAAACAAATGGTTAAAGCCCTGAGTGGAAGAATGCGATGGTAAGGAGGGCTACATTTTCTGCTACGTCAAAATCGAATGCGACAAAATCTTGCTTTGAAAATCTTTTAAAACAAAATCTTTTTTTCCAAAATCTACTAGGACAAAATCTTGCATGTAATTGAGAATGTCACATATTATTAAACATAAATATTTTGGAAAAAGCGGCAAACCTCCTTTTGAATCCAACTGTAAAATCCTCCTTAACTATATTTGTTTATACATACTTTAAAAATAAAGCCACAATCTATTTCTTTAAAAATATTTTGCAAGATTTTGTCCGTCAAAGAATTTGTAATGCAAGATTTTAAAAAGATAGATTTTGTAATGCAAGACAAAAAAAAGTAAGATTTTGTCGCAGGTTGATTTTGGCGTGCAGGATTGTGTCCAGCTCCCAGTAAGGAGAATAAAAATTGATTTTCTTTCAACCTTGAAGAGGTGAAGCTTCGTAATAGGTGGAGTTAAATTAAAAAGTTGTTCCATAACATTAAATATTTTTTTAGGAGATCTCTTCATGGTAAAAATTTAATTTCTCTATCTTAAACTGTGTCGATGTTTGACAAAAAAAAAAAAAATGGAGAGACATAATGAAATTAATAAATAAATTTTTCAAAGGTTTTTTTTTTGGAAAATATACTAAAACTGTATAACAGTAAATAATGTAAAAGTAAAAAATTGGTTGATTTTTAAACAAAAAAACATAAAGTCTTTAAGAAGCATAGTAACAGTTAATTGTTAAAAGCATCTAGATTTCTAAATTTATCCCAAAATTTGTGTCGTTCCACAGAATCATATCTTCTTCGCTTTGCTTCTTTATGGTACTTTGTATCTGACTACTTCCCTTTTTCTTTTAAGTCTTCGACTCGAAATCTAACTTTGTAACTGTATATGTATGTATATTCCTTGTTTTTCTTTTCATTATTTATTCTGTCTTCAATATTTCCAAAAATAAAAAAATAATAAAAATAAAAGGTGCGATTTTTTTCAATCTGTTTTTGTGTTTTCGTAATACGTCGTTCGTATTAAATTTTCCTTATACATTTATTTAATATTACTTTAAGTTTTTATTTTTGTTATTTTCATTTTCATTAATTCCTTCCGTATACCGTAAAAAATTATAAAATCCCACCTCTTTTCAAGTTAACATTAAATATTGAACGAAATTTTGTGTATCTTTTATGTATTTAAATGTGTTATAAAGTCATTATTGTTCATTTAAAGAATTTTTTTTTGAGAGGGTATTAAAAGGAAACCTATCACTTCCTTAAATATTTTTTTTTTTAATTAGCATAAAGTAAAATAATTTTCTAAATGAAAATTATCCATTTCAGTACCTTTTCACCTACTATGTATTCATAATATCCGTGTATCCTTTTTTTTTATTAATTTTAATATATATTACATATATAAATATATACATATATATATAATATATAAGAATTTAATTTGTTAATTTTCTACTTACAGTTTCATGTCCATTTTTTTCTTTTCCAATTATTTTTGGGTGGCAGATGTTGTACTGATTTTTTTTTTTTTTCGTTTATTTTTAGTAAGACTTACATTATTTGTTATAAGATAAAAAAAAAAAATTGTTATGACGCGCCATTTTGTATTATTATGTCATTTAATAATTGAATATTATTTAAGAAATTAAAAATAATTTTTTGTGATAATCGTTTCTTATTCTTTTCTTTTATTTTTTTATTTTTTTGTGTAACAAAATGAATCCGTACATTATTTTAACAAAGAAAATATGGTATATATGAATATATTGATGCGTTTTATTTATTTTTATATAATAATTTATTTATTATAAACATTAAATTTAATTGTCAAAATATATCCAAAAAAAAAAAAAAAATACTTTGAAAACCAAAAAGAAGAATCAAATAGAAGAGGTACGGTTCATTGTATTTCCATCATGGTACACTCTTTTAGTATAACTTAATGCATGGCAAACTACATACATACATATATACTTTATTTTTAAGCAAAATTTGTATGTTCTAAAATATAAATGGAGCAAAATTAAAATTTATTACCATTCCCGATATTTCGTTTTTTATTCTACACTACATAGTAGATATACCTAATAACGAAAAAAATCGGGGTCTAGTTATAAGCGGTAACTGCGTTACGGAATATTTTAAAAAACTTTTTATTTAAACTATTGACATTAATTTTTTCGAAAACTTTTAGGAGTACAGGTCTATCATATTAATAATATTATAATATTTTTTGTTTATTTTTTACAATAACAGAAAGATTCCCTCTATTTTATATAAGATAACTATTTCATTTAAAATCAATAATGATCATAACAGCTGCTGTTACTTCACTTGAACGTATATAGAACATCTACAAACTTTTCTAAATAACACCATTTTTCTTCTTAACGAGATGACCAAGCAGTTTTACATTAAGCTTTCCTGGGTACCAGATTATCGAGACATTCCGGGAAATTAAAAAGTTGATGAATTTGCAAAAATTGGTAGAACTTTACAAGTTCAGTCGGAAAAAACAAGACCAGGTGTACAAAACAAAACCATTATCCACAAGCAAACTGTCACTTTGAAAGTTGAAAGGAAATAACGGATATTGATGTAAATAAGCAATGGTAAAACTTGAGTTCGTGTAACATCGCAAGACTGGCACATCCTAAAACCGATTTAAGACGATCTAATGATCTGTTTTCTCTTAAAAAGGCAAATATTGAAATGACAAGGGTATAATCACCGATCACTGTCTAATAGGGAAGCATGCCGGACCACTTGGCTTATCCGCAATACTGCAGAGCTATCAAAGAAAAAGAAGAGAAGTTAACCGTTTTCATCTCCTTTGCACATACCCAGCCTTGTTGGTTAAAAGAAATACCCGTTTGGGACAATATCTTTTCAACAACCTCAGCGAACTAGCAGCAAATAATATGAAGAGCTTTCTTCGCTTTGCAAAAGTCTAAAATTGGTTTTAACGAGTGAGATAGAAAAGTTTTTATGTGATATCTTAATGGATCAAATACGGCCTAAGTGTACCTTTCCGTGAGCCACTTTAACCTAACCTAAAACAATTTTGCAAATCACTTTTGTTCAGTTTCACTTTGTTCTACATCTTTGCTGCTATATTTCAACCTCTGCTCTGACTGTTTGGTACTAAGTTATGATTGTTCCATTACGCTATCTTGGTAAGTTATGGTATAATGGTATTTCTCTTATGTATGTAGAAGCCAAATTGTTTACAAGTCGATGTAATTTAATTTTCTTTAGTTGACCATTAAAGCTGTTTTTTACAATTTCATTACTTACTTTTCATCGGTGTACGCATCTTCAAAGTATACATTAATATTACTAGACAGTATTACTTTCTTAGCTTTAGGTTTCTGTTTCGGAATCAATAAAAATCGCCATATTTTGTTTAGGAAACAAAACCAATAATTTACACTTATTTTATTTTTATATTTACCAAAAATTTTCCATTGATTTTGTATTTTTATTAAATGTATGTAGATGATACAGTTAGAGGATG
The DNA here is from genome assembly GCA_947095535.1 of Poecilobothrus nobilitatus. Lineage (NCBI taxonomy): Eukaryota > Metazoa > Arthropoda > Insecta > Diptera > Dolichopodidae > Poecilobothrus > Poecilobothrus nobilitatus. The sequence continues at coordinate 258,867,835 of OX352774.1, read as the reverse complement.
GTTTAAAAGGATTAAAAGGATTAAATCATTGATTTTGTATTTTTATTAAATGTATGTGGATGATACAGTTAGAGGATGGTTTAAAAGGATTAAAAGGATTAAATCAAAAAAGTTCACGTCAAAATACATTTCATAAAGAAATAATTATATAATAGGTATGTAATTGTTATTATTAACCTAATTAATTATTTATTCAAAATTATTTAAAATGAAATTGGCTGTAAGTTTCAATAATAATAATTATTAAATTAAATCAAATTTTATACTTTATAAAAACTTTTTTAATAAAGAATTAATAATTTAAAAAAAAAAAATTCAGTCAAAGTATTTGTAATGTGATAATGCAGTTTTAAACTTACCATGAACTTGATAAAAATTTACTGTACATTAAACTAAATAGATCTATCCAAGGGCTCTGTGAATTAACGCCCCAAACATTATTGCCCCAAAATAAAAATGAAATAAGACCCAACAATTTGGAGTTTTATTTCATAGTGAAATAAGGCCCCAAAAATGAAAATGAAATAAAGCCCCAAAAAAAACAAATAACAATTTTTTGAGGTTTTATTTCATTAGGAAAATTAATTATATTATCCAAAACATTTTACAAAAATAAAATTGAATAAAAATAAAACAAAATTTAAATTATAAATTTAAACAAAAGCTTAAATGGTTTCTGTTACATCTACTCTACATGCCGGGCATTTGTAATTTGTTTTGCCATTCTGTGTTAAACTTTGAATTTGTAATTTTGATGAGCAAAGGGTTATATTCCCCTTTCCATAAATTTTACTAAACTGTAATGAATACCTATCCCTTTTTCTAGAAAGTTCAACAAACATTTTGAACAGTTTTGTAAAATTTATAGAAAAAGGAGATATGTTCCCTTTCGCAAAAATTTTATAAAGCTGTTCAGAATTTTTAGAAATCTATTTGTTAGTTCGTGCAATAAGAGGGGCAAGGGGTAGGTGGCACTACGGAGCGTGCCGTGGTGCAAAACATGCGGTACTGCGCTGCGCCGGGTATGTAATTGAAAATATTTCTACATATAATATTTCTATTTTTCTGACTTCAAATTCATTTTAACTTGATTCATATCATGCGGCGCGCCACAAACCTGGTTGATATTTCTTTAAAATTTTAATAAGGCCACAAATTTTGTTTGGGATATTTCATTATGATATAAAGCTCCAAAATAATAAATGAAATAAAAACCAAAATGATAAATAAGACCCTAAATTGCTTTTTTATGGGGCTTTATTTTATTATGAAATAAAGTCCCAAAATAATAAAGAAAATAAAACCCCAATTTAAGCTATAACCGCAAAATGTTGGGGATTTATTTCATATGAAATAAGACCCCAATTCACACATAAAGTTTTAGAATCTTATTTAATTTTTTTTATGCGGTAATGTTTGGGGCGTTAATTAACGGAACGTTAACTATTCAAGATGTTTAAAATCGAAGGATTAACTAAAGTGTTACAGTCTAAATGTTAATGTAACTGTAACTATAACTGTAGTACAAATTTAAAAAAAAGTAACTGCCAAAAATAGGTATTAGTGAAGATATTGAAGTAATGGTAGATAAATTTCGGTTGGTTAAGTTCTAGGTTAGTTTTAATTGCACGCACTGCCAACATATCTATTAACAAATATTAATTTTTTACTTAAATGATTTTTACTTAAATCATTTTAAGCAAGGGGAAAATCAAGAGGAAAACAATTTATTTAATATTTGCAAGGTTGCTCATATCAAATAGCAAAAGCGAATTTAGCGTATTTTATTTCTCCTTCTTCATCCTTTCAACATCTCCAAAAATCATTAGTTAAAAGCACACATATTTTGGTGTCACTTATAATGCGATAGTTATACGTTATATAGAACTTAAGAGTGCACTCATTTTGCTGTTATGTACGGTTCAAATTTTTGTTTTAATCTTTGTTGATCAATTTTCCGTCTGTTCGATCTTTTTGAAATAAAATTAATTCATTAACTAATACAAGTATTGAGAGAAACCATAATTTACGGTTTATTGGTATATATTTTCTCATACCAATATTCATAATATAGTAGAAAAAATATAACTCTTAGATTCTTCTTTTCAAAAAAATCAAAAATTCTTGAATTCTAAGTCAATATTCTTTCATCCAATTCCTAGGCAAATATAAAAGACTTTCGTTACCTCAATCATAAATCAGAAACAGGTTTAAAAAACCATATAAATTTTTGGCAATTGATTAAACATATTTGATGCCAGTTTACTGTCCGTAATATAAGAATAAATTATCCTTTTAATTTTGGATCTGTATCGCCATATATTAATGCATGAAAAAAAATTCGAAAACTTCCATTCCATTCCATTTGACTTATGGAAGTATGAACTTTATATGAACTGTAGTAACGGTATACTAAATCTTTTCTTGAAAAAATTTTAAAAAAACTTCCTTATGTATGAAAGATCTTCAAATTGAAGAATTAATGTATTAAAGAAAAGGGTCTAAACACAAAGTTTTCAAATAGAAGAATTATACACAAATATATTTTAATTTTTATTCATAAATTATTTATATCTAACTTTAGCCTCGGTATAAAATTTTATAATATAATAAATGAAAATTAATATAAAATTTTTCTAAATTAATTTATTTCTGTTTGATCCTTATATTCTTTTACCATTATATCTTGCCACGAAACAATAAAAACCAGGAACTTTAGATAATCAACTATTTTCTATACTCTTTCCATTTAACTTTTTTGTACTTTAATATACACAAATTGGACATGTTTATGGTTTTGTTTATGGTTTATGGTTGACATTAATTATATTTTCTTTTGCAAAAAAAAAAAAAAATCTTCACAAATTTCAACAAATGCAGACACTAAATAGAAAAATAAAAATACAAAAACCATTTGAAATGTAATAGCTAACATCGAATTATATAAAAAAAAAACAAAAAAGAAAAGAAAAAAAAAAAAGGAAAGAAAAGTTAAAGAATTTTTTCATTTTCTTTATTTTTAGGATCAGCAAGCCTTGTCTCTAAAGTAAAACTTTTTCTCGTAAAACAATAATTGAAAAAAGAAAATCTGGAAAAATCTGTTGTCGTATGATTTATGTAATGTCATATAAAATTGTTTTTCAGTTTTCTTTTATCCCTTTTATTTCATTTTTCTATGGTTAATGCTATGTACCAGTTTTCTTAGGAAAATATGATATGTATGTATATGTATATGTTAATGCTTCTAGGATTTTTATATTCTTCTTTTTTATTACTAAAAATATAATACATTGTTCGGCAACATATTTTAAATAAAATTGTATTTTCAAACATTTGTATGTACACTGATGCGCAAAATAATACAAAAGAAAAATATTTTTAAGATTTCTAAAATTATTGTCATGATTCTGTAATAACAATTAAAGTATATTTTGGATTTTTTGATGCTTAGATTATTAATTTTTAAATATTTTACTTTTATTGCAAACAATACTTTTTAAAAAATAATTTTTATCACCTAAATTTTTCCATTAATTTAAAAATGAGTTCGGTGTCTTTAAGAGAAAATATAAAGAACAGAAATAAACTAGGAACAGAATTTAAGGGATTTCTTAAATTTTCAAGAATTGTGGCAACTGTCACATGTTGTTTTTGGATATATACACTAGGCATATTTTAACATGATGAAATATAAAGTTCCTTCTTTATCTTCTGTTGCCAATACATGAATGATATTTAACTAGGACAAATTAATTTCTATCAATACCGGGTATTCCTTCGATCTTACCTCTTAAACTATTAATTGCAGAATATTAATATGATTTCCCAATTATGTGAGCGAAATAAATCATTTTCGCAAGCTTTACTATCAACAAAAGTATTCTATTATTTTATCTGTATAGTATTCGAAATATTTTCTTGTTTGTAGCTCTATCCGTTCATTTTAATTTAAGCAGGCGACGACAAGACAAAATTTTTAAAAGTTTCTTTTATTTTCATCAATAGTATTTATCTTTAATGCCGAAGTTTTTCCCACTGGCTTTACAATCGAGAAAAGTTTTTGATTTATATCTATTCTTTGGAGTATTTTCTCGTTTGTGAATATCCATTCATTTTATTTTAAAAAGAAAACGATAATACCACATTTTTAAAACTTCTATTTCATTAATAGTAATTTTAATTTTTTTTTTATTGCATTACTCTGCCACATAAATGTGAACAGAAAATTAGACAGGCTTTCTTTTTCAGGTATGGCTGTAAATGTCGTAAGGGGGCATAACTGTATGGGATTCATGTATGGGATTCAAAACCATACTCCCTCGGTGTTTACAACGTATTTTATACGCCTCTAATGCCCAAATTTTCCCACTGTTCATCAGGATCGACCACACATAACATTTTATGAAAACAGATTTAATTTCATATTCAAATTTCAGATTCTTTGTATATATTTACTTTATTTTTGCTGAAAACATTTCGTACAATGATAATTTTAATTGGTAGACGGGTAGAGTAGGTCTAAAACTTTTCTTATCAGCAAATAACTTTGTATGGTCCATTTATTGAGTCGTGTTAATATAATTCCCATCTCAAAATATTTCAAATGGATTCAAAAAAGTTTTTTTTGTAATATGTTAAAAAGTAACCGTATGACAAAATATGATTTTATTAAAAATCTCCATTGTAGTTTTGATGATAATCAAGTTTTCCCAACACTACGATACTTTAAAAGGTATACACATTACTCGCATTTATTTTCATGTCTAGAATTACAACTCGTAGTCAGACCAGCAAATTCAACAATTTTGTACTGAAAATAATTTTCTATGTTATCGCAATACTCCGTAGCAAAAACTACCTAGCAAGATTTCAATACAAGTTCAGATGATAGAAATATGGTTCTTAAGTTCTTTATAATCATACACTGAAAAAAGATCTTTTCTTTTGAAAATCAGTGTATTTATTTTTGAAAATTCAGATTATATTAGAATTCTTAATAATAAAAAAAAAAATGTTTCATACTTAATTGAATGAATTATGATTTTCGAATTTTCGAATTTTTTTTTTTTATCCTTGAATATCCTTTTTTGGATAATAATATTTTCATTTTACCAGTACATAGGATTTACAAAAATTTTTGTTTTTAGAAAAGTTTAATAAGAATTTATGTTTGAAACAAAAGAACAAACATTTTAAATATTGAATATAAAATAAGATGGAAAATTATCAAATCTCTTTTTATTTAAAAAGTAAAAGAAATATAAAAATCTTTTAACGTTATATTTATGTTTATTACGACTAAATTGAATAAGATAAATCATTCATAGATCTTTCAAATTATTTTGAAAAACAATTAAATTTTTGAAATTTTCAGTTTCAAAATTTGATTAGTTACGTAAAATTCAAAAAAAAAAAAAAAAAAATTCTTTTTATACAATTTTAATTTTTAAGTGTTTGTCATTTTAAAAATATTTTATTGAACGCATCAAACATATTATTAGAGATCAAAAGTTATTAACCTTGTTATGTAAAGGATGCGTAACCATATATTTTAAGGATATTGTCATATAGGCAATGTTCAAAATCAATTTTTTTTTTCCTTAAATTTCTCTTTGTCATTCCGCCACTCTTTTATTTTTACAGATGACTTGTGATATGAACATTTGACATTATACGAATAATTTAAAAGTTTTAAAGTGTAACCAGATCAAAGAAAAGGCTAACCGCAATTTTAAAGCGTTAATAATAATAATATATTGCATGAAATGATCAAATACATTTTCCACTCAAGATAATATTTTTTTTCCTGAAATGGTTGAATGTTGGGAAAATTATCAATATTTTTTTTTTGCTTTTCTTTTCTTTTCTCAGATCACAGACAGTTTTTCTCACAGTTTTATTCTTTTTTAGGCTTAAAAAATATTGAAAAAGGAATAAAAGTGATTTTGGGTTCTGCTCTTACTTTCATTTGAAAATTTATTTTTATAATTTTTTTTCTTGTGTTTGTGATTTCTGAATTTGTTTTCGGTTTTGATAATTGAATCATAATGATGCATAAAATTAGTTTTGACGGTTTTTTGAAGTGTTTTTTTTTCGTTGTTTTATTTGGTTTTTGGATTTTTTTTTTCAAATTAGTTATGGATAATCGTTTTTTATTTAAATTTAAATTAAAATATTGTATATATAAGTAGAGAGATTTTTTTTTTTATAAAATTAAATTTATCTTTACAATTTTTATATAAGTACACAAAAAGAATAAAGTTAATGACTTTTCTTTATAATTAAATATTTTTTATAAGTTTAGCATTGTTCAAATTTTTGAAAATTAAATTTTTTCTTTTATTACATCCTTGTTATTTTTTTCTTATAAAAATTTACAAAATATTCATTGTATAACTTTAGTTTTTCCATACAGAAATTTTTATCTAAAACTCTTTACAAATGAGGAATTATTAATTTTATCGTTTTTTTCTGAGTTCTAAGTTCTAAGTTGTATTTGGGAAATGAAAGAAAGGACATTTTATTTGGCAGGTTAAAACAAGTTATATACAATACAACTATAACCTATCCTAAATTGAGAATATATTTTTGAAATTATTAATATATGTATTTTGTTTTTACGCTACCCAAACTCTAACTTAATATAAAGTAATAACGATAACGATAACTTAATATAAAGTAATTGAAGGTTTAGAAATAATGGAAGAGGAATTGGATGGAAATAGAATAATTAGACGGAGTTGGAATGTAAATTTGAAGCCAAACTATAGACAGTTTTTTTTTTTTTGAAAAATTATAAGCATTTTGACTTTTTCAATCATACAAGTAAATCATAATTTGTAGTTTAGATTTTGTAGTTTACCATTTATACTGCGGAATCAAAAAGCGAGAGTTTGAGTAGAGGCACAGATAATTTCCAATGTAAAATACAAGTGTGGGGTGTGATAAGGCTGTATTCTGTCATTGTTCTTATTTAACATATATATTTGGAATTCATATTTCGAACAACACTGAAGAATGGGACAAAAGGGACAAAATTCAATGGTATTTCAATCAATAATCTTTGCTATGCAGATGATTTTTCGATTCTTTTAGCAGATTATAATTATGAATTATTTTTAGCAAATTATGTAAACTTTAAATGAATATGAATAAATATGGATTAAAGGTAAACACAACTAAAATAAAATATATGATTGTTAGTAATGATCCAATATTTAATACGAGTTTAAAAGTTAGAAATGTGGGAATAAAAAAAATCATTACCTGCGCATATTTAAGATCTCAGCTAAAAGTTTAGTAGGGATCCCTCAAAAAAAATAAGAGTACGCATTGAAAATGCAAAAGCAGGATCTGTTAAATTAAAAATTAAATTAAAAATATTTATGTACACTCATGTTATCTCTCCAACTCTAAGAATGTGAATAATACATTGTTATGGGTTCAGCACACTTTGCTATGAAGTTAAAATCTGAACACTTTCTAAATCATTTCTCAAAAGTTAGAAGTTTTTGAAATGTTGTGTTATAGAAAAATGTGTAAAATTAAGTACAGTTGTTGCTGTTGAATGTATAAAAAAATATGCAGTAAAAACTTGAAACCTGGAATACTTTAGCCACATTTTGTGGTATCCACAGAAGAATTGTCTTCTGAAAGGTATCCTTGAAGGCAAAATTGAACGAAAGTAAGGTCCAGGAAGAGAAATAATATCTTAGCTTAAAAACTTACATCAATAATATCTTAGCTTAACATCACTTACAAACAAGCGCACCAGATCACTGATTTGATCATCACTAGACACGGTAAAAATTTTCGTCACGTTAGGCAACACTACAAGCGGATAAGGCAAAGAAAGAAGTTTACCAATATGTTATATGGCACAATCATCACAAATTGATAGTTCATTTTATGTTAATAATAAAATTTTTAGGATAATTAATTTATTGTCATTTGATAGTACACAGAGTTTCTCTTAAGGAGTGGATAGAGAGTTTCAATATACATACTTCTTTTTTTCTCCTATATTTTTTTTTGATTGATTTGATAAGTTTAAACTAAGAAGATCATAGTTCTACATAGACTACAATTATGGATCATAGAATTAGAATAGATTGTAGAATTAGTTTTGACGGTATTGGAAGTTATTTTTTGTTTTGGATTTTTAAATTTTTTCATCACATACAATGTAATACTAATGAGGAACTAAAACAACATTTTTCTTTTCACGAGTAGTTGTTTTACAAAGAAAGTTTTTAAATTAAGAGGCGAGGCTGGACTGTAATATAGTGACATAACTACAAATTGAAAATAATTTAATCCTGCACTAGGCTCAGAGAATTATAAATTACTACGCAAAATTATTGTATTCTAGACTAAATAGGAGCAAATCATTTATTTAGAACTAAGGAAAAGTAAAAATAAATAAGTAAATATTATTGTAAGAAAATTGTTGAAAAGTAGAGAATGTGTATAAGTAAACAGTAAAATTTAACCGGGACTTTTTTGAAAATTATAAAATAACAACATAACTGGGTTACATAGAATTAGTCAATTGGTTGTTACTGCGGACTATCACAGTTAAATTCAAAATGAAAAAGTACAATTTAGATCTGATAATGAATATAAATATACGTAATTACATATATATAAATAATTATGATTAAGCACTCAAGTTTTACGACTCGGATGCAGTTGTAAATAAGATTCCGAATTATTTAACATCAATAGCATTCCTAATGATGTTAAAAACTTAAAAATATAAAATAACTTGAAACCTTCAAATTTAAAAACATAAAATATCTGATTTTTCTTATGTACTATATACATATTTCATAATAAGTATTTATATATTTTATACAACATATTATGTATAGGTACATAAAAAGATTCATATGTGTATAATATAATTTTAACAAGATACAAAAGATACATTTTTTTTTATATATAAATATAATTATAATACTATATATACAAATATAACTTAAATATAAATATACTTTACTACTATTTTTAAATAAAATATTCATTTTTTATAGTCTTATCTTCAGATACTTTAAAAAAAAAAAGGCGTGGTTGTACTGAATGATATGATAATATATGTTTTAAAATCTTAACAGATAATACACACATTTATTTTTTTTTTTTTTCTTATTTATTTATTTATTTTTTTTTTTATTTATTTTATTTTATTTATATGTATATAATTTTTTAAACCCAACCCATAAATAGAATTCATTATATTCTCTTTTGTAATGTTTGTTTTTCATCATATATATTTTTTTTTTTTTTTATTTCTCATTTTTAAGTAAAAAAGAAAACAAAACACACGAAAAAAGAAAAATTGAATCTGTAAATCTTGAGATGCGCAACAAAGAATACAACAACGTTTTAAAACAACATACAAAAGTAAAAAAAATATAACTTTAAAAGTTACCAAAGAAAGATACATGTCTCTTTCTCTCTAAGTCATGTATCTAACAGATACATCCTTATGCGGTTTTTCTACAAATATAATATATAGGTATCTTATAAATGTATATTTTTTTTTTTATATATAAAATATAAATTGTATCTATAAGTATAAAATATATATACAAGTAACTACATATTTATACTATAAATATGTATGTATGTACATCGAAGAAAAAAGCAAGAAAATACGAAATTAAAAAAAAAAAAGAATTGAAAGAAATAAAAAAAAAATATTCTGGATTCTTTGGATTCCCTGTAATCCGACTAAAGAAAATTCTGTTCAATTCTAATGGTAAATTGTAATATATATAAGTAAATATATCCATCTGTATATTATTAGTACATATATATAAAATGTATAAATGAATATTTTATAAGTTGTGGTTACTTTATTGTTTATTATTAATGTTACTTTTGTTGTTGGTAGTTGTTGTTAGTTTTTTTTTTTATTTCTTCTTCTGTTGATTGAAGTGATTCCGTTACAAACTTATATTTTATCAATCTTTGGTTCAATACTATAGATGTAAGAAAAATATCTTAATAACAAATACATACATATATATAGAGAAAGATTTAAAATTAATATACCTACAATATTAATATAATATCTTATAAGAATATGCAATTTTATACAAAATATATAAATAAATATACATACATGTGTATATATATAATATATTATATTTAGATACTATATGAATATAAGAAAAATATCTCTTGAGATAAACCAATCCTATCAAAGATATTTTTATTTTTTTATAACTTCATACTTTTTCTGTATTTTGAGAATGTTGAGGACGTTTAAAAAAAAAAAAAAAAATTTAAAAAGATATACTGCTATATAAAGAAATTTTTTTTTTTTTTTTACATGGTTGAAGAAATCTCATAAGAAAAAATTTCACCATATTAATATGGATGAAAAACTGCTTTAATTATTTTTAATTTAATCATAAAAATTAATATTTAAATGAAGTCTGTGGTAACAAAATTCAAAATTAATTTAACCGTTATTGGTATGCATTAGTATTTGTTATTCCATTTTTCCGCCTATTTAATTTCTAAATATTTTCAATCTTAGAATCGATTAGTTTTAAATGGACATTAAACACAATTTCTTTTGCTCTTAGCAATTATTTATTTCTTTTTGTAAGCCATCTGTAGAGTGAATCAAAGTAATTGAAATGTAAACCATTTAAGGGAAAAACTTAAAATTCTTCAGCTATCATTTATCAATTCTACTATACTTGTATACATAAATTAAAATATAAATTTTAATCCATATCTTATAACTCACAAAATACATAATATTACGTTAATATTTTAAAATAGTAGAACCTACAACAAAGAGTAATATAAACGTGGATCAGGAGAATTAAATTGTTCTTGAAATTGTTCTTGAAGTTTTTTTTAAATATATATATATATATATATATATATATATTTTAGTGCATTTCTCAGTCATATAAATGTGAACAGGAAATTACACAGTCTTTCCTTTTCAGCCGTGGCTGTAAATGTCGTAAGGGGGAATTATTCTTACAACGTGTGCGAGATTCGACCCAAACTCCCTCGGCGTATTTTATCTAGTCGTGGGTAGGTTACCGAGGTCTCCAATTTTAAATATATTATAAAAATGAAAATAGAATTAATTATTTGCTATCCTATTCTAAATATAACTTTTACTAATGACCAGTCTGGAAGGAGAATAGCTGTTTCCAAATAATCTTTTATTTTTTGAAGACAAAATATTCCTTTCTCAAAACGAGTCTATGCTGTTATAATCTCAATTTCTCTGTCTGTAAAGTTTTCATAGCATTTTTTTTAATATACTTGGTATAAAATCGAACCTTATATATATGCCTTCTTATAATTTACTGTCTTAATACAATTTTGATTAAAGCTTAATGCACCATTTCTTTTTATTTTTTGTTTGTAAAGGTGAATATAGAAACAAAAAATTAAACACAAAAAAAAATCATTTGTTTTTAAATTGGTAAATTTTAACCTTTTATATCAATATATATTATTTCCAAACTTTAGATCTAATAAAATATTAAACAAAAAGAAAAAGATAAGATATATCTAATAATATTTGCTATCAAAATAATTACCATTAGTTATAAAACACCACTTCCATCAAGCTTGAATAAAATAAGATTCGACTTGAAGTTGAACTTGATTTAAAAATGTATAAATAATTTATAGAACTTTAGAAGAATTTCATATCATAAAAAGCCACCAAAACCTTATAAATCATCAAAAAAATGTTTCCATGTTTAATTTTAGAATGCTTTAGAACGCTTTACAATGCTTTATATTTAGTTGGCTTTTTCTATTACATTTTCATTTTTATTTTCTATAATGTTGGATGCGCAAAGACGTTTCTCATATTTTTCTTGACCGAAATTCAGAAAAGTTAATCAACTTTTTATCATTTGATTATCTCTTAAAATTTATACTGTCTAGGATTCCTCTTTTGCAATGCTCAGTTTTTTTTTTTTGTATTCTGTTTGCGTTAGTTTTAAAGATTATTTTTTATGAGTATACAAATTGAGTGTGATTAATAAATTGGTTCAGTTTACTTTAAGTTTGAGTAATACTTTTAAAAAACTTTTAGACAGATATAGCCAAAAGGAAGAATATGCATAAAAAATTGTTTCTATAGTTTGTATATTATCCTTTAATTCGTAATTTTATACAAAAATTGAATATTATACTCAAAATTTACTCTTAAATCTTCAATTATTTAAATATAAAAAAAAATTTTTAATATATACCTACCTATATAATAATATATAATAAATAAAACTGAGTTACTTTATTGTTTTATCCCTAATTTCCGTATTACAAACAAAAAGCATAAAAAAAAACAAAAAGGAATTTAACAAAAAATATCAAATAATTTCAAAGACTTACGTAAAACAAAAAAAAAAATTAAACTTTTCCTTAACATTTTCATCTTTCCCTACTTTAAAATGACCCTGCCAGTATTTTTCCTATATATATACATATATATATATATATATATTGTTTTTAACAAGAAGAAAACATTTTTAAATACTTATGACTCAGTGTTAAATGAGTTCAAGTTGTACTTTAATATTTTGCTGTATATAAATGAATGTTAAGCAATATAACAGTAGGTACACTAAAATATTATACGAAATATATATATACTTATTATGTATACTATATTATATATACAATACTAGATATTTAAACGTAATACTATATATATATTTGTATATATAAATTATTTCAAAAAAAACAAAAAAAACTGTAGAACATTTACCACATATTCAAAACATAATTGTATACATATTTGCTTTCATACCTCTTAAGTCCTTGAAAATATCCTTAATGGAGATATTATCGTTCCAATTAAAACAATTTTATTAAAAACAAAAAAACAACAAAAACATTTTTTTTTTTTAAATAAAACGACTGATTATACATTTTTTTCGAGGATAATAAAAAAAAAAAAAACAAAAAACTTCAGACGAAGAAAATAATATAATAATATAGATGTATCAACATTCAACCTTACATATATATATAATATATATACGTAATAGATGTACAAATAAACCCACAGAATATTTTCCGATCTTTTAAATTGTTATAAAGAATGATAAAATATTAATTGACATTTTAGGTGTCAGTAGGTTTAAGTGTTACCAATATAATTTCCAAGTAATCCTAAAAGTATAATATTCTTACATAACTGACTACTACTACGACTATAGAATAGATAGTACGTCATATCATCTACCTACTAATACAGATGGTATCTACTACCCATACATGTACACAAAATAATCAATTAATTTTTTTACTCTTTTGTAGCTAACACCAAATAAGAAGTATATCCTATCAATCCTACATCATTTTTATTCCTTTCTAAATGTATGCTTCCTTTCTAAAATCTTATAAAAGACCTCATTTCTATGTTCTGTTAAATTTCTTAAGTAGGATATTTCTTATATTTCCCATCTTAAAAGTTTTCTAAAGTACGTCAGTTTTAAAAAAGTACGTCATAAAATATATAATGACGAATATTAATAACGCGTTGTTTTGAAAATTTCAATTTAATCATCCCCTAATATATAGTACCTAAATTGTACTTATATTTACCAAATATACCGTAACCAAGCCCAATATTTATTTAGTATTGATTGTCCTTACCTATAATATGACTTAGTTTTAAAGTTGAGGTACTAATTAATCCACAAACATCCAAAAAGAACTCGTATAATTTTTTTTTTTTGTTTTATATTTTTAACTCAACTTTTACGAAAGTCATGAGGAGTTTTAAGACAAAACATTTTAAGACTAACTATACGATAAAGCTTAACAATTTTTATTAAAATCGTTGCCATAAACAGTTATCTGTTGTGCCAATACCACCATAACATAACAGATAACAATAATTTTCAATATTTACCAAAAAAATAATCTCTAAAGATTATATTGTATCCTAAATAACAAATCAATCAACTTGGTAACACCCCCATTTAAATGAATTTTATCTTTTCCTTTCCCTATAAGCATTATATGTACTATAGTTAAATAATTCTTATCATATCCACCAATTGCAGCAGTTATCAACTTAAACATCAGAAATCTTTTATTGTTTTTTTTTTCCATAACAATTTCCACATGTGTTCTTCCAGTACTGGTTAATAATAATATGCATAATGTATCGGTTAAAAATGATTTCCTTTTTTATTTTGTTATATTTAATTTTTTTTTTTTTTTTTACCGCTAAAAAAGCCAACAGATTATTTTCATAATAAACCACAAAAATAATACAGTAAAACAACAAAATGAATCAAAGATTTTCATTGTTAACCTTAAATGCAATTTTTATTTTCATCACTAAATGAGATAAAAGCAGCACTTAACAGATTTTTCTATTTTAACCTCAAAAAAAAATAAAAAAATTTTTTAATAAAAATAATGTTTATAAATACAATCCAATAAAATATTAGAATAAAAATAAAAGGAAATTTGGCAAAGGGAGTGAGAAATTTCAATTTATATTTTTGGGGGACATCAAATTGAGTTGTTTGCAAAATGTTTTCATTTTATTAAAATTCAATGAAAAACAAGTTAAAATTCAATAGATACTATTGAAATAAGGATATTTCAGATTTGGTTATTATTAAGATACTTTTGCAAATGTTTAATTTCTAAGTTTCTTTATTTAAAGATTAACACAACGAGACTATATATAAGCGACGCGGTAAGCCATTACATATCCGAAACTGCTAATCCGAGGTATAAATAACAGAGTCCAGTTCAATAGGTATATCTGATTGTCTGATATCAATGAAAAAATAAATCTTAACCGCAGATTCTGAGATTGTAGAAACAACACAACGGCCAGAAAGTGTCAGGTTTTCAGGCATGCTTTTAAATCAAAAAATAATGTAGAATGAGAAATTTTAGCGCCTAGTTTCCAACTTAGAGTTACGTACCATTTGTCTTATTACGTAAGAAATAGGAATTTGGTGTAGGAGTTAAAGATATAGTGAACTAGTTGTAAGTACTAATTCTTGAATACGGGGCACTTTACTAGTTACTATACTGCCATGAACATAACCAACAACATCAACATCAAAAAAATTACACATTTGGAAAAATGGGCAATGTCAATAATGAGTCTACTACGAAAACTGGTTTACCGAAATCCAGTTTTAACAAAATCTGGTTTTTTTAAAATCCAGTTTTTTTGAAATCCTATTTTTTAAAATCCGGTTTGTTGTTTATTTTTATTTATTATTTTGTTTACACGTTTTTAATGGGTTGAGTGTGAATGCTCATATTTCGAAATCTCGTTTTTTTTTTTTGTATTTCAATTTTTGGAAAAAGGCGTATAACCCTGATTTTGTACACAAATATTCAATTCCACGTCAACTCACAGAAATACAATTGACAGAAAAAATAATAATATATCCTAATTTATTTATTTATTACTCTAATAATAACATCCCAAAAATTCAAAATTCCAAAATTCAAAAATCCCAAATTCTAAAATCTCAAAGCCATTTTTTTTTTCAAATATTCTGTAAAAAACGTATATAGACGAATTTGTAACCAACTCCAAAGCCTTTCCTAATTATTTCTTTTTACACATATACTGCAACATCAAAGAATTTAAAATAGTGGAGGCTGCAACCTCCAAACCCCCGGTAAATAAATTATTGAAACCCTCATTTTGTAACCAACTCTAATTTCCCTCCTAGTACAGAATCTTGCATATACATATACATATAAATGTTCTGAAAAAGGGAAATTCCCTGACTTTGAATGCAAATCTAAAACCCCTCCTAATTCAAAATCCCACATATATGCAAAGCATATGTAACCCTGATTTTGTATCCAACTTTAAAATTCTTCCTAATTTCAAATCTTGCATATACATATATTTAAATATTCTGGAAAAAGCTGCAAACCAAACTTTGTAACCAAAAGTAAAATTCCTTCTAATTCAAAATCCTGCATAAAAATTTTTCTGTCAATTGTTTTCTTGCGAATTGACGGGAATACAAAAATATTCAATAAAAAAGAAATAAATGCTTAGTACATCTTCCATAGTTGATTGCAAACAAATAGGAAAACCCGGATTTTTAAAGAAAAACTTGATTTTTAAAAGGCTAGATTTTTAAAAAACAGGATTTTGATAAAACCAGATCACGGTAGACTGAATTAACGCTCTCCGAAATAACATTTTACTAAAAGTATTTTTTGTTAATTGACATTACGTCAAGTGTCTTTTTGATAAATCATTTTATATATTAACTGTCATAAATTTAGATAGAAGAGACGAGTCAAAGTTAAAAGGAAATAGAATATAAAATAAAAATTATTTTGACAAGATCTTCACCAGAATGAGGTTTTTACTTTATAACTTGCTCAATACCTACAACATTTAGTTTTAATGAAAAGTTAAACTTCATTTATTGAGTTTATTTCTTTCTATCTTTTTTAACTAATAAAAAAAAACAGACAGTCAGAATTATTTATTAATTTTATACATTAAAAAAAAAAAGAAAATGTTTAAGTAATTTGACAAAATACAACCAACCATCAAATTGTGATATAATAAAAACAAAGTATATAAAAAAAAAAAATCTTTTAATAACAATTGTCATACATTTACAAACATATAAATACATATATACACATACGAGTATATGTTTTCTAAGGTACCATTACAACAAGTGCTCTTAAAATGCTGATTATTGCACAAAGACTGAACTCAACTCAACCAAACAAAACACAAAAAATAAAAAAACAAAAAAAGAAAAAAAAAATCTTCCGTATTTCCTTTTTGTTTTTTTTTTTTTCTTTTTTAGCTTTGCTTTTATGTAAATTTTTGAGTTAGCGAAGATTTTTTGCATGTTTTTTTTTTTTTTTCTTTAATTTACCCCGAACGTTATAAAAATGTTGTTCTTTTATGTTGAAAACAGTTGTCATTTTACTGTTTAGTCTATTAAAGGCTTATTATTTCGATAAAATTTCAAAAATCTGATATTTAAAAAATAAAAAAAACATTTTAACATTTTTTTTTTCTTTTACTTTAATTTTTATTTTTTAATACATACATAGGCAAACAATACAAGGACATAAAGGACATAAAAAACATGTAAAATGTACATATGATTTTATTATTTAATAAAATGTAAAGAGAAAAAAAAAAAAATGGGGTTAGATTAAATGGTTTAGAAAATAAAAGAAATAAAAAAAAAAAATTGTAATTCCTAAGTTTAAGGAATTGATAAAAGCAATATTTTGTTTATTATTTTTGTATTGTGGTTTAATAGAATTTTCCGATTAACATAGAAAAAATAATAATAAAATAAATGCATAAAATTTGAACTTTAGATTGTATTTAATGTAAATTGAATCTTATAATTATTTGATTCAATTTAGGTATTCCTGTTCATTATGAATAAAATGGAACAGAGGAATTAAAATTTAATAAATATGAAATTGTATTTTTCTTCTTAAATGATTTAGTTTGTGATTATTAGGATATAATGATAATATCAGGATCTAATGATAATTTCGAATTATATTTTTTTTTTTTCATATTGGATCCTATAGATAGGTTACACATTTTAAACTCGAGATATAATCGTCTTTAGGACATCTCATTTTTGTATTGTATCAACGGAAGCTGTTCATCTCTTTTAAAGTTCTACAAAATATTCTTTTAATTTTAAAACTATTTTTTTTTTGATGATTCTCACCCCAACCTCGTAAAATAAAATTTTAAAGTTAAGTTTAAACGTACTCTTAAAACATTGATATCAGTTTTTCATGATTATTCAATATACCAATCCACAAATATATTATTGGACTGATTCATTTTAATTGGAAAATTTATTTTTTGATGGAACCCAAGTTTAACAAAAGAATATCAGGATTTCGAGATTTTAAACTGGTATCCATTAAATTTATTTAAAATATGTTGTAAAAACTTCATTTGTTTGTTTGTAGGCTTATATTAGTAAATGAAATTTTCCGAAACGACATTTTCTTCTAAGGGAGAAGGGAGTCTTCCAAAAGCCCAATTTCCCCTTGGTAGTATCAGATTCTTACTGACTAAACCCACTTCCCCCTACTGACTAAACCCATATACAACAGTTATAACATGCAGTAGAATATAACGCCTTACTGCATGAGTTAATTATTGAAGGCAACCCGCACTGTCACTATAGCAGCTATAATTATTGGTATTAGTATTACTTATTTTAATCTTAGATTTTTTCATCTTTACTTCCACATTTGTTACTGTCACATTTTTTTATTATTTTCAAATCGTAAATTTATGAACATAGATTCATATTAAGGGCAGTGAGTATATTCGATTACATTTTTTGAAAAAAATAAAATTTGTAAGATTCTTTATTTTTTGACTGTGGGAGGCACAGTCGTTCACCACAAATAATAAAGTCACAATCAATTTAGTGCCATTTTTTATGAGAAATTATGGCATCCATCTTGATAAGCTTTAATTTAACTAAAATATTAAAAGTATTTATATATTCCTAAATTTCAGCTCAAAACCCCTATTGCATTTTATAATAAAAGCTATTGGTTAAACATGATTTAAAAAATTTAAAAAGAGTATTAATTTTTACCTTAGTAGATTAAAGCATTTTTCACAATGAAAATGTTATTTTTTTTTACATTTGTGTGCGTATTATCGAGAAAAATAAAAATTAAGTCCATATTTTTATAAATGATTTCATATAAGGACGTATATATAGAAGAATATATGTATACACATAATTCAGCAAGAAGTTTTCAGTCAGTATTCATCAGTCACTAAACAGTAACTAATCTTAGTTATAAAAATTACAAATTAACCATCTCAAACTTTTATCCCCACTTAGTAACAGATACGTATCAATTATAAAAAAAATATCCGAATCAAAGCTTTTGAAGTACGCAAATACTAAACCAACACATGACTCAATTTTGGTAATTAATCTCAACTTGGTAACTGGGACTCAAACTTGATAACTGGGATGCTAACTTAAATTTCATGCTTGGATATCAAGTTTAACAGACAGTGCCGAAAAGATGTAAGAAATTTTAAATGTACGCAAATCATATAAGGGGTTAATTGATTAATATTAAAATTAGAACAACTTCAGGTTCCATTTTCAGGTAAATCATTCTTTGCGTTTCTTCAAAAATCAAACGTAAAATAAGTGATTAAAGTGTTAAATAAGTGAATTATTGCGGGCCATGTATCCATTTCTATACCGAGATTTTTTAACGCCTATAAACATTCAAAGATTGCGTCCAATAATTCCCTAATCTCCTGTGCACTTTCATTTATAACCGTGTTTTGGTTTAAGAATCTTTTTTTAATTGAGTATGAACTGGCATCCTTTTATTATTGTATCTCTCAGTCAATAACTTCCATGCAAATGAATAATTTTTTTTAGTTACTTGAATATGTCGAAGGAACTGTTCAGGTTCAGCGATTAGATGTACTTTCAAGTATTTAGAGCTAAAAGTAAAAAAAAATATTTACATATATTAATTTTAACTAAAAATTAATTTTTTCATAAATAAAATTTAGAAATAGGATACCTAGATTTTAAAATGAAATATTTTTGTACAAAATTAAAAAAATTAATTTAAAGTTTTATTTTAAAAAAATATTTTAAAAATATTAATTTTAAAAATTATATCTTTAAATTAATTATTTATTATTTTATATATAATATAAATAAAACTTTATTGAATGTATACATAATATATATATATATATATTATATACAATATATACAAATATATTTCCTGAAGGTTTTTTTTGTTTGTTTGAACAAAAATTATGTTTGTTTTACCTGAAGGTTTTTCAGTTCTGGTAAACCAAAATGTAACAATAAATTTTTTTTTTCTTTTTTTTTTTTTTTTTAATAAAATCCTGTAGATTATTCATAATATATGCATGCGTAACTATAAAAATAATTATTTATGTACATAATACATTTTACTAATATCCTTATTTTTTTATCCATATATACATATAATATGTACACATACATATATAAAATGTACATTAATAAACATAAAAAATAAATGCTTTCATTTTTTAATTATACTTTTGTATCTTTTGTAAGAATAAACTGCTTAAGGGTTAAAATAAAAAGTTTAAAATATGAATATTGTATGTAATATGATTTTGTTTTTTTTTTTATGTAATTTATTTTTACTTTTATTGAATATTTAAAAAAAAAATAAATAGAATATTGAATTGATACAAAAAAAAATTGAATCAATAATTTTTAATCAATTAAATTGTTTTTTTGTTGCAAGGGAAGTAAGTGGAAATAATCGAAGAACGCTAAAAAGAAGCAACACAAGCAGCATTCCCGTATTAACGTGTGTGACTACTTAAACATACTAATAATATCACCTCCCTTTTTGACCAAACAATAGATTAGGGAGCATTTATGACTATTGCACTGTTTGGGAAGATTCTGATGTAAATATGAAATATTTTTCTATATTCGCGATAATTGACTCAAAACGAATATTGCTACATGCGTTATATTTAAATGAAGTTTTTATGTAGCAGCAGTAGAATTGGTGCTGTAACTTAAGTAAAACTTGGGAGAAAAAAGAAAATGCTAATACAGTGTTTTTTGTTTTCAAATTAAGTTTTTTTCAGTTAAAACTTTTCCCTACTACATAGAATTTTTGATAATTTAATTGTTTAATTATAGATAAAATCTCAATATGATTCCTTCGAAAGTGTCTTAAAATAAGATGTTTAATATATACATATTTAAAATAAAATCAATTGTAAGTCAATGGTTTTCGTTTCTAGCTAAGCGTATTTTGTTTTATAAACTATCTTACAAAATATCAACAACCTATCAACATAACCTTATTTTTTCATAAATATTTCTTCAAAATTTCTTTGTTTAATCCAATTAAATGTTTTATTTAATAGAATTTCGAAAAATTAAATTAAAATGTATCTACTAGATAAAATTAACTGGTAGCATATTGTAATAATTTCTCATAATATATTAAACAAGAAAGAAAACAATTGCAACATTCTTAATGTTGAACGTATGTTGGGTATATGCTAAAGGCAATGAGATCCCTTTGTTTATCTCAGTTACGAAATATAACTGCATTGTTTTCTTATTATATGAATTCTTCTGACCATTTTTATAATGGTAAATAACTGTAAATAAATTTGAATTTTATCAACCCTCTAATATTTATATTAAATAAAAATAAAAACCCTTACACCATTTCAAGTTATGGAGCCCCAAGCAAATTTTAGCTTTTTTTTTTATTTTCATATCCGTTTGAATATTGTTCAAGGGTATAATTAATTTGTCATTACGTTTGTAACAACTTAAAGGAGTTGAAATGGATATGGTATGGTGGATGGATATGCTTCGGTTTTAATCCAAAGTTAATTTAGCACGATAACTCATAAAATAATGGAGCTAGGATTCTGAAAAATTTTTTCAATTCATTTTCATATAAATATCAGAAAGCTACCGATTAGTTTGAGTAGCTGTCATACAATATCTTCTTTTATATGAGCATATAACTCAATGAATCAAATGCATAAAGCTGAGCTTGAACTTAAAACTCACTTTTTTAAGCCGAAATTTGTTCTGGCTTCCAATTTTGAACGAAAAATCCGAACAAAGATGAGGAAGTTTCATTTTATGCCAGCTTCTACAAAATTTGTTTAGTGTAACAAAATAGATTGGAATAACTTCGAAATTAATATGCCCATATCTTGGTAATTTTAAAAGATGGTAAAGTTTTATGGCAAGAATTTCTGTAAAATTAAAATTAAAATTAAAGGTTTCGCGCAGTTTAGTTATCATACAACTCGCAAAATTACATAAATATATCTCAATATTAAATTAAGTTAGATATCTTCGATTTTCTAAAAAACTTATAAATTTTATGGAGACAGCATATATTCATATATTGTCCAAGTATCCTAGAGTTGACACAATCTACAATTAGTAATTTGTGTGTTGTGATACAGATATAAAACGAATTTTTGTTAACGTTTTATTCCAATTATAGAACTATATATAATTCCAGTTGGACAAATATATATTTTGCGCCTCATCAGTTAGTTCTAAGTATAAACGCTCTAGTGCTGTCATTTTAATATAAATCGTAATATGAAATCGTTGGGTAATCAATTAAAGACACAAACCATATCGATTTTAACTAAACGCGAAATAAAAAGTCTAGTGAAAAGAAAAAATAACTAGGATTTATTTTACTAGGTTTAAGAATTTATGACGGGTTATGGGCTTTAATTATATTTTAACCAAGGCTGCAAACCCACAAAAAATCGGGTTCAGGTTCGGGTTCGTCAAAATGCTTGTTCCGGAGCGGTTTTGGGTTCGGGTTCGGGTACGGTTTGCAGATCTGATTTTAACATATGTTCAATTTAGTTTTAAAACTGAAATTACGAACATCCACGACAACCATACATACCTACTATTTAGCATAAACTTTGTACCCAACATTGCTTTGAATATGATTTGGTACCAGTAGAATGTAAATACATCAAATTTGTATGTAAGGAATGTTTACAATAAATAAATTTATTTAAATTAAAATAAATAATTATAATTAAAATTTTTCATCATTCATAAATTGTAAAACAGCACAGGAATAAAAAAATGTTACAAAACATTTATTTCATATAAATCATATAAAAATGCATTGAATAGGATGGTGGTGACGTTGACACTATTATTCTTTTACCAAAAATTCATAGAATAAATGGATTTCTTTTGAAAAAAAAAATAATATTTTTAAATATTATTTAATTTTTTACCATTAGAATGCAATTTTCACCTCAAAGATAAGTTTAGAAACTATTTTATTTAAGTCTTTAATGCATTTTAGCCATATTTAGATAAGTTTTTTAATAATTTAAAGTGTTTTTGTATCGTTACAAAGAAAAATTTGCATACATTTTTTTTATCTGAGCTTAAAATGATTTGCATTAAACAAAAAATGTTTGATATTTTAATACTTCTTTCTAAGATGAACACTTAAAAAAGTACGCTTTGATTCCATTCTTATGAAACAAAATTTTTCAGTCATTATTTTGTTTAAATTTAAATAGTTTTTTAATAAGTGCCCAGATGTTATAAAAAAAAAAAAAAACTCTTTAATTTTTAAACATTTTTGAATACTTAAAAAAAAAAAAAAATCAATCCCGACATATTCTGCGACACAAAACTTTTTATCTTAAAAAGTAATTAAGGGAGGAACAAAAAAAATGGCTTATATATGAACTGAAATTAGCCAATTAAAAAAAAAAAATGTTTTAAAAAGAGTGCTTAAATTTTGGAAAGCAATTAAAAATTACAAAGAATTTCTGTGCTAAAATATTAATTCTAAATAATTATTGTGGCTTTTGTTTAAACACTGCACAATATAATCAAAAATTTATTTATGATCGTTATAAACGTTTTTATAGTTATACCAAATATTTAAGATACAAATAAAATAAAAAATTGCATATACCGACTTTACACTTATATAATATTCTAAAAATATAAGTATAAAATTTTTAAAAGATCTCAAATTATGAACAACTTGAGCTGATAGTTTGATATTACCCAAAAACTTCTGATGCATCTACAGTAAATAATATTTTAGAAGGTACTTTTAAATAAACCCCAAGTAATAACATATTTTATATTTGTATAAGGCTGTAGTGTAGGACATAATGGCTTAGTGCAAAATAGTTTTCATATTAATTTTTTTTCCTGCAAGGACATGTAAATCTTTAAAAGACACCAAAGAAATGGAACCCTCCTGGAAATATTTATCCACTAAAACCACCTTCTTAGGGCCTCGGTGACCTAGTGAATAAGAGCGTATAAAATACGCTATAAACACTGAGGGAGTGTGGGTTCGAATTCCACACTTCGAAAGAATAATTCGCCCTTACGCTTGTACAGCCACGCCTGAAAAGTAAAGGCTGTGTAATTTCTTTGTTACATTTATGTAGCAGAGAAATTAACTAAAAAAAAAAAACACCTTCCTCCGTAGTTAGTATAATGGAATAAGTTTCTAACTACAAAACATTATGTGAAATACGCTGAGGAAAGCATAAGCGAAATAAGTAATAGAGATTTTGAACTTAAATTAAAGGAATGAAATTAAAGGGGAATTTTTGCAAATACAAATTGATTAATTCCTTGAACGTTGGTATATTACATCAATCGGGATTATGTCTTAAATTATAATAAACTATTAGGTTCTTCAAAAGTTTTAAAGCATTGAATTTGTTTTATAAATTATTATTTGAAAATTATTGATTTAAATATAATATACCAACAAAATAATTCAATAAAGAAGGTCTATATATCTGCCAAATTAGAATTCTTCCAAACATTGACTCAATTTTGAAATTCTTACCAAGTTCTTTTATTATAAAGATGACCTAATTAAGAACGCTACAATATTCAAGCTTTCACTAAAGAAAAAAATTCTTATATTTTTAAATTGGATTAGTCAAGTCTTATATTTTTATACTCGAATTAAAGATCAAACCTAGCTGAAAACTAAAATAATTTGTTAAAAATTGTCTCTGGCCAATGCACAAAACACGGTGAAACCCGCAGAACCGAAAACTAACTATAACTTGTTAATCTGTAATAGTCCGCAATCTACTGACAGAAAATAGATACGTAGATAAATAAGTAAAAAAGCCCCGTTGTGTTGTTACCTTCGCATGTTTAGGCCAGTTTAGAACCGTTGTGATACCCTTAATCACTTTTCCTCCTAAATAAAATATTGAGAGCTTTTTGCAAATCGCTGTAAATCGATTAAGGCTATATAATAAACACTAAGAAATTAAGACTTAAGTGATGTTTCTTTTAAAACCTTTATAAAGTATAAGTTTCAAATTTCATTGGTAGTTGGAAAGATTGTAATAAGGTTAAACTAACAAAATATTATTCTAAAAGTCCAGAAGAATTTTAAAATAATGTTATTTGGTAATGTCAAGAAAATTAAAATTAATTCAAGTTATTCTTTGTATTCGTGTTACCCATTAATCTTCTGAAAATAAATATTCTAATGAAGTTCGGACAGAATTTTCTCTATATAATTTTAATAATATACTAACAAAATTTAAACGTAAACTTCTCACGAAATCAAATATACACTTGTTTTTTTTTTTTTTTTGTAAACTTCATTTATCATTTTTTCATTATTATTTTAAATTAAATTAATTCAGTTAAAATAAAAATGTAAATATAAAAAAATATTATATTTGAATTCTTATGCAAATGATCATCTTGTCTTAAACTAGTTACTAGTTACTAGTCAAATATCACGCAACTTAATGTAATTAACTATGAATTTGAATTTTTTTTTTTTTTTGTTAATTTTTCTTCAGATTTCATTTACTTTTACTGACCACAACAAGAAATTATAGTGACTTCAGTATTAAAATTATTTATATATTCTATAAAATTTTGTGGTCTTATCAAAAGAAAAGAAAGCATAATGAATTGAACTAGAAGATTTTCCGAATATACAGACTTCTTTTTGAAATTAAATTGAACTGTTTTTAATACTCTTTATTAAAAACAGTTCAATTTAATTTCGAAACGAAGTAATAAAGAATTTATAATACTCCAACATACTTTTATGAAAGGTTTCAAGCACCAAGGACCATCACATTGAATTAAATATTGGAAGAAGTAAATATCAAATAAGAAGAAGTAAATGATACCGAAGATAGACAGTGTAGTATGATTGTTTTTGAAAATGTAAAATACAGTCTTAGTCCTAAGACTAAGTGATCCCTTAATACCAGGGGAGCTAAACCTACAGTGAGTATCTTAAATGTCAAAACAAAATCTGTTAAAAAACTTTTAAAACGATTTAACTTGTTTTTTTTTTTTTTTGCGAGGGTTGGTGGAAAACTCGAAGAAAGTCATCAAGAGGAACTGCACAAGGTTCCTCAGGGTAGTGTTGAACTTTAACCAACCAAAACCACACCCTTTTTAAAATCAAAGTTAAGGATGGAATCTTTAATACCAATGTACAGCTTGGTTTTGGGGACAGGGTTATGGGAAGGATGATTGGGAAAATTGGAATTGGGAAATTTGGGATTATGGGGTATAAAAAAATTTGAAGGGATATTTTGAAGAAAGATGTTAATGTTCTTCTTAAACTTAAGTAAATCATACACATATGAATTACCAACTTTAGGGAATTTTTTTTTTGGATTTTCACTCCTTAAGTGCATCAACTAAGTCGCTTATTAAACATATTTGAATGACTAACTTTCAATTTCTTTTTAATCATTATCTTGATTTATTAACTATGTGGTTGATTGTAGCTATTGTACAAGAAGCAAATATTTTTTTTAACGCGCCATCTATTATCTCATAAAAGAATTATTTATTTTATATTACAATATTAATCATTACGATATAAACTAATACGATATAAATCTCTTGTATTAAATTTAACCTAACCGGGGTTTGATCCGATATCTTTCGATAGAAAAAATCGACCACTTAACCACTACGCCATTAGTTAGATATTAATAATAATAAATTTAATATATAAAAATAAAATTGATGAGAAAATATTAATCGATATGGCATCAAATTAAACTTATTTGGACTATAATAAATAATTTTTACCAAAAAGTCGAGACAATAATCCGGCTATTTTTAAATAATTTAAAAAATATTCGATTCTCGAATATAATATTCGATTCGAGAATATAAGCTAATATTCTAAAATATAAGACAAATTACATGTTAAGATAAAATTATATAAATATGTATATATATATATATATGTGTATATATATAGATGTAAATATAGATATAGAAAAATTTTAGATAGAAAAATTTATTTATTCAAAACACATATATTGCATGCTATATGTAAGTCCTCTTATCTGCTTTCCTGTCGTGACATTATTTTATATCATTGACTTTCATATTTTCTATTTTATTATGATTT
This sequence comes from Poecilobothrus nobilitatus, assembly GCA_947095535.1. Lineage (NCBI taxonomy): Eukaryota > Metazoa > Arthropoda > Insecta > Diptera > Dolichopodidae > Poecilobothrus > Poecilobothrus nobilitatus. The sequence goes on along the minus strand of OX352774.1, from coordinate 258,840,826 downwards.
CTTAAATTATTATATATTTTTTTTTTTTATTAATTTTTTTAATATTATTTTTATTTTTTTTTTTTATGTATTTATTTTTTTTTTTTTTTTGTTGCTTTTTTATTTATATTTTTTTATTACATTTATCAAATCAACGAAGAATAGATTGAAGGACTAAAAAACACGATTTTCTTTAGCTTTTACTTTGAATTGAAGGAATCTATCTTATATAGCGAATCAAGCACGCGATTTCATTTCCTTATATTATATTATTACAATAAAACCAATAAAAAAACAAAAAATCTAAGTAAGTGTAAGTGCATGACAACTCTATGGTACAACTCTTTTATTTTAAATTATTCGATGCTTTTAGGTTTCTTTTTTTTTTAATTTTTTTTTTGAAAAATTCGTTTACTAGTTCTTACACCTAATATTTACAAGTAACCTTCTTTATGTCTCAAAAATAAATTAGAGCTGATGGATATAGTGAAATTTTAATTTTATTCTTTGGAAACTATGACACTCCTAAAAATTGGATGTAGATATAAAATCTCAATTGATTTATTGTTAGAAATTTTCTTTCCAAGCTCTAATATAAAGTTATTTAATAATAATATTTTTCAACATTCTGGACCCGGAGCTAAGTCCTATACTTATAGTATAGCTAAATATGCAAGTAAATATTTGGCTTTTTTGCATCTCATCTGTTTTTTTCAGATCTTTTGAATCTTTTTACTTTTCTGAATCAAATCTTCTAAACACCTTTAAAACAGACATTGTAGATAAAAGTAGAGTATAATACACAAATTAGAACTGGAGCTCCTTAAATAGCGCTGGGTTATTTTGATAATGTGCGTACTTCTTCTTATTAATGATCCCAATGTCACCGTAACACTCACTATACACTTATATATCGCCATACATTTGCGTATCGTTTAAGAATAAACACTTGTTGTAAATGAATACAAAAACAGCTAATACCACTGTTTAATAACATTCATTTAACAGAAACATTAAAATTTTCCTCTATAAACCTGAATATTCTTAATCATATTTTGCTAAATATCCTTTCCACATCCTGATCTCTAAAATCAAACTGTACATTTAAATTGAAGTTCCCATCGTAAAGTTTAAAGTCGTTTTTAAAAGGTAAGGTTTTCGTTGGTTAAATTCCAAAACTATATGGAGAAGTCACATTCTGTTCCTCTGAATGACTTTCATCAAAATCTCTACTCAAAATTTTGTTAGTCCCATTTTTATAATACCTTTAAAATTTTTCTTTTTTATTCATAGTCAATCCTTTATTGTTTTAAAATTTTATAATTTTTTTTTTTTGCTTTCTAAATCTAATACAAAAGTTTGTATGTATAGGAAAACCAAAAAAAAAAAAAAACAAGCAACATTAGCATTTGATAAGTTGTAGGTTAATTTAATGGTTAACCATAGTTTATAGTGGGTATTATATTAGTTATAAAAAAAAAAAACAGAAACAGTAAGAACAACAAAAGTCATTGAAAACAAAATGAGGAGTCCTGATTTTATTTTAGTTTTTTTTATTGTTATTTTTTTTTTTAATGTACATATATTAGCTATTATCCTTTTTTTTTTTTTATTTAAATTTATCATAAGTCATAATAATTGCGAGCCACTAGAAAATATTCTAATGCACCTACACAAAAATATACATACAAATATACCGATATACGTACGTAACGTATTTATATAGTTTATTTAAATTTTGTTTTTATTATATTGCAGGGGAATGTGCGTGTGTATGTCTTAACAAATGTATATTATTATTTATATATTCAGTACAATAAAGGATAACAATCTTTATGATATGAAATAAGGATTATTAATGGGCGGTCAAGAGAAAAAAAATATGAAAAAAAATAAAAATAAAAAAATAAGTAAAAATTGACTTAAGGATATCAAACACGTATATACATTTAAATTAAAAGATATTAATATACAGTCATAAACAAATTTTTACTTTACTTATGACTTTATTATCACTTAATAAATTAGTTATATTTACATTGAATTGGAGTTTTATATTATCCTTAAAAATTTTATACCAAATAATATAAAAAACTAAGGGGCCTCGGTGGCCTAGTGGGTAAGAGCGTATAAAATACGTTGTAAACACCGAGGGTGTGTGGACTCGAATCCCACAAACATTGTAAAAGTTATTCCAGCTTACGACATTTACAGCCACGCCTGAAGAGGAAAGGCTGTGTGATGGTCTAGTGCGCAGAGAAGGACCACCCACTAGGCCACCCAGGTCCCAAAATGAATTTATTAAATCGATATATATTAATTTTCATCGTTTTATTCACTGTTTAGTAGGTTATAATTAACATGACAATCAAATGGCTAGATCATTCAGTGAGTAAGTAGTTTTTAGAATACCTATATATATTTTATTAATGAACATGCGGTGGAACATTTGCGCCTAGGTTCTGTGACTGTGTCAAACTGTGGGGAGATTTTTATTTTTAATAATTATTTTGAAGGGCTCATATCAAAGTATTAACAGAGAATGAAAAAAACTAAATGATCTAAAAAAAAAAAAAACAGAAACCCGGTCCTTCAATTTATTTAGGACAAAATCTATTATGTTCAGTTATTTTAAATGAATTATTTCGTAATTCTTAAAATTAAAACACATTCATAAAGATGTTACAATTACTTATTCATGATATATCAATATTTGGATATTCTATTTGGCTATTCTGAAGTGCTATACGTTGCGCTGAATCATTTCGTTATCATATCACAGAACAATATTAGCATATTGAAATAATTTAAAAATGCCTCTTCTTTATTTTCAAAGAAAAATTTCCTTATATCCTTATTATTTTACTCGAAGTTATATAAAACTTTTTGTATACACGAGACATAAAAAATGATAGCTAGAGTTCTGCAGAAAAATACATTTGTCACATATTTCTACTCGAGACTAAATCTCTACCAAAAATTCATTCTACAAAAACACAGTACAAAAATTTTTGGTACAGCTACTTTATTATTTCAACAAGTATTTACACAGTTTAGCTATTATATGTCTTTGACAAAATAAGTCAAAATAAAGATAAAGCTATTTGGTTCTCGAGTGGATTCAAAAATGAACGACAAAATGTGGTATTCTACAAGAAATCAAATCAATTAATATCTGAGAACTCAAAGGCGTATTTAAATTTTTTTACGTTTGCAAAATTTGAATTTGTTGCTTGAAAAAAAAACCACGTTAATCAAAAACAATGTACAAAATTACGAAATTCCATTTCAACTGGTGAAAGATTAGCCGAAACTAGAATTTTTTAAGTTCATTTTTTTTGACGCAATATTTTTTGGTTTTTTCTTAAACTATTCTAAACATTTCAAGTCTTTTTAACGCTGTTAAAAGTTAGATTTTTAAAAATAAATTAAGCGTTAACAAAAACTAATTTTAATAAAATAAAATATAGGTACACATATTTACTGTTCTACATCAGCCTACAAGGTTTTATTTATACATCTCTATCAAATTTTTTATCTCAACACTTCCAATCTTTGCCTCTTATTGTTGTAGACATAGCTAGAATTTCCCAGCCAGAAAATTTTTTCTAATCAAAAACAAAAAGAAAATATTTAAAAAGCATTTCTTCGACTAATTTTAGTTTGAAAAAAAAAACAAAATTAAACAATTAGTATAAGCACCTAATTAAAAAATAAATTAATTTAAATATAAATTTGTATTTTCATTTTTGTTCGTGGCTGTATAATTGATTCTTATAAGCGTGTAGATTAAATAGGACAAAATAAAGGACACTACTTGTACTTGTATAATAAAACAAAATAGAAAAGAAATATCTTGTCGTAATTTTTTTATTTATTAATATTTATACATATATGTATATGTATATGTAAGATCGTGTATATAAATTTATATTATAATTTATGTAATGAGTAGGAGTCTTATGAAATTTATAATTCTAAAGGAAGAGATTGCACGAAATTTGTTTAAAGCAAATATATATAAAATATATTTTGAAAAAAAAAAAAGGATATTATTATTCATTTTGGATTGTATTTAAAAAAAAAAAAAAAAAAAAACAAAACACGAGGAGGCCGTATAATGATTTTTAATGTAAATTCTTTTCCTAATTTTCTATTTTCTGATTTTTGTTATGATTTTCTTTTTTTTTTTTACTTTATATTATTCACAAAAGCACTGGCACAGGATCTTGAATATTCATTATCTAATTATTTGGTTTTGAAAGTTTCCGGTAAATAAATTTTATTTTTGTTACTAAATTTTTATGATAAATTATGATAAAAAATGATTTTTTGACAAAAAATAAAAATGTGCCACTCTGAATTTAAATGTAGCCAGTTTCTAGAAATAAAATATCCCCCATCAAAAATCTAAAATTTCAGCTTCGAACAAATAATAATCATTTGTGAGTTTAGAAATTTATTTTTGTCTCAGCAGAATATTTTTATAACTAGTATTTTCAGTAAATCTCTTGAAGATCTTCAGTAAAAAAAAAGTAAATTATCTTAATTATAGGTCAGAAGAATGGGACATATATAATGGAGTTTCCTTAATATTTTAATATTCTAACTATTATGAAGTCCCCAAAAGAAAAGAAAGTAAGTCTTAGTTAAGTTCTTGGTTTTTTTTCTGTTTTGTTTTTTGTTCTTTATAAATCAGAATCTGGGAATATTTTTTGTACTAAAAGTAGTTGGGACAATATAGAATGAGATAAGGATGGGATGAAAAAAAACGCGGATAAAAGGAAGTTGGTATAGAAATTGCATTATGATTCTGTTTAGATTCATCTTTAATTTGGACCGTTTCTAGTTTCTGACAACAAAAAAATTGTTATAATCAGTAGAGCACCATGTTGTAAAAATGAGCAATTGCAATCTTTATTTATAGTAATACGTTGGAATTGTTTGAGAGATAGTGTCAGTTTTTTTTTTTTTTTCATTAGAGCAAGTGTCATTATCTACAAGATAAAAAGAGAAAGGACTCCAATATTACGACAAATGTCAACAGGAGTGAGAAAATTTATCTTGAAGGGGTCATCAATTAGACGAATGACGTATTTTTCAACTCAATCAAGGTAATCATACTAAGAAGAAAATGAGGCGCATATATTTGAATTTAGATCTTTTATAAGATTTATAGATATATGCGATACGGTATATGTAATTTTGTTTTTTAATCTAAATTAATATGGTCACTCTATTTTTATCATACCTTAAACCAAAAAAAAATTATAATTAAGCGCGATTTTGACAAAGTTGCCAAAAAAAAAAACAGAAAAGGAGTACCAAAAAAAAAAACAGAAATACACAAAAAAAAAAAAATTATTTGAAAATTAAATAAATATTAGAATAGATTTAGATCAATTTTCTGAACTAAAATTAGTAAAGAAATTTTGTTAAAAAATAATTATGTTAATGCAAAAGAAAATTTTCTTTCTATATGAACTAGGAATTAAATTGAAATTAAATTTCTTTTTTTTTTTGCTAATCTTTGACTCTTTTCTAAAACAAAAAATTACCATTTGTATATTTATACGTTTCTTTAATTAATATTTTCCATCATTTTAATTTAATTTTCCATCATTTTAACATAATTGCTTCTTAGCAAATCTATTTATAATTACATATATATCAGCTTACAAAATATTTTATTTAGTTTAAATATAAGAATAAAATTGATGGAATTTTTAGATCCTTCAAAAATCCTTAGAAAACTCAAATTTTCTTGTATAAAATAAAATAATATCCATTTAAAAGCATTCCATCAAACAAATAAAACAAATAATTATAACACTTAAGGATTAGTATTATAAGTTTTTGATACGTACTGACATAAAATTTTGAATTTTCTGTGAACTGAACATTAGAAAAACACGTTTTTTAAAGCGTACTTAAAAGTATATATTGTATAATAAGATTTTTCTAGATTTTTTTCTTAATGTTTTTCATAATTTTTTTTATTTCATTTTATATTTTTAGAGTCATCTCTTTGAAGTTTTTCTTTGTTTTTGTTATTCATTACAAGTAAATGAATTAAATTTCTCTTTTTTGTTTTTAAATTTGGTTTTTCTTTACAACTTAACATTCAATTTTTTTTTTTCTTTTTCAATTTATTTAATTTAAGAAACTCCAAAAAGAAAAAAAATAAACAATTTATTAACTTAAAAACATCTAACAATCATTTCTTCATAAAAAAAAAAAACAAAAAAAAATATATATATATATAACAAAAGAATTGATTTCATTGAAATAAAATCGAAAATGAAAAAAATATGACAATATAAATAACATAACATAACCTCAAAATTAAAATTAAAATGAGCATAAAAGAAATTATGCTTACAAAAATTACTTTAAAAAAAAAAATGAATTCAATTTTTATTATTTAGGGTTTCTTCCGAAAAAAAAAAAATGTAAATAAATTATTAATTCGTTACGGATGATTTTAGTACAGGACTTTTTACTTTTGAACAAAAAAAAAAAAAAACAAAAAAACGAAACAAAATATGCTCCATTTCCAAGGATAATAGCATAGGAATAAATGCGTATTCAAATCAATTTCTTTTTTTTCTTTTTCTTCCTAATTCATAATTCAATTCTCTCCCACTTGAAAAAAAAATAAAAAATTAAAAAAATGAGATTGCAGACGACACAAACAACAACATACATACGAACATAAAATATAAATCATGCTTTAAAAAACAGATTATTTAAATTTTTATGTTTGTATATTATGTGAACATCATAAAACGGTAAAAATGAAATGGAATTTTAGTGTTTTTTTTTTTTCTTTCTTTTTGTAAAAATCTTTTCTTTTTCTTTTTTTTACAATTACAAAATAAAATATTTTATTAAAATTGGTTTATTATAATAATAATAATATAATGATAATAATATAACTGTAAAACCGAATAACAAATCGGCTTCAATTCACAATAATATATTATGTACCTACTATGACAGCTGTCGATCAAATTTTTCATAATAGAAGAAAAAGCAAAATAAAAAATACATTAAAAGATATTTCTCTAAAATCAATATAACATTATATATTTAAAAAAAATCATGGTATCTCTTTCTGTCATTGAAAAAAAAAAACAACATTATCATCAATACAAAATTATAACAGCAAATGGCTGCGATATTAAAAATAATAATGATTGCTATTCTAATGAGTACGAAAGAAAAAAACTTTGAATAACTAAATTTCTTGGCCTAAGACTCAATTCTCGCAAATAACACAAATAATTTTAATGTGTTGGAATTATTTTGCCTAAACTTAATGAGACTCCCGAATAATAATGGCCCTTGTATTTATACACTTAGCGAAAATTCGAAATTGAGTAGGGCTAAAAATTAAAATAACAGAACAATAAGTAATTATTACCTATACATATGTAGTTCTATTCTAAAGGTCATCAAGGCATACTAAAATTTTATCATAAGTTAGACGAAAATTTAAAAGCTCTGCATTACAGAATGATGATACGCTTTAGAGAAGAGAGAGGTAAAAAACAAAGGGATAAAACAAGTTTTATATATTTGTTTATTTGAATTATTATAAGTAAAATATACATCTTACAGAACCGAAATATAAAATTCTAACAAACTTAGCAGATGTTTACAGTCCATATGATTCCCAATTTATTCTTTAACGGTGAATAAGTTTTTATTTGACTAAAGACTGTAATTTAAAACAAAATTTTGATTCAATGCTAATGATCCCAGTGGCCCTGGGGGGCTTAGAGGGGTAAGAGCGTATAAAATACACTGTAAACACCGAGAGAGTGGAAGTTCGAATCCAACACACTTTGTAAGAGTTATTCCACCTTACAGCATTTACAGCTACGCCAGAACAGGAAAGGCTGTATAATATCCTGTCCCCTTTTATGTGGCAGAGAAATGCATTAAAAAAAAAAAAAATTATCAAAATCGAACTTATGTCCAAATCACACTTATGAATCATCAAAAGGAAATTGAAGGAAAGAATATATGTAATATGCATTTAAATGTTTTTCTCTTATACATTTCCACTTATCTTTCTTTTCCCTTTACACGCAGGCATAAAAAAACTAAATATATCCCTGGTTTAGAAAGAATTTTGAATCGTTCAAAAGTTTGTCAAATGAATCACATTTTTAAAATACTTATCCATTTATATCATGCTGGAACTGCAATTTTGCTGTGTTCATGTACTTTAACCTTAAATAACAATTATAACGGTATCAATGTACATACATTTAAATGTATTTAAACATTGTATAAAATTATATTTATTTTATTGTAATTGATATTATTCTGGAAATTTACAAACAATTAAAATTATTAAAAATCAATTTTTATTTTTTTTTTTATTTTTAATTTAAAAAAAACAAAAAAAAAAAAAAATCGAATAAAATTGAATTGAAATTACACATACATAATAAACTAATAAATAATAGAAGAAATACAAGTTGGGGTTAAATATATTGTGTAAAAGGTAATCATAATAATAAAGTATTATAAAAGATATGTTTATTTAATGTTTTGTTATAGAATTAATACAATACTAGTATTATTTTGATTGCATAACGATAGATTGACACATCATATCTGATTATCATATTCAAATTATATTAAATTATGTGAATAAAATTATATTCACACATATACATACATATGTATAGGTAAATAATAACTAATTGAAAGGAAAGAATATTATATTTTACAGATGAAATGTAGGTATTGTTAAAATTTTAACAATTAATTAATAATATTTTATTTAAGATGGGAAAGAAGAAATTATTATAAGATATAAATTGATATTTATTCATAGAATATAAAAAGAAAATAATAAAAATCAATTATTAATTTTGTGAGAAAATTTTATTTGAAAATATTTTCTAAAACTATGAATTTAATAAACTGATTTTTTATATTCTGTTAAAATGTGATATAAACACAATTACATGTAGTTTATGTATTAAAAGTTGAGGTATACTGTACAGTATATTTTTATTACTTTATACATTTAACATACTCTTAGAATGTATTTAATTATTGAATTTTATTTAATCTTTAACGTTTAGTTTCTATCAGTTAAAGTGTATATTTAGATAATTTCTTTTTCAAAGACTTAGATGAACTATATGAAAGGAATCTGAGAAGCTTTCAAAACTTCTTTAATCAGAGTTATAACGTTATGACATTGATCTAGCAAAAATTATTCTTATTACACCAACTTTTCGTTACAATACGTACCTAAAGTCTATTGATTACTGCAGCGTTAACTCAGTCTTTATCAAAAAAAAACTTTCTTTTTTAAACTGTCTTTTTAAAAAAAAAAAAAAACAAATAAAAAATAAATCATCTGAACTGTATAATTCTATAAAAATATACTTTTTTTCATTAATTAATTCTTAACAAATCACTAGATCTCTTCAGAAATTCAATCCCTTCTTGCTCGATCTCTAAGTCTTCAAGTAATTAAAATCTTATGAAAACATATTAAAGTGATTAACTTTGTGCTACATAGATAAGTACACGAAGTGTTTTATTTAAAAATATGTGACATCCATTTCTGCATAAATAATGTTTCAGCTTATATGTAGAATTCTAATAAATGTCTCTTTCTAATCGTATAAAATCTCTTTTCGTCAGTTTCAATTAAAAGAGTTTTCTGTTCCCTATATTACAAAATATCTTTTCATTACTTATGTAAAATATTTCACGTATTGAATAAGTCTAAAAAAAAATTTCTTCATTTCATTTTATACAAACTTGCTTGTGCAGCTCTGATAAATTTTTCGCCTTATGAGGCTAGATCTTCTTTGATTAACTTCAACTACCTCGAGTCATTTTAATGGACGATATTATATTTGTTAAGCTATAAGTTATTCAAGATGATATTACTTCTTCTTTAAATGTGTACGAATGATTGGAAAAATTCAAATAATTTGAGAACGGTTTAGGTTTTTAATATCTGACACAGTACTCAACAGAGTACGATAACTGAATATCTAATCTCTTTAATACCAGCATTAAGAAACTAACACTAAGAGTCAGACTTTATGCGAGTATGGTTAATCCCGAGTCCCGACATTGCAATTTAGCTCGCAAGCCTTTTTGAAGGTTAGTCTTTTTTTACTGATAAACTAACACAAGTAAATAATGAATAAATCACGTAATGATAATTCTTAAAATGATGAACTAATTGATCCTTGTGTTTTTAGAGTGGGCTTTGGCCTGGGCTGGCCTTTCAGAGATTTAGTATTTATTTCAAAAGGTTCGGTTAAAAAGCTGTAATACTTTTTAATCTTTTGAAATTCCACTATTGTAATATTGATCTGTCAATTTTAATTATTTATAAAGTTCAATTAAAGTTGAAGAAAAAACTTTTTTATATTATAACATTTTTATTAGAATTATTATTGTTATAAAAATATTAAAATTTTCTTTAAATTTTATATAATTAATATTTACAAACAATATACACGTTTCACGAATAGAAATGAAACCTTTAAAAAGAACCTCGTCTGCTTCAAATACTTTTATTGGTATTTTCAATTCTGTGTAATAATTAAAAAATTGCATAATGAAAATATGTTATAATTATTTCAGAATTTAAATTTTAAAGATACAATAGAGATAATTTTTATTAAGATATATAAGTAATACTCGTATATAAAATTAACCCAATCAACAACGTCAACGTTAACTTATAACTACAACATCATAAAAGCCTTAGGTGAAGGACCACTGCTTATTTTAATTCTTTTACTTTGTACACATTTTCATAGTATCAAAATTGAGCAAAGGTAACAAAGTACTGCCTCAATGATTACTTTGCATTATTTGCTTTGGCTTTTATTTAAATGTCATTTTATTTAAAAAAAAAAAAAATCAAAAAATATATTTGAAATAAAGAAATTAAAAAATAACTCCGAAATGGTTTTTTGTATAAAATGCACAAACATTTGTATTCATCATCAAATAGACGCCGATTTTGGGTTCGGAATATTTATAGAACTCAGAAAATTCACGAATATTATGAAATGACATTTAAAAGACTCGATAATAATTAACTCGCCTTTAATTAACTCGATAATAAATATTAAATCAGCACAACCTCACGTAGATAGATCAATTAATTTTAGCCTAGATTAATAAGAAGGTAACACAGTTGAATTTGACCCAGACAAATGACGTGTCAATTGTCTGAATTGTTTCTATTCTTGAACTGTGAATTTTATAGAATGAAAACTAAAATTGTCTTGCACATTCAAGATGACATCAAACTAAGTATGAACATAAAGATTTTAGTAAATATGAATTATCTAATTCTAATGATCAACACCTTATAAATCCAAGCATTGTACTTCATTTAGGATATTATATTATTATTAGACAGACAGTCGGATAAAGTGTAATATTTACATTTCGAAAATTTTTCTAAAAAAAATGAAAAATTTGCCTATTAGTTTCACTTTATCCGACTGTCTGTCTGTCCGTCCGTCGGTTTACAAAATTTCTACACTATTTATGATAAAACAATGAAATTTTAACCATGCTTACGCCTTTTAAAAAAATTAATGTTGTAAAAAACTTTTTTACATAGCTCCACCCATGATGGAGCAACAGTCCCTCTAAATTTTAAAAGCCCTACATATTTTTAAATGTGTATATCTCAGATTCTAATTACAATTTTTCAATCTAAAAACGCCAAACGGTAGAATATTTTTTTAGCTTTATAAATCAATATCAAAATTATACAATTTTTTATAATTTAGTATTTCCATTTACCAATTAGTATTTAAATTTTTTTTTAATTTTTTTTTTTTTTTAATAAGTATTTTACATGGTTTTGCTTTCCTTTCATATCTCTGCAACGCTTTTAGATAGAACCTTCAAATCTTGAGACAAGAAATTATTTTTAAAATTAGCATAAATTATCTCACAAAATTTTTTTGTACCACCCCCTGTAAATCAAAAAATTAAAAAAAAAATTTTAAATTTTCAAAATTTAAGCCACTGCATCTGAGGCATTTGTGCAGATTTTTTAAAAGTACAACAAAAGTATTTAAGCTCCTAAACTATATTTTTACACGTGTAATAGCTTTTCTTAAGTATATAAGGTTTCCTTAATTCCACAATTTTTTCCTATATACAAAATTCTAAGAAAACTTATAAATTTTGGTAGAAGTCACAATATCTAAACTGTTTTTAGTGTCTTTTGGAAATTATGTGCCTTTAAAAACCCTTGGTTTCTATTTTGCCTTATTTTTTTTTTTTTTATACAATAGCAACCATTTTACTTTGTAGCAAAATCAAAAATGTTATTAAGTTTCTTAAAAATCTGAAGGGTATTCTTATATTTATAGAATTGTATTTGAAATTAAACTGATAAATTAATAATATACAAGCGTTTGATATATCCAAGATCTAAAGGGTTGACTAGCCGTATTTAAATCAACTAAATGTGAACTACCCGGCTTAAGTCATTTGACAGCAGAAATATTAATTTCATATTTAAATTTAAAAAATAAACAAAGAATGTAAAAAATTTTTTTTAAAAAGTTATTTTAATGCTATTCTTTATGTTACGCTAAAATTTTATTAATTATGATTCAATCATAACAAAAATAAAATGTCATTTTACTTAATTAGTTAAGTTTTGTACCAACAAGGTCGTACATGCTAAAGTTGAACGAAAAGTAAAATTTTTAACGAAAACTCAAATTAAGCTGACTTAAGTACACTTGGGTGATATGCAATCACATATACTTAAGTTGCTTTAAGTACAACTAGTTAGGCCTTAAGTGTTCAAAATTTAAAAACATGAGATTATTCGAAAAACAAACGGTTTTAAAGGGTTAAAAATATAATAAAACAATTAAATGAAGAATAAAAAATTAAACTAAATTTATAAGAAGAAAATTTTGTATTTTATTTTACACACTTTAAAAAACTAATAACTATCTTGAAACAATTCAAATTCTTACAAATTATAGAAAAAACAAAAAAGAAAAAACATAAAACATAAAACAAATAAAATTACTAATAATTAAATGAATCTGATTCAAGTCTTTTCAAATTTTTCTTTTCACGTGTGTAATTAATTTAAATACAATTTATATTATTATATTATAAGAACTATATAATATTATAAAATATGAAAAAAAATTTTTTTTATATTATTATTTATTTTCTACTCTTTTTACCCTTTATTTTTTTACCATACTTAAAGAATATTATAAAACAGAGAATACATAATCTAATCTTATACCTATAATAATTATAAAATTTCAATCAAACAATGTAAAACTAAAAATTACATCTATATTACACAACTACCATTACACCACCACAACACAAAATATTACAAAAATATTAATCATCTAGATTCTAAAATATATAATAATATGTATGTATGTAATATATTTGATAACGGTATAAAAAAGTTACTATGACACTATTATAATATATCCCTTTCATATATTTAATGTATTTAATATTATATGAATCCATTATAAACATATTTTTCTCCCTCATTCAACTCATATTATCAAAGGAAAAATATAAGAGACAGTGAAGGAGTAAAAGAGAATATACTGTTTGTATAGTTATATTTTGTTTTATAATATAAAAAAAAGGGGCTTCATATTAATAAATCATTATAAAATCTATCATTTCCAGTATATAGTAATAGAAAAGTGTATATGCAATTGAAATTAGCTCTCAAAAAATTTCATCGATTTCATAAGTTAAAAACAAAAAAAAAAATAAATAAAAAATAATAATAATATGTGTTATGTGCTGGCTGGCTGAAAGGCAGGCAAGCAGGCAGGCATGCTAGGATACCTAATCTAATCAAGCAGGCCTTACCATACCCAACAACATTTACAAGATGTTATTTTATGTTATTATTATTGATAATAATATTTCAATTGATATGTTTTAATAAAATATTTTTTTTTTTTTTATATATATATTATCCTAATACTTGACCCCTTACTAGTTGTTTGTCATTACCATCATCATCATCAACTTCTTATGAAAAATTTTTTTATATTATTACATAATTTTTTTTTTTTTTTTGTTTTTTTTGATGGAAAATTGTCGAAAATTTGATAATAGCCTTAATATAAAATAAAATTTTATTACATCATTGTGGAAAATGGATTATTACAAATGTATATGACTTTTACGTGCGTTCAAATCAATAATAACATTACAATATGTTATGAAGAGGATGATTTTCTTGATGAAGGGATGTCATAATTTTTATTTTTTTTTTTTTTTTTGTATTTTTCTCAGTTTTGATGACATATAAAATGTATAAGATAAATTATGTTGTAATATACAAAGATTATTAAATGCCACGTTTTTAAAATTGTAAAAGGACTATTATATATATATATATATATGTATATATATATAATATATTTGAATTACTTTTACCAATACAATTATTAAGGTCTGTGTGAAAAAGATTATTGTAAAAGTTCTTTTTTTTGTCTGTAATCAATTTTGCACGGTCATTGCATAATTATGAATTGTAAATTGTAACTTTATAGTTTTAAAAATATTTAGTTTAAAATTTAACTAAATTTAAAAAAAAATTTTTTTTTTTTAATTTGAATTCAAAATATATGTACATACATTACATATATGTAAGAAAATTTTGCCTTCCTGCTTATTTTAGGGCGGTAGAAAATATGATGTGAAGGTATGCGTATCGGTAATATTTTCAATAATATAAAACTGATGTTTTGTGAAACGTCAAAAGAAAATAAAAAATTTATAATAATATTAATTTTAACATTGTTACAAACGAAGCTATCATGGAAGATATTATAAATAGATTTCTTTTGTGGTTTTCAGAAAATAAGAGTTTGATTTAGAAATTAGGTACCTATACAAAAGAAACTGTCAGCTTAAAAGTGTTAAAAGCTCTTAGTTAAAACATAATTTATAGCTTTTTAGGTTTTAAATCTAAGTGTCCCTTGTCCAAGAAGTATATTAGCCTTGCAATAACTTCCCTCCTTCCAATAAGCTATACAAGGCATTATGACATTACTTCATTTGTAGTAAAGATCATATAAAAACTATTACCTGGTGACTACTTTTTTTTTCCTGTTTAGTAATTTAAAGCCCCACAAGGTCATCCAGAAAACGTGCTCATTTCACCCCTCTACGGTATCTTTCGATAATTCTTACCTACGCTAGCAAAAGAAAAACTATAGCTATAGCTGTAACAATTAAGGTTGAAGAATAAATATAAAAGAAGATAAAAAAAAATCTGATTATGGGAAATGAGAAGTTGTGTTCCAAAATACTATTTATTTTATATGAAATTCAGTTTATGGATCACTTTTAGATATGTAAAATTTCTTAAGTATCTGAGTGTATCGTATTTATATTTCGTATTGACATAATTGACATAGAGCTCAGGTATATAAAATCTATTAAAATTCTCATTCCTTAAAATATTTTAAAACTATTTATGGCTGGACTAATCTTTAAATAATTATAATTTTAGAACACGCTTATTAATTAAACTTAATTATGGACTAGAAATAATTATCTTAATATCGAAGTAAGATCTCTTGAAAATCAATACATATTAAAAGTGGTTAAATAAATAAGAAATATGGGAAATTTAAATTTATTTATTAATATATTTTTTTACTTCTTCGCTAATAAATAGTAAGTATTTCTAGATCCTTATGTAAATCAAAATTTCGTACGTACCAAGGAGCACTAACCATGTTACGTAAAATTTTATTTTGGAAAATTTGAATGCTCTGAATATTTGTTTGTTTGGCGCAACCCCATAGCTGTATGGCGTACAACCAAATAGGCTTCATTATTTGGTTATATAACAAAATTTTATATTCTATTGGCAATCTAGAATTTCGACCTAGGAACCAATACATTTGTCTGTTTTTCGATTGTAATTCGACTTTTTTCTTCTTGACGCTGCTCTTTCCATCTCAGGTTGACATCTAATGACATTCCTAGGTATTTTGATAAATGGGTGTATCTACTCCATTTAATTTTACAACTGGAGGATTTTGTACGATTTTATTTGTAAAATTTACTTGGACAGATTTAAGTTCATTAAGCTTAATTTACCATTTTTTGGTCCACAAAAAAAGCTTATCGCTTGCTTTTTGTAATTTATCTGTAACCTCGTCAATATTGGATGCTACTATCATTATTGCAACATCGCCAGCAAATGTAGCTACAGTTATATTGTCTAATCTTGGTAAATCGCTGGTATAAAGTAAATATAATATAGGACCCGAAAAAGGAATGAATATAAATTTATGGTAAAATAAATAGAGGAAGGAAGCAAATCATTAAAGTATTAAGTTAAATTTTTTTCGAACAGTTAAATTCATATTTAAATTGAAAAAAAAAGTGTATGAGTACCAAAGTTTTTATAATGAATAATTTTTTTAAAAATTAAATTTAAAATCATAAAAAAATCCCATTTAAAGGAAAAAAAATTAAAAACATCACCGTTAAAAAAACGATCAAAAATAAAAATATTTTTTGACTGATAATTTTTTTTTCAATCAATTTTCAATAGGACAGAATTATTTGTTCAAAAATAAATGAAAAAAACTAAAAATCAATATTCTTTAAAACCAAGTTTTCTATGAAATCTTATTAAAAAAATATATATATATATATGAATAACTCAAGCTACTGACATTTAAATGTCTAAATTAATTTACATCTAAAAAGAAAACCAACAACAGAACAGCAAAATAATAACAATACAAACATTTAAAATAACAGTTGACTTTTCAATTGAAAAAATTTCATTCATATTTGGATTCTAGAATCTAGATTGTAAAATTTGTTTTTTTTTTTCATTTTAGTCATCATCTCCAACAGGTTAAAATAAATTACCGCCATCCTCATCTTTATTCAATTTTTAATATTCTATTATCTCCTTTTACCTTTGAAAGTTTGTCTCTCTACTTCGTTTTCTTTTTTTTTTTTTTGTTTAATGTCTACTGTCGGTTATTAATTTATTTTAATTTTCATTATATTTTTTACTTCTTCTTTTTAAGAAATACCGTAAATAATAAATGTGTAACAATAACTTGTGTTTTTTTTTTTTTTGTTTTTATTTATTTTCATTTGTGTGTTCTTTAAAAGAAAACACCATTTTTCCAATTTTCTTGTGAAGCCATAAATTCAATATTATTGTTTTCTTCCATCTCTTTCTATTTTATTTTATTTTATTCTATATATTTTTCCTTTGCTTCTTTCTATTATTATTTAAAATAACTTTTTCTTCTCGTTACGCACAACTGCCACATTAATTCATGAATCTTTTCACTAGAAATCTTTCATTCTCTCAACATTGATTATGGTTGCTGTTTACGTCTTCTTTCTAACTTATGATGAATTCAAGAACGACAATAATATTATAATGAAGATGAATAGAAGAAAAAATAAAGTATTACATACACCTTTTGTATAACACTAATTGCTATTTCCTATTAAAATCCTTCCTTCTCATCTAAAACACACATACATGCACACACATATTTATACAGTTTAAAATTGATTTAAATGACAGAAGCCAATTTTAAAATTCAATCTTATCCAGTCTTTTTGATATTATTACTTCATTACTTTTCTTTTGTCAAATAAAAAACATTACGGTACATGAATATAATAAAAGAAAAAATTTAAATGGTGTGAGATTCATCCTTAGTTGAATCATAGGAAAACAGAAACTTGTAAACAAAATTTTTAATGAATTAAATATAAGATAAAGAAATTTAAAAAAAATGTATGTTATATGATTTGATAGTGACGTGTCTTAATTAAATTGTTTTAATTGTTTGACAATTTTAAAACTTTTTATTACTTCATATATTATAATACCAAATATAACAGATGTATTAAATAAAAAGTTCAACGACTTTTAAATAAGTAAACTTTTTTCTATACATAACCTATTATATAAAATTATGTGTTGTCGTTCGTTTCAAAATAGTTTGTTTTAAAAAAATTCTTTTTCTTTTTCACTTATTTTTCTTAGAATTTTATTTTATATAACTTTATAAAAATTTAAAAATTATATTTCATTAGTCTCAAAATTACGCGACATCAATTCGAACATTATATGTCACATTTGACAGATGTGAATCTAATCTAATCCATAAAAGAAATTAAATTCTGGAGGGGCCGCGGTGGCCTAGTGGGTAAGGGCGTATAAAATACGTTGTAAACACCGAGGGAGTGTTGGTTCGAATAGTACACACATCGTAAGAGTTATTCCCCATTACGACATTTACAGCCACGCCTGAATAGGGCTGTGTAATTTCCTCTCCACATTTATGTGGCAGAGAAATGCAATTAAAAAAGAAAAAAAAAATAAATAAATTTGGTTGGTTGATCCGTCAGCATTTGATGTCAATATAATGACAGCAAGTTACAATGTCACAGTAGTAATATAATATTACAATAATATTTTTTTTAACAGAATTTTCCTTACTACTTACTTATAAAAAGAAGTACTCCTTTTTTTTCGAAACTATAATAAAGCCGAACAGTATAGTGATCCTAAAAATTCATAATATATATTTGTATGATGAATATATGAAAGAGAAGATGATCGCCTTTGTTGATCCTCTCAATTTCTTAATTTCCATCAAGGTTTTTTCTTCAACTTCTTTAACCCAAAGAAAATTAAACTTTATATTTGTAAAAGTCCTATATCTTATCAATTAAGTTTTAAAGAAAACAGTTTGAGTTTATCTAGGAAGCATGAATCGATGTCCTTCTTCATGTTTTTTGATGAAGTTGTCACAAAAGGCCTTTGATCATTATTTTTTTTTTTTTTAATATTATCAACTTTCTTCAAAAGATTCAAAAATGAGTTGTCTAGGCAATAGAACATTACAAAGCCTACTGACCAGAGCAAGAAATGTTGTATGGCGAACCCTTCTAATACTTCTAAAATTTATAAAATTGCTTAGCAAAGCTTTAATGATGCAATTGTTAACATGTTATAATGGATATATGTATCAAATCTCTTAATGAATTTAATATTTATTAAGAACACAATTTAACCTTTTATGGTGGTATGGCTTTTAACCAAAAACTATTTTTTTTACAAAATCAAAAACTAAATCATTTTTTCTTTTAAAGAAAAAAAAAAAATTACTTTAAAGAAAGCTGATGAATGCTTACGATTACTCTA
Source organism: Poecilobothrus nobilitatus (assembly GCA_947095535.1). Classification (NCBI taxonomy): domain Eukaryota; kingdom Metazoa; phylum Arthropoda; class Insecta; order Diptera; family Dolichopodidae; genus Poecilobothrus; species Poecilobothrus nobilitatus. Next base: position 258,821,595 of record OX352774.1, on the reverse strand, counting down.
ATTAAAAAGTCTCCATTAAAAATTTCTTTAAAAGGTTTGTCGTAACTGTAAAACCTCTAATGATGAGTTCTACCGGAATTATTACAGAAAATATATTTTAAAAATTGAATGCCAAATTAATGCCAAGTAAAATTTTTGATATTGTAGTTTTCTTTTATGAAAATAAAAACATCCAAATCTTTACTATCAGGTGAAATCAAGTTTCTTATTACATAAATGTTCTTAGTTTCGGAAAAAAATTTAAAACCTGATCCTGTAAACAATTAAGGATTAATACAGAACCAAAAAAAAAAATTTCAATAAAATCTTATTTATCTTTTTTTTTCTTGCTCATTTATGACAAACAACTGAATCGGAATAAAAGGCCGGATCTTAGTAGTCTTACATTTCTTTTAATTTTTAAAAAGGATATCCAATTTTTTTTTCTTTTTTGTATTTTGTATACATATCTCTTTTTATATGAGATAAAAAGATGAACAGGATGTTCCAGCGTTATTTTAATGGACGTAAAGTGAAAAAAAAAATTTATTATTTTATTTACATTATTCTAAAGATTTTATATGTATGTCAAAAAGATAAATAAAAAGGAATAAAGAGGATATTAATAATGTGTTATACAAAATTAAAAAACAAAAGTACAGCATCACATGATATACTTGTAAGTCATACAAATACTTGTTGTCTTAAGATAATTTTATATTAAAGATTCCGAAGATATTTTTAAAAAGATAAAAATCGTTTTTACGCTATTAATTATTATACTATATTTTGTTTTTAGAAATTGTTTGTGAAAAGGAAATGATACAGAAAGGAAATAAAATTCATTTATAGTATTTTAGTATAAAATATCTCAAACAATAATTTTGTTGTTTTGCATTATATTGAAAATAAAATAAATAAATTATAAATATATTCCTTTTAAAAATAATACAAGGCGATAATTCTTCAGATTATACATAAAATATTTTTTGAAATTCAAAACTTTGCTGATCAAAAATACCTTAAAGAAACTACAGATTTACAATCGCAAAGAACATTTTGACTAGTCTCCCTCTACTAACAGCAAAACCTAAAGCGCCTAATATTAGATATTCGAATGATTTAAGGTGATAAATTTAAGTGGAGAGTACTTTGAATGACTGCAGGCTTGTGGGTCGAACGCATAAAGTTGAACTTGAACATAAATCTCACTTTTTCAAACAAAAACTACACTTGGCCTCATATTTTTATTTGTAAAAGTGAGGTTTGAGTTCAAGCTCAGTTTCATACATACGGCCCTTCATTGGCCTTTTTAAAAAAAAACTCTCCAATTAACAATACTAATTTAGAAAAAAAATTTTATAACAAGTCATAATATTTTGCAATTTTTGCAATAATAACAGCCACTACAGTGACAGTGGAAGTTGCCTTCAATAATTACTTCATGCAGTAAGGTGTTATATACTACTTAATGTTGTAACTGTTGTAATGGCTATAATCACTTTTACCAAAATAGTAATAATAATAGGCGGATTCATTGTTTCCTTACAGTCCCACTCCCAATTCAATGTTTCCGTATCCATTTCCTACCCTTTCCTATCCCTACTCCCTAGCCAATACAGTACGTTCTCAGGTAGGGGTTTCATCCCATTATATTGGCTAAAAAAGGACTTGGGTTTAGTCAGTAAGAATCTGACACCATCAAGGGGAAATCCTTAGTGTCTCTGGAAGATTCTCCCACCTCCCTTAGAAAAGAAAAAATGTCACTTAAAAATAGTATATATCTCAAATTATTCAGAAAACTACTTAGCAACCAACAACATAATTCTTTTTTATAAAAAAAAACTTTAAAAATATAGGAAACAAGAAAATGGTACAAATTACAACGACTTTTCCAGTTTTTCTTAAATTTAGTCAATTCAATACCTCTTTGATTTGTGCATATGTTTTAAAACAAATAACAGAACCGAGTATCGATAAAAACGAATATGGAAAGGACAAAATATTATATAACTTAATATTAAAGAGTAATTTTTTTTTTTTATTTTTCAACTCACAGAATATTTTTATGAGGATTGAGATAGAATGCATGAAACCCGTTCAGAAACCATCTTAAATAGACTGAACAAATAATTTCTTGTTTCACCCTTATTAAATAAAAAAAAAACACACATTTTGATGAACTTCAATATTACGCTTCTTTAATATGTTTCGCTTTAAAGTGAAATGGTGCTTGTATTTCTACAATAAATACAACTTTTATATTCAATTTATTTACAACAGCATATACTAATTGAAGTTTTCACATAAATATGAAATTAATAGCTATGTTTTTTTTTTATTTTTTATTTTTTAAGTCAACAATTTATAAATTTTTTATAACTTATTCATAACCAAACAAATCAAATATAAAAAAAATTTTATGTGAAAATTTTACATTCCAAAACTCAAATTGATCGATAATCTTTTTTATTATTCAATCTAAATTAATAATTAATAATAAATTACCTCTTTTCACAGACTAAGGGTTAATTTGAATTCTTTTTTTTTCTTTTTGTATTTGCCTTTTCAATAATCTTTTACCATTAACTGAATGTAAAATACGAATGATTTAAAATTACAGATACACTTAAAACATCTTTATTATAACTGCGAAACTTCACTATAAACTCAAAAAACATATGTAATATAAAAACAATAACAAGGACAATATCATACATAATAATTTCATTCAAACATATTCAAATAATAATATTTATCCACTTTTTGTTAAACTTTCAAATACAATAGAAAATAGAGGAGCGTTTAACATCTGTCGGAAGTCATTTTATATATCTTATCCTTCTGGTCTGGCTTACTGCTATGATTCTGTTTTTTTCTCTATACTTTTGAAGATTAAAAAATAAATCAGGGGAATTCTATTTTTTTTTTTGATTAGAGTTTGTTAAAGAGGGTATTATAAAAATGATAATAGTTTGCAAGGGAATTATTTTTTTTTTTTATAAAATGAAAAGCTGGGTTAAGTTTTAATACTTTAAAAGCATTAAGTTATTTTCTTTGTTTTAATTTAGTTTTTAGTATTTTTATTTTATTTAATAATTTTTAGTATAAATACTTGTGCTAGGTTTAAAGGACCATCTGTCTTTAAGGCATTATACAAAATATGATACTTTTAACAAAAAAATTTTTTAAGCAAATCTTCATATTTAAATTATGTGGTACAACTTTCAGATCATATCTGATCTAAAAATTCTATTGTCTATTTTAAACTATTGTAATCTCACGGCAAATAAAAAACACTGCTTCATTAAAGAAAACTGATTTAGAAAATTATATTACATTGAAGAATATTGAAGGTTTATTGAAAAGACATATGCTGAAGATGACGCAAGAATAGAGTTCAATAATTCTCTACCTATCTATAATAAGTAAAATAAGAATAACATCATCGTAAAAGAGAAATAGAAAAGTTATATAAATAGAAGAAACATTTGAAGATTACAAAAAAGAAGTTTCAAAAAATAGAATATAGGTGCAAGAACTGCGAAAACTTTCCGTCCACTAACTAAACTTATCTATTTACCACCTAGAAATATAAAAATATACTATATATTTGTTTAGTATTTAATAACTCTTTCAATTGTTGAGGTAAATGTAATTCTTAACTTTTGAAATACTAAGTTTTGATTTATTTCTTAATAAATATCCTATAATCCTTTGATACAACTACATATCACTTTGTTTTTGTTTAGATATTATTAAAATTTAAGGCGTTTAAAAGACAAGGTAATAACAGAAGAAGAAAAAAAACCGTATAAAAAAGTAGAAAATTACATTTTGATGGGCTGCAAATTGTCATCTGATAATCTATTAAATGTCGCGAGCAGCCCTCACATACAGTAAAAATAAAAAGAGACAACCAACCCTTAAGAATTACATTAAAAAACAAAAAATAAAGAAAAAAAAAATTTTCTGTAAATTTTCACGGTGTTCATCGCACGTCGCAAAAATAAATTTACAACTATAATACAAAAAAAAAACAGTAGCAATAACAGTTACAATTGAATTGAAATAAAAGAGATAGGGTGATCCCTAGAAAAAAGAACAAAAAAGAAAAAACAAAACATAACTGAAAACATTATTTTTGTTTTCTTATAACGTATGTACATATGTATGTATATTTCCATTTCCAATAAGGGTAACATGTAAGTAAAAATTTATATTTAATTATCAATTTTTTTTTTTTTTTTTTTAAATATAAATGCAGATGCATCAAGCAGAGGGGTACTTAAAATTGTATGTATTTATTCTATTTAATGTTCATCATTTGCGAGTACTCAGGAAGAAGGCGTTAATGTGAATTTAATTTAGAAAGGAATTGAACTAAAAAAATAAAAAAAAAAACAAAAATAAATCAAGTATATATGTATATATACGTGAGTTCTTCTGTAATAAAAATATTAAAGAAAGGTGCAAAAATTTGTGATTTATTTATAAGCGCTTTACTTTTTATAATTATGATTATAATTTCCTGTCTTGCAAGATGTTTTCCTTTATTGCATATTTAAATCAGATAAAAATTTAAATTTTATATCAAAATCATGTTTGTCAAAAATTGTCTCGTGCCTAATCAATTAATTGTTAACAATTACATTATTAAATACAGCTGGTTAAACATTTCTGGTCAATAAAAAAAATTATATGCGCTACAAATCCGATCTGTTAAATCGAATTGCATAATAAAAATTGTATTACATTATCGATTGCGTTGTGGAGTACAAGAAAAAAAGAATTACTTGTAATCTTTCGTTGTACTTATTCAAAAAATTCTACATGACGGAACGATCAAGTACGTATTTCAATCATATAAGTACTTCATAGGTACTCATTTTATAAACGGTTTGTAATAATAATTTTAAAATTTTTGAAAAATATAATGAAGTCTAAAAATATATCGACCATTTAAATTATACCGAATTGTTGAAATTGAAGACAATATTATAATTTCTCTAAATTCTTTAAATGAAATTGAAGAAATAAAGTTCCTCATTAACATAATTTTATTATTTTTTCACAAAGATCAAAAAAAGTATTGAAAGTTATCCGAATAACTGCACAAGGTTTTTCTGAGTAGTATTGAACTTTAAGTAACAAAAAAACAACCGCTTTTAAATTAAACTTTAGGATAAGATTTTTATAGAACATTTTGGTTTTGGAAATAATGAACTGGAAGGATGCTTGGAGAACAAGATTCGAAAATTTAGGGTAATGGTGAACAGGGGCTGGAAAATTTAAAGGTATAGGTATTTTGAAGAAAGGTGTCCATATTCTTCTTGAATTCTGCTATATCTTTCACATATGAATTATCAACTGCAGTAAGGACTGGTTTTACTAAGACTGGAAGTAAGGAAGGTATTTATTAAAACATAAAAAATTAATCCCTTCTTATTAAAAAATAAAAAATTTCTTTAGAAAATTGAAAAGCACAATCAAATATTTCAACTGGAACTCAACTTTTGCATTTCAAAAAGGAGTATGCTTTTAGAAGCTCTGTATTTATACCTGTATTGAACGCGTAAATCAAATATGAAACTTCTAATCTCATTAAACAGATCTTTTGGCAATTTAATAATCTATTGTAAAATTGTAAAAACCACAAAATAATTAAACACAACCATAAAACATTTCAAATATACATTATACATGATATTACTTATCATGTATATTACAAATATACATGATAAGTAATTAAATTTTTGGTGAAAAATAACCATAAAGATAGCACATGATAATTGGGAAAATAATTTTTAAATATGCCATGGCATAAAAATAAAAAGAAGAGAAAAATGTAATCAGAAGTTGAATAAATATTTATTTTAAAATCCAACTTATTATTTTAAAAAATTCTAAATAAGAAAATTAATTTGACAATATACATTTGTGGTTATGTCTTTCTGATAATTTATTAACTTATAAAATACCTTAAATAATTGAACAATTTTTTACATTTAGCCTCTTTTGTTTTAACCTATGTGCGGCTCTTTTAAATTATTTAATTCTATTCCATAATTTTTAATAAAATTATACCAAATTCGGCAATTTAATTGATTGTCTAAACCAAAGGTAATTATCACATTTTTGTATTATAGAATTTGTTAAAATATTTCATCAGCATTGTTTCCAATTAAATTTTTTTAATGTAACCAGCTCTCCATTGTGTATGAAAACAACAAAAATATTCACAAATTTATCGAGTAAATACAAAAATACAAATTCTCTCATGTATCTATCATTTTTTGTTATCATTGTTAGTGGCACATGTTATCATCATTTTAATGTTATATAGAGCTACTGTCACATTTTTTGACACCCTAATTTTTACAAAATTTTAATTTATGAAATCATGATGGAATTACATTATGAAAGAAAAACAAGTCTAAAGACTTATTTTACTTCTGTCATTTTTTGACGTTTTACAAGGCTGTTATTTAAATAACAAAAATTTATATTATTCATTTTTTGTTTCTTTCTCAATCTTTGCGTATTTATAAATTTTAAGATATAGAGGATGGCTTTAAAACTTTAACAATTTACTTTAATCTTAACTAACCTAAATTTTTTTATATAATTAACTTATAATAAATAATATATAATTCTTATAAAATGACTAAAAAACTATTGTCAAAATAACATCATGTTTTCAGAATCTGACCCAACTATCTTTATTTCAAATGAAATAAATAGAAACCTCACTTTTAAGAAAAATCATTCCATAATAAATGTAAGAAGTTTTTAAATATCTACCAAAAACCATTAAAATCAGGACATTTATCTTAAAATATGTCACATACTGTTACAATGAACTTTTAAAATTATCACCCCTGTCATACACCGAATTTTAAAACATTGAAATCACTTTAAGATTAAGAAAATCATTTTTTTTCATTTTTTTTGTTTATTTGTGTTTTTTTTTTTTTTTTTGTTACACAGCACGACACTTTGGACATTTTTTAAATTAAAGGGCAGCAATATTTGTATACATATATAATTTCATGTGTTAAAAGTTAAAAGTTATTAATTTATAAATAAAATAATAATAGTTAAAAAGTTTGTTCTTGATTTTAAATTTACAAAAAAAAAAAAAAAATAATGGCCAAAAATACTTCAAAAAGATAAAATTTTATTTTTTTTTTCTAAAAGTTAAACTGACATTTTTAAAACTAATCACAGCATGACCAGACAAATGACGTACGAGTAGAAACGAAAAAATCTAAATAATTTCAATTTCAATTTTAGTAGTCATAGACTGAAGTGTTATAAAATCTAGCTATTTTTTTATTTTTTTGACATTTTTACATTTTTTTTTTTTTTTTGTAAGCCACAAAATACATAACGCCATCTAATAAAATTTTCGTTTAATGATAATAAATATGGAACCCTCCCTTCTACCACATTCTAGAATAGAATTTTTATTTTAAATAAAAATTTACAATCTATTGATTTTTCATAATTTTTAGTTAAGGATTGCACAAAAATAATTTCATTGTCATAGATATTGTATAATACATAATATACAAATGTATATGTATCTATATATAACTATGTATCAAACAAAAAAAAAATAAAATAAAATAAAATAATTTTGTGTTACATTAGTATTAAATTAGCTTCACACTTTTTTGTATCTATATAAAAAATTACGACTAAAAACATAAATGAAAAAAAAAAAAAAGGAAAATCTTAAAATTAAAAAAATACAAAATATTCAATTCAAAAGAATATGGTGTATTTTGCGTATCGAATTTTATTTAAAGATGAAAAAAGATCAAATAATAACCAAAACAACATAAAATTTATAAAATAACACATCGTCGAACGTGACTTATTCAGATCAGACATTTTCAAATTTAAAACATTTATTATTTAAATATATTTATATATTTATATATACATATATATATATATATATTATATGAATATGTTATATTTTTTTTTTATGTACATAATATATAATATTATGTATGTTTGTATCTGTATATCAAAAGAATTATTTCTAAAAAAAAATAAAAAAAAAAATAAAATTTTTTTTTTTTGCTTAAACAAATTTTTCATATTGGAAAATTTAAATCCAAATGAGATACGGAAGCTCTAATCATAATCATTTCAATCAGTCATCATAATCTGTTTAAAATGAACAGATTTGAAATATTAAACGTTTAAAAATTTTCATACAGGGTGATAATTTCAAATATAAACAATTTTATTTTATTCTAAAAATTTTCTTCAATTTCGAAACTACAGACCTTTTTTACAATCAAAGCAACCAATTTGTTTTAGAACGATTTTATTAATATTAGTTTTCTTTCCTTTGTTTTTCTCCTTCGGTTTTAAGTTTTCTAAGTAAGGTCTCCTAATTAATCATTTAATTTTGGATTTTGCGAGGGTCAACGAGAATCATCGAATGACGTTACAAATTTTCTATGAACGTATAAGAGTTTAACCCATTAAACTCAAACCATCTTTTTGATCAACCAATATATGTTAGGATACCTCAAAAACAATTGGACAAGAGAAGATTCGGTTAAGAAATAAAATTAGTTTCAAGTTTGTAGCAATTTGGCGAACAAAGATATTAACGTTCTGTTTAAACCTTTACAAGTTAAAACAACAATCACCCCCTAATTTTACAGAAAACTTTTAGTAACAAAAATAGTTCCACAACTTGAGATGTTCGTATGACAAATTAAATTATGCCATCTAGAAATTTGAACTATAGATATGCGTATGGTCACCCAAGACTCTCAAAAGAAAACAATTCTCTAAGAAATTTCGATTGGAGTCATCAAACTTTTCTTTGACATCTGTCACCAAATAGAAACAAATTACCAGCTCTGCTTTGCACTTTATTGTGAAATCCAAATCTTGTTTTGAAAATGATTTTCTGCGAGATTATACAGAATTGAATGTTTAAATTATAAACTTTTATAGCCAAATCTTACCGTACTGAAAATATACGTTCTTTTTGACATTATCTTCACAAAAAGTAGCGAAGGTGCCGTCGTCATACATACATTAATTAATGTAAATATTATTATATCTTAAGATATTATTCACCCAGTCTTTTTTAAAACTAAGACAAAAGGATATTATATACTATACATATATTTTTTGTTTAAATAAACTACCGAATTGTTGTCAATAAAAATATGATACCAATATGGTAAAAATAAGTTAAGTATTAAGTTATTTAAAAATAAAAATAAATAACTTTTTGCTTTTTTTTTTTTTTTTTTTTTTAATATTACAGAAACATACAAAATACATAACGATAGCATATAAATATAAAGAACAAGTACAAATAAACAATGAATATTAAAAATAATAAAATACAAAATATTGATTTGCAGACAGGCATCTAAAGATATTATCTTGCATTTGAAAAAATGTTGTTTTCGCATCCAAATTTTTAGTACATGTAATTTGAATCAGTTTCGCTTTAAAAAAAAAAAAAAATTATAAATGCAGAAAGAAACGTTAACATTTTGCGAAAAAAAAAAGGAAGAAGAAATTCATATAAAAACAAAAAAAACACATATTTAACTTCTTATGAACGAATCATTTTTTAGCTCTCTGTCTCATGTACTTCAACATTATTGTATGCATATTTTAAAAAAATTTTATGACCACACTATACAATGGACCATATCGTCTGGAGTCTATTATTATAAAAGATACAAGCATGTATGTAAATATATATTATTATTTTTTGTTTGTCTTTTTTTTTTTTTTTTTTTATTAATTAAATAGTATCCGGTGATACTAATTTCAATTTTATTAGAATTTTATTTAAAACAAAAAAAAAAAAAAAAAACAAAACAAAACAAAAAAAAAATAAAAAATTTTTATGACGATATTAAAATACGATATGCTATTAGAAACTATTGAAGTCATAAATAGTTAACCTTGAACTTTTGAGCATTGTATTAGACATAAATATATTAAAAAAATATTCTGTACTAATTTTTAAAAGAATTTTTAAAAGCATTTTCTCCATTTTTTTCTTTTTTTTGTTTTTTTTTTTAATTTTAAATTATTTATAAGTCAATTTGAAAAGCAAGAATTACAGCCCTATCGTAAATAAATAAATAAATTTTTCCCCAATCTAATAATAATTTAATTTTTTTTTTATTTTGCTATGTTTTGGGCAAATTTTTTAAAATTTGAATCATGGCAACAAAAGAAAATCAATTATAGAAATAATTTTTTTTAATTTTAATCAAATTTTCCATCAAATTTATCTTCTTGCACTTTGAAAAACAAAAATTTTAATTCAAATATACACAAAATTACTTCTTACTACACCAGACTTTTGCCACCTATTATTTTTATTAAAAAAAGTAAAATGAAATTGTTCAACTTTTTTTTTTATTGTCGATTTCAAAACGATGTGACATATCAATAATTGTAATCAAGAAACTAAGAAGATTGTCAATAAATAAAGATAAAAACTGGCTAAAGGATATTTTAAGATTGAAATATTTCTATTAAAAAAAAAAAAAACATAAAATATAAAAAAAAGTTTTATTAACCATGGCATTTTTAAAAAAAAAATCTTGCCTAATAACAAAATAAGTTGAAAAGTAATTAACAGCATAAGATTAGAGAAGCAACAGGAAACTATTTAATTACATATACATATACATACATTTCAAAAGGAAAATTTCAAAATGTTTAAAAACTCATATTAAAATATGAGTTTCATCGAAGTTGAAAAGTAAATAAAAACTTTGGTAAAGAAAATTAAAAAGATTTTTTAGGAAGAGAATTTAATAGATAAAAATTAAGGTACGAAAAACGAATCCAAAGTAAATGACCAAAATATTTCATTAAAGATCTGAGTTATTGTATTAAAGAAAACGAAACCAATATTTTAAACTGTTCCAAAAAAAAATATATGATTTATAATTATAGTATGACAACATTGTTAACTATTTTAAATATTTACAAAAGCTTAATCCTCTAGATTCATAATTGAAGGATTAAAATAATTTTTTGGAAATCTAACTCATTTTGGACTGATTTTGGTTTATTTTATAATGACAAAATATCATGAAGTCTAAATTAATTTGATCTCCTACAAATATGCAAATTTTAATTGTTTGAGCAATTTATAAATTTTAAAGTGAATAGAGCCGGCGTCTCGTTGGCCTAGTGATTAAGCATTTGGAGTACGGGTTCAAATCCTATACATGTAGCTAGTTTTTTAATTGAAAACAAATCCCCCTTTTCAACAAATACTATATAGAATAATATTCAATCTAATTCAATAGGATTAATAATAGTATTCAATCTATTCTGGCATTTTCAGTAGCCAATGGTTAAGTAATATTGTCCTTTGTTATTTGTAATATTAATATAAATAAATAACCTCAAAACCACCTCAATGCCAAGCGTAATTTATTATATACGAGTAGAATAAAACTTATATCTAAGAGGTGTACTATTGGTCTTTGTGTAAGATTCCCACATCTATTTTAAATATTCCCTAAAGAAAAAGAAAATTTGCCAAATTTAAGATATTATTGAACATATAAATTTTTAAATAATTTAATAATTTTATTTAATTCAATTCTTCAGATCTCAAAATATTTTGTTCTTACCAACTAAATAAATACTTCATGCTTACATACTATACTTAAAGAATAGAAAAACTAAATATATTTTATTCTTATATTTACTAATATTCACTTACTCTACATTATTTTTTATTTCTAGTTGATCAGTTATAAATGACATACTATGGAAGGGGAATAGCATCTTTATGTAAGCTCTTTTTAGCGTTGATATCCAATGTCAGCGCTAAGAGTGGTGCAACTTTATATTTATTGTTAAAACTAAGATTGTGTTGACATTCCCTTATTATATGTTGCATCTTTAAAGGATCCGAATTTTGAGCAATATGGGTTACTTTCACCGGCGACTAGGTGTTTGTGGATGGCTGCGTACAACCCAAAATAAGCCTAGTAAATTTTACGAATTCATTACGACCCAACTTCGTTTTTGCATTCTTTTTCGATATCAGTTGTATTTAATATTTCAGTGTATTCAGTAAATGATATTGATCGACCAATTTTGTATTTAAAATATTAAATTTAAACACCCCACATTTCATCTATGAAGCAAGCGAGCTACAGGACCATTTATGTTTCAGGTACACCTGTAAAGTGTAAATAAATGAGAAAATTTAATTTAAAAAATCACAATTAAATAAAAAGCTTAAATTTTGTCAAATTTTAAAATTTTCCCAATTAAATATTATTTAATAAAGTATTCGCACAGGTTATATTCTAACAAAATATCGTTTCATTTTAATATCAATAGAAGATTAGTCTTCTTAACAATAAATTACTTTCGAAAATTAAAATCTAAATTCCATGAAAAACCAATTAATCATTCTTTTATTCTATACCTAGTAATGAAACAATAGTTATCTTTTTATATTGAAATAAAATAGGACATTGTTGTCATGCTCTCAAAATATTCATCAACAATAAGAAGGATTAAATCAATTAAGGAAAATTTTCTTTTTGTTTTTTTTTTTTTTTTGGTTTTTTCTATAATCCTTACATATGATAAAATTAGATTGACAGTTCTTTTAATGACGTTTTTCTTTATTATATACATTTTTTCTTCTTTTATTATCAATTTAATCTTTGTCACAGCATTATTTCATCTTTTAAAATCTAAATTCAACTTTTTTTTTGTTTATTGCTTTAATAAGTTTTAGATGAAAATACCTTCAATCCTTTATTGATTTTCACATTTTATAATAAATAGAAAAGGAGAAAAAAATTTTTTTTATAAGGAAAATAAATCACTTTTATAAAAATAAAATCGGAAAAAAAAAAAAAAAAATTCTTTTCCATTTTTTCTTATTTTTTGAACTTGTGAAAATAAATTGATTACTGTCACGAAAGTTAACATACAGGAATATCAGTTTTTTATTCGTATTCATATAAAAATTGAAAGGTGCAACAAAAAAAAATAAAAAATATAAGCATGGGAAATTTAATTTTAAGTTTCAGTAATGGTATTTATCGTGATTGCAGGAGTTAAACCATATTTAAATGTTGAAAGGAATAACTCTAATTTTGATCATCAATATAAAAAGTAATAATTGAAATGTCATATTTTGTTTTTAGTAAAAAAATCTAACTAGACATACTAGGCTTACAGCTGAGTAATCACCGCCTTCGAGAAAATAATGATACCAGAAACTGAAGTTTAGTCAAATATGAATAATAAATGGATGATAAATGATAATGGATTCCCATATAGAAATGGAAAGGAGAAAAAAAAATTAATAAAACCAGACTTCGACAATAATTATTTTTAATGGGGGTACTAAAATCATTATTTTATAAATTTTTTATTAATAAAGGCTGATTTAACGCCTTAGTAATCACTGTAGATTCTAAGTCTTTCGTGCCATTTTACAATGTAGGAGAACCGAGTTGGTGAATTTGACAAGAGCTGATGTTAAGTTTCTTTAGATTTAGATCTCAATAACTAAACTGTTCTAGAAAAAGCTTTGAAAATTTATCAGATTCATTCCATTGAGTTCAATTTAAATATAAATAGTTGACATCGACATAATATATTATTTTTGAAATCCTTTTGTTAAAAGTTTCTTAGACATCCAACATTTAAATTTCTATACTTCCATTAAAAATGCAAAATCTAGAAAGTTCTAAATATATACAGTTAATCAAGCAATTCACTTCATCAGAACTAGAATACTAGAAAATACTCTGAATTATTACTTGGCACAAACTCTTTTAGATTTTTATTTATTTTTCATAAGATCACAAAGCTTCAAAAATGTTGCTAAATATATGCATGTTGTATTATTTAACAAGAAGGAAAAGAGTTTCCAGAACATAAACTTCAAGTATGATATGTGCACCTAGGAACATTTCGCTTTAGCAAAAATAAAGTATCAGGAATAAACCATCTCCAGATCTTTAGTTTCTTAGAGGCAGAAGAAGTGACAGTAATATTATAAGTGGAGGTAAGATTCAAAAAACGTACTAATAGGGAGAGCACAACAGATCTACATCAAAAGATGACTGTGATACCTTTACTTCTTCATAATATTAATCTAATCTAAATGTTGCATTATATAAATTTTTTCATTAGAAGACTAAAAACAATATTTATATACGAGAAAACATGAATGGTAAGTAAAAATTTGGTTCCTAGTACATTATTCTCTTGAAATTTTTTTCCATAACTCTTTTTGAATTCCACAAAAGGACTTTTTTTTTACTGTTTATAATTTACTAACTAATTCACCAGTATAGGATTATTTTATATAATATTAACAAAAATTGTTATCACGTGATGGATTAATTTCCGGGAAAACTCTAATATTATATATATAAATGCATATAGATTTTACATTATATATGTAACAAAGTTATATCCATATTGAAGGTATTGACAGCTGAACTGAATATAATACAGATTGCATGGAAATAAATATTTTCTCACATAAGTAATTTTTAATGGTCTTCTAAGAAATTTTTTAAAGGCGCCAGAAATTTTAACTGAAGGAGTTTTTCTATATGTGCTTTTTTTCGTTTTTGTTTTCTTCTCTTCTTTACAATAGATAAGTTTTTCCAAACTATTTTTTTTCTTTTTGACTTTTTCCAATAAGTTGAACACTAAAATTTGAATTATTTTCTTCCGGAAATTGAATACAAAATAAAAATTAAGTTTTCTATCTTTGATAGACATAAAAATGATGAGTTTTAAGAAGTTTTGAAGCAATGAAAAAACTTTTAAATTAGTTATAAAAGTTAAAATTAAAATATTTTGATAAATTGATTCATAAAAATTGAGGTTTTTATTTTGTATTTAAGAAAGAATGTAGAATGAAAGTTGAGAATGTATAATCGAAATTAAATTTAATTTAATTCATACGATTTTTAGAGCTTTGTCATTTAAGTTTTTAACTTTTAACTTTTTTTCAACTTAATTTCTTAGACTGCACTATAGGAACTCGAAGCCTCTCATTTCAAATTTCTAATTTCCTTAAAATAGAATTAAAAAAGAATTTCTTTTATAGAAATTAAAGAATTCTTAAAGTTATTAGATGAAATAAGGTGAGATATGTCATAAAGCATTAAGGTTGCCTAGAACAGCATATAAGTGTAGCAATTCCTTTACTTATAGAAAATCAGATATCTATAATAAAATTTAAAAGAATGAGCTCTTTAGATATAGCACAAAGTGCAAATATCATTAGAAAGAGTATATATAAAATATACTAAAAGAAAAATGTTAGCAAAAAATTAATGGTTAGTCAGCTCGACTAGTTTTAATAGAGACCACAAGAAGTTCAGTCGCTAACAATGCGGCATACATTGTGCTACGGGATATATTGTATCTTTTGAAGATTCCTATTGAACCACAAAAAAAAAAAATTCCTAAAAATTAGTATATTTAACCTGGATGAGAAATTTTCTTCAAAATTTTTGATTTGCGGTATTTATGTATAGCAAATATAGTTTTAAGTAACTTTATGAAAACTTATCTTTCAAGTTAAGCTATCAGTTTCAAAACTTTCTGGTTCAAATATCTTAAAAACCATAGTGTAGAAATTACATAACACTATCTTGCAGTATCTAATACATTTGCTTAACCATTTGCAGATTAAAAATGGCATGCCTAATGCTCAATTACTTAAGCATTAGATTTGTACTTTTAGGTCACCTATAGAATTTGATCTTTAAGTTTTACTAGACGAGTATTGTCAAGACAATTATATTATAGTTATATTCTTCAGTTTTCACAATTTTAATTCTAAAAAGAAGATTCAAATTTGTAACTCAAAGTTTTAACTCATACTCATTTTAACTAATCCTACGTTTAATAAAAATTTTCCACCTTCAACAGAATTCTTGATATTTGTTTTTTTTTTTGTTTTTCGTTATTTTATTTATCAAAATACCATTTTTATTTTAGTTATCGCAGCCATTTTATTTTTTAATATAATTTAAAAATGATCGGACTCAAATTTTATTATAAATGTTGATAAAATAATAAAAGCAAAAAAAAAAAAATTTACAATTTTAGTTCAATTCTTAAAGGATAACATACCAAAAAAAAACTCCAAACGTTAAAAAAGAAAAAAAAATGGATTTTTTATTATTATTATTACTATCCAACAGGATTCGATGGAATACAAAAAAAAAACAAAATCGTATATACATTCAATACATTCTTTTGTTGTGGATACATTGAATCGGTCATTGATTTTAAATAGCCTTCATTTCGATTTTTATCAAATTGAAAATTTATTTTACCTTTCCAATTTTATTTTTTTATTTTTTTTTTTTTTTTACTATTGTATTCTCATGAGAGTATCCTTAAAGATATGTCCTTGTCGTTTTATTCTATATAAAAGAATTTTAAATTTTAAAATTCTAAACATGCCAAAAAAAAAAAATTTAATGTTTCGTTTTTCAATTTAAAAAAACAAAAAAAGAGAAAAACAAAGAGGAAAAATTTAGATAAGACTTGCGAAATTATTCAATAAAAAAAGGATTGTTATTAAAGTTTATTGCATTTACAGTTATAAGAAAAAAAAATATTTAAGAATATTTACTCAGATAATGTGTATTTTCCATTATTTTTCATTATAACATGTGTAAAACTATACAAAAATAGTTTTTTGATAGTTCACCATTTTACTTGTGTCAGGATATTTTCAAAAGTTTTCAATCCCCTTCTAATCCTTTACTTAGATATTGTTTTCCATATAAATTGAAAAGTAGTCTTAAAAATATTAGGTTTTTCAAATATTTGATATAATAATTAGTGGTCTAAAAAGCAACTGTCTTTATGCGGAAAAAAAACTTCATTTAAGTTCAATATTAGAACTGTCTTGAAACTAAAACCGAAGAAGATATGATATTCCTATTGAAAGACTGCTGCTAAAGAAGTACTTAAAGTTAAATTACAATAGAAAATGACAGTACAGGCAGAATACAATCAGAATCTTCAGAACACATTCTCAAAACCAGCGGAGATTTACTCCTATCAATATATGAGCATCTTTATGTAGTGCTTTAACGAAGATGAACCTTTGTTTCTAATAGGCATTAGGGGTGACAGAAAATTTATAAGTAGAGGAAAAATACACAAGGCGTAGTAAAAGCTGGAGCACAAGATCTACATCAAAAGGTCGTAATATTACGTAAATAATAATATAATAACAATAGAATTTTATTGAAAAAGGGTAGAGTTAATAGAGCGTCAGTGGTCGAGTGGTTAAGTACATTGCTTATCAACCTAACAAAATCCCCGTTGCTATAACCATATATCATATAAAATATATAATATTAACAACATAAATTACATATAATTAAACAACAGAAACTCTTGAAATGTAATCAACCTTATCATCGCAATTTCATCTAGTAGCAACACTTTTACTATATTGTAATTATTTCCAATATACAATTCCTATTGTTTTATAAGGAGCCTGTAATAAAATAGCTAATACAAATAGTTTTTTAAAATTCATTATTTATTTATTTATTTATATTCAGGTACCGTAGTACATAAATGTGCCAGGTAGCTATAACCCCTGTTTCCTGGTAGGAATGTGGGGTGTACGTGATATTATAATTATTGTACCCAGCCGGGAATTGAATCCGAGACCTCTTATTCCCTTATGAATGAGAAGCGGCGCGTCAACCACTGCACCAATGGCTGGATTTAAAATTCATAATAATTGCATTTAAAAAAATTTCCTCAACTGTACTTTTAGATATATAAAACCATTGAAAACAATTTTTTTTTTTCTATTATATAATAGATATAATCTAAATTTTATTTTATTGCTAAATATTTCTTTTAAGCGTTGAGATTTTAAAATTGAAAATACGTATATTTAATTCAGACAGTTAAATTAAATCCTTTTTTCTTTTTATTTTTTTTTTTTTTTTTGAAATATAAAATGAATGTTCTATTCTTTTCTTTTCTTTAACAGGACATTTATTTGAAATATTCTATAAAGATAAAAATTGTTATATATTACCTATAATATAAAATATATATATATATTTTTTTTATTATTTTAAATTAAAAAAAAATTTAAGCTGTTATAGATTTGGTATTTTATCTGAAAAGACAATAAAAAATGTATTCAATATTTTATAACAACAATAGATAGAATGCATGTGCAGAGATTTGAAATTTCAAAAAATTAAATAAATTTTTAAATTTATTACCATTTTCGAAATTTACCTTATTTTGTATCTGTTATTTAAAATTGTTTGATATTTTCTTAATATTTAAAAAGAAATTTAAAAATATCTTCTAGAAAAGTTACAATAATCGACTACAATTTGATTTTTCTCAGCTGTGTCCGATGAAATGTTCGATTCAGCTGTGTGCAATTTTAAAATTAAATTTACATAAATTGGCGTTCGTTTAAAAATTTAGAGGTTAGCTTAAATGAAGCTAAAAACATACTCATTTTGAATTCAAATTATAAATTATTTTGTAATAATTACTATATATTAATTCCGCGCACTAATAATAGGATGTAAAATACAAATTTTATAACACTTAACAACAAAAGATCATTCAAACAAGTTTTGCAAAGAAAATTTACGTGGAACTTCAGTTGAACTTCTTTCTTGTATTGATGGAATAGATATTTTAGCAAAGACATAGCAATAAAACAAAACTGCATATATCAAAGTTGCATTATACCTTATAATTTTGTAAATGAAAATCCTATAGAATAATTATGAAACATTATATGGTCCAAAAATGGTGGAAAAAAACGAATAGATGGTAAGTTTATTATAAACGAATATATTTAATTCAGGAAAGGTATAGTTTTAATTGATTCTCTCACTGGAGTACATAATTAATTTATAGCATCATAACAAAAAAAAATATCGGCGGAGAAAATAAGGCCTAGAGCAATAAAGCCTAAAGGCCTTATTTCACTTTGGAATGAGAGATAACCCTTAAATCGCGAAATTACGCTTTATTTCTCATTCCAAAGTAAAATAAGGCCTAATTATTTTTTCAAAATAATGGAATTAAAGCCTAATTGTAATTTTATATTCCAATAATAACATTTTTTAATATATTTCTTTCATAATTAAATTCCCATATTTCAGCTTATTTGAGTAATAAAATGTTTTCTGTTTTTTTTTTTTGGCACATTTCACTCCGCAAATTCGTCAGTCAGTGTATCTTCATAATAAAATAAGTTCGACAAGTTGAAAATTAAAATATTTCGTTTAAATTAAACATTCAAACTTATTTCACTTTTCAATGTAATAATTTGATCGAACTTAGTTCAGTTATTAGAGTTGGTTAAAAAATCTGGATTGCCACTTTTTCCAAAATATGAATACACGTAAGTATGCGGGACTCTAAATCAGAAGGGATTTTATAGTTGGTTACAAAATCAGAATTACTGTTTTTTCTAGAATATTTATAAATAATGAAAAATGGAAAAAAGCTAATAACTCTGATTTTGAAGCCAACTCTAAAATCTCTCCTAATTACAAAGAATTTAAAATCATGGGGGGAAAAAAATAAGGTTTCAGCTTTCCATACAAAAGTAATAAATTTTGACTGTCCTTTGTATAAATTTTGTGAAAATTTAGACATTTTTTTATGAAAACTTTCCTTCAAGGGAAGTGTGAAGGGATCGGCTAAGAGAAAGGAGAAGAGTGCCTCGAAAGGGAGGGTGCGAACATCACAGGACTGACCAGAATATAGAAAATTGTTTGAAACCTGTTAAAAATATTCGGATTTTACAGTCGGCTACAAATTTGTAATTGGAATAATATAATAATAATATAATATTTCTAAAGTGAAATAAGGCCTATAGGCTTTAATTCTCTTTGAAATGAGAAATTAGACCTACCGCGAAATTTTACGAATTATGCCTATTAGGTCTTATTGCTCTAGGCTTTATTTCCCCCTGCCAAAATATCTTTATTTGATTTGAAACCTGCAATATTCGCAGAATTATACCGTGAAAAGAAAAAAACATAATTGAACAACCAAATGCAAAAGATAACACTTAACTTATTTTAATAAAAAAAAATTGCGATTAAATGTTATCCAAAGCACAAGGTTAACTATAAAATTTAAATTTAAGCTACTTGGCTGTGTTCAACTGACATATGAAATTTGAATAAAATATATCATTGCACTTCACTTCGCTCATTTCATTATTCAATTATTTCAAGCGTTCTACAAAAAAATTATATTTTATGTTATTTATTTATAGTAGATTGATAAAATCGTTTGATTTTGATCCTGATTTTTATTTTGTAGAATTTTTTATTTATCAAAAATAGTTAGATACTAAAAAAAAAAAAGAAAACACATAAGTTAAATAAATATGTATGAAAGTATGTAGATATAAAATGAAAAAAATAAAAATTTATTTTGTCATATCGTATAGGGATGTATCATTATTTATCCTACATATGAAGCATTCAAGTTTTCCAGGATATGAGAAATTTTTCTGATTTTTCTTAAAACATTTTTTTTGTTTTCTATTTAAATACGATTATAAAAATTCATTTTATGTTGAAAAAAAAAAAATAAAATATCCATTTTAATAAATTATTAGCACCGATCTAATACAAAGAAAAATCCTCCTAAAGCTATGCAATACAAATAAAAATTTGGATAATTTTAAAAAATTCCTATCCTATATGATTTATAATTTTAATATAAATAAATAAATTCTTAAAAACAAAATTGATCATAATTTCAACAACATTTTTTTTTTTTTTGAAAATAATTTATATTTTTATATTTTACAACCATGAAAAATTCAAATCAATTAAATTAATTTAAAAACTAATTTAAACAAATTAATTAAATAAAGAACAACATTTGTTTTGTGGCTTAATTCTTTTATCATAACAGGACATTAATTTTTCAAAAAAAAAAAAAAAAATGGAAAAGGATTTTTCAAAACCAAAAAATTAATTTTAAGCATTTAGAAAAACAAAATTTCCAAAAAAAAAAATTTTTATACCGAAAAAACTTAGCCAACCCTTAACGAAAATTAAATTAATAGTTATTATAATCTATACTGTATGTTAGCAATATGAATTATCAAATCAAAAATTAATTCCAAATATATATAATTAATTTTTTTTTATAATTTTCACTTTTCCCCAACTTTTTAACAAAATGTAAGCATTCATTTAACACCCATTATTATACGAGTTATGACCATAAGCTATCAGTCGTTTGAAATCTTTTATAATATTTCAAAATGACAAATTTCTAAAAATTTATCATAATATTTTAAAGTCCACTCTCCTTCTGACACTTTTTTAATATCCTTTCTAATTTGTTAAGGACATTTTATATTAGTACTCATTAGAAACAAACAGTCCTAACAAAATTTAAAATAAAGGGATGAAATGAAATAATTTACACTTTTACTTAATAAATAATTAGATAATTTTACAGATATATATACTTATTTATATACCGTTACATCCAATCTAATAGATGGAAGAAAGAGTATGTTGAATTTAAAATAAAAAAAAAAAATATAAAATAAATTTTTAACCTTTAATACAAAAAAAAAAATCTTTAAAAGATACAACAGTTTGAATTTTCTCAAATTTTTTTTTTTTTTCGGACACACTTTTGGCACGTGTTGTAAAATATCCATTCTAATATAATGATATCACATTTATAAATATGAGGAGAAAATTTGAAACATTGTAACGGTGTGTTATGTTTTTTAAGCTTCTAGCTATTTTATGTATATATATATATGTAGAATTTACAACAAAAAAAAATATATATTCGGAAACTGTAAATAAACTTTTAAAGAATAAAGATAATGGAAAAAGGAAGTTTTTAAGGTTTTAATTTGATAACAATACGACAAAAAAATAAAAGAAAACGAATAACAAATGAATACTAAAAAAAAAACAATAAAAAAGAAAGGAAAAAAAAAAATTGACAAAAGCCAGTCAGAACAATTGCAATAAAACGTGACATGAAAAATCGCTTAGCCTTAAGACATAGTGGTTTTTATAGTAAACGTACAGCCAATCAAAAGAAAAAAACATAAAACAAAAAATAGATCAATTCTCAAACGAATCCCTTTATAAATATTTTGATATGGAACGTATCTCTTTTATTTCATATGCGGTGGTAATAATTATGATTAAATTAAACAAAGGGTGTTTTTATCTTCTATAAGATATTTTACGATCAACTGCTCTAATTTAAAAAAAAAAAACCAAACTAGGATATTTGTCTAAAATTCTTTTGCATTAAAATTAAATTTGAATTTTTGGATATGGCCTATTCTGGATCAATTTTAACTGAATCAAAAATATTGAAATCATTGCATATACTTTTAACTATTTACAAAAGATATATTTTAATATCAATAAATCTATCTATACGCATTCAAATATCAATAAATTAAAATCTATAGAAAATTTGGATAATAAAAAACCAAGATTTTGATGTTGAGGCGAATATGTTAGGCATATCACAATATTATGAAATATTACGTATGTAAAATTCAAATGTTTGATTTTAACAAACATTAAAAAACTAAGTATTTTATACCCTACTGTATGCACCAGTCACTTGCAAGTCCATGTCCTAAGCCATGTAGTAGCACTGAATTAAATAATTTAAATGGAATTGAATGGAAAGTTATCAAAGTAACAAAATTTAAAAATTATTACATATGAGCGCTAATTGGAAGGGGAAGAAAACTACATCTTTTGATGGGTTTAACAAAATTATATACGTACTAGAATCAAATCAATAACGAATAATATATTCTTATTATTATTTATTACGTTACGATTACGATGCGTGGTGTATCCGTTACGAATTTTAGAGCCTATCTTTGGACATTTCTCTTTCAATCACTTAAAGACTTAGAAGTTGTACTTTTTCTAATATTTAAAAAAAAAATTATTAAAACATTAAACAGTGTTATTAACATAGGTTTGTTCGTTCTAAATAAAATTTTATTTTTAGGGGACTCGGTGGCCTAGTGGGTAAAAGCGTATAAAATACGCTGTAAACACTGAGGGAGTGTGAATTCGAATCCCACTCACGTCGTAAGAGCTATTTATATGGCACATATAAATATAGCCCCACACATGTATATAACAGAGAAATGCATTTAAAAAAAAAAAATTTTATTTTTATTTTATTCGCACATTATTCTTGACAACTAAACCTCTCTTTTTAATCAAGCAAAAGGTTATGAGATCTTTAGTACTGTTTGGGCAAGGCTTACAGGAATATGATGAACAAAAGTGATGACATTTTCCTTAAACTTATGTAAATTGAAAATATATATATATATATTACATATATTTACAATATATTTTGCGAAATATATGAGTTGAAAGATGGTTTCACATTCGCTATATTCAAGGCAAAAACGAATTATGCCATCCATTAATTTGAACTACGTATAGGGGTAGGCAATGGTAGGCTCTTCTCTTTCGAAAATTTTGAGTGGACGCATTAGACTTTTTATTTCATCAGAACATAAACTTTTACTACTAGGATCTCTCACTACTATATTTTTAAAACAGAGAAAGAGAACCAACAGACCAGAGGTTGACATTGGTACAATTTATTAAACGAATTACTCTACTTTACAATTTATTAAGACATTCCAACACCGTTTTAGGGGCTACTGCTCCTAATGGTATAAAATGTTGTAAAATTTTATTCATGATAGGTTGAAATTTACTATTTATATTTAGTTCTTTACTTTATTAACGAAAAAACTTCATGTGTGATTTTTTTTATAAAAATTTAATAAAAAGAAAATAATGAAAAGCAAAAGCAAATTTTCATAAAATTTTATTTGGAAGGAAGACGAACTTTATTTGTATTACAATTTTAAATTAAAACAAATTCCATTAATGTAAATTACATGTAATTTAATTTGCCATTTTTAATGATTTTAATCTATTTTAGTATTTTCTATTTAAATTCAATTCAAAATTGAAATTATTTTTAATATGGATTTATTTTCTTTGTTATAAATTCCAACTTAATAATTTTCAAATATTATGTACTTTCAATATTTCTGACATTGACATTTAATTCACACTTTAAAAATTAATTTTCAAAAATCATTTATAAATCTAAAATAATGACATATTAACAACATACATATTTGTATGTATTCATATATGTACTTATACATATAAAATTATTAATACCGGAAATTTCATACATTTGATTGAAGATCAAAAATAATTTTCATTTATTAGATGAAAATTTTTCCTTTTGCAATCTTTTTTTTTTATTTTTGATATTAAAGGCTTTACCACCAACTGAGTTAAAATAAAATTTTCATCTTTGATGATGATGAAACATAAAAATGTAGACAAAAAAAAAAAAAAAAAAAAACAAATAAATACATTACATTATAAATACACACATATATTCTATAAAAAATTAATATTTTTCTAACATTTTGCAAAATCATCTTATCCTTATCCTAAAATCTAGTCAATCGTATATATACCATACATTACATCCAATCAAACATCAGTCAAAAATTACACATAACTTTCTTACAAAAATTTGGAAAAAAAAGAAAAATTCAAAAATATTTTCCATTTAAAAAAACCTAGGACCTATAAATAACTTCCAAAAACACAAAAAAAAAAAAACCAAATAATCTTTAAAAATAAAAAAAAAATTTATAGCAGAAATCAAAAAGGATATACACTACTAAATGTTTTCTAATAAGAAAAATCTCATATAAACCATAACAGTATGATAAGTTGTTAGTTTAAGTCAAAAGAGAAACGGTATAAAAGTTGACATAGACTTTCAAAAATCATTCAACTAAAAACAACAAGTGTGAACACAAAATCTTATGTAATCCTTAATTAACATTGTTTGTGGCATTTGTATTTTTATTTTCTTTTTTTTTTTTGTTTCTGTTTTTTTTTTTTTTTTAACCTATGTTTCCCTTTTTTTCATTTCCAGAATAAAATATTAAAAATTATTTTTTGGGGAAAAGAAAAATTATATAAGAGCAAGGGATAAAAATCATTCGGTTATGTCCTGTCAGTTCACTTGAATTCAGTTATGTTATATTTTTCAATGAAAAATGAAGGGATGATTTTTTCTTTGTTTTTCTTTTTGTTTTTATTGTGTTGTTTTAAAAGCTTCACACCATCATCATTTTTATCATCATTATCATCATTTTTATCATCATCAACATTAACAATTACAAGTAAATCTTTATTCGAAAGTATTTTAAACTGTTTTTGATATCTATGATATACAAAAATCCTTGAAAAAATAATCGTCCTTAAAATAATATAAAAACAATAAAATAAGAAACAAAAAAAAAAAAAAAAAAGATATTCGTTTTGAATGAAATTGTTATATTTTTAAAACAAGAGGGCGTCACAATACAAAATCATTCATTAAAGTGGTTTTACCAATTTTTGTTTTGTTTTTTTGTTGTTTTTTTTTTTTTTTGTTTTGTTGTGTGTTCCTTTATTTTTATGGAAAACATATTGTGCAATTATTTTATTGCCTCAAAAAAATTTTTGATTTTTATTCTCACTATCTTTAACTATACGTTGTGTTTTTTTTTTCACTTCACTTTCTATTAAAAATAAATTAAGATTAGACAAAAACTGAATATTGAAGGGGAGAAAAGAATTCCCATTCTTCTTTTTAAATGGGAAGTTTCATTTTCAATTTGGAAACGATTAGATAATAAGGATAATACAGTAGAAGGATGAATTTTTACTGTATTCATGTATTTTATAAGGGTAAAATTATTAAGAATTTATATTGTGTTATAAATGCGTGAGTTGATTTTGTAATTTATTTTGAGTGGAAATGAGAATTTGATTTTTCTTTTTTTTTTTTTTACTTTTGACATATTATCAATGTTTTTAAGATATTTAAGGCGGAACTAAATAATTATTATTTTTATTGTTTTCAATTAAGAGAAAATCTGTGTTAAATTTTTATGCATATAAATTTTAATCTTTAAATTTTTCACTTAATTGTTTTAATGATAAAACTAATAAATTATTTTTGAATTTAATTATACTAAAAAAAACATTAGCATAAAGAAAATAATATAAAATTTAATTTTAATTCAACAGATTGTGTTAAAATTAATTAATTATTGTTTATTAGGTTAAAATTTAAATTTTATAATAAAAAATTATCTTATAAAATTATTGAAATTTTTGAATATTAATTTTAATATTTAAAATAATTTTTTGTATTTTATTTAAATTTCTGTTACAGATAACATATACATAATATGTATGTAGTTTTAAATGTAAAGTTGGAATAATAAAACGTATATATGTTATCTATACTAGGGATAACCTATTAAATTTTATTCTTTATAATACTCGTAAATGTTTACTTTATAAATTTTAAAGTCAAGTTAAAAAAGATCAATTTAACTTTTTCTGATCTATGCTATCATAATTATCAGACCTATAAGGATTGTTATATAGAATATACTATTTTAAATCGGTAAATCATATAGCTATTCAACGGAGTCTTAGAGCTAAAAAAATATTTGACCAAATATATACTTTTGGAAATATTATACATATTTTGTTCCTAAAGCAGATGGAATTCTTCCAAACAGACCAAGTATACCCTCTCGGTATTTATCTCCTTCTTTTGCCAATATAATGGAGTGGAACCTATAACTGCTAACGCAGTATATTGGCAGTATTTTCTAAGAAGAAGAAAGAAGGTATAATCCTGATTTTATCCAACAATAAAATAATGGTTTGCTTTTTCAATACTATTTTTTTAAAAGTCTTTTTACGAATTGTCCATTTCGTTAAAATGACATTTTGTTAAAAGTTATTTAGTTTTAGAATAAGTTGAATTGCATTAGGTGAAATCTCTTTTTAAGAATTAGATCTTTTCTATCGAAAGCGCGGTCAAGTACTATTTTAATAGTACTAATTTAGGTATATGGTAATTGTAAATATTTTGATGACGTAATATAAAATAAATAAATAAATAAATAACTCTTACTCAAAATAATAGATGGTGCATAAAAATAATATTTGCGATACATAAACTTGTATAATAGCTGCAACTGAGTTATAAACGGTTTAGAGAAAATACATAGATTCAAGAAACTGAAGATATCAATCTGAAACATAAGTGACTAATTGGGTCGTTAGGTCAAACTACACTTGAACTCGTGATTTTGTTTGAAAAAGTAAAATTTTGAATTTAAGTTCAATTTTATGCATTCCATCCACTGGTTGCCATATATTAATTATTTTTGTAGTGGAAAGGGAAAAAATACATAAAAGACATTTAAGCAGTCTATATAAATTTAAGTTTTAATATAAAATCTGACCACTAACTCTTGAAAATTTCTTTCTATATACATTTGATTATTTTATTCTATACCAAAATATCACTTAATTAACAAATTCAAAGGCTACCCATTTTTAAAAATAATTGTACAAATAGATATTAAAACTATATATAACATAGTAACTAAATTTCAAATTTTGTGAATTTTTTATGAAATAAACAATAAAAAAATTAGCTTAAAATTCTTAACACCGTAATACTTAACATTAGATCATAACATAATTTTAACTATTAAAAATTCCAAAAATAGAAATATGTATTCTAAAAATACACAAAAATTTTATAACAAACATTTGAATACTAAATTCATTCAAAAAAAAAAAAGAATAAAAGGCTTTAAAAAAAAAACAAGAGTAAATTTAGAAAAACTTGTTAATAAAAAATTGTAATAAAAATAAAAATTTATTTCTATTCAAACTTTATTTAAAATGGAATATATTAAATACGCCAATCGTACAGAAATTTAACCTCAATTCTGGTTCATGATTTTTATTATGTTAACTGTACTTTACACATCATCGCAGCAATTTATACAGCAAAAGTTCGAATGGATTTATCATTTACAGGAGCATTGTTTGAAATCGGGAGCGCCACGAAATCTCAAAAAAAAAAAAAACCTCAAAAAAAAAAAAATATCGCAAATTGGTATTTGGGATTTTGGAGTTTTGGGACTATGAAATTTGGGATTTTGGCATTTTGAGGTTTTGTATTTGGGATTTCGTGGCCAACCCTTTGAAATTTAGAATCTATTATAGACTAAATACTAATAGCATCGATCTTTGTGTACTAGCATGATTGTGTTCTTTTATTGTATACAAAAGGCCTCTTATTAATAGGCTTGTAAGAATTTAGGGAAATTTGAAAAAAAAAAAAACAAATTAAATAATTTTGGTTACTATAGATTTCAATAGTGCAATGTTTTAAAAATGAAATATTTTATTACAGAATATTTACTTTTCTGATCAAGTAGTTTATGGAAGGATCAAGCAGTATATTGAACAAGGACTAAAGGACATATAAACTATTGTTAGATCATAAAAGAGCGGTGGTGTTTAGTGAATTAAAGTTTCACACCCTCAAAGAGAACTCGTGCTCGTTTCACTCCTGCGTAGTGTCTTTGGATGATTCCTACTTAACTTCATAAAAAAAAGAAGACATGTACTTTTGTTTCTTTTGAAGCAGGATAAGAATATATTCCCATGTTTTAATATTCCATTTAATATATTATAAATATTTAGTTCATAATTCTTAGTAAATGATAGAAATTTGTAATATATAACTATATTTCAAAACTTACCAAATGTGACTAAAATTTTTAGTAATAGTTTAGTAATATATTGTGCTATTATAAACCTTATTCTGATTTTGAAAACAATGTAAGAGTTAAACAAGTAAATGTAACAGTAAGTCGATGTAACCGACTTATTTATACCCTACACCTAAAAAATTCAAATTAAATTAAAAATCCATAAGTTATTTTAGTTAGGTATTTAATATAAGCTAAAAAAAAAATGCTTTTACAACCTTTGTACAAAATTTCAGGTTTCTATCTTTATTAAATTCAAAGATATGCTTGTTAGGTCTTGGGAAGTGTGTGAAAGCATCCAGACCACCACTCCAATTCATCTGAAATTTTAAAGACATCATCAAAACAGGGTAGAATACTCTTATATCAAAGTTCAAGTTTTTATATTTATTAATTTCGAAGATATGCTTGTTCGGTTTTGGGAGTTGTATGAGAG
The DNA here is from genome assembly GCA_947095535.1 of Poecilobothrus nobilitatus. Classification (NCBI taxonomy): domain Eukaryota; kingdom Metazoa; phylum Arthropoda; class Insecta; order Diptera; family Dolichopodidae; genus Poecilobothrus; species Poecilobothrus nobilitatus. Next base: position 258,792,400 of record OX352774.1, on the reverse strand, counting down.
GTGCCCGAACAGCTCTTCCAATTCATCTCAAATTTTGGAAAAATAAAAGATTCGGGAAACAACACACTAGTACCAAATTTGAAGTTTCTATCTTTATTAATTTCAAATATATGCTTGTTCGGTTTTGCGATTTGTATGGGAGGTATCCGAACAAGCACTCCAATTCATCTTAAATTTTAAGGATATCAGGGATTCAGAAAAACACACCCTCGTACAAAATTTTAAGTTTCTATCTTTATTAATTTCGAAGATGGTATTCGGTTTTGGGAGTTGCATGGGAGGTACCCGAACGCATGGTCCGATTTCATCCATTTACAATCCCCGCCTTACCTTAGTCATTGTTCACCTACAGTATAAATTTCATCAAGATAGCATCATTATTTTTTGAGTTATTGTGCGTACAGACGGACGGACATCGCTAAATTGATTCAGAATATATATACATGTCCATATCTAACTCGCTTCCTTTTGGTGGTTACAAACACCATACCATAGTGAATATACCCTATACTTAAAGTGTAGAGTATAATAAAAAGGTTTTGATTATTTTAATCTTTTCTATACTCGTATGAACCTATATTCAATGGTATAATAAATTTGCTATTACATTTGTGATACCTTAAAGGAACCTTGAGCAATAGATATATAGACTCAAGTGTATGAATCAGATCAGAATCCAAAAATTAGTCGATTAAGTCATGTTAATCTATCATTTCGTCCGCACGATAACCCAAAAAATAAAGGAGATATAGGATTATAAAATCCTTACCACGTCACTTTTGCAAAATTGTTAGTTTCGGTATTTAAATCCAACAAGTTTGGTCGGCGGATTCGAATACAACCTCTTTCTTTATATGAAAATAAATCAGTGTTTATTGAAGCCAAGTGTATCAAATTTTCTAAAAAGATGTCAAATTATATATGCTAAGAACTTTTGTAAAATTTGGTTGCAGGTTCAGAGGCTGCATATATCATCCGTGTTTAATTTAGTAAACCATTTGGAAATCTTGTAGAAGACGATCAGTTTTAATGTAGATATCCTAAAGTTAACACAGTCTACTTTACACTCTTCCTCGTTTTTTAATTAATATAAATTTTGTAAAAAATTTTCCGTTCATTCATGAATAATTTCTGAATTAAATTTGTTGATGATTAGAGAATATTTAAAATCATGTGGATATAATGAAAAAAAAAAATTGAAAATACGGCCTCCAGAGTTCGAGATACACATAAAAAATGAATTCTAAAATGTTGTCTGCCTGTTTAAAGAAAACAAACAAAAAAAAATCAACTCATCAAAACTCAATAAAAAAATTTTAAAAGCACTGAATAAAATTTAAATAATTTAAAAAAAATAAAAAATAAAATAATTTATAAGTAAATAAAAACTGATGCAATTTTTCTCTGAAATTTCATCAGATAAATAAAATTTAAGATTTTACATATATAAAGATCGTAAATATTTCAAAATTTATTAAATTTTTATAGGCATTGATTGACGTTATAATGTAAACTACTAATTTAAAAACGAAACGTAATTAATTTTTATATAAAACAAAATGAAAGTATTAATAAATTCTTCCTGAAAGTAATAATAATACGAAATGCTAGATCTGTTGACTTATACTTTATATATACGCTGTTCTTTTAAATTAAATTACATAACAAATTTCTTGTTGTTTACAGTATTTATGTTTACTCTCAACTTACGTCTTTGGTTTAATTTGTGATTCATCGCAAAGGAAAAGAAAATTATTTTGCACAGTCTTTCTCGACGCCTAACAGTCCTAATGTCCTAACAGTTTCTGAGAATGTCCTCTCGATGTCCTAACAGTTTCTGAGACAACTAAACACTAAAACAATATTAAGAACTCTGAATAGCTGTTTATACTTCTTTAAAGAAAATGTTCTATTTAAAGTATTTTAATTTCATCTCACATTTCTTAAGCCTAATTAACCAAGCCCTAAGCCCTAAGCCCTAAGCATTATGTTTTTTTTTTTTGTATCAGACATTTGCTTAATCCATGAAAATCAGTTCCTTAATCATTCATATTGTTCATTGTCAGTGAACTATTAAAATTAACTGAATAGTCATCATTTGGGGGTGTATTAGTAGATGATGTTAAACATTAGAAACTATTACCATTATTATGCTCTAGAGTGTTAATTCGTTAACAAAGGCTGATATCAACGAGTTGTATATCATACCTTGAGTTAGTTAAGTAAAGCAAAATGTAAAAATTTTACAATAGAGGGACCATATTTGGCTTCAATATTCAACGATAAATCTTACGTAAGTAATCAGAGAACTCTTTTGATCAGTGCATAATAAATCCAAGAGTTAAGTTAACTCTATTTATTCTGAAATTATTTATTGACTTTTGAAATCTAATCTATTTGCAAGCACCAGTTCCAAATCAAAACCAGGATCACTACTTCTAATAAGTTGATCTTTGAAGAAATAATCATAATTCATTGTTGAGTTAGCTGCGGTAAAAAGGTATTCACTAACATTTAATTCATAAGATTGTTTTTTCTGCACCATGAATCAAATTAATTGAGATCATGTTGCAATAACTCACAAAATTTTTAAAAACCCTTATAAATTTAATTTTAAAAAATCATACATTTTTTATTCATTTAAATGAGTTGCTTTTTGCTTTGAATTAAACACCTTTAAGTTCTTCCTGAATATCCCATTACAACAAGTTAAACAAATTAGGAAATATGAAAACTTATATAGTACAATCGGTATTACGCTATTAAATTTGAATTTTAATAATGCTGGTATTATTTAAGAAATTTGAACTCTAGTATTAGAAAAGAAATACCTATTTTAAAATTTTTACATTATTTGAATGTAAACATATCATGAATTCACGAATGAAAGCATAGAAAGTGAACGTCAAATTAAACAGAAAGCTTCAAGCACTCACGAACCAGTGTTTTCGTTGCATCTTAAGAATTCCTATGCCATAGCCCATTTCGAACAAAATCTTGTAGCAAAAAATTAACCCCAAGATGTCGAAATACGATACGAAAAAAAAATTGACGATGAAGACCAAATAATGTTCTGGATGAAATTCTCAAGGCATGTAATGAGTATAGGAAGACATAGGAGAACATAAAGTATAACAATTTTATCCGAAGCATAACTCAAACGTCTAGGCAATTATTAAGGACAATAGAATCAATTTATTGCTATCCAAAAATAAAAACAAACAAAATGCGCTCCCTAATAAAATTTATATAATTATGACTTTAAATTAGCTAAAGTTCTATACAAACATTATAAAGAATAAAAAAATTAAATAAACTTCTCATGATAACAACTCTTTTAAATAAAAATAACAATTATTTTTTATTCCATTTAAAAAACAACACGTAAAATATAATAACTATACATATTTTATAACATTTTGTGATATACAAGTATCATATTTAGGGATCCCACAAAAGGTCAATATTATAATTTACCATTTTATTACATTTAACTCCCCCACATTCATACAAGAAAATCTTTAACACCATAGAATATTTATAGCACCCCCTTATTCATTTTTTGTTCTTTTTTGATTATTTATTACATATATTATGTATATATAACATTATCAATTGCCCTTCCAAAATAGCTACAATATGAATTAAAAGAACTAGGAATTGTAAATCACCATATACCACATAATATGGAAATATTCTGATTTCACTTAATTTAAAATTATAGTATAATATTATAAAGAAAAATTAAAAATGAAAATATTTGCATTTTCATTTACGATTTTTATACAACATTTATACAAATAAAGTCAAGTTGTAAATAAATATTCTCAATGTTCATTCTTTCTTAAGATATTAATTATATCGTTATCATAATTACCGTATTTTTTTACAAACTTACAGAAGAAAAATGTCTCTAAAAGGTTAGGAATATTTTTTTAATAATTTCAAATTTTTATTAAATTTCTTTTGCCCACCTCAGTAAATTTAAAAATTTTTTTTCCCCCCTAATTAAAAACTATAGGAACGGATTCCTTTATACAAAGAATTTCTTTGTTTTTGAATAGTTGCAAAATTATAGAATCGAATGTTATTGACATAGAGGAAGCAATATCTGCCCGAATATTACGAACAGTCAGTTAATAAACCTGCACAAGGTTGCTAATCAGGCGTAAGGCGCGATTTTGGACTTTGTCAAGGTAATTCAAAGATATTTGAGGGGCGCCAATCCATGTTTAAAGGTTGTACTCCATCTTTGGCCGAATGTAAACTTTATAGATATTTGACAGATCTCTTGGAGATTTCATACAATGGGAAAGAAACTAAAAAATAAAGTTATTCGGCAAGAAATACAAGAAACTAATTAAATGCACCAAACTTATCAGATTGCCAAAACTGATAAATTAAAACCAGTGAACAGAAACCATTGACCAAAAATGACCATTGACCATTGATCTTGTTCTGGTCCGCCCAACAATTATCAATCGACCTAAAATAATAAATCGATTTCTTTTTTTTATTTTGTTTCAATCCAATGACAAACAGATGAACAAACTTAAATTCATTTCGCTTTAAAATAAAATAAAATTTTTTAGTATGATTTTGATTGAAAGGAAAAACAGAACAAAACAAAATTTTAGTTAAAAACCATTACAATGTTAACACTTCGCATATCTAATAAAGTCATTCCATTCAATTTACTGCCATGCCACTTAATTTTAACATTTCAATTTTTGTTTTTCTTTTTTTCTTTTGCACAACAGCAGTAAAAAAACACAAAAGCAAACAAAATATAACAAAAAAAAAATTTATTAATATTGCAAAAAAGGTAAATGACTTTTTCTATATAGAGAAAAATCAAAAAGAACCAAAAAAAAATATCCTTTTTGTCATCGCAATTTTTCAAAGTGATAAATCACATAGACATGATAACCCACGGAGACAAACACGTGCCGCCCTCTATTTAATTTTTAATATTCTCATAAGTTATATTCTCATATATGAATAAAAAAATTTTCCAATTTATAGAGTATACATACATACACATAAAAATCTTAAATAGAGTGTCCAGATGTAATCGATATTTAAAATAATATTTTGTTAGGAAAAACAGTTTTAAAAATAAAATACATCTATTGTAAATTTTAAAAGTGAGATCAGTTTCCTTATGATGTTTTCTATTCCAAAAACTGTTAAGTAAAACCGTATAAGAATGTATTAAGAGTTCCCATTTATAATTTGAGAATGGGAAACTTTCAATATAAGTCGTCTTTTGATGATTTTAAAAGGCAGATATTAATTTCTGTTAATTATTAATTACCCAGCTAAATTTGTTCTACTTGAACAATTTAGAGAACATAAGTATTTTGTAGTTATTTATCTGCCATTTATTATCTGTTACTAATTTATTTTGTTTAATTATTGATTGCCGGGAATCTAAACTGTGATGCTCAGCTTACAAATCAATGTGCAGTTGTTTCATGTTTCACAGGATTCATGTCAGATAACTAATATCTGTTTGACAAAGCTTTTTAATTGCAATTCTTTAATAAGTTCTTTAGATGGTTCAGATTATTATTTAATAAATTTATTTCTCTTATTAAATCAGGGCAAAATTATTTACATAACGATAATATCTGGTAACCCTAACTATACAATTTATATCAAAATGTTTATTAATATATCATACGTTTAACACGATGAATTTGAAAACAAAAATAAAAAAAAAACATAAATACATAAAAATCGTTTTTTTCTGTACTAAATGTATCCTTTCAAAAGATACACACTTTTACATTTACTTATTCACACGACATCGCCATTGTACCACAGGACATAAAATAATCTTTTTATTAAGAATTTATAAATTTCTTTAGTAACTGTTGTTAAATGAAAATATAAAACAAGTGCTTATAATTTTTTTTACTTTTATATATATGTGTATGTATTGATACATATGTATATAGGCATACATATATGTCATTTTCTGTTATTTAAGTATATGTGATATTTTCGTGCTTCCGTTTCAAATGATATGACATTTTAACCCCTCGCAATATTACTCAATGGTTTATTTGTTTCTTTTTATCTGTTCTTTGGGTTTTTTTTTTTTACCGTTTTCATGTTTTTTCTTTTTGTCATGCAAAAAGATGTCCTTTTTTTGGCAAAGTCATCAAATTTACTGTATAACAACATATTATATAGTATATAAAAAAGTATCTCTTGTTTTAACGGTATTACAAAGGATACAAATTTTTTATTATTTTTATCATTTTTTTTAAAGACGAGATTGCGCGATATTGTCATGAACAGTTATAAGGAAAAAAAAGAAAATAAAAAAAAAGTAAAAATTAAAAACAGTTTGGAAAAAAAAAATTTCTTAAAGAAATTTTATTGCCATTTAATTTTGTTTTTTTCCGAAAGAAAGTTGAATTTTTTTCTTTGCAAAATTATTAATAAAACAAATCTGAAGATAAATTTGAAAGGGAGTTAATATTTAAGAAAAGTGGTAATGATGGTAGTATGAAAAAATAAAATTATACACCCTCAAAATATTAGCAATACAAAATAAATAAAAAAAAAAAAAACAGTTTTAAATATACGTTTTGATTATTTTTACGCGTGCTACAAAAAAAATATTAATATTGAAACATTTCACTAATTCCACTGAAGGTCCCTGAAAACTGAAGAGAAACAAAATTTCAGATTTAATCCTCCTTTTTTTCTTGATTTCTTCTATACTCTTATTTCTTTCCTTTTACTATACTTTGCACAATAAAGATATTACAATGCAAAAAAAAAAATAAAAATAAATGGGTGGATCTGACAAATGACAAAGTATGCTAACTTTTTTATGTACCGTTATGATTATATTGCACAATATGTTATCAATATAAAGATACTTTTAAAAAATAATTAATTATAGAATTTCAGAAAAAAATATATTTGGAACTTTTTTTTTGTTTTGTTTTTGTTTTGTAAATCAATAAATGAAATTATTGAAGTGCAAAATTATTTTTATTTTTCAACACCACCTGTGGGAAAAAGAAATTTAACCCTTTCCAAATAGGAAAAATCAAAAAAAAAGGGAGAAATTTTGTAAATTTTCTTTTAGAAAAAATTTATAAAAAACAAAAATATATAGCAATAAACAAAATTCTTTAATTTTTATGACTTTGAAGTTTCGTTTTTATTATTTTTTTTTTTATTTTTTGTCTTTCTTTTTCCTTTGTTTTTCTTTCTCATTTTGTTATAGAATCTAATATACAATTATCGTAAATAATTTTGTTATGATTCGTAAAAAAGAAAAACTTGAAAAAAAAAAATATCAGAAATTGGTCTTTTTCTTATTTTTTTCAAATCTGATGGATAAAATAAGTGAAAATATTTTGTTTTTAATTTGAAAAAAGAATGCTGGAAATCATAGAAAACTTTTCCTGAACATCAGAACTACTATATAATAACCTTTTTAATACCAAGATGGCAGATAACAGATAAAAAAGTCTTCAATTTTTGCTAGAGTAATAAAGGATGCGGATCTTATAGATTTTTAACAGTTCCCGAATTAATTTCCCGAGACAAAGTTTTTCAAATATATTTTGAAAACTATTAAATAGATACATTGAAGCCGAAGTACCTAGTAAAATATGTCCTTTAGCATTTCCTTTCTGTTCATTTCAAATTTTTTGACTACATTTGTCTGAGAGATTTCATATTAGATTTGTAACTTTTCTTTAATTTTAAAATAAATCGAACTGTTTGATTAACTTATTTTTGTTAAAACAGAATTGATGTCAAAAGTTTCTTTTATCTGTTAATCTTTGTATTGTCTGGCAATGTTCAGAGTAATCATACCTACTTTCTTTTTAAGCATATGCTTTTTATAAAACTGAATTATCTAAATAATGAAATAGAATAATATAAACCTCATCAAACCTTAATATATTCATTAAAAATCCTTAAATACATAATGAATTTCCTATTTTTTTTACCTGTAATTCGATGAAATATCATGGGGTTTCGGTGGCCTAGTGGGTAAGAGCATATAAAATACGCTCTAAACACCGAGGGAGTGTGGATTCGAATCCCACACACGTCGTAAGAGTTATACCACCTTACGACATTTACAGCCACGCCTGAACAGGAAAGGCTGTGTAATTTCCTGTCCACATTTATGTGGCAGAGAAATACATTAAAAAAAAAATTAAATATCGAAAATATAATGATGGTTTTAAAGGAAACACTATCCTATCGAAAGACATGCAAAATCATTAGGACTTTCCTAAAATTATTTTTGTGGAAGTTTCGAATACTAAGAAGAAGATAAATCTATTGTTCTTTATTATCCTGTAAATGTCAATGTCCTGTCCTTGTACTTAAAAGAAAAAAGGTCACTATAAGAATTCTTCTTAAAAAATCTTCCCGATTCTTCGTATGTAAGGTTTTTATTTAAGGCCAATTAGGTTTTTTTTTGTTACCAAACTTACCGTTAGAATAAACACAGTACAGTATTGTTAATTTCTCTAAAAAACGAAAAATATGTAAACTTTACCTATCAACAATTTAATTTTTATGCAATTAAGATTAAGTTTACAGCTCCTTAAAAATTATTTCGATTATTCATTTTCTTTTCTTTACAAGATGGCAGCTAAAATTTCTTTATTATAATTTTTAATTTGCTATGGAGGACACAACGCAAAGGATATAAATTATAAACAAGTGTAAAAGAGTAAAAAAAAAAAAATAAGAAATATTTTCATTATTTTTGTATTAATGTATTTTTTTTTTTCGTTTCGTTTTTCTTTAGAAAGGATACAAACTGCCAAAGTAAAACTCAAAAACAAAAAAAAAATCTTAATAAAAGACACAAAAGTAAAAATAAATAAAACCGAAATTAAAGAGAATATTAATTCAATGACGTGATAATTATTTGGTGCCATTTGGTTTCAACTGCGCTCAGGATTATCAAAAAAAAAAAAAAACAAAATCTAAAAAAGGAAAAATTAAAAATCATAAAGCTAAAACGAAAATTAAGGGAAAGAAGACAAATAGAAAATAAAATAAATTCTATTTAAGATGAAAAAAAATTTTTTTTTTTTTTCCTTCGTTTTCTTTGTTAAATCCAGGGATAAAAAAAAAAAAGGAAAAAGTATAACAGTAATTAGAAGTTTAATTTTTATTAGAATAAATTTTTTTTTTTTTATCAAAAACTTAATAATTTGTTTTATATCTATGATAATTGTTTTTTTATTTCGAATTTCTTTTAAACGAAACAGAAAATGACTTTAGAACTTTCTTTAAATTTTTTTTTTTATAATTTTTTTCCTTATAATTCTTTTAAAAGGGAGGACTTTTATAATTAGCCCTTCAAAAATTAAAAAAATGTATGTTACATCAATTATATTCAACGCCGTCTTTAGTATAATATTTGGCCGAAATTTTATTAGAACGAAACAAAAGCTTTTAAATTTGTTGTAAATCTTTTCAAACTTAATTTTTTTTTAAAACTTTTTTAAGGCATAAATTTGTCATAAGTATTTTTATAATAAAAATATTAAAAACGAGGAAGAATACAGTTGCCTTTGTCAACTCTTAGATACCCGTACGAACCGTTAGTATGTTCACAGCCTTTCACTCTGCTTACAATATTATGTTTTTAATATTTTAGTATTTTAAAATAATTTGGGTGAATTTTATAATTTCTAGTACTATGGGTTGTACATATATTCAAACTATATGTTTATATATACATTCTTCAAAAGCAGATTCTAACCTTCCACATAACGATTATCAATCCAAAACTTTTTCAAATATTCTATAGTACCATTTAATACTAAGCGGTAAAGGTATATTAAATTTACTAAGTACAAAATAGTAAATATAATTTTAAATATTATACTATATTATATTTAAATATTCCATTGACAGAATAATTTCTTATAAGTACAATAAAATTCATATATGTATGTATGTAAATACGGCGCTATATAATATACATCTATACTCTTATCATTCATTCACTAGTGACATATACGATATGTAAATAAACATGATATTATATAAGTATGTATGTATATCAATATCATATAAATAAAAATTCTTCAAGCAACCGTTATGTTGTTTATTTATTTACATTTTTTTGTACTACGCATTATATCCTCAACAATTTCAAATTATCGAGTAAAACAAAATGCAAAAAATTCGTTAAAGAAATTTGTTAGAAAATTTGAAAAAATCAAGTAACAGTAAATTTGAAAAAATCTTTAGTTCCAACTTAAACCGTTTAGAAGATAGAAGGGTTAAAGGATTTTGCAAAATTTGAGTTTCACATAACGGTAAATTAAGACACCGTATTCCACAAATATATATTTATTGTATATATACTTTTAAAGCTAATAAAAGCAGTAATCGTTTGGCGTTTTCAAAATGGAGATATACCTTATATAACTTGTGCTATAACAATTTAAATATAGAGCTTTTTTGAACCTTTGGGGAGCTGTAGCTCCGTAACGGGTGGGGCTACAAAAAAAAGTTATTTAAAAATAAAATTAATATTTTTGTGAGATCTATCAGCAGTTAAAATTTCATAGCTCTATTTCAAAAAAAATGTGGGGATCTAAAAGTTAGGTGTTTGAGAGCTACCTTAAGGTTTGGTCCAAACTCAACCAATAAAAATAGGGAACCTACAACCAATAAAAATAGGGAACCTACAAATTACTCCCAGAATATTTTGTGTAAATTTCAAGATTCTAGCTTTCTTAGTTTTTGAGTTAGCGTGCTGACGGACGGACGGACATGGCTCAAAAGTCTTAGAATTTTTGTCTGATCCGATCCATACCTTTGAAGGTATATCTAGCTCGCTTATTTCGAGGTGTTACAAACGGAGGAGTAATTTTATTATACCCGATCCTATCGTACGGGTATAAACAATAAAACAAAAGTTAATCAGAAGTTATTACGTCGCCTTGTCCAGTTCTATTAAACTTTTCAGTAGGTATTATAAAACTCATCTTCATACCTAAAAAACTTTTGAGAAATTCCACAAATTCACAAACTTTTATATTCAAAATTAATAAAACGTCGAAATATGAAATCTCGAAAAGTCTATGAGTCGAAATATTAAACTTCCGATTATCATTTGGGTTACACTAAAACTTAAGATATTTTTTTAAATATTTAAATAAAAATTTAATAGGTATTTAATTGTCGTAGGCATTTACTAAAATTTCAATGAAATACTACTAGTTAATACCTAATAATACCTAACTTTTAGTTCATTCGGTTACATGAAATAAAATCGAACTGCATTTTTATTGCATTGACTTTATTTCTTTTTTAAAAATGAAATAAAACCGAAAATAAAAATTTCATGATTTTGGCTTTATTAAAAAAAAAAATTAAACTGAAATAAAAGCTATGGCCTTATTTTATTCAGCTTTATGAAATCGTTTATTCTCTCGAATTGTACAAATATAACGACGTATAACAAATCAGAAGAACATTTGAAATTATCGCGAGATATATTGCATCTCTGTGAGCCGTTATAAAGCCATAACTTACAAAATCACGTTATGACTCGTTTTAATGAAACGAAAGTCATATCCGTAAATTAAAAGTTATATGTAACAGAAGCTACATATATTATGAGAAAAATAGAACTGAAAAATCTATAACGGTAGTTTTCAAAATTAGATTCAGATATGGAAAATGCCCGTACGCCATGCTAGCACTGAACGGATAGTTCATGACCATGGATAGTTTTGGACATTCCGCCTCGGTTATCATACATTAAAGATATACGATAGCAAGATTACAAAAACTTTTGAATTTTTTGAATATTTCATTTTGTATAACAAGCTTATAAAGAAATTTATAAATAACTTGAAATTTTTCTGTAATAAGCTCTTCTAGTTTAATAATTATGATGAAGTTTTATCCCATTGTGTATGAATACATGTCTAATCAATGTTGAGGCACAATATTTTAATAAAATTGTTGATATTTTGATCCGTATACCTACTTATGGCCGCATAAACAAATTTGATAGCTATATTGACAAAATACGAATCTATAGCTTTGTGATACATGTATAAGTTTTTGCCACCTCGCCTTGCATCTTATCATAACCATGTGAAATCTAAGAAATTTTTGATAATAGTGATTGACTACACGTGAATTGAATAAATTTTAGATGATTTATTTGAATATTTACAATTTCTATACAAAAACTTTGCTTGGAGACAACTCAAAAGCAAAAAACAAAAATATTATTGACAGCTAAAAGTTGAATGAAATAAATAACAATCAAGATTTTAATATTTGATGCCGATTTATTGCACTGGTATCAAAATTACGAAATTTATTATATGTATTACTTTTAAATAAATAATTCGCACACATTCGCGTTTCTTATTTTATTTATGATTAAAAATCTTACAATTTAGTCTAAATGCATATACTTTACAGTTTCAAATGTCTAAGAAAATCTAAGATCTTAGTTTTAAAGGTATAAGTAGATAAACCATTCTATTGGTTAGTTTAAAAGGGGAATGACTATATCAATTGGATAAATTTCAACATGTTCACAAAGGATTCGTGCTTAGTATCTTCTGTGAGTCACATCTAATCTCTCATACAAAAAAAAAAAAAAATTATACGAACTATGGTCATAGTATGTCACATACCTACGCTTAAAATTTCGGTTAGAAAATGAAACTTCTATCACGTGAATATTAAATGATAAAAAAAATACATACATACAATCATTAGTTTTTTTTTTTTGTGAGTTGTACTTTTTTATTTTCTTTTCTTTTTGTTTTTTTTTATTAAAATTTTTTGAATTGTTAATTTATTTATTGGGTCAATCATTTCCGCTTTCGATGTAGAAATAAAAAAAAGACACACAAGCCAATAATTATTTTAAATTATTTTTTTTTTTTTATATAATAAATTGGATAATTAAACTTTTCTTAAATTAGAACCGTAGTTAAAAATTAAAGAATGACGATACGAGGAGTTTCTAAAAAAAAAAAAAAAAAATTTTAAGCCATAGGTAGTAAAATGTGACTTTTTTATTTCCTATAAATTACAAAATTCATATCCAAATTTTATTTATTGTTACAGACAATTTTATAGGTAAACAATCAAATAAAAGTGCATTAGACTTAAAATTGTATTGACCTTGAAAACATTATTTTTATTTTTTTTATTTTAAGAAACGAAATGTGTTAATAAAACTAATAAATGTACATAATAAAAATATGTGATTTGGTATTAAATAAAGAAATAAATTTATAATAAAGAATTTGTCGTTAATTATTATTTAAGGTCAATAACCGGACATAAAGATGCATTCAATTTAAATAAAACCAAAATTTTAATTTTAAATTTTTAACACTTTGACTACCATATACCAGTAATTTTTATAATAGGAAAACAAAATATCAACATGTAACTCAACTTTTTGTTTCTATAGTCGCGGTTTAGGGATTTCAATAACATACTGATTAAATAAATAGTTAATTAGCCGAGGCATTAGTATGGTTTCAAAACCCTTACAGTTTGCAGGGTATTTTTCGTGATTTCTCATACTTTTGAAAATTCAATATACAGACCTAAAATCAATAGATTGCTTGTTATTGCGTTAGTTCATTTTTCCTCAATAAAAAAAAACAAAACACTTCAGACTATGCCAGAAGTTTTTCAAATACTAAATAAATCGAAATAGAAATTTATTAAGTACTAAACTAAATAAAGTTTAAATAAGTTGTTTAGCAGTTACATGATAATAAGAAGTTACCATTATGTCAGTAGTGTTATCTACTGTTATTATGTCAGTAGTGTTACTAGATATGTGTAATCATGTAATTATATATGTACGTAAATGTAGGTTAATTGTTTAAAAATGACTATAGTTGTAACAAAGTCGTAACGTGATCTAATAAAGACCGTAAGTAGCATTGTAGATATTTACGGTCTTTATTACGTAAGTAGCGAATTAGTATAATTTTGCTACCATTTTCGTGATCACATGGCTTATATTACAGCTATAATTTGAATTTAATTTTAGATCCATTTCGCTATACTTTCAATATAATGTAGGTACACATTAATAAAATTTCGTTAGTTGTTTGATTCAAAAAAAAAAAAAAACAAAAACAAAAATACTAACTTTAGTCTAAAGTTCAACTGAATAAATTAATACGAAATATATTAAATATATATAGCCACAGAGATATTGAAGAAAAAAAACATGATTTAAATAAGATACTTTTTAAATTTTTTGTTTTTTCAATTAATATTTTAATATTCAGTAATAAAAAAATAAAAAATAAAAAAATAATAATAAAAACAAAATAAAAGAAATATATAAGAAAATAATCAATAATTATATATAAAATATTTTTCTGTTTTTTTTTTTTTGTTTTTTTTTTTTTTAACAAAATGAGAAACTTAAAAAAATAACATATTCAAATAAATTTTACATAAACTTAATATACTTGTTTATATTATTCTTTTTTTTGTTGTTTTTTTAATTAATTGAATTTATGAATAAAATTAAAATAAAAATAAAAATAAAAAAATAAAAAAATAATCAAAAAATAAAGACAAGTTTTGTTTTTTTTTTTTTTTTAAATTATTCATATAATTTTTCTTAAACTTTTAAAAAGTTTTCTTTTTTTTTTTTGAAGTAATATTTTTTTTATATAAATGTATAAATGTACAGTTGCGAACAAAATTAAAAATACAATATAAAATAATAATTAATTTTTTTTTTTTTTCATGTGATTTTCTTTTTTACTTCAATTAATTTCAATATTAAAATTTAAAAAAACACACTAAAAACTATAAATATTTCCTTTATTTCACCGCGCATATTATTAAAAAAATTAAATTAAATTGAAACATTTTCTTTTTTTTTTTGTTCGCAACTGTACATAATATTATTATTTTGTTATATTATTATGAAATTTAACAAAAATGTAAATTATTAAATGATTTTCGATCATTTGTACACATCTTATTGTATTTCCATTTATCAGTTTCACAAATATTTGTATTGTTGTTTGTTGATTGTTTTTGATAATATGATGGTACTTGTAATGTTGAACCAGTTGTTGTTGATGCCATTAAATTATCCTTATGATTTCTAACTGGGCTAACATTTTTTGAAATTGATTTTGAAACTGTTCTATGTTTATGAACCATTTTTTTTTTTTGTCTCCTTTTTTGTTCCTTTTTGTGTGAGTAACTTTTGATAACTTTTTTTCTTGTTTTTGTTTTTTTTTTTGTTTTCTTGTTTTTGTATTACACTATCTTGTAAAATTAATTGAATTTAAATTTTCTAATTCAAAAGTTTTAATACAATATTTTATATGTATATATATAATTAAATATTATATATGTATAAAGTTAATTATATATTAAATATATAATAAATTAAATAATTAATAAAAGCAAAATAAAAAAATCCTTAAAAACAATAATTATTATATTTAATAGAAAATTGAGTTCAAATGTAATTTTAAATTGCTGTAATAAGTTTCAAGGAACACTATGTATAAAAGCTAATATTTTAAATTCTAGCTGATTACCGGAATTACCGAGTCGCGATCCTTTTTTAGAATTTAAATGTTTTAACAAACTGTAAAAATTGAAAAAAAAAAAATAATAAAATTAATTATAATTTGGTGTAATTAAAAATTATTAAATTAAAAAAAAAAAAACAAAATAATAATAAAAATATTAAAATTTACCTAATATTTGCCAATAACTTTTCCTTCGAATCTGCTTGATTATTCATTGACACATAAAGTGTTTTAAAATTTGAGTAAATTTGCTTATGAAATGTTTAACTTCCAATAACGTTTGATAAATTTTTCAAATGTTTTCGATTTTTAAGATTCAATTTGCTTTTATACCCTTTCAACTTGTTTTTTTAAAAAAAAAAAAAAAATTTGTTTTTTTTTTTTTGTTTCCATTTATTTTTAGATCAAATTTGGTTATTAAATGTTATTTATTTTTTTTTTTTTTACTTTTACATATTATGCAAAATATTAAAGCCATGAGTATATTTTGTCAAGATTCATCTGAAAAGAAAACAAAAACATAAGTTGCTAAACTGCTTTTTTTTTTTTTTTGGAAATTTATAGGAATTTTTTTTCTTTTTTTTTGCAAATCAAATCAACCTTTAGTCATTTTTATGAAACTGAATACGTTGTTGTATTATAATGTTCTTATAAATTTATAGAAATTTTTAAAACATTTTAAAATATAGAAGATTCTTAATGTCAAGCAAAATAACATAATAAATTATTATTTCTATAGAATTTTGAAAAATATGCTCAAAACTGATTCCTTTCTAAGGTCTATAGGTGATTTAAAACTAAACAGCGTAAAACATAATATACGATTACGAGATACGGGGTAAGAGATACGAGATATTAGTTTACGTTAGTTACCAGTATTTTAGAGTAGAAATCAATTAGAATAATGTAGAATCAGTTCAGAAAGAGTAGAATTAGTTAGGAATCTGAGTGTATACATTTAACTTTCGAAATATACTATAATAATATCAGGGGCCTCGGTGGCCTAGTGGGTAAGAGCGTATAAAATACGCTCTAAACACCGAGGGAGTGTAGGTTTGAATCCCACACACGTCGTAAGAGTTATTCTCCCTTACGACATTTACAGCCACGCCTGAACAGGAAAGGCTGTGTAAATTCCTGTCCACATCTTTATGTGCCTGAGAAATGCATTAAAAAAAAAAAAAATAACAATAATAATAATATCATTATCCTAATGTCACTACGCTCTAAATTCAACTACATTATGAAAGAAGAAGAAGAATAATATCATTCCGAAATGCGATTTTTGGATTAATAAAGCATTTATCTGATTCATAAATTTTTATATTCCTTCTTAGTGTATCCTCATCTTCAATATGGAAGTCAAGTATAATCACTATACATGAAATTCAATTCACATTTCAAGTTAATGGTATATAGCTACCTTAATTTGTACGTTTTCTTTTAAATTTATTCACACATACATACAATTTACAAGTAAAATAAATCAATAAATTATTAAATATTCTATTAATTTTTTATAATTTAAATCTTCTTTATTTCGTAATAAATTTTAATTCTCTCAAATCCCCTTTTTTTATCCTTATACTTATTTCTACACCGACCCACTTTATCAAAACTATAGATTTAATTGTCCCTCCGACTTTTCGACTAATGTAAAAATAAAAACAAAATAAAATAATATTTGAATATTATTTTACGAATAATTATTAATGACTGAGGTCAGGCCACAAAAAAGTACATATAAATAGAACATTCGCACTTGAAACGATTTATTAAGGACAAGATTTTAAAGTCAGGATGCTTCGATAAATGAAGTAATTACTACCCGATCGATCGAAAGATTTGAAAAATTAAAATAAATTGCATTTAGAGATCTGAATGGAAAATCTTAATGTATACTCTTAAAAAATAAAAAATAACCAGCATCTGACCAATTTAAAAAATTTTAGAATACTATTTAGAGAAATTATTTGAACACCAATTAATTTATTTCTGTTCTAACCTAACTTATTCAGTTCATTTAAAAAATAAAAACAAGTGTTATCTATACTTATACATGTTATATGTATTACTATATACAGGATGCCGTCCTTCAAAATATTAATAAATTTAATCCTTGATGAAAAGCTACTTTCAAATTTCCACATCAATTGAGGGTTAAGATAGTTGGTTTGTAAATATGTATTGTAGGCTGCGGTGAAATGAGGAGGAGGTGAAGTATTTAACTTTCACTATAAAAATAAAAATTATAAGTAATTTGAAATACAAGGTGTCGAAATAATTAAAATATCCTTTTTAATAAAAAATCATCCTATTTTACACATGAAAATTAAAAACTAAATATGATCATATCAAAACATGTTTTTTTTTTTTATTTTTAGTGATTTCATTACGTTTACCCTATAACGTTCAGTAAACATTTTAATAATATATTAACCATTAATATGGTGTTTACAAAAAAATAAAAAGATTTTGTTTCCAAGAACATTTTACTAATATAAAATGTTTTATCACAGAAAAACAACGTGATATATTCAGTGCATAGATCAGAATGATAAAAACAAACAAATTTAAAAGCTAAAATGCATAAACTTTAAAATTTCTCTTTTAATTGTTTTTTTTTGTTTTTTTTTTTTATTTTTTTTTTTTTTTTAACTTAAATTGTTAATATTCCATTTATTTATAAAATAAAAAAATTAATTTTTTTTTTATATAATATGTTTTGAAACAAAATAGAATTAATTATAGTGATTAGTGGATCAATAGAAATTTTCCAATAAAATTAATAGATTAAAGTGAAAAGTGATAAGTGCATATGCACTTAAAAAGTTACTTTTACATGTTAATATAAAAATAAATTTTAATAAATAATTATTTAAATATATTAAGGGTGATCTGTAATAAAGTCATTTCTTAAAAGATCAAAAATCATGAACATTTTTTTTTAAATAAAAGTTAATTTTAAAAAAAAAATATTTTGTAATTTGTAAAATTCTGGAAAAACCGATAAATGCCGTTTTTACAGACAAATTTCGTCTACGCACAGAAAATATTTTTGTTAACCACCATTATTTTTAATACTCTACTTTTATTTACATTATGTTGGAAACTTTTGAGCTGAATACTTTGAAAGACGTCATCATAAATGATAAACAATAATAACATTGAAATGAAATGGTATCAAAATTTTGCCTATAGGTATAGAAAATTTAGTGGTATGAATGAATTAAAGAGTGCTCAGAGTATCATTGATATAACATTACACAAAAATTTGCATCCTATAAAAACTTAAAGTAAAATACAGATTTCTGAAAAAACTAAATCTAACCTATATCTTAAATATTTTGGTCATATTGTCAGATGAGAAATTATTAGTAGAAGCAAGAGGAAAAAGTGATCGGAAAAAGTTCTTGCTAAAAACTGATTTGCTATAAATTGGTCAGATCAACTACAGATGTTAATAGTAAAAAACCTTCGCAGAATCGACACATATGGCACAAAATAAATTAACATATGACAGCAGAATGTAATGAAATTTATGATATTATAATGACAATAAGCTCTGAATAGGATATTGGAAGGAGAAGAAAATCTTTTCAAAATATTTCTTTTTTTACTTTATTACAACTTCAATATTAAAATAAAACCAAAATCGCAAATTTGACGGTTATTTTTATTTTTTGACTTTATTACAATTAGCTGTATTACAGGTCACCATTTTAAATATCCGAGTAATGTAAAAATGCTAATGTAAAAAAAAAAAAAAATTTAATAAATATTTATTCAAATTTATCCTGAAAACTTTATGTTCTTGTTTAATTTAATTTAAAATTATTCAAAGAAAGCTTAATTCAATCTTTCAAAACAAAAAAAAAATAAAACAATTAAACGACTGATTATTGATTACAGAACTCTTAATGATCATTCTAATGTATATATGTATATGTATATACATATATGTTCTCTTTCGAAGAAAGCCACATACCCTGTCATTCAAATATATCACTTATATGGAATTGAATGACAGAAGAATTGTATTTATTTGTCATTAAATGGCTTGATTCACCTGGGCTTGAAATATTTATTACCTACTCGTATATATCGAATATCGAATATATTTATAACCTATATTCCGAATAAAATTGACTAAGAAAATTAACATTGCGCAACGAATATTATTCAAATTCATAACAAATGATAATATCAAAATAATCTTTTCACTGATATTCCTCTTCGCATCTTAATCCTTAAAATATTTCTACCATTTTGATCAAATGTTAAAAATCAACTCATTAACATAACCAGATAACTTAAACCTACGATACCGAAATTCAATTGGTATACAAATTAGTGTTGTAAAATTTAGTTATACAGTAAAATTTCATGATTGTCCAACAAATCCACGAGTATTTGTAAATCCACGATAATTTATATGAAACGTGGTGATTTGATATTATATTATATTGATTTGAAAATTAAGCAATCCATTCCAGTAAATTCGTAACATGTGTTTAGATTTATTTTGTTTTATTTTGATTATTCATTTTGTCATAAGTTGTTCTTCTTTTTTTTTTCTTTTTTTTTTTTTGGATTTCTTTATTATTTTGAAATTTGTTAGTTCATGAATATTTATTTAAGCTTCTATTTCTATTTTTATTTAGCAAAATAAATTTTAAGATCATCTGTATCGAAAACAACTTTTTTTTTTCCTTACTTTTAATAATTTTCACTGTCAAAAAAAAAACTACGGTATTTTGTTAGCGACTTGAATCTGATCACGTAAATTTTGTTTATTTTTTTTTTTTTTAGGATATTCGACTATAATTGACGTCAAAATATTAATTGATAATCGTCATATGATTTCGCTAGAATTATGGTGATCTTTTATAGAAAATTTCGTAAATATGTAATTTAAAAAATTCGGATTGAAGGATGATTTAAGAAAAATATGCGTATAAACAAATAATTAATAATAGAATATTTTCTGGTAACAGTTATAATGCATTCCATCTTGAAACCAAAACTATAACCAAAGTTAAAATTTATTGGATAAAATTTAGTTTTACATTATTTGATAATTTCAAATATACATATATACATACATATGTATATCCAGCCAATAGTGTAATGTTTAAGACACCGACCTTTCATTCGAAATGATCGGGATCAATTAAAACTCCGAATGTGTCATATAGATTAATAAAAAATAATGTAGATTTTTCTTGCAATGCATAATTTAGTTTAATATAATATAAAAAAAATAAATATGTATATCCTATAATTAAGATAATATCATAATATATAATAAAATAATAATAAAATAATTCTTTTATAAAATAATAGATGGCACAGAAATAAAACAAATATTTACATTTTATAGTCTTGTAAAATAGCTACAGCCGAATAATCAACGTCTTAGTCAAATTAATGATTCCAGAGCAGATTAAAGAAAATCGTATTTGAATTTTTAAAACGTCAAAACTTTTATAAATTTTAACGAAATACTACGAAATTTTTTATCTGAATTTTTGTTGGAAATTGTAACTTACAATTAAGTTTAAAATGAATATTAAAATAATTGTATTCCGTTTTCTTTAAAGGAAAATTTTTTAATATTTCACAAATATTAGATACAACTTTATTTTCAAATTGCTGACGTAAAGTGATATAACACAATTGTTGTAACTGATATATAAAACTTTACCGTTTTGTATCATATCATTCAACAATAGTTTTGCAGATGTAATTGCGTATACATACATATATGTATGTGGAAAGTTTTGTGTTAAGAAAAAGTTTTTGATTACCTTAAAGAAAATAATAACATTTCTTTACTTTAATAATAATCTTGTGTTATGCATATTATATTCATTCCGGTAAATTCATATTTATTAGTGAATAAAAAAAATCAGCTGTCTCCACCACAGGACCGACCGCTATTATACGAAAAGTATAAAGCCAAAATTCATAGATTTTTTACATAATAATTTAATCAAAGCAAAATAACTTCTAATAATTTAACATCATTTTTTTTTATTCAATTATTAATAACTATATGTAATAAATTAATCGTAAAAATATATGTACAATTCATTCATAGATCCATTTACATATGTAAGTACATAATATGATAATGATTTTTTTTTTCATTCAAAAATATTAGAAATAAAAAATAATAAAAACTGTAAACAAATATAAAACAAATATAACATTAATATTGAATCTGCTAACAAAAATTTTACAGTTTGAATTTTGCATCATCAACAAGAGAATAATATGCATAGATATACATACATACATACATACATATGTATATAAATTTTTAGAAACAAAAAAATTATGTATGAAGTTTGGACTTAAAAAAATTAAATAAAAGTTAAAGTTAGTCGGATCAAAAAATGTTCTATGGCAAAGTTGTTCCTCTTTAAGTGTGTAGCAACTTTTTGTTAATAATTTTTCTCATAAAATTTTTCTGTTACGAAATATTCATAAAAAACTTAAAAAGTATACTAGTAAACTACCATTTTCGGGTGTCCGATTTGCTCCAAAAGCTTATCAATCTGAGATATTTACATCAAAATATCTATAACATTATATATCATATAATACTATGAAATTTCAAAAAATTCCGCAAGTGCCCACAGACATTCATAACGGAATGAGAGGTCTCGGGTTCGAATCCCGGCTGTGTACAATAATTATAATATAAATAAAAAAATATTCATATATCGCAATATATAAATACTTAAACATATCACATAATATCTCGTACACCCCACATTCCTACCAGGAAGCAGGAGTTATAGCTACCTGGCACATTTATGTACCACGGTACTTGGATACAATTATAAATAGATATATACATACATATAATTGTATGCGCTCGGTAATAAAAGACAATTTTTAGAAACGTTCATTTTCCAAAAGACCATAAAATCAGTTTAAAATTGCCAAAATTTCTAAGTTTTCCTAGAATTTTATATATGTAAGAAAAATTGTGAAAAATCAAGAGAAGAATTTTTGAGAAAAATGAATTTTGTAATTTTCAACCTCTAATAGTTCTTATATAAGGGGTGATTAGAAGTAACTTATAGTAATAATCAGGTGATCTTTTTCATCCCTCAAATTTTTAAAATTGTAACTAATTAAAAGCGTCCCGAAGATATGAAGGATAATGGTAAATATAAATTTATGCAAAATTGTAATAATTGTAAAATTTTAATAATAATTTATAAAGCTAAAAAAATGTCCAGTACTTAGGTCCATTACTTTTTTAGATTAGAAATATGTTAAGCAAAACCGATGCTGTAGCTCCGTAAGGGATGTAACGACAAAACACAAGTTGTTCCACGACATTAATTTTTGTACGATACATACCAATGGTTTATTTTGCATTGCTCTAGCTTTAACGGTCTAAAAATTTTGTAAAAAGACAGATGCATGAACAGACGAACAGATTGAAACTATAATCAAAATGTGCTAAAAACTAATTCAGTGTTTTAAAATGAAAAGGAGGGTTGTAAATGACGGAGTAAAATGCCAAACTTAACTGAAGCTAAATTCAAATTTTGTATTCTCTCACATTATGAAGGATACATATAAGTTCATAGGTTGAGCGGATCAAATGTTGAACAGACTTAATATTTGAGTTAAGGATGAGTTGAACTAAACTCAAACAAACTTAAAGAAAATATGGTTTTAAAAAATTCACAACTTGAAATAAAAAGTTGTTTTCACATTTCCCAATTTTAATTTCATGAATACAATAACAGGACTACATGATATATATATATTTTTTTTTTATTGCATTTCTCTGTCACATAAATGTGAACATGAAATTACACAGCCGTTCCTTTTCACACGTAGCTGTAAATGTTGTAAGGAGGAATAATTCTTACGGCGTGTGTGGTATTCGAACCAACACTCCCTCGGTTTTTACATATTTTATACGCTCTTAATAGTCCACCGAGACCCCTCACTATGTTGTCGTGTTTCTTTTAAGTGTTTTAAAAGCAATTAAGAAATACAATAATATTTTGTTTTTTAAAGAATTTAGATTAAAAATAGAAATGGCAGCGTCAAATTAATGACAATTTACATAAATGTTCAAATTATAAAAAAAAAATCAATTACAACTATATGTTAAGCTGGTATCTCGCAATTAAAGTATTTCTGTCAATTTTTCTTCACTATTTTATGCTTCACTTTGCGCAATTAATTTTAAAAGGTTATATATGTTACATTTCCTAGAATTTATCAAAAAATATACTTACAATTCTTAAAAGTTTTTAATTATTCGTAAACTTTTGTTCATTATGTTCACAACTTTCTTATTTATGTTTTCTTTCTTTTTATCTAATCAATTCTTTATTTATTCTTGCCTTCATATCTTGTTATTGAATTTTTCTTCTATGCTTTCTATAATTTCTTTTATCACCCCTTCATTTATGGATCATTTTTTAAATACCGCATTCAATTTAATCCTCGTCGATATAAGCAAGTTACCAATCAAAGATCATATTAATATTACACTAAACAAGTTTCTTTTCAAATAATCTGCCTGTTGCTAAGTTTTTTTTTTTACTATATAATAGTAATCTGCAACAATATTGCAACAATGTCATTGCAACAATTTAATTATTTTTTTTTACATTTGCCTTTTTTTGTAATAAAATAATATGTAAATTTTTCTTTTCACAACTTGTTTTTCAGGTTTTAAAATAATTCAGGAAATAAAAGTTGAAGAAAAAAATGTTTAATAATTTTTCTATTAATGTAAAAATACTCACACTAATTAAAAAAGTCATAAAACAAAGTATGTATGTAAGTAGTTAATCCTCATTGAAGCCCTATCAATGTAAACTACGTTCGCTACGATACAATCAAAATTTTAAATTTAATCTGTCAAATAAAAAAAAATGTTCTTCTTGGTTAGGTACAAATAAAACCTGAAGTTCAGTACTGACAATTTAAATAGTAGATATGTTAGCAACAGATCCAATGAATTCAAAACAACTTTAAATATAAAACAACAAATTACAAGTTTTTTTAATATTAAAATTAATTAATTTTCTAATACAATTTATCTTTTATTTATTATTATGTATACATATATGATTCTAAAATTAAAATACAAAAAAAAAAAAATTAAATTAGAATAAGTCAATGGAAATTTGAAAATCAATGCTAAAAAATCATCAAAAGAGGAAAAAAAAAACTCATTTAAATAAATGCGGCTGATGCAATTTTAAATTGTATTACTTCAGAATTGCTCATAAAACAGTGAAGGTTTACTAATTCGAAACAATTTTATTTAAATATTGAAATTTTAGAATAAATATTAATTAACAGACTCATACCCCATCTTGCAGAAACTTCTGAAAATCAGTTTTTTAGAATTCGATTAATTTTTAAATGCGTTATTCATGAAGATTAGGCTAACAATATTAGATTTATATTAACTACCGAGTACTATAATAGCTGGAAATTTACAAAACGGGCATAAGCGGTTCTTTCAAGTGGGCAATTTGGGCACAACCTAACACAACAAAAACCAAGCAAAACCGAAGCAATCACAAATATATTTATAATTTTATATCTACAACTCAATATATATTTTAATTTTTCTTTGTTACCACACAAAAAATAATTTGATTCATCATTTTTTGTTACCACAGAATATTATAATTCGTAGGTTCCATACATTAATATTTACTATATTGATACTTTATGTGAGTATACTTTATAACATGTATACATAAACACATACAAATGTATGCCCAAAAAAATATTCATTCAAAATAAAAATATTTTACATGTATTCAATTTTTATGTATTTAAAGTTGTGCAAATTTTATTTAGCGCAGCTTGGATATAAAACATTCATATAATTTTAAAAATATTTTTTGAGAATGTGTTGGTATTTCTAAGTAACAAGGTGAACAGATTTAGATTAGCCCGACTAAGAACAATGTCTTTTCTAATAGAAAAATATATAATTCGGAAAGACAAAATCTCAAAAACTACAAGTCCGATTGCCTATAATTTATTATTTAACAGGAGTTGCCATTTACAAACTACAAATAGGAAAATCAAACACAATTTTTTTTAGAAAAAATGAGTTTAAACCCAACTCCTGAATAATTTTGGAAGAAGATAATTTTTTTTGTTATTATATTTAAAAAGTATGGATTTCTGATCTTTTATACGCTTGTAGAATATAGCTACCATTGCTTTCACAACAGACCTTTTTAAAAAGAAAAAAAGTCTACTTTCTTTGATAAAAAAGAAATTAAATTTTTTAAATTGTAAAGTAAAAAATAAACTTTATCAAATACGTGTACACTTGTATAATTCATAATATGTACATATCCAGCCATTGGTGCAGTGGTTGACTCCCCGCTTCTCATTCATAAAGGAATGAGAGGTCTCGAGTTCGATTCCCGGCTGGGTACAATAATTATAATATAAAAAAAAAAAAATATTCATATATCGCAATATATAAATACTTAATATATCACATAATATCTGTGACGTAATACCTGTATATCACGTAATACCTGTATATAAATAAATAAATAAATATGTACATACATATGTAACGCTTCGGGTGAAATAGTAACCTATACATTATTTTATTAACTAGCCCACCCAATATTTTACACCACGATCCACCACTGAGAACGGGTATAATATTATTTCGTGCTAAAAATCGAAAACAACTAAACGAAAATTTTAGTTTTTTGAAAAATCATTTCAAATTTTTTATAATTACTTTTCAATTGCTAAAATGTTTGTTTTTATTTAATTTACCATAACTGTAGGTACATGTATTGAATTTTATATTTAACTAAATTTTAGTCATTTTTTAAACTTAAAATCGCAAATAGCTAAAATTAAATTAAACTACATAATATTAAAATTATACAAAATTATCAGCAAATTTTTGTTTTCTAATATTATGTTATAATTGATTTTAATTTTACATTAATTTCTTTCAATAATTTTTATAAGGATCACTTACTCGACCCATATTCAATTAAAATACACATTGTTGATTTTGTGTTTTGAGAGTTCGCTAACATTGTTAGAAAAGAGTTTGCTCAGTAAAAAATTGACATTGTTAGAAAAACCTTGCTCCATGCAAACATCGGGCACCTGCAAAGAAAATTATAAAACATTTTACTTTCATTTATTCTTTGTCGCTTTTGCAGAAGATATTGATGTTGTTTGATGATACTTAGATGGTACTGGTCAGTTACCTATAATTATTAAAACTTTCCTATAGCATGTTAATAAGTAAAATGCTTTAGATGTCAATTCGAAAAGATTTAATTTTATTATAGCAAGGTCAGGTAGTTCTTTAATAGTACATTTGGGTAGATAGTTTCACCTCAGTTTTTTTTTTTACTGTATAAAAAGAGACAAAACGCGATCCCTTTATTTATGGTACAAATTGGACAACTGAATTTTTTCAAAGAGTGGACGGTATTTATTATTGCTAATGTAACTGCTTTTTCATAGTCCTCAATATAGCTTTGCCTTCGGACACAGACAGACACGAAAAAAAATGAGACAAACATATATTTATTGTCTATTGTGTATATATATATTTGTATTGTATATTGACATTTCTCTTTTTGATATAATTTTGAAGCAAATACCTATCCATATGTATGTATTAATTTAAAGATTTTAAATGTTAGTGTTGCCGACTGAAAAATGTTATGTCGGAAAGTTTTTTTCTCAAGTAATTTTTTTTTTTGCTAAATTTCATTTAAAAGAACATTAAAACTTTATATAGATTTTTAAACAATAATAAGTAATTAAAAATTTGTAAAATAATGTGGTAATTTAAATTTAAATACTAGTATAATTTATTTGTAGATTATTTTAACTTTTAAATATACATATCAGTTTCAATTTAGCTTTTTTTCATTTTCAAAAGTTTATGTCTTGGGAAAATGGTACAAGTTCCTACTTACTTTTCATTGAAAGTTGTTTATTTTTCATTTAGATATATGTAGATACTATTTATTACATAAAAAATGTGATGATACTTCAATTCTTGCAAAATAATTGTTGAAATGTCAAATTGTTTTCTAAGAATTTTCCCATATGAATGAATTAAATTATGGTTGATTGATTTGATTTCTCTTAACCTAAAGGATTTTATTAATTATCGCAGCTTCCATTACAAAATATCATATATTAATTACACGAAATTTACTATTTGAAAAAAAAAAAAAAAACATATACGTAATGTCAATATTACGTCTGCATATGTATATTAAATGTCAAAATATTTTTACTACCTACTAAATCTCAAATGATTAGCTATTTGTCATATTTATGCTTAAACGTTTGTGTTATAAATTTTTAATGATGACGTAATTTTTTTTTTTTTTTAATACAAAAAATTTGAAGTTCTTGTAAGATGAAAAATTATTCTATTTCTCACCAGACTGATCAAAGTGTCAACTTTTATTTCTTTTATTTTTTTTTTTAACAAAAACCGGTCAAACTTTTTAATGCAAAATATTAAAAAGCAACAGACATTTTGTTTTGTTCGGTAATTTTGTTGTTTTAAATTAAATTTAAAAGTAATAAAAAAAAAAACAACATATACCAAACAATTTAATAAAAAATTAACATAAAAAATAAAAGTATTTTTTCCCACCTGTAAAAGCTTTTCAATTCAATTTCAATTTAATGCAATTATAATTTTAAGCTTTTTAGTATTTAAATAAAGTTCTATTTAATTGCATTCTGTTAGTTGAATTTCACGGTTCGACTTGTGAACTTTGGAAATTTACAAAAAAAAAAAACGGATTTCGGTTTTTTTTTTCTTTTATAAAAAATTCAAAATTTTCAATTTATTTTTTCTTTCATTTTAAAATTTTTAAATGTTATAAACATTTTTAAAGTGTTTTTTGGTGTCAATGTTCCATTCTATTAATAAAAAATTCAAAATTGTCAGGTAAACAATAAAAATAAGTAAACAAAACAAAAAGCAATTAAATAAAAAAAAACATTAAAGTGTTTAACAAGTAACAAGTAATAAAATTAGATAAAATTACTAAAATTTGGGATTATTAAAAAATTCAGCGGGATAATGTGTTAAAGTATTTGATTATTTTATAAAGTAAAAAAAAAAAAAAAATAGAATTTGATGTGGATGTTAGCTCTATTTTACAGTTTGATTATAAGTTTGAGTGTAAAGAGTCAGTCAAAAGTACAACATAACATAGAAGGCGAAATTCATGAAAAATTTTAATATTGAGGATAAGTTTTAAATACCACCGAATATTTATAAATAGACAGAAAATGATTAGAAGAGCAGGAAATCTTTAAAATGAAACATAGTCTGTCACGAGATTATATTGGCAAGGATATAATTGCAGAGTTAACAAAAAACATTTCAAATTTAGTTATAGTTACTACATTCTACTAAAAACTAATCTAATTTTCTTTCCCAAATCGAAAGCAATTTTTTTTTTATTAAATACATGCTTAATTTAACTATGAAAACAGAAGAACCATATCAAAAAAAAATTACACATAATATACTTTTATTTACTTAACAAACAAATGCTCTAAGGGGATTGAAAGATAAATAATCTGTAAACACAGGCAATCTAGAATGATGATTTTGGAAAAGCTAATTCGAATTAGGCAGATAAAAACAGAAGAATTCACATTAGTGTCACATTATTACCAGTTCATTTATAGATTCCAATTAATTTTTGAAAAATTGAACCTCATCTAAAAACAATAGATTCTTTTTATGACAGGGTAGTTGGGAATCTTCAAAAGACCCTATAGAGGAGCGAAGTACGAACATACGAATCGGTTAAGAATTCTTGGGACTTTAATCTACTGGACATCACCTCCATTTTTTTTGACCAAATAATAATATATTAAAAGATCTCCAGCGCCTGTATAAGCAGTGACAAGAAAAAGTTAAGATTAAGAAATTAAAATCGTTTTTAGATTGTTAGGAATAATGTGTGCGAAATTATTAAATTTTATCCTTAAATGAATGAGTATTGCATATATAATCATTACCTGATTTGAAAAGACCTGAAGTTGGTTCCAAATTATGCCTTCTTGGAATTTGAATTTACATAAGAATGGACAGTTATTTATATTTGAAGACTTTGAATATGCATCAGTTTTATCAGTTTCAATTTGAATAAGCATCACACCCAAAACAAGTACTCATTTCTATTAGACATCTATAATATGTCATATAACATGAAACAGATTAAGTGTGATAGACGATAGAGATGGAGGTCTAGTATAGAAGGGTTGAGGTGATATTAGGATCATTTATTAGACAAGATTTATATTATAAGAAGAAATACTATTTGTTACTTGTTATTTTAAATTTTAAAAATATTTATTTTTTATTGATTATAAATTTTTTCAATATTTTATTAAATATTCATCTTATTTTACAGACTGTCAAAAAATTTATCATCTCGCAAGGGATCACGAACTGGAAATTCAGGAAATATTAAAGAATTAAAAGTTTTAACACTCTTAGAATACGTACCGTGAATTTTTTTTTTCTGGAACAAAATAAAAACTATAATCAAAATTAATATTTTATTTTAAATATTAAGTTTTTTTATTTAATTTTTATTTTAACAAAAAAAAAAAATTTTATTTAATTGAAAAAAAAAGTGAGTCAAAAAAAAAATTTGTGAAAATGGTTTACATGGAACATACAAATAAGTACTCATCATCATCAAATCAAAATACTGATTCAAAATTGACTTCTGTTAAAGGAACTAATCAACAATCGTCAACAAAAGATTATTCTAATACGAATAAATCAACGACATCTAGTTGTGGTAGTACAAAAAATTCATCAACGTCTGGCAGTGATCGTTATAAATATAACGATATGATTAAAAATAATCGTGATAAATTTAATAATTTACATTTTAATTAAAAATTTTATATTTTGTTTTTTAATTTTCGATATTTTGTTCAATATTTAGATTCATTTTTGTATTTTATTCTTTATTGAAATTTAAAATTTTATTTAAAAAATTGTGATATCAAAAAAAATTACAAAAAAAAAAAAATTTTTAACAGATAGTCAGTTATATCAGTTTTTTGTATTTTGCATGTTATGTTAGTAATGTACATAAATTTCGTCATAAATTTTCTATTTTTTTTTTTTCAAATAAATAATATATTATATGTAACGGTACTTTATAATAAATTTCATTAAATTATAATATGTGTAGATGTGTTGTTTTTAAAATAACAAAATAAATGTAATAAAATGTGAATTCCTTCTTTAATTTTTTTTTTTCCTAAGAGAGGTGGGAATCTTCCAAAGACACCAAGAATTTGGCCCTTGGTAGTGTCAGATTCTTACTGACTAAACCCACCTCCCCCTTTAGCCAATATAATGGGATGAAACCCTTTACGTGCGAACGCAGTATATTGGCTAGGCAACAGGGACAGGAAAGGATAGGAAATGGATACGGAAACATTGAATTGGGACAGTAAGAAAACAATGAATCCGTCTATTATTATTACTATTTTGCTAACAGTGACTATAGTCGTTACAACAATTACAACATGTAGTAGTATATAACAACTTAGTACATGAGGTAATTATTGAAGGCAACCCCCACTGTCACTGTAGCGGCTGTTATTATTGGTATTAGTATTCCTATTAATATTATTACTATTTTACTACAGAATCATGGCCATCAGTGGATTGCAACGTGCAGTATATAACACCTTACTTGCATGACATAACCAAAGATAGCTCCACTGTAGCAGCTATTATTATTATTATTATTACTATTATTATTATTATAATTATTGTTATTATTACTAACAAAAAATTGATTTTAATTGTAAATATATTTATTTATTTGTTTTTTTCATGGAAACATGGGATCGCATCTTATTCGAGCTGTTATAATTCTTGAGTTATAGCAAATTGTTATTTTAGTAGTCTTTCTTTCCTGGTTTCTCAAAAATCTTTGAAAAAATCATTCAAAATAGGCTTAACTTTTTTATTAAAAATAATCCAATACACAGTGAAATACAGTTTGGGTCGTATCTCATATCTTCAAGGTCGTAAACAAAAACTCCGCACATTTTATTACATTTATTTTGTTAAAAGAAAAAACAATATTGAAAGGGGTCCCAGGATCAGGCAAGAATCAATACTGAGCCCATTACTTTTTAAATTATATATTGATGATATCTCTCACCTCAATTTAAACGGTTATATACAATTATTCGCAGATGATGCGATAAATAAATATGCAGATGAGTTTGGGGGAAATATTCATAGATCTATACAATATGATTTACAATTGATTGAGGAGTGGCTTACCAAACACCGATTTTTATTAAATCTAGAAAAAACGAAAATATATAATGCTGGAAAACAGGGCGCATAAACTTCTTACAGTATAATAAATTGTCAGAAATTTTAATTACCTAGGTTTAATACTTGATAGCAAATCAAATTGTCGTAAACATATAGAAAAATGATCAAAAATGTAACTCCATACACATTCTTAAGGGAAAGATTACGAAAATTCCTCTCTAATCAACCAATATTCACAATATATGCGTCATATTATCTCATATTTCACATCTCTTACCCATTTGGAGTAGAGGTCCACAAACTCATCTAAATAAATTAGATATGATGAATAAAAAATGTGTAAAATTTGCTCAAGGCTTACCCATGCTGTATCCATCGGATTCTATATACACTAATAAATATCTAAGGTTAAAAAACATTATATTATTTGAACTTTATAAAACTGCATTTAAAATCGTTCATAATCAATTAAAACATATAATTTTATTCTAAATAGGAACTTAGACATATACAGCCATAATATTAGGAATAGATCCAACTTTTATGCCTTTCTCTGTTTAGAACAACACATCAAAAAAATAATTGCTTGTATATTGCCTCAAAGCCCATAATGAATTACCGGAAGAATTAAAATTAATTGTTAATTTTCATTTATTTAAACAAAAAATAAAATCAACCTTCTTTGGTATATAATTTTTAATATTAAATAAAATCAAGTAAAAAAAAAAAGAAAAAAGAAAAAAATTTTAAATAAAATAAAAAACACTCAAGAATAAATAAAGAATAAATAAATGTAAGTAATTCAAAACGTAATTCTAATAAATGTATATCTCCTTTCTTTTTTGTTAAAAAACGATGAATTAATGTAAATAAATTTATAACAATTTATAAGACCATACGGCATTATGCTAAGGTTCTTGTTTTACATAAAAACACCGAAGGAGTGTGGGAGTGGTAGAGTGTCGAATCCCACACACGTCGTAAGAGTTATTCCACCTTACGACATTTACAGCCACGCCTGAACAGGAAATACCATAACACAGCCACGCCTGTCCACATTTTTGTGGCAGAGAAATGCATTAAAAAAAAATAAATAAAGAAAAAAAAAAAGGACAACTTCTTAATTTTGTAAAAAACCATTTTTTTAAATTATAATATCTCAAGTTCTGCTGAATATTAATTCAATCTAGAAATGTCAAACGACAAAAAATTTTTTAAGATTTATAATTTAGTATACAATATGTAGAAATTTTTCTGAAATAGATGGAGCTAAAATCCTTTTTACTGCCTTTTTGAGATTTGTTCATAAATCAATATCTGTTTTTTTTTTTATAGAAAGTGATACCGTGATACAAATCTAATATTATTTATTTATTTATTTATATTAATATTACATACATTAATGTAGTGCAATATTATTGAACCATCGGCTACCAAAGCCATTATAGGTTTTTTTTTATACTATTATTAAATTATATACTAATATTATTTATTTTGTTTATATTATATACTATATATTTACATTATATTTAGTCGTAAGGGTGATATGTAAAGAAAAAACACTTACGACCTGTGCAGGGATCGAACCCACACTCCTTCGGTTAATACGCCACACGCCTACCCACTAGGCTACCGAAGCCTTTTTTTTTTTTTTTATTAAACTTTATTTATTCCAATTTATCAAATTTACCTTAACTTAAAAAAGTTTACAAAAAAAATGTTTCTTATCAATATTTTTTTTTTAACATCTAAAAATTAATTTTTTTTTTTTATGTTAAGTTATGTCAATGTTAAATTAGGTTTTTCTTATTTTTAATATACATACATTTATATAATTTCATATCTTCTTTAACTTTTCATTGAAAAAATTGTTTTAAAAATCAATGTTTTTTTCTTTTTAATTTTTATAAAACTAGCCTATACTAACTTAAACTATAATTTAAAATCTTATCCTACCTTACACTAATATACATACTAAAAATATGTTTCCATATATTTCATGCTGTACCTAACCACCAACAGTTTTGCCTAATTAATGTATCCTTATGAGGAATACTCATGTCATACTTCAGGAGATCTCTGTTAATGTTACCAGGATCATATTCAATAGTTTTACATGTAGCCCGTCTACTATAGTGATATAGTATAGGGACACGATTCAGGTTTTGAATATAACCATTTTTATCTAGATATATAAAATGCTCAGAGGCTATAAAACCCGAGAGCAAAGTTTTTTTAATGTACTCCTCATTGTGGTAAAATATATGGGATATTAGACCATTTTCTGGAGTATTTGTTGCTCTAACATAATGATTTCGAATTAATTTTATCATAAAATTATCGATTCTGTTTATGTTTGCTTCTTTGTACAAATATTTATTTGAATAAAAACATTTGTAGTCAGATTCTGGTTTGTGTGATTTGTTAATACATACTCTTATGCACTTTCTTTCAAATTTTCTGATTTTTTCCATGAGACTGGCGCTTATATTATACCATACTGGTATACCATATGATAATACTGGTCTGATCAATGTAAGGTATGCAATGATTTTCACTTTATTGTTGAGTGCCTTATTATAAAATAGTTTTTTACATGCATGCATAGCTTTAGTGCCTTTTTCTGTTGCGCTTTTTACTTGTTGTATGTAATTAAGATTTCTATGTAGGTGAACTCCTAGATACTTCACCGTTTTTTTGTTTGCTATCGTGTTACTGTTAGGTGCTTTTGCAGTTGATGATTCTTTTCCAGTTTTTCTTATAATTGTAGTTAAGGTTATTATACGTGTTTCTAAATAATATGCTTTCGCACTTATTAAAATTAATTTTTAACAGCCATACTTTACAGAAATCTATGATGATGTTTTTGAACCCCTTGCTGAGCTTTATCTACCCGCTTACTGGCAGAATAAATAATTATGTCATCCGCAAAAGCTATAGAATAATTACACCCTTTAGAAAATTCTAGCATTTTTAACATGTCGATGATATAAATCGAAAATAGAATCGGTGAATTTACTGCGCCTTGTTGAAATCCATTGCATAATTGACTAATTTTTGGAGCAATTTCGGTTTCAAGTGTTTCTATATAAAATTTATTGTCGCTAATCATATCTTGTATCAAAGCTACTAGATGTTGTGGGAATTTATACTTGTATAGCAGCTTGTACATTAGGCCATCAATCCAAACAGAGTTGAAAGCTTTTTCTAGATCGATGAGACACGCTCCTACTCCATAATTTTTGTTTATATGCCAACAGATGTCAGATGTTAATTTTGTTACTGCATGTATTGTTGAATGTTTGAATCGAAATCCGAATTGGTTTTCGGGTATAATGTTTTTTGTCTTAAGATGGTTTGTGATTTTACCATTTATTAGGACTTCATAAATTTTACTTATGCTTGGTAGTAAGCTTATCGGCCGGTAATTACTGGGGTTAGTTGGATCTTTGCCCGGTTTTTTAAATACCATTACACGAGCTAGTTTCCAAGTTGCTGGATAATACGAGTGATTTAGCGCGTTATTAAATAATATCACATATTTATTTATTATTTTATCGCTCAAATTCTTTATAACAAGATTCGGAATTCTATTTGCACCATGTGAGATTTTGTTTTTTAAATTTGTCATTATATTTTTTAATTCATCAAAATCTGTGAAATAATTGTTTCTATTTTTTTGTTGTGAAGATTTATTGTTAACACTAAATTTACATATTGTTACATTATTTTGTTTTTTGATTTTGTTCATATTTTTAAATTCATTTATTTTATTTTTTATGCGATTATGGAAGATATTATCTGGAATACTTATTTTGTGTGTATTTTCGATATATGAACTAAATACATTTAAAATATTTTTTTTTTCTTTTAATATATATTTATTGTCATTTGTTCTGCTGAGTTTAGCCCTATCTATATTATTTTTAGTTAAGAGTTCGTTGTTATCTATATGCAAACTTTTAATATTTGAGTTGGCGTTTTTTCTAAAAATTTTGTTTATTTCAGGAAACATATTTCTGTTTTTGTTATTAATTTTACTAATTCTATTGTGCCAATATTGAGTAATTTCCAATTTTATGCGCTGTTTTATTAAAGTTTTAACGTTGTTAAGGAGGCTTTTAAGAAAGTTTATTTGATGATTAGAAAAATTTAGGTTCTGTGAACGTATTCGATGAAGATCGTTAAGCAAGCTGTTTTTTTTTGTAATTAGTTTTTTAATTATCGGAGAATTTATTTTGTTTATGTTATTAAATTGTTCCTGTTTTGGGACTACTTCATCTATAGTTTTTATAATTACTTCGTCTATTTTAATTAAATGATAATTTATATTTTTTATATTTAAAGTGCTATTATCACAGATCTGATTTCTGGAATTTAGATATTCGTTATCAAGATTGTTGTCAAGTTTTTTCTTAAACTTATTCCAGTTGGTGTTTTTGAAAAGAAATTTATGTTGCCCTGTTAATACTTGGATACTCAAATCATTATTTGTTATTGAAAATTCGAAATTAATCGCATTGTGATCGCTATCATATGCCATCGTTGATAATTTATTATAGGCATTTTTGTAAAAAAAATTTTGTTTATATTATATACTATATATTTACATTATATTTAGTCGTAAGGGTGATATGTAAAGAAAAAACACTTACGACCTGTGCAGGGATCGAACCCACACTCCTTCGGTTAATACGCCACACGCCTACCCGCTAGGCTACCGAAGCCCCGATAATATTATATTTTCTTTTTTTTGACACTTAAACATTGCATATTTTCAGGATGAATCATTCTATCTATATTTCTTTATTTTTTTTTTGTACTATTAAAATTCTAATAACTAAATTTTATTTCTTTGAATTTATCTGTAGTTTCTGTAAAAAAAATAGGACCATTTTAAAGGAAAACAACAACAAATTTTTTTTTATTAAAAATTTTTAACACCATATTTTTTTTTTTTTTATGTCATATGTTTTATTTAAAACAAAGAATCAATCGATATGTGGAAATATTTTCTTTTCCCAAAATTTGAAATAATTTCATACTCTTTATATTTTTAATTTGATTGACACAGCTGAATAAATATTATAAATTGGAGTAATTTGTTTAAATATTAAAGTATGTTAAAAAAAAACTTTTATAAGGCTGAAGACCTTAAATAAGATTTAAGCTGAATTATTTGAATTTAAAAATGATCTCAAACACTTAACATATACTACAGTTTATAAGAGCTTATACGTTATTTCCAAAAAGAGGTTTTTTGTTTTTAAGTGAATTCTTAAAAACAATTATGTTTACATTTCCGCGTAATCATATTTATAAAACCTTGATCTAAAATTTTCAAAAACCCTGAATTACTTTTATATTTTAAGTACAAAGGCAGATTTCAAAACTAGAAGCTAAAGAAGCTAAAGAGTTTATGCGTCTGTATAATTAATTTTTAATCTTAACCTTAAAATGTTAAAAAAAAAATATTCTTTTTTTTTTTGTTGTTGTATAAACAGAAAACATTTTTTTAAAACTAATATTTAATTTATGATTAAAGTTTTGAGAAAAAAAAACCTAATTTAATTTTTGATAAAATTAATATTCCTATCCTATCGTTTAGTCAAAATCAGCTATGAAAATTCAATTTTGTAGAATTTTGAACGAAAAAATAAATCAAATAAAACTACATATTTAGGAATTGAAATAAAGATAGTTAATACAAAAGTTTCTAAAGCCTGTTTTTTTTTTTTTTTTGTAAAAAATCGGTCAAAGATTAGGAAAAGTTAATATTTTTTCAAAAACTAATTTTAGTTAAGTCAAAGTTTAGATTTTTGGATCTATACAACTTTGCAGCACTGGCAGAAATTGAAAAAATTCAACAAAAACAAACCAGTACTCAAAGTTCAAACAGAAAGAGACAGAATAATTTACAGCTAAAAAAAAAATAAACTTTAATTTATTTCTTCTATATAAAATTCACTAAAAATTCAAAAAATCCCATTTAGATTTTAGATCAGAGGAAGGGGACATGTATTTAATTCCATCTGAATTATCGAGTATGTCAATAAGGGAATTGGGGATATTAATTTATTTTTTGATATAATGCATTTGTAATTAATTCATATAGTTTTATATGTACAAGTACCTAAAAGGTTAATAAATAATTTTCTTTAATTAAAAAGCGAATTGTGGTGAAATTATAATAATGGATTCGGCAAACATACAGAAATCATGCAGAAATTGAACCATTCTAATGAGAAAATCTTAAAGAAAACTTTTAAAAACTTAAAACATAAGTATAGAAATTATAATCGAAATTCTGAAGAAGAATCAACGAAGAAAATTATTTAAATATTTTAGAAACACTATATTTTTAGCTTTGTATATATGGCAACACTCCTTCTAAAAAATATTTTTCTTTATTTCAATTCAAACAATAGCAAAATATTAACGTATATTTGAACAATTTGTTCTTTTGTATTTAATTAAGACTTTTTTTTTCATATTTTCGAATTTGACATTTAATTAACCTTAAAGAAAAACAAAAAAAAAAAAAATAAAACTTCATTTAAAAAAATAATATTGTATTTTATAAAATGTTACTTCTTCTCTTCCTATTTTAAGTTTATCTGGTTTTGTTTAAATAATATATATATTTTTTTTTTTATCATTTTCATTCAATAAAGTTGATTAAATATTTATTTGAATCTTGTCTCAATGGTTTTTTTTTTTTTATAACCTACTATTAAAATTTTTTTTTTTACAGTTTGAATTTGAAATTTTTTTTTAGGTAATTTTTAGGTTAGAAATTTAAATTGTTTTAAAATATGAAAAATTGAAACTTATATTTAATTATTATATTAGATAGATATATATATATATATATATATATATATATATATCTATTTACATTTGCATATTTCTTATTATAATATACTAAATAAATTTAAAAATTTATAAACTAAAAACAAAAAATTAAAAAAAAAAAACAATTAAATTAGAAATAAAAATCTACCAATAGATTAAATCACGTAATAATGAATACATACCAGCAAAAATACCACCAAATATTGGCCAATTTTGTTTCCATTTTGGACGATTACCACCCGATGAACCTCTATCATCATCATTAATAATTTCTGGTTCTGGATTTATTTCAAATTCTTTATTATTATTATTATTATTATCTTGTGTATTAGCATCAGTATCATTATCAATATCACCATCACTATTAATTTGTGGTGGTGAATTTATTTGAAAACCTCTTTCACGATTTATTGATTCTTCAAATAGAGGAGGACGACCAAAATTTAATGGTGGCATTGGCGGTTGAGCTGGTGCAGCTAATAAACCACCACCACGACTACAAAATGCTGTACATTCAATTAATGTATCAAAATTATTATAATTTCCACCACAACCGCCATATGTAAATGATTCACATAGATTTTTTTCTAAATTATAGAAATATTTTGGTACAGCAGCTTTACATTCACCAATTTCTTTTGGCAAAGTACAAACTATTTTAAAAACATTTTTAAAAATATATTAATTAAAAAAGAATAAAAAGTATTTATTTTTAGATTTATTATTATACCATCATCCCAAGTTGCATCTAATGGTCTAACTGGTGGATTTTCAATATCTTGTGAATATAATGTTTTACATGTTAAAATAACACAAAATAATATTTTCAAAATTTTTGTCATTTTTTTTAATTAAATTTTATTTTAATATTAGTATAAGTTTATTTTTTTTTATACACTAAAATATAATTTTTAACACAATTTTTTTTTTTATTTTTTTTATTTTTATTTTATTATAATCCACATTGGTAAGAGTTTCAGAATAGAATGAAATAAAAATTTCATTAGATCTTTAATATAAAAAAAAAAAAAAAATTAAGATATCTCATATCATAATTTTTGTTTAATTGGTATTTTTTTTTTTATTTTTTGTTTTATTGCGCAAATAATTTGTTTCCAATTTTATTTGCACATACTGCTCATTATTTTCAACACATTCATTTTTTTTTTTTACATATATATACATGTATACGACTACATTTTATATATTGTTTATTTATTTATCTAACAAAACGTTTGTCAACAAAACTAGTAAAAAAAAAAAGGTTTTTTATTTTTGTTTTTTCTTTTCGGAAAATACGTGAAAATTTTGAAAAATTAACAATAAACTAATATTATGTTTGATAAGTAATTTTATTATCAATTTTATCTGCGTAACCAAAACAATTCAATATAGAGTTTTAATTTTTACCGACCGTATACATGAATGTATAAGGTAGGTATTGTTTTCATATACCAAAAATTAATACCCGCAAATATGCATTACTCCGGTGCGGAGAAATCTGAAAAATGTATTTTTAGTGTGATGTATGTGTGTGTGTGTGAGTGTATGGGTATGTGAGCACGTGTAAACTTGCAAGCCTAAAAGATCCAGCAGAATTTTTTGAAATTTCATATTTAAGGTTCTGATCTTTAAATATCTCGGATTGAAAAGCTTTTGGAGTGAATCGAAGAACTGCAAGTGGTAGTTTACTAGTATCATTTTTAAGTTTTTTACGAATATTTCGTTGTAACTGGCAAATATTGCGAGAAAAATTATTCAGTCCAAATTTCATACATATTATATCACGAATAAAGGTCGGTTCTGAGGTGGACATAACTGATTTTTTTGGCAATTATTAAAAGGATTTAACTGCTATATTTTTAATAATAATATTAATTATGTATTAGTTTGTCAAATATTAAAACAATGCGTCATAAGTTTTTTATTTTTCAATAAAAGCTTATAAAATATTTCAAAAAAAAAAATCAAATTTTTAAACAATAATTTTCTTTTAACATCTTTTAGGTAATAATCAATCAAGATAATAAAAATTTAAAAGTTTAAATAGAAACCAATAATCTCTGAATTATATAATTTGTACAAATAAAGAACAATTTTTAATAATAAAGTGTAACATTTCCAAAAAATCATCATATAAAATATCATTTCAGACTATTTTCCAAAAATAAAAATTATTTTTGATATTTATTAGTATGTCTGAAAATGAACAAAATATCCGCTTTTGGATCAGTTGTCGTTTTGCAAAATTATATTTGTATAAATTATAATTTTTTTACGAATTGCTCTTTATAGGGAGGGATTGGTGGAATAACAAGGTGGAGGCGTCATTTAGTTATTTACACATATATTTTAATGAAGTAAAATTACACTCTGTGCGCCTATAAATACGCAATTTATCAAAATTGATAAACGATTTGTCCAACTTTAAAAAAATAAGGATATTTATATCTGGACGATATAATATAAAAAAAAAAAAAAAAAGCAAAAATTACACTTACAGTAAACGCTGGAAAATGCAAATCAATTACGATAAATGCGAAACAATTTTGTTTAGAAATATTATAAGCAAATCAAGCTATAGCATACAAAAAAATGGAGAAATTTTCACATTAAAACGCCAGAAAATCATAAAATTAAGAATTCAACAAATTTCAAATATCTAGGAGTTCAATTTAATTATCTTTATAAATTCAATAACAATGTTAAAAAACAAATTAGAAAAGCAAATAACACATTTATCAAACTTCAAAAACTATTTTATTCTAAAAGACTTTGCAGCCAAGTAAAAACTCTTTGTTACAAAACCCTAATTAGGCCCATACTAACATATGGCTGTCCTATATGGTTCAACATAAGCGCGTCTACAATGGAGAAGTTAAGGTTATTTGAACGGAAGTGTCTGAGAGCGTGTACAAATTTAAATAAAAAACCATCCAGCGGGTATTTGCACTACTACTCAAATATAGCACTTTTCGCAAGATCAAAAACGATAAGAATTGATAACTTCTTAATTGGTCTTATACGCAATCATATACTCCGGAGTATAAACCAAATACAAAATTCACTAATTTGCCACCCCTGGTACGAGAGTGAGCAGTACATCTCATCATGTCTACTAACGGGTTTTGTTCCTCCAGAAGCCTTCGTTCTTTTGGATAAAAATAATCAAATTGAAAATGAAAACAACATACCGCTAATTTATCACTTCATAATAAATGCTAGTGACAAAAAATTAAACATGAATTTACATAACCTAGACATCAATGATATGGAAAGCTTCAAATATGATATGCATATCTCTAATAGATATAAATTAAAAAATACAAATCTATATTTCTGGAAACAACATTAAATTAAGTTAGTTTTAGTTTAAAAGTAGGATTTAGGTATAAGTTTTAAATATAATATAAAAATTTAAGTTGGTTTTTTAAGCAATTTTTACCAATACCAAATAAATAATAAATTAATAAATTAGATAAATACTTTACAATTACACTATTAATTATTATTAAGCACAATTATTGTTAGGAATATTATTAATAAATTAGATGAGAGAACTGCTGTATTGAACAGTCACGTACATTTAAAAAAATTGTTAAGAAAAAATTCATTCTGTTTTGTTAGAATTAGATATATGTAGCTAATTATAAAAAAAGAAAATAAACAAAACATTTAAAAAAAAAAAAATATAAAAAAAAACCCGTGGCCGAGAGATTAATAACGTAGCTGAGTAACCACGAAAATGTAGGTTACACTGCAAATTCTTCAGAGGTAGCAAGTGTTTTTTATTGCAGGATAAAATTATTAAAAAAAGTAGTTTTCCTCCCCTTACTACCAAATATAGTGTAAATATAAAGAAATTAAATAATATTGAAATATAAACTAATAATATTCAACCTATATAATTGCCTTAGTAGCCGATGGTTTTGTAATATTGCAATAATCCTATGTGATTTCTAATATTAATATTTCTATATAATATAGTATAGGTATTTTTTATTTAAATAAATAAAAAAAAATAAAGGTATTTTTTTATTTAAAGATTTAATTACATTACATAAATAAATCTGATTATTTTGTATAATATATATTTTACCTTATGTATTTGCTTTCAGACAAATAAAGATATTTTATATATTTTTAATAATATATTCGTTCTACTCGTATTATAGCTTTTTTCTTTGACTAAAACTTCAGATATGTAGAATTAAAAAAAACAAGTATGAAACCTTTAATATTTTTAAAATGAGAAGAAAGTTCTCCTACTTTTAGGCGTTTGTAAAAGTAAAAAATGAAAATTGTTAGTTACTTCAAGTTATTTAGACAAATACTACAATTATTACTTTTATATGTTGAAGATATAATATTAAATGTAGATATATAGAGAAGTTGAAACAATGGGAATAATTTTATATTTTATCTATATAATAAAAAATATTTGTTTATATTTAGATATTTCGATTTTTATTAACATTAGGCACTGCTGGTTATATACAGGCAATCGCGTAAAGAGAGAATCTAAAAAATAAGATCCAAATTTTGTGAATTTAGTATGAAAAAATAGAATTTTTCAACTTAAATTCGAAGGATCTGATTGTTCTGCAGTAGAAATTAATAAATGATGTTATTTTTATAAAATTTGAAATATTTTCTATTAACTGTGAAAATCATTTTAAAAAATTTAATCATTTGCATACTAAAAAACTCTACTGAAACTGAAAAATAAACACACACTTCGATTAAAGTGCTTAAGCGTTTAGTGCTTAAAAAAGCAAAGTCATATTTTTAATTTTTATATGAAGTGAATAAAAATAAAAGAAAAAGAATGCTAGAAAATAGAGAAATATTATTTTACGAACATTATTATTGAATGTATTTCGTTCAAACTTCGATTAAAATTTTCTACAAGATTGCCTGATATATAACCAGCAGTGCATTAGGATACTTGTATATCTGTGAGTTATAAAACATAATAAAAAATTGTTAAATTACATTTGGTATTTGTATATGATTTTATTATTCTACTATAGTTTTATTATTATAATTTTCTTGTATTGATATATAAGTTAGTATTATTTATGATTTATAAACAAAATTTATTAGAATGGTTATAGCTGAATCAGTTGAAAATCAAATGGAACCTGTGTCTTCCGAATAAAAGATAAACAAATAAGAATATATTTATCGTTATTAATAGCTATAATCAAAAATTTTAAATGTAGTATATACCTATATATAAGCAAATAATAATTAAGAGATATTGTTTAAAAAGAATTCATAACTAATTAATAAAGCTTATGGTTGTTTAAAAATTCTCCTACAAGTATGCAACTTTTTAAATTTAATATATTTCCATTATAAGGCCATATTTCATCAAATATACAATTTTTAATGGCATAAAAAATGCTTTTCCTTTATCTTTACTTTGCTTAACATTTTTTGTTGATCAATTAAAAATTATTTTCTAGTTTTTTTCTATTACAATTTATAATTATATTTAGAATTAACCTTAAGGTTAAAGTT
This sequence comes from Poecilobothrus nobilitatus, assembly GCA_947095535.1. Taxonomy (NCBI): domain Eukaryota; kingdom Metazoa; phylum Arthropoda; class Insecta; order Diptera; family Dolichopodidae; genus Poecilobothrus; species Poecilobothrus nobilitatus. The sequence continues at coordinate 258,748,063 of OX352774.1, read as the reverse complement.
TAATTAAGTGAAATAATTGCAAAAAAAAAAAACAAATGTTTCTATGTAAGAAGACTTATAAGAATCTTTAAATACAAAAAAATTCTACACTTATTATTATTTTTAATATTTAGGTTAATAGTTATTATATTACATTTAACAATCATAACTTAACTTTCCTAAGGGCTGCATTTTTATTTTTAAATTTTGTAAAACATGTTCCAATTGTTAAATTCTTAAAATTCATAACTTTTGTGATTTACTTATGTATAATTTTGACAAAAAAAAACTACATTCCAAACAACTATGTATACAAAAATAAAATAGAAGAATAATAACACCTACATAATATACTGACATCAAAAAAAAATATTGTTCAAATACAGTTTAAAATGCATAGCCATAATATTACAACATCAATGTTTGAATGGCATAACTAATATAACATAAATTTGGTATATAACAGTAAAAGAATTCGTAAATATCGTGATGAAAATTAAGCTTGGGTTAAATTGGAATTGTATTAAAGTAAAAGAAAATAAAATTCATATACTGGTAAAACGGGGTGGAATTGATCAAAAAAAATTTTAAATATTTTTTAAATGTAAATAATTTGCAAAATAAAATAAGAAAAAAATTTTATTTAATTATTTGGACATTAGTATTTAATATAGTAAATGATTTTAGAAGCTTGCGATTTCAAAATATTAAAAACGATGTTAAAAAAATTAATTTTAGTTGTGATCAAAGTCAAACTGATCTTGCGGTGTCTTTGATAACAAGCTGCAAAACTATTAAAATTATAGCATTTTGTTTTAAAATTATCAATGTCACCTCGATGTGTCGGGGGTGTCTTTGATTAGAAAGGGATGATTTACCAATATTCATTAAATATATTATACTTACAATATTAAATTGTTCCGTGAAGTACTATGTTTTTATAACAAAACAAAACATTATAACAAAGTATAACAAAATTTTTTAGCCGCGTGCAATAATCAAAAGAATATTTTTTTATTTTAAACATGCGCCGACTCGCCAATATTCAGTCAATAATTCAATACGACTAACGACTACTCTGGTATACGTAATACATGTTTACAATAAATGAATCATATAGAATTTTTTTTTAAATCAAAGCCTACTTATTATTTTAAATTTGAAAATTTATGTGTCAAAATCGAGACTCACACCAATTATCAGGCCATGAAGTGCAGAGAGTAAAAGCTTAATAAGGGGCCAGCTTTTAACAAATTTACACGCAGTCTTATGGAAAAAAATAGGGGGCCGACTATAAATCTTGAAATAACACAAAAACCATTTACTTTATTCAATTTGGTCCAAAGAAAAAATTAAAGTCGCATCTTTTTTACATAATTCATTAAAGAAAGTTATTTTAAAATATAATATTTCCATTCATAAATATGCATTTAAAAAATTGTCTTCCTTTAAATTTTTTATTTTAAAAGCTTCTTAAGATAAATTGCCTCAATATCGTAATAGTATACGTCGGGACTACTTTCATACTTTAAAATTTCATGCTCGCCTATATGGCTATATAATCGAGACTCACATCAATTATTAAATTATTCATATGCGCAATACGTGAGAATCAATTGCAATTCTCTCACAACTACATTGATGTGTTTTCAGTTCTTGGCCTGTTTACTTAGGTCTTGGTCAAAACAATCAAAATCACCCCCCTACCGATCAATTTAACCGCATTTTTAGGTAACAAAAATTTAATATAGAAACGAAAATGATATTTAGTGGCAATAAACTCATCTTAAAATCAAATCTTAATTTTTCAAACAAATACTACACTTAATCTCGTAATTTTTGTTTTTAAAAAGTAAGATTTGTGCTGAAGCTCAGTTTTATACAATTCGCCCAATATTTATAAAACGTTTGTTTTTAGTTGTAACTGTTAAATACTCTTATTTAAAACCTTTTAATCGGTATTTTTCAATTCGTACCAGAAAATTTTTGAAACTTATTACCACCACAATGATATTTTCTGATTGGTGAGTTATTACTACCACAATGATGTTTTCTGATTCATTATATTGCTTTGCAGCTACATAGTTATTAACCAATTATTTTACCTGTACGGGGTTGCAGCTTCTTTTATTAAGTAAAACTCTTTCACTACCAAGAAAGCTTAGGTATTCTTGGTCTTATTTGAAGATTTACAATTTCCATGGTGTAAAAAAAAAACAATAAGATCTTATTTCTATATATAAATAATCTTATACACTAAACACTAAACAAAAATGTAGATAAATAAATGTAGATATGGTAAAAATCAAATATTTAAACAAAAAAAAAAGAAAAACCGGTTTTTAATTATTATTAAACTATTTACAAAACCATTACATTCAATAAGATCTTACTGATTAACTGAATTTTAGAAGATGTATGTTAGATACGTAAGTACGAATTTTATATTCAACTTCAAAAATTTTATTTCAACTGCATTTGTTCAAAAAAAAAATTTTTTTCTTAAGGCACCGAACAAATTAATTTGAACTTAAAAGGTAATTATAATAAAAAAGAACAAAAAAAAACAAAGATTTAATCATTAATTTTTTTTTCATAACATTTTTTTTTTTTATTAATAATTCAAATTAATTGGCTTTTAATATATGTATGTACCTAAGTAAGTAATTTAATCAATTAATTTTAAAAATGCAAATTGTATTAAAAAAAAAATTCAAAAACTATGATAATATCATAGTAACATTCTTTTTTATCATTTTGTTTTTATTTCAATAATTCTTTAACTAACAAAACAACACCTCCAACAAAAAAAAATCCAACAACAAAAAAAAACTTCTAGAACTTTTTTAAAACTATTTCTGTTAGAATATTTAGAATATAAAACTATTAATAGTTAGAATATTTTTTTGGGTGATTTTTTATTTAATAAAAACAAAAAAAAATTGTTTATTATTTACCTACATTTTTGTTTTTTTTTTTTTTGGTTTTGTTTTTTTTTTGTTTTTTCTGTTTATCTAAAGATTTGGTTAATAAAATAATTATACTATTAAAAAACAAAAAAAAAAGAACTTGAATGACATTGAAAGCTCCAAAATAAAAAACAAAAACAAAAAATTTGCATAAGAAAAATAACTAGGTACGCATAAACATATGGTGATTTTTATTATTTCACCACTAATAAAAATTATATTCACCATACATTTGATACAATATATGTATGTATAATTAAAATTCGTTATTTTTAATGAAATTTAATTTAATTGTTTTATACATACATACATATACATATATATTATAATGTATGTATATTTTTAAAAAAAATATATAAAATATATATGTACCTATAGTAATCAGTAATCACTTATAAGAAAAAAATAAAATTAAAAACATTAATTTGAATTTTTTTTAAAATAAATATTTTCTTTTTAATTATTTTCATGATTTCACTTTTCTTCTTTTTTTTTTTTTTTCCGCCCAATATTAAATATTTAACATATCACTATTATAATATCTAAATTACATACATTTTATACATATTTATTATTTTACTAAAAATAAAAAACACAAAAAAAAAAAACGAAAACAAAATTTTTTTTTTTGTTTTGTTTTTCTTATTCTAAACCGCAAACAGCATCACATTCTTCAATTGTTTTAAAATTATTTGAATTTCCATTACAACCACCAAAATAAAAGATTTCACATTTTTTGTGGCGTAAATTGAAATAATAACGTGGTATTTTGGCTCGACATGTACCCAAATCTACTGGTAAACTGCAAGCATCTTCATTATCTAAATTATTTTAAATCAAGCAAAATAATAAAAAAAAATAAAATAAATAAATATTTTAAATCTATTAATGTTTAATAATCCCTTTAATTTTATATACCATAATTACTGATTTGTGCATTAACAATTCCAATTATTGATAAAAATCCTATTAATACTATTAAAAAATTTATTTTTATTTGATTTTTCATATTTTTTTTTTTTTTTGTTTTTTTTTTTTGACGTTTCAATTAAAAGTATTTACTGATGAATGGTTTAATCTTTAAAGTGTCTTGTCTTTATATAAACTAGAGTTTAAATTTTTTATTTTGAAAAAAAATTATTTTTTTTTTAAATAACGTAAAGTGCAAAAAAGAAACCAACCAGTTTTTTGAATCAATTGAAAATTGAATCAAGTTTATTATTATTATATTGTTTTTTCTTTTTCTATTTTTTTTGTTTTTGTTTTTTTCTATTTTTTTTTTTGTTTTTTGTTTTTTTTTTTTTTTGTTGTGAATTTTCAATAAAATTGTAATATTATTTTAAGAAAAATTCGTATTATTAAATTTAGATATTAAAAAAAAAAAAAAAAAAAGAAAATTAAACTATCCGGAATAAAAATATATGCATATACATATGTATGTGTGTATTAAGACCTACTATAAATGATATACTCCATGATTAAATTATATATTGGGCAAATATATATTGTACCTCTACCTATAATCTATTTTTATTAATATTGATAATTATTAAATCATCATTTCAATCAAAAGTTAGTTAGTGGTTAGTTTTTTTTTTTAAAAAGTTTTAAAGAAAATCATTTACCTACATTTACATTTACAAAAGTCACAAGTTTTTATATTTATTGTTATTAGATTAAAATATATCCGAGACTGAGATTGACCTGTCAGTACTGATACATCACGATTCATGATATTGCATTCTCATATAGGCAAAATTAATTTTCGTAAAATTTTTCTCATTATATAGTAATGTCAAATTCTTATGTGATAATGTCACCTTTATACTCTCGTACTTTCAAATACGTTTAATTAATAATTAATATAAATAAATATTTAATATTATTAATTTTTATTTAAATTTAATAATTATTAAACATAAATATTATTTAATAATTTATATTTGTGAGTTATAAGTGTAAATTAAAAATATTTGTTTAGATTTTAATAGATATGTAATTTAAATGTATACATGTATGTAATTTATTTAATATTTGTGCGTGTGCGTGCTATAAAAATCTTCATTTTTTTTTTTTGACAAAACAAATTTTTGACAAAAATCAATGTTTCTTAAAATTTTTAATAATAAACCTGTTTTTCATATAACATGATATTTTTGACTTTTCATATGACATATGACATAAATCTCAAACAATGGATTTTCGTTTTTGCAAATTTTATTTCATAAACTTTAAACTAATGATTTTTTCTTTTTAAATAACAGTTTCTGATTTAGATATTTGTAATTTTTATCCCATTTTTAAAATGCTCTTCCACAAAAAATGATTTTGTTCCTACTCTTGTTAAATAAAGTAAAAATAAATAAAAAGTCATAATAAAAGATAGTTACAAAAAAAAAAATTTAGAAAAGTTTTAGATTTGTATGATACAAAAAAAAAAATATAGAATCTCTCTCAGATATAATAGATCTATAAAGCAGAGAAGATAACATTTATGTATAAATGGAAAATTATAGAAATTAATGCTTGTGGAAACAGAGATTAATAATGAGAAATAAAATAATCAATAGATTTTTTTTTAATAAAATTAATTTCATAAAATTTTCTTTGATAATGGGCCTTTCCAGACGAGTAGTGTCCTCTTTCGTTTCGTGACTACTTTCCTCTTTTTTTTATTTCCACACTACTCCTCTCGATAGTCGTTACTTTTATATGTGTGTGTAAATATTTCATTTTAAAACAAAATTTGTTGCGAGAGGTAGATAATAAATATAAAAAAAAGCACGCATAAAACAAATAAATTTTTTTTTGTATTTAAGTAACATAAGATTTTTTTGCCTGTAATTTTTAAATAATGTATATTATATATGTATGTACCTAGAAATAGAATAAACTGTACTGTGCACATAATTTCTTTTTGTCAATAGAATATATTTTAATAATTTCATCAAGTGAAAGATCAAAAATCACTTTACTTTTTTAAAAATTTGCTGCGACCGTTTCAAAAACTTTTTTCTTTAATTTTCCAAACGAGAATGAAACGTATGTACACATAAAATTTTTTTGACCCTCATAAAAATTTTTATTTGAGTTTTTGTTTGTGTTAGTGGACTAAATTTTTAAACTCTAAAATTTTGGTTTAAAAAATTACTCCTAAAAATCCCCACCACAAATTTAGTTTATAGGCAAGAGGGTATGAAACGAAGGTAAAAGTAAAAAATGACGAAAGAGGACACTACCCGTGTGGAAAGGCCCTATTAGAAGCATAAAAGATGCAAATTTGTTTTAATGTCAAATATATCAAAAGTCAAAAATCTTAAAGGTTAAATATTTTGAAATATTTTGAAGATGGATATAATAAAAAGGCAAAAAAATTGCAATGGTTGCTATTGGTTTGTAATTAATATTAAATTTAAATAAATAAGTATAAGTTAATAAATTATATTTATAGTTTACATTAATTAAAATTTTTTCTTACATAAAATAACAAATTTTCTTTGGTTTAACCATTTTGTATTTTTGTAAATAAAAAATTTTTTCATCAAATGTCAAAACAATATACACATAACATAACTAGCCTACTAGATACTTTCAAATAAAACTTTTAAAATAAAAATATCACCGTTTTGCATCTCGTGAACGAGTGGATGCATATTGGATGCAAAATATTTGTTAATATTACCGAAGAATACACGAAATGTAAACGAAATAATTATGAATTTACCCTTAATCATATGAAGTATGCACAATGACAATTAACAATTGTTACTGTCAAAATTTGAAATTTTACGTTAAAATTAAAAATTGATCAATTAGCTTGAGATGGATGTAATAAAAACTTAATCGTTACTTTCATAAGTTTTTATTGTACGCATTTGTATCATTTTCCATATGTTAAACTTTTGAAGCACTATTTAAATTTCTGAGTGATGGCTATTGGCTACACTCATTATACTTAGGACCTAACGCTTCCTTTATTCTTATCAAATTTTTATAATTTTTTTTTCTTGAAATTTTTCATTTTTCTGAAATTACATAGCCTTTCCTGTTAAGGCGTGAATGTAAATGTCGTAAGGGAGGCTGTAAAGTGTAAATGTTGTAACCCACACTGCCTCCGCCCTTGGTGTTTACAGCGTATTTTACACTAGGCCACCGATACCCTATTTTTTTTTTTTATAATTTTTCTGTTCTTAAAAATTTTATAATGATTTCAATACTGATCCTACTAACTCGTAACAATTTTTTTTTTTTTTTATTACTTAATACAAATAGTAATTTGTAATCAAAAGCAATAATATAATTAACTTTTATTTTTCCAAATGAATATTATATTTCTATATTTTATACCCTTCAATATATGTATATCACATTTTTTAAATATTTTATATTTTCCAATTAAAATACTCTTCAATTCAATTCAACTCTGCTATACGGGTCTTGTTAAACTAGTTTTTATTTAAATATACTTTGAGTAGGTCAATTTCAAAATATATTATAATCTTTTTCTTATTATTTATTTTTTTTTTTTACTTTCAAAATAATATTTACCTCAGTGTTTTAATAAAAGTGTAAAAAACTAGTAATAAACTATTATACATACATACATACATATACTAGTTGATAAAATGTGATGATCTTCTTTTGTGCACAAATTAGATTAAAAAAAAAATTTAACAGATTTAATGATTTTTTTTGATTGAACCATTTTTAAATCACAATAGAATATTATAGAATTAATTAAATATGTACATATTATGCATGTATAATTTATGTATAATTAAAAATTTAAATATTTAAAATATACATATATCTATGTATGTATATATGTATATTTATAAATTGTAACAATTATTGAATCAATTTATTTATAAAACACGCTGTTAACATTTTTTTTTTTTTTGTTTTTAATCTTCCGGTAACATGAATTTTTCACGGAAAAAAATTAATAAATAAATACATATGGTATGTACATGCATACATAGGAGGTATGTATATAATAAAAAAAAAAAAAAAAAAAAAATAAAAAAAGAAGATTCCAAAATAATGAACAAAAATATAAAATTGAATATATCGGAACTGATCAAGTATTTTTTTTTTTTTTTTTGTACTTTTGTTCATATTGAAATGAAAATTGCTCTAGTAAGGAAATTTCATTGGTTACTCATTGGTATATAGGTACATATGTATGTATATTTATAAAAAAAAAAACAGTAAATATTTTCCGCATTTACAGTTAAATGATTTTTATTAATGATAATATATAAAGAGATCGTATAAGATCAGTTTGAAAATCAATCTGTAAAGGGTGTGTTGTGTTAAGATAAAATATAAAAATTTAATGTTAATTTACAAGAAATTTCATTTAAGTATATGAGATATTTTGAGTTTTTTCAGATTTCGGATTGTTAAAAAAAAAAAAAACAAAAAATTAATTAATTCAAATGAGAATATGTAAAAAAAGAAAATAAGATAATGGTTTTTAAGAAAAATTTAAAAAAAAAAAAACAAAAAACAGTGAAACTTAATTTTTTAGTTTTGATTTTCTTTTGTTTAATCTTCACATTATAATATCAGAGGGTCCAGATCGTCCTCAAAGTTACTTTTATGAAGATGTGAAGTTTTATTTTCAAAAATTATTATATTCAATATTCAATTTGAGGAACTAGAACTGATACACCTTGAGATAATTTAAACTTTCATTCATAAACTTATACATTTAATTTGGCCCATTACATTCTCGACTCACCGACCCATTACATTTGAAAACTCATTCTCAAACTAATCTTCGAATAATTTAAGCTTATACATTCGAAGTCTTATACATACATTTGATCAAGACGGTTTTTATTCATTTGATAATATCAGTTTTAACTTTTTCTTTTGGTCTCTTGTTTAATTTAAAAAAAAAAATGTATATACCTGCCTTATCCCACCTGGTCACACCCAATAATAAAATACCCAAATTTAATGTGCATATTTAATTTTTGTTTTTAGCTGTTCTTATATTCAACAATATTATATTTAATTAACTCTTAGATTTTTTTAATTAGGGAAATTAATTTTTATAATTATTTTCCTTAATGTTAAATTTGTTCATTATAGTCCGTCTGTCTAACTTTTACATCGTTTAAGATGGAGCAATCATGAAAATGTAATAATGGAAAGGTGTTATTGTAAAAATTAATGTTTTTGTGGGACAACTTTTTATGTATCCTCACCCATTACAGAGTACAGCCCCTCAAAGTTTGAAAAAATATTATTTTTAAATTTTTATATATGTATCTGAGTTCTGTTGAGTATTTTTTCATCAAAAAAACGTTAAACGATAGGAAATTTTTTAATCTTTATAAAAAATATACCTATCATTTTTTTTTTGCAATTTAGTAAGTACCTATTTAAATTTACAGTTAAATTTACAGTTTAGGTTTACACAGTAACGATAACAAAATTTTACAAGTTTTTAATTCTATCTTTTATCTCTGGAATCCTTTCAATGACAACCTTTCAATATCAAAAGCCTAAAACTTTAAATAAGGGGTGAAAGATCTTTGAAAATTAATATAAATTACTTGAAAAAAATATTTTTGAACTTCTCCTATAGTTTAAGAGCTATTATTAAAGGTCAAATATTGAAAAGCCACTATTTTTAGACACTTAAAACTTGAATACCTCTGCAAATTTGTCATAAGTAAAACTTAAAAATTAAAGCGTCAATACTATATTAACGGTTATGTCAACGGTTGTTTTTTTAATTATATATAGGATTTGCTGAAAACAAAAAGAAAATGTCCCTTAATTTTTCACAATTTTTTCTTATACAAAAAAATAATCAAAATTTTGGTGGAAAGGTAATCACAATTTGAAAATACTTTTTATTGTCTTTTTGATAATGTGTGTGAAATGTATGTCACGAAAGTGTTTTTTAGTGCATTTCTCCGCCACATAAATGTGAACAGGAAATTACACAGCCTTTCGTTTACAGGCGTGGCTGTAAATGTCGTAAGGGGGAATAACTGTTACGACGTACTCCCTCGGTGTTGACAGCGTATTTTATACGCTCTTACCCACTAGACCACCGAGGCCCCATTATATTATTATATATATGCTTTGGAATTTCATTTAAGAATTGGAATTACATATTAATCATAAAAATTCCAATTATATATTATTTTTTTCTTGCACTTTTTCAACAAAAATTTCAATATTATGAGATTTTAGTGTCTAATTTTTATTTGAACTCTTTGTAATTGAAAATTTAAATAAACGAGTTTTTTTTATATAATTAAATCACAATTATCTACAATATCCTACAATTAATTAAAATCATTATATATTAATATTATAAATAAATCTCAAATATTTTTTTTTTTTTATTTTATAAATTACATACTAAAAATATTAAATAAAACAAAACCTCTACAAATTTCTTTTTTATATTATTTATTTTTAAGAAGAAGAACAAGTTTTTAAGCATTCATCTTTAGTATTGAAATTATTTTCATTGCCATTACAACCACCATAAAAGAATTTTGTACATTTATTTGTTGTTGAATCATAATAAAATCTTGGTTTTCTAGCTCTACATGGTCCAACTTCTACTGGTAATTTACAAACTAAAATATAGAACAAAAATATTTTGATTTTTACAAAAATACAATTGCCTATAAGAAGAGAAAAGTAAAAACATTTCTAATGATTACTTACTATTACTGTTGCCTCTTGATTGAGCTTCGATTAATGAAACACAAATAATTGTTAACATAACAAAAATCAATAATAAACTCTTCATTTTTTTTAATTATTGTTTTTGTTTTTTGTTTTTTTATTAAATCTTGAATCAATTTTGATCTTAAGTCAATGAAAGTTCATTTATAACTGAGTCAGGTTTAAAAGAAGAAAGACCAAAAAAAATGGTAAAACTTTCTTTAGAAGTACGAAGAAGAGAAAGAAAAAATTAATAAAAGTATACAATATGTATAATGTACATATGTATTTATGTATGTATATATGTATAGTATTATAAAAATTTTCTTTTTTTTTTTTTGTTTTTCTTTATTATTTTTTATTGTTTTATCTTTCAATTTATTCAGAATATGGAATTTCCAGAACATGGAAGTGTTTTTAAGATAAAAAAAAACAAAGAAAAAAGCAATAAACCGTAGATTTTCTATGTATGTATGTACCTATAGTTAAAATACAATTTTTAACATTATCTTCATTTTCCAGACTTCCAAATAAAATGACCTATGTATATTGTATATACATACATACATATTAAAATTTGACAGTGTTCTATATTATACTTAGTGTGATTGAATTGAGTCACTATCACCTGACACCTATCACGTTTAATATTAAAATTTATGCTTATCAATTTTCGGTTCAAAACATAAAATACATACATACATATATGTATGTACATAAAATTTTAAATTCTTCTAATTAAGTAATCAATTAATTATTTGTTTTTATCATTTTCTTTTTTGGTAAATCTTTCAAAAATTGTTTATAAAAAATTTCAATATTAAAAAAAAAAAAAATTATTTTGTTGCTTTACTTTTAAAGTTCATTGAACTAAACACCATAAAAAAAAACACAAACAAAGTGAATGATGACGATTTATTATGATACATATTTCAATATGTGAGTAAAGGTGACAAAAAAAAAACCAGTCTAAAGTTTAGGGATAAGACTGCAGTTATAGCCATCATTGAAATTATTTAAATACAGTTTTATTTCCAACTTTTTTTAACAGCGTAGACATATGTACATATTATGTATGTATGTATAAAAGATAAAACCTAACAAAAAGGTTTATTTAATGGTTAAAAATTTTCTAAATATTATACTTAGCTATTGATTTACTAATTTTAATTTTAATATTTCTTTAAATTAAATTTTATCATTTTCCGGATTTGTAATTATTTTCCTAAACAACTGATCAGTGATTGATTTTGCATACATATATGAAACAAATGGTTCCGAACGTATATGTATGCACACATATGTATGTCTACATATATTTCCTTCATTCTTATTTCTGGTTACCATTGAAAAATAAGTAGATATGTATATTATAATGCCATCTAACCACAAAATTACTTTTATTTTCATTTGACCTCTAATTTTACTGAAAAATTATCCTGACTGTTCTACAGTCTAACCGCACCTAATGTAAAAAAAAAAAATTTAAGTTTTCAATGATTTTTTAATGATGAATTTCAATAATTAATAGCTACAATTATAACACAACAGCAGCATTAAACAAAAATATGTAATTACGTATGTCAAATACTCTAAGCAACATACATATGCATACATACATATATATTAATATTGTTTTGCGTTCCTTTTACACGAAAAGAGTATAGTTGACAGAGTATAATCATATTTACTCTAGCAGACTCTAGTATAGTCTTTCTATAAGGCTGGTGTAGTTGGGGTTGAGTTGAGAGTAGAAAAGTTAGTTACTCTGAAAAAGGAACGTACATATTATAGAACTTTGATCATAGTATATACAGTGGAATTTCCCTAACTCGCACCTTCCTAAACTCGAACTATTTTGATGCATTTAAAATTTTGTTTCAATTGTTTATATAAATTAGTTTCTCTTACTCGAAAATTTCTTTAACTTGAACTTTTCTCTTACTCGAACTATTTAATGTCATTTTGAGTAAAAAAGTTTCCTTAACTCGAACGTTTTGTTGAATTAAATTAAAAACAAAATTAACTCTTGTTATTCCTTTTGTTTTTTTGTTATCATTCTCTCATTTCTGTTTTAGTTTTCATCATTATTCATTATTTGTTAACATGATGTTCATGTAGGTACATACATGTAAATGTTTACATATTTGACAGTTATAAACATTCAGTTCAGGTAAATAACATATTTTTTATGTTCGTTGTAAACTTCAAATTAAAATGACCGATAGAGAATTAAAATATTTATCTTTAAAAGAAAAAATTAATTTATTTATGCTTTGTGCAATTTTTTTTAAGCCTCTATTACTCGAATTTTCTTTAACTCGAACCAATTTCGGAACATTTAGAAATTTCGAATTATAGAAGTTTCACTGTATTATGTAAATTTATCAACAATTTTATTAAATTAATTATAAACATCCATATTCTTTTAGACTTCACAGAGGTTATGAAAAAATGTATTGCGTCACATCTAGTTAAAAATGTCAACATATGTACATATGTATGTATCTAGTTAAAAATGTAAATGTAATGAAGAATAATTGGGTAAAAATGTAATATTTTTTGATTATTTATGTTTTTTTTTAAATATTTATTTTATGCATCCCATAAAATATCTTCTAATTTCATTATTTATCTTATTTTAAAGTTTTTGTTTAACAACTTCAATTTGTACCATGATTCATTTTTTTCTTTTTAAATCACTATTTTCTTTAAAATTTGTCAAAGCTCTTAAAATGAATTTATTTGGAAGCATTTATTTTCAGTAAATTCATCTAAAACTGTTATTCGATTTTTCGAAATGTACCACCTATTATTTTTAAAATAGGTCTTTGTTTATACCTGATTATACCAAAATTCTCATAAACAAAAGTATGTACATATGTATGTGCAAAAAAATTATTATCCGAACCATTTTATAAAAATAAAATTTTAAACGACATTGCGACACCTTATAGTGGTAACTGAAAACATCAACATTTAATAAAATTATATTATAAAAGGTTGTTATCTTTAATTAAAAAATCAGAAAAAATAAATCAAATACACAAACCATAATTTATAATTGAAATTTTTTTTTATAATTCTAAGAAATGTTCGAATTTTGTATAGTTTCGAAAAGTCATTTTTGAAGCAATTTTATATTTTACAAACCAAAAAAAAAAAAAAGTAAATAAAATTTACATACCACTAGGCACTCAGGCAGCAATATCAAAGAGAAAAAATAAATGTATCTATTATCTGCTATTCTAATAACTGGTAAATATTATTATACAGATTTTCAAGTTATGTATGTAAAGCTGCATGTAAAACTGGTAAAACCAAAGGTATAAAAATATAAAAGCAAGTTAAAGAAAATCATCAAAGTCCATTAAAATCATATTTTTCTGTGTAATTTTTTGTTATTTTGGAACATAGCAAATATTTTTATCTACAATTTTTAAAAAACTTAGTAATCTACTATTTAGTGTTATCAGGTCTAAAATATTAAAAACAGATTTTTTTTTAAATTTAAATACGAAGTGAGAAACGTTTACGACAACTAGATGGCATGACAATTGACATGTACATACATATGTATATTGAGAGTTGGAACATCATAAAACACAGTTATATTGGTTATATGCATAAACTACATAAATATATTTAGTAGTTTATTTATATGTTATATGATATTTATGTAGTTTATGGTTATATGTTATATGATAATGGTCGAAATTTTCATCTTTATTTTCCTCAAATACATAAATGCTTACATACATATTTGTATGTATTAGTTTTATTTTTCTAGCCACCATGCACTGCATGCAGGTGTAAAATTATGAAATGTCACAAAGTTTTCTATCAATGCCTTGAAACACAGTACAAATCTAAGTGAGCATTATAGTAATATTATTTTATATTTTGCATACTGAAAAGGAATAACAATAAAATATTTTGATTTTCTAAAATAAACAACAACTAAATAAAATAACCAACCTGTCAAAGCTAAACAATCGGATTGAAATTGTAAATCGAGTAGTATTTTTTCATTGAGCTGAGATTATTATTTCCAGCCAATTCTATAGTTCCTATGTATTTATCATTTGAAGTAGCAAATATCGACATGAACACCGATCTTTAAATTTTGGATGTAAATTTAAGTTCTGTTTATATCATTTAATTGAAACAACTGACAAATGAATTGACAACTGTCAATTATTTAATCGTTTGTCTAATTTTACTTTTCACTTTTAATTTACCGTCACAGTCAGAGAAATTATATTTGTAGCTAAAAAATAATTAATGAAAAATAATTTTCGGATATACATATCAACATTTTTAATTATTTAAACATTCGGGAATGTATGTCATAAGTACGAATGAAAAAAAAAAAAAAAACAATCTCTTACGCAGAGGTTATATAAAATGGTTTTGTAAGCTAAAGTTTCGCAGAAATACTAAATACACTGCTTTTGACAGTTAAAACATGTCAATTAAAAAACATCGTTTTTACGCCAGTGATATTGTGAGTATTATGCGTTTCAAAGAATGGAGCCTCTAAATCTATGATTTTCAAAGTTTTAAAATAAAAAGAAAAAATAAACTGCACATTTTAATTTGATAAATTTTATTTCTATTATTTATTATTTTACAAAAAAAAAAAAAAAACAAAATCGTTTTTAATTTAAAAATAAAAAAAAAACTGATTCAATTTTTTATTTTTTACAAATGGATTGCTTCTTACATTACATTTTTATTTTTGATTTCTTGTTTTAAAATAATAAACAATTTAATAAAATTAATTATTTTTTCATTTGTTTTTTTTTTTGTTTTTTTGCAAAAATTTTGGAAGACCATAAAAAGTTCCATTATTATATTATTGTATATATATTTTTATATTTTTAATTTTTTTTAATAATAAACGTTCCAAAAATATTAAAAATAATTTAATTATTGATTTTATTTTAAATTATTGTCCTAATAAAAAAAAAAAAATAATAAAAAAAAAAAAGAATTTATTAAGAATATAATGAAAAAAGCACACAATTAAATTAATGATAGTTTTACACATTATATAGATTTTATGCTTTTTTTTTTTTTTAAGTTTTTATTTTGAGTAAATTTTTATAGTACAAATTTAAATGTATTTAATATTAAAATATAAAATAGAAAATAATTATAAAAAAATATGTAAATTTTTTTTTTCAACTAATTTTAAGTTAAAATATTATTTTTTCTTCTATTTTTTTTTTTTTTTTTATTTATTTTTTAATTTCTCTTTTAAAGAATTAATCACAAACAATTTAAAACTTTTTTTTTTTAATTTTATTTAAAAGATACCTTGCTTAAACCTCCCCGTTGGGTAGATATCAAATTATTGAAAAAAATACGAAAAAAAAAGTTTTAAGAGATTTCATGTAATATTTAAAGGAGGATTTTGATAATTAAAATATTATTTGAAAGGGTCCAGTTTTTGTCTTCTTACTTTTATTATAGGGTAAATAAAAATTTCAGTAACTAACCAAAAAAAAAAAAAGGAAGAATTAAATCGTTTTTATTTCGAAAAACAAAAATAAAATCACCATCTAAATATTCACGTTAACTAATATTCTAAAAAAAAAAAAAAATTATTTAAACCTCGATTTGCATAACTTTGCGAACATAATAAATAATTTTCTCCACATTTTCTATTATTTTGTTCTGAAATCAATTAACATAAAAAAAAAAAAAAAACATAAAAAGATAACGGGAAAAAAATAATTTCGATTTACGTCGTTTTGAAAGTTATATATTATGTAAATGTTTTGCGACAATTTAAAATCCTTGAAAGAAATTTTCTGAATGACAGACAATATAAGTATTGCAAAAAAAAAAAAGTTTTGGGAGTACCGTATTATATCGTAAACTTTTGTAGACTTATAAAGTGTCATAAACTTTTGGATATTATACATATGTATGTTTTTTTTTTTTTTTCTTAGCTTCAATGTTTATTTAAAATGTTTAAGATTTATTAATGATTTACAATACTTCTTTTTATATTTTTTCACTAATTCAATTACTTTATAAAACTTTATGAGTTTTTAATACAACTTGTTCCAAATTAAGTGTGATAATATGTACAATATTAAAAAAAAAAGTTCTTTAAAAATTTCCACGGTTTAACGTTTTTTAGTATTATTTTTCTTAATATAGCAAAAATTATTCAAATTTTTTTTTTTTTTTTTTTAACATTAAAACAAGAAGCGTTGAGAAAACTGAGCAAATTATTTTACATTTAATTAAAATTGAAAAAAAAAAAATAATATATATATATAGCTATTTAATATTATAATATGTGTAATTATGTAACAGTATAGTAAATAATATAAATTATAGTAACTAATTAATATTTAAAAATTAAAATACATATTCGTAAATAATGATTAAAATTTGTTTTTTTTTTTTTTTTTTTTTTTTTTTTGAATTTTTCTAAATATTAAAAAAAATATGAAATTTGTTTTAAGTCGAAAAAAAAAAAAAAAAATAAATAAATTAAAAAAAAAAAAAAAACACTTTCCCACATTAAAAATTAGAAAAAAAAAAATAAAAACAAATCTCACAAAACGCTTTTTTAATTAGCAATTTTTTATGCTTTTTTAATTATTATATATTTTAAATTTACAAAAAGAAAAAATAAAAATTGAACAATTTAATATCTAATAAAAAAAAAAAAAAAAACAACAAAATTTTTATATAGACAATAATAACAAAAAATATAACCGTATTTTGCTTTATATGTATATATATATATATTTTATAAATATTTTATAAATATTTTATTCTTTTATCTGTATATATATGTATATATGTATCAGTATAATATGTTAATGTGTATATTTATATCCTACAAATTAAAGGCACAAATTTTATTGTTTTTTTTTGTTTTTGTTTTGTTTTTTTTTTTTTTACAATTTTTAAAAATCTTTATCCCATCCACTATTATCATCTGGTGGTAAACCATCTGGATCTGGTGGATAATCATCAAAGTTTGATGTATCTATAACATTTTTAACAACTGGTATTATTGGTGGATCTAAACTTCGGTTACGAAGACCATCCCAATAGAAACCATCAAACCATCTACAAATAAAATAAAAAAAACATTTTTTTTAATTATTGAAAATATAGCGTATAAATTAAGTGATATATTAATGATCAATATACTATGATACTCAAGATTAGAGAGCGAACAACAATCATACATTAAAAATAATGTATGTATTCTGATTTAATAAATTTTTTAAAAATTCTGACATATTGAAATTGATAAAGAATCAAGTTGATTTGATAATAACGATTTTGCGCGCTGTAATATTAATATTTCAATAAAAAAAAAAAAGGTTTTCAAAATATTATATTGGATATAATGCTGCTCATACACGGCGCACTTGGTTGTAAACTTGGTACGCGAACAGGTTTTAGAACCATACCAAACACTTATTCAACCTATCACCCAACCATTGTAATTATGTACTTTATATTTTTATTATCAAATCAAAAAATCCCAATGTTAAAATAACATTTAAGTTGTACAACTTGCCCATACACGATACAACTTATCAAGTCCGCGGACCTATTCTAAAACCTGGTCCGCCGTGTAAGGGCAGTATAAAGAAATTAAAATTAGTTTTAGTTATTTTTATTATATACAAGAATTAGATGTCGCACTACCATTGACAGAAAAGTTTCTGTCAAAAACTGTCAAAAAAATTTTTTTTGGGAAACAAACAAGAAATTTTAAAATCATTTTATGTATCATCTTCAAGAATCTATAAAAAAAAAGGTGGTTTTAATGTACATACGGCAATTTTTCAAAAATATACTCTGAAAACTTATAACCCTTTGAAATTTTTAAGCTTATAAGCTTAATTAAGTGAAAGTATGACCAATTATGACGATCAATGGTACGAACATTTTTTTTAACTAAATGAAAGGTAAAGAATTTTAACTTTCAGAAAATATAAGATATAAATTTATCCATTCTTTTTTTTTTTAATTCTCTAATTATCAGTGTTTTTTGTAATCTTTTCAAAATAATTAATATATGTATTTTTTTTTTATATATATGTATGTTTGTTTTTTTTATATTTATATATATGTAATTACTTATGTTTTTGAATTTCACTAATTCCACCACGTTGATAACCAAGACGTTCAGCTGGATTATCACGACATAATTTTTTAATTAAATTACTAGCATTTCTTGTTATATTTCTAGGAAATTCTATGGCATCAATTCCTTTTAATATTATATTATATGTTCTCATTGGATCTGATCCAGTAAATGGTGGTGTACCTATAATAAAATATAAAAGATATTTAAATAATTAATATATAAATATAATAAAATTAATTACCTGTTAATAATTCAAACATTAATACACCTAATGACCAATAATCAGCACTAATATCATGACCACGATTTAATATTACTTCTGGTGCAACATATTCTGGTGTACCACAAAATGTCCATGTTTTACGACCATTTAATAATTTTTTAGCAAAACCAAAATCAACTAATTTAACATAACCTTTATCATCTAATAATAAATTTTCTGGTTTTAAATCACGATATATAATATTTCTTGAATGTAAATAATCAAAAGCTAATACAACACATGCTGTATAAAATCTTGTTGTTGAATCATCAAAATGTCCTTTATCACGTAATATTGTCCATAATTCACCACCCAAACAACTTTCCATTAACATATACAAATATTTACGATCTCTAAATGTTTTAAATAATTTAACAATAAATTCACAATTAGCTTCACCCATAATTTCTTTTTCTGACATAATATGCTGTTGTTGTCTTGTTTCAACAATTTGTGCTTTTTTCATTTGTTTTAATGCAAATGATCTTGATGTATCACCATGTATTTGAACTAATTCAACACGACCAAAACCACCAACACCTAATGTTGCAATAACACGTAAATCAGTTAAACGAACATCACTAAATTCTTCGTTTATTCTACGAAAAAAAAATGTAAAAGATGTAAAAAAAAAATGTTCGTTAAGATTTTCTTTAAGTATAAAAAAAAAAAATCAAATTTATATATCATACTTTTTCCTTTCTAAAGTTCCTTCATCATCATAACGATGACGAATTTCATCTAAATTCGATATTAATTGATTAAATGTTTCACGATCGATTACCAAACATGTTACACCTTCTGGAGATTCACAAATAATATTCGCTGTACGAAGATCATCCCTAAAATGAAATTTATATACAATATTTATAATTATATATAATATAACAATTATTAATTTTTATACCCTTGTAAGGCTTTTTCTCCAAAGAAATCACCTTTTCCTAATGTACGAATGAATTTTTCTTCTTCAATATTTTGTTGACGTATGGTCACTTTAACACTTCCCTTCGATATTATAAAGAATGTATCACCGCGAGCACCTTGTCTTATAATATATTCACCTTGTTGATAATGAGTTTCTTCCAAAACATCTGATATTCTGATAAGTGTATCTTCTGGCAAATTTTTAAATATTGGTACACTATTAAGAAAAAAAGAAGAAAAAAAAAAGAAAATAAAAATCAATAAAATAATTCAGGTTAAATTTGTACTAATTTGTTATGTTATGATAATGAGATGAGAATTTCTATTGATTTTCTTAATTTACTTTCAAAATTTTTAAAAAAAATCTCCAGATACACATACTATAAATACAATTTTCTAATAACAGTTAAAAATGTTTTATTTTATTTTAATATTTAAACTGTAAGTTAAAGAAATTTACAAAATATTTTAAAAGAAAATTAAACAAAAACAAATTTTTAATTATATGCATACAGTTATGGCAAAAAAAAAATAACAATGAAAGTGAAATTTTTAAATAATTTTATTCTAAATAAAAATATATAACGGTTATTCTAAGGAAATAATTTTCAATATATGGTACGTTTTTGGACTGGCATATTTCAGAATAAACATATTAACATAATCATACACAAATTAAATGCCGGAATCAGTACAGGCTATCTGTTGCTAACTGTTCATATTCAAAAAACAGAAAGAGCCAACACATTAAAGTGTGGAGGTTATTAGCAGAGCGCAGAGACGGTTTTTAACACGTACTTTGTCAATGTATGACAATAGAATTCCAAAGGAAAGGAATCATGGAAGAGGGTTTTCTGGGCGGTCTTTTAAAAGTGAGGATGCTGAACCAGGCGACTATTGTCCGATTCTTTAGAGGCATTGACTGGCTCTATGAAGATAAATATAAACGCAAATAAAAAAATAAAACGAAAAAACTTTTAACAGCTAAATTTGTTTTACTAGGCGGAATGGATCGACTGAATGTTGATATCAAAGGTAACATTCCGTATTTCTTTTTTTTTTCAATATTATGAGAACAAAATACATATTAGTGATATTTTAGATAAGTTTGTAACAATTTGTTTTATGAAATTGTTACAAAAATTAAAACAGACTGATGTTACCTGACGCGATTTGACCTTTTGAATTTTTGTTTTTTTTAATTTTTTTATGATTCTTCCTTAAAAATTATGGTTCGAAACGTATAAAATTCTTGACACGTCAAGCGGATTAACGGAACAAATTCAATAAGTTTTTAAAAGAATTTATTTTTTTTTTTTTGTTGCTATTATATTGTCTGATACTGTTTTATCGTACTGTACCTACTATAAATTCTTTAAGAGTTTAATTTCTGTTAAGAAACAATATACCTTCAGCAGTCAAAAGCTAATAATTGTTTGCAAATCAATAGTTTTAGTTGATTTGATTGATTTTATAAAGTTTATTTTTTTGTTTTGCTTGTAGGCTTTATAACTAATTGGTTTTTTTTTTTTTTTTTATAAAAGTAAGCGTTTTAAAAATACAATAGACAAATCTACTTTGGAAATGCATGACTAGGCCAAGAAATAAAACAACAAAAAAATAAATAAATAAAACAAAGAAAAAAAAATTGTGAATCTTTAAAAATTGAGAATTTTCGTGGTTTTGTGAATTATTATGTGATTGAACTACTTTTGAAGGACGAATACTTTTCTCTGGCCTAATTTAGTTTTTGTTTTTTTGTCTCTTCTTTCATTAACAACATTTTCTTTTGATTTAACATTTCGTAATGAATAGAAAAAATTAATTGAGAAAATGATTTAAATTTTATTTTATAAATCTTTTATTCTGTTATTTAACAGTAGAATTCTTAAGTGGTATCAATATAAAATTAGATGTTTTATCATTTGTTAAGATTACATTGTAGATATTTGAATACATCGAATTACTAATCAATTGCTAATCAATTGATTGTACCCAAAATTAGGTTCTCTTATACAATTTAAACAAATATGATATTGTTGGCCATTATATAATTTTCAAATATAAAAATGTTGAAATAGAAACTATAGAGTGAACCATTTAGAAAACAAATAGCTATAAAGAATTAACAAAAAATAAATGAAATAATGAAGAAATTTCTTTGGTACTTTGCAGTATTAGTTTTGGAAAACAACTTTTAAGCGGTTGATAATTGGTTATTTAGCGGCCTAACGTTTATAATTGGTTATTTTCATTTTTATTAAGACTTTGACTTTAAACAAATTTCATAATCAAAATAATTTGAAATAAAAGCATTAAAAATTCAATTTCAACTGGGTAGTAATTTTTAACTTATAATATAGGTACCTCAGATATATATCTCTGTATTATATACATCATATAGGTATAAGAGAGTGATATTGCTCCAATGTTACGACCCAATCCATTTATATCTTCAACTGGGTCATCATATTAGTGGTTTTTTTTTTGTATTTTTAAATTTTATTGAAATAAATCAAATTAAGTTAATATAACATCAATTGAAATTTGTGCCTTGTATACTGCCATCTTATCTTAGGTGGTATTTTATGTGGTACATAATCAATATATAATATATAAGGTCGTAAATTTTAATCTGAACACAAAATTAGGAAACTAATAAATTTTACCGCATTTTTAGCCCCAACATTTCATAATATCTCGTGAACTGCAACTGTAATTCTAACTGTTCTAAATATGAAATATGCTTGCGCTCTAAATGTATTCTATATATGTATGTGTATGTATTTGGCAGTACTTTCTAAATTCAAATTAAAATTATTAAAAAAAAAAATAATCATTCTATCAAAAGACAATGAATGCAGCTAAAGACTCTATAAAAATAAAATCATACAAAAATAAAAATTACCGTAGCATTTTAGGTACCCGTTAATTAACATCACCTGGCATATCACAAATAAAAAATGTTGAGCAGATCAGGCAACAAACGTTAAATTAAAACTCACATAAAATAATGTAAAACCTCGAAAAAAAAAAGAACAGAATTACGTATGTATTGTATATACATACATATATGTAGTTATTATATACACCTATGTAATAGTTACTAGAATTTAATATAATTTTTATTTTAGTTAACGGTAACATCAGTTAACACGATTATTTCCCTTACGTCATAATATACTGTTTTTTTTTTTCTCTTTTAGATTCCATTCCAATTCTTGATAATTATTTTGACTTTCGTTTTTAAAAAATTCCTTTATTTTGTTCATTCATCGCATTTAAAATAACATCGTTTTACTTTTTCTTTATTTTTTTTTTTTTTGTAATTATTTTGCAATTTTTTACAATCGAATCAAAGAAAAAAAAAATTTATGAAAAAGAAATAATATGTGAAAAACGTCAAGGCCGTTATAATTGTATACACGTAGCGACTAGCGTGATAAAACGAAGGAAACAAAAAAAAAAAAAAAAACAAAAAATGAAACAACATGCTGACATAATTGAAACATCTTAAATACAATACAAGTAAAAAAAATATAAGTTATAGTTTTGTTTTAACTAAAAAAAAAAAAAAAAACCTAAATTTTCACAGCTTTTTATTTAATTTGTAGATTTTTAGATAAATTCCTTTTTTTTTTCTTCATTTCAAAATAAATCACTTTTCATTTCAACAAAAAAATTAAAAATTATGAATGGATGAGAGGATTGGACTGATAAACAGTTAATCTGTGAATCAGTTTTACTTGCATAAGAAAAATAGATCATATTCTAATTATTCCTAGGCGATGTTCTAACCTAATCTTAAAATAAATCGAACGAAACTACTGCAGGACAAGTTGGAATTATTATACAGACAATTGGTACAATAGTACTTTAAGGAACATTATGGTACTTTTACCATTGATTAAGAAAAATTTTTTAAATATGTACCTACATATGTATAATGAAAAAGTTAAATACAACATATTAAATATTTATGAAGAGTTTTTTTTTTCAAGCTATAATTATATTTAATAGGTTTGAGCAAAACTTGGATATTTGCCTGTTTCAAAACGTTTTGTTTTTTTTTTTTCAATGATTTGTAAAGATATCGCATGCATGATTATTTTACCAAAAATTGGGTTTTTTCTTATTTATGTTTCAGTTTAATTTTTGTTTTTTTTTTTTTTTCTGTTTTTTATTTAATTTTTATGTCAGAGACTCATGTCGCGTAACAAACATTTTTTTTTTTTTGTTTTGATTGGTATGATTTTTAAGAAAGTTAACTAATGATTTCGTTTATAAAAATAATATTTAAATGCTCTGATGATCGATTGCTTACAAAATAATTTTGAACTAAATTTTCATATTACTGACTCTTATATTAAAAATTTATGCAAAATAACATAATATGTACATACATATGTATAAACATACATACCTACTTATATTATCTTTATATGTGTTTAATATTAACTTATGCAATTTTAAAAATTTTGGATTAAATTTTGCCATTGCAGTTCAATAAAATCTTTAATACAATTTTAAGTAATATACAAGGTCTATTATAGTATACAAATGTATACTATTAAAGCTAAGGAGTAAACAGTTATTTACTAGAACGAACGAATTTATTATTGCACAGATAATCAACATAATCGGACTTGCCAACGTTATCACAAAAAAGTGAATGGAAAGATACCTGGTGTCATAACTATCATTAAATAAATGAACGAACCTTATCTATTAAATTTTATTATTTTATTTATTAACATTTATTGTGAATGAATGAACTGTCATTTTAGATGTCATAGACCATATAGTATTTTTTTTTTATTTATCTGTTTGTTTATTTTTTTTTTTTAGTATATTTTATTGCGAAAATTTTTAAAAGTTTTGAAAAATGTAAGTTAAAATAAATAAATGTGATTTAATAAAAAATGTTGTTACAACAATTATATATTTTTTAGGAGGAATACTATGTTATATTAAACTTATTTTTTATCATTTTTATATAAAATATTTAAGAATTCTTTAATGTCCTCTTAACAACACACTGAAACGAACAATAATTGAAAACATCAACAAACTAAAACGAAATTGAATAATAAATCTGGTAGCTCTAGTCTATGATATCTCTAGTTGATCTCTATATAATTATCATTAATTTTTTTTTTTTTTTGATCACCGAAATTTTTTCGATATAAAAAATAAAACAGACAATAACAACTATTTTTGACAGTTCATTTTTAAATGGTGAATCATGACATCAAAACTAAATGATAGGTTCATAAAAAAATCAATAATAAAAATAATGATAATAGGGGACTCGGCCTTGCAAAATGCATCTATTTATTTAAAACTCTGCTTATCTTAAAAGACTGGTTGCGATTTTTTAAAAGAAAAACTTAGAAATTAAAAGGAAGAAATAGATGCTGACAGCTGAAGCAAGACAATATACATATTGTAGGTATTACAGTTCTATAATCTTCATCTCAAAATTTTTGCTTTAAGGATAAGAACCAACACAAAAGAAGATCAAAAATAAAATCAATAAAATTAAAGAACCGTAAAAATATATATGTATGTATGTATGTATAAATTTTATTCGAGTGGAAGTCAAAAATAAATCAAATGGCAAATGTGCAAAATTAAGTAAGAATTTAATAGCTGTAATCTATAACTGTTCGAAAATCTAATAATAGTAACATGATACCTAGTTGATTATTAATTGATTATACATAATTATGAGCCTTCTTTTTATTTCTATAATAAATATACATACATGTATGTATAGATTTAAATAGAAAGACAAAAAACATACAACTCAAAATAAATTTCGCTTTTTAATTCGCTATTCATTGACCCAGAATACACGACAGTTCAAATTACAATTTTTTTTATTATATACAATAAAAATAGAACAAAAACAAAAAAATATCAAGTCACAAATCAAATTTATTTTGTATTTTAAATGAAAAAAAAAATATTTCATAGTTTTTTTGTTTAAATGAATATTAAATAATACTTTAAAAAAAAAAAAACCGAACTCATTACAAAACTGTGTAATGAAGTAGCATCAAATTACCTTATCAGGAATGAAATATTTTTAAATCTGAATTAGAAGGGTAAAAAACCAAAGAAAAAAATAAAATAATAAGCCAAATATGGCGTCTTCTTTTTTTTTTTTTTAATCTTCGTTAATTTTGTTTTTATTGAAATATACTCGATGAATAAATATTCTACCTTTGACTTTTTCGTTTATATTTCGTATTCATACATACATTGCCACAATTTTCGAACAAATTGAAATATCTACATCTTCTAGAATCTAGATATTTAAAAAAAAAAATAAAAATCTATAGCAGAGCAGACTAATCTATTATTAGTATTTGGTACCTACTCCCCATCTAATTTCGAGTATTAAAGTATAGTTTACAAATGCAATGATTTAACGTCACATTACCACGCACACAATTTACTTTTAAAATGATTTTAGATAAATTTTATTTAATTAAAATGAATAAAAATTTATTTAGTACATACATACATACTTTGCGTGATGGAAAAGATAAGTTAAAGAATATAGCTCATATTGACCGCCATGTTATGCAGTCGGTGTAAATCAAACTTTATGTTTTACGAGAATCACTCAATTTTTTTTTAAGTGTCATCCAACTGATAAAAACGTAACTCAACAGACTAGTTTTATTAAAAGCAGGACTAGTAAATTTTAATTTTTCTAAGATAATAAAATTGTCCTAAAATAAGGGAAAATACGTTTGACGTTTACTAATCTATGATTGTGATACTGACCTCTGATGGCGAAATCTCTTTTAATTAAAAAGAAATTTATAAAAAAAAAACTTAATAATTAAATATAGTTAATTAATTTCATACTTTT
Organism: Poecilobothrus nobilitatus; assembly: GCA_947095535.1. Lineage (NCBI taxonomy): Eukaryota > Metazoa > Arthropoda > Insecta > Diptera > Dolichopodidae > Poecilobothrus > Poecilobothrus nobilitatus. Next base: position 258,721,199 of record OX352774.1, on the reverse strand, counting down.
AACTTTATTATAGTCAAAAAACCAAAATATTTTAAGATTATTTATTTACTTATTTGCAAAAATAAAAGACAAAATCATTAATATGTATATCTACGTATACATATAAAAGTTTTGAATATAGCCTTTCAGAAAAAAAAATTAACAGACTCTTTTAATCTTTTTCTGAGGTACACTTTGTAAGAGTTGTAACTAGTAATACCAAAAAGTGCAGTTACAGCAGTTTAAAAGAAATGAGACTCGTAATAAGCAGTGTAAAACTGCAAAATATTATTTGTTAAATACTCTTTTGCTTAAAATGATTGCCGTTGCAATATTATTTATTGCTTAAGAATTTTGTTTTATTTTTTCAAATACATATCTTTCGGGGCCTCGATGACCTAGTTGGTAAGAGCGTATAAAATACGCTGTGAACACCCGAAGGAGTGTGGATTCGAATCCCACACACGTCGTAAGAATTATTCCCCCTTACAAAATTTACAGCCACGACTGAACAGGAAAGGCTGTGTGATTTCCTGTCCACATTTATGTAGCAGAGAAATGCTTTAAAAAAAAAATACATAATATCACTTTATAAAAGTTAGCGGTATATTTCGCCTTACTATCATTAAATGTGAGCTCTAAGTTCAACAGTTTAACATCTAAGTTTAAAAATTATTTTGAGGTAATTTAATCAAGTCGAGATTGATTAAAGTCTTGAAACTATTTTTTTTTTTTACAATTATAATACTTTAATTATATGTATAGTAAAAGAAAAATATGAAGTAAAAACTATTTAGCATCTAATAATATATAATAAAATGTCAAAAAAGTTATCAATTTGACAGATAATAAATTACTACAATGCGGTGTTACTTAAAAAAAAAAAAAAAAAAAGAACGCAATGGGACTGGAGTAAAGTTTCAATGGGACTGGAGTATAACAAGGCAATATAATAACATGTATCCGAATAAAATTTCATAATAATATTACATAATTTGATTCGTGACAAAATAAAAATTTTGACAAATTCTTTCACATATTTTAAACCAAAAAAAAAATTAAAAATTTTCACAGCTTTATTTAAGATTTTATGAATATTTAATTATGTATTTAAATATGTAATAAAATTAACAGGAAATGAAAAAAAAATATTTCCCCATTTAAATCCTATTCTTCCCAAAAAAAAAATATTTTTCGTACGGAAGTAAATTTATTGAATGAATTTTTAATAAAATAGTGTATTGTTACCATCTTCTCTCCCTTCATTTATTCTACAAAACAATATAATATTCATCTTATCAATTTTGAATAAATTAACAAAAACAAAATAAAAATTTCTCTATTAATTATTCATTGTACTTTTGTAATGTTTATTACATACATAGACATCGTACAACACATATATTTTTTCAGTGTATATTTTGGTAAATTCCAATTTTTACAGCTTAAATAAGATCATATCATTCCCGAAATAAATCGCTTTTTAGAAATTTTCGTTTTATACTGTAGAATAAAAAAAAAAAAAAATGAAGCTAAAACAAAATAAAAACATTATTCCCATTTTATTTAAGGGCGAAATCTATCAACGACGTAATTCGAGATAAAAGTATAAAAAACTGTAATAAATTGAACCAATAATTGAAAAATGCTATATGTAGGTACTCAAGCTCGAATCGTTTGGTATACATTATGTATGCATGTATAACACAGAATGATGTGTCATAACAAGTTAAGTAAATTAATTAAATTTAGTAAAATTTTATATGGTTTAGCCATAGATATATTAACTAATAGATGGGAAGTTAGGTATAGACGTTTCTTTTCCTCTTATGTGTTTTCCTATCTTAAGGTATTCAGTCAAAAAAATACATATGCATTTTATATTATGTATACATTTCGTTCACTCAGCTGTTTATATTTATTAAAATAATCTAAAACATATACTATTATACATATATAATACTTCCACGTGTTGTATTATACATATATAATACTTCCACGTGTATTATAACTTGTAATTTGTCAAAAAATCGGTTAAAATTACAGTTATACTTGCTTCACGCTTTTATTTAACTTGAGAGTTTAGTTCTAAAAAGTAAAGTAACGTCAAAGTTAAATGTCGTGTCAGTCAACACAAAAATATCAAATGCATATTTTTAAAAATTTAAATCACAAGTCACAACAGATTTAAGATTTTTTTGTACTAACAGAACAGTTATAATGTAAATTATAAAACTAATTTGACATTTCGTACATTTTTTATTCGTTGTTTATTTTTTTTTTTATTAAGAGTTTTGTAAAAAGTCGTCAAGAAATATCAAACAGAGCACAAAACATAATAAAATACAATACATATGTACACTAAATTCCTGGCAATATAGTAAATAATACAAAGTAAAAGAAGTTCAAAAATTACATACATATTAATTAATTTCGTTTTTAACTTGTGCGAAAGTATGCTTACGTCAAAAATGAAAAAAAATATTGTTTGAAAACTTAAATTTTCTTTGCAAGTTGTGTTTGTGTTGCTAGGGCTTGCGCTAATCGAGTCGAGACGCGAGACACAGAAAAAAAAAAAAAATATTGAAAACCGAAAGTAAATTCTTTATACTAGATCTGGTTGGGTAATAAATGGATATAGGGAACGTATTTTCAGTTTTACACACAATTGGAATTATACAGTAAATCCCGCTTGAGTGCCTTCCTAAAAATGCACACATTTCTTAAGTACTTAAAAGAATTTCAATGTACTTCATTTCACACATCTGTCAATGCCATTTGGCAAAATGGTAATTATGATTAGGTATGTACATATTTAAATTGTACACACATATACATATGTACATATGTATACTTATGTATTCACATTTAGAATGGTAGCTGTCAAAACATTTATATGTGTTTAGCTTTTAAAGTACGGATGCATATTTTTTTTCTGTTGCATTTTTTTTTTTTGACAGACTGACATTCAATCGATTATCGAAAAATTTTGTATATAAATTAATCACAATGCTCCTCATTGCTCAATAATTCAAGGGAGTTGGTTGTATTGCTTAAATCACTAATACGAGCAAATTAATATGGAAAAAACAACTTTTTTTAACATAATTTGATTTAGATACAAATTTTAAGTTCTTAACCGAAGTGGGCACTCAAGCGGGAGGAATTCAGACGAGATTCATTGTAGTTCTAAAGATGAAAATGAGCGATCTAACACATTATTTTAATTTTACTTTCAAATAACAATAAAAAGCATTAATGCAAAAATTTAATATACAATTTCAAGTTTTGAGCACCTAAATTATTATGAATGAAAATAATAAATAATTCTCGTGTTGTCTGTGTGATAAATGACATCTATTGATCACATACTTATGTATAGAGGGTACATAATCGTATATAATTTAATATAATAATATTTAAAAATGTAAATTTCTCTTACTTTTGTTATTTAAACTTATATAGGATAATAAATTCAAAAGAAAAGTAAAAAATAATTTCACTTTTATTTTTATTGTCTCTTTTGTGTTTTTGTAAATTTTCAATTACAATAAAAATAAAATAAATATTTAAATAAATGCCAATTAATAAAATTAAACCATTCGTGTGTGAAAAAATGTATTTAATATTTTAAACGGTATTTAACTATATTTAAAATGTTTTTAAGTCATAATATTATATGATGTACATTGTATTTTGAAGTAGTTAATATAAAAATCAAAATGGTTGATGTAGAAAAAATATGCCAAAAATTATATTATTTAAAAATAAGTGAATTTAAAATTATTCTTTATAGTATAAATGATTGTAAAATGTCGTTATTATTAATTTTTATTATGTACGTACATAATATAAAAATTACAGGGCTATTTAATGTTTAGAAATAGTCATACCTCACCATTGTCACAAATTTGATATTTTTATGTTTTTTATGACATTTTTGGTATATTTTAAAAATTTCATCATATAAATTGACAAATCATTAAATAATCTCAAAATAGTCGATAAGTTATGACTATAAAAAAAAGTTTATCACAAGGAAGTGATAACTACTATAAACTACCTGATATATGTACATATATACTTTCATTATAACCGTATAAATGTATGTTCAAAGTTATAAAAAATTTGTCATTACGTTTGTGACACCTTAAAGAAGCTGAGCTAGATATAGACTGAATTGTACGGATCGGGTCAGAATCAAATTCTGATTTAGATATCCAAAATTTCATGAAAATGTCAATTTGCATGCCAACAACTTCTGCAAATTTTTGGTTGTGTATATTGGAACATAATCAAGCTATAGACATCTGAAATTTTGTAAAAAAATGATCAAGTTTTATGGAAACAGCATATATTATGTCCATACAGGTATTGCAGAGTTAACCCACTCTAATCTACTACTATACTAAATTTTTTAAAATTATATTCTCCAAAAAAAATTTTTTTTAAGTATACAAGAAAATAGAAGAGTAGATGTTTTATTTAATTTTAATTTTAAAAGAATAGGAAAGGCAAAAAAAGACCTTCTTTATTTATATACCCTATTTTTTTTTTGACTATTTTAAGATTTAAATTTATTTTGAAAGTTTATTATTTATGAAAATAAAAACAAAATGAAAATATTAATATTATTATTTACCTTTTTAAGAAATCAGTATATTCTGCTTGCCGGATTAATCCAGTACGCATCATAATAGTTTGGAAACATTGTCGTTCGATGGCCCATAATTTACAGTCATTAATGGCAGTTATCGTTGCTGTACGCTGACAATTATATAATATTGCTAATTCACCGAGCACTTTAGCACCAGATAACGTTGAAAGATATTTTCCTTCTCGGGACACTTCAACACGACCCTCTATATATACACAAATAAATTAAAATTTAATATTAAAATAAGTATAAAAGAAAAAACAAAATAATTAACATTACGAAATCATTAAAAAAAAAAAAGTTGAGATATGCAGATCAAGATTTCAAAAAAAAAATTAAAATAAAATAAAATTTTTATATTTCTAAATTGAATCGCACATATTACTTGAATTCTCTCTTACAAAATTAATTATTTTTAACCCTTACTTACCATTATTAATTTTTTCATTATCCATATCTTTTTTATTTTCAGTGTCTGAATCTTTTAAAATATTACCAGTACGTCGTTTTCTTGCATAAGTATGTACAGGAACTATTAAACGTGGTCGTGGTATTATAAATTGATCATCAGAACAATTATTACTTGAAGATGAACTACCAGGTTCACGTCGTCCTCTTATATTAGATTGATAATTTTCTTGTATTAAATCATTCTGTTGATCTTTAATCCAATTAAAATATTGTTGTCCATCATTAATAGAATCTTGAGATGAATTTTTTTCTTTTTTATTTTCTGTTATAGATTCTGTTGTTGCTGTTGTTGTTGTTGTTGTTGTAATATCAAAATCTAAATCAACATTATTATAATCAATTATTTTATCCATACTTAATTTACTTTTTATTGTATCATTAGAACGTATATAATTTTTATTATTGTATAATGATTTTATTTTATTATTTTCATCTTTAAAATTCATTTCAGATTTTTTAATATCATCAGAATTTAAATTATTATCAATGGAATTTGTTATAATTTTTCTTGGTTTTGGTTTTGGTGGTATATTTGATAATGTTGAAAAATCATCATAATTATTATCATTACTATTATCATTACCATTTTCATTTTCATTACTACTATTATTATTATTTGATATATAATCGATTGGTATTTGACGTTGTCTAGGTCTTGGCATTGGCTTATATGTATCAGGTACCTCAGGGGATTGTGTTGGAATAAGACGAGCACTTTTTGCACGACTTAATGGACGTGCTTTAATTGTCAAAGTTTTTAATTTTTTTGATATTAAATCAATATCATCAAAATTATTATTTTTTATCACATTTTCATTATATACGGTATTATTATTAGTAATAGTAGTATCATTATCATTATTAAATCTAGTATCACAGATCATTGATTTTGGACGATTTTGACCAGAAATAGAAGATGATTGTAATTTTTTTGTTTCCGTTCTTCTAAACGATACATTTTCATTTTCATTTGAATTATATGAATTATAATTATTTATAATATTATTATTTGATTGTTGTTGTTGTTGTTGTTGTTGTTGTTGTTTTTGTTTTATATTAGGTGATATTGTTGATGATAATGCTGATGCTAATGAAGATGATGATGATGATGTTGTTGTTGTTGATGTTGATGATAATCTTAATGGTATTTCATTTTGTTGTTTGGTTGGTTGTTTTTCTATCACAAAATTATTATTTTCTTTATAATTTCTTATAAAATCATTATTATAATCTTCATTAAAATCAAATTTTGATTTTTCATCATTAATAATTATATCGGTCAATTGATTTGGTGATTTTTTAGTTTTCCAAATTTTTCTTAAATCATTTATATCAATAATACTAGAGCATGTCGTAAATGATTGATTATTTTGACCTGTTAAAACAGTTTGAGAACGTTTTAAATTTGTTGTTTTATTAATTGTTTGATTATTATTATTGTTGTTGTTGTTATAATTTTTATTAGTAATAGAAGGATCATAATTTGTTTGTATACCTTCTGGTACTTGTTGTCTTGGTCTTGGCTGATATTTTTTTTCATATAATGATGAATCAGAGAAATTTTGTTTAATTTTTATTGAATTTCCATTATTATTTATTAATTTATCACTTTTTCTTTCAATAGAACTGTATAAGTCATCAATGTCATCAATTCTATTATTTATATTACTATTATTATTATTATTATTACTATTATTAATAATTTTATTATTTTCATTATCATTTAAATTAGAATTTTGATATTTATTTGAATTTTTTTGTTTTTGATTTGATTCTTTTGATGAATTTATTAAATCATCCCAACCTGGATATTGTTTTCTTGGTTTACGTCTTAAAGTTGATGGTTTATATCCATTTAATTCTTTAATTGTTTCAACTATTTCACGATCTTTATTTTCAGCTTCAATTGAAGCAATTTGTTCTAATGTCATTTGATATTTATTTAATGATGATATACCCATATCATTTTTTTCATAATTTCCATTTATTACAGTTGATGGTACATTTATTAATTTATTAATATTTGATAATGATAAAGTTGCAGAATTAAAATTTTTTTCATTTTTATCATTAATTGTTGTTGTTGTTGGTTTTGTTAATGATGTTGATGATGCTGTTGTTGTTGCTGTTGACCATTTAGATTGAATTGTTTTATGTGCTTGCATCCAATTTGCTTCATATATTATACCCATTTGATTTGTTTTTTCTAATGATAAACTGGCATCCATTACTGCTTTTCCAGGATAATGTTGAATTTTCATTTTGGTTATATTAAAATGTTTTTCAATTCAATTTTGTTTAGTTTGATTTTTTGTTTTTTTTTTTATCTGTATACAAAAATATTTATTTATTAATTTAAAATATTTTTTTTTATTGTAATTGTTGTCTTTAGATTTTCGAAGAACCATTTATTTGTGCTGTTTTTCAATTTTCATAAAAAATTTCAATCTATTACTAAAATTTTCGTTTTAAAAAAAAAAACCACAGAAGAAAAATAAAACAATTTTCTATCAAAATTTATTTTAATTTTAATTATAAAAAAAAAAAAAAAAAATTTAAGTCAAATTATAAACGTTATAACAATTTTGTGATTCAAAAAAAAAAAAAAAAAAACAAAAAACCAGTATTAAGTCAGAAATTTTTGTTTGAAAATATTGACTGTAACAATATTTAAGATTAGATCAAATACATATTACAAAAAACAAAATCTTATAATCACACGCTAATCTTAGTTTTTTATATTGTTATTGACCCTGTTGAAAGCTGTTAATCTTTTGTAATTCTTAATCTTATTCTCAAATTAAATTTTTATTTACTGATACTGCAGAAAAAAACAATTACATTAACACAGAAAATAAAAAAAAAAAATTGCAAAGTGTCGAATACATAATTTTACAAAAAAAACTAATCATTGATAAGTATAATTGATAATAATTAAGCGAACTAAATTAGTTCAGTGATTATTTTCTTAAACTGATGGTAACACCTAAGTAATTTAAGGAATTCAAAAATAATTACAGTCAGAAGCAGATCAGAATGGGAACATAAACATCAATAATGTTCTTTTTTTTCTCCATGAATTTTTATCTAAAAATTTAACAAAGAGGGATAATAAAAATGCTGAAAAAGAGTTGCCAATGAGTATTATTTTTTTTTTTTTTTTAATAAGTACTCAGCTCAATAAAATAACAAAGTTTCATCGTCAAGCGCATCGATTAAGAATTTGTATTTTGCACTATAATCATTTTGCAATCAAAGTTGTATGAAGGGTTTGTGTCATATAATTGTCATATCGATGGAGCAGAAGAAGATGACATAAAAATAATCGAATGTTGACATAAATAAAATAAATAATTATTCTAATAAAAAATAGTTTCTGTTCAAGATAATAGATGGCGAATAATAGTGTTTGAGTTTATTTTAGTTTCATTTTGTTATTGCTAAATATAATCAAATCAATCGCTTAGTTAATATACTAATAAAGAAAACTAACTGTAAACTAATATGAATAATAAGAGATTTTGTGTATTTATTAAGATTTAAAAAAAATTTCCACTCAGTAAGCTTTAAAGAATACGAAAAAATGATTTAAGAGAATATTGACATTTAAGTTTCATTATACTAAAAATAATAATTTTAACATTATTAATCTTTTTTATGCTTATTATATAAAAAAGAGTTTAGAAATTTTAATAATTATTAATAATATTTAATGAATTCCAACCACACCAAATTTATTCTCGTAATTTTTTCCAGTTTTAACAAATTTTAGTTTTTGTATCATTAATTTAATATAAAAAAGATTGGTATAATTATTCTACAAAATATGAAACACAAATAGTAAAATTTAATTTACGCTCCATCTATTATTATTTGATAAAAGAAATATCATTTATAAAATACATTTTGAAACAAATCCTTAAAATGAATTTTAAATTAGTTCATATATCTGTTAAAAGAAGGAACAAAAACAGTTCAATCAGAGTAGAAAATATTATATAATATTAGCTGTGTCTTTTTCATCCAGGTCAGTATCAAGGTATGAAAAAAACGATGTGGGTCACTCAAATAAAAAACATCTTTTTTTGTCCATTTTAAATTAAATATAATTGTAAATTATTTTCATAATAAAAATAAAATTTTTGTTTCAAAAATTTTATATCAAAAACTAAAAAATATTTTTATTTCAAAAATTTTACATCAAAAACTATGTATGCGCCATCTTTTGTAATTTTATGTAAATTTTTTTTATACAGATTACAGACTCTGACTGACATAAATATATTGGCAGATATTGGTTATGTTGGTTGGAATGAAAAAAAACACAGCTATTATACTTTCTTTAAATATAGGATTATTAAAACAGTTGATAAAATTTATATTTAAAAATTATTTAATATTTCTTTTTATAAAAAATTTCACTATGTGATTTGGTATTAAACTTTCATGTTTATTATTAAATACTTGAAAACGAAAAGAAAATAAAACAAAACACAATATATTTAAAATAATTATTAGTTTTTATTTTATATTTATTAAAAAGATAAAAACACAATAAATAATATGCATATAATTAATAAAAAATTTCTTTAATATTATTCATTTTTTCTGCAACAATTACAAAACTTTTAAACAATTTATTATTTTCATCAATTATGTTAACATTTTTGAAACATTTAATAGCTTCATCATCAGATACCATAACATCAGATAAAAATACCGTTCTTAAGAAATTATACATATCATCAATAATTTTCAAATTATTCCAATATTTATATTTTTTATTAGTAATTTTTGCCTCTTCAATCAAATAATATGTTGTAGCTCTATATGCAATTAAACATTGATCTGATGGTAAAGATCTATATAAAGGTAATATTTGTAAACAGCAAGCAGATATTGGTAAACCTTCACATAATACTGGTCTTGGTACATTATATTGATGTAAAACACGAATTGTTAATATTGGAAAAGCACTTGCTATTCTTGATAATGTTACTAATTTTTGATCTATAACATTTTTATTTGTTCTATCAACAATATTATATAATTGTTGTAAATTTTGTAATTTATTTTTTTTTTCATCATTTATAGGCAATTCTTTTATAATACTGGATATTGCATATCCTTTTGTAAAAAATAACATTATTAAAAACATTAAATTTTCCTCTTTATTTTCATCTGTTATTGATTTTATATGTTCAATGAAAACTTGAATGTCAAAAGGTTTTATATACTTAAACGTTTCGGCCATTTCGGCTGCCATTTTATCAAGTTCACCACTAGAAGCTAATTTTTTCATTTCATCGTTTAGTTTTTCCATCATTTCCTCAATAGTTAAGGTATCGCTTAATTCTTTTAAAGTTAGATCACTCATTATACCTATAGAATTTTTGTAACTAAATATTTTTATTGTAGTTGAATATTAATCGTATATTTTTATTTTATTTAAATAATTTTTTTTTTTATTTTATATCACACTAAAAATTGATTTTCTTTTTTTGAATTCCGAATTAAAATAATGAGCGTTTCTTGAAAACTTCAGAATATAACTAAAATAATTACGTGTTAATAAGTTACGTTCTATATACTAACTCAGTTCTCAGATAATTTTTAACATAAGGAATTTAAGTGTTTTAATTGTATATTCGGCAGTTTTTAAAGATAACAAAAAAAAAAAAAAATGTTTAATGGAAGTTTTTTGGGTAGGTGTTGAATTAGCAATATCAAAAATTGCTTACTTGGAGATATATATTTGTTTGTATTTATTTAAAAAAAAAAAAATGATTACGATAAAGAAATTTTTTATTTTGAAAAAATTTACGTCATTTTAATCCAAAATAAAAATTTAATACTATAAGAAAAAAATTGATAAAATTATTGTGTCTCACCTCTTATTGACTGATACCTAAGCAATAGCAAGCAATAGATTGTTCATAATTCGCTTCGCTATGGAACAGAATACTATACCTAAAGTAAGGTGCACACTATTATTTCATTTATCATTTCATTTTTTCTATCATTCCGAAGACTGTCATTTGAATTGATGAGTGTGCGTTCTGACTATAAAAAAAACGAGGAAGAATACAGTTGCCTTTGTCAACTCTTAGATACCCGTACGAACCGTTAGTATGTTCACAGCCTGTCACTCTGCTCACAATATTATTTTTTTAATATTTTAGTATTTTAAAATAATTTGGGTGAATTTTATAATTTCTAGAACTATGGGTTGTACATATATTCAAACTATATGTTTATATGTACATTCTTCAAAAGCAGATTCTAACCTTTCACATAACGATTATCAATCCAAAACTTTTTCAAATATTCCATAGTACCATTTAATACTAAGCGGTAAATGTATATTAAATTTACTTAGTACAAAATAGTAAATATAATTTTAAATATTATATTATATTATATTTAAATATTCCATTGACAGAATAATTTCTTATAAGTACAATAAAATACATATATGTATGTAAATACGGTGTAATATAATATACATATATACTCTTATCATTCATTCACTAGTGACATATATACGATATGTAAATAAACATGATATTATATAAGTATGTATGTATAACAATATCATATAAATAAAAATTCTTCAAGCAACCGTTATGTTGTTTATTTATTTACATTTTTTTGTACTACGCATTATATCCTCAACAATTTCAAATTATCGAATAAAACAAATGCAAAAAATTTGTTGAAGAAATTTGTTAGAAAATTTGAAAAAATCAAGTAACACTTTCGTCAATTATAAAGTAACCCTATATTATTAAAAAAAGTTGTTAAGAGAAATAAGAGTATAATGTTGAAGGTTTAATTTTTGTGTATTACTTCAAAAAAATTTTAACAGGTGTTCAAGTTACAGGTGTTTAAAAATAGGAAATTTTCAGTTTTTGACCCCTTACAGCTCCTAAACGGGGGGTGATACAAAAACAATTTCTGAAATGACTCATACTTATTTTCAAAGATCTAACTTCTGTCAAAATTTCAAGTTTCCAACTTAAACGGTTTAGAAGATAGAAGGGTTGAAGGATTTTGCAAAATTTGAGTTTCACATAACGGTAAATTAAGACACTGTATGCCACAAATATATATTTATTGTATATATACTTTTAAAGCTAATAAAAGTAGTAATCGTTTGGCGTTTTCAAAATGAAGATATACCTTATAGAACTTATGCTATAATAATTTAAATATAGAGCTTTTTTGAACCTTTGGGGAGCTGTAGCTCCATAACGGGTGGGGCTACAAAAAAAAGTTATTAAAAATAAAATTAATATTTTTGTGAGATCTATCAGCAGTTAAAATTTCATAGCTCTATTTCAAAAAAAATGTGGGGATCTAAAAGTTAGGTGTTCGAGAGCTACCCTAAGGTTTGGTCCAAACTCAACCAAAAAAAATAGGGAACCTACAAATTACTCCTAAAATATTTTGTGTAAATTTCAAGATTTTAGCTTTCTTAGTTTTTGAGTTAGCGTGCTGACGGACGGACGGACGGACATGGCTCAAAAGTCTTAGAATTTTTTTCTGATCCGATCCATACCTTTGAAGGTATATCTAGCTCGCTTATTTCGAGGTGTTACAAACGGAGGAGTAATTTTATTATACCCGATCCTATCGTCCGTGTATAAAAACTGTCATTCTTCAATTTTTTTTTTTTTTCGCCCCTACATTAAAACACAATATTTTTAATTTCCTCTGGTTTATAATTTTATAGTTAAGGCTCTTCGAATTAATATTGTTTATGTACTTCCGTATAGAGTTTGTTAAATATTATTGATTCAAGTTTATTGCTAATATCTTCCTGTAGCTTTTGTCTTTCCGATATTTTCATTATTATTTCGGAATTAATTTATAATTGATTCCGAAATGATAATGAAATTGTTTTTACCAGTTTTTAAGTATTAGTAACTGATTTTTATAAAAATTGGTGGTATTTATACAAATTAAATTTACCTATATTAAAAAAAATCTATTTTGATCCCTAAGCTTAACCAACATATTCTTCTTATTACCGAAATACCTAAATAAATTTTCAACAATATTTTTTTTCTATTTTCCTTAGAAAAAATATTCTTCTTACTACCTAAACATACCCAACCATACCAGCCAGAAATTAAATTTACTTTAATTATTATATGTATAATTATTATATGAAATTAAAATACCTAAAAATAAAAAATAAAATGCTTTCTATTTTCTATTTTCTAATAATGCTATAATTTTACTATATACCAACATTTAAAATATCATTCCTACCAAAACGGTCAGTCCAAATCAAAAAATTTTGATATTCCATCATTTAAAATGTCATTCCTTCATTCCACGCTATACACTATCAGTTTAAATGACAGTCTTGGACTGAAATGATAAATGAAATGATAGTGTGCACGTTACTTAAAACTAGTAACGAAACGGCAGCTGTTTCGTAAAGAAGTATTCTGAGACATGTACTATATTTATTGTTCACACACAAGAAATATTCCACAAGATTATACAGCAACTGCCTACTAGTTACTTCGTTACGTTACTACAGCAACATTTGCAGATGACACTAGAATTCTCTTAGTTAAAAATTGTATTACTGAAACGATAAATAAACTACAAAACGCAAAGTAAATAAAATAACAGTTTGGACTCGAAAATGACGAATCAAGTTAAACGAACTTTTCAAAACAAAGTACTACACGGAGTTATAAACGCTCCTTACTTTATACGCTACAAAAACCTACAACGGGATCTGCAGATCAATTTAGTTACTACTAAAGAGATGAGAATGTTTGCGGTAAAAAATTTTATAATGAAAACTGTACTGGATGGATGTTAGTAACAATATTCGTCGGCTATAAAGAAGAAAGCCACAGTAGTTACTAAAATGAACCATGAACATATTTTATATAATACTTTCCCTGTACATGTGAACTAACAAAAAACAAGAATAAGTTTTTAGTCGATGAAACAGTCGGCAAGAATTCGGCATACTGTAGCAGAACATGGGTTCTACAGTATCGTTTGAAGATCTGAACCGACTTACGAAACAAAAAAAAAAAAAACTTTTATTAAAATTGCAAACACAATTGTACAAATTGCACGTTTTTATAAATACGCAAGTTAGAATAAAAAACCTAAAACCTCAGTTATGTTATATTCGAAGCAATTTTCAAAAAAAAACGTACTACGATGAAATTTGTAATACAAAAAAATACGAAAGCTTTTGATTTTATTTTCATCGGAATTCACAATAGCTAAACTTACGAATAGTGAAAAAGCTTTTTAATTTCAATTCCGAGGGAGAGTTCAGAATACCAAATTTCGTATAATTTTTCCGAAAATATCTCCGAGGAAATATTTGTAATCAGGGTGTATATGTATATAATAAATGTAACTTTTGCTATACAATATTACTTACAGTTATGCGAAACAACTATTAGAAAAATTCTTGACCCCTTCGATTTTTCAAACTGTCAGTTAGATCTTTGAAAATTAGTTATAAGCCATTTCAGAAAATATTTTTGTGTCGCCTCCCGTTTAGAAACTCTAAGAGGACTCATATTCCCTATTTTTAAACAGCCAGTAAGTTGGAATAAGACTCCAAATTTTTTTAATTACAGGTATAAAAATTGAAGCTCAAACGTCATTTTTATTTCTGTTATCTTAAAATTCACGAAAGTGTGATAATGCTTTAATAAATTTTTCTCAATTTTTATATTATAAATTTATTTTATTCAAAATACCTATTGCTTATGTGGTTTTTACCTCTTTACTTAAAAAATTTTTTTTTTACCCAAATTTTAATTTGGGTAAAAACTTCAAATCTAGGAACCATTATATTAAAATATAAAAGAAAAATCAATTTATTCACTTTTAATAATAGGCTGCGCCACGTTACAATTGACATTTAACTTATTTTGCTTCTTACTACTACATATGTATATAAATATATGTAACAGCTCTTAAACGTCATATTGCAGTTCACTACTTAATAAACTTCTTCTTAATTATTCATATTAATTAAATAATTATCATACACTTTTTTTTCTTCTCAAGTTACATTTTGAAATTTTAGAAGATTAAATAAAAACATCAATAAATATTTAAATAATGTCATTATTATGCTTTATTTCAATTTATTAAAAAAAAAAAAGAAAAGAAAGAAACAAACACAGTATATATATATATATATATATATAAATATATATATATAGTATTCACATTATTGATAAAAAATTTCTCTTACATTATTCATTTTTTCTTCAAAAATAACAAAATTCCCATGTAATTTTTTATCATCATTAATTATATTAACATTTTTGAAACAATGTATTACTTCATCATCAGATACCATAACATCAGATAAAAATACCGTTCTTAAGAAATTATACATATCATTTATAATATTTATATTATTCCAACATTTATATTTTTTATTAGTAATTTTTGCCTCTTCAATTAAATAATATGTTGTAGCTCTATATGCAATTAAACATTGATCTGATGGTAAAGATCTATATAAAGGTAATATTTGTAAACAGCAAGCAGATATTGGTAAACCTTCACATAATACTGGTCTTGGTACATTATATTGATGTAAAACACGAATTGTTAATATTGGAAAAGCACTTGCTATTCTTGATAATGTTACTAATTTTTGATCTATAACATTTTTATTTGTTCTATCAACAATATTATATAATTGTTGTAAATTTTGTAATTTATTTTTTTTTTCATCATTTATAGGCAATTCTTTTATAATACTGGATATTGCATATCCTTTTGTAAAAAATAACATTATTAAAAACATTAAATTTTCCTCTTTATTTTCATCTGTTATTGATTTTATATGTTCAATGAAAACTTTTGTATCAAATGGTTTAACATATTTAATTGCTTCAATAATTTCGGCTAATTCTTTTCGATATTCATCAGTCGATATATTATTTACACTATCAACGAATTCACGTATTTCAGCATCAGTTATGGCACTCATTTTTATCTGTATACTTTTTTTTTTGTTCCTTTTTTTGAATATTTTATTATATTTTTATCGTTTTTTTTTTTTTTTTTTTTGTTGTTAATTCTTTAAAGTTCACAGCTTTTTATATTTTTTTAAAAATATATTAAGATATTTTATTTTTTAACTTAAATATAATTCTATTTAAAATATTGTGTGTTCTTATAAAATCACAAAACAGAACTGAATTTAATGTGAATTTGAATAATAAAAAATAAATAAAAATAAAATATTATAATATTTAAAATTTGATTTGACAGTTTTCTAAGACAAGAAAAAAAAATAAAAGAAAATGTGATTTTAAAATATTGAAATATTATACACAAAGTACAAAAAAAAAAAAAATTAAGGTATTATTTAGAATTTAGAAAATTAAAGCTGAATTATATTTTACTGTTCGTTTTAACACTTTAATATATACATATATATACTTATAAGAACAATTTATTTAGTGTACTGAAATAATGCCCCCTATAAGAAAAAAAATTGAATCGGTTTTAGATATCTTTTTTAAAATGGGGTAATAAAGTTGAAATCGTAATTTTTTTTTTAATTTGATGTTGTTACCACTTCCAAGGAGAAATAAAATCAAATCGGCCTTAATTCTTATAAGGCCTATATATACTTATAAGAACAATTTATTTAGTGTACTGAAATAATGCCCCCCTATAAGAAAAAAAGATTGAATCGGTTTTAGATATCTTTTTTAAAATGGGGTAATAAAGTTGAAATCGTAATTTTTTTTTTTAATTTGATGTTGTTACCACTTCTAAGGAGAAATAAAGTCAAATCGGCCTTAATTCCGTTTTCCAAATATTATATTTTCAACCTTATTTCGCTTTGTATTTAGAACATGTTGTTTAATAAGCAACCTGCATGTTGATTTCAATTTGCAAAATTTACTTCAGACAGTTTCTTTATCATTTTTTGAAATTAGTTAAAAATACATGGTTGGTTTCGGGTGGGCTATAAATGTTTGTAACTATAGGGATATATTCTCTTTTTACAGAAGATAAAAATAATTAAGAGGCATTTTATGATTGATCACAAAATCAGAATTACCTACATATACGCATTTCCGAAAATATTTATATACATATGTGTTTGTTTATGAAAGACTATAAATTAGGAGGGATCTTATTTTTGGTCAGAAAATCAGGGTTTTAATCATTTTTTTAACGGAGATTTATTTCCCACTATTTTAAAAAATATATTTTTATTAAAATAACCATTTCAGGTATAATAATAAAAATCATCAAGTTGTAATACTTTTGTATAAAAACAATGTATTATTGGACAATGCAGTATGTTAAATTATAAACCAAAAAAAAAAAAATTAGCTAGTGGGTAAGAACATGTAAAATACGCTGTAACATGTAATAAACACCGAGGGAGTGAGTTCGAATCTTGCACACGTCGTAATTCTTCCTTACGACATGTACATGTACAGTCACGCCTAAAAACAGGGGAATGCACTAAAATTAAAAAAAAAAATTTGATTATATTTCCTTTTCAAGTTGGGCATTATTTCCATATGAAAACGATAATAAGGTCAAGTACATATAAGAAAAAACTACGAATTCAGTTTTATTTCCCTGTCAAAAAGAAAATAAAAACTAAATTCGGCCTTATTTCTTGGGATATTATTTTTGGGCACCATTTATTCAATAAAAACTCCTAAATCCTTAAAAAAATAAATATTATCCTTCAAATAAAAAAAAGCAAAGATGATTATCACTAATTCTTATCTTTTCATATTACGCAAAAATGAATCTTGTTGCAATTATCAATAACCTTATCAATAAAAAAAAAATTAATGTTTCCTCATTTTTAGATACTTTATAACAGAAGCAGATTGAAAAAAAAATTAAACCCTTGTTATATCTCTATCCTAAAACTTTGCGTGCAATATCATCTACTTCGTATATTTGATATTTGATATTTTCTATTTTTCAATATTAATTGGTAATTCATTAGAATTGTCGAGATTTTTAGATGTTTTATTCATTAATTATTAGTTCTGTATATCCCTTTTATATGCTCCCACTGAAATAATAAATAAATTATAAAGTTTATCTCTTTAAATTTAGGCAGTAGTGAAATAGTAGAGAATATCAGATAGAATATGACACAATTTTATAATAAGAAAAAATTTTTCTCTTTAAAAACAAAATTAAATGTGATCAGAACGGATGTTTATGTATAAGTATAGTAACATAAATCTTAAATGATATTTTGTTTTAATCTTAACTATTATTACATTTCGAATTTGATTACTAAAAAATATACATTGCATAAAAATATGATCTGCAACAACTTTATATTAAATAACAGTCGATCAAATAAAAATCAAAACAGTAAAGATTTTTATACAGGATGCCCTCCAATAGATGAGATGTAAGATATAAAATTTGTTAAAGGATATCAAATGAATCTAAATCAGAGAAGTACTTTCAATTTTAATCAGATTGTGATCCTCTTACACAGTATGGTAATCCTCTCCTCCATTTTTATTCGATTATTTATCTTAAAAATCTTTCATTTAATTGTTGTTCTCATTATATGTGACTTTTAATATTAATTTAATATCAACAATCATACATTCTCTTATCCCAAAATCGCCGGAATATTGATAATATAATTGGGATTTTATCGGGACACATTTCGATCGAAAAACAAGCCTAAAGGTTAGGATTTTCATCATATAACTAAATATTACAGAAGCTACAAAAGTTGGAGAGGAAGAAGAAAAGGAATTTTCATAAAGGAGAAGAGTTTCATAAAGGAGAGGAGAGGAAATAAAAAGGTGAAAGTTTCTGAGAAAATTCTTCTTAAATAATCTTTTCAATCTGTCAGAGGTGAACCTAATCGGTTTACAGTGCTGTGTAATATTCTCCCAATATATTAATTAAGAGAAAAACTGATCCAAGGTATCACAACGTACATTTTTTTTATATATATATTATTTTAACTGTTATATTTTATTTATATTTTGGGATTTATTTTTCTTAAAAATCGTTAGAGGTAATGCTTCTTTTGTCATTGCAATTTTTTATTATTTCAAGTTTATTGGAGATAATATCTCCAATATTATCTGTTAACGTATTTTAGAAATTTAGCATTGGGACACCTTATATAATACTTTAAGACAAAATATCATATTAACAAAAATATATTTACGGTATTTTTCAAATGTTTTTTTTTTTTTTGTTTACTTCAGAAATTGAAAAATAATTTTTATTTTACTTAATAAGATGGATGATACACTATGGGTAATTTAAAATATTATTTTTTATATTATTTTCTTAAGAATTAAATAAAACTTTTAAATTATTCCTTTAAGGTTTTTTTTTATATATTATTTTGAATAATTTTGCCTAATAAACAATAATAAAAATAAAATCCATAATGGAGTCCAATTCAATAATTTAAATTTTATTTGGAACATCACAAATGCAACAACACTGAGTAATGAAATGTTGTCAATTATATGGAATTTGGAAAAAATTGACAATATACCTATTAAATACACTTAGTAAAAAAGACTTAATAAATATTTTAAAAAACTTAATTTTAATTTTAAATGTCAGTTCAGTAGAATGTCACTTGTCAAAATTAAAAGATTGATTTACCAAAATGTTTAATTCAGTTTTAAATTGTTTTTTGATATGATTTCGTGCTGTCTATTCTTTTAGTAGCAAATTATTAGCAATTCTACATTCTTTTATATTTTTCATTTCATTTTTTAATACCATAACCAGCCATAACGATGAAGTATTTCATATCTTTCTTAAAAAGCTTAATGTCTGAATGAATTAATATCGAAAATTCAACTATATGACAAAATTAACTTTAAAATAAAAAAAAAAACAAAGTCTGATGATTGGTGTTTGATTCATTAGGTTCAGTAATATATATAGTGCTAGATCAGTATTATAAAGTTAGATTGAGATTAACAATCAGAATCAATTAAAGAGTTAAATATTTTTGTTAAAAGTTAAAAGTTTGATTATAAAAGTTTGATTATTTTTAAATCGGAAGAGAAGATACCTAACACTAAAAGGAATACCTAAGGGAAAGATAAATCATTGAAAAGTTAAAGTTTCTATTTTCAGATTATAAATTATAAGATTCAGATTTTATACTATAAATTTAGTATAGATTAATAAAAAATAATACTTATGTTCCTATATAACATAAATAATACCACATCGTAATATACAGTAAAAAAAAAAAATAGACATTATACACAGTACATACTATACCAATTACCATACTACTAAGTTTAATAGTAATCGGTTACAATAGAGTAATCAATGGCTTAATGAAACTACTGACTGCAGAAAATTAAGTTGAGTCAAATATAAAAAATAAATGATATATAGTGGATATTCTATATGCTTCCTATATAAGAGTGAAAAGGAAAAAAAATATGTATTAAATAAAAATTGCAAAAGCTAAATAGTTAAGTATATGATGTTGCAACAAGTGCAACCAAAAAAGTGCGAATTCAAATCCAGCACAGGTTGCAAGATAAATGCCATATATTTATAGTTCCCGAAATTCGAGAAAAAAAAAAATGTAAATTTAGTTATAAAATTTTGTCATGAACAAAAAAATATTTTTTTTTTAAATAATAAAATTAAATGTTACTAATGTCAATTAGCGACTTTACTTTAACATTTTTTAATTTTTGAGATACCTTGTATTTTACATACTTATGTATGATCTTAATGGTGTTTGTTTTTTTGTTCACCTGTTCATTTTATTTAATTTTTTTTATTAGAAATTTAAATATTGCAATTTTTAACTAATAAGTAGTCACTTTAAAAAAAAAAAAAAAAAATCTTTTAGCTTTAAACATTGAAAAATTACTCAATTAATTTTAAATATAACTATGGGGTGGTATTGAAAATTGTATCAAAACATAACTTTTAAGGTTTAACAAAAAAAGAAAAAAAAAAAAGCAAATTAAAAACCAGTTATTTTGCCAAAATTATACTTTTAAAAAAAAGAAAAAAATTTTTTTTGTTACTGAGATGTGACCATTCAAGGTCATTTTAAAACACAAAACAATAATCAAGTTTCAAAGAAGTTTAATTTTTTTTTTATTGTTTTCATTTTTAAATTAATAGAGCTAAAACGAATAATTGCACTTACTCACCTGAACACACCTATATGTAACTTAAAATGTTTATACTTACTTAGAAATATGTAAGTATAACAAAAGATAATAATATAAGTTAACTTTTAATATGATAATAACAGACTAACTGCAGAGTTAAAAGAAAATAATTGTAGTAATAAAATAAAAAACAAAAAAAAAAAGCTTATGTTGTTTAAACGGACGTGTTTTTTTTGTTTTTTTTTTTTTTTATTCTTTTGATATTCTTCTGATTAAGATCGTATTTCTGTTTGAAATATTTTACCTTTTTGAATTTTTTTTTTTTGTTTCTTTTCTGTTGTTTGAAACACAATTTTTTTTTTTAATGACCTTGCGAAAAAAATTCCATTCAAATTATGAGAAAGCATAAGCTATTACTTATTACTATATAGAATATAAACATACATTTATAATAATAGGTATAGGTAAGGTAATAGGTATAAATAAACATTGTGTACTAATGTACGTGTGATTTTTTTCTTTTTTCTAAAATGGTAACAATTTTAACAGTGATAATAAAGTCCATAAATTTTTTTTTTTGTTTTTTTTTTTTAATTTAATTGTTCAAGTTTTTGATTAGAACTATTTAAAGTTTTGTTTTTTTGTATTTTTTTTTTTTCTAAGTTTAGAATAAAAAATTAAATAAACTTCTTTTTAAAGTTGTTTTATATTATGTATAATAAGTATGGCCGGTTATATAAATAATCATTAAATTATTTTTAGTTTCATTGTAATTTATTAATATATTTTTTTAATATATATACATTATACATATATTGAAATATTTGAAAGTAAATAACAAGTTTTTAAAAATTTTCTATATATACTTATATACATACATATATACATATATATAAATTATTTTAAAGGTGTATTTAAAAAAAAGTGATATAGGCGCGCATACCTGGAAATAACTTTTTGACACGATTTAAATGAATGTTATTTAATTATAAATTATATTGAAATTTATTCTATTAATTTATTATTATAGAAAATCATTTACTATAATTAATTATAATATATATGTATATGTTATATTATAAATTCAAAATAAATAAGTATATACATATACATATAAATGAAAAAATTGCCTTAAGAATTAAATATTATCACTCATATTTTTGAAGACTTATAATACTATCACTGACGCGATGCTCTGTTATTCTGTAAGACCTTAAAGTGATGTTTTTAATTAGACACGATGTCAAATGTCAAGAGTATCGTGTGTGGTGTTTCTACAAGACTATTCCTACGAATCGATAGCCATTTTCTATCACAGCAAAAAAATTCAATGATACGTATCACCTAACACCACTGCAAATTTGTAGTTATTTACAAAATTTTCATTTGACAGCACTCAAATTTAAAGTACTACCAACATAACAAAAATTAGCATCGTTCGTCTTTCAGAAATGTATTTTTAACTAAACGTCACGTAATACAATTTTTTAACACATCAGTGATGATTCTAATAGAATATGGGTGTTATATTTTCATAAAATGCGAAATGCATGTGGATTTTAAAGATTATAGATCTAGGATTAGATCAAGGTATAGATCAAGGATTTTAATTGATTTACATATATGTAAGTCAAATATTAAAAAATAAAGATAACTCTTAATTTTTTTTATTTCTAATTGAGATTGCTCTATTACATTTTTAAAAGTTAATTTTGTGGTTATTTTCCGTATTTCAGTGATTTCAGTAGTTTAATCTGCGAACTATGGTGAAGATAGAAAAGATATAATAAAATAATATTTAATATTTGTTAACCCTTCAGTGCAATTCTTTTTTTCCTCTTATTATATATACTATTATACTATATATACTATATATACTATTAGAGACTAAATATTTATTACAAATAAATATACCTATACTTACTTTACATACT
The DNA here is from genome assembly GCA_947095535.1 of Poecilobothrus nobilitatus. Lineage (NCBI taxonomy): Eukaryota > Metazoa > Arthropoda > Insecta > Diptera > Dolichopodidae > Poecilobothrus > Poecilobothrus nobilitatus. The sequence continues at coordinate 258,698,004 of OX352774.1, read as the reverse complement.
ACACATATATTTACACCTGTTATCGGCTGAAATAAGGTGTCGGAAAAATTTTAGGCAGAAATCAGGTGGTAGACAAGTTTTACACAAAGAACATATTATATATCGTTTTTACTTTAACTTAAGATTATTTTTTTAAGTAGGGTATTAATATACGTATATTTTTAATTTAAGTGCATATTATACTAAAGCAACAATGTCTTCACTTAAAGTAAAAATGTCTTCAATTAAAGTAAAAAATGTCTTCATTTAAAGTCAAAATATCTTCACTTAAATTAAAGTAAAAATTTCACAGTTGATGTAAAAAAATGTACATATATTTGGAAAGAAGAATTTATTCTTTATTATAGATCTATACCATAAAGTTTTCGTAAAAATATTTTTTATATTTTTTAATTTTAAAATATACAGAATAGAATATATATATAATAGTATTATAAATACTATTTATATATTCTATTCTGTATACGCACATGAATAGCATAAACAAGTCACTCAGTCTTTCTTGTATAATAATAGCAAACGCAGCTTTAATATGAATATATAAAATAATTTCTCTAACTTTATTAATCATTTAAATATAAAACCATAATAAATAATAAAAGTTAAATGTCCAAAAATAGTTATATAATATTTATTATTTTTCTCGAATAACGTAATAATTTTTCATCAACAAATAAACCGTTATAGCATTGTCATTTTTATTTTATACATATTTCGAGTGGTTGCGACTATGTATTAATACGACTATACTTTAATTTATGTTGTCATCATTTTGTTCTTTTTATTTCTTTTGCCATATTTTCGAAATTTACTGTTTTTACTTTAAGCAAACATACATATATTTTTATCTTTAAGTGGAAATTTTCTTCGTTTAATTTAAATTAAGAATTCTTTCAGTTAAAATGAAAATATTTTTTCTTAAATAAAAACAAAAATGTGTTCAAAGTTGAATTTATTGCAGTTCTCTATGGGAGCGCCACGAAAACCCAAAAAACGAACAATCCCAAATTCCAAAATCCCTAAGTAGTTCGTTTTGATTTTAGAGTTGGATTCAAAACCAGGATTGAAGTTTTTTCCAGAATATTATGTATATGCCAGATTCTGCCAGATCGTATTGGGACTCCATGATTCTGCCAGACAAAATCATAGAATCCCAATAACTTGTTTAGTGGGTGTTTTTAGCTCTATTTAAAATGCTTTCCATTAAATTTTGAATTTTGGAATTTTTTTTTGTGGAATTTTTTTTTTTTTGGAATTATGTAAATGGTATTGTGGAAATGAAATTTTTTATTTTGGAATTTTGCACCCAGCCCGTCTCGAATACTACATACAAATTTTTTTCTACAATTTTTGCAATCAATATTTTTTTTTTCATTAAATCGACCCATATCTAAAATAAAAAAATTCAAAACGAATTATGATAACGAAAGTGTTTTGGCATTTGGGATTTTGGGATTTTGGAATTTTTTGATTTTGAATTTTGGGATTTTGGGATTTTGTATTTGGGATTTCGTGTCCAACCCGTTCTCTATTTTTAATTTTTTTTTTTTAATATTATGTAAGATGGTTTTAGTAAAAGGTGCAAGAGGCTGAACCATCCAACAATCTAAAATTTTATAAATAATTGAAAACAAAATCCAAAAAATCCAATCCAATCCAAAATGTTCAATTCGAAAAACTATCTTTACTTTACCTTAGTTCAATTCGCATTAACGGCTACCATTTATTTTTAGGTAACAAATCGAACCTTTGTTTTTAAATTTTCCGACGTTAATCGTGGATCAAGGATTTTCGATCTTGTAAGCGTTTAAGATTTTTGTTTTTTAGTTTTTAAAATTATTTTAAATCACACTTTTTCTAAAGTAATGCCATATTGGTAAGAAAAAATTTTCTATTTGACAGTCATTTTATAAATTTAGATCAAAAAAGCTGCTGTAAAGTTATTTTAAATATTTGTCTACTGTATAGAAAGTATAGTCTAATGAAAAAGAAATTAATTCAAATTTTAACAATTTAAATATATAGACTATCTATTATACATAAATATGTATCTATTAATATTTAAATTGATCCAGATACTTCGTTTTTACTTTTTTTTTTTTTTTTCTGAGTTTTCTTTTTATTTATAATATGAATTTTTTTTTATAATAATTTTCTTTAAGTTTAAGTTTATTTGACTTAACTTTTTTTTTCTTTTTCATATTATTTTGATGTCAAATGTTTTTTTTATTGATTAAAATATTATTTTTAGCAAAATGATTGATCTTTAGACACAATCAATCAATTGAACACAATTAGCATTCATTGACAAAAAAAAAAAAACCAAAAACAAAAAACTAGATAAGAAGCAAAACACGATAGCTGATATGCATAACTATCTAATTTTTATTAATTAAAATTTTATTTTACTAATTTTACTGTGAAAAAAATTAAAAAAGTTTTTTCCCCCGATAATTGATTAAAAGCAAAAAAAAAAAAGTGGTTTTTCAGTAAAAGTTAGGTTATACTTTAAAAAAAAAAAAGTATTTTATGTCATACTGTCATACTGTAAAAAAAATAATTAATCAATAGTGATAACTTATAATGAGAGAGAGAGAGAGAGAGAGAGAGAGAGAGAGAGAGAAAGAGACCTAAGATTTTGTTTTCTTTTTAACTGATTACAAAAACGCCTTGTAGTTAAATTTTTAACAATATGTCACTAACATTTTTCTATAGTCAATACAATGCAATTACTTTTAATGACAACAAGTTATTTAAAAGAAGAGAAGGGATATGATTTCGTTTTAACCTGAAATCAAATTTGATGTTCATCGAGTGAGAGATTGTATCGATCGAGTCACTAACAATTGCACATTTTGCACATGATAAAAATTCATTCATTTCAATTAAAACACAAGATTAAAATATCAAACTAACGGTATTTAAAGGTGTATATTTTCTGAGAGATAAGTTCCTAAGTTACAGCTTTTTAAATAGCAAATTTTTAATTTTAAGGTACCAAAAATTAATAGCTTTTAAACAAAGGAAGGTTCAAAAACATTTTATTAGGTAAATTTTACTGAAAGATCTTTCGTCTGTTAAAATTTCAAAGTTCTAAATAAAAACTTGCCGGAGTTATGAAATCTGCAAAATTTTGTCTCTCCATAACAGTAAATTTAAACATTAAATTGCAAAAAAATGTATGATTTTGATACGTATTGATTCATAAAACTAAAAAAAATGTTTCTATTGTTTGGCGTTTTTTATAGATTCAATGATGAATGATAAGCAATATAATATAAGCATTTCAAAAAAAAAATAGGGGATTTTTTTAAATTTTGAGAGACAGTTGCTTCATATAATATGGGTGAGACTACATAAAAAAAAGTTTCTTGTCTCACAACAATGATTTTTAATGAGACCTATCCATTGTTAAAATTTAATTGCTCTATCTTAAACGGTGTAAAAATAGACGAACGGACAGACGATCAGATTGAAACTAATAATAAAAATTTTTCAAATTTTATTTTAATGGAAAAAGTATTTTTTTTTTTTCAAATTTTTATTGAAAAATTACAAGATGGTACTTATTTTGTTAAATTTTTTTTTTTTTTTTTGGTTAAACTTTTTATGGAGGCGTTGAACCTTAAAGAAAATAAATTTTTCTATTAATTGTACTAATGCATTAATTCATTTTATTACTTACAGTATCTATTAAATTTTTAAGAAACTATTAATTATATTAAAAAGTCACGATCATTTTAAAAAATCAATTTGATTTAAAATCTTATAATAGTTAATAACATCATTGTAATAAAATTTTACAAAATTATTAACACTAAACTTTTCATCAACACAAATCATGGTGTTTTATACACAAAATCTTTCTTTTTTTAATGTATAAAAATTGGTAATAAAGATTAAATATTTATTAAAAACTATGCATTTTGTTTTTTTTTTTTGAAAATTTATTAGTTAATATATTAATAACCTATTAATAGTACAAAACTGTCTCATATCCAGTTTTGCTGACGACACAGCCATATTTACTGCAGATTTATTAGCTAAAGATATAGAAAACAAATTGCAAGTGGCATTAAATACCCCAAAATAATTTAATTATGAACCAGCAATGTATTCCTTGGGCTGATTCTGTCAAATACCTTGGTATACATCTGGATAAAAAACTAACATTTCAACTTCACATTAGTAAAACCGTCAACAAAATTAATAAAACTATCCAAATACTTTACCCGCTTATAAATCGCAGATTCACGTTGTCCACAGATAACAAGATGATTATTCTAAAATGCATCTTCATTCCAATAATGACATACGGTGCACCAGTATGGGGTATTGTGCAAATTGCCACATAAATAAACTACAAATCTTACAAAACAAACTACTAAAATTAATGTATAATTTACCTTTTCATTTCTCAACTAAAATACTACACGACAAAGCTGGTATGCAATTCATTGGCGAAAAAATTAATAACGTAATAGAAACATTTTCTGATAAATTATGCTACTCAGACAATGTTCTAATTAGAAATCTTCAAACGTAAAATTAACGATAATTAAAGAGCTAACTCTCGCAATATAACACTAAAAATAATTCTTGTTACATTCCTGTATTCCTGTGTTTAAAAAAAAAAAAATAAAAAAAAAAAAAAAAATCTAATAGTAAATAAATATTAAAATATTTTCTTTAAAACTGAATAAAATTGTAAAATTCCAAAACGTTGATAGAACTAAGATATATTTTTCATATTGAATTAAATTAGGCTAAGTAGTATAATTAACTAGCTTTAAGTTTTATTAATAACAAAATTTTCAGATAAGGTTTTTGTTTCATCTCCATTTTCCTTGAAATTATTAAATAAATAAATGTAATATATTATGTAAAAATGTAAATAACTCAGTTGAAAAGACTATAACAAAAATGTCTAAACTCTGAATAATTTAAGTAATAAGTATATAATGTAAATATGATTGATATTTGGGAGAATAAATTGAATTGAATTGAATTGAATATATTAATAACCAAATTAAAATGTCTAAATAAAATCACAACTTATTTAAAACCTTAACCTTCTGTCTGATCACAATTTTCTTATTTTTGATTATCAATTGGGATTAAAAATGAACCCAATCAAATAAATTGAATCAAAAAATGAGAGACAAAATTGATTCTTGAAGAATAGTTTTTTTTTTTTTTTTAATAAGAAAAAATTATTAAAAATTGACAAAACGAGCAAAAAATAGCGCACAAAAAAAAAACAGTTATTATTATTTAAAAAAAAAAATGTATTTATTAAATTAGTCCGAATTATCATCGAAGACAGTTGAAGAATTTTTAAATTATGCATTTATATTGTTTAATAGAAACATTGCAAAACTTCACGAAAAATATAATTTTTACAAAACTGTATCAAAAACGCTTCAAATAACCTCAGCTTCCGTTATGAATTTTCTGAACATTTAGTAAATATCGGATTTTCCGTACTTAATAAAACTGTTATAAGCATCATAGATGAAATTTTTTTTATGTTAGAAAAAATATTGGTAAAAGCATTTTAGAACCTGCAGCGATCTTCAAACGTTAGTTTTTTCTTTTTGTTTTTGAATTTTAAAACCTTGGTGTCGAATAGACAAAATTAACTAACAAGAAGAAAACAAATATTTACAGACAATAGGTTTTCATACTTTAGTTTAGTATGTTTTCTAATGGTTATTTTGAATAAAATGTAACTTTTTTCCATTTAACATCTGTGATATATCGAACATTTTACGACATTAAAATTTTTTACATTAATTACATAAGTATACTTAAATATAAATTTTTTTTAATAATTTAATAAAATTAATAACAAAACATCTCCAATTAATAAAAGAAATAAAAAAAATAAAAATAATACATAAGGGTTAAATATTTTAAATATTTAAACTTTTATACTTGAAAAAAATGGCTTCAATGGAAAATACTATATTTTTTTTGCTTAAATGCATTTATGAAATCCTTATTTAATTCTATTATCAATATTTAATGCAAGTACATTGTTTGTGATAGTTTTAAATGAAAGCAATCAATTAAATTTTATATTAATCGCAATATTTTTTTTTTTTTTATAACAGTCTGCATTTTTTTCATGAAATGCAATATTAAATTTTTTATACGTTTTACAAAATTTTTTTATTTTTATTTAAACAGCTTCCTGTTTTGTTTTTTTTTCTAATCTTTTAACATCGAATACTCTTCACATTTCCTTATATTATTTTTTTTTTTTTAAATAAATCTTAAGTTATTTTCTCGTTCCTTATCAGAAACTTGTGATCGTCAGGTATTCAATGTTTATTCAAACAAAAAAAAAAAACAAGAAGCGCAGAAAAAAGAACAAAGGCAAAAAAAAACAAAAACAACATTTTAAATTAATAAATTAATCAACTTTTTACAATTATTTTAAAATTTATAGTTATTTTTACTATTTACATATTACGTTTAAATAAAATAAAATTTTATTTTATTTCCATAACTTATTATATAAATTTATAAATAAAAATAGTATTTATTGTTTTGTATATTAACATTAAATGTCACTTTTTAACAGAAATGAAAGTTTCACCCTAACAAATAATTTATGATCTTTACCTTTCTAAATTTTTTTTCATTTAATGTATCAGATATAATAATAATTATTGCATGAGATTTTTTTAAAGTCATTTAAATGATTTTTCTTTTATTATTATTATTTATTAAGATTTTATTGGAAGCAAGATTTTAAGTCAAATTAAAAAGATACTCTTAGTAAAAGAAGTGTTAGATATGAACATAAAGGTGATAACCCAATGATCGTTTCGCTTCTAGCGCTTCTAAAATAAAAAAAATTATTGTCAATGCGAGTAAAAGTAGAAACTCTAGCGTCGCTTTTCTATTTGGTCAAGTTCCTTTTAAATCAATGTATTCTACTTAAACGTCAAAGTTACGTTAGAAGCGACGCGAGCATTTGGTCATTACCTTAAGAGTATTGCAAGAAACGAGTCGGCTGATAAGATAGCAAAGCACGGATGAAGGCTTAAACTAAGCGTGATGTGAGAATACTTCATATGTTCGCGTACCTTCACAAACCCTCAAATTTAATATTAAGAAAAATTTTTTTGAGTTGAATAGAGAACTATGGCTTTCCAGTGCAAATTGCATTACAATCAGAGTCATTGAGCCGGATTTTAGTTTAAAAAGATCCAAATGTATATTGTATGTCTCTAAACATGAAATAAGTAAATTAGTTGCTGGTTTTATAGGTTATTTTCTTATCAATATAAACATGTTAGAAGATTTAAGTATGCATGTGGATCTAAATAGTAGATTTTGCAGAGAAATTAACGCTATAAAAAGAGTTTGGAGCAATTTATCTGCAATGGAACAGTTACTCAAGAAAAAAGCGACAATAACATATCAAAATAATGTCTTATTAATAATTTAAATTGGGGCAGTTAAATTTCTCCCCCCTCACAGAGTTTTAGCATTGAACAGTCTATGGTTTTTGTTAATTAGAAAAATAAGTATGAAATAGATTTATTAGATAAGGTACAGTATACAAAGGTGCAAAATTACGATATGATCGAATTTAAGAGAAAAAAATAATCAATATAATTATTTGAAGTATGGAAGCGAAACTCTACAGTACTAATTAAAAAAGGAAATGATTCGATGTTCAGCTAAGTTTTTGTTCAATAGAATTTTTAAGATTAAAGGTAAGAATAAGTATTGTTAAAAAGAAATCTGTTCTTAAAAAAAATATTAATATTTTTAACTTTTTAACTTTTAACCAAACTAAAACTTGCGACAAAAAAAAAATCTCTTTTGACATTTTGAAAACTTAAAGTCTATAGAATTAGATTTAAAGGTAAAAACAAAAAATAAGATATTACATGTAATACTTTTAAAAAAATTAAGTATGGTGAAAATAGAAACGCATATACGTACTTAAATTGTATTATTTTCTATAGTTAAATTAATATCTTTTTTTAGTCCTATTTTTTTCTATATATAATTATACACAAATAAAAAATTTAACTGTGATAATTCAGAAAAAATAAAATCTTATTTGATAATTTCGTTAAAAAATCCTATAAGTCTAAATATTAAGGTATATATTGTATATAAAAATAATACCATATTTCATTTCACTGTAATTTCACAGTCAGTCACAGTAAATTTAATCATTTTTCATACATCAAATTAATTTTCTTTACTCATAATTTTACAATAAATAATTTTTGTACAATTTATGACTTAAATTTAATTTTCGTACCTATCACGTTATTAAAAAGTAGCGCTTCTTTTTAGTAAAAAAAACAGTGTGAAAACTAAAAAACAGTGTCACTCTCACTTTTGTTGTGTACATTTAAAGTAGATTTTGTTTTTTTTGAAATTTTTTTTTCTCTGTCTTTTGTCATTTAAAAAAAAATTTTTTTTTGTTGTTTACACTTCGTGATTGTGACTCAAGGTTTTATTTACAATAATGCAGTTTGATTAAAATCTATTTATACTATATAATTAACTTCATAAAGTAAGTTTGTGTCTGACATTAAAAAAACTTTAAAACCAATAGCGATTTTCAATTAATTTATAGACCATCTCTTTAATTAAAAATCTAAAAAAAAAAAAAAAATTATTACTGTTAAAAGTTTTTAAAATACATAATTATTTTACATTTATCATCAATTCATAAAATTAAATTAATAACCCCTCAAAATATGCAATTTATCTTTCTGGTTTATGATTTAAATACAAAAACAAATAAGCTTTAACTTTTATTTTTATTTCCTATATTCAATGGTTAAATAACTTGTTAGATAGGAAATAATTATATTCCTTAAAAATAATTTTTTTCCTTAAAGCTCAACTCAATGCATCTTTCAGTTTCCGCAGAAATAAAAAAAAACAAAAAAAAAAAACACAAGTAAGTATAACAGATAAAAATAATTATACCTATATGAATACAGTAGATAATATAACTAAATAAAAAAAAAAAAAATTTATGTAATCTTATATATATAGTAATTACAAAATCTTAAATAAGTAAATATCAAAATTAATTTATGCATATATTTGTTTAGTATGTTTAATATAATGTCACGATTAATTTGCAAAATTTTCTGGTTTATAAATAAATAAAATGATATCTGAAATCTTAATCACTAATCTTTTATTATTTTTCATCTTTTTTCAAATTATAAAACTGAAACCGACAATTATAACACAAATAATATTGGGTTGGGAGGTTTTTATTTTTTTCTTCGAATATAATATGTATTAATAAAAATATATGAGTAGGTATATTATGTATATGTAGAAATATAAATCCAACAAATTTTATAGCTGAGTTGAATTTTAAAATTGTCATGATGTCATGAGATCGTCATTACATACATTAAAAAAAAAAAAAAACAAAAAAGAAAAAAAAATATCTGATATTAAATAAATTATGTACGTATGTAAAATTATGTATGTATGTATGTTTGTATGTTTTAGTTTATTTTTAATTAAAAAACAAACCGATCATCATTCTCTTTAAGACATTTGATTGTCTGTTCTTATATTTTGTTATTAAGATATTTTACACAAATAAATTGAAATTAGACAAGTCTGTATCTAATACCAAGAGTTTCTTATTATTTTGCATATTTCTGATCATATATATATACAACAAATGTAAATAACCTAAAATGTCCATCGTAAGTTTTGAATGAACTAGTCCATAAAGTAATAGGAATGTTTATTGGGAAAAGCGCTTTAAAAAAATATAAAAAATTTAATTTAGAGAAATCTTTTACACATATTAAAAATATAATGTTGGATATTTGATTTAGGCATCTTAAATTTGTAAAATATGCAAAAATTTTAAATTTCTAGTTAAGCACTGATTCTTCATAATTCTTAAACGTAAGGGAATGCAAAAATTTATTTTACTTCAAAAATTTTCTCACTTCAACAGATGGTTTAAAATTTTACAAATATACCTGTAATTTTGTAGCCACCTGACCGATCCTACTATAAAAAGTAATATTTAAGTAAATCGAATATCTATATATGTACATGGCTTGTTTGCTTTATTTCAAACCAAGCAAAAATTTATTTAAACTGTGACACTAACATACAGACAGATAGACGAAAGTTTTTTTTTTTCAAAAAAATATTTATACTTAAATAGGCTCATGTAAAATGTTTATGATAGAGGTTTGAGAAAAATGTACTAAAAGATATTAAAAGCATCAAGACAAGATTTTATCTTCTTTTTCCCATTAACAATTCACAATGTAAAGATAAACGTTTACCAACTTAATTTATAAAGCCGTCGATAATCGAACAAAAAAATAAAATTAAAATGTTTTTTACATTTTAAAAATTTTAAATAAATTCTTACTTTACATATACAAATTTAATATCCAACTGACCTGTCATCTTTAACCTTTAGTACAATTTTTTTTTTAATTATAGTGACCATAGATTGGCATATAGATACTTTCTAAATATTATAACCTTTCACATTTAAAAATCTCGTTCATAAAATAAAAATTTTAAAATTTTGCATTAAATAAATGCAAATTTAAATTTTTTTTTAAATAAAATTAGCAAAGTTTTTAGGGTCAATAACTTTTTATACCAAACATTTTTATTATTAGTTTATTTTTATAAAAAAAAAAAAAAAAAAGTTTTTCTTTTCATTTTTTCATTTAAAAGAGATACGAAAAAAGAAACTAACTAGAAAATTTCACTCCATATTTTATTTAGTTTTTCATTTTCTTTTTAAAAATAACTTAAATTGAAGATGATCCGATCCGATCCGGGCGTATATAGTATTAATTAAAAATTCAAAAGTAAACAAATAGAAAAAAAAAAACAAAAATAAAAAAATAAAATAAAAGAGAATTAATTTTAACACGCGGCTTATAATTTACAATAAAATCCGTTAAACATAATTCTGTTAACAACAAACACCATACGTGTGTTTTTTTTTTGTTTTTTTTATAGAGGTCATTTGGTAATTAAAAAGAAACGCTAATTATGTTGGCGATTATCAAGTTAAGATAAAAATTTTTTATATTATTTTAGATCCATAAAACAAAAACTATTTTTAGCCTTATTTGAATTAATACTTAAGGTTCTTCAAAAATATTGCCGGAAAATCTGGAAAAAAAATTTTCAAATAGTATGATTGCAACATTTTTTTTTTTTGTCTAATGAAATAATATTAAAAGTAGTAGTATAATGTACAATTATCAAAAATAATATTTTGAAACGTTTGGAAAAAAGCTTATCAGTAGATAAGTTGCTTTGCATCGACAAAAGTTGCAGTTTATAACACAAAGAAAAATAAAGGAATACATTGACGATGAACCGCTACTATTCTTATGTCAATTTCTAAAGATAGAAGTGTCACAAATAATTGAAAATTGAGAATTACGAGAACATGAGAATTAAGAAATGATTAAAATTAAAGTCGGATAAATACTAAAGAAATTAACCTGTGCTCTAAATCTTAAAACACCACCAAGAACTGAAAAATAAGCAACATATCTGCGACAGTTATAAATATGAAAGATGAAAAGAATTTTTTTTTTTTAGTTTTTTTGCCGAAAAATATGTTACACACAGTCGAGAAAAGAGAAGGTTATTAAAAATACGTCAAATAAATTAAATTACATATACATATGCAAATATAACATTGAATTCGCTGATATTTTGTCAAAAGTTCAGATCTGTCAAAACGACAACGAAAAAAACACTTTTGACTTTTCCATGTCCTTTTGACAGTTCAAATCAATAAATCAATTCAAATATTCAATTCATATTCGAAAAGAAGAATTTTCATTTTTTTTAAGCTATAAAATAAAATTTAAAAAACTTCTTTGCTATTTAAAAAATTTTGAAATTTTAATTCTATAGAATTTCAAATGTCAACTTTATACTATTACTAACATATTTAATATCACATGATAAATATTAATCCAATCACATATGATTAAAAAATATCATAAATGAATTAAATTTATATGGAATATGACAAGCATTAATCAGACAATTTTTTCTTTTTTGAATTTTCAAAATAAAATTTTTTTTTTTTTAATTTTTAAAAATAAAATCTAACAAAAACTTAAATTACTTTATTATATATATATATATATTATATATAATGATAATAAATAATAACTATAATTGTAGGTATATAATAGTTTTCTTGAATTTTTCAATTTTGTTAAAATCTTGTTTTCTTTCTTTCTGGTTTTTCTATATTTTCCATGTTAAATTTAAAGTGAAATTTTATTTTCCTTTTATTTTCAATTTTCTTTACCTAAAAGTTAAATTTATTAATAATAACAACATTAATAACAACAATAACAACAACGAGTTTTTCCCGTTGCAATTGCATTTTGTTTGCAGATTATATTTTATTTTTAATTTTTTTTTTTTTTTTTTATAAAAAAAATTTTCCTACAACATGTGCTCAATGTTAAACGTGTCTTGTCGGATAAGTTTTACATTTTTATATCATCAACTTACTAATGAACTATCCATATATTATAAGACACTTACATTACATACATATATTTGTAATTTTTAAGCTACATATCACTCATTTTAATAATCTATGAAAGTGATTTTTTTTTTTTTATTTTATTTTGTGGTTGAACTGAACTTGACTTGAACAGAATCAATTCACATATAATCAGAACTTGATTGTCTTATTATAGATTAAAATATATTGTATATATATAATTACAAGTAATTAGGTAGTGATAGTTGAGGAGACCTTCATTCCAAAGTAGTAATTTTTAAGCACAAAAAATTTTTTCAACAATAAGTATAACTATGGATATAAATGGCTAACCTTTGTGATGCACAGATTTCTGTTTACTAAAAACAATTGTTCAAAAGGATTACAGATAAAGGTTGCAGAACAATGTTTAATATTCAAAATAAATAAAGATATTAAAGGAAAAAATTCAATCCCCAGAAATGAAAAAAAGGGTAAGTTTTTGGCGAATTGTTTTTGGAAAACTTAAAATTAAGTTAGATTCGACGTTGTCAATTGATATTTCCATCACTGCAGAGCACTATAAGAAAGTTGTATTGAAATAACTTGAGCAATGGTATTAAGGACTAAATTTATTTACCAGATGGATAAGATTGTTAATAAAAATGGTATATCATAATAATGGGATTACATTAAAATTCATTTAAATTCCTATATCGCTTAAATTCCTGTTTTAATTTACTGTTCTGTTTTTATAAATATCAGTTATATCAATAAGTAAAACTTTTCTCATTTGTTTAAGAAATAACTAATTAGTGTCAGATCATAAAGTTAAAGTCTTTTAATTTCCTTATACTTCAAATTGAAAAAATTCAATTGAAAAAAAAATTGACTTAAATTGCTTAAAATCTCTTTTTAATTAATTCCCTAAACTTAACTTCCCTTGTCCAATCAGTACATTAGTACTAAGGGTCAATATAATCTATTGTTTGATCAAAAAAGGGAGACAGTGTTTAAGTGTTTTAAAATTTCACTCATTCATAAAGAATTCATGATTTTTCCACTACTTTATATTATGTTTTTTAATGATTAAAGCCTATTCCCATGCAACAAACATTATTTTTAAAAATGTTTAAAAACACTGATACTGAAGGTACAAAACAGAAGCCACGAAAAATCCATTCAAAATACATGAAAATTCATAAAATAATTGATTAACAGATCAATCAATAGATGAATAGAAGGAGAAGATGAAAAATAATGAAAAATTTTATGTTACTTAAATAAAAAAAAAAAATAATAAAAAAAGGAAATGAAAAAAAAAAAAAAACAAATAAAAATAGTGAAAGAGGGTGAAATTTCAATATAAAAATTCATAAAAGTTGAATTTTCTTTTTATATTGTTTTTTTTTTATTATTGTTTTTTTTTTTTTTTTTTAATTTGTCATGAAAACTTGTCAATAAATGCATATTTATAGTAGTACTTTAAATTTTATATTCATTTGGCAAAGAGTTGATCGATCTTTTCAATGAATTTTCCGCAATCAAAATATTATATTTTACAGGTGAGTTATAATAAAAAAAAACAAAAACATACAATTTACATTCACCTATGAAAGAAATATCTAAAGAAAAAAAAAACGAAAAAAAAACATAATAATGATGACTAGTTAAAATTTGAAAGAGCAAAAAAAAAAAAATCGAAAAAACTAACAATTCATTGAGGAAATTCATAAAAAAAAAAACGAAAAAAAAAAATCATTAGGAGAAAATTTATTTAATTTTAACTTTTTATTTTAAAATTATGGGCGAGTTTTTCAAGTAAAATTTTCAACCCAAAAGTACTATGTAGGATATAAAATTTGTAAAGTTGGTGTTTTTTTTTTTTGCTTTGTTATTGTTTTTTTTTTTTTTCTGTTCTTTTTTAATATCCGAGAAATTGATTTAAGTTTACATCCGAACTAATTGATTTTGATGTTAGACAAATAAATGATTTGTATCTACAAATTAAAACAGGTGTATATTATATTTAAGTATATATAAACTCCAAAACAAAAGATATAAAGAAAAGAAAAAAAAAAAATTCGATCAATCAACTAAAAAATTAAAATTTGTTAAAAAAAAAAAATTTAACTATTATAAAGTTTGCAAAACATAAAGAATACATTTTTTAATTAATAAAAAAAGTTAAAAAAAAACTGGCATAAATATAGAAAAACTTTCAATTGTAAAACCATATAATTTTTGATGGAAAAAGCTTCCGGTTAAATACTTAAATTGACAACTAAAAACTACGTTATAAAAAAAAATTGCTTAATTATATTAAATGAAAGATATTTCGGAAACACTCAAATTATATGTCGGGATTTTCAATTTTCTTTAATAATGTATTTTTTGAATAATTTTTTTTTTTTTTCTTTTTGACTTTTGAATTTTTAATTAGAATTCAAAACACAACAAAAGGAAAATTTTTACCGCAAGGTATTTCTTATACAGCCTAAACATATATTATATTATATTATATATGATATGTAGGTAGGTATACATAATTAAAATTTCATAATTTATTGAATTTTTTTTTTTTTTGTATAAAATTTAAAAAATATCAAATCAATTTAATTTTAAAATAGTAAAAGTCCCTCAATACATGAGAATTAATTCAGAAAGTATCTAATTGTGAAAATTAATGTAAGGTTAAAATTTCATAATTTTCATCTTTATTTAAAAATAAACGTATGCATTTTTCTTAAAATAACTCAATTATATATAGTTATGTATATGTATAAATATGTATAGTTATGTATTAAATATGTATAGTTAAGTATATGTATAAAGAAAAGTTTAATGATCCTGCTACAATCAAACGCAACCTTGCGTAGTATGACGCAAATGTTGTCAAAATTTTTATGTTTCCAATATACATTTGAAATATTCATAAATATTTCATATCTTCAATTTTAATTGCTTTCTTCATATCATATTTTTTACCGATCGCATACACATGTAATGTATAAGGAAGTTATTGTAATGGCACTCAATTTTCTAACCTCCGATTTTTGCATATATATGTATTTCTCCGATACGCAGAAACCTGAATTAAGTCTTTTTGAAGTGGTATCTGTCTGTTTAGTTGTCTATCAATATTTGTGAATAACCCCATTAAAAACAAATATGTATGTATTTAGTTTTCCTGTTACTGCAATCGGTTCTGTGGTGGACATAGCTGATTTTTGTTCTTAGGGAAAATGAATTTCATAGACAAAAGCATTGAAGAAGTAGAAAGTAAATTCATTTTGTAAAACTTAGTACTTAGGTTACAAAATTAGCGTCAACAAATTTAATTTAGGTTTGGGGTAGCAAAGAATATAATAAATTATATGCACTAGAGATCATGCATGTTACTCTTTTCACTTAACATTATACTTGTCCATTTTAACATTATACTTATTTGTCGTTTGCAAAAACAAATTCGTCCAAATTTTCAAAATCAATTTCGTTGATATTGTCATATTAAATATTCTTTATTAAGTCTTTCTTCAAAATAATAATAGATTAACTTAAAATTAGAATGACAGGATTATAAACAAAACCAGATAATTTTGTAAAATAGCTATAGATTCGAGTAATCAACGTCTTAATGAAACTAAAATAATTTCAGAAACAGAAGCTTAGTCAACTATGAATAATAAATGACTTGAAGAATTTTCTTTGCTTCTTATAGAAATGAAAAGGAAAAAAAATAAAATATATAAAAGCAGAAAATAATTATTTAAAATTATAACCTTAAAAGAGCCCTGCAAAAATTCCTTTATAATTTTTTTTTTTTTTAGGGGCCTCGGTGGCCTAGTGGGTAAGAGCGTATAAAATACGCTGCAAACAACGAGGGAGTGTGGACTCGAATGCCACACACATTGTAAGAGTTATTCTCCCTTATGACATTTATAGCCACGCCTGAACAGGAAAGGCTGTGTAATTTCCTGTCCACATTTATGTGGTAGAGAAATGCATTAAAAAAAAATTTTTATAATATTCCCAATCCAATCTATAATATTCCCATTACAAGAGAAGCCATGATAAAAGAGAAAAGAAGGACGAAATAAATTCTATTTGAATAGACAAAACAACACAACAAAATTAAAGAGGCTATATCACCGAAAACTTTAATTCAATCCCTGACTATCATAACTAAAGCAGAGAAACAAATTGATTTTACATTACAGCTAAAAGCCTCAATTTTTATTCAACCCCATTCTAGTTAGTGCTCTAATTAAACATTTATGTATATAAATTGCATGGTTCGTTAATTTTAATCGTAAATATCATTAACATTTTAATCATCATTTGAATATATATACATATATATATGTATATATGTATGTCTGTGAAAATTAATAACGATTTTTCATGACACTTAATTTAAAAGTGAAATTTATTAGTTTTTATATGCATATGTACCTATTCGTGATGCAATTATTACTTACATATATATTTGAATAAGAAAATTTTTTTTTTTTTTAAATTTTAGTTAATTTATGATAACCAACAAAAATATTGCATTTTATAATTTAAAATTTTAAAAACGCAAAAAAAAAATGCACATTTTTTTTTAATAAAAATAAATTTTTAAATACTGATTAAGAAGTCATTAATAATTAATTTAATCAGATACTATAGTATAATTAGATTATTAATGTATCAATCAAAATAACGGTATATTTATGAAATAAAATAAATGCTTTTAACCTCACATTAACAATATTCATACATACACGTTGACGTATCCAAATAGATAAAATTTTGAAAAAATATTTTTTAATTAACCCCTCGTAAAAGTTCAATAAGATCATTAAAACAAAAAAAAAACCGTTAAAAAAATTGTGTAATTAATAAAATTTTAGTTTGTAAAAATAAAACGGTAAATTTAATCATTAAAATATTGAAGGTTAAATAAATCAATGATTTTTAAAGTGATTTTTAAATGATTAAAATATTCAAATTTTTAATTTTATTTATGCTTAAATATTTTTTAATTAAATTTCACTATAAACTGCCTAATAAGTAAGTAAGTAAGTATTTAATTAAAATAATATTGAAGATAGAAAATTTTTTAATTTTTATTAAATGAATTTTTAAATAAAAATAAATTTTGTCAAAATATTACACTTTTAGATTTTTAATGAACGATTAATATCGTGTTGTATATCTCTCTCTCTCTCTCAATTATTTTATATATAGATATATGCATATACGTATATGGAATTTATATGAATTAACATCTTAACAACCAGAAGGTGATGAGTAATCCAATGCTCACGTCGCTTTTAGTCTAACGTCGCGTTCTAAATAAAATAAAAACCAAAAGCTAGCGTCACTTTATGAAATAAATTAAATTATATATGTAAAATTTATGAAAATTATATTGTGAATACAACCAACAACCAATATAAAATAAAAAAAAAAAAAAATAAAAAAAAATATGTATTGTCAACGCGAGTAAACGCGAGTAAGTTCCATTTAAATTAATGTATTCTACTTAAACGTCAAAGTGACGCGAGCAATGGGTCATCACCTTAACGACTGCATTAAAGATAAATAAGTACTACAAGAAAAAAATATATAAGTAATCAATCTATATACTATTGATAAATATTCGTTAATTCGAAAAAAGCAGTTACCTAACTGAAATATCAATTAACCTCCAAGGGGTCGCTATAATATAGTATCACCCAACCCTAAATACATATATGACGTATATGATAAGTATAGGTATAAAAATGAAAATATATGAAAATAAAGGCAGACAGAAGTCTCCAATGGTAGGTATCTCCTCCAATTTTTTTTTTTCGTTAAATAAAGCTCTGACCTTTATTAGGTAATTAAAGTGGAAGACACCAAAGTTTACAAAAATTTGTGGCATAATACATTTCATTCTTTATACGTACATATAATTTAATTTCAAAACTATAAAACATCTTTTTAAATTTATTATTGTTATAAATGAGAGTAAACTGCTACGGAAGAGGCATCTTTTTTTTTTCTGAGTCTATCTTTATTATGTTAAGAAAATTAAAAAAAAAAAATAAAGTTTTTCATTAAAGAGATTTTTAATTTTTTCGTTTTCAAATTAACATTAAAAATACATCCGTATAATTATAGTAAATGAATGTGGATTCCATCACACTATTTAACATAAATCATTTAACCTCATTGTTTGTAAATTGCATAAATTGCCCAATTCAAGATATTTAAAATATTTACCTTTCATTTCCATAAAAATTCCATAAATATTTCATAATTATATTATAAATTTTATAATATATATTTAATTTATAATAAATATTTAAAAATAAAAAATACGTAATAATTAAATACAGATTTTTAATTATAAGTCTTAGATTCCAAAAAATAGTTTCTACCAAAAATGGTTGTTACCCACAAAAGTAAACAAAAAATTTGTAAATATAATAATAAATTATTCAAATAATTAATATGCAAATGTTATGATATTCGCAACACCTGCTTGTTACTCGCTAATAGTGAATTTTAAAACGTTATAGGTATTTACTTAATGTTTCTGATGGACTTAAAATAGCAATAAAAAAAAAAAAAAACGTTTTTTAATTTTATTAGAATTTGTTAATCATAAAACGTTACAAAGTACAAAAAACTTAAAAAAAAAAAATTTAATATATGTACATATAATTTCCAAATAAGAAAAGATGAAAAAATAAAATATTTAAAATATTGTACAATATCAGAGTAACCAAATCATACTTATTATTTTCTGAAAGTTTTCTATTCAAATCGAGTACATGACGTCTTTTCTACCCTTTCCAAAACAAGAAGTGGATAAATTTTTTTTTTTTTTTTTTAATGCATTTCTCTGCCACATAAATGTGGACAGGAAATTACACAGTCTTTCCTGTTCAGGTGTGACTGTAAGTGTCGTAAGGGGGAATAACTCCTACGACATGTGTCGGATTCGAACCCATACCCTCTCGGTGGTTACAGTGTATTTTATACGTTCTTAGCCACTAGGCCACCGAGGCCCCAAGTGGATAAATAAATAATTAAATAAATTTACTTATGTCTCCACTTTTGTTCCACTTTTTTAACATTTCTTTTACACATGTTTTTTGACATTTTTAAATTAGAAAACTTTTTTGAAAACTTTTCTGAAGTTCTAAACTATTCGTTTTTAAGTAAGTAAGATTATTTTTGTTATGGTCTGGCACAAAAAGTAAGAAATGGTCAATAAACGCATCAAAAAAGTAAATTTATCTAATTTTTCCATTCTATATTTCAATCACTTAAAAAAAAGTTAGATTTCTTTCATTTTAAAAAAGTGGAAAGAAAGAGGATTTAAAAAAAGGAATGGAAAACATTATGGTCTAACCACTGCCTTACATAAGGTATAATAAGTTAAGATGGCAAAACAAATCCTATTATAAGATAACTAACCTAAAAAAGATATAAGTTAAAGTGAAAGTGGTAAAAATAATTTTTAAAGAGCAAATGGAAATAGAGAGCCAAAAACAAGAATAAATTTCGAAAATTTAGGAAAAATTACCGAAATAAAAATTTTAATCAACTAAATATTTAAGAATCAATTAAAATGATGTTTTTTTGACGATTTTGTAAAGTCGTAATAAAAAAAATTGGGTGTATTCACTTAGTTTTATTTTTTTTTGTTTTATAAAATTAAAAGCCATTTTGACTTAAAAAGTAAAATCAACCTCAAACTAAACCACTAATTCCAATCTATTCTAAAAACATTTTTCTACTTTCAAATTGACGTCTTTGTTTTTTAAAATATTACTAGAAACTTCTATTAGACTCCATTTTTGAATTAATATTGCCATGCAAAACAGTTAAAAGTTAACTTATATAGCTACGAAATAAAAAAGAAAAATAAAAAATAAAAAATAATAAACTTTTTAAAAGAGTAATTGAACTTCTTTTTGTATAATAATATTGTTGCAAATTGGTAACCCTAATAAAAAAAAAATTTTTATTGCAAATATAAATAGGGTAAATAAACTTTTAATATTTTGAAATATACTTTTTTTGTTCGCTTTACAATTAAATTGATGAGCAAAAAGTAAATGCATTACATATTTTCATATAAAATATTAGACTAAAAGGTCTAAGCATCAAAATATACTTACAACTATGGTTACAACTATGATATATATACTATATACTATACAACTATGTTAAATATACTTACAACTATGAAAAACTAGCAAACAAAATTATGCAATTTTAGTTTTTTTTTTGTTAAATTTAAAATTTGAAAATTTCTTTATTTTCTTTAATTTTTAGCTCTTCTGTAACAAAAATAATTGAATGAATATTTTAGAAGAAGGCTTTCGCTTTTTTTTTCTTTTTATCTTTTTTAAGTTCATCTTAAAGTTCATAATAAAATCTTCACTAAGTATCTTCAATTGCATCATATTTTAATTTTTAAAATATTAAAAGAAAAATTTTAATGTTATATCTGTATATATGTATGTAAGTATGTATGTTTATATATAATATAAACCAAATAGAAGTATTGAAAGTGAAATTTCAATTCAACTGTGACCCTCATCATATACAACAATTTGATACCGCACAGTTAAAAGTAATAAAAAGATAAAAACAAAAAGATAAAAAAAAAACATGACTAGACTTACACTCAAGAAAAACTAAAATAAATAAAAAATAAAAAAAAAATAAAAATTGAAATGGATAAGATTTGCATTAATAATTTTTTCTTAGATTTTCTCCACCTTTACTTCAATTGTTTGTTGCCAGTCAGTTTTTATTATTTGTTGGTTATGTTGTTGGTGTGGTGTTGTTATTATTGTATGTTGAATTTTGTTTGACTGTTTTTTTTTTTTTTTTTTTAAATTAAAATCATCATTTTGGAAGATAGTTATTTATTTGGATTTTGTTGCAACTCTCGATTAAGTAAAAGTGTTGTGAAAAAAAAAAAGAAATAAAATTAAATAAAAAAAAAAAAAAAAAAACAGAACTAAAAAAAATTTTTATTTATATTATCTTCAGATACAAAATGTCAATCTATAATCATAAGTAAATGTAAAGGTGTTGTTTTTCGTTCAGGTAAAAATTATTTTATGCAAATGTATCCGCTATTGAAATAAAAATAAAACAAATAAAAAGAAAAACGAAAATGAATATTAAAACATGTTATATATTTTTCTTATTTTTTTTTTAAGTAAAATTTTATTGAATTGTTTTGTTTTTGTTTTTATTTTTAAAATTTAAAGTTTTTCTTTATGTGCTTTGTTTTTTTTTTTTTGAAACTTTTTTTTTTTTTTTGTCTTTTCTGAATAAACGACTCCATTACTTTAAAAATGATTGTTGGTCAAAACGGGGATAATTACGTACTGTTTTATCTAAGATGCTCTACTCAAAAAACATTTTCTATATAGATTCACTCCATCTTTGTTTTTTTCTCTTTACACCTAAGTATAAAGAGCAAAAGTCATCCACTTAGTTATTTATTATTTATATTTTACTAAGCTTCAGTTTATGGAATCAGTATAGTTTCACTAAGCCGATGATTACTCGGCTGTAGTTCTTATATAAGACTATATGAAACATAAATATTTTTTATTTGTGCGCCATCTATTATCTTATACTAGAATTATTTTTTTAATTTATTGTAATATAATATAACGTATGATATTAATGATGTTAATAGGATATACAATGTATATATAAGCCTATATATATACTAATTATATATTATAAAAAAAAAAAATCTGTATTATTCAGCTGACCCAGCTATGGGGTTGAATCTGAAGTATTTCGATTAAAAGGCTGATGTCTTTTGGGTGATTTAATTCCTAAAGATTTAAATATTCTTTTAATTCAGTTATAAACTCACTTAAAGTTTTTTTTAATTAAAAATATTTTCACTATCAGCCTAAATATATTAGAATAATAAATTTTCAAAATAAGTGTTTCTTTTTTTGAGTTTAATTAAAGCCCGTATTCTTAACGTATTTTAATTGAACCTTTGTAATTTCACAAGAAATTATAATTTAAAAGTCTTACGTTTATATGAAATTTTGATAGCATTAAAATATTAAATGCTATTTTAAATTGATTGGGTCAACAGTCAGTTTTTAATTTGTGGAAATTAAGTTTTTAAGATTTAAGCTCTAAAATTGACAACCGATGATAAACAATTATTCTACCCCGGTTATATGTTTAAAGTTCATGAACATTGAGATGTAGAAATACAGTTAAACGCAATTTGAAAAGATTCGTTAAAACTCCCAAAACGGGTATTTTTAGCAATGAAAACTTTCAACTGGGAAGTATTTACTTCCATGCCGAATTGATAATCAAATTAAAATTTTTAATATACCTTTGTCGTATACATAATAAAATAAATTATATTGTTTGCGTTCTTTTTACCCAAAGAGAAGTAGTTGTGAGTTGGAAGTTTTTGGTAAATGGAATGCTAATTTAACATAACCATATTTACTCCTATATATATATACTCTTTCTCTAAGACTACTGTAGTGATGTAATAAGATTTTTGTTTTAATAGGTATCCAATAATAGGTACCAATATCAAGAAATGAATGATTAAATGCCAAAAGATTTTTTTTTAAATGTTAACACTGCCTTTTTAGATACAGTCTCCACATATATATTGGTTTAAAAAAAAATTAAACCTATGCGCAGAAAGCTCTGGGCATGTTTTTATGTATGTTGCAATCTGTTTTGATCACATTTTTTTTTTTTTTAAATTATTCACATAACGGTATATTGTTAAATTTTTTTTTTTTTTTTTTCCATTTTACTAAAAAAAATGCAACAATTTTTTGTGCAGGCGTTTGATTTAAAATTATTATCATAAATATCTATTTATATATTTCACCGTAAGCGGTATTTTCTATAGATTTTTAATTAAGTATATAAAACCTGATAAAACATTTGTCAAGTTTTCGTCAGTTTAACACTAATCTCAAATATTTTTAAATATTTTTCTTTTTTTTTTAAGATTTTGTACATAAGCATTAAAATGTTATCCAATGTATTTTATTCAATTCTATAGATACATACGAATATAGGTATATACCTTAAAAATACAATTATCATGATATATACTTAAATATATTAATAAATAAATATATATAAGTATATTGTATATAAATACATATATGTGAAATTTGATCATATATATGGATATGTAAAAGTTTAAAATGAATTTAAAATTAACCATTATTCAAGGTTAACAACACCAAAATATAGTAATTACGAAAAAAAACAAGACAGAAAACAAAACCAAGTTTAAAGTTTCACTTGCTTTGTATATATATATACCTATGTATATACCACCATAAAATATTTATATATTAAAAATGTCAAGTATTAAAACATGAAGTATTCAGTAGTTGGTATAATGTATTTGGTATTGCGCCAGTTAAGCAGGAAATATAATGCAATAAAAAAAAAAAAAAAATTGGTACATTTTAATAGCATAAGTATACACATATATATATAGTTATACAAAAGCACCTAACTATATTCTTGTAGTATATGTTATGTATGTTTGTATGCATCTTAAGATATAATTTCTTTTTTTTTATTTCATTTTCAAGAAAATGTATAAGTAGTTATTGTATAAATTTTACTAACTGATATTTTTGTACTATTGTTTTTAGTTGGTTACATCAATGTAATGTAGGTACTGTTATTGTTCTTTAAAGTTGGCATAGTTAGTTAATTAAAAAGTTAAGTTAAAAAAAAAAAAAAGAAAAACATTTAATGCAAATGTCGTAAATACTATTAATTTGACGTATATAATTTAATTAATTAACCCTTTTGCCATTTTCGTACACAATGTCGAACATTAACATTAACCTAATCCAGTTTTTCTTTATAAGAGAAGAAAAATTATACGTTAACTTTATAAAGGCATGTGTAATTTGTGAAAAATTCTGCGGAATCTGATAAATATAAGAACTCCTTTGAAATTTATGTATAATTTGTAAATTTTGTTTCCTTTTACTTCTTCCTTTCCTCTTTTGTAAGAAATTAAATATTAATTGTAATAATGTATGGAATGCAATTGATCCATAGAAACAAACTGTACATTTGTATTAAAGAAACATTTAATATTAAAGGGAGATGGTTTTAGTTGGTTAAATTCTAACATTATACCTGTGTGTAATTTTCGATGTTTCAACAAACCTCATAAAACAAAAATCGTATGTTACTTTTTGCCTTAGCTGACGTTGAAATACTGCTATAGGTTTCTACTACAATTCTACAACACATTTTAATTAAGAAAAAATAAAAACAATGTTATTTTCAAATGTAAGTACATATATGTAATATTCCGAAAAAAATTAAAGAACTATAGATAGAAAAAAATAACAAATTTTTTGTAATATAGAGATAAAATAATAACAAATAAATAGAGACATATAAATATTAAGTTAAACATTTTTAATTCATACTGATATAACTCACAGATAAAATTTCACTACAATAATTGATCTGAATCCAAATAAAATGATTCCAAAACTGAATAATCAAATATATGTTAAATATATAAGTTAACATTTATGTTGTCAAAATATTACAAAAATATTGTATAAATGGAGTTGGAGATCAAAATTGACGAATCGAAACCCATAAATGGAAATCTACAAAAAAAGAAACCAATAATTCAAAAAGGTGCAAAAAATATTTAAAAAAAACCCTGATTTTGTAACAAACTCTAAAGTTTATTGCATATACGCATACTTCAATATTAAAGAATATAAAACAGTATGGGCTGTCGCGATAAACTCCTGCTAAACAAATTATTGAACCCTAAATTTGTAACCAACTCTAATGTTCTTCCTAAATTATCTTTTTATTAATTTTCTTTTTATGGATGTTTCCTTAGATATATTTTTTTTGTGGTAAAAATAATTATGGATTTAGATTTGTTGTGGATTTTGGGACTCACCGGTATAATTGCTTTACAAATGCTTCATAATATAGACATCCAACTAAATAAAGTTCGTAAATTGTATTTGTTTTGAATTTTATGATAATTTAATTATAATACTTAAGTGTGGAATTAAATTTAATTATTTAATCATTAACTTACAATTTTTAAATTATATAAAAAAGGATTTTTTTTCTTGTCTTGCAAAAATTTTTTTTTTTTATTTTTGTAATTTACTTTAACACTATATAAGTATAATTAAGTTACTATTCATATTATCTAAGTATTACTTAATTATCTTAAAATGTAAATTACAATGTATGTATACTCAAGTATAAAATAAAAATTAAATATAATTTCAGATTAAATCAGATCAATTTCAGGGTGTGGTAATTTTCTTTCATTTTATTTTTAAGAAATATGTACTTTATATTTTCTTTTAAATAAAATCAAATTAATTTATTTATAATTATGTATCGAATCATTCAATTATAAAATTAGTTAAATATATAAGATAACTGTTTTAATAAGTTTACATTAAAAAAGAAAATAAAAAAAAAATCAAGGTAAAAAATGAATATTTAAGTTTAATGGAAGAGAAATGAGCATTAATACGTAAGTATATGTAAATGTTGCAGAAATAAAATTTTAAATTAAAAATTTTGAAATATCAATTAAATTTTTAAAAATAAAAATATAATTAAAGAGTAGTAAATAATATGACCTTATTGATTTTTGATAACACTGTATTTTTAAGTAGTTTGAATATTTAAAATGAAAATTAAATAAAAAAATTTTAAATTGTTCATCTGTAGCAAGGAATTATGTATTTTTAAAGGCATTCCATTCATTTAAGTCTTAAAAATTTTATTGTTTTTTAATTATAGCCAGATACTTATTGGTTTTTACGAAATTATTTAAATTGATTATTTAATGCAATAAGTGTGTTGAATCTTTAATTTTCTTTAAGAATCACTGTTTTTTTTTCATTGTATTAAAACATATGAAAATATAATGTCATAAGACGTAATTAGCCAACGAATAGCTTTTCCGCTCTAAAATAATATTGTAATACAAACTCAAGATGTTTAATAAAATTGAAAATTAACTTATTTAGGGTAACTATATGCAAAGTTCAAATTCTTTATTTATGAAAAATTGATTAAGAATAAACAAAAATATTTTTATCTAATCTAATCAAACATTTTTAAAAAATAACAGATTATGTACTTTAAGATATGTAAGATACTTTCTTTAATTTATAAGAACTAGTTTTATATTAATAATCCTCATATCTCAAAAGATAATGCAAACATATTATGTATTATATTATAGCAAAACTATACTAATGCTCTATTTATAATTTCAATGGTTATGTTATTTTTTTAGAACCACACTGTTTAGGAATGAAAGCTAACAAAAGCTTTCATTCTTATAAAATGAAAGCTTTAAACAAAATTAATATATTCATATAAAAGTGTAAAATTTTTTTTTTAAGTTTTGTTAAACTAACGACTTTTTTCAACAAAATTACCCTGCAAAGTACCGTATTAAGAAGATTTAGAATCTTCAACCTTAAGTACATATAATGAAAATTTTAGATTTTAGAAAAATACAAAAAAAATTAAAGGAAAAGATTAGAACTTAGAAGAACTTCCTCTATATACCGTACTAATCTATATTTGGTACTTATCTACCAAAATTCATCAATCATTTTTAATTCCATCAAAATTTTAAACAAGCCCCCTTGAGTTCTTCTAAACATTTGAGAGTTATTTTTTTTTATTTTTGGTTTCGTCATCGCATATAATATGATGAGAAAATAAATTAATTTTTCCCCCTCCGCCGCCTCATATTATTATATTATATACATAAACAGTGTATATAATATTTTGATTTGACCGATGTTTGAACACGAGATTTTTTGCCTGAAAGACCCGCAACTTACGCACTGCACCATTGGTCAGATGAGGGTTAATTAAAACTCTTTAAATTTAATTAAATATTCCTAGATTTCAGTTTTTTTTAAATTATAAAAGATTTCATGTACTTGAATTTAATAAATTTCGGGGTTTTGCCCTCAAAAAAAAAAAAAGAACAAAACAAAAAACAACAATAATGTATAAGTATTAAAATTCTTTAAGTACCAATTATAGTATTAAAGGTTAATTTAAACACGCTAATAAATTAACACACCTAAACAATATTCATCTGTGATATCTGTATACCTTGAAAAGGTAAATCAATTATTTTTAAATATTAAGTAAATAGGTATTTAATATTAAATTTGCTTGCAAAATGTTATTTTTAAGATTCTTAATCTATTACTTATTTTTTTATTTTAAGAGTATCTATAAGATTGATTTTTTTGCTAAGTGGACCAGAAATAATAATAAAAAAAAAAGTTTAAAACACGAAATTTATTAAAATAAGAAAAAAATAAAATACAGATTTATTAGGGATCATATTTTTATTTGATATGCGGAAGTTTGATATTTTACTTCTTTTTTTTTTTTTTGATATATTTGATTATAAAGAAGAGATACTTTGAAATATAAATATATGAACAACTTAAACGGCAATGAATTCACTAAAAAATATTAATTAAGTTAATTGAAAGATACACAAAAAAAAAAACAAAAAAACAATTTATCAATTAGAAAAATTATTAATAAAATTTTATTTTTATCAAAGAATTGTGAAATTAACATGAATTTGAAAGATACAAATTTAAATTAGTATCGTAATTCATAATAACTATAAGTACAGTTATTTAATAATGAAATATTATACGGGTAGAGATTAATACGGTTCTATTAAAATAGTATTCAATAAGAGGGCGAAAAAAATGTCGAGCAATTAACCGAGTATATTAAAAAAAACATTTATTTTGTATGCAACAGAAACTTCTACGCAGTGATTC
This sequence comes from Poecilobothrus nobilitatus, assembly GCA_947095535.1. NCBI lineage: Eukaryota > Metazoa > Arthropoda > Insecta > Diptera > Dolichopodidae > Poecilobothrus > Poecilobothrus nobilitatus. Next base: position 258,669,594 of record OX352774.1, on the reverse strand, counting down.
AATGATTCAGTGATTCAATGATTCAGTGGCTCTATAAAATAAATTCTGTTTATGATCAAATTTTTAAAATATCAAACAAGAGAAAAATTTTTATATATTAAAGTTAGATCCTATTTCACCAGCTACTTATTATAGTCAACTTACAATCAAATAATCATTTTTTTTTTTTTTATATAAGTGAGTGTTTTTTACTAATCAAAACTTTATTGAGTTACTTATTACCAAATTATGATTTTCGTGCAACAAAAACTTATCAAAAAAAAATGATTATTTGATTAGTGATAAGTGGTTGGTACAATTTATATGGCCTTGGTATCAAAAGAATAAGCTAAACAACTTATGACTAATTGATTCACAAAAAATTTTTATTAAGATACGAAAACCTCCTATCCTTAAAGTGACTTTGTACTATCCCAAAATAATTTTTTTTAAAAAATAATTTAAATAAAAGTATGGTTTATAGTTTTTTTCAAAAGAATTAGAAATTTTGTAACGTGTTACAAATTATTCTATTTATTTAAACAAAAAAGAAATAAAACAAGAACTTAAAGTTATGAAATTGCATATTTACTTTTAGAAACATTTTTAAAATTATTTTATTATAGTCATGTTTGTTTTGACATACTTTTACTTTACCTAGAGTATATCTAATTAAAATTGTATTACATTCTTATAATATATTGTGTATAAGTAACACCTTAATTAAGTCATTAAAAAATTTTGTAAAAGAAATATTTATTTCAATTTAAATAAACAAAATAAAAAGAATAGAAAGGCACACATTTTCATAATATTAAATATAAAACAATTAACAGATATGAGAGGTTAAAAATTGTGCAAAATGTTAATTTCATATCACTGTAAATTAAAATATAAAACTGTAAAAATATAGATATGCTTTCTATTAATTGTAACTTTATTTAAAAAAAAAAAAAAAAAATGTATGTCGTTTAACGCTTTCAAATTGAATAAGTATTCAGTAGAACTCGAGCTATAACCTTTCGTATATGTACGTACATATAGGGGTTTTTCTGACCTTAAAGGTCTTAAATATGTACATACTTTATTTGGTAATTTGCTTTTGCAAAATAATTTTTTCAAATAGATCAAAGTACTTACGATTAAAATTTCACTGCCTACATTTAAATATATAGTGTAAAATGTTTGTTAACAGACGGATGGATAGGCGCAAACGGTGGTATAACTATAGTATAACCATATTTTTGCAATTTTTTTTATTCTTTTGGAAAATGAAGCAGAAAATTTTTAAAATTGATGTCTTATTTAATAATTGCTTATTAAAGTTCTTTAAATTTAATTAATATTTTATTTATGATAATTTTTTTTTATGATCATCGTGTTCCTACCAGCCCAGAAAAATAATTGTTAAATATTTTTTAAATAAATTTACACAAAGATTTAAAAATCTAGAATAGAATAATTTTTAATGAGTCAAAATACTAACATCTTTTTAATAAATGAGTGGAAAATGTTGGGTGATTCTGGCAAAAAAGTTGAAAAGAGCTTTTGAAACGGATAGAATTGCAGCATAAAGAAACTTATACATATGTGCATATGTGTGTATGTACAAGCAGAGTGCAGACATACATTTATATTTTCTCTATGATTGCATTCTAATTCAAAGCAAATACACCGATAGATAGAAATATTCTATTAAATAAAATGGAGAAATGCAAAATTAGAAACAAAGAATTACCATGGTTTAAAGAGTTTTTGACATACTCAAGATACTAAAGTCAACAAGAGCACATCCGATGCAATGCAAATACAAATATAGAAGTTCCTCAAGGTTCAATTCTTGATGTGATTTTATTTTTAATGTATGTATTTAGATTACAGCAACCCTAAATTATTGTTAAGTTTCTATATTCGCTGACAAGACACTGATTTACTTTATAGAACATGATATTTCTCACCGTTCAAGAAACATAAATATGGATCTATAGTAAACTTATATACAACTAGTTAAATTGAAAAAGTTTAAGCTTAACGTAAATGAAACAATATCCATGTCAATTGGTTATATAGGCATACATTCAAATCCAAGTATAAAAATAAATAATGACAAAATTGAATGTGTTAAAAGTATAAAATATCTGGGTCTTATACTTTTTTGATAAAAAAAAACTTAATTTCAAGGAGCGTTGTAATTATGTGCGCAGAAAAATAGCAAAAATATTGCTTTTGGAGAAGGATTCAAACAAAAATGTCTAAGGCTTGTGCAATAAATATTAATAACACAATATTTTTGTCTTATTCCAATTACTGCTCCACTATATTTTTCCTTTGTTAACAACAACAACAATTTAACCGATTGCAAATATTACAAAATATAGGTATGCGGATTATCCTAAGTACGTCATACGAACACATATTCGATACGCATGCTAAACAATTAAAAATGGATGAATATTAGAAACCGGCTGATCCTTTCGTTTTAATATTTAAATAAAAATAAAGAATAACCTACTTCACTTATATACAGTATATTAAACACATTGTCTTGAGACTTCAGTTATACAAGAAGATTAGTACACAAAATGCATTACTGTACAAAGTCGCACAACTTTTCAATAAACTCCGTAACGGCATAAAAAATTAACATAGACTTAAGTAATATATTTTAAAAAAAATTAGAGAATCACTTAAGAACAAATAGTAATTAATATAAAAGATTTAAAAATTAAATGTAATTCTTTTAAAGTTTCTTCTGATTTCTTCTACTATTAAAGTAAAGTAAACTAACAATTCAACAATAAATTAATGTTCTGGATCAAAGTTTAGCATATTGGATTTATAAAACACTATTCATTTTAGGCTTAAATTTTACTTTTAATCTGTTTTTAAATGTATAGAAGTTCTTTTAAAATTAAGAAGTTAACATAATTTGATATTTTAAAATTGAAAAAATCGTAAACTTACGCGAAAAAAAAAAACAATTATTAATGTTTATTGTACTCAAATTTTCTTCTCTTCCCCTTTTTGATAAAAGAATCTGATCTGATCTACTGATTAAACAGTCAAATTGATTTATAACCCATTAAGTAATATTACAATAGAAATAACTACCAAAGTAAATTTTATTATATTAGTTATTATAATTAAGTATGTACTTATAGTTTAAAAATCTAATCGGTTCATTAACACAGTAATATGGCGAACGTAATTTATTGTTAATTATTTAAATAAATTGCAAATGATGAATTTCAGAAAAAAATTACAAATTATTATAAAAAAAAAAAAAAAAACAGGTCAACAAAACTATTCCCATAAAAATGTTCAAAGTTTATTTTGTAAAATTTAAGTAACAAAACAAAGAAAAAATATAATATTTTTTATTTAATCATAAATCATTTTAAAAAATCGATTTTCACATAAGTAAATTCGAATGTATACACGTACATATATAATAAATATTATGGGGATAATCGATTAGAAGTTCAATTGAATTTTTTTTTTTTAAATTTTTATTTTCATTCAAATGAACGTTTTTTCATTTCGATTTTTATTCATTATTATTATCTATCTATCGAATATTTGAATCGATTGAAATTGTTTTGATTTTACATTATCTAATTGCAATTTTTTTTATAGATAAAATCGCAAAAATCAGTTGTTTGTATTGTACAAAAACAAAATGTTTAAGTATAAGTATAAAATTTTTGTGTTAGTCCCTCTGTCTGTTAAATTACTTTTAATTTATGGAAAATTATAACAAAAATTATTTCAAATCAATTATAGTATAATCAAGGATAGTAATAATTGTGTATTAAAAATCTTTAAGTTAGAGTTTGGTAATTAAAAAAATGTTAATGGCAAAAATTAGTATACTTATTGCATACTTTGAAACACAATATGTGTCTAAGAAGTCACCAGTATAGAGGTATAAAACTATTTTAAGTCTCAATTAGAATTATTATGGAAGAGTTAGTTTGGAATTTACCATATTATGTGTACGTATATTATAAATTTAATTTTTCTAAAATTAAATACGTAAATATTATGTCATAATTAATATACAAATTTAACAAATTCTTATACAAATGATCTGAATGTGATGACATGACAATGAAAATGACAAAAAAAGAAAATATATTTAAAAACTTATATTTTATATAAATTGAAATAATAAAAATTACGTTTAATTGATTGATTTACTTTCATTCGATGTTTTTTCAGTCAGACTGTATCTGTATATATTCCGCTATACTGAATCCACGTTTAGGCAAACGGACTGTCAAAAATAAACCGTTTAGATAAACTATTGAATTAAAATGTACTATAGTCAATAATTATTATTATTTTAATTTAACCGTTAGGCGAAATTTTTATAAAATGAATGTTTAAAATCTTATAACATCTAAACTTCTGTTAAAATTTACGAGCATTCTAGATTTTAAAAATGATTTTTAATAATTTAACAGACCCATAATATTATCCAATAAAATAGAATAAATTTTCAATTTTAAAAAATCGCTATACCCATTACTTTGATCAGATACTTATAATATTAAAATGATCAAAGATATGCATTTGGTAGAAAATTTCAAGCAGCTGCTGCTACTGTCATAATACCAATAATACCTACCAAAGTAAAATACAACAAAAAACATAAAAATATTCTATGTACTAATTTTTTTTTTTTTTATTATTATTATTTTATTTTTTAATGTTTTATCGAATAAATCAAAATCTGGCAAAGTTTAAAAAATAAAAGCAAAAAACTGTAAATAAATGTAAATAAATTTATTATCTATCAAAAGTTTTCTTAATAATTTTTTTTTTTTTTTTTTGAATTTTTATTTAAAATCTGCATAGAATTCAAAATAGAAAAAAAAAAAAAAAAAAAGAAATATTCGCAAATAATATTATTTAACGATATATCAAACTTCCAAGGTAGGGTTACCTATATTTATTTATATTTATTAAATTTTTTTGTTTCTTTCGATTATACAATCGATGTTTTGTTTTTTTTTTTTTTTTCGATTCTTTCCATTTTTAGATTTTCTGTTGTTTTCTGTTGTATTTTTTTTATGTTTTGGTTGAAGGAAAAAAAAAAAAACGATTTGAATTCAATTTGAAAGATACAATTATTAACGCTTTTAAAGAAAACGCCTTAATTTTTTTTTTTTATTTGAAATTTAGCTAAAAAAAAAATTTACTACCATTTAAAAAAAAAAGAGTTAAATATAGAAAAAATAAAAATCACTTATTATATTTAATTTTATTTTTGAACAATAGTTAATTCTTATAAATGAGAATTTGAAAAAGCAAAAATATTTATAACAGAAAAATTTCGAATCACCTTGCGGTGAATAGGGCATCAAGGTGAGGCTACAAGCCATCTGTTGTCTGTTATGACAAAAACAAAGAAAAAAAAAACCTTTTTTTTTTAAACATAAAAATTAAGCATTAAAAACTTTATATATAATGTTTATGTATATTTATGTATGTTTATGCACGTACAAAATTATATTTAAACAAAAATTCGGAAAAAAAAAATAAATAAAAATCTAAGCAATGAAAAGTCCATAGAGAAAAATTGTACTGTAAATTGAATTGCCTTTTGAATTGAATTGTTTTTTTTCATAACAATAAAATAGTTCTATCCTTTACAATGTTATTTTTTTCTTCGTTGCCATTGGAGACGGAATCGGCTTTTCCATATTTAAAATTAGAAATTATGCCTTATCATTCAATTAATAATTAACTTCTATATTTGATTACCGAACCTTGTTCAACCAATACAGTGGTAATAAAAACTTTAAACTTATTCTTTGATGTAAAAAAGATATCTGGTATTTGAAGGGTTAAAGTTTTTTTTATCGATAGCTGGTTTTGGTTCTCCTATGTAAGATATTCTTAATAACCTTGGTACAACATTTTTTTCTGAATTGAAATTTGTTTAGGAAATCCTTAATTTAAATTTATAGGATAAGAATATATAGGATCGTAGAAGAATTCCAAGGATGATCCCTCCGGTTTATTAAAATCTAATCTGTATAAAACTGTACAATTTCGCCTGTTTATTGAATGAATCCTAAAATTTGTTAATATAAAGTTAAAAAAACAAAATGGTTTGATCATAAATGAAGATGCAAATGTGACACAGACATTTTTGCTTTTATGAACTTATCTTATATTAAAATTATTTAGAAATATAAATAAAAGATCTTAAAAACTAAAATTAAGTTTACTTACAACAAAATTTAACAAAAATTAAAACTGAAGTTTTAGTGCCAGACTGTGATATAAAACAAAAATAAGTACATTAATATTATGTAGTTACATAGATAGTATATATATAATTATTTTTTTATGTAATCATAATAAAGAGAAAAAAAATTAGTCTCTTATAAGTAAATAATAAAAAAAATTTTATTATTTTTTTTTTTTTTTTTAGAAGGTATATGGTAATTTAATTCCTGAGTGAATTTACACAGAGTCACAATTCACAAAAAAAAATAAACAAAAAGAAAAAATGTACAAATATAAAAAATGAAGAAAACATTATGAGAAATTCAAAGAATAAATCATGTTCTTTGTATTGAACAGATTATTTTTTTAATATCTTTGCAACAATTAAAATTTAACCCTCTATCCGACAAATGGTTTCAAAGAACTGATTTGTGCAAATAGTTTGGAAAGATACCGATTTTTCGAAGAATGTAAAAAAAATGTGTTGAATTGATTGAAAGAAAATTAAGGACTAATAATTTTGGATTGAATTAACTTAATTAAGTTAAGTTAAAGTTAAGTTAAACTTAATTAAGTTAAATCATGTAGGATTTAAATTTATCACGTGGTCAGACAATATTTAAAAAAATTATAAAAATTTTCAGCGATATTAATTAATACTTAATTAATAATTAATTAAGGGATTAGCCTAAATAAACTCGTACGACGTACAATTTTTATACGCGAGGACATTTGGCGTATATTGATTCTGAAATTCATACGTGTGTACAATTTTTATACGCCCAGTACGTCCATACGTCATACTGTCGTATATTGATCTTGAAATTCATACAATCCGTGTACAATTTTTCATTTGAACTTTTATTTTTAAAAAACCATGACAACCTAACAAAAAATTTCTTTATACGCTACAGTATGTCGTTCGGATGCTCTCATTTAAATATATGTATGTACATACATATTTAAAAATATTTTGACAGGAAATATACGCCGTACGCTTTTATTTAAGTACCTACCTAAAATTAAAATGATAACAAAAACCAACATACCTAATAACATTTTATTCATTGCAAACGTTTTGAATATTTACAAAATATCAAAAAATCGTCTTATTTTTTATTCAATTTTATATTCACATTAAATTTAAAAAAAAAAAAAATCCAAAAATAAAGAATGACGCAGCTTCTGTTGTCAAATTATATTCATTTTATTTTATTTTATATTCATTTATTATCCTGTATTCGGAATCGTGACATTATCAAATTATTCTATTCTTTCCATTCGTTCTTTAGAAATTGATAAACAAAAAAAAAAAACTCTTTTTTTTTTTTCTTTTTTAATCTGAGTGTAAAAAAAAAATTATACTTTTTTATATACATCCATAATTAGTATACACGTATGAACAAATGCAATCCGAACAGTATTTTCATATACCTACATACCAATGTGTACGTACATTTTTTGTTTTGTACAAACTTGGGGGTTAAAGGAACATTTTTATGGTACAAAAAAAAAAAAAAATTATTCTTAAGAAGAAACAGAAATGAGTAATAAACTAATAAACAACATTTTTGGTTTTTTTTTTGTTTTTGAATCACAAAATTTCAATTTAATATGGAATAAAAAACAAAAAATAATATTAATTTAATAAAAAAATTATTTAAAAAAATTCATTTACCTTTTACTCATATTTCCAATCATTAAAACAAAAACAAAAAGATTGCAATTAAATACTAAGTAATTAGGAAATAATAGAAAAAAAAATTTAGTATGTTAAATATTATATGTATGTATGTACATATATGTATATTCGATATAATCTAACCTAATTTGTTCAGGTATAAATAACTGTTCTTGTTGTATTTAAAACAAATACGAAAAAAAAAGCAAAAAAAAAAAACAAACTTTAAGAAAATTACAATACCAAACAAAATGTAAAACAGGAGCAGCAACAAACAACCATTACTACTATTTTTTCTTTTGTTTTTTGCACTCTAAAACGAGTTAAAATTTGATATTCTCACTTAAATTTAAATATGCCCAATGCACTTTTTTTTTATCTTTTTTTTTTTTTTTTTTTCAATTCACTTTTTATATTCGCATATATGTATATAAGTATATATATTTACACAAATAAGTTTAAGCTGGCATATGTATGTATATATGTAAGAATCATATTATTTTAAATTTAAATTAAAAATTTTTTTTTAAATTAATTCACAATAATTATTCACAATAATATTTAATAATGCATAAGTGCAATTTAATTGTTAAATAAATTATTAATACTTTTTATTTCGTTTTCGATGAATAAAATTATTTTTTAATTAAAATTTTTAAGATACTTTGAAAAATTAACAATAATACCTATGCATAAGTACCTACATATGTATAAATGCAAAAAAAAAAAAAAATAACTTTAACTATTTTGTTAAGATATTATTCGTTTGTATTGTTATTGTTGTTGTTTTTGTTTTATTATTATTTTTAATATTTTTATATAATGAATATAAAAGCAAAAAAAAAAAACACAAAAAAAAAAAACAAAACCGGAATTATAATCTTAAGATTTTTTTTATTTTATATGTTATATCTTAAATCGTATCCTATATAGATATTAATACACAATATGTTACAAAACTAGGTATAGGTATATATTATTATATATATGTATATATAAAAAAAAAAAAACTTAAGATAGGTAGGTATATATTATATTAGTACTTAAGACGGATTTCGCTTTCATTTTCATTTTCATTTCAAAATAAATATTTTTTGTCACCTAATTTAATTTTTTTTTTCTACATGTTACCATCTTTTTTTTCTTTATCTTTTATAAGTTAATTTATTAATTAAATTTTTATATTTAAGAAGAAAAAAAAAACAAGAATTTTATATGTACCTATTTATTTATTTTTAATTTTTTAAATATTTTTGCAATTTAAAGAAATTTAATCTATTTTTTTTAATTTTTAAAATTAAAAGAAAAAATTATTTCAAGTAAAAAATTAACACAATACAAAAAAAAAAAAAAATATATATATATAAAAAAAAAGTAGAAAAAATAAAACAAAAGACGATCAAACAAAATTATCCGTTCCAACAAAATTATTACAATATTCACGTTCGAGTTTAATAAACCAACTGTTTCTTTGATTGCTTATGTTTTTTTTGATTTCATCTAATTTTGTTCAACTTTTTTTCTTTATTTTTCGTTTTTTTTTTGTTTTTTTGTTAACACTCAAACAACGACATCACCAAGTCACCAACATAAACAACAAACAAATATAAAAAATTTATTCGATGAATCACAATTTTTTTTTTTTTTTTCTGTATGAGAGCAAATAAATTTAAGTTGCCTTGCCTTGTCTTATGCAAACCATTACAAAAGAGCAAAAAGTAGCCAGAAAAATGAAATAATACAGAAGAAATGCAATTTTTTCTTAATATTCAATATTTCAATTTTTAGATACTATTTTTTTTAATATTAAACTCATGTACATGCATACTTATAATATACTACAAAAGCACAAATATATGTTTGAATGAATGTTGGATTGGATGATGATATTATGTATGTATGATTATCATATAAAACTAACACATGTATATTATTATTTTGTATCTACCAATTTACAAAATATAATATTTTCAATGAATAGTGAATATACAAACATGACATCCCACTATCTTTATCTCAAATTAAAACTAATATTTTACAGTTGAAACCAGAATAAATACTGCAAACCGGAACGATATTCGCGTTTTTTTTTTATTTTGATTTATTATTTTCGTTTTTAGAGCAAAAATGTTGACAAAATGACAACAAAGGAAATTTTTTTTTGATTAAAAAAGTAAATATATAAAAATTAGAGTAAAAGATACAATTAAATCTAATCATACATATATATTTAGTGTTCGAATTAGAGGTGTACAACTACAACAGCTGATAACCCAATTTTTTTTCAGATAACGCTAAAGTTTGGGAAAAGCTGTCGTTGTTAATTATAGAGCGTTTTATGGCAGATTTTTTTTTTCCCTTACCAATCCTATAAGGAGGATACGGCATCCACTAAATCATTTATTATTCATATTTGTCTAAGTTTCAGTTTCTGGAATAAGAAATTTCACTAAGCTGTTAATTACTCGGCTGTAGCTATAGTACAAGACTATGAGACGTTTCCTTTATTTCTACGCCATCTATTATCTTATACAAGAATTATGGTTTTTTATTACATATTTAATTATAATTTATACCGGCCTTTCATATGGAAGGTCTCAGTGTTTGAACTCGAGACCTTGCCTATGAAAGGCCAGAGTCTTAACAGCATCAATGGCTGGATATAACAGATTAATTCGATTTAATTATGAAAGTTCCAGCACATTTTTATTTGGAACTTTTATGACCGAGCAAAATCTGGAGTCCAGAGAATTAATATGCGATGAAAAAACTATATATGTATGTACCTCAACATAACTAAACATTTGCAAACATTAACTTCAGTTAAGAGTACAGTTTGACATCTGTATTATACAATTATCATATCATGTTATATAATAACTATTCACAAGATGAAAGAATCTATATATAGTTTATCGAATACACAAAATTTCTTGGTCGACTTATTTCTTGTTTTGGTGCTTTAAGATGATAACCAGTATTAGGCAAGGTTCAACGAGTTTTTGCTGAAATTGACATGTTATGTGAATAAAACCATAATAATTGTAATTTTTGTTTTACATATTTTACCTAATAATTAATAAATTATTTTAAATAATATTAAAATACCTAATTAATCAAATAAATTTTATTTTCCAAAAATCCGTTATTTTTGCAACTTTAATTCTTTATGAACAACGCCATTCGCTTGCTGTTTTTTTGTTTGCGGTTTCGATTCGGATTTCAACTTAGGTATACATTAACATAACAAATATATACACTCTTCTTCTAACCCATTCCATAAAAACAAATAATTTAATTTATTTAACTACATTAATATAGTATCTTATATATAGTAAGTACACATACATGTTTACAATTTAACAAATCTACACTCCAACAGAATATATTATATAGGCGGTGTGGGTATGGAATATCGATGGATAGAAAAACTCTTGTGCTCTAAAATCAACCATCCACAATTCTTTGCTCTACTAAATCAAAACAAAAGCTACAGCAAAATAAAAATGTTAAAATACATTCATACATACATATTATATAAATTCATTATATGAATGCACCATAGAAACGTTTGCGTGTATAAAACAAAATTTAAAAATTAAAAAACCAGTTCTTTTGCAAAAATTTTTTTTTATTTTTTATTAAATGTTGACAAAGGGAGAAGTAACAAAATTCAAAAGAAGATCAAATATACATAATATCTCTCTCAATTTTATTTCTAGTAAGTGAAGTACAAAGTGGTGCAAAGTACAATATAATAAAAATTACAATATTTACAAATGTGTGTAAAGTAAACAGAGAGAAAGAAAATGAAAAAATAAACAAAAATCAGAAAAAGAGAGAAAAAAGAAAATTAAAAAAAAAATAAAAAACTTAAACAGAGAAAAAGAATACTAATGTGAAAAATGTATTATGATTTTCATTTATATAAACAATACAATGATACTACTATTGAATAAACTATTATCAATGATCATATATAATATAGTAAAATGATCCTGTTTTGACCATTCAGTACATTATTGACATAGTATATATTATGTGAAAATTTTGGCTGGTTGAATTTTGATTGCATTAACCTTGCGGAAGTTATGAAATTAATTTTGTTTTTTTTTTTTAGGTTAGATTATATAGCAGTTAATAACTAAATACAAGTATTTTATTTTAATGATTTCTAGAAATCTGCACATTACATAGTAAACTAAAGAGCCCTAACACACCTTTAATCTTAAAATCAAACCTATAATCTTTATTTTCTAACAAGTTCTTTTGACGTTGTCACGAAATTTCATTGCAGAATAAAACAGAATATTTCAGAAAGTTTTGATAAAAATTAGGATCTACCTTTTAAAATTTGTTGAGTCCACCAATTTAGCATGCACTGCAGATATTTAATAATAATAAATAATTATAATCGAACTGTCTGGTAAAATTTTTATTAATGATTTATTAACACTAACCTAAATCAATCAACATGAAAGTTAGAAAATAACATAAATTTTAATTTTGTGAAAGTAACGGTACTTCGCTACTTATTTTATTTTGAAATATTAAAAGATCACAATCTTTTTATTAACTTACTATATGGTGGAATGAATTTTAGAATCTAGAAAAGTCTTATAAGTAGAAACACTTTCCATTGAGTCTAGAGACTTGAAATGATTTTGGACACAATTTAATTAATGGTGACAATTCATGGACTTGATATAATTACATCAAAATACAGAAAAAATTTTAACAATAATATAAAAATTTTAGAAATAATATAATTATTTCTGTTGGCACATTACAGAATTAATTACAGAAAATTATACAGAAAAGAATAAAATTATACCGAAATATAATACAAAATTTTAGAATCAAGTAAACATGTCAAAAAAAAAGTTATAATTTGAAAACCACTGGTTGGAAATAAATGGATAATACCTATTTTGTTACATTCCTTAAAAATTTTTAGAATATCGCTCCCAAGTTTTCCTCAAGTTAGTTTTTCTTTTTGATTTCGTAGACTTTACAATGTCTACAATGTCTTTCAATAGAAATGTTGCCTATGTGCTAACATTTTTTAAGGAAAACTTCATTTTAACAGTAAAAAAATGTTGAAAATTTCCGAAAAATTCACTATTACAAATTTATATTCTATACTATACTTAAAAGTTCAGATTTATAAAAAAAAAAAAAGGGTTTTTAATATTTTTTTTTTATTTATATTCTTAGGTATCTAATCTTACTTAAAATTTTAAAATTTTAAAATATTAATTAAAATATTAATTAGAAATTTATTAAATAATAAAATAAAAATTAATAATAAACACATCTAATATTTTTTAATATAAATTATAAAAAATAATTATAAATAATTATTATTTTTTTATATTAATATTACAAATTACATAGGATATTGCAATATTACAAAACCATTGGCTTTACTAAGGCTATAAATAATTTTCCTTGCAGGCAAATTTTCTTTTCCTTTAAAATAACATTTGACACAATTGCATACTTTTTGGATGAAATCAAATATTGATATAATTTTTTATTTTTTGATGTAAGTTTTATATATTCACCATTATTTAACTAATGTTTTGTATATTCACCATAATTTTCGCCTAAATATAGGCAATTTGTATTTTATTATAAATAATTTCTATTTTTTACATTTAATTTAATAATTTAATTTATTTAAAATTGAAAAAAAACCATAATAAAAATATTTTGTTATAGGAATAATCTGCATATCTCAAAATAATTTTTTTTTAAATATTTAAAAACAAAAATAAAAAAAAAACTTACCTTCCATTACATATACAATGCTACCAACATCACCTTCCTTAATAATTAAACTTTTAGCTGCATATTTAACTGGATACATACAATCAACAATTTCTCGAATTTGTGTCATATCCAAATTTTTCATAAAATCATTATCTAATATGGCCGATTTGATTAATTCACGAGATCTTTAATTCAAATAAAATAAAAAATTTATATAAATTAATATTAAAAATTATTGTTATGTTAAAAAACAAAAAAAAAAAAAACAATATTTATGTGTTTCAAGGAGTGGTTTAAAAATATAGAACTTATATTTGTATTTATAAAAATGTTATATATTTATTAAATAACGGTAATTTGTTAAATAACCTCTATATCTATCTATATATTTAAACATTACACTTACACATTATCCTTTGGAATTTTTATTAAAGCACCTTCATTTAAACTAACCAATTCTGATAATGGTTCAGCTGAGAAACCTTGTCGTTTCATTTTTGGTTCAGCTAATGAAAAAACTCTTGTATTTTCAATACCAGGATTTACATCATTAAAAATATTTGAACGTCGTCTATCTAAAAATGCTTGTGTTAATGGTCTTACAACTTGACGAAATTTATCAATTTCATTTTGTAATTCAGATATTTTATAATCTTTTTCGAGATTTTCTTTTTGTACAGAACTTAAATCTTCTGTTAATTTTATTATTTTATTTTTTAATTCTTTAATTGTAATATCACGTTCTTTAATATCTTTATCTAATTTTAAACAATTAATATTATCATGATTGTTATGATTATGATTATTATTATTATTATGATTATTTTGTTGATTATTTATATCTTCAACAAGTACATTAAAATTTAATATTGTTGTATTTGTTGATGGTTCATTATTTTCTTTTTCATCAGTTGTTTTATTTATAGATGTTTGTTCCTTAAGTTTTTTGCATTCAGATGTTAAATTTATTATATATAAATCACGTTCTTTTAAATCTTTTTCATTTTTAAATAATTCATCATTTTTATCTTTTAATATATCGTAAAGGGAATGCAATTCTTTTCGGAGACTTAATATTGTCTCCTCAAATGCTTGTTTATCTTTTATTAAACTCATTTTTATTTCTGTTTTTTTTTTTATTTAAATTATTATTAATTTAATTAATTCGTTATTGTTTTTTTTTTTACCTTTTTCAATCATTTATTAATATTTAAGTTTTAAATTAAATCTTACATATAAATATTTAAAAAAAAACAAAAAAACATAAAATTGAGCTACAAAAAAAGAAAATTGAAGTTTTTTGTTTTGTTTTATATAAAATTTTGAACAATTGTCTTTTAAAATAGTTTTAAATATCACCTTGTAACATAATCTTTCATATTGTGACACAGACATAAGCTTATAAACCTTAAATTTTACAAAAGTTTGATTTTCTCATTTCCCGCCAAATTTAAAACTCACTACTCAGGGTTGTCAATGAAAATATTAAGATTAAATTATTATATCATTCGAAATCGCATTCGAAATCAATGGTGAGAAAATTCCAAGCATGTATAAAATCCGTTCACGGTAGTGAAACTTGGCTGGCCAGAAGAGATACAGAAGCTACAAATATTCATTAACAAGTGTCTCTGAATCATATGTATAATAACTCTGACCAATTATAGGAATACGCAACGAAAAGTTTTGAAAAACAACCGGCCAAGATCCAATTGAAATAGAAATTTAAAAACGAAAATATAGATGGATTGGTCACTTTCTTAGAAGATCTCCTAATTGCATAGTTATAGACAGACCATGGAATGGAAAAGGAATGTTGGCAGACCTAATAATACATGGCGTAGAACAGTGGGACTAGAAATAACACAAATGAACAATACATGGTTACAAATAAAAGTATTATCACAAATAGAAGATCTCCTAATTGCATAGTTATAGACAGACCCTGGAATGGAAAAGGAATGTTGGTAGACCTAATAATACATGGCGTAGAACAGTGGGACTAGAAATAATACAAATGAACAATACATTGTCACAAATAAAAGTATTATCACAAATAGAAGTAGATGGAAAAGCTTTGCGGAAGCCATATGCTCTCAAAGGGAGTAGAAAAAAAAAAAAAAATTATTATTTAGTTTACTTTAAAAATTTTGCACATTATTGCAAGTAAAAAACTAATAAAAATGTACATATAATAAATTATTTATTATATATAGATGTAGATGTCAGATAAACAAATTAGTTTGTTTTATTTTGATTTACAGTAAAAATATTTGCTTATCTTATACTGCTTATACACTTACTCCATAATGTTTATCTTTTGATATGTTTTCAATTGGGTTAATCTAGACTTAACAGAAATATTACGTAGTTTAGAACGGGAAGTTCGTCCGTTAGCGGACAATTAACATAAACAATTGAAATGTTTTAACATTTCGAAAGAGCTAAACCGTTTTTACAAGATTGATTATTTTATTGAAAAACAAAATTTAATAATATGAAAAAGGGTTAAAATAGGCTAGCTTTTGTCATTTATCTTAAATTATCTAATTATTATTATCATTATTATAATTGACATAATAACTATACATATATACATACATAATTTTGAATACTTTCTAAATCATATTTCTTAATTAAATATTATATGAGCAAATAATTCATATTAAGATTAAACCACTTAATTTTTAATCTATAAAATATGTATGTATAATCGATTAAATAAAAAAAAATCGATTACTATATATTGTAATATTAATTGATAGTCAATAATACAGTAAAAATTGCGATAAAATATACACTCAATTAACAATAAATAAATAAATAAAAAAAAAATTAAACTTTGATATGATTTGGTATGAATATCTGAAAAGAATTTCCTTAAATTAAAATCAAAAACGCTATCATTTTATATTTTATTTTTAGATTTTGAATGTCGTAGAGAATTTATTGAAATAAAAATTAAAAAAAAAAAAACAAAAAAGACACACATTCCACTTAAGATAAATTTAAAAAAAAAATTAAGTTATTATGTTCAACAATAGGATTTCATTTATGAATTTACGATGATTATAAAATTTTTCAACTAAATGAAAAGTTTGAAACTTCTATAATTAAATCAAAGTTCATTTCATTGCTGACCGACTTTTAAATTGAGTGAAGGATAATGACCCAATGAAAGTTTGATTACGATAAATAAAATTATTTTTCTGTCATTGCACTTCATCTAAGTATGAAAGTGTGTCCAATGAACTCTTGCGAGTAATTATAATTAGACATTTTTAAACTATTTTATTTGCAATACTACTTTATTATTCAAATTAAATTTTTTTGCACCACCTCTGTTTAAGAGCTATTAGGGCTGAAAAATTGAAAATTTGCTATTTTTAGGCAACTTTAACTTAAGTAACTGTACAAATTTTTCTTCGGCAAGACATAAAAAATAAAGCTCCAGTAATATATTTTTATGTGTGTTAAAGGTTTTTCTTAGTTATATAGGGTTCCGGACTTACAGCCTCTCAAAATTCCAGAAATGTCTTATTTTCACATATTTTCTCATTACAAAAAATTTCTTAAATTTTCAAATTTTTGTGCAAGTCTTTTGGAAATATGCGCTTTTAAAAACCGTTAGTTTACATTCTACCTTGTATTATGTAGCGATAAATTTTGCAACAAAAAACATCTGCAGCGATTTTTTATGAGACGTTTATGTGTTTACGTTTTGATGTCAAATTATTTGTTTGAATATTAAATTTCGAATTTTGTGAAAAATCCTGAGTACATATGCAGCACTAACCACTAAACCACTTCAATCGCTAAATCGAATAATAGCGTTACATTCAGCTGAACGCACTCATTATATCAATTATAATGTAAATTTTAAATTGTTAATCTGTTTGAATACGAAAGGAAATTTATTTTCTTTTATCTTAACATTTTTCAACTCTTTTGCTATTGGTAATTTTCAATTTTCTCGAATTTTGTAATTTCCAACAGAATACACTAAGCCAATTTTAATTTCGTATTAACCTCAGTTGAAAAAGTGATGGTTGATTAAATTTAGAAATATACCTAACATAATACAATTTATCTAAATTACAGTATTTCAAAGTTGAGAGAGAATTTTATGGCAATAATTTCGGGACGAAAATTTCTTAAAATAGAAGAATTCTACGCAACAAAAACATTTTTTTGTGTTCAAATTTTTATTTTTAAGGCGAAAAGCAAGAACTACTTAAATTAGAACTGCACTAACCTTAATGTAATTAAAGCAGACTAACTACACTTTTAAATATGTAAACATTAAAATCATTTAAAAGATGGAACCTATACGAAATTCAATAGGTTAAAATAACTTTTTTATCAATAAATGGAGTTTCTAGTTTCTTTGATTAGTTAACGGTTTTTAAAAATCGTTTTCCGAAAATTCTTTCGAACTTAATAAAATTTAAATTTAAATAATGAAAACTGTAATTCCGAGGAAATATTATACAAATGCATTAAGCAAGCACGTGTTCTATTTTGTTAAAATTACAATACATTCTTACATACAAGAGAAAGAAAATACGTATTGACAATAACGTCTTGTGACATGTTTTTTATTGTTTACTAGCTGTCACTTTTTTCAATATAATTTTCTAAATATAAACTATATTATACAAGTTAAAAATGCAAATTACCTACTTGTTAAAAATAATTTTTTATTTATACAAGTGTTTAAAATATAAATGGAATGTTTTGTTTTTTAATAACCATGTCAAAGAATATTATTTAAAATATTACTATATATACATATTTTTACAAAACTGTTTTACAAAATTAAAACTAAATTATTGATGAATTTAAATTGATATTATTTTCAGTTTATTACACTTTATGTTAAATTTAAACAGCTTTCTTTTATAAAAAATAAAAATTCTTAAAAAATTTATTAATTATTATAAATATACTAAAAAAATCGATTTATATTCGATACAGAATATTTTCAAAAAATTATCTGTGAGATATATGCATCAATTAAAATATTTTGTTTAGATTAAACCGTTATTTTAATGTTAAAGTAAAAACTTAAATAACTTTTCGTAAATATATGCGATTAACCAAAAAATATTTTTTTTAATTATTTATTCAATTTATTAAAAAGCAACAACGTCCAATAATTGAATATTGTAAATCGATACTTATATGAATCTAATATTTGATCAGAATATTAAACTCCCTAAATACCGAAACATATAAATAGAAAGAGAGCTATTTGTTTTTTTTTAATATTTTATAGCTAGTCTTTTGTTAAACTGATTTTACTTTGAGCAAATCAGGAATAAGAAAAAGCAAAAGTTAGATTTATATTATATCAGACACTTTGTCCCATACTATAGGCATCAAGTAAACGTTCATTATTTTAGAGAAAGTCTATAACTAACTGATTGAGTCATCATTTACAGATGTTAGTAGATTAGTTAATTATATATTATTAGTTTACAATTTTTTTGGTTTATTAGTTTAATATAAGATTACGAATTGAGATTAGGATTAATTTTTATTTTAATATTACAGTTTTTATATTTATTTAGACTACTAGAGTTCAAAATATTACGGCTATCGTATTTTCACCCGTAATATGATGTTAAACAGACTACAATTATTTATTTACACTATTCATGTTTTGATTACTATTTATACAAACGCTCGTGTAAAGTCTGGCGATTAATTGAGATTGATTAAAAAAAGCTTCATAAGGTAGAAGACGAATTAAGTCAGTCTATGGTAAATGACGTAAGGCGAATCTTAAAAAAAAATTTTTTAACTAATACAATTTATCTAAACCACGTTACGGAGACCAAGCTTGACTTGACTATTCATGGATTGGTCTAATGTATATGTAATGAAAAGATGCTTCATGATATAGACGAACTATAGAAAACTCATTTGACCAACACATAATTAAGCGAAAAGTCGAGTTAGCTCTATATGGTTTAAATGACTTTCGTAATATAGAAAAATAGCGGATGGTTGAGTTAGTCCGTAATTTTGAAAAGCTCATCATTTACTATTTATTAACATTTAATTCGAGATTGTTATTTTTGTATCACCGAATGATTGATTCGGATCATGTTGAAATAAATTAAAGTCATTTGAAATGAAGATATTGAATTATAGAGTTATACTAAAGAAGTCGGTCTTATCAAACTTTATATATAACCGTTAGGATGAATTGGCCGCGGTAATTGGCAAAAAATTATTAATGCTTTTTTGACTACTTCACAAGACTAATTGTAACTTTAGAATGGGATGAATTTATAAAAATTAATTATCAATCTAAAAATTATATGTAATTTCGAAATTATATATTCTAAACATAAAATAAGTATTTTAATATTTTTTTTCATATAATTTTAAATTTCATATTTTATGATCGTATCCGTATAAATAAAAATTAAAATAAAAAGCACATATTTTTAGATTAATTCATTTCAATATATTGATACCATCAATATCAAATCAATAAAAATAAATGAAATGTAAAACGCGCTAATCTATTAAAAACATACCCCTTAACTTTTATTAATCGTAAAAAAAAAACTTTTTAATTATAAATGTGTTAAAATTTAACTTATATAATATCATAATATTTTGAATGCGAATTAATAAAAGAAAGAGAAGAACGGAAAACAAGAACGGGACTTGTAAGCAAAATATAAATTAACTGTATACACAATTCAAAATGAATATTGATGAATATTGAAAAGCGTTTGATACACAACAATATTATTGTAAATAAATTTAATTTAAATTAAGTTCTTTTTTTTTAATAAATTTGTAAATATATACATACATATGTAAAAATCTATGAAATTATTATTAATATATGTATACATATAGAATATACATATCATTTAATTATAGTATATGTATTTGTTACACAAATGTCATTCATATTCACATATCAACACAAGTAATTGAAAGTTTGTTGTGTGTTTTTTTTTTTTTTTTATTGTGTCCCCCATTTTGTTAACGATACTTTTAACTTAAAATAATTTATTTTTCAATTATTATCAATTTTTTTTTAATATTATGTAGCATTGTTTTCTAATTGAAATTTATTTACATAAATTTAAAGATTTTTCAATAATATATTAATCAAATTTTAAATTTTATATTGAATTAATTATTATAGTTAAAAAAAAAAAAAATTGATCTAAAATATTGTGGGTATCATTTTTTTTTATATAAAGTTCAATGAACTTTTTACTTAATAATTTAATTAGGGTAAATAACTCGTGTACTTTCTCGTTACTGTCTACAAAAGGAAAAAAAACAAATGGTGTTTTGAAAGGGTTGACATGATAATTTTCAAACGATATAGAAAAAATCTAATCGTCTAAAATTCCGTTATGTGTAAAAAATAATAATAATAATAAAGAGATGTAGATGTAAAGCGCACTTTAGAAAAAAGGTGCACAATTTTTAAAATAGAAGTTCTTTTCAGTCACTGTTTTATTTTAGCAAGACGGAATCTGAAACTAAAAGAGTTTTTTAAAGGCATCCATTTTCCAAAAGGCAATAAAAATAGTTTAGAATTATTATGGCTTGCAACACAATTTTAAAAAATTATGAAAAATCAAGAGAAGGTTCAATTTTAAGCAAACCCTGTAGAAAATTTGTTAAGACATTTAAAATTATAATGTTGAAACTGAATTTTTACTTTGAAAAAATTTGTACAGATGTTTCAAAATAGGCAAATTTAAATTTTTGACCTCTAATAGCTCGTTAACCCGGAAAGTTAGTTAGAATTTGTTCTGAGGTAATTTAACGCGCTAATTCTCAAGTGTCTTTCTTCTCTCAAAGTTCTATTTAAAGGCTTTGAGGAGAAAACTTAAATTAAATTTAAAAAGAAAAATTGGACATATACCCATTAGAAAATTGAGTTTTTTTTAAACGTTATAGACTGTAGCTCCGTAATGGGTGTGCGAGTTATATAAAAAAGTTCTTCTACAACATTTATTTTTTTAAAAGACCTATCCATTATTAAAATTGCATTGTGCTATCTTAAAACGTGTAGAAATTTTGTAAGCAGGCGGACACAGTGAAACTAATAAGGAAATTTTGCAAATTCTTTTTGAAAAATGTGCTAACAATTATGGAATATTTTTTTTTGAAGTAAATTTTGCATATTGCCAAGAATTCTAAATTTCAATTAACACTATACATAATAATTGGATTGATAAAATTTTATGCCAAATTTAGAAAATATTTGAAAAATTTTTGTCATGAAAATTTATTCCAAAATACATTTCGTTATAAACGTTAAACTGAAAATTGTTTAATATTAAAGTTGAAAACAAACAATTTTTTATTGATTTTTAGTGAAACCACAACATGTACATCATAATTTATTAAAATATGTGATGTGAAATTTGATTTATTTTTAATAATTTTCTTAATTTTACACTTTATTTTTATGAATAATACAAAGTTCTGAATTTATTTTAAAGCAATTTTGTGTTATAAATCTTAGATGAGTTATTAATAAATTAAATTACTTATGTAGTTATAAAATTAATAGTTTTGTTGTGCTTAATTAAACTATTAAAAAGTAGTTAATATTAAATTGCGGTTCTAATGAAAATTATGAAATAAAGAATTTTTTCACTTACATATACTGACACCCGTTTTACACCCGTAAGACGAAATCATTTTTAAAGTACAATATAACCAGAAAATGACTAACACTTTTTGTATTATTTAAATATTTTTTACTGTTGAACAATTTAAGCTTGTTTTAAAGAAAAAAATATTTAAGACACCTTTAAAAAAAACATGGCTTATTACAAAAAAAAAAAAAGCAAAAGCTGTGTTCGTCCCTCTGACCGTCTGTTTACAAAATCTTCTGCACCGTTTAAGATAAAACAATAAAATTTTAACCATGAATAGGCCTCTTACAAAAATAATGATATAGAACAACTTTTTTATATATCCCCGCCCGTTATGGAGCTATATCCTGTCAAAATTGGAAAAAATCCTATTTTTAAATGTGTAAGTATATCTCAGTTTCCGCTTAACTCCTTTTCCATCTTTAAACGCATCTTTAAACAGACAAGACATTCTGTTGGCTTCATAAATCAATAAAGTTGTAATAAAGTTGTTAATAAAGTTGTTTTTATTAGTAATAATTAATAATTAATCAATCAAAGTTGTAATTTACAGTTATATGAATATTATAACAACATTTTGCTTACTCCGCTTACTCCACTTTGTTTGTCGTTAAAAGCTAAAACCTTGAAATTTTGAGAGAAAAATGATTTGTTATATAAGTTATCTGAGAAATTTTTTTTGTACTTCCCTCTGTTTAAGAAGTATTAGGAGTCAAAATTGAAAATTTGCAATTTTTATACACCTGTAACTTAGGTGCAAATTTTTTAACGTAAGACGGCATTTTGAAAAATGTACGGCTTCTTTTGTTTTATATATTTAGCCTTTTTTTTTTTAATCAAAACTTAAACATATCTAACAAAAATCTAAAGAGTAAATTTTAAAAGTGACATTATTTCTTAAGAATTAAAGTAAGAATCCAAAAAAATACATTTAAATAAATTTCAAAACTTTGCAAGTAATGCAATGATTTTAATTTTTTCTTTTTTTTTAGTTTATTCCCATGCCACATAAATATGACATGGAAGGAAATTACACAGACTTTCCTTTGCAGGAGTGACTGTAAATATTGTAAGGAGGAATTATTCTAACGACGTGTGTGGGATTCGAACCCACACTCCCGCAGTGTTTACAACGTATTTCATACGCTTTTATACCCACTAAGCCACCGAGGTCCTTGATTTTAATTATTCTGAAATAATTTTTTTTATTTCGCCCCTCAGACAAGTGTCAGTACTTAAGGATTAAGTAAGGTAACCATTCAACTAATTATTGTCTTTAAGTTCCCGTTTCTAGATAGATTAAAGTGGATTTTTCTTTACCCTTGTATAACTAATTTTAATATTTCGCAAAAAAACAGCAGCTATACATGATAATTGGATTAATAAATTGAATTAAAAGTTGAATTAAAGTTAATTTTATCTTATCAAGTATCTTAAAAGGTATAATTAACCTTCTAATAAGTATTTTTTTAATGAATTTTATAAAAAAAAAAAAAGCAAAAAAAAACATTTTCTTATTCCAACCTACAAAATAAACCTTAACCTTTAGATATTTATTAAATTTTTGTATTTTTATTTTTCCGTGGTTTAATTATTATTCAAGTCAAAAATATTTAGCCCTTATGATGTAAACACCTCTGATACAATAGATAGTTTTAGTTAACTGAGTTGAGGTGGTATCAGAGGTGTTTCATCCATTCCACATCCATTTCAATTTTATATTAATACAAAGTTCAACGTTTCATTACAAAAATAATTATTTTATTTGTCGCAATTCCCCTAAAAATATTTAAACACACAAAAAAAAAAAACAAATCCTTCAAATGTTAATTAAAAATTTAAACAAAAAAAAAATTAAATCTAAACTTATAGGACCTTGTCCGAATTCAGCATAATGTTATTCAATTATGACTAAAATCATAAAAAATGGAGAATATATAAGAAAATTAATACAAAGATTTTTTTATTTAATTAATAAAAAATTTCAAAATCATCATTTTTGTCATTTTAATCATAAAAAAAAATTTAAATGAAAAATAAGATATTACAAAAATGGTATTATTCTACTTTTTATATTTTTAGAGCATTTTCAAGAAAATAAACAAAAAAAATATGCTTTATTATCGTTAATTCGTCAGTTTATGTCGAGATACTTTTCTATTAAATTCGATGAATTTATTTTTTCACAATACAAAATTTTCCGAAGGGAAGATGATTTTTCACTTTAAAATAAATTCCTTACGCCAACAATATGTTAAATGTTAGTTCGAGTGGGTTATTAACGGTTAGGTAAAAGATTTTATTTAATTTTGTTTCTCTTCAGTTGATGAAAACTGTTAGGCATCCGCATACCCTATTGTATTAAAATTTAATTATACTGACAACTATCACCGTTTTTTGGATATATTTGTCAACAGTAATTCTTCTAATGTAATCTCGTGTTCTAAGAATTATTAAAAATTTGATATTGGCTAAATATTTATTTCAATTTTGTAACAATTTTCTTCTTGGTTCACAATATTTTGATTCAAAAGTCTTTTCTAGTTCGAATCTAAGAAGTTGTCTCAATCATTTTTACGAAGTCATCATTTTAAGGGGACAAGAGATTCAGACGAATATAACAGAGGTAATACAACATAACATAACAGAGGTATCTATGGGATGTTACTATCTGAAGACTATATTTCATTTGACTGTATGTCACTTGACCGTATTTCAATTGACTGTGGGACGAATGCGTACAACTTAACTAGAACTTAAAACTCACTTTTTCAAACAAAATGTTGAAAATGTTTGCTCGA
This sequence comes from Poecilobothrus nobilitatus, assembly GCA_947095535.1. Classification (NCBI taxonomy): domain Eukaryota; kingdom Metazoa; phylum Arthropoda; class Insecta; order Diptera; family Dolichopodidae; genus Poecilobothrus; species Poecilobothrus nobilitatus. The sequence continues at coordinate 258,644,464 of OX352774.1, read as the reverse complement.
AGATTTTGTTCGTAATTGTGAGATATAGTATGAAGCTCAGTTTTATGCATTCGATCCTGTATTTCACTTGACAGTATTTCATTTGACTATGGATTTCATTTGCAATCAACTCTAAACTAATTACATATATGTTTTGCAAACATACTTTAACAATAACCCACTTAAAAAGCAGCGGCTACCGCTTCTAGACCCCTTTTAAAAAAATTATTAAAACCCTGATTTTGTAACCAACTCTAAAATCACTCCTAATTATATGTTTTACATACAATCAAATGATAATACAGGCAACTTGCAAAAAATACAGTCAAATTACATTACAGGCAACTGAAATACAAGTATAAGATGCGCTCCCATATTTCGCTATCATATCTTAATAAGACTAAAAAATATCTCTGTATGAATCAACACGTTTAATATTAAACCTCAAATCTTTTGAGAGTAAAGCTTACATTAATATTAAATTGTATTGGTAAATATTCAAATCAAATATCATTGGTAAATATTAAGTTTTTCTAAAATACATCAACAATAACTTTAATTAAGAATATTGAATTTAAATTTTGATTCTATACATTTTTATCTCAAAATGTTATTAATGTATAGCAAATTCATAAATTAATTTTATTCCAATCTGTTCGAGTAGATTTTTAAAAGTATTTCATATTCATACTTTTCTGAAAGTTCATTTTCTAACTTAACATAACATATATATAGCGTAACATAGCATACCATAACATAACATAACATAATGTAATATAATATAAGATATTTTAATGTTTTATTTTTAATTTGATTTTATTTTATTTTTAAATCACCAATTAAAAATAAAATTATTTATAAAAAAAAAAAAATTTAATAGCAGACAACATAATAACTACACGTTTAGACTAATTTTGTACTTGCGAATTTCTTTTTTTGTTTCTTTATTAAAAGCATAAAATTATAATAAAATTAAATTTAAACGAAAAAAAAAAAAAGAAAAGAAAAATAATAGATTTAATTCATAATATTCACGTACGAAATAATAAAAATAATGAATAAAAATAGAAGTTATAAAAAGTTGATAGCCTTGTTGTAAACTTGACTGCATTTGTTATAATAAGTATGACAACTTTAAAGTGTATACGCAATATATTTAGAAAATATAAAAAATAAAATTAAATAAAATAAAATAAATAATGTATGTCTATGTACTAAACAAATTTTTAAAATAATTGTTTTATTATTTGTGCAACTATGGTTCATTATTCTAAAAAAAAAAAAAAATTTAATTTTCTATTGGCATATTTTAAGAATATCTATACAGAAATCATTACACATAATATATGATCTAAATTTTAAAAGACTTTGATCATTTTTATGTTCACTTCAAAGTTCTCACTTTGAGGTAAAATACACATATTTTTAATTACATTAATATTTTGTTTTTCATAAATAAACGCAAAATTACCGTTATAAGACATAATTTGACATTTTTTTTTTAGCAATTAAGGCGTCAATTATGACGTATACCTAATTAAAACAACAGCGGCTTTTGCGGCTTTTTTAGATGGGCCTCAAATAACTTAATGTCTTTTTAACTTAAAATATTGTAATTTTTAAATATAGTTATAAAAATATAAAATAAGGAATAAATATAACATTTAAAAAAAAAAAAAATTGACTTCTAAAAGAAACTGCTAAAATCTATATAAATATGATGTCATATTCTTTAAATCACTTCTTGTAAGTTGTGATCTAGGTGGTACACTATTAAATACTTGAATTATAATTAACCCTTAAGATGTAACACTGATAACTTTTAATGGTATCTTCTTCTGTATTAGATAATTATATTGAATGTTTTAAATGTATATATTATAACGGTAATTCCCTTTACATATACATTTTCTTTTTTTTTAAATAACTATAAAATTTTCAGAATATTTATTTTTAATTATAGCATTAAATCATAAAAATGTTAAATAATCTAATAAAAGTTTTTCAATTGTAGATTTTAAAAAAAAAAAAAAATAAATAAAACTAAAAATATATAATCTTTTATTATTTGTGACATTAATTTTTATGTAACAATATTATTAAAAATTATATTTTAGCTGTTTTACAGCGACATCACATTATTAAAGTTATTTTTAATTTTTATAACATTTTATATTATTAGTTATTCATTATTTACGTGTTTTTAGTTAGATTAATTGTAGTAATATTTTTAATACACTTGTATTATATATTTACAATACTAATATTAATTTTATCCTAATAAACTAAAAATATTTTCAAAACATTTTGAAAAAAATATTTAAATAATTGTTCCGCTTTGTCAGTACATTCGTTCTTCTATTTGTAAAATTTTTAAAACCATTTACCATCAACTAAATTTTAGCCATAGATTTAACTATAGAACCGTTATTTAAATAATGGAAAAACTTTTTTTTCAAAATTTCCAAAATCATATAATTTTTATATAATTACAGTTCTATCAATATTTTTTTAATTTTCAAATCTCAAATGACAAGAAATTAAGCTTTACCCAGCAGGCCAGACGACATTGTATTACTATCTTGTGAGTTTGTAATGCGAAATGTCAAATTACTATCTACATGACGTAGGTGACATTTTTACTATCAAAAATTTCATTTATTAATTTTAAAAAATAATTTTTATTTAATTTGTTTTGAATTTTTTATATTATTTTAAATTTAAATAAAAAACATATTTGAGAAAAAAACATATGAGATGAATGTTGTGGATTACTTTTTTTATTTTTCGCCATTTTGAAATGTACGAAATGTCAAATTACTAGCTGAATTACTAGCTAGGAAAATATAAAAGAGATAGTTGACAAAAACGTAGATATTATTGTCAAAAATGTTCATGTTTTTGTACACTTTTTCTTCTGGTCCCAGCGTTATACATAAATCAAAACAAACTTTATATATTTTTAGAATAATTTAGAATTTAAATTTACCGTTATATATGAAATTGAAATTTTACCAAATTTTGAACAGGAAATTTCCAAACGCTTAAAACTAGAAGCCATTAAAAGAGAGAGATATGATCTTTTAAAAACTATAGCTTCCAATTTTGAAAGGGAATGATAAGACATTTGAATATAAGTATAGATACACAGAAAAATTGTTTTGCATATCTCGTCGTTTAAAATTGAGGATTAAAAAATTAAAAATTGACTATTAGAAGACTAGATGTCTTAGAAGATAAGGTGCGCCCTGATAATTGAAGATAGTGTCTCTTATATTTTCAGGATTTCCCTAATTCTTAAAAACAATTGTTGTTCTTGTTGTTTGGAAGAGGGATATAGACAACTATTCTTATACCTAGGCTCTGCGGTCCGTTGTGAACCAACCATGAGACTTTTTTTTATAACAGCGAGCTAGTTTATATCTCTAAAAAATTTGACAATGGTCCCCTGGTCAAAAGCTCTCACTTGGAATTTTCCCAATATCTCTCTCCCAAGATTCCTTTCCTTTGGGATTCTAGTGTCGGCCTGTTCTGTTTTAGTTCAGAACTTTTTTCGTCTTTTTCCTATCCGGCTCACCCCGCCTTCGCTTTCAAAAAAACAACACTAATAAAAATAATAAAATCTTGATGTAAAAAAAGAAATATCAGAATTCTAAAATGCTTAAAATCCCTTAATTTGACATACTGCCTTATTTTGAAGTAAAATGATTATTTTTAGAATAGATATAATAAAAACTATAATAATTTAAATTACTCTTATAAAAAACTTAATCTTCTTTGAATCATAGGATTAAGTATCGAATTATTATTGAATACACAAGTGAATAAAGATGTTACGTAACAAAATTTAAGTTTTCAGAATATTAAATTTTTTTTTTTAAATATATTAATCATAACATTATCTCTTTCAATTTTAATGAAAATTAGAAATGTGCCAATTAAATATGACGTTACAGGTTTAGCAACAGTTTTTAAGCTTAAATTATTGATCATCTAAAACCATTCTTCTTAATAGATGTCGCTCAAATAGCCAAAAAAGTACTTGTATTTCATAATGTATAGCCGAGTAATGAAAAAATAATAATTCAAGAAACTAAAATTTATATAAACAATAAATGGCTTTCTGAATTTCCTATACTCTTTATATGAAAAACAAATAAAAAAAAATTAGCTTATGTTCAAGATCAAAAAGAAATCGTTTATTAGTATAAAATTACAAATTAAATAATAGATTAAACAAAATTAATAACATCAGAAAGCGGGAAAAAAATAATAACTTAAAATAAAATTGGAGTGATCGAAGAACATTTATCACATGTTCTTCGATCTCTCATATCAAAAATGTAACAGAAATTATAGGAAATATTATATAAATGAAGGCAAAATATTAATAATCGGACTTTAGGGAATGATAACTAAAAACAACAATGTTAGTTAAAAAGAAAGTGCGAATACTTCGAAGGATTGGAATAAGTAACAAACAACTTACTGCAAATACTTATATTTAAAGCAATTTTAAACCAATACTTTTTTTTTTTTTTTCCTAAGGGAGGTGGAAATCTTCCAAAGACACCAAGAATTTCCCCCTTGGTAGAGTGCGTTGAAATTTCAAACTTTCGGTTGTATGAATATATTAGTTTGACATATGTTTAGGATACGAAGAGAATGAAGGCTTTAAGTTATACTGAAAATTTCAACTAAACTGAAGAATAGAGTACATGAATATTGAAAATCTATTGAAGAATAGAGTAAAGAATATTGAAAATCTCAAATATAAAAGAATCTCAAATTAAAGTATTGGAAATTAAAGAAATCAAAACTAAAGCTCTAGTACAAAGTGCACTATGTTAAGCCATCCTTAAATAAATGGATAAAGAAGATAAATTATTTATAGAAAAAAAATATGATATATTTATGTATATATATCTATAAAATAGATATTCAAATCATTAAAATGCTCAAATATTATTTTTTCTGAGTGTATATTAAAAAAAATTAAATAAATACAAAACAAAAAAACTTTAGATTTAGATTTAGATTTTTATTTTTTTTAAATTTTTTTTACTTTGAAATTTTATCTTCTTTTAAAATGTTAATTAAAATTTTTATACATTAAAGTCAATTACATATAAATAAGTAAAATGCAAGTATATTTTACATATTTTTTATATAGATACATAATATATAACAAAATTACATACATATATATTTATATTTATCTAAATATTTATTTATTTTATATATATATAACCTATACATATATATATATATAAAAAAAAAAGTCCTAATATTTATATTTCGTATTAAAGAAAAATTTAAATTTATAAAAAAATTTTTAATGGATTAATTTTTGTTTAAGTTAAAAATAAAACATATTTTTAATGGAAAATAAACAAAAAAAAAAAAAAAAAATGAAAGAAAATTAATTAGCACCTGTCCCTGTAAGAACAAAAATAAATTCTAAAATTCTTATTTTTATTTTTTTTTTCTCTTTCGATACTTTAAAATATTCGTTTCTTTTGTTTTTGAATTGAATTGATTAAATTACCCATATTGTTGGTAGATGTACATACATAATTATTATATTATATACAAAACTGCTAATACAATCTAAAAATATAAAATTTTTACACTTTACATAACTACATACACTTAAATTTTATTGTTAATTTTTTTTTTTTTTTTTTTTTAGTATCAATATGAATTCGAAAAATAAATAAAATTATCAATTAAATTCAAAAAAAAAAAAAAAATTACGTATATAGTTTTTACCGTTATCATAATAACGGTGATTCACGTTTTAAATACCCAAAATATAAATAAACAGAAAGAAATTATAGGTGTTATTGCCTTACTCTTAAATGGGCTTAAAGCCAAAGAATAAAATAAACAAAACATAATGCAATAAAATTAATTTTAAATTTTTGTCTGTGTACAATATTTTTATGAGAAGGTGATATTGAAAGTAAAACTATATTGATGACAAGGTGTAAAAAGTCAGTAGCGGCCTTCATTTAGCTATTTCATTAATTTTTAGAACAACACATAATAAAAAAAAAAAGAAAACAAAAATAAGAAAGTTTTTGTAATATCGCGAATGTTCATAACAGTAAACGCATTTAAACAAAATCACTTTTTATTTATTTTATTTTTTTTTTTACCATCACTTGTATTTAATTTAAAATTTTTCAAAACCAATAGATAATTGGTTTTTTTTTTTTTTTTTTTTTTTCAATTTTTTATTTAATTAATAATAAATAATTTAAAAAATAAGAAAATATTTTTAATTTTCACATTATTTTATTTAAAATTTTTCTTTTAAATAAAATTCCGTTACCGAAAAATTTACGAAAATTACAACGTTAAACGATTTTTTTTTTTTTTTTGTTTTTAATTTTTGATAGCACCGTTCATGGTCGCGATAAGTTGCAAACTATTCTCATGAAAAATTTTCGCAAAAAGCATTCCCTCAAGTCAATTCAACAGCGACAACAAAACAACAAAACAACAAGAACAACATAACTTTCAATAAAGAAGAAAAATATACAAAAAAAAAAAAAAAAAATGAAAAAAAAAAAAGGCTCGATATAAATTTATTTTGTTTTTGTTTTTATTATGATTTTTGCGCAAACATGATTTACGTTTAGCTAATAAGCAGTTCGCGCAATTTCAATTTCAAATTTATGATTTTATTTTATTTTTTTTATTTTTTCAATACCCTGTTAATTTCTTCGATTATTTTATTTTTTTTTTTTTTTGTGTTTTTATTAAATTTCAATTTTTGGCATTTTCGATTTTATAAAATGACAAGTCGATTGACATAAATCGATTCTGATTGAAAAATATTATCATGAACAAAACTAAGACAAAAAAAAAAAAAAAACACAGTGGAACAGAATAAATATATGACGGTCAATTAAAGAAAATAAATAAATATTAATTGAATATTTGAATAAATGCAATTCAAAGAAGAAAAAATAAATAATATTTATATGGAATTATTATTTTGAAGTGATTTTTTTTTTTTTTTTGGTTTTTTTTGATCAAATCTGTAGATGCAAGGTGATCATTTATGCATGTATTTAAACATATTCTTATGTATGTATGTATTACTATTTAAAATTTTCTCAATGATTCTGGGATGGATTTTAATTAATTTTTTGAATTATTTTTTTTTTTTTTTAAATTTATTTATAAAATTGATTTTTAATAAAGAGTGCATAATTGGAGGTGTTTAAAAAAAAAAATAATAAATGAAAAATTTTATTATAACACCTTAAAGCATTGCAAAAATTTTTCTATTAAGGTTAACAAAAAAAAAAAAAAAAAAAAAAAAAAAAACAAATTAGAAGATTGAAAGTTTTGTATTTTTTTTAATTTGAGATATAAAATATCTGAATGAATATACGATTTCTGTTACATATTTATAATATTATTATTCCTGTTGAACGTTCTCATATCGAATAAAAACTGTATTATCAAAGTATATACATAATAATACATATTTTCTTTCTACTTATATATATAGGTATATATGTATATATTAGAATTTTGTATTTTTAGTGAAAAATTAAAGAAAATTATGTATTTTCTTTTTGTTAATTTTATATTTGTTACAGTCTGCTCGTATACAAGGTGTCCAGCTGTGTTAGATCACGAAGAAGAGCTGGCAGGCAAAGAAAAGTTGTTCTCTATAACTGATGCACAAGTGTATATTCATAATGTTTCTTGTGATAAAGAGATCTAAAGTTTGCTAAACATCAGTTTATAGAATATTTTGAATATACGATAGGGTTCTATAGTATAGGCAACTTTAAAAAAAAATTTAAAAAATAATGGAATAAATCACAGCTATTCAAAAACAAAAATTATAAAGGACAATTTATACTGCAAAGCACGTGACGACACCGTAACATATTTTTTATTTATACTATGCATTTCTTATGAATATATTCATAATATATCGGCAACGAAATCTTGACGACGCTTTGACCCCGTAACGCGATTTCAAATATAAAAACTACGTAGCGCTTTTAGGCGAATAGGCGTGACAACAACCACAATTTTATTTTTTAAACAATTTTATAAAGAAAAATTCGCCGTCACGTCCGGGATCGGAAAATATAAGTACGTTCGGGGTTTTTTCAATAGAAATACAATTGTGTAGAATTGTATTTGTTGTAAATAGAATTGTGTTTACAACGCCGCGGATACAAAGTCGCAAATTCGTAAATGTATTGTAAAAAAAATTTGACAATCTATCGCGTTCGAAATTCATTTGACAATGTATCTGATACACGATTTTCGCAACTTTTGTGTATCCAGAAAATTTTTGATACATCATAGGAATGACATATGTAATTTTTTTGTTTTGAAGTTTTTTGTTTATTTTTTTGTTTCAGAATTGTTTTTTTTGTCGTTTGAAGTTAATAAGACGGGGTATTTACATAAAAATGGAAGACGTAACATAAGTTAAATATAAATTTAAATAATAAAAATAGATTTTAAAATAATAATTTTTTACTTTTATTATAAAAGAAAAAAATGGCCTTTTGCGATGTGAGAAATGAACTTTTAACAGTGAGACTAAAATATATATGTATGAGTCATGTAGGTATGCCTTCTCGCTACAATACTAAATTGTAAATGTAAATTATCATATGGTTTTAACTTTTCACACTTATCTGAGACAATATGTTAAAGGCATTCTGAATTGTAAGCTAAATACATTTGTATTATTAATATAATGTGTTTGACATATTGAAATTTTACATTGTATTATTTCTTCTGCTGTGTATCGGATTGTAGGTTTTTTTATGCAATTCCGAAGACACCCATTTTGTGCATATATTATGTAATTGAAGTTCGTGATTATCATCAGAAATAATAAATTATTCTATATGGATCATAATTTATACCATATAACTTATATTTTAATTTTTAAATTTTTTTTTAAAAATAATATTTAAATTAATAAATTAAAGAAATCAAATTGATCCAAAGTATTGAACCAGCGAAAGCGGATTTTTGACTTATGAAAAACGTGTTACATAATAATATGTAACCTAGTGTGATCTGATCCTTTCATTTTAACGTCAAATTATGTTTTGGCGTTAAATATGTCTGTTTGTAAAGTAAAAAAATTTAATTAAGAAATATACATATATACATATACATATACATATATATATTATGTACATATACTAGTAGATATACTAAATAAGTTTTTAGAAATAAATTGATAAAAATTATAATGAATGTACAAGTAATGCATTAATTTTATATAGAAAATTCTTAAATTAGATAATAAAATAAGTACATACTTACATTTTTAATAAACTCGTATTGTTAAATTAATAAAATACTTTTCTTTAAATATTTTTTGTCTTTGAAAATATTATATTTAATTGAAATAAATTTCAAATTGGAAAAAATTAAATTTTATATGAACATAACCAATAAAAGGTAAATTTTGTTATTTGTTTTAAAATAATTTCGATTCGGTTTTGTACAAAAATAAAAAATAAAAAATAATATTTAATATTATAATTTATTTAATTGTTTTATTATAATTATTAATAAAGGTTAATAATTAAAAACATATTATATAAATATTTTTTAAATTCTATAATTAACGAATACAGTTGCCTTTGTAAACTCTTAGATACCCGTACGAACCGTTAGTATGTTCACAGCCTGTCACTTTGCTTACAATATTATTTTTTTAATATTTTAGTATTTTAAAATAATTTGGGTGAGTTTTATAACTTCTAGCACTATGGGTTGTACATATATTCAAACTATATGTTTATATGTACATTCTTCAAAAGCAGATTCTAACCTTCCACATAACGATGGCTCAAAAGTCTGAGAATTTTTTTCTGATCCGATCCATACCTTTGAAGGTATATCTAGCTCGCTTATTTCGAGGTGTTACAAACGGACGAGTAATTTTATTATACCCGATCCTATCGTACGGGTATAATTAAAAATTTTATACGATGTTTTGAAAACACTATTTTTGTTCTTTTTTAAACTTTGAACATAATATTAAAAGTTTATATGAAAATTATAAGTATAAAATTTATTTTCTAAAATTCCATAATAAAAAAAATTTTATTAATTAGTTTTTTTTATTTTAATTTTAATGAGACCATTTATTTATTATTTAAATTTCGTTTGGTATATGTCAATATTTTACAGATGTGCCTGTGTTGTATAAAGTTTTTTGTCGAGATAAATTCTTAAGTATTTAACAGTGTCTACATAGTCCACAGTTTTTTGAATTTAATATTAAATTGGTTTTGCGGCATTGTACAGCTTTTTTTGCTTTTCTGAAAAAGTGAATTGTATTTGTTTTTTTTTTTTCAGTATTAATGGCTATTTTCCATTAAAAAAAGTCGTTTGATAAAATATTTAAGCCTATCCTTGAATTTTTTCAACCGTAAGTTTATAGAACATCTTTATTCAAATTTTTGGCCATTTATCAGATTTATTGAAATTTTTGGGACAAAAAGTATATAAGTACACACAAATATATAAGTACACACAATTTTGTGAACAAAATGTATAAATAAAAAATGATTTTTTACTCAATAAATCTAATATTTAAGCCTGTTTGGTTTGGAAAATAATCGTATCGTCAGCAAAAATATGAATTTAATTATAGCCCAAAGCTATAAGTATCCAAAGTATCTTAGGATACTTTTAATATTTGAGCTAGAGTCATTAATGTGAACACGAAAACATCTATTGTCTACAAAACTTTGTGTAATTTTTATAAGACACATGGGCATTTCCATTTGGTATAATTTATGTAACTACTACTCCATTATGCCAAACTGTATCAAATGCAGCCTAATTTCGGAGAATTTGAATCAAATATAATTTTTTGCTCTTAAGAGAGGATAAGTAATATTTTGCTCAGGTCTACATTCAAATTGTTCATTTGGTAGTGTATCTTTTGAGTTTAGAATTTTAATAATCTGTTTTTTAATTATATTTTCAAAAGTTTTTCATATTCCGCTTAAAAAACTGATTTGTTTGTATAGCTATCACTTATCAGGCTATCACTTATCACTTATGCTCGACTGATGTGATAGTATTGTTATCGCTTAGTATGGAGTATTGAGTTGTGCAGAAATCGTTGGCATAAAACTTAACTTGTTCTGACAAAATTCCATATATCGACAGTGATTAATTAATAGATAATTAGACAGTGAATTATACTCACATAAAAAAAAAATTGTTGTATGGTAGCCATTTGAACTTGTCAGTGGAACTTATTTAATTTCAATTGAGAAACTGGGATTTTTATAAAAATGAAATGATAAAAATTTTCATTACTTATTTTTTCAATTATTATTATTCAAACGAACTTACGGAAGAACATATATAGATAAATCGATTGATAATTCTATTCTAATCATATACATTTATATTTCTCCATAACTATTTCGTCATCCCTTAAATCACAATTGTAATGACAATTTTATTATAACCTTTAACTATATATAATTCATAGAAAATTTGATAAGAACATTAACATCATTCTTCAAAGTAACTCTTCACATTTTGCCCTTCATCATTCATAATTCTAACCATCCCAAACCCAATTTTTCAACTATCCTTCTCACATCCTTTTCCTTAAAATCAAACTGTACATTATGTCAGTATTTATTAAAGGATGCAACCTGAAGTTGCATCCTTTAATACATACTGACATGAAAATGAATACTGAGTTGAAAATGTTTTAAAGAAGGTGAAATAACCAAAAGTTAAGATTCAACATTACCTAAACGAACTTATCGTGCAGTTCCTTTGAATGATTTTCGATATTTTCCAACGTCCAAAAAAAAATTTAAATACTTTTTCTTATAGGTAAAGTAAGGTTTATTTTAAACAGTTGGCTTCATTTTCTTGTACAATTTATCACCCCAATTATAAATTTTGTAGAGTAATTTCCCGTCAAATAAGAAATAAGAAAATTAAAAAAATATACACCTAACAAAAAAAATGATAAGCAAAATTAAAAATCCTGATGTAAAATTGATGTAATTCTATAAAATGCGTTCAATAATCGTCTCTCTACTTTTCAATTTAATTTAGTGTTAAGATTTTTTTTTTTCTTTTAATGTATTTCTCTGCCACATAAATATGAACAGGAAATTACACAACCTTTCCTGTTCAGGCGTGGCTGTAAATGTCGTAAAGGATCTCAATGTCGATCAAAATGTCGTAAAAGAATTATTCTTACGACGTGTCTGGGATTCGAAACCACACTCCCTCGGTGTTAACAGCGTATTTTATACGCTCTTACCCACTAGACCACCGAGGCCCCTTTAAGATGTTTTAAGATTAAGATTGAAAAAGTAGATAAATTAACATAAAAATTATTTTTTACGACGACTGCGGCAGATTCAATATTTATCGAGAAATTTTATTTGAATAATTTTGAACAGAATAAATTAATTTATTAAATTTTAGTTATGAAAAAAAATTAAAATGTCTTTTCCATATATAAAAAATTGTCAGTTTCATTTTTGTACTGCAGATATTGTTGATCGAATCTGAATTGATCAATTCGTCGTCATTTGTTTCTTATATATTATTTTTTATTTATTTATTGATTATATATATATAATAAATATATGTATATACATAAATTATTAATTGAAGAGTTATATATATATAAGGAGATAAAAAAAAATAAATGAATAAATTGTTTTTTTTTTTTGTTTTATTTCGTTCAGTTAACAGAATACTATAAAATTTTGCACAATAACTGCAAAAATAAATTCCGTTTGACGTCTCTAGGGGCTATTTTATTTTTATCTTTCATATTTTTGTTTTATTTTCTTAAAAATTTCTTTGAAAAAATAATTTATTTTTATTAAAAAAAAAATAAAAAAAAACAAAAATATAAAAACAGACATTGATATGTCATCAATAATTTGTGCAATACTGCACAATCTCATATACATATCTGTATAGGTACTTGTATATAATATAAAATAAACTACGTTTAAAAATTTCAAGGATTCACAATATTACACACATTTTGTACGATTATGTAATAAATATAATATCTATATAACTGGATATATATTACAACCGTGTTTAATTGTATAACAAAATTAAAGGAGGTGCTCCCAAACATTAAAAACGTAACTAAAAGAAAATTGTATCAGTTAAGTCTTATGTATACACTTAGTTTGATGCATTTTAATTTAAGGGAGGTGTGCACATAGGTGAACTTATAAAGAGACTTTGAAATTTATACAATTAAAATGATTTCATAAATAATTATTTTCTTTTTGAATTTAAAATTCAGGTCATTTTATAAATACAACAATAACTGACCAAAAACAATTCAAAAGTTTTTGAAATTGAATAAATGCGAATAAAAAAAGAAATTGTTGATGATTATTTTTTTTTTTGTTTTTTGTTTCATAAAATCATAAATCCGAATATTTTTTAATCAAAAATTGCCTGAAAAGGAAATAAACAAACCATATTTTATAGAGAAAACTCTTTTGAAATAAAATTATTGATTAAGTTGATGTAGTTATGAATAATGTTACGTTAATAATAAGATTTAAATTTTAAAAAAAACATTGAATGTTAAAAGATATATTTTAAATCTTATAAATTTATCTGACAAGGTACTCATATTAAATGAATCTCAGTTTTCTAATATTGTTTGCGGAAATAAAGATTGGAAAGGCTAAAAAAAAACAAAGATAAATATTTAAAAACACACAACAGCATAGTGAACTGTAAAGAGGTGTAGAAGAAGAAGGAATTGTAAAAAAAGAAGGTAGTATGTCAAAATAAAGAAAATTGAAAGGTGTACATTTCTAACATTATAATTTGTAACTATAGTATTCTAAAATTATTGTGATTTTTCACTATGTAAAACCAAAGATTTTTAAGGGAAGGCATTTTCCTACTAAAGACTATAAAAATATAAGTTCTTTCTAAGGTTCTATCTAAAAATATTGCGGAGATATGATGAAAACAAAATCTTGCATTTGAATCAAAATTTTGAATTCTTTCTGAGAATTATTTTGAAAAATAACGGTAAATTTAAATAGCAAATTTAAAATTTTCATATAATTTTTAATATTGATTTATAAATCTAAAAACAATATCCTTTTAGGTTCAAAAAATTTTAAGCAGAATCTGTGGTATTTAAACACTGAAAAATAGGGCCTTTTTTCAATATTTAGAAGATGTAGCTTCGCAATGGCTGGGATAAAATGTTAAAATTTCCTTAACATACATTTTCATCATTTTGTATGTATTTGTAAAATAATTCTTTTATCTAACTACGAATAAATGACAAAGAGGTTTGACAAAAAACCTACTTAAACGTGCAATTCAACTTGTAAATAGAAAAACTTTAAAAAAAATTTTTCTGCTTAGGCGCTAGTAATCCTTAAAATACTTGTTAATCACTTTATATTCACATGTTTTTTTTTCTGTTTTTTATACGGAATATGAAATGATTTAAACAATCTTTATCTAAAATATTTGAATTTAAGAAAAGAATTTATTAGTATTTAATCGTATCAATTGAAGAGAGCGGCGAATTAAATGGTTTAGTTTAAAAAAAAAAGTAACAAAAATTAATAGTAGATAAACTATTGAAAAACGTATTGAAAAATAAAAGGACGAGATAAAAATTTGTAAAAAAAAAAAAACATTCATAAAAATTAAAAGCAAAAAAACAAAATTCAATTTAATCCGAGATAAAATATTTTTTTTTTACAAAAAAGTACATATATAAAAGTCATTATTATACTTTTTACATAAGTGTATAATTTATTTTACTTTGTCAAAATGGTACGATCAGATCATTAAAATTTATTTATTTTTAGCATACCTTAAAAAAAATTAAATGAATTTATTTCTCAAAAGCCGGTTTTCTTATACTTGTATAATTACATTTTGCAGTGCAGCATCATAAAGAAGAATTTTAAATTATTTAATAAATATTCAGATAACATACAAAAATAAAAAACAAAAAGCAAACTTTAGATAGGTATATTTAAAGGCGTTAGTGCATAATATATGTTATCTGCTAGAATATGGAATGTATTGCATTTAGAAAAATAAAAAATTATCACATTGATGCATCAACGAATTTTCAGTGTCTGTCAGTTTAAACAATATAATTCTAGACAGTTTTGTTTTAGGTGTAAGTGACACTAGGACCTTCTGATATAGTTCTATTGTGCTCCCCCTACTACGCGTTGTGGATTTTACCACCACTTCTAATACTTCGGTCAGCCCTACTGCCTAAATAAAGATCTGTATAGGATTAATTTTTAGCTGTTCACTTTTAGATTCACATATCTCGCTCGAAGTCATCGCAGTTTTTGAATATAAGTCTCTTTTTCTTCTTTACAGAATATCGCCATTTGGCATTATACCGCTATTTTTTAACCAATTTTTCTTAAGTGTCCCTGTAACCGGCAGTGTTCCGACAGGAATCCTGAATTCTGTTTTTTTTTTTTTTTTTGATTTTATGATGTTTTCATATCTTTTCTGAATATACCTTCCCAGAAGCTTCTTTAAATTGTCTGAGTCTGCATTTTTCATTCAATAGTTTGCTCTTACAGTTTTTGTCTTCGATTTTTAGTGCTTCTCTTAATTTGTGTTTGCCTATGCCACAAAAAGGTACAGTTCAGCATACTTATTCTACATCGTAAACTCTTTTATTTTGTTGACGGACAGACAATATAAGTCAGCCTGTAATATGACAAAAAAATTCAAAATACGAGAAATTTCAAAAGCATTTCAAGCTATAGGTAATAGTATTTCGTAGCGGAATTACCTTACAAACTTTTGAACTCTATGATAAACTAAAATTAAAGGCTTCTTAATTCCTTTTAATTTTAGTTTATACATAGGTATATGTGACAAATAATAAAATGAAAAATTCAAAAATCTGAGAATATGGAACGGAAAATTCTTATTTGCTAAACTACTTTCTAAAGTATTTTAAAGTGATTTTGTTATTGCAATAAATAAATAAAATACACCATAAAAATAACCACACTATATTTTCAATGTTATTATCACTTATCTTACATTAGAAATTAACGGTAGAACAAGAGAGTTTATTTTATTATGTTTATACTATTTTTCGTTTAAGTCCTTTTTTGTAACAAAAAATAATATTTTACAAAATAAAGTTTATAAAATAAAAATAAATGAAACAAAACACAAATATGTTAACTTTCCTAAAAAAAATAGACTATACTAGCCAGCCATTAAAAAAAATGAAAAGAAAAATACATTAGTTATTTGGACGAATCCCTAAATAAAACAATTAAGTGAAAAAAAGGAGAAATTATTGAAATTTTCATGTAAAATTTAAAAGACGTTATTTTGAAGTATTTGTTATTTTGAAATATTCTTTTTGAAATTTGTTTTTTTTCCCGAAGGGAGGTGGAAATCTTCCAAAAACACCAAGCATTTGCCCTTGATAGTGTCAGATTCTTACTGACTAAATCCACCTTCTCCTTTAGCCAATATAATGGAATGAAATCCCGACCTGCTAACGCAATATATTTCCTAAGGAGTAGTGATAGGAAAGAATAAGACAAGGAAGCAGAAACATTGAATTGGAAGTGGGACAATAAGGGAAATCAATGAATTCACCTATTATTATTACTATTTTGCTAACAGTGGCTATAGCCATCAACAATTACAACATGCAGTAGTATTTCAACTTCGACAGGCAGCCCAACTGTCACTGTAGCAACTATTATTTTTGGTATTGGTATTAGGCATTAATATTATCATTTACTACAGTTTTAGTGCCGTCAGTGGATTACAACACAATAGTTTAGTAATATGTAACACTTCCTGCATGATATAACCAAAGATAACTTCACTAACTTGTAGCAGCTGTTATTACTATTATTGATTATTACTATTATTACATTACTAGTAAAAAAGCCCGTCATACGACGGGTATAAGTAGAAAAATATAGCTTTTGTGAAAGTTTCCTCAGTTTTATGAACAATTTAATTTTAATAAATTTATTCAAATACTTATATGTATTATATTTAGATATTGATAAATGTAAAATTTATTGCTAAAGTGTTTTAAATAATGAAAAACCTCAATGATGCTGTGAAGTAGTTTCTTTCAAAAATGTAATAAAAATGATTATTTAATAAATCCCATCTCTTGTAAATTTCTTTATCAAGCTTTGGATTAAAAAACCAAAGGTTGGATTAAAAACCAATGGTAAATAAATTTTTGCCAATAGTAACAAAAATTTTCGCTTCGAAAAAAATACAGTACCTATCAAACTTTATAATTTTGAAACTAAACTATACTGATCTGATGCATTTACCTAATTATAATATATAGTACACTTGTTATATTTTTCTATGGTTGCCATAGCAAATGCTTCAAAACTTTTTTTGTTATATTTTTCAAACAAATTTTTACTCTATCTAATATTCTGCCTCTTTATCTGTAGCTTTCGTTACAAAATCTTCACACCGTAAGTTCTGCGCACCTTTTATGTAAAACAATACAAATTGGCTGTGCATATAAGGTTTAAGATTTAGAAAATAAAAATCATAAATAAAGCATAAAATTAAGAAAATATTACACATTCAAAATTTAATTGAAAATTGCGATTTTATAATTTAAATTGCGCTCCTTTAAAAGCTTTGGTTTTACGCACTGCTTTATTTTTTTATAATTAACTACATAATATATGTATATACCCATATTTTTATTCATATATCTATATTATGGACTAAACTTCTGATTCTTAAATTGTACTATATTATGGCAAAATTTTTAAAAAATTAAGAAAATGTTACTTAGCAAAATTTAAATAAAAATTTTATTGCAATTTTATAATGTTCTACTTAAAAATACGACCCTCTAAAAACTTTGATTTATACACTGCCTTGTTTTTCTTTCATTTCATAGCATAACATTATAATATTTATTGTTTTCTATCTGTTATATGGGTAAATATTAGATGTACGTTTCTTTCTTTTCATAGTATAACATTTGTTAAATTAACATTTAACATAACAGTAGGGCACGCTACTCAGCAGCAGCAACTTGTCTTTTATTATATTTAGATTAATTATAAGATATCTGTACATTATTACGATATAAAAGACAATAAATAGAATCCTTTAAATATCGTAATAGATTATTACGATATATAAAGGACCTTAAACTAAATTATAAAACAAAATTGAACAAATTGTGTAAAAAATTTTAAAAATCCTCTTTATTTAAAAGTTATCTAAAAAATTATCTTTAGTTTTTTTTTTTTTTTTTTGAATGAAAGAAAAAACAGTTATAAATAATTACCCCACAATCCCACAATATTAAAAAAAAAAATCATTAAATTACTTTCGAAAAAAGACCAAATACTGCAAAATGCATTCTTGCATTTTTTTTTCGTTAACTGTTCTATTATGCAAAATAATGCATAACTTTAGGCGAATTAACTTTTCATAATTTATTATTTATTAGCAGCAAGTTAAGGATTTTTAATTAAAGTTTAATTATTTAATTGAAATAAAAATTAAAATACATAGTATTAAATTCATTTAATATATATTGATAAAATAAATAAAAATAATATCAGGACAATTATGATTATTATTTTTAATTTTCTTTCAAAAGAAATTATATTATGTTTTTCACATTTTAAAGTTGATTTCATATAAACTTCATTTTTATTCTCTTTATTTGATTTATGAAATACAGTTGTATGTAATGTATCAATTTGTTCTTGTTTCGTTGATAATAAATTATTAAGTTTAATAATTTCTTCTTGTAATTTTTCAATTTCTTCATGATTTTCTTTATTTTCTGATGAATTATTTTTTATTTTATTATTATTTAAATCAATAGAATACTCAACAATAGTTTTTAATTCTTTAACTTGACCATTAATTATATCTATATGTTTTTTAATTTCGAATGAATCAACTAATGTTCGAAAATCTTTAAAAGAACTAAAACTTTTAATAAATATATCTGATTTTAATTGTAATTGAGTTAATGTATCATTTTCTATATTTTCATTAGACAAATTATGATCTAATAAAATACCATTTGTTGTTTGACCATTTATTGTACAAATTAAATTATATAATTGAATAAGATCTTCTGAAAGATCTAATAATGTATTTCTAGCTGAATTAAGACTTTGACCAGCTTTTCGTGAAATGCTTGTTAACATTTTATCATTATTTTCTAATTCAAGTGATTTTTTTTCATTAGTTTTTAATTGTTTATCTCTTATATTCATTATTTCATCACGAAGATTAATTATAGCATCAGAGAAATTAATACCAGTTGATAATTCATCAATATCAGATTTTAAAATATCAACTTCATTTAAAGTTAAAGTAAACCAATTGTTATAATGTTCAACATTTTTACGCAATTTATATATAAATCTATCTTCCATTTCTGTTAATTGATCAAAACTTTCATTTAATTTATTTTGAAATTGTTTTCTCATATGGGCAAAGGAGTCAATATTTGCCGAAAGTAATGCAATACATGATAAAAAATTTTTTATTTCATTTTGACTTTTATCAAGATTTGTTCGAGCATCACATAAATTTGATGTTAAATTACATTTTCTATTTTCAAGAAATTCTAATTGACTTTCGAGTTTTTTCAATTCGTTTAATTGAATTTCTAAAAATAGATCTATTTTTGTTCCATCTGATATCTTTAAGTCAATTAAATCTTTTTCAAAAAAATTCAAACTATGATTTTTTTCATTTTCTATACCGTTTTTTAAATTTTCATGACTACTACTATTAGGTAACTTATTTATATTAATTATTGATTCACGATTAATATGTTTGCACCATTCACCATATATCTGTAATTCTTCTGATGTTTCTTCCATTTTGTTTTTTAAGTAATTTCTTTAACAATATCTTCTGTAAATATTTGATTTAGTTTTTACAAATTATATTTTTTGTTTGTTTTTTTTTTTTTTTTTATAAAAAGAAAATACAATAAAATCTATAGTTACTTGATAAATATTTTTGATACAAATATGTATCAAAATTTACAGTACCAGTTTTTGGGAAATTTTTATGCGACTCGTAAAATTTTTGAATGAAAAATTAATAGAAATTCTAATTTTCACATCTTCTGAAGAAAAATAATTAATAAAAACTTGAGTGCCGAGAAAACAGTGATCTATTATTGAAGTAACTTGTAGGCTACTTGTAGACGAGTATTTTATGACGTTATCGGTACATGATTTTTTTTTTGATTAATGGTATTTATGTGGTACTAAAAATCCATGCCAAGTTATTTTTTTGTTAAACATAAAAATATCGTAAGATTTTTCTAATTTCCTGGGCGCTTGTCCGAATAAAGCAGCCTACTGATGTTATACTATATAAAAATAATTTCAAATAGTTATTTAATATAGGTATATATAAGGATCTCGATGAACATAGTTACGCATATGGCATGCACATAGTTACGCATTAACTGAATGAATGCTGATTTAAATTCTGTCTGAAAAAGTAATTCATAAGGGAAAAGAAATTTCCTTTGCCGCCAAATATTATTACTAGCTATATGGTTAATTTTTTTCTTTTCCTTGCCACTCCTATGAGGAGTACAGGGGCATCCACTAAGTCATTTATTATTCATATTTGACTAAGCTTCAGTTTTGTGAATCATTAATTTCACTAAGCTGTTAATTACTCGGCTGTATAGCTATATTGTACAAGACTAAGACGTTTCTTTTTTATTTCTACGCCATCTATTATCTTATACAAAAATTATGGTTTATTATTATTTTATTAGGTATTACAATATGATATTAATTATAATTTATAGGACATAATATATACTTATTTTTAATTTAATTATATTCTACTAATTATGTATTATAAGAAAAATCCATATTGTTTTTTATTATATATCACCCAGCCGGGATTTGAACCCGAGATCTTTTGTATGAAAGACCGGTGTCTTAACCACTATACCATTGGCTGGATAGCTACATAGTTAAAAATAGTATTCAATTCAAATGATTTTAGTAGCCGAGTATTTAATAATATTGTATTATTCTTTGTGATATATATATTATGTATATGTACATACATATACATACATATATTATACATATGCATATAAATACAGTTTATATAGGTGTTCTTATACAACTTATAAAATTCAAAATTACCATAATTTATTTTAAATTCCTACACACAATTCAGAACAAAACAAAAAAATTTAATTTTAACTTTTTTGAATGAAAATTTTCACAAAAAAAAAAAAAAAAAAAAAACAAAAACATTCAAAAAACCGCGTTTCGTGTAAAATTTTGTGCCTGATTAAATATTCTTAAACGTAAAGTAAATTAAGATAATTTTTTGACACCTGATATAAACCGGTATAATCTTAAAATGTTTTAAAATGAATGAGTCAATTTGAAATTTTAAATTTCAGGATTTGAAAAGAGCTCATTTAAAAGATAGGGTTGGAAGCAACTTTTGTTTAACATATGAATAGGCTCACTTATATATAAATAAGTTCTTAAATTACAGAAAACCACATATTCATTTAGTATAATATGTGTATCCTGATCGCACTTGATTTAGCTTAATGAACTAAATACTTCACTATAGCTGTTATTCATATTAGAAAAGCAAGATATAATTGTGTATTTTAGACGTCAAGGGAGTGTTTTTTGATACATTAAGAGAAGCGCTCTATAGAATCATAATAATAAACACTTATTTGAAAACTTGAGCCTTTTTTCACTTTTGCGTTGAGAACTATAAATATAGTGACAGTTTTAAAGGCGGTCCTTTATATATATTAAACCATTCTCATTATCTTTAAAAAAGTATTAGTAGTTTTTCATGATTTTAAAATCTGCATTTATTTTTCTTAAAATTTATTAAAAAAATTAATAGACTTAGATTTAATTTAAATGAAATTAAAAACTAATGCAGTAATAATAATAATATATTCTAGTTTTTTATTTCTTTTTTTTTTTTGTAATTTATTATTGCATTTCATTAAAATGTGTTTGAAGTTATCGCTAATCACCGTCGTTACATACTTTTATTCGATTGCGATTTCTCAAACCGCAATCACAAAGTAGATAAGAATTGCAATTTATTAATTTTTTTCTTTTCATATCATTTAGTGGTAGCCGTAAGCAAAATGACATGCCGAGTTAAATAATCTTTAACATATTTTTATAATAACAACTTTCGAGTTTCGAGTATTAAATATAACGTCACGATAGCAACGATTTACGATTTTTCGTTATTTTTTTGTTGTATGTAAACTATTGAATTAATGTAAGGTGCCAAATTAAATAATAATAATAATATTTAGTTCTTGAGCTCTATTTTAATGCACGTTTTATGTAAATTTTCTTTTTTTTTAAATATATTTTTTCATATTTTCAATTCAATTTAATACTATTGGAGATTTCGATTTAGACTTAATAATTTAACAATTGCTATTAAAAAAAAAGTGCGTGGAAAGATTTACGATTATTTAAATTTTAATTAACATATATTATATACATATATAGAAATAAAATGTTAATAAGTAAATGGGATATTATATTTCTGTTAATTGTTGTTTTTATATGAAATACGATCACAAAATAAATACAAAAATTATAATATTAATAATCAAAAGGTAATTATTCTTGTTCGATCACACAAAAAAAAAAAACAAATAAAGAAAAAAATAAAAATTAACAAAAATTTAAATTCGCCTCTGAATTAACAGCAGTTAAACTAATAAATTTTAAAAACATGTCATTTATAATTGTGTTGACACTGTTTGACTTTGATTTTGACAGTTGACAAAAGAAAATCAAAATTAAATAATTAAAATGTAAAAAACTATTTTGACAGTTATGTTGTTTACTATATTGAAAGACATTATTTAGAATTAAAATTATGCCGTAAGATTGAAACAATTACATGCCAATTATATAAAAAAAATTAATATTTTGTAGTTACTTTCAAAAAAAAAGTGTTTTTTTGTTTTAATTAAGTGAGTATTCAAAGAATTTGTTTTGTTTAAATTTGTTGTTTATTATTATCTTAATACATAATATTATGTTCAAATTTTACATTCTCTGTTATCGTGGAACTGTTGTTTGAAATATTTGAAGATAAATTTAAATTATTATTGCAAAATTACCCATTTTCGATTTTAGAATATATTAAGAATGATAAGAAACAGCGCCAGACGATAAAATTTAGCTATGAGTTTCGGATTTCGTTTTTATATTTAGAAATATAGTCCTCTACACAATAATTCCTTTTCCAGGTTAAAATTCCAATTTTTACGGGAAATATTCAGATTTTACTGAAACAGCAAAATTTATATGAAAATATTCTTAAAATCTTTAAAAAGCGGATGGAAATGGTAGAAAAATCGATTTAAACTAGATAAACCTGACGTAGCATACGACAGTCTGGTAATCGAGAAATAATATTGGTTAATAATACTGGTATCTTAGTAATCTAGAAATAATATTGGTTTTTTGTCACTTAACTTTTTAATGAAATAAAAAGAAATATTTTTCAGTTCTAATATAGTTTTTATTTATCTTAAAAACGTTTTTTGAGAACTACGTTCCCTTCATCAGTAAGAACCCTTAACTTTATATAATAAGAATAAAAATACATTTAAATAAACGTAAAAACGTAGATAATAACACTAAGAAAGCTAAAGAAAAATGTTGTAGTGGGGGTTTGGAGGCGACAGTCCCCATTTCTTTAAAAAATAATCTTCTTTTCATAAAAATGTTTAAATTCGTTAAAATTCAGTATTTTTTCAGTGAAATGTCAAAATTGAATAATTTTTATATGCGCGGTTTTCAAAATTAATTATTTTTCATATGGAAATGTGAAAATTTAATTTTTTTTGAATGAGTATGTATGAATAAGTATTAATAGTTGGATTCAAAATCAGAGTTTTCCTCTTTTCCGGAATATTTATAAGTATCCATATATGTATGTCTATGCACGATTTTCAAACTTCGGGATTTTGATTTTCGAAACTTTGAATTTGGGATTTCAAATTTCGGGATTACCCAACACAATAAATTTTTTTAATTCTTTTTTTCTGTTATGTGCAGTATTAGTTTTTGCTATGAGAAATGTTATTTTTGCAAACGTTTACGCCTTTTATACAATACATATTTTGTAATTCAAAATCCATTTACAGACGATATAATTTAGCTATGAGTTTCGGATTTCGGTTTTCTATTTAGAAATAAAGAAATAAAAATTCCAATTTTTAAGTGAAATATTCAGATTTTACTGAAACAGCAAAATGCTATAGTTGAGGGTTTTCCTTTACTAAGGAAGATAACATTGCTAAACTTAATTTTTTTTACTATAAGCAGACTTTAATTTTAATAAATTGAAAATCTGAATTTCTAGTATTCTAAGAAAAGTTTTAGCTTGTGTTACGGAAACTAATAAATCTTATTCACAACTCAAGAGAACATAATCAATCGATTTGTTTAGATTGCTTTATATTATATTTACAATTAACGCAATCGTTTTGTTCTCTATACGCAGTCTTTACGCACCCTACAAAAGAGTATTCACAATCAAATTTTGGTTTGAGAGAAAAAGTTAAGTAAAATTAAATTTTAATTTTACTAAATTTAGTTTTTTTTCTGTATTTTAAGTAATATTTAGGTCAATATTTTATTTCTTTAATATTTTAAATTGAATTGGAAATTTTTTTAAAAATATTGCAAAAAAAAATAAACATACATATAGTTAAGTATGTATCTATAGATACTAAACAAATGGCTTATTATTTTTTTTTTATCTATTTATGAATTATTTGAAACTTAAATTCGTATAGAAAGTGAAAACAGTTAATATAAGCAACTTTTTCGACGACTGCATTTATTGTAAATACTGCCATACATTTCAACTTCACTTTGCTGCTGACCGCGTATAGACAGCAAATCAAAACTCTCATTGTAGGTGCAGCTTTAGAATAAAAGTTTGAGAAATTATGGTTAGTTTAGTACCAAAGTATTCTTTGGTTGGAAGACGAAATACTGGGTGCATTCAGCTGAATTTATGCTCACTTAGAACAGTGAGAACAAAAATAAGTCTAACTTCAGTTTCTGGCGAACGATGTTCTCACTTAAAATTATTTAAATATCAAATCATTTTGACAGTTCTCAGTTTAGGTGACTGCACCTAATGTAATTTTTAAGCAATTATCAGGATAATTATAATTAAATTTAAAATACAAGAAATCTTTTAATTTCATTTGGGAATTAAAATTATACCTAAAATTGTTAGAATAAAATAAAATGGCAATAGTCTCCACTATAGGATGCGATGCACTTTGTTAAAATTTTTCTGTAAATCGTTTATAAAAAATATTCCACCAAACATAGGTTTTATCTATAAATATAGAAGTCTAAAGTTTACAAGGCTGAAATATAGTTTATTGTCATAAAAAATTTTTTAAATTTCACATTTTATTCTATACAATTTTTTTCTTTATGAGAAACACATAAAAATCTTAATTACTAATCAAATTAGAATGCAGAGGTTTCAGATCAAAGCAAGTATAAACTGCAATCATTTTCGATTACATAATAAAGTAAAAAAAAAAAAAACTAAATATAAACTAAAAAATATTTCAATTTATTAATAGCATATACCTAGTCAGTGACTGATGCGATGCACAATACTAATATTACTAAAAAAAAAAAAAATTATATTACAAGCTTTTAATTGATTGTATTCTTAATTACAATTCATGATACCTGATTTGAAAAAACGATAAGTTTATTTATAAAACATTTACAGGAAATAATTTGAATCAAAAGGTGTATAATTATTTATATATATATATATATATATATATATATATATATATATATATGTATATACGGAACATAAAAAAATCAATATTGTTATATTACATATATATTATAATTAGTTCTTCATTCTATAAATTAGTATAGATTAGTTTAGATAGAAGTGAAGTGGGATGATGTAGCACGGAAGAGTATTTTTCTTAAAAAAACTCCTTGAATGTCAAAACAGTTGTAAGGGGCTGATAAAAGTTTATTTTGTTTGAGGGTTATCGCAAGAAGTTTAGGTTAGAATTCCACAGTTAATACAAAATCAATTAAACACTAAGTTATTATGTAAGTAAAAGACTACAGTTATGTTTATCGTACTGAGACCATGCAATAACTATGCATGACCACAAGTCTTATTTTTCAATTATTATGTTAAAATTTGGATCAATTCGAAATTTTAAACTTTTGCTTTTTGAAATTTTTTTTTTTTTTTGGTTTACTGTAATTTTTCTATATTTTTTTATACTTGTATTTGTCAGAAATGCTATTTCTCTGTTCAAATTGTTATTTATTGTAATAAAATTACAGCAGATATTACGTGTGCTACCACCCTAAGGTTAAGTTTTACACAATTTTAACTTTTGGAAACCCCATTTTTTTTTTGTTTTTACTGAAATATACTGAAAAAAATATGGGCGCTCTAGTTGCTTGAATACAAATTTGTAAATTTTCCTATGCAAATGTACTCAATATGTAATTTTTCTTCCCGTAAAATTTCACCCAAATATCAAATATTTTTATATACGTTATTTACAAACTGCGGGTAATAATTCAACCAAAAAATTTTTCTGTATATTTTTTTTTTGACCATCACATTAGGGTTAAATAAAATTTACTGATGAAAAATGAGAATAACATACTCTTGAATGAGTCATATAAGAAAAATTACATTTTTTGGAAGATTCACGTATTGTAACATTCAATAAGAAAGGAAGAAACAACAGTAAGTCGAGAAAAACGGAAGTACTATGACTATCTTTAACTGATTCACTAGAAACTAGAAAGTATAAACGTACATTCTTAATGTGAAAATCTTTAAAACATGCAACATATAAGAATAGAAAATCATTTATTAAATTTTATTTTTATAATTTCTATAATTTTTAAAATAAATTCAATTGCCTAAAGGTGTAATTAATATTAAATGCTTGAACATTTCACTTAACTATGATTTGATGAAATTTTTTTTTTACAAAAGGTGGTTATTATTGTTTTAAAAATCAATGGCATATTGTATATGTATACATATATTTTCTATGTACATAATATAAACATAAACACACCTTGCAATATAAAGTTCTTAAATAAATCTAATTTTTCAAGTACATTAATTAAAATTCTCAACTCGTGTTTTGATTTTTTTCCCCATCAAGTTCAATGGGAAGAAACAAAAATCGATCAAATCAAATAAAATTATTTTGCTCTTGACTGGATTTTTTTTTTTTCTATAGTCAATGCAATTTATGCATAGTTATTTTATATTATGCCTTTAATGTCATATAAGTGATTTAAGATAATTATATGGTGGTTTTATATCTATAAAATAATATGTATCTTAGGATTTAGATTATTAACAAGGTAAAACTTTAAATAAATAAGGATATCTTTTAGATAGAATCTTAAAATAATAAACAAAATCAAAAATAATCACACACACACAAATGTAAACATTTTAAATATTATTGCTTTTTATTTCCATTGTACATATTTTTTATGAGATTTCAATGAAAGAAAAAAAGTCAACATTTATTTTTAATTTTCACTTTTTTGCAAAGTACCGTAAACTAAATTTAAAATAGGCTCATACTTTTCAACAAAGATAATTATATATAATAGTTTTTACGATATTTCCTCGGGAGAGCTTAAAAATATTCCTATTGAAGAGTTTCCGTTATATTCTGTAGTAACCAACGAACTAGTCAATATAATGCGACCTCAGAAGTTTCACTCTTCTCTATATTGAGTTGGAATATTAATAGATTCGGTTAGCTAAAAATGTTTTTCAAGTCACATTATACTAAAAATAAGTCTGCCAACTTTTTGATTTCTCCTCTGTTATAATTATGACGTTATTATTTGTTAACAATTTACCGTTTCTAACGCTTTAAACTAAATTAAATGCTTATAAAAAATCTAAATAATTATTATCATATATTTTTAAACCACTCAAAGTAAAAAATTTAAATCAAAAGGAAATTAAAAAAAAAAAAAAACAATTCACTTACCTTTCTTCTTTGTCATATTTCGGGAAAGTTACATGCATTAATTCTAATACAGAAGTTTCACTTTGTGGCTCAGCTGAAATACCTTGAGCTCTTTGTCGTTGTACTAATTGACGTTGTGTTGGACGTACTACTGGGCCAAGACCAGTTGGTGTAACACTACCGGTACTATTACGACTAAATGGAAAAACACTTTGAAATTTATCTAAATGGGATTTAAGTTCAGCTATTTCAGTTTCTTTTAATTGTAATATACGTTGTAATTCTTGAATTTTCATATCTTTTGCTTGTAATAATTGTATAAAATGTTGTTCTTGTTCTGATTGTGTTTGATTATAATTCATTGTTGTAGGATTTAATACATTATTAACAGCATTTGCAACCATTGCTGTTGTTTGATTAGGATTTGTTGCAATACATAAACCTTGCATTTGATTTAATATTGGATTTGGTAATAATGGTGTAATTTGAGGTAAATTAGTTGGAGGTGATTGACTAACTAATGATGGTATTGATGATATTGGTTGTGATTGTTGAACTTGTAATGTTAATGGTAATGGTAAAAGTGATGGTGGTGGTGCTGTTATAACACCACTTTGTTGTAAATTTGTTATTGGATTGACTATATTAGCTGGATTTGCAGCTGTTTGACATAATTGATCAGTTTGAGCACGTAATTGTTGTAATTGTTGTTTTAAATGATCTTGATAACGTTTTTGTAATTCTTGTTGTTGTCGTTGTAAATAATTAATTGTTTCTAAATCTAAATTCGTAGTATTATCTAAATTCGGTATTTGATTTGTTAAAATTAATTGTTGGGTTGAAGGTTGTTGTAATTGTTGAATAAATTGATGTTGTTGCTGTTGTTGGTGTTGCTGTTGTTGTTGTTGCAATTGCTGTTGTTGTTGTTGTTGTTGTTGATCATATATTTCTTGTGGTATAGATTCTATTGAATTATTATTTATAACCGTTAAATCAATTAAACCACCAGTTCGTAATGTGGAATTTTGTAGACTGTTTGAATTTGGATCAATATTTTCTTCTGTATTATTAATATTATTATTATTCATTATTTCACTACCACTAAGATTATTTAAATTTGAATTTGTATTTGTTAAAATTTGTGAATCCATATTGTCTGATATTATTGTTGTTGTTATTGTTGTTGATATTTCTGTTGTATGATGACCTTTATTATTATTAAATTGATTTTCTAATGTCAATTTTGAATTTTGATTTGAATTTTCTATATTTGTTATTTTAATTGAATCTTTTTGATCTTCTTCTATAAAATTTTGATTAATTGGTTCTGTTGTTGTTGTTGATGTTGTTGTTGTTGTTGCTGTCGTTGTTGTTAATATTGTTGCTGTCGAATCTTTTGATATACTGTCAATTGAATCAGTTGAATCAT
Organism: Poecilobothrus nobilitatus; assembly: GCA_947095535.1. NCBI lineage: Eukaryota > Metazoa > Arthropoda > Insecta > Diptera > Dolichopodidae > Poecilobothrus > Poecilobothrus nobilitatus. Next base: position 258,614,918 of record OX352774.1, on the reverse strand, counting down.
TTATTGATGATATTTTTCTATTTTTATTATTGCTACTTTTTATACTATTTAATAATAATTTATTTTGATGTTGATTTTGATTTGTATCTGTGTTTTCATTACCATTTAATGTAATATCATTTAAATTTAATTTATTTTCTTGATGATTTTGTAATTGTGGTGGTGATGATATTGTTATTGTATCATTTAAATTTGAATTTTGCTTATATTGTTGTAATTGTGGTGGTTCATCATCATCATCATCTGTGGCTGGCCTCTTTGCTGCGAAGCACAGCCTTTCACAACAAATTCTCATGTAGGCTTACTTTTAAAAAGCCTACACTATTAAAGCAAAATGAAGTCCTTTGGTGCTCCCTAAAATAAAAATAAAAATAAAATAAAAAATTAGAATTAAATTGAAATTGAAATTTAATATAATAAAATCTGCTAATTATGATTCTATAACTTTATATAATATAACAAATTTCTTATTAAACCGTTTTGGATTTTCATACATTTCTCGGATTTTCCCTGATATTTTTTTTTCAGCTATTCAATTCAAAGAGCTTCAATAAATAATGTAGGAATTTAAATTGATAGATTTAAAGAAATATAAAACACATTAAGGTTATAGCTACCTGGCACATTTATGTACCATGGTACCTGTATATAAATAAATAAAATACATTAAAAAAAACTAATTGAAAACAAAAAAAAATTATAATAAGCGCTAAAAAAGTAATTAAAAGCAGCATTCAATAAAAGTTTCAATAAAACAACCGCAGCATTAACTAAAAGCATGTTCATACCATACCATACAGAAAAAGAAGCAATTGATATAAAATAAACGATTATATATTTTGTTGATCAAAACAATCTATTGTGAATTTTTTTTTTTTATTCCCCTGACACATAAAGCCTTTTACAAGCCTTGCCTTTTCGTGCGTGGCTGTTGATATTGTAAGGGAGAATTATTCTCACGACGTATGTGGGATTCGAACCCATATTCCCTCGGTATTTACAGCGTATTTTATACGATCTTACCCACTAGGGTAATATTATATTGTGAATTATTATATCTTATTGTATGGTAATATCTTATTGTGAATTATTATATGGTAAATTTGATTATCAATTTTTATTGACATTGTGGTTGTCAACTTTTTTAAAAATAATTATGTCTTATTTCTTTGAGAAAATTCCACCAATTGATCAATATTTGAAATTCTTAACTTCATCTTCAATTTTGAAGCACTGCAGCTCCGTGACCAATGGGGTTACATAAAAAGCTTGTTCCACAGCAAGATACAAGCAGGGATATACATATGTAAATATAAATACATATATATTACATGTATTATTACATAACTAGATACTATATTAAATTAGATATACATATATTATAAAAATGTCTTAATAATTTATGAAAAGTTATCGACTAAAAGTTTTCATAATTTAAAACCTTTATTAGAGACGGATACATATATGAGTAGGAAATTTTAGTTATAAAACATTGTGATTAAGCGAATTCTTTATAAGATGACGAGACATAGATGGGGAGAATATATATTTACATTTTCAGCATTATTAAAGTTCTAATAAAAAAAAAAATTTAATTAATTTTTTGTTTTCTTAGTATAATTTTTTTTGCTCTAATTTTTGTCCAATTGTTCCTTTTAATATAAAATAAATTTCAGAATTCACAAAATGTTGGCATATGAAATAGAGATCACTTCATTAAATCCGAGAAAATAAAAATAAAAGTAAAAATTTATAATATGTACATGAATAATTCGCCAAATTGTCTCGTTTTTGACAGCTATTAATAAAGAAATACCTCATATTTATTATAATCATCAATTTTCTTTCATCTGTCTCTTTCTTAACTTGAAAAAAAAAAAAACAAACAATAATCATAATAAACAATTACACCGTTTGTTTTGATTTATATTTTATTTTTATTTACAAACTAATTTTTTTTATATAATTTTCTATTTTTTTGTTTATTTAAAAAAAAAAAAATTAATTCCACATTAAAATATCATATGAAAATATTTATAAAGTTTGCAAAAATTTATTTGTTCAGTGTAATTTTATTCGAAAATATGTGAAAATAATAAAATATACTTATAAAAAAAATATATATGTATATATATATATAACGGTCAACGGATCATATTTACAATAAAGAATGTTTTTTTTATATTAGATATACAGGATGTTCCACGTGTCAAGAAAATATTAAATGAAAATTAATACTTATTTTGTTTATTTAGTTATTTTTTTTTCACAGTTTTACTATTTTAAATCTATTACGCTTTTTTAACTACCATTAACAACCATTCTTATATTTGAAAAAAAAAGTTTAATAACTTTGATTGATTGTAATTCGATATTTCAGCTCAAGGTTTGTACTTAATATGCGTGAAATCGTATTGAGTAATGCTTGTGTCAGACGGTAAAATTTTCTTCAAAGAAATATCATGAAATGAACGTCAAAATTTTTCATCATAAAAATTTTATTGTTTAAAAATTTTTATCAAAGAAATATCATGGAAATAGAAAATTTTCTATTTCATGATATTTTTTTGTTGTGATTTGACGTTTGTGATCTGACATTCTATTGTTTGTATTTTTTAGTTTGCGTTAATGTTTTTTTAGTTTTAAAATAAATATATAATATAAAATAATATATAAAAACAATAAAATTTCAAATTTTCAATATTCATCCCGGTAAAGTTTTTAAAACTAACAGTATCTTCAATTTTTAATTCTTTAAAAATTAAATTTCCCATACCTCTTCCAGAATCTCTAAGCATAGGCCATTTTCGGAACCAAATCCTTTTTCTATTCTTTTTTTGTTTTAAAACTTACGGTGCAATAGCTAAAACTTTAATAACCATCATACAATTTTTTTTCCAATTCCATATAATTATTTTACCGTCTAGCACTAGATAAAACTTTGATCAAAAAACAAATCAAACAAAGTGTCAAAAAAATATCATGGAACGATCAAAGTTAAATGACGTTTATTTCATGATATTTCTTTGAAGAAAATTTTACCGTCTGACACTAGCTTAAGGGACAATTTTCATAAAATTTATATTAAAAATTATTACATTTACGATAATTTTGAAGATGTGAAAATCCTGACAACCTAAAGAGAAAAGCTACTCTTAATTTGTCGAATGAATCTTGCCGAACGAATAATGAATTTTAATATGACTATATGAAATGAATTAGAATAACTATATGGAAACGAAACTTTAAGAGACTTTTATTACTCACACTCGTAAATAAAATACTTACAAACAAAAAAATGTTGTAGTTTTCTTCTGAGATACCATATATTTTACCTACTTAAATAGCAAAATAATCAGATTAAAATTGTACTAAAATTATTTTTTAAATTAGATTTTAGCTATTATTTTTTTTTTTTTTAATTATTTTAATTAGGTATTATGAAATTGTATTGGTTTTTACAATATTGTAATGGTTTTAAGCAATAGTCAAAAGAAATAAGAAAGTCACAATTGAATTTTTTTTTTTTGTAATTCATGGTCAAGAGTTTAAACTTTAAAAAATTTTAAATAATTATATAATTACTTATTGATAAATTTAAATTTCCAATCGTTTGATGTTTTCTGATTGAAAAGGTATTCAGTAAAATTTGAGACAATAATATTGAAAAGTATAGGATTAAATAAAACACTTGTTCCAAAACATTAATATTTAATGAGACCCATCATCCGTTGTTAAAATTTCATTGCTTTATCTTAAAATGTGTAGAAATTTTGTAGGCAGACGGACGAATTGAAATCAATTTTAGATAATGTGCTAAAAACTTACATATATTTTGTATATTGCTGTAAAATTTTTTTAAAAACATATAAAGACAAAAATTGTAAATTGCGGTACACATCTTTAAGTCAAGAGTCTTAAGAGTCAATATATTATGTTTTAAAAGAGTCAAAAAAAAAATATAGATTTAACTTACACAAATCTTAATTATAAATAAATAATTGGCACAGCGTTTTTCTTTAAATGATTCCGAAGTTATAAAATAATTTGTATTGTTGACAAATGACAAATAAAAATATTTGGACATTACAATTTTCCACACGTATGCATAAGCACATAAAGCTAAACATCTTTAGAAAAGAGACAATTAAACTTTTAAAACTTAACAATAAAAACTCCAAAAAAAAGTACTTGTCTTGTCGTTATCCTTATTTATGGATATAATCTTTAATTCTTATGTTTTTAAGTCAACACCAATAAAATCTTCTATTAAAATAAAGATACGAAGAGAAACCATCTTTAAAATATTTATATGGAAAATGTCAGTTGCCTAAGCAGTAGAATTACATTGAAAGAGTTGTAAACATTATCAAGATTCATTACAGTTTATAAATGGTATAAGAAAAAGAGAAAAAACCATTATCTATTAAAATGAATATATTATCCCAAAGTAAGCCATATCAACTGTTTTTATTTTTTTATTATTTTTGTTTTATTGTTACAAATAAAATGTTGATAAGAACTTTACCTAACATTTTATACATGTATATAATAGAAAAATGCAAGGTCTTATCTTGATAACCTACAACTTAATAAACTTTTATATTTATATTAAAAAAAAAAATTTTTTTTTTTAATCAAACAATGATTAGTTTTAAGTTTCTTATCTATTAAAAAACATATAGTAAAAAAAAAATATAAAATTTACATCATTTTTATAAAATAAAAATTGTGAAAAATAGAAAAAAGTTTTTTTAAACTATAAAAATATAAAATTATAATAAAAGTATACCCATTTATTAATTCTATCTACAAACTAAAATGTTCTTCGCGTCTTTTTGAAATTTTTCAAAAAATCAAGGAATCATATCAAAATTCTGTCAAGCAACTAAATTAATGTTCGAATTCTATATCTAATACAAAGTCTTAAAATCCACAATTTTATTACACAGGCTTTTGTAATTCAGAATACACCCAGTTTTTTAAATATTTCTACTATATTATTTTCATTTTAAACCTAATGCCGTAAGCACGTTCGACCGCGTATGTACGGCGTCGCGGCTGTTCTACGAACTGTCAAAATCAAGTTAAAAGATATTAAAATAATATAAATAAGCAAACTCGACACCGTTCTACACCGTTCGTTCGTTCATCGAAAAAAAGTTTAAATTAGAAATATTAAAAACACAATTTAAAAACAAAAACCAATAAATGAAAAAAAATAAAAACACAAAATTTAAAAATTTTGAAATTTTTAGTTAGAAAATATTAAAAAACTTAAAAAAAAAAACCTTCGATTGACAATAAAATATATGATTTTAATGTCTACAAATTTTATTTGACGGCGTGTAGTTTGCTTACCTAAATTAATTTTCACCGTTTCGAAACACGCTGTACACTTTTTTACGGTGTCGAGCTTGCCTGAAGCATTAAACTTTAGGCGTTTAAACAAGACGTTCAAGGTGGAGCTTACAAAAGGGCTTAAATTAAATATACGTACATATATTATGTTTGACTGAATCCAAATAAAAGTTTAATGTTGCAACTATACTGAATGAAGTAATGAATCCTTTTATTCACTCTTTATTCACAGTCAGCTGTCAAAGAAAACTTTAAGTGTAGTGTAGTTATTAAATTGTAAAGGGTCTTTCAAATTGAGTTTTCAAAAGTAAATATTTAAAAGACATAGAATTTGAATTGAAACTGGAAAAGTTTTTATTTATTTTTGAAGTACAATGTTTGCCATTTATATACTCTGAAAATGATATCTCCCATGTGACCACCTAATGCGTTTCTACACTACCTGATTCTTTTATTAAAATTTTCGGTCACGCATTCTGGCATAGTTGCGGCACTATACCTATAACTCGAATAATTTCTGCTTTCAATGCTTCAACGTTTCAAGGATTATCCTTGTAAACCTGTCCTTTCACATAGCTCCAGAGAAAGAAGTCTAACGGTGTCAAATCGCAGGATCTTGAAGGCCAATTCACGTTACCGAATCTGGAAATAACACGGTCTGGAAACTTTGTATGCAGTAATTGCAGTGTTTCTCTGGCTGTATGACACATAGTCCCATCTTGGTAACCACATGTCCTCAGTATCAATAATTTCCAGTTTTGATCATAAAAAAGGTGTGATCATGTTGCGATATCTGGTACCGTTAACGGTTATGGCTCTTCCAACATCATTTTCGAAAAAGTACGGAACAATCAGACCACCAGACCACAATGTACACCAAACAGTGACTCTTTGTGGATGCGTTGGCTTCTTTTGAATCATGCGAGGGTTTTTCTCTCCCCAAATACGGCAGTTTTGTTTCTTAACGTTGCCACCGATCTCGAAATGTGCTTCTTCCGAAAAGATGATTTTTTTTTAAAAATCGTTGTTTTGTTTCAGTATCCAATTGGCGAAGTCCCGAAGTATGGAGTGATCTTGTGGCAGCCATTCTTGTGTCAATTGAACTTTGTAGGCCTTCAACGCTAAATCTTTGTGCTATACAGTTGTCTTAATACGAAAATACGAAATACAGTTGACTCAGAAAGTCCAAATTGTTGTGAACGTCGGGCAATTGACATGGTGGGGTCAGCTGTAACACTATCACTTACAGCACCAATATTTTCTTGTGAACGACCGACACGAGCATACTGATGTCTTTCTCGATCTTGTACTGCACCAGTTTCTTGAAATTTCCGCACAATATTATCAATTTGTTGCTCAGTTGGACGATTATGTCGACCATAAACATCGCGTAATTTACGAAATACATTTCTTACAGAACGACCATTTTCATAAAATAATTTAATAATTTCAACACGTTGTTCTAATGTATACAACTCTATTTTTATAAATGGCAAATCTGGCATATAATATGGGTGCGTTTAATGTTTGAAGTGTGTTACACAGGCGCCTACTTTTGAAAACTCAATCTGAAAGACCCTATATTTACACAACAACTGCTGTCGGTTTGTATACGTCGAAAAAGTTGACAATAACTTCTAACTTTTTTCGCTTTCTATACGAATTTAAGTATAAATAATTGAATAGTATCAAAATGAAAAAACAAAAAGAAGCCATTCTTTTAGTACCTAATGTACGTATATAATATTTCTCTTTTTGCAATATTTTTAAAATACCCAACTCAAATGGAGAAAAAATCAAAATTTAATGAAATTAAAATATTATTTTACTTAATTTGTTAAAATGTCATTATGAATACATTTTTGTAGGCTACGTAAAAAAGCTGAATATGGGAAGCGAAACGAGCGTTCATTGGCGGATCCAGTATAAAGGTTTAGGTTTCAAAATTTTAAAAATCAAATTTAAAATGTTTTTGTATTATAGTAGTGACACAAATTTAAGTTAGGTTTTAATAGAAAATATTTATGACGCAAAAATTATTTGATAAAAAATGTTTTGTTACAGTAGGATAAATGAAAATGTTACCATATGATTATTAATTTTTTACAAATATTAATTTATTTTTTAATTTTTTCTATTACATTCATTTATTGTAGATATTAATCAATGCATTAATTTTCAGTCATAAAATGTTTTTCTTAGAAATTTTAATTTCAGAATAGCATTTTTTATAAAATATTTTTCTTTATGATTTTCTATTTATTTTTCTTTAATTTGAAAAAAAAAAAAATTCCAGTTTAATCTGCTTTATAGCGTTAAAATTATCACATAAAAACTTTGAACTCATAATATCTAATGCTATGTAAATAATTTATACATATAATATATATAGTGACGCAATACTTATATATCTACTCGTAATTTTCAACCTTGAAAAAATATAACAACATTCTATGGATCTTTAATTATTATAATTTTTTTTATATTCTTAAAATACAAAACAAAATTAAAAAAAAAAATTAAGAAAAAAATTTATTTATATATCTACAACAAAATATTTAGTACCTATGGTATACGTAAGGTGCGTTGTTTTCTTTATGGTGTATTCCTGAATATAGTGATCTGATTATAAATCTGTCAAGTGACGACGCTAAAGCTACTAAATTATATGAAGGGATAATATGTAATAAAATTACAAACTTATTTTCAAAACGTAAGAGAGACCAACATCATGTCACAAAATAAATACATATTATGTAATCATTTATAAAATATTAATAACAGATATATGGATGACTTTAAAAAATTAGAAAGACAGGGAGGCTAAGGTTAACATGAATTGACGATGTAAATAGATAAGTTCATAAGAAAAAAATTGAAAAAAAAAAACGGAAGTCAAATCAATGATTCAAGTTCGATTTTAGAAACAGTTGAAATAGGAAATCAGTAAAATATTGTAAGTTACGCATTTAAGAGTTAGGAAACAGATTTATTTTAAAAATAAAAACCAAATAAATCCTTAATTTTGTTTCTTCAAACCGAAAATGAAAACGAAATGTCCTAAACTCTAAAATATATTAACTTAACAACCTTTGTTTTCAAGTGCTATTGATTTACCTTGTAAATTAGATGTAATTTAGATTTTTATTTTAGAATTTAATTGAAACCAATTAATTAAGTCAATGGTAACTCTGAACTCCCCAACAAAAAAAAAAAAATTTTTTTAGTTATTATAAATCATTATAATGATGAAGAAACCCTAAACCGTCATAAGAGAATTTTATTTCTAAGTATCTTCGAAACTTAATAGCTCCATTATGGTACCTATAACATTTAATATTTTCCGATAGAGAACCCTTATATCAAAAGACATATTGCAAAAATATATTTCATCATAAAAGTCGTTTCACCAAAAAACGTAATTAGCTAATTTCACTTTGTCGAAATTTCACTGTTTAATAAAAAAGATGTTTGACAAACATTTTGTTTAACAAAAAGACAATTCATATAACGGTTTTATTTTTGAAAAAAATTAAAATTTTTGGAAAAAGTGTAAATATTTGATTTTTCTAAACAAAAATCTATTAATGAAACGTTCTTTTGTTAAAATGACTTTTGTCGTATGTCGAACTGCCGTTATTTTGACCTTAATGTCAAAGGTACTAATAGATTTTTTATACTGTACAACTTTAAAATAGAATAGAAAATGTATTTAATTTGAAGATGAGAACTTTCTTCTATAGATTCTGAAATTTAAAAAAAAAAAATCGATTTACTGTTGCAATGCAACATGCAACATTCAAAATGATTAAGCACATCGTATTAAATTAAAATTAAAAAAAAATGACGGAAATTTTTTTTTATTATAATTATTAAAAAATACAATATAAAAATTTTTCATTGAAATTTTTATGAATTTTAAATTTATTAATAAAAATGCACTAAATAAATTGTTTTCTGTCATGAGATACATCCAATTTTTGATACACAACACAATTAACAATTAACATAAAGAGTTTTGTTATATTTTGTGTCTAAAATAAAACAAGGCAATATTTAAAATCAAAAGTTGTCTAAAGACGCGTACATTTTCAATAATAAAAATATATTAGGAATTGTACTTCTTTTGCATTGAAATTTTTAATTTTAGTTGGAAAGAATTCTGAAAAATCAAGAGATTCTTTTCCTAGTTTTATGAAACTCTTTATAGTTAAGAAAAGCTATTAGCATGCATTTATAAATATATACTTAATTGCAGTTTTAATTTTTATGATAAATTTGCAATTGAGTTCAAGTTACAGGTGTCTAAAATAAGTGAATATTCAACTTTTAATCCCTAATAGTACTTAAATAAGAGGGAGGTACAAAATACCTTTTTTCTAAGGTATTTTATATTAATTCTCAAAGATTTCCCTACTTTTTAAAATTTCAAGATTCTAACTAAAAGCGGTCCGGAGATGCAGTGGAATTAAATTTTTTCATATTTAAAAATAGGGTTTCTTCAAAATTTCAGGGGTTGTAGCTTTTCAGTCACATTTGGGTTACGTAACAAAATTGTTCTACAACATTAATTTTTTGAAGCGATCTAATCATGATTTAAATTTCATCCGTTCATTTTAAACAGGATAGAAGTTTTGTAGAGGAGGCGGATAGACAGACTGACATAATGAAATTATTGAGCAAACTTTTAAAGAAAATATTCATGAATTTTCAACAAAAATATATAAAAACGACATTTTATATATTTTACTAATAGTTTGGTTACTTAAAATCTTTTATTAGATCACTAAAATTGAAACAAAATAAAATAATAATTATTCATTTATTCTGTGAAATTGTATTATTAATTAAATATAACAATGTTAAATTTAAAGTCAATATATATAAAAAAAAATTGTTCATTAAATGCAATTTATTAAAGATTTCCCACATACATACGTATATGTATGTATATACACCAAATACCTACCTATACCTACTTATGCTTTTTTTTTACAAATAAAATAACATTTGAGTAAAATTTGTATGAATCAATAAATGTAAATTTTGTAAACAGAAGTGTCATAAAGTAACATAACATGTCAAAGTTATAAATAAATAATGGAATTTTCAGTTATTCCAATGTGAAAAGTAGTGTACATACTTAGTAGTGTAGTAGTGTACATGTGAAAAATTTAATGTACATACTTAAGTCAATTGTTTCAATTAATTGTTTGTTTGTTTGTATGTTGAAAAAATCGCAAAATATAATATTTCAACCACATAATTATTTTAAAACTCTAGGGATTGTCAGCAAAACATTATTTTAAGTAAGGTGTCAGAAATGCTATATTCTTTTCGACGTATTTAGATGCGATTTAACGAAAATTCAATTGATACATTTATTAGTGACAATGTCTCCATGCAAATCCACAAAAAACTTATGCAGTCAATTTTGTAGCAGTATACCCTAATTTTATGTTAAACTTTATTAAATATAAAAACTTCTTAAGAAAAATTAATTAAAAAAATTTATATCATATCTTTTTAGGCATTTAAACCTTTAGATTTAAACGAATTATGATAAAAAAAAAAAAACGTTTAGTGAAGATATAATAAAAAAATAAGCACTTATAATTTTAAAAATAAACAAATTTTCATATAACTTTTGTTTCTATTTATACAGGAATTTAGGTTACTGATATGATGTTAATCAACCTCAGATTAAGATTAAAAGGTAATCTTCTTTATGTAATTTTTTTTTTAAATAAAATAATATTTGCGAGCGGAAAACTACAATACTTAATTTTGTTTTTATCATTTAACATTTATGAACATGAAATTTTATTATATTATAATAGCGTTTGTGTTCTTCCCATACATGAGACGAGGGCTAACTTTAATGGTTTATAAAAAAAATAAAATAATCAAATTCTTTGAAGTAAATGTGTTCTCTAAACTCTAGATCAGTAGTACATAAACAAAAATTAAAAGATGCTAACAAAAATACTTGTGTCCTGTGTCTACCCATACTCCCTTATATTAAGTGTTCAGCCTCGGTTAATACTTATATCAAGTGTTCAGCCTCGGTACTTTCATTGAAATTCTAAATAATATGTAAAAAAAATTAAATTGTATAAAATCATATTTAAAAATAAAACCGTAACTACAATAACCTAAAATTCTAAATAGAAAAATAAACCATTGTTGTCTTTGCAAAAAAAAATTTACTTAAAAATAAAATTATAAATTTTTATTAATTGTTTGTTCTATTTTTAGATTTTATTTTTGCCTAGATTAGGGATTTTTGCTATTTATCGAAATTCATTAAATAATAATAAAAAAGAAATAATTAGAACATTTTAAATATTTTTAGATTTTCATTTAAGTTTTATTAAAAAAAAGCACATGCTATATCATAATTTGACTAATTAGCACTTAAATGCTAGTAATTTATTTTAAATTTTATAAAGTATTCTAAATATCGTTATAAAATTTTTTTTTTTTGTTTCTTTTTCACTTGTATATAATGAGCATAGGGCTGAGAGAAACCACAAAAGTTTAATTTATAATTCAATTTCATGAATCATTATTTTCACTAAGTCGTTATTTTCATTTCTCTGACCTATTCAACAAATTATGAAACATAATTGTGCGCATCTATATTTGTGCGCCATCTATTATCTTATTCAAGAATTATTTATTTTATATTACGATATAAGTAGATGCTAAGTATTTATTATACGTGTAATAAAATATTACTACTCTTAAGATATGATCTGAGGGGCGTATGAATTTAAGACCTTTCAATTGAAATTTGAAAGGTTGACGTCTTAACTAGAAAGCCATTAGATCAAATATAATATTTAAATATATTTCATATATTTTAGAGAATTTTTTTTTGCACATAAGGAATATTATTTTTATTTTAAGCGTATAAAGAATCCAACAAAAATTTTCAAACTCGTGTTCTTAATTTTAAATGAATGAATGAAGTATACATATGTCTAATCACATTATTAAATTATGATAATTATTATTAATTTTTTTTATTTAATTTGTCATTTGTTAATATTAAAACAATTAGTAAAATTTTAATTATTATACATTTTTCGCTAATAAAATTAAAAAGAAAATTTTTTTTATTGGATTTTTAAAGTTTTATTTACTTATGTTTATTTTTTAAATTTTGTGAAATAAATATAAAAGATCTATGTGGTATCAGTTTCGCATTTGAGAATTTAAAATAGTGGAAGTAATATATTACTTGGAACAACTTGGAACTTGAACTTAAATATTAACTTTTTGATTTGTTTTTATACCTCACAGATGATTTTCATAAAATTTCATTTAGAAATTGTCTACACCAACACTATATGATGCGTACTATAAAAAGTCTAGTATTGTTAAAAAACAAAAGACTTCTAAAAATAAAAATAAAATGGCTTTCCAGAGCATTTTTGAAATATACAACTATTGGTATATACTTACTTAATTATAAATAATAATAATAACAATGGTGGACTAATTGAATTTTTGAAAAATTCCTTTATATTTGTAGGCATGGATAAAACTTTTTGTTTTTAGTGCATTTCTCTGCCACATAAATGTAACAAAGGAAATTACACAGCCTTTCCTTTTTAGGCGTGGTTGTACATGTCGTAAGGGGGAATTACTTTCCCGACTTTTGTTTTCCCAACGACGTTTGAGGTATTCGAACCCACACTCCCTCGATGTTTACAGCGTATTTTTCCACTAGACTATCCACTAGACTATCGCGGCCCCTGAATAAAAATATTCAAGGAATAAAAATTAATGGGAGAAATTATAAAGTGGTTTACAAAATCAGCACTAAGTATACGCTACTAGAATATCTATACTTATGTAACCTGGTATACTCAGAATTTTGTAACTCGGAATTTTGTAACACAGAATTTTGTAATTCAGAGTGATGCATAGAAGACCCTAATTATTCGTAATTATTTGTAATATAAGGGACAAAACTGAACCCTAATTTTACCCATATGACATGATAATTACATCATATCCAATTTATTTCAATGAAGTAGAGACTTGTATATATCATATTTCATATTAACTTTTTAATTTTCAAATCTAATTTTTTATCAGTTTTTAAATTAAGGTAAAAAATGAATTTAATATGATGACAAGATAATAACAAATTAATTTTAGACAAAATGTCGACCTCATTTCTTCTACTTTTAAATACCTGATTTTAATTACAATTATATAATAATTTTTTAAATAAAACTTTTTGTTTATATGTTCTATTAAATATTGCATATTTTATTTATATTTGTTATATATTCTTATGATTCTTGTATAAAATTTGAAACAAAAGAAATAAAATGGTTCTGTTTATTTTAATTAATATCCAAATGATTTTTTCAATAAAAAATTCATATTAAAATTTTTGTTATTGTTTATATGAAAAATTTTCTAATTTTCGATAAAAATTCAAATAAAATGTAGCTATTTAAATTTATTGTATATATATAATAGTTAAAAGTATTTCAATAAATTATTTTTAATTTTTAATTAAAAACACAAAAAAAAAAAAAGAAAAAAAGGAAAAAGAAACTGAGAAATTGTAAAACTTCCGGTGTCGTTTATTGGCATTTCATAGATTTTTTAAAATCAACATTTGTCTATTTTCTTCAAAAATTAAAAGTAAAATTCTATAATTAAAAAAAATCTTAAAAATTAGATTTTTTAAATTGCAATATTAGGCCGTTTTGGTTACCTCATGAGAACATTGATCCAAATATTGTCATTTCTATATGTGTGTTATAATTTGGTCAAACCAGTAGTGTAGTTGGAAGATCTAAGAAAACTTGAAGAACAATCATCTTAAGTGAGCCAAGGTCGCTAAATAAGACATGATCAAAAATCAAACGTCTGAAAAATGATCGATGAACGATCGGTGGAAAGAGTTTGTAAAGCCCCTATGCCCTAAGGGGTTCAAAGAAGCAGAAAAAGATATTATGATTCTAAAATTTATAAAAATTTTTAAAAATAAAAAGCTTTGAATTATAAGCAATTCGATTATTATAATTAAACTATAATTAAAGTTTAATTAAAGTTTAACTAACCCTAAAACTACCGTGTACCTTTCTGTATTTTTAATTTTTTATGTTAAATAAAAACTCCGATTAAAAACACAATTGTACGTACATCATTATTGAAACTCAAACAATTAATAAATTAGATTTTATATTTTTCTCTACACATAACACTACAATAACCAAGAATGTGATAAAATTTTAAGTTATTACTAAAAGTAATAAATACGAGCATGCTATTTTGCTTTTTATTTTTATTTTTTTATAATCTATAAAAAATACAAACAACTTACACACCTACACTTAAAAAACACCTTATATATAAAATTCTTCCATTCCTCAAACTTCTAACTAAAAACTTTCAAAGTGATTTCATCATTTTCAACAAAAATCATTTTATTCAATCATTTCCCGGTAGATGTCATGGAATAGCAAAATAATGGAGGATTAGTCATTTCATTATGAATTCAAGATCAAAAAAAAAAAACTAAAAAACAAATTAAATTAATTTTTTATTAGAATCATTATACAATAATTATCATAATACGTTTAGAACACTCTTACAATGATATGACCCAAAACCTAAAAAATTGGTTTGTTTATTTTATTTACACCGTGTATATAATATACATTAGTACGTTAGAAGTAAATTCGTACAATTCTGTACCAAATTCGAAGTTAGTTCTTAAATTCAAAGTTATCACTCTACTATAGAAATAAAACCCTAGCTAAAAATTTAATTTAATAATTTAAATCTAGATTCGATGATGAATATATCTAAGTTGAAGAAGTTGATCTTAATTAATATATAAATGGTGTTTTACAAAAGTATTCTATGCTTCAAGCTTATATTAAACCCAACTGAAGGTTTTACAATTAAATTAATTTTAAAAAATGAAAAATTCCAACATAAAAGTTCACGGGAATGGTTAAGAATAAGCAGACAACAAAAAAAAAAAAAATTATATAAACTCTAAAAATAAAATAACCTTCAGAAATGTTACAAATATGTAATGAAAAAAAAAAGAAAATAAAAAAAATTCAACAACAAAAAAATTATAGTAGATATAAATTTTGTATTAATTTGGGAGTACAACAAAAAAATTTTTCATATCTAAATTTTTTTTTCTACAATATTATCTTAGAATACATTCTAGAGCTCATTGACCGTTTAATAACTTTCCAAATATGAGTTTTTTTAATAAAAAAAATATGAAGAAAAAATAAATTAATTAGTTCTTTCCATTGTTGATATTTTTATTGTCCGTCAAATTATCCGATATTTATTCAAAATAATTAAATAAACATATTTCAATTTTAGAATGCATTTTTATTTATTTGAATGCTGATAAAATAAACATGTTTAAATTTAAATTAATATTGGTATAGGATTGCTTTAAGTAACTTAAGGTAAATTTCATTTGTAAAAGAGTGAATTTGATTTGTAACAGAGTGAATTTCATTTAGAAAAAGAGTAGATTACATTTGAAAAAGAGTGGATTCCATTTGAAAAAGAATGAATTTCATTTGTAAAAGAGTGCATTTGATTTGAAAAAGAATAAATTTGATTGAAAATAGAGTGAGTTTAATTTGAAAAAGAGTGAAATCCAATATCTCTGCTATAAATCTATGTATAGCTGGGATATTTTTAATAAATTCTTATATCTTTAATCATGCTTTTTGATCAACATATCATTCGTTTGACAAGAACCTACATTTTTTCAAACGAATAAAATTTCATAAATCTAAATTATTAAACATCAGTTGAGTGGGGAATAACTATTTAATTATTCCTGCAGATTATTATAGAATTCAACTAATTTTATCTTTATGAACAATGTGAGGAAGGTATAATTTTTAGGCGTTGAATTTTGATTGTGGCAGTAACAGTTGTCTATTAAAGCAAATTTAATAAGTTAACTTTTTATTTTTCAATCGAAAATCTCACCTTCTTTTTTTTTTTTTTTTAGTTATTCCCATAAATGTGATAAGGAAATTACATAAATAGAATAAAATTATTCTTACGACGTTAAAGCTTTCCGCAGACGGGCACGTTTTTTCTGCGGCAGCGGTACGAAAAAAAAAATCCGTGAAAATCCGTATATGTGACCACACTGAAAATTTAAAAATTCGCATAGACGTCCAACAGAAAATAAAAAATAAATTATTGTATTGTCAATAAATTTAAAAAATTAGTTTTTTTACATCGAGTGTGACCTGCGTTTTTGTTTATATAAAAAAAGTAATAATTTTTCTTTTTGAAAAAAATATTTGATTTACAATAAAAATAAAAATTATGTATATTTGATTTAGGAAAATTTCTAAAACGAAAATAAATATTTCATCATCATCAATCATCAGCTAAAAAAGACATCACTTTTTTAAATTAGAGAACTACACAATCAATGTTTATAACAAAATAATATGTAATAATATTTCGTATTTATTACCATTTTCATTTAACTCAATCCCAATTTCATGCCATATTTCATCTTTTTTTTCTTATATTTTTATAATCTTTGTTTGAAAGATCGTATATAATATGGCATATTTTTTAACTAACTCGTTTAATTTTTCCACTTTGTTCTCCACTTTATCTTTCGTTTATTTTTAAAAATAAAAATGTTTGACATTTATTTGCGGAAATCGCATAAAAAACGCTGTCAACTGCGTTTTTTTGCGAAAAAAATTAGTATGTAGATTTGCCGCAAAAAAAACGCTGAAAAATCGCGCGGCAATATTGTTGGTGATGGGCATATTCATAAACCGCCATATATAATAATATTTTGCTGAAAAAAACCACACCGCTGCCGCAAAAAAAAAAAACGCGCAGGTTTGGCGAAGGCTTAATACGTTTACAACATATATTTCATACGCTCTTACTCTCTATTCCACCGAGACCCCTGATCTAAAATTGTTTTCGAAAACATTTTAAAATTAAATTTTTAAAAAATCTATTAATTAAATTATTTTCTTTATTAGTATATAAAGTAACTTTATTTCAAATTTTAATATTTTCTAAAATTAATATTAATTTTAAAAAATTATAAAAGATCTGCTTCCTACATTGTATTCTTGGAAAAATTTAAAAAACTTAACATTTATTTTTACAGAAACGTGACATTTTCCATTAAAATAAATAAAACATTAAAAAATATTATAATCAATGTTTTTAACAAAAATTAAATTAAAATTAAACACGATCAAAAATGCTGTGTATAAGTTGTAAAATTAATTTATTAAAAGTTAAATATCTCAAGATTTTATCCAAAGTTTTATCTAAGTATTCTTTAAAATTGTTTTACAATTAATGTTTAATTGTTTTAACTATAAAATTTTTTTTTTTATTTCCTAAATAACTTTTGGTTTTGTTTTAATTAATTTCTAATTTTTGAAACAAAGAAATACAATTAAATGCTTAGTTAAAATAATTTTATATAGTATTTAAGTTATCAACATGCAATGCAACGACATATTCATTAATTTTGATGCATTCAATTTTATTGTTGTAAAAATTTTATTGTTTTTTTTGTTTGTTTTCAATAATTATTTGCATATTTTTATAGATTTAATATTTAAGCATATTAAAAATTGAATCCCTAAAATATTGTTTTTTTTTTTTTTGGTTTTATATACTATAGTTAGTAACTGCTAATTAGTAATTGCACTTAGAAGTGAATTTATAAAAATTGTTTAAATTAACGCCAATTAAAAATATTTTGTTATTAAAATTTACTTACACTTCATACCCGAAATCAGACAGAAAATGCATATTAAGGTGCAAATATTATATTTTCGTTAAAAAGGTAATGGCGTCAGCTGACTAAAATCTAACATTACAATACAAAAAGAATGGATGCATTATTTTCATTCGTGTCTTTTAAAATTCTCACTCACTCTGTCACTCATCGACGTCAAAAAAAAGCAAAAACGTATTTAATAAAGTAAAAATCTTACAAAGAGATTTAGTTATTCACTGTTCTGAGTGAAATAGAGAGATAACTTTAAAAAAATTTTGCTCTAAACAATTCTTACTGTTTGTTGAAAAAAGGTATTGACTTCCATTACTTTTAGCTTTTCTTAATAATTAGTTTATAAATTCGAAATAAGTTAAATTTAAATGGAGTTAAATTTAATTCTAACACTGGTGTGACTCATTAAAACAAAATGTCCGTGCTTAAATTTTTCAATTTCAATTATTTTTGTCAAACATTTCAATAGTTTATAAATATTTCAAGGTTTTGTTTAGAAAAATTATATTATATTTTATTATATATATTATATTTTATATTTTATAATATGTATATATTTTCCAATGTTAATTCTGTTTAAAACTAACCTAAAACTCAAAACACTTAATTTTTCAATTAGCCGAAAAGAAAAAGAATTAATAACTACTTATCAAATGTTTTTAACTTTAATATAACATCTCGATTCCGCCGACAAAGGGTTAAATTATACCTATAGACTTTAAAAGTAGATATATTTAAAAATAATTTTTGCTTTATAAATTATAAAAATTTCATATGTTAACTGAACTATTTTTAAACTCTGCAATTTATTATGGGTGTTTTTTTTGTTTTTTTAAATTAGAGAGCAAAAATCTGAGCACACTCTGTGTAGAATGAATATGCACAGAGTGTGCGCTTCAATCACCCAGAATAAATCATCATATTGTCATATTTGACTATAACTGTCAAACTAAACGTACTGTACGTTGGTTGAAATATTAAAATTAAAAATTAATAAAATTAAAAATTTTAAAACTAAAAATCGCTGAATAAATAAAATAATAAATATAATCTTGAGTTTAAAATCAATAAAATTATCTTGAGTTTTCTTTTTAAAACAAAAGTCAAAATATAGTTGTCAATTTATTATGATCAGCGCTACTCGAAGTATTTGTTTTGAGCATATACATATATAGAGCACGTAATCTGAGCATGTTTTGATTTATTAAAAAAAAAAAAACACGAATTAAAGGCTCTGAGCGCTTAGATCTAAAAAAAAAAACGAAAAACACATACATACATATCGTTTTATTTTATCAGATCCATTCTATGTTCTGATTTCAAAACATAAAAAGAACTCCTTATGTTATATTTTAATACAAGTTTTGAGCTGTCATTAAAATAAAAAAAAATCCACCGATTTAAAAATTCTAAAAATAACTTAAATTATCCTTATTGCGTCACATACCAAAAATTTAAAAAAAAAAAAAAAAAGAGAGTTTGAAACTGAAATGATTAATTTTCCAATTAAAAAAATCAACCAAACACAATTTAAAAAAAATTTTTTTTTTATTTTTAACTTCATCCTAAAACGATTATAAATTCTAAATTCCTGTTTTCGATTTTCAAGTCATTATACTTCTTCTTTTTCTTTTTCATCGTACCCAAATGCACTTTCGAAATAAGAATAAAAAACAAAAAACAAAAAAACAGCTTTCAGACATTCCAAAAGAAAAAAAAGTTCAACTTAAAGTTTGTTTTTATCATACCAGACACAATTTATTCAATATTTTCCTTTTGAAAAAAAAATGTATTTACTTTTATTTTCAATTTTCTTTAAAAAGAAAAATATATATTTTAAGTATATTACTTATATGAAATTTTATATTTATATTTAGTTTTATATGCAAACATGACAACAAACTATTTTTATATTTATTTTTTCTATTTATTTACAAAATTAACAACTTTTATAAAAAAAAAAAAATAATTATTATTATTATTAAATTAAGGTGTGAAATTAACACAATTTAAATGAAAAAAGTGATGTTTGTCTCACTCCACCTTATCACTAAATCACACATGTACCCTAATTCCAAATACGTATTTTTTTTTGTGAGGCCTGAGTTCATAAATGTTAGTTAGTTCAGAATAACAGTGATAATAATTTTGATAAATTAATGCTTAAAGGGCGTCTATTGTAGTCAATATTATTAATTTTAAATTTTTCATTTAATATAAAAAAAGGCCTCACAAAAAAAAATACGTATTATAAATCCTAACAAACTAAGCTCTTAAAATATATTTAAAAATTTCTTATTACAAAATAATAATGTCTGTCAAATACTGTCAGAATCATAACGGTTACATAATATGTCATTGTGTATTTGTCTTCATTTAAATAAAAAACCTAATTGTTGTTAGTCTTTTACATTCTGTTTACAATATAATCTACAAATCGATTAACAGATCGATTGTTCTAAAATTGCTTATAAATTTTTTATGAGCATAATTCTAGTTTCTTAAGTACTTATCATAATAAAAATTATAATATTTCTAACTATTTGCATTCCCTACATACAACTTTTTTAATTACATTTACTTTAATTTCATTAGTTATTGATTCTTCGCACTAAGTTGCAACGTAATCTAATGCTCAACTCAATGCTTTGGCAAATTAGTTGCCCACTATTTTGTTTTTTAAGAATTCTCAGACTATAATGGAGAATTCAATGGCTTCAGAAGACAATGACATATGATAAAAAAGTGCCGCACTAAAAGTTAAACTTGAATCAAAATTTTTTCGAGAAAGAAAAACACACTTAATTTGAGGAATGAAAGATTTCAAATTTTCATATAAACAACACGTACGAGTGCAGAACTAAATTGTTGAAATAACGAGTTCAGCATAAAAATTTTATTCTCAAGAAAATGGCGAACTGATATGCCTTTAAATAAATAAAAAAAAAACAGTTAAGATAATATACAAGTTGAAATATAGTACTTAAATAGTGAAGATAATGTTACAGTTTTTGAAGCGCGCGCGTTCAAAATGTTGCAGTTCAATGAAAACAAAATTTGTTCTGATAATGCCACCCACACCGTTCAAATGTTTAAAAAAATGTCATTGTTAAATGTCAGAATTTTTTATTTTATTTGTTTACTTTTTCTTGTCATTTGCTCAGATAACATTTTTTGAATCTCTTGAAATGCGAAAAAGTTGAAATAAATTTAACTTTTACGCCATCCAGTGCCGTTCAATATTTCATTTCGTTTAGGTTATCTGGTCTCATACCATTTTATACAATTCAACATTTTTTAATATTGCACGCCATTCAAAAGCGTCTACATTATCTTCGGCATTATAATGAGAAAATTTGGCAACAGATCAAAAAAATTAATAAAAGATCATATAACATGGTATGGCCTTAGAAAGAGTAAAGCCTCATACTTCCATGAACCAAATATTAAGTAAAGTAGTTAAAGAAAAAATAATAGTCATACGATCAAACCACCCAAAAACAATACTTCAAAGATTTCTTAACCTATACATCAAACAAATATTTGATATATATATCGTATATAAATACGATATTGAATCGTCATTGCTAAAAATCAAAAAATGAACAGATTTCTAGTAAATAATTCAATAAACCTTTTCAAGATCATTTTAACACACCTACATATATATATATGTACATACTTACATAAATACAAACACATATTATGTAGGTTTTTTAAGTGCCCTAAAATAAGTTAGCTATAATTAAATAGAATAGTACCTATATAAAATATAAAATAAAAAATAAAATTTAAAAAAATAAGAAGTAGTAAAAATAGCAAATTATTTACTTAAACTATCTTTAATATTAATAGTAATAATTGATAAGTAATCATTAAATAAATCAAAGCTAAATTGTACCTTAATTAAAAAAAAATATAATTTAATTTTTTTTTTATTACCTAAACAATGTGTATATTTGATACTTGAAAAATGTGTATAATTGATACCGTTGAAACTTTATAGAAGACCTTGTAAAATTTTACATAAAAATTTAAACAAAAATTTTTACAAAGAAAAAATTTTTAAAGAAAATTTATTTTTAATTTTAATTTTCTTTTAATATTTTTTTTTTTTTTTTTGTACAATCAAAAGCACTTTTTGTAAACAACACTTTAAATAATTTTTTTTTTTTTTAATAAATTTTGAAATTAATTAATTTTTCTTTTTTTTGATTATTTTATTAAAATTTTACATTAAGTATAAGTAAATCTTATATTCTACATTTTATTTCCCGGTAAAATCACGTGTTCTTTTTAAATTTTTTTAAAACAATAACTCTATAACAAAAAAATAGAAAAAAAAATATATAAAGAGAATTTTCGCGATTTAGAAAAACATAAACGCTTTTTTTTTCGTTATGTTATTACTTTTTTTTTTTAGGTACTTGAAGTGATCGCAAAGAATATCAACCGTTTACTAAAACTTATTGCTCGAAAAAAATTCCACAAAACTAAGTCGTTATTAACAACAACAATAAAAAAAAAAAAAAAAACAGAGCAAAAAAAAGAAAAAAAAAATAATAACAAGCAAACAAACAAATGAAAAAAAAAAAGATAAAAATATAAGAAAGAAAAGCTTGACATGTGAATTAATACATCAACAACAACAAATAATATGGCGAAAACTCAGCCGTTCAATATTTTTATTTTGTTTTTTAAACCGCTTTTTTTTTTTAAACAACTGGCGATATGTGATACTACAGATCCAGATAATATGTATGTGTTCTTAAGGGGAAAAAATGTGATACAAAAAATTAAAAATAAAAAAAAATTAAAATGAAAAAAATATGTATCTACTCTTTAAAAGATGGTTTAGTGTTCTTTAAATCTTTAATTTAAGGAATCTTTTATACAATTATTTCTTGTTTTATTTTTTATATTTTATTAAACCCCCTATACATTAAATAATTATAAAAAAAAAAAAAAAAACAAATAATATAATAAACATTAATAAAAACAAAAAGAATAACATGCAGGGTTGCCACAAGAAAAAAAACAAATGTAGCATAAATCTGAAAAAAATGTAGCATAGTAGCAAAACTGTAAAAATTTCAAAGCAACAAAATATTGGCCATAAAACGAGAAATATATTATAAATTTTATTAAATAATTCACAATCTTAAAAATTTAAAATAAATATAAAAATTAAAATGGGCCTCAGTGGTCTAATGGTTAAGCATGTGGCTTATTACTAAACTTAGCAAGTTTTATTAATTGAAAATAAATCCCCCTTGCTACCAAATATAGTGTAAATATATAATATATAATATAAACCAAATAAATAATATTAGTGTATAATTTAATAATAATATTCGACCTGTAAT
The DNA here is from genome assembly GCA_947095535.1 of Poecilobothrus nobilitatus. NCBI lineage: Eukaryota > Metazoa > Arthropoda > Insecta > Diptera > Dolichopodidae > Poecilobothrus > Poecilobothrus nobilitatus. The sequence continues at coordinate 258,591,377 of OX352774.1, read as the reverse complement.
GGCCTTAATAGCCAATCGTTTTGTAATATTGCAATATCCTATGTGATTTGTAATATTAATATAAATAAATAAATAAATAAAAATTAAAACCAAAAAAAAAACAATTCAATCACAATTTTTTGTTTTTAAAAAATCGAGTAGTTTCGTTTTAATTTTACTAAATTTGCTTATCTTAACAGATACGATACGCGTATTTCGTCTACTGCTTGCAGATTTCTTCAGTGTTTGTACTTCGAGTAGAAATAATAAATCAGAAAATAAAAAAAATCATTATATAAGGAGAATTTTTAAAAAAGTAGCTTTATCGCTAAATTTGGAAAAAGAAGTAGCAAGGTAGCACTTTCATAATTCATAAAAAACAAGTAGCACTTTTGCTACTATAGTAGCAAAGTGGCAACCCTGATAACATGTAATATTGTAATACATACATATATACGAGTATTCTGATGATTTTAAAAATTAGTGCTTAAAAACTAAAGCAGTAATCACATTACAATATTGTATAAAAGTTAATCAATTGTATTATATTTCGTTACAATTATAACAAATGAAAAGAAAAATTGATTTGAAAAAAAAAATAAAACAATAGACCAATAAGTTGGCTTTTATCTGCAGACTGCAAGAGGGTTTTTAAAACATTCAATTATTTTCTTTATTTTTTTTTATTTTATACCACCTTACTACATAAAAAATATTATATAACAGCTAAAGTAATTATATATATAGAATGTGAATGGAATATTAGAAAAGGGAATATCCTTATCCATTTCATGTGAAAAAAGATGTAATTAACTTTGATACAAAAAGCCTATCACACTAAAAAATGCCAACAACATTTAAGATAAAACTCCAATTATAAAAAAAATGTTTCCCAAAAATTGGTAAGGTGTATTGAAGTTCTTCAATGTTATATGTTGTATTTTCAACTACAATCAGATACATAAAGAATTTTATAGTATATTCTGGAAACTATTTGATGTAGATAGTAATTTCCACGGCACGAGACAATTACAGAAAACAAGTCAGCGATTGAGCTAGGGAAGCACGAATCAAAACAACACTCCATACTGTCTATAACAAATAGTTATACAAACAATCAAATTAAGCATTTGCATTAACAACTGCATTGAGTTAGCCAAAGAGATATTGCTTATATGCAAATACAATATATAGGACAGCCATATATAGGAGCTATGTGATCAGATTTAAGTTTCAAAAGATCCAAATATATATTCCCTCTCTAGAGCTGAAATAAGACAATTGGTTGATATTTTTGTGGACCATGGTTTGATCGCTGAGCTTGCTAGAAGATTAGGTGTCTACGCTATAGAGAGTATGGGACACTCTCTCGCCACGTGCCTCATTCTGCCAATAAAAATATCTCGATAGTCTCCTTTTTTTTAAAGATTTAGGTGAACTTTCAAAAATCTAAGAAGAATTTAAGGTTTCAAAACGTCTTTCGTTAGAGCAATATCATCGTACCATAAATCTAAAGAAATTTAACACCAACTCTTCAACTAAAATCTAGTGACTATTGATTTCATACTGCAACATATTGACTCAGATTTCATAAAAAGGGTTAAAAAGAAAAAGAAATAACAGGTAATAAGTATAAAATTAAATAAACATCAAGGTAAACGTCAAAAGCAAAACGAAACGAAACGAAACGGAACAGTATTTAATCATGAAAATACTGCGTTTTTTTTAAATGCATCAATTTAAAAACAATTTATTAATTCAGTTTTATTTTTAAAACTATTTAATGCAATTCTCTTCTACTGACCAGTATTAAAAACTTATAAAATAAAACAATTAATTAAAATTAAAAAAAAAAAGAGAGAGAGAATAAGTTAAAGAACAAAGGCAAAAAATTAAAATATATATTTTAAAATATTATAGAAGATAGAAATATAATTATAGAAAGAAGTACATTAAATAATTTATACTCATACGGAACTTTGATTAAAAATTATTAATTTAAAATGCAAATTAAAAGTAAAAATAACTTTAAATAAAAGAAAATAACAATTTAACATAACAAAATACATACATATTATGTATCTATGTACAATTATAACTACAAATAAAAGAAATGGACGTATATTGCACTGAAACTAATTCTTGATTTGAAAAATCATGTAATTAAGTGATGCCGTTTTGATAAATAATAAGTAAAAGTATTTTAATAATATTTTTGGAAATTATTTGATTAATTGCATAATAAAACTAAGACGTTAGGGGGAATATTAAAAAAAAATTTATATCTTAAAAAAAAACTAAAAATACTTCAGTTTATCTATACTTATGCTCTAGATTTTAGACTAAAGTCTAGGTTACAAATAGTTCTTAAAAAGCTTTTATTCAGTTTTGTAAACATTTTATTGACATTAATTGTAAATTTTACTTTGTTAACTTCGTTGAATCACCTGATTATTGTCCCCTGTCATGATGTTCTCTTCTGCATCCTAAAGAAAAAATGTTTTTCTATAGCCTTATCACATGCCTTAATCATTTGAAAGTTTTGTCATCTTCCATTGCAAATATGTTATCCTCCTTTATGTGTTGTACATACGTTTGAATTCCATATAGTCATAGAATTATGTTCAAAATAAAGGGCGCAATACATAAGGCGAAAATCTGAATTTTGCTGAGAAGTGGAGTAGAAAATCTAGTTATTAATAAGGAAAAGGAAGGAAATCTAGTTAATCTGATAAAGAAAAATTACATGAGTATCTGGTTAAATAAAAATAAAAGTCAACATTATTTGATTGTAATAATTATTCTTAAAAACGAAATAAGTAAGCAAAAATGAATCATTTTTAAAATCCATTCCGTTCCATTACAAAATGAAATAAATGAATTACTGTTACTGATACGTTAATTTTTACTTTACAAAATTATTATTAAAACAAAGTAAAATTACTACAAATATAGACAATATGATAACATTTATAAATTAATAAATATGTTACAAATAAAAATACAATATAATAATAATTATTTTCCATTAAATATAACACAAACCATAAATTTTTATTAACTTAATTGCAATAAAAAAAACAAGTAATGGAAAAAAACCAAGGGTTTTCAAAAAAAGCACATTTCCAAAATTAAAAAATATTCCATAATAATCTTAGAGTAAAAAGTAAATACATATATTGAAAAATAAATTTTGATAAGAAATTACTTTTTGTTTGATTTTTTTTTGGTACGAAAAAATTGAGAAAAATTAAATAATACTTTCGTCAATTATAAGGTAACCCTATATTATTTAGAAAAATTATTAACACAAACAAAAACATAATGTTCCTTTAATTTTTGTATATTACTTCAAAAAACTGTGGACCGGTGCCTAAGTTACAGGTGTTTAAAAATAGAGAATTTTCAGTTTTTGACCCCTTACAGCTCTTAAACGGGGGCGAGTAAGGGGTCAAACTTCTAAGTTAGTCCATTTGAAAAATATAAGGGGTCTAAATTTTAGCAAAAATTCAGTTTCACATAACGGTATATTAAAATACCGCATGGCAAGGCCACATATTTATTTTATACATATTTATAAAGTTTATAAAACCAGGTACAACTTGTGTTATATAAATTAATTTAAAGATTGGGCTTTCTCGAACTTTGTATATAGGACTGTAGCTCTGTAACCGACGGGGCTACCGAAAAAAATTGTTCCACAAACTTAGTTTTTTTGGCGATGCCTATCCGTAGTTAAAATTTCATTGTTTTATTTCAAGTAGTGTAGAAATTTTGTGAACACCCAGACGGACGGACGGAAGGACACATGGACAGAGCGAAACTAATAAGCACATTTTTTCAAATTTTTTTGATAATGTGCTAAAAAATGATGACGATCATTACTATAAGTTTTTGCATAGAAATTTATCAAAAATGATAAAAATTTTATAACTGTAATAGTTTTATATTTAAATTTTTTGTTTTTTAAAATTATACATATAACATATTACATTATGTTATGTACATTTTATATGTTATATGTATTTACATTTATGTTCATTTATATGTTACAGTCACAGTATATGATGCGGTTGTTATACATAATTAAAAATCATCCTATAGAAGTGTAGAGGAACCTTATTTATCTACTAATGTAAAAAAAATATAAATAATAATTTCCTTTACTAGAAGGAAATGTATACTTTACTTTACTTTAACTTTACCTTTACCTTTACTTTTCTTGCTTATAGAAGTCTCACTATATGATTAGACTTGGATTTTTAACAAACCTCAATAATCAATTTATTGGCGGACTTTGTAAGAAATCGTGATTTTGTGATCAAATATATTAAAATATGTGTAGTGGTTAAGGCACCGATCTTCCCTTCGAAAGTTTCGTGTTCAAACCACGGTTGGGTCATATAATAAAAAAAAATTAATAAAAAAAAAAATATTTTTTGTATAGGATAATTAGTAGTAATATAATTCAATAAAAAATAATTTTAATATAATAAATTAATTCTTGTATAAGATAATAATTAATAAATTGCGGAGAAATAAAGAAATACATAATTACGTCTCGTAATGTTTGTACAATAGCTACAGCCGACTAATCAACGGCTTAATGAATTAATAATTCCAGAAACTGAAGCCTAGTAATAAAGGGTTTATTGGATGCCCTATGCTATACTTATATAAGAGTATGTGAAAGAAAAAAAAAATATAAAAATAATAGATATCGTATCCAAACTTATGAAATCAGTTATACATCAGAATTCCCATTTCGAAGGTTTGGTGATAGCAGCCTCCTTTAATTTTAGTTAACTTTTTATTTTGATCAAGCCGAGAAACATTGGTTAATATAGCGGCTATTATGTAACTATAACAACTGCTTATATACTTTTCTTATAATATTAATTTTATATTAATATTTAACATATGTATGTATGTATTTAATATAATAAAATAAATAAATACATATAACAAAACAAAAAAAAAAAAAAAACAAATATTTAATCTAATTTTAAAATTATAATGAATAGGAAATTTTTTATAAAATAATTTGAAAATTTTCCAAATGTATGTAATTTTACGTTTTAAATTATTCTTTTTAAATTTACTTTATATTGTGTTTATAAAATTTATTTTATAGTTTTTTTTTTTACTTTTAACTAAGTATGAATCATTTTTTTTTTGTTTATTATTAATTTCTGTTAAATTTTTTTATTTTAAAACTTTATGGGTAAAAATAAAATATTTTAGAATTTAATTGTAATGAAAATATATTTTAAAATATATTAAATGTATTAATTCCCGCCACAATCCATTACTAAGCAAATTAAGAAGCTTGTTTTTTTTTATTGGTCTGCTTTAAAATTAAGTTAGTAGACTTCAATATGTAGAACTGAATATGTATAAGTAAGAACTCAATAAGTAGACTTCAATATGTGGAACTTAATGGAACTCAATATCGAACTCTAACTGTCGCGTGTTCCACTTCTGGACGATTACTCTTGTTTGCCTTTGTTATCTATGATCTATCCAATCGTTTGACTTATTGTAAACGCCAACTATACACAGATAATGTTGAGATATTCTCTAGCTGATCTCTTTTAAATATTCAAAAACACCTTGCCAAGATCAATAATGATCTAGATTCTAGACACAATTATGTTTTTAGCCAAAGAAAATTATAGGGAGCTAATTTCGTCTAAATCACAGGTTGTGATTACCTAAGTACAAAATATAGATACTATATTTATATAAATACTATAAATATAGTCCTCTTCCAAGTATTATATTAATTATTGACAGGGCTCCGTGGCCTTATAAAATACGCTGTAAACCCCGAGAAAGTGTGGGTTCGAATCCCACACACGTCGTAAGAGTTATTCCCCCTTACGACATTTACAGCCACGCTTGAACAGGAAAGGCTGTGTAATTTCCTGTCCACATTTATGAGGCAGAGAAGTGCATAAAAAAAAAAAATTATTGACGAAATTAAATATGTTTTGTTAGCAAAATAACGATCATATTTAATCATCATGATCAAATCATGTTTTTACAATAATTATCAGACTCTGAGACTCTTATCAGACTCTTCATAAATGAAAAAATAAAAACTAAAATAATCTTATCACTCGTTTTACTTCACTTTTCTTATTGTGATGTTGTGTATGCTGGATAAGTGCAGTTAAATTTATAGAAGAAGATTGAATATAATTTTCAATGCATGTGTACACGATTTTTTAAATTCGATCACATTAGTGATGTTTCGAAAATAATTCTTGGCTGTTCATTCTTTAACTTTCAAAGCTATCTTATAAGTATTTATGTTTTCTAAAAAAATTATGTTAAGCAACACACCAATATATTTATTAACTTGGGTTAATCAAGGCAGATCACCTAGAGGAGTTACATTATAAGCATTTATATTTTTTTGTACAAACTCCTGCTTTATGGAATTCATTACTACATGCTATCAGGAGTGAATCTCATTAAATGTAATTTATTTTAAGAAATGTAAGAATGATTATATGCAGTTAAATTAATTTATATAACTTTTTTATATATTATTTGCGTTCCTTTTACACGAAAAGAGTAAATGAGAGTGGTTTGCAGTAGGTAGTAAATGGAACGTTAATTTAATATAACCGTATTTACTTCTATCTACTTTTTCTCAGAGGCTGGTGTAGTTGGGAGTAGACAAAAGTAGTTTACACTGGAAAAACAACACAAACATTGATAAGTATTTTCTATTTTATTTTTATTTCATGTAAAAGATAGGAAGGATCAAGATTCAAAACATTTTGTTTCTCTTTTGTTTTTTTCCTTTCTTTTCTTGTTTTTCTTTTTGTCTACATTTTTTTAATTTTTAAATTTTATATTCCGTATTTGTGTTGTTTATGTAATTCTGTTTTGTTTATTAACTAATAATAAGTTAAAGATTTTGCATGTGAATTATTTTTTATTACTGAATTGTTTTTATTACTTACTTAATGATTTTTATAATATACAATTGTAGAGACTAGCCGTCTTATGTAAATATTAACGAAATAAATAAATTAATAAATAAATTAAAAAACTACTTAGATAATATTTTTTTTTGTAACTATTAAAAAAAAAAATCTCTGCAGGCTTATTATCATTAAGTATTTGCAATCATTTTCTATTATTTTCATTCTATGTTTTTTTTTTTTGCAATGTTAAATGAGAATCATCCACAGGCACTATAGAATAGAAACGGTATTAACGCGATTTGTAAATTAAATTATTGTTCTCATTCCATTAACTACTAAATACTATCTTATTATTTCCCAACAAGCGAATAAAAAACTTTTTGTACTCATTTACTGTTTGAAGATGAATAAGAAAGGTTTAGGGAAAACATTAAAGACGAGATAAGGTATATTGTATAATGATGTTAAGTTTCAACGTTTTAAAACTAGAATATGTTGACAATTTTAACGCTAATTCTTAATCAACTGATTATAAAAAAAACATAAAAGAGACTGATACCGTTTATTGAATATGAACTTTTTTAAATATATTTTAAAAGATACGTTTTAAAAAAGTGGCACATAATAAACTTTACGATTATAAAATAGATTAGTTTCTTTATATTATGTATATACCAATTTTTCTTTAAAAAAATGTTTTTTAATTAACAGTTTTTGTTTTTAAGCAAATATGTATACGATAATACACACATTAATTAATTATACTATCAAAGCTATGCTTCAATATAAATATTTAAATAGAAATTGTACGTTTAATTTTATCCGTTAACACTAGTATCGATATTCTTATCATTTATCGCAGCTCCAATATAAACAAGCTGTTAAAAAAAAATGTTTGCACTTAAAAGAAAAAATTTGCTGTTAAAAAAAAAAATTTTGCACTTAAAAGGAAAAATTTGCTGTTAAAAAAAAGGCTTGCACTTAAAAGCAAAAATATGCTGTTAAAGAAAAAACTTGCACTTAATCCAAAAAATGTTCTCTTAAAGAAAAAAAAATATATGTCGTTTAATTTAAGTAATAAACACAATTCCGACCATCGACAAAAAGTTCGCGATTACAAAATTAAGACGCATACATTCTCAGAATTGTGACCATGGATGTTCAGTCAAAAATTTGTCGTCGCCAAGATTAAAATATTTTAAATTTTTTATTTATTTATTTATTTATTTATATTAATATTACATACATAAATGTAATACAATATTATTGAACCATCGGCTACCAAGGCCATTATAGGTTTTTTTTTTATACTATTATTAAATTATATACTAATATTATTTATTTTGTTTATATTATATACTATATATTTACATTATATCTGGTCGTAAGGGGGTTATGTAAAGAAAAAAACACTTACGACCTGTGCAGGGATCGAACCCACACTCCTTCGGTTATTACGCCACACGCCTACCCACTAGGCTACCGAAGCCCCTTAAATTTTTTTTTTTTGCTAGTATGTAGTGAGATTTAACATTTTATCTGTTAGTACATAAGTATACTTATTTTGAATTTTTATTTTTTGTTTTGCTACAATTATGTTTCATTAAGCGAAAAATAGTTGGGTGAAGCGAATTTCGTCGGTGATCAATGGTCGATATTGTGTTTATTATTTTATAAGTTGAAAAATGTGTAATAATTTTTTTTTTTATTTTTCTATCATCTCCATTAGTATAATATGGAAATATAGTTTTCTTTCAACATTATAAGTAAATATTAAATTTTTTCCATATTTTAATTGATGTAATTTAATTTGTCAAAAAAAGATGTTCTATAAAAGCGTCATCATAATATTAACTCAGAAAAAGCATAATAATATGAACTCTCTTTATTTAATGATTCAATATAAATTTGAAGGTTTTTTTTTTTAATTTAAATCATATGTACATAATGTATGTATATTGACAAACAAATTGATATTCAATGATAAAACTTATTAAAATAATATTTATATTTCAACAAATTATTTAAAATTAATAATTTACTTAATAAATTTTTATAAAAAAAAAAAACAAAAAATTAAAAAATATGTTCTTATTCATAACAAGTTTATTAAAAAATTAAATAAAATGTTTTTTTTTTTTCTTTTTTTTTTCTTTTTTTAGTACATTTTAAATATCGAACAATCGATGACCCAATTAATATTTAATTAATTATTTATTCAATTATAGTTCATGAATTAATTAGAAAAAAAAAAAACAAAAAAAGAAAAATATTAAATTAAAATGTTACTTGAATACAAAAATTATATTTAAAAAAAAAAAAAAAAAAAAAAACATAAATCGGATTAATTAAATTAAAAATAGAATTTTTTAATTATTACAAATCAATTTAATAACTATACAATTAAAAAGATTTATTTTATTTTTTAAATTTTAAAACTTGTATTGTTATGTTAAATTAAAATTTTTCTTGTTCGATGTTTGCGATGTTTTTTTTCTATGAATAGTAATCGGAACGGAATATGATTATTATCTTTTCTTTTTTTTTTTTAAATTACAATGTAATGCGCGTTTATTATTTTAAATTAAATAAAAGTTAATTTTAGTTAAATATAAATAAATAATTCATGAAATTAACTATGTACATATATATATATATATATTTAAAATTGTGTAATTTATTGCCCATTAAAAAAAAAAAAAAAAATACGTTATTACATCAAATCAATACAATGTTAAAAATAAAAATGGATTTAAATTGGCAAGTCTTATGTTAAATTATTTTATTTTTATTTATAAAATTTTATATATGAAAAAAAAAACACACACACACACACATATGTATGGATTTATTTTAACGAATACTTTTATATGTAAATTACCCTATATCTTGTAATCCCGTAGTCCCGTAATATATAACATCGACTCTCTTAGTACGCAACGCAATATCCCAGTTTTTTATCTTTAATACGTTATTGATCTGTACCTACTAATGTAACCTCTTAATAACCTCTTAATAACCTCCCCACAACCTCTTAATCTAACCACGAGTAAATAATTGTTATCATCTTAACCGAATTTTCATTTTAAAAATTTATCAAATATTCTTATTCACATCTTGTTCAACACAACTTGTTCACATTAGGAGAAATGTCAAATTTTGAACAATGTTTTTTTTTTTATGTTTGGCCATTAGCAATATTGGTTCAAAAAAAATGCTTGTCGGCAAGAAATTTGTTTTAAGATATATAGAAACAAATGAAAAGTAAAGCAAATCAAATCTGATCAATAAAATGAAGGTTGCAAGAAAGTGGAGATTCCTAAAAAGAGGTGTTGTTATAACTTTTTTTAACTTTGGTTATAAAAATGTTTCTGCTTTTTAGCACATTTCCAAAAAAATTTTGAAAAAATGTGCTTATTAGTTTCACTCTGTTCTCCGTCCGTCCGTCTGTTTACAAAACTTCTACACCGTTGAAGATAGAGAAAAAAAATTTTAACCATGGGTAGGTCTCATAAAAAAAATAATTTTGTGGAACAACTTTATCATGTAGCCCCTCCCATTACGGAGCTAAAGCCCCTCAAACTTTGAAAAAGCCCTATTTTTAAATGCATATATCTTATTTTCTGCTTAAGATTTTTTCAATCTGAAAACGTCATTCGACAGGTATTTCTTTTATCTTTGTAAATTAATATCAAAATTATACAATTTTTTTAAATTTAGTATTTAAATTTACCGTTATGTGAAAACCAAATTTTGCATGATTTTTCTACTTTCATAACTCCGGCACGCTTTTAGATAGAGGCTAATTTTGAGACAAGAAAGAACTTTTAGAATTAGTATAAGTTTGCTCAGAAAATTTTTTTGGACCACCCCTTGTTTATGAGATATGAGGGCTTAAAAATTGAAAATTTGCAATTTTTAAACACCTGTAACTTAGGAAGCTGTGCACATTTTACTTCTGCAAGATATAAAAAAGCTACAGTAATATATTTTAATGTATGTTAAAGGTTTGTTTGAGTTGTAAAGGGTTCCAAAGTTGCAGCTCTTCAAAATTGCGAAAAAGTCCCATTTTCAGATGTATATATCTCAGGCCCTGCGTAATAGTTTTGCAATCTAAAACTGCCAGAAGATCGAAAATTTTATTATCTATATAAAACAATATCAAAATTATGCAATATTTTGTAATTTACTATTTAAATTTACCGTTATGTGAAAACCATATTTTGCATGAAATTTCTTTTTTCATAACTCCGGCACGCCTTTAGATAGAAACCTGAAATTTTGAGACAAGAAAGAACTTTTAGAATTAGTATAAGTTCCCTCAGAAATTTTTTTGGTAACACTTCCTCTTTAAGAGTTATTACGCCTCAAAAATTGAAAATTTGCTATTTTTAGACACCTGTAACTTAGGCACCTGTACAAATTTTTCTTCGGCAAGACATGAAAATTAAAGGTTCAATAATATATTTTTACGTGTGTTAACGGCTTTTTTTAGTTATATAGGATTCCGGACTTATAGCCCCTCAAAATTTCAAAAATGTCCTATTTTCACATTTTTTCTTATTACATGAAATTTTCAAATTTTTGTGTAAGTCACACTTCTAAACAGTTTGTATTGAGTTTTGGAAATGTGCGCTTTTAAAAACCGTTGGTTTACATTCTACCTTGTTTTTTTTCATTGCCATTTAATACCCAATGTTTTGTTTTTTTATTTTTATATCTGGCGTGTAGTGGTGTAATGGTGTATTAAGATCTCATTCGTAGTTAGAAATTAACCCTTTAAATATTTATTTAAGATACTTTTTGAAACAATTGAAGTAAATAAGTTCATCCTTGATTAAAAGGGAAGATCCAGTAATTTTATCGTCAAAAAGAAAGTGTTATTTCTTCTTATATTAAATTCAAATAAAGAACCCTTATGTATACCTAAATATTCTATTTGATTTCATATAATAAAAAAAAGGAATCTATTTAATATTACAAATACCTACATAATTCTAATGTTTAAAAACAATTTTATTTTGTTAGTATCACATCCCTGTATTTTATTTGCCAATACCATTCGACTGTATTTAATTTGCATGCGTATAAACGTTGCCTAGATAAATTTTCTCATAATTTTATGAGCAACGTTTATATATATAAATATCCTGGAAAATGAGGAGACTCTTATTTTATAACCAACATATAATCCTTCCTTCATATTTTGAAAAAATTGTACTAACCCTTAATTTTGTATTCAACTCAAAAATACTTTCAAATTATATTTTAGATGCGTATTTCAATAACAAAATATTAGAATAATAGAGGGTGCCAATCTCAAATCAATTCAAACAAAATTATTGAAACCAACTCTACAATCTTTCCTAATTATTGTTTTACTTACATATTTAAACAACGAAGCGTTTAAAATGAAGAATCTACAGCCCCAGCCCAGAACCTCTCCTAAACAAATTATTAAAACATTAATTTTGTACCCAATTATGAAATCACTTCTAATTCATAATCTCGCATATACATATTTATACATATTCTGGAAAAAGGGTATAACCCAGATTTTCTATCCAACTATAAAATAATATTCCAGAATCCAGAGGCCGGTGCAAATGAAAAAATTTGATAGTTCTTGTGCAAACTTTCAGTTTGCACTGATTTTCAATTCCGCAAGAATGCGAATGTGAAAATTTGACATTTAGTTTGCACCAAGTGCAAAGTTTTTGAGAAAAGAGAAAAACAGTATTTTTATTATTTATAAAAAAAATCGAAAATTATATATTTATATAGTTTATAGTTTAGCATTAAAATATTAAATTGTTTTTTGCACATATTATATATTTTTTCATTTTAAATTTTGTATTGAAATGATAGTCAGCCCTGTTTACAATTCATTCAGCATTTCAATTTTCATTCACGCTTTCGGAATTGAAATAATGATGCAAATGCAAACTGTTGATGAGAATGAAAAAAGTTTCCATTTGAACCAAAAAATTTTACACCGTTGCAGAATCCGGACGCAGGCAAATGAAATACATAGGCATCTGACACATTCCCAATTTTTTTTCACTCAGTTAAATATTTACATTAAATATTTTGACAGATTCAAGTTCAAATTAAAATTAAAGATGTAAAAATTTAAAAACAAATGTTGTTTATAAAATTTATATTTTTATAATAATATTAATAAATTATGTTTCAAATTTATTTGGATAAAATTAAGTTACTTAAATAGAAAAAGCATCTGTGTTAGTGTACATATTATCATGACATAAGTAAAATAATTACAATCAATATAATTAATTTCAATATTGACTTTACAAAATTCTTCCGTAAACAAAAATATTATAATCTTTTCGATACAATATTTACAAAATAATTAAAAACCATATTTTTTTTTTTTTCAACTATTTTAATATTTATTTTTAAATATTTAATAATGAATATTCTTTGGATTTACCCTTGAAAACAAAAAATTCTTCTTATTTTTAAAATTTAAATTAGTAATTAGTAATTAGAAAATTAATTTTCCTATCAAAAGAAAATTTTTATTATTAAAAGAAAACTAAGTGCTTTATTTAAAAATAAATATTTTTAAAATATTTTCTTTATTCATTTTCTAATAAATTATTACAAAAAAATTAGGAAAAATGTTAAAATATTTAATTAAAAAATTTTTTGTTCATAATTAAATGGAAATTTTGGCGCGAAATTCTATTCCAACATTAAACTATTTTATTAGGAACTTAAATTTATTTACTTATTGAAGTAAAATTTTAAATGGAATTTATTAAAGTAAAGTATTAAATTTCCGCACATAGTAGATTTTTAGGCAATCGTAAAACTGATGAATTCGCTTTCAAATTGACAAACTTTTTAAATTATTTCGACAAAAGTAGAATCTCGGAGTTCCTTTTCAAACCTGTAAATATTGATCTGAACAACAAACCAAGATAAGTACAAATTGTTGATGGTTTGTTATTAACACTTGCGCTATGGCGAAACAAACCTGACGTATATTAGATCTTAGATGATCAACTAGACTTTGATCCCTAAATCGCTACAAAATTGGTAATATAATTCGAGTTTTAACGAGATCATGTTCGATCGGAAGACAAACCAAAGATAAGACTCATATGATTGTAGGAACATATTTTTGTAGGAACTGCAGATCTAAAAAGAAAGGGGAATCAATATTTCATCTATTGTGTACATGTTCGGTTTTTACTCGAAAAAAAAGAAAGTTCCTAAGGAAAATCTTTTTTAAAAACCTTTTTGATTTTTAAAAGATGAAAATCTTTTTTAAAAATCTTTATGATTTTTCAAAGATGAAAATCTTTTTGATTTATCGTAAATGTTCAAGTTCATTACATCCCTCGGTAATAATCTCCTCTGAAATCTGATTCGGGGTAATACAATGGACCTAAACTGGCATAAGAGTGTTACTAAAGCTACTTTTTACCTACCTATCTAAACTTTTAAATTTCGCTCTATATTTTTTGGTTGCATATACATATAGAAAACAAAAATATATTTCCAAATTAAATATACAAAACTGAAAATATTGCATCAAAAAACGAAAATTAACCACCAAACAAATGTAGTTTGAAATAAAAAAAAAAAAATTTTTTTCAACGTCAATTTAAAAAAAAAATCTATAAGTAGTTTTACAACTGCTCCGTAAATTTTCTAATGAGTACTTAATCTATAGAATTGGAAAAATAAAATGCATATAAAATAATATATATATGTATATATACATATAAGAAAAATATTCTTTATCTTTAATAATTTGTATTATACAATTTACAAACTAATCAAAATAAATATAGCTTTAAGCCATTTAAATTTCATCAATTTAAATAATTGAAGAAAATTAAACCAAAAATACCTTCTTTATGTGCCAAATTAAATCATAAATTCAACAAAAAAAAAAACAAATTGGCAATATGTAAAATTAAAGGTTTTTAAAGGTGTAAATTTTTAAAAAGATATAATAAAACGCTTTGTATTAAAAAAATTGCAAGAAATTAAGAGATCGTTATTCACTTCCATGTTTTAAGCAGATCATATCATATACCTAGGTATTTAAAAATTGGTAAATTTTCATTTTTTGCGCATTCCAAAACGAGGGACACACAAAAATATTTACTAAAGAAACTTAAATTCATTTCTAAAGATCTTACACATCTGATGTAAATTTTTTTACTAGAAGCATTTAGGAGATAGATGAAGCCGAAAATTTTCCATTGGTTGCATTTCATTTGACATAACGGTAAATATCAAATTGCAAAAATTTAAATTATTTTTTTTTTAATAAAGCTTAGAGTGTTTGTTTTTTGGCATTTAACGTTTTTTTGATCATTTAAATCCTTATATAGAATTTTTTCTAATAATGAGAGCTGTGGAGCTCCATAACCGAAAGGAATACATCAAACAATTATATTGTAACAGTTACTTTTTCTGTGAAATCTACTTATGTTTAAAATTTCTTTAAACTCTAACAGACGGGCGGAGTCAAACTATAATAAGCAAAGTTTTAAATTTTTTTGTTTTTGTTTTGAAAAATGTGCTAAAAAGTATAACCATAACACTATTTAATTCATAATTATTGTAAACCTATATTTTAATGAAAAACCATATAAAAAAGAGCTTTTTATTTTACAAATTAATTTAGCATTTAATTTAATTCAAATAAAATTTTCAAAATAAATAAAAGTTTGAGTAATAAAAAGCACTTGAAACACTCAAACCGATTATATTTGAAAATGATTCTCAAGACAATTTTTTTTTTTTTATTTTCATTTTACATACATATATATATATATACATAGTTACATACCTATATAATATATACCTATTTTAATTGTCTACAATGAAAAGCTGCGCAATTCAATAAAAAAAATTTACTAATTATACACAATGTTAATGTTTTTTTTTTTTTTTTTTTGTATAAAATCAAAAATAAAACCAAAGCTTTTATAATTGGACAGTGGTGATGTGAATGCATATTATATTGAATTGAGAAAATTTTTAGTTGTCAAACTATAAATTTAAAATTCTTATTTTAAAACTAAACTTAAACTTATTTTTTTTTAAATAAAATAGATATTTGAAACAAATATATAATAATATGTAATATGATGTAATATATGCATGCAGCGTGATATGATCATATGAAATTTTGTAAGCAGAAATTTGTTATATAAGATTAATTAATCCGTTAACTTAGTGTAAAGAAATTTCCCTAGCGTTAATCCACAATGTCATCGTTGAAAAAAAATTTCAAAATATGTTGGTACTATGTAATACCATTCAAACCAATTTTGGAATAAAATATTTTTTTTTTTTTTTATTTAACTTAAAAACCAATTCTATTTAAAATCTTATAACATTTACTGACTATTTCAATAAACTGGAATCTAATTGAGGTTTTTTCTTAAAGCGATCATTTTAAAGAACTTATCCTGAAAAAGACTCTTTTATGTAGATTACATTAAAATTAAATTTTATGTTACCATTCATTTGACTCGGTTGGAGCTCCTGCATAAGATTATAAAATGAAAATCCTTTTTCGAAATTATTTGTGCGTGCCAAAATCTTTTATCTGATATAGAACAGAAATTTTTTTTTTTGTTAAGAATTTCTTTATACTTTGTATTAAATTTTTGGTTAATCCCAACCCGGTCAGTTCTTAAATCAAGACTTTTAATTAGTTTTTAAAATTAATAACAGAAATTAACAGTAATCAACAAATGATAACGATAATGATAACGGTAATCAACTAATGATAATAATACAAATTTTGCTCTAATCTTTAATTTGTATCTTTATTTTTAATTAGATTAGAATAATTAGAAAAGAAAATTATTTTTCATTAAACAGCAAATACCACTTTTCTAAAAAAAATCTCAAAAATCTGATGACGCCTAACTTTAATAGTTATTCATTACCTATCATATGATATTATATGATTTTATACATTTTCATGGAATTTCATATAATAAACTACTCGTATAATAGTTATAATAAGTCATAACAATCACTCGTTTGTCATTTAAAAATCATTGGTCAAATCATTCCAATACTAGAAAATGTGTATAAATCTAATCATTAGTAATTTTATGTTATTCAAATGATTTGTTATGATTATTATTAATTAATAGTTAGCATTTGATTTTGTATATATTATAATAATTGGTATAATCATAACAAGATTTTATCAAATATTCATATAATAGCTAATTGATTATTACGGTTGTGCGTACACAAAGGAATACCACTGTAAAAACAAATCATTGAAAGATAACTTTCAATTTTATTCAATCAAATTAGATTAAATAATAGAAAAAAAAAAAAAAGCTTTTACAATAATACAACATTCAGTGACTGATTATTTCTTTAGAATTTTTGCACAATGGCTTTATTCGTTCAATTACACACTACAATAATTTATTATTCTTTTATCAGATTTGTTTTTATATTTAATTTTAACTGACACATTATCAATTTAATTTTAATTTGTTAGTGTCAAAATAGAAGACTCTTTCAAGTTAAAAATAGAAAAAAAAGCACATGCGAAGGAAAATTTTCTCTTTTTTCAATTCAAAAAGATCAATTTTATAAATAGGAAGAAAATTTTTTTTCTCTTAATAAATTATTTCTCTTTTTTTTTTCTTTTTTGAATATTGAGAAAATTTGAAAAATTAATAGGTAAGAAGGTATATAAAATAATAAAAATAATTAAGAGACTGTTAATTTTTTTTTTATTATTAAAATCTGTACTAAAAATATGTGATGTCGTTTGCACATTTCGTATAGTAGATTTAACTACCTTAATACGTTCATTGTGTTTTTCCTGTCATTTTTAACACATTAATAAAATTACAAGAAGTATCAAATTTAACTTTTTAGAATTAAAGAATTTTAAATGAGTTGGAAAAGGATGTTATTTAACATATACTTAATTTAGACAAATTTTTAAAAAAACTTAAATATAAAGAAAATATTAACTGCAGAAAAAAATATAGAAGATAAAAATGTTTATTAAGCCAATAACTACTATAATAAGTTTTTTATTTATGTGTAGTTTTGTAAAATAAAAATACGTGGGATTTTTCCACAGATTACGTTTATAGTTTTTTTATTACTTAATTTTTTTAGGCAGTTTATTATATAATAGGTGTTAAAAGTTATTTATAGATTCTTTTTATTTTCATTATTTGCTAAAGCGTTATTGTACTTTTTAATTGAAACCGTAGTTACAGTTAATGACAGGAGTGGTACGTTATTTTTAAATTTAACTATATTTGAATTATTTAAATTAAATTTAAAGTTTTTAATAAATATAATAATTTAAGGGACTGTTTTTTTTTTTAATTATGAACTTTACTTTTGTTTTACTAAAAATGAAAAGAAAAAAATTATAGAATAATTATTCTGTTTAGTGTTCATAAATGTTTAAAAAAAAATATGGTTTATTTTTTAAATCCTCAATTATAAAATCCCCAAATTTTAATCCCTGATTATAAAATTAAAAATTCTACATTTCAAGTATTATTTTAAGATCGCCATCGATAACGTGAAAAAAGTTTTGTAAATTGGGATTTTCTGGTGCGCTCTCAACACATTTTGACCAATTTGAATTTTTAATTTAATCGAAGATTTAATAAAATTCGGGGATTTTATAATTGGAGATTTTCAACCTGGGAAATTAGATGTTAATGGGTAATAATTTCTTTAATACTAAACTATCTAAGTTATTCAAAGGCGAACATATGAGGCGAACGTTAAAAAAATAAAATATTAACGATTCAATAAAATTAATGGATTCTTTAGTTATTTTTAAGAACGTCAAAACGAATAAAGAATTTAAGACTATGATAGAGAACAATCCAGTGGGGTAAATAAGACCAAATAATATTATTCAAACAGTGCAAAAAATTATTGTAAAAAATTATTCTTTATACATATATATGTAGACATATAAGTATAGGTATTTATTTTTTTTAGTCAAAAAATTTTAGAACTAAAATACATACATACATACATATAATATTTAAAAATTTTCAGAATAAAACTAACTACTTATTGTATTTTTAAAACTTAATTAATTAACAGAATATATTTTTCACCTACATTCTAATGAAATTATTATTTCAATCATATAACATTGAAAAAAAAAAAAAGTGTGTTTGTTTATCTTCTATTTTAATTCAAAATAATTTTAAAAATAGTAAATATTAATTATTGCATTTGCATCTATAAAAATATTTAAATGCATTTATTTACATTTATATAAAAATTAAAAAGTATCCATGAGATACAACAAAATAATATATTTTATTTGCATATACCAATACATTTTAATTTAAATAGATAACAAAAAATAAAAAATAAATAAATAAATAAATATAGTTCTAATTATATATTAGTATTATGTAGTATATAATATAGCAATAAAGTTTATCAGTCACTGTCAATTTTTTGTTTTATTTCCTTTTTGTTAAAAAAATATTTTGTTTTGCCAATGAAAACAAAACAAAAAAAAAAAA
This sequence comes from Poecilobothrus nobilitatus, assembly GCA_947095535.1. Lineage (NCBI taxonomy): Eukaryota > Metazoa > Arthropoda > Insecta > Diptera > Dolichopodidae > Poecilobothrus > Poecilobothrus nobilitatus. Next base: position 258,571,909 of record OX352774.1, on the reverse strand, counting down.
AATGTAAGTTTTATATTTTTTACTATTTGCAATTTATTTTTAGAAAAATTTTTTGTTTTTTTTCGTTCATACAAAGAAAGAAAATTTTCTGAATAACCTTGACCAAGTCTAAGTTCCAGTTCTTCTTATTTTTTCTCAATAAAATCTACACGCCAACGATACAATGGCATAAATGTGTAAGAGGGATAAAAAAAAAACAAAAACAATAAAAAACTAAAAAAATAAAAAAAAAGCTGCAAAGTAACATCAACAAGTTGTTTGTATAAAACATGATACAAAGATAAAACAAGTAAAACAACTAAACAAAAAAAAAAAAAAACAAAAAAAAAAAGGGGCAGCAGAATAACAACTTCTTCAGCCATCTTCAAAATCTATTCATAGCTTTTACAAAATTTATTTTTAGTTTTGAATAATTTTTTTTTAACTATATTTTGTTTTGTTTTTTTTTGTTTTTTCCTTATTTTACAACAAAAAAGTTTTCATTTTTTATTACATGTTTTATTTTTTTGATAAGAATAAAAATAAAAAAATTTTCTCAGATTTTTTTTTAATAAATTTCCACATTTTCTCAATATTGCAATTTTGATCATTCTCTTTTATTTGTTTTTTAAGAATTTCCTGAAAAATTTTAGAAGAGACAGCTTTTCTCTTTTTCTGTTAGGCACTCATATTATATTAGATTCTCTTAAATCTGAAATGTCATAAAACATATTTTGAGGATGATGTGACGTGGTGACTTGACTATATAATAGTGATTTGATTGAGTATTGACTTTGGAGTTTTTTAACACTACGAAAACGCAATTTAAGCTTATTTTTTTTGTTTTTTTATTTTTTTTTTTGCTAACATTTCGGTAGAAGTAGAAGTATGTATATAAATATTTTTTTTTTGTTATTGTTGTATTTATTTTTAGGAGACAACAAAAAAATAAAATATACCAAAACCACTTGTAATCTAAATATAGATTTTTTATACCACATTCACAATTTTACTATAAAACTGGTTTTTTATTTTTTCTCTTATATTTACCACAGAATAAAAAGTAAAAAAAAAAAAAAAAAATAAAATTATAATATTATTAAGTTCATACATGCTAATCATAATTTATAATGTATGTATGTATGTACATATGTATGTATTTAAGTACATATAATTTTTATATTAATATTATGATTTTATACATAAATGAAATTCCTCAACATCAAAACACAAAAAAATAAACAAAACTAAACTGAAATTATAGTATAGCAAATTCTCAATAAATCGAATTAGAATTGAAAAACTGTAAGTTCCGTAGGAGATGAATTTTCGAGTGATCATTCGGTTGTTTTTTTTTCAACTATATTTTTTGATTTTTTTTTGAGTGAAAAGTGAAATATTTTAATCTGTGGTGAAATATTTTAAATTATAGCAATGTTAATTGAAAAATTTTCTTTCATACCTTATAACTGACATAGCATAAATTAATCGTCAAAAATACACATATTTTAATAATAGGATGGCATTGTAAGTAATTTGAGCAATTATATTCATGTGTTTAGAGTTTTGTAATTGTTTCATAAAATAACAATAATAAATGTCACTACAGATGTACATAAAATATGTTCACAAATAATACCTTTGTGTCTTTATTATTGTTACCATAAGACTGGTATCGATATCTACTAGCTAGCGTTATCTACAGTGGTGGATTAACCTACAAGCAAACTAAGTGCTTGTTTAGGGTATCATGATAATTGGGATACCATAGCAATTCTGCAATGACGAATAGTGTCCTTTTTTTTCTATAACATACAAATAAATTTTACTCAGATTGATTCAATTGTATACACTGGCTTTAGCCTATTTGAAGCAACCCTAGTAATTCTCTACTCTAGTACTTCGACTCTTGATTCTTAAGATACGGAGGATTTTTGTACTATGCTATTTCATAGTCATAGGTTATTTCTGAAAATGCCTGGATTCATATACATATAAATAGGTATATGCAAATTTTCGCAAAATGTAGTTGTTTTTTTTATTTAGGTGACTGACATTTTGACGTTAGTGTCAATAATTTTACATTATTAAACTTCAAGAATGCGTTCTTGATGGCTAATGTAAAATTTTGCTACTTTTGTTTTGAAGTGCTTAGGGAATTTATGGGTTTTAATGAGGCCGGCTTATTTATTACATAACAGATGAAAAAGGAATTTTTACAATTATCAATTAAACTTTTACAATATACTTATAAGTGAATAAAAGTACAGTTTTAATATGATATTTTGTTAACATATTTTTAAGATTGATTATAATTCTAAAAAAATTTTTTTTCTATATGTAATACTGAACAGCCATCTAGTTTTTTAATTCGTTTTATACTATAAATAAATAATGAATAAAGATGACACGAAGTCAAGAGAACAACTAAAAATGAAGCAGCATGACACTTGTGTATTAAATGAGCCAAATAATGAACCAGAGTTAAAACAAAAGAGAAGAAGAACAGTTTACTTAATCAGTTGTAATTTATTTATATCTTTATGATGTTCGAACATGTTCGAAGTGAAAAAAGCTTATTTGTTTTTGATTTAATAACCTAAAGGTTATAGCTTCATAATTTTGGCTACTTGTTTTTGCATTAACTTAAACATTTTACTTAATTATAAGAAAGATGAGAAAAAATGTTGTTCTTTAATGACCGTTACGGTCTATTCAGTTGATTTTGAGCTGTCCCCATTGCATAAGTTATAAATTATTATTACTCTATGTAGTTTTAGCAATAAGCGAAAAGCAGATCTTCTTATAAACAATTTTCCGCCTACGTTTTTTCTTAAAAATATTTTCTAAGATTATATTTTTAAATTTTCAATTCATGGAAGCGTTGATTTAAAAATCTCCATTTTATTTTTGCTTAAATGTACATGAAAAATCTGCTTCTTAATAAATAACACCAGAACCCTTATTAACTTTGAATGTTATAACGCTAATATTCTTTAAAACACTAGAACGGTTATATTATTTTGCCCGAAATTAAAGTCTGATCTTCGTTAAAGACAAAATTAAGAAAAAAAAAAAAATTCAATTTTATCAAATCATTTAAAATTATTAAAGTTTCAGTTATCGAATATCTACTGTCGTAACTTTTTTATATGATTTTGATTGTGTCAAACTAAAAAAATATTATAAAAAACCGGCAAAATTGAATAGAGTGGTTATAAATGAATGTATAAAAATAATACAAAATAATAATAATAAGTACTAATAACACAACAAAACAAAAAAAAAAAAAAAAAAAACAAAAATTTAATCATTTTGACTCAATTATTTTTTATTATTGAAATTGTTTATATTTCGAAATCATTAAGACATACCATGTAATATTTATTATATAAAACATATATCATGATATTTTATATATTTTTTTTTTATTTTTTATTTTTTATTTTTTTTATTAAATTTTATAAAATATTTAAGAAAAAAAAAAATTTGGTCTCAGTATTTAGTAAAAAAAAATAAGATAAGTAAATTCTCTTATATGTGGATAATCTTTCAAATGAAAAGAAAATAATACAGGGAGTGCAAAAATTATTAAACTAAAAATTCAATTAAACTGTAATTATTGTATAAAGTTAAAAATTATTTAAGGATTATTTATAAAATTTATTTCTAAATGGTCAATATCGGTTATAACGACATTGAGCGGACCGACAAATTTGGTCGTTATATCCGATAGGTCGTTATAAACAATATCAAAATTTTTTTATTATAAATTAAAAGAAGTATTATTTATTCATTTATTCAAGTCTTTATTTCACCGTTTTTAACAAAAAATAAAAAAAAAATAATAATATGTACTTTACATATGTATATTTAACTGACCTAATGTAACATGCACATCTAAATAAAAATGTTAGAAATAATAAACTAGCACCACAACCAGGCGACAAGCAGGCGGCAAAAAGTAACGGGTCAATCGTTTGATGCTTTTTTTTGTAACTAATAATAATGTATGTATTTTTCTTTATTTTGTTTTTATTTTTTCGTCGTTATAACCGATAATTTTTTCTTTTTTGAAGTAAAAATAGGTCATTATAAGCAATATGTCGTTATAAGTGATGTCGTTATTTCCGATATAAATTTGTTTGAAATTATATGAACTTAAAATCGGGACTTTTAAAAGTGGTCGTAATAAACGATATGTCGTTATAACCAATGTCGTTATAACCGATTTTGACTGTAGTTTTTTTTTTAAAGAAAACTTTTAAAATTAATTTTTTTTAAATAAAACTCCAATATATTTACATTATTTCAACCCAATCATCATATACCAACTTATTTTCACACTTGTACGTGCAATCATGAATCTTTTCCGTCGGATTAAAGCCTTTTTAAATAATAACTTTATTTTTGAATCAAGTCTAAACATAGTCATTGAATGATAGTCAGAATATTTCCAATATGATTATTAATCAAATTAGTTTAGATCAAAGGTAACAGCATGTTTGTGTAAATCGAATTTATCTTATATGTAAGTTTTTTTGGGTTTACGGAATTACGGAATTTTGAACCTCCTGTATAAGTATCTTCCAAAACTTGAAATTTTCAATTTGAGGAGAAGTAAAATTTTGAAAAATAAGTACATTAGATAATAATTTTTGTTGTATATTCCCCCTGTTGAGGAACTCTAAGGAAACAAAAGTTTTAAATTTGTTGCTTTTACGCATCTGTACAAAGATATAAGATTCAAAAGATATAATATAAGACGGTAAGGTTAAAATTTAAAAAGTACTATATTTTTACATTAAATCGATTTCTTTAAAATTAAAGAAAATGTTTCTAAGTTTTTAGTTCTTTACAGAAAAAATTCTTAGAAAAGTTACAAATTTTGTAGTGAAAATAGCCTATATGTAATTTATGTTTAGACTTTAGAACATATCCATACATAGTTCATATAGATTTAAAAAGTAGCGTATATTAAAAAATAATTGCATATAATCGCATACAATTATGTGAATAAAAATCACAAGTGAATAAAAATCCTAATTTTTAAATATTTGCCTAAAATTAAAAACTAATTTAAAATTAAAAAAAAATTGAACATTACTCAAATGTTTCAAAATCCCATGCTCACTGGTGAACATAAAAATAAACTTGCGTTAAGTCTCACATATTCACCGGTGATACATTGGTACTTCACGCAAGTTTATTTTTATGTTCATCGTTGAGCATGGAATTTTCAAACATTTGAGTGATATTCACCGGTGGGATTCAATGTGTCCAAAACGAATTTCTTATAAAAGGTATATAGCTTTCATAGAAACAGACATTATATTGTAACTGTAAATATTTTCATAATTCCGATACAGCTTTTAACCTTAATTTATAAATTTAAATACAGATAATATTTAGCACTTATCAAAATGTGTACTTAAAATATCTTTGACTGACTGACTTTTTTGTCAGTGTATCTTGGAATAGATTTCATTTATAAAAATTATACCTACAAATTTGTAACAGAATTCCTTTTTTGTAAATTAAATATATATATGTAACAAAAACAAAAATATTGAGGATATTTAAAAGAAAAAAAAAATCTTCTAACACTAATGTACAATTACTGAAAAAGATCAGTTAATGTAAAGCGCTTGATATCAATCTAACAAATCAATTTATCATCTTCAAACAATTTTAAATAAACATATACTCTCAAATATACCCACCCTTAAAAATACTTATATGTATATGTATATAATAATTGAAACCTTATTTTTAAAGAGTTCAAAGACTTCCACATACGAATAAGAATTAGTTTATAATGAATTTTGCTTAAGGCAATTTTAGGAAATAGTTGGCAAAATTTGGGTTTATAACAGACATAAGTACAACAATTTATTGGAAAATTTTATTAGGTAAATAATATTTACAAGATATGTAAAAGATAAGGGCCTCGGTGGCCTAGTGGGTAAGAGCGTATAAAAAACACCGAGGGAGTGTGGGTTCGAATCCCACACACGTCGTAAGAGTTATTCCCCCTTATGACATTTACAGACACGCCTGAACAGGAAAGACTGTGTAATTTCCTGTCCACATTTATGTGGCAGAGAAATGCATTAAAAAAAAAATAAAAAATATGTAAAAGAAACAAGATTACCAAAAGGCTCTATAGCTTCAAATTGCGATATAAAAGTTGTTAATTCAAATTTTAATTAAAATTTATTTAAAATAGTGTGTAAGCGGGAAAATATTCTCTTAACTATTTTGCCAAACATGATATGCAAAATTTGACTTCCAAATAATATTTACAGATTTCGTATAACAAGTATATATTAAATTTTTTTCTATACTTCTTCGAATAAAATTAATTTTTTAATTATTTTTTTTTTTTTCAAAATCATTAACCCCAAAAGCATAAAGACAAAAAAAAAACATTAAAAATTTATTACAATACAATCCTACTAATAAAATAAAATTCCGTGCCAACAACAAAAATATTATACTTAACTAAAACTATTAATCAAATGTTTATTACCACAATTAAAGTAAATAAAAAAAAAAAAAAAAAAACATTTTAAATTTTTATTAAAATTTGTAACAATAAATTAATTAAAAATTTTTAAAAATTTGTTTCATTTTAATTTAAATTTAGAATAAAAAAAACATTCACAAAAATGCTGTTTTTTTTTTTTTTTGTATTAGAAAATTTCCACATTCGAAAGAAAATCATTAACCAAACTAAACTATATAAAAAATAATAAAAATTTTACTGATCTATTTTATTTATCCTGGAAATTTATTCTATTATTTTTTCTTTATTTTTATTATGGTTTATCATTTTACGATACTTTTAAATTCCTATGTGGTTCGATTTATATTTTATTAGGATTTATAAAAAAAAAAATTTCGAATTTTCAGAACAAAAAAAAATTGAAATTTTCTGAACCATATGTATTTTAATCAGAAATAGTAAAAAATATAGGTAATAGCTGGAAGAAATAATATTTCAAGTATGATGACCAAATCAGCTTCAATTCCTTTTCGACAGAGATATAAAGCCTAAATCTAGATTTTTTCATATTCGGCCTAATTACTTTTTTGAAACGAAAATAATGATGAAAACGAATAGGAATAGTAAATAAAGACCTTTATTTAAAAAAAAAAAAAAAAAATTTTATTTTGATATTCAACATACACTGGTACTGCAATCAATGCCCAATAACATATTGTTTTAGAGCCTCTCATCAAAACTAGATGATTTTTATTACTATATCGTAGATATGATTATTTTGATAAAAATGTATTCTTAAAATAGTGAAGACTACTTTTCTTAAATCTCCACTAAACAAATTATTTAAACCCTGATTTTATAACCAACTATAAAATCTTTCTTACTTCAGAATTCCCCATAATCATAATATATTGTAAATATTTTGGAAAAAGGGAAGGTTCCTGATCTTGTAATAAATCAAAAGATCCGTCAAAATTATTTTTTTTTTTCGTACATATTTTAACAACAGGAGATTTTTTATTATCCCTCTTAATTATTTAAAGACTTTCTGGAAAAGGAGATATTTTCTTTTTCTAGAAAGTTTACCATAAAATATTTTGACTTTAATACAATTTGATTTAGTTCAATATTCTGGAAGAAGCGAATATATCTGTATACAAATAAACATATAGCCATCCAAACCAAAGCCAGACATGTATTTTTCATTAACCGCAATAAAACTTTGTGGAATAAGCCGAATAGAAAACATGTTCTATATACAAAATAAAAAAAAAAGTAAAAAACATAATATTTGGAAAACAGAAATATTTGGGCGATTTGGCTTTGGTAAATCTTTGAAGCGGTAAAAACATCAAATATAAAAAATGGACTTTATTACCCTATTTAAAAAGGAAATAAGATAGATTCCACTTTATTTTTTTAAGCATAATTTCAAATAGGTACCTAAATAACTACTAAAGAAGAAAGCTGTCATTTGTTAATATGAAAATCAAAGTTTTCTACTATTGATTTAATAAAATAAGTAAATTCAAATTAAATCACCATAAATTGATACTCTGTAAAGAAAAATACATAAATTTTATAAATTTACGATGATCCTAACAAAATACCACCACAAAAATACAACCTAAAGTACAAAATAAAATCATCTTAAAACTAGTATTATTTTTAAAGTTTTTAAACTATAAGAAAACGTTGAAATTGTTATAGCTACCTTCTGAAATAAATATTACTTATATGCTGAAATTTTCCTGATTCTATATAATTTAATCTATGGAATCGAAGAAAAAACATTTTTCCGCACATAATTTCTCTCGATTACAGTGCAAAACTGCGAGTACTTATTAATAAAAAAATGTGACAAATCACAATTAATCTTTTGAATTCAAATACTAAAAGCTTTAAATAAAACATATAGAAATAATACCTTTCAATTAAAATCTGAAGAAAATTTAAATATACGATCAAGGTTATACCGTTATTATAAAAATAACTTCAAATTAATATTTAAAGTAAATAAATTAGACAAGTGAAATTATAAGAAGATGTAGCTGTACTCTATCTTTAATATATTATCTGGTATTACGTATTACAAAGAATAAAAAAGTAACTACATATATATTATAGGATATTTAATACATATAAAATATATATATATAATAAATATTAAAGTCGTCATTTAAAGGTGTCAGAATAGAACAATTGGAAAAAAAAAAAAAAAAACAAAATCGATAAGATAATATTTATTTATTGTAAACAATTCAAATTATACCTTTAATTAATCTAAACGTAATAAATTTCACACTTAATTAATTTTTTAGAAGGTTTAATTTTCATTATTTTTTTATTTTTATGACTAATTTTAACGTTTATGAGTTGTGATGTGACTAATATTAACGTCACAATTATAATAATTTTGTGTCAAATTACATTCTAAAATCTTTTTCCTTTTGTTTTTTTTTTGTTTTTTTTTGAAGTTTTCTTCAATTAGGGTTTTTGTATACGTGTCGTCTGTTTGCTTTTAATAGAATTTTTTTTTTTAAATATTTCTTTAATAAATTATTAAATTGTTGTTTAAAGTTTTGTGAATAGAAATTTTTTTGCTTAAAAATGCGGTATTTATTTAATAAGTTAACATAATATGCGAAAATTAATCAAATTCGATAATGCATTCGATTAATAATACTTGAGTTATTTGTATACTTCTGATATAGTTTAATAAGTTACGTCTTTAATTAAGTATTGAATAACTATAACTTTTCTTGTATAAGTTAATAGAAGACGTTTTATAGTTTTGTACAATAATAGAGGCAAAATCAACAGGGTCGATTTTAATTTTACCTTATAGGAGTGGATACTTATTCTGACGAGATTAAAAGTGTGAAGTCACGATGCAAAACATTTCAAAGACAAACAAAGAGAACTTTTACTGCCCATCCTTATGTAGTTAAAATTCCCAGATGGCAAAATTCGGCTTATGGAAATTCGTTTGTAAGTAGTAGGAATAACACGAATGTGAAACTATTTCACACCTCATGTCTTCCCTAAAATCGGCGAAATTGCATAATATGCCTGCCAATTTGAAATCAATTTTCATTCCGTAAACTTATTTCCCTTGACCAGGCAGTAAATGAGTACTAAAGGTCATATATAGCCTATATTGTTTAGTCAAAAAAGGAGGTGGTAATGTTTAGTTTGTAGTACCATGTAATCATAGAGGACTCGTGTTCGTTTCACTCCTCTATAGTGTCTTTCGATGATACGCACCTACTCTCACAAAAAACAAAAAGCTACTGTTGAGTAAACAACGGTTTGATGACATTAATGATTTCAAAAACTTAGTCAAATATTAATATCAAATGGAATTAAATTATTAAATTTAATTAAAAATTAACCAAATATTAATTAGTGGATGCTCTATGCATCTTTCGGAAGGGAAAAAAAGAAAAATTATAATTTAGGCAAATGTGTGAAATATATAAAATTTAACTCCTTACTGACTTTTCTTTAAAAACGACAACAAAAAAAAGGTTCATGTTTTAACAAATATGTGACTATATGAATTTAATAATCATAGTATTTTAATTTATGAGTAAATTTAATTATGATCGAATTTAATTTCGAATTTATAAATTTTAAATTGTATTTAAAACTCTGTATCGGGAATTCGTATCGAATAATAATAATCGCAATAATTGCATACCTGTAACAGTTTACATTTGCCAAACCATAGAACGAACTGTGGATACAGGTATAATTAAATAAAAAGTTTCAAAACGAACGATTGCCAAAAGGTTGCTGCGAGAAGTTGCTGGAGGATTCGTTGGTAAAATAAATGGAGGAATATTGGTAGAAAGTTTAGTTATCTGCGCTATATGTAATCGTTATCTGCGTATTATGTAATTTTTTTTTGTTATTGTCAAATTAATTTTAATTTTTGGTTTAGCCGTAAAAAAAAAAACAAAAACAAAATATTTTTATTTTCAATTTTACTAAAAAAAAAAAAATAAATAAATAAAAAACAAAACAAAAAAAAAACTTTTTTTTTTATTTTCTTTGTTATATTTTGTGTGATAATTTTCACATTTTATTTTAGCGTTTTTCTATTTATAGAGCAGTTATTGTCGCGAATATATTTTTTTTTTTTTTTATTTATTTTTATTTATATTATTTAGCGTTTCACAATTAACTGAATAAGTTCAAGAAATGTTTTTTTTTGTTGTTATTATAATTGATGTGATCATCATTATTTAAATAAGTAGGTACATATGTTAATGTATAATATAGGAATTCAATAGATAGAAAAACAAAAACTAAAGGGAATATTTTGTTTTTTTTTTTGTTTATAAATTCAAAATTTTTAGTTCTTTTTTTAATTCTTTTATTAAGTTAGTTCTTTAATTTAGTTAGTTAGTTAGTTGATTAATTTAGTTCTTTAGTTTAGTATTTTTTATTAATTTTCTGTTTAAGCAGACGCGTACCACAAGACAATGTACTATCGGTATATTATTAATTTACCTCTCCTTTCCATCATAATTTCCAATTCTAAAATTAAGACAAAGCCAAAACATTGTGTTATTGTTCTACTACTAGTGACTACTACTCTAAAAATTCCTTCAAGAGTGGTTATTCTAAGAGTAAAAAATTTAACTGAAAGAATCTGTAAGTATATCCATAAAAATGATATTTACATTTAGAGGATATAACTATCAAACAATCTAACTTAAAAAATAGGGGTAAACTCAGAAAGGGTAAACTCAAAAATGCTTCAAAAGAAAGATTATGAAATTTCTGCAAATTTATCTATATATAAACAAAATATTTAAAAAAAATTGGTGTAAACCTATATAGTTAATAAGCGAAAATGTACAACCTAATTTATAGATACAAAAAAAAAAACAAAAAAATAATAATATATAAAAGGCCTTTAAATCCCATCTGTGTTCTAAATAAAATCTACATAATATATGCTGCCGTGTAGTTGTTATAAATATACTTAGTATCTTATAGGAATTAGATCAAGTATTCTACGGAGGTTTTAAAACAGAACAATTGGAAATTTGTTGAATAATAGGTGAAGTTATAAGATATTTAGAAAAATATAAGAACATATTATTGTTCAAGATCGTTCTAACATATTCTATTCAAAATATTCTATATTCAATATTATATTGTATAAATAAATTTGATCTATTTCTTTAAATTTTCTGAGGAAATTTTAATAAAAATTACATAAGTATTACATTTTCAGTTTAAGTTTCAAATGTTTTAAATTCATTAAGCCAATTTTCAACAGTTCTTCCTATTTTCTGGTGCTATTCTAAAAATAAAAACAACTATCATCTACTAATGTAAACATCATATTATGAGGTTAATTTTCATTGTAAATTATTCCAAATTAAGCTGTATGCATTCTAGTAGCCTATAATTCAAACTTTTTATATCAAATAGATGGTTACTATATTGATCAATGATCATAATCTAAAAAATCTATTTAGCATTTTGTATGGATCTTAATATGATATTTTATAGGTACTCAAAAGTCAATAGAAAGCTGTTAACTAAAATATTTAATATTTGGAAATAAAGATATTCATTATAGAAAAATCAAATCCTTTTCAAAATATTTTGTTCTCTCTAATTAAGTATATATGTATATATGTGCTGAGAATACAAAATCAAAATTCTAATAATGCTTTCAGTCGGGACACTGTCTGCTAAAGGGAACATTTAAAGAAAATTGAAATAGAGAATACCGGTACATATACAGATTTTGTCAAGAAAAAGAAGAGTCTCCAGTACACATAACTCAAAAACTGAAAAACTGTTAAGCTTTACTCCGAGCAAGACATTGTGCATCTAGAAGCATATTGCTGTGCCAAAGATGAACTGCCGGCAATAAATCCTTTACAAATCTTTAGTTTCTTACCAGCAGTAGGGCTGACAAAAGCATTATAAGTGCAGGCAAAATTCACAAGATTTAATAACATGGGGAGCACAATAGATTTATATCCGAAGGTCGTAGTGTTATTTATACTTCTTAAATAATAATAATCTAATATATATGTACCTATATATATATATATATATTTATTTAAAATGATGAAAATATAAATAACTTTTAATGATGAAAATATAAATAAAATTTTTCAGTTATCTTGTATTAAATTAGTAACGGTTTTTAGTTAATCAATTAAATTATCAGTTTTTTATTACAATACCCACTGTTTATTTTGCTTTTAAGAATTACCTTATCATATACAAACATACTTATTATGTATAATGATACAAAAAAAAAATTATCTTAATTATTTATTATCATTAAATATTTGATTGACTTTTGATACAACCAATTCAAATATTGGTTTAAGGAACGATTAATAAACCTTGACTTTGAATTGAATATTGTTATTTATTTTTAGACTTCTTGAAAAATCAAAAATTTATAAAAAAAAATAAATTAATTGTTTTTCATGGTATTTCTTTAAACTGACCTTACTTAATACTACTAGAAATGAATTACATATTCTTAAAATAATTCGTTACATTTATAAGTACCTATGTATACTCATTTTATTTTATTTCAAAAGTCAGTAACTATACCGTGATTCTCCTTAATGTTCTTTATAATTCCTATTGCTAATGTTTTACTCGAATATCTATAGTAGATTATTTGAAGACGATAATTTATTATGGTAAAATAGTTTTTTTTTTAATTCAAAGCCATATAAAACGGGTTTAGTATGGCTAAAGTTGTAATAATAGTTATATTCAAAGCTATTGTTGAAATTTAATGCCTTTATTTCTTATTTGAAATATGTGACACCATAAGATAAAATTAAACGATTGGGTACAGCTTTGTTAAATCTATGATTTATTAAAGTTGAACAACAAGATCAATAATACCAATAACGGTTTAAAATATTCTTTATTTTTATATTGTTATCTACTGGATTATTTGATCATATTTTTCAATGTAAATATATTAATTAATAATTACTTAAGTAATGTAGCCAACAAGACTCACCTTAAAAACTCTACATATTAAAATATGATTAAGAAATCTAAAACTTTTTACTTCCGGAATTGATATAAGTTTTTACTTCCGATTGTTAAAATCATCATTATTTCTCAAAATTTACAGTTTAAAGTATTTCAAAAAACAAAAAAAAATATTTGTTTTGAATTTTATTATGTCATAAAAATTTATCCATCTACCAATAATTTATTCAGATTATACCCTATTTAACTCTATAGCATGTTATAAGGGTGTTGTTGTTGTTAAAAGTATTTAAAACTAAGAATTTAGTCCCTTTAAAGCAAGACGATTACCTAGTTTTCGATTCTCTGGGTGAAGTTTTGTATTCATACAACAAAACTTCATAAGTGAGTCGTTTTGGGGAGTTGTTTTTAAGTCGTCAGTAGCATAATAATTAGAATAATAGGAGAACTATGTATCATATATGTAGTGGTAGTTCGATTTAAATTCGCCTTAGTTAATCGTTTTCGACTCTTTTTAGTGAATTAGTAAGTGTGAGTCGCTTTTGAATTTTTTTAAACGAGTGGTTTGTAATTTATTTTATTTTATTATTTTTTTTCTAAAAAATAAAATTGCAAAGCTTTTACCATTTTTAATAGCATTTTTTAATAGTTTTCCTACCTGTATTATGTGAACAGTAACAAAATTATATAAGAATGACCATATAGGAAATGCATTACACCTGACATTAATAATATAACAAGTAAATACATAATTTTTTAGCTTTTTAGGTTTGAAACAGTGGATATACACAATATCTGACAATATTTTTCTTAAAAATATCCAAAAAAAAAATTTTTAAAAGCATTTTTAATTTTGTCATACAAAAAAAATATAGCCTTATGGACCATTTTTGTTATACGCAATCTACATAAAATCTAAACTCAGAGGTGCGCTATCAGAGGCTAAAATTTTGTAAAAATGGTGCTGAAACCTTTATTATAAGTATAAAAAAAAACAACTTCAAATAATTTTTACCTCAAACGTTAAAGAAGTACAAAACAAAATAAGTTTTATGACTATGCAATATTCTTAAAGTATTTACGGCTCCGCGAAAAAAGTCCTCAAAACCAAAATGAATAAAGCAATTTTTTCATATACAAAAAATTCCGGAAAAATATGCAAAAAGTTAAATATGCAAAGAAATTTTGGGTACCTTTTTCGTTTTTGGTTTTGGTAATTTCTTTCTTGGGAAGTTTTCGCATTCAGCTAGAATTTACATGAGTATATTTTATTATATGGAAAACCTTATATTTTCTGTTGTGAATTTAAACAAACGCGAACAATAGAAAAATAAAATTGAACAGTGTAAATCGAGGTTTAAGGGTACAGTATCGAAACACTTAAAATTTGATTTGTCACAAATAATTTAGTATACAAATTTCAAAATGTAGTTATAAAGATTAAAGGTGAATTATTTTCCAATTTCAAGATTTTTTCTAAAAAAAAAAAAAAAAAATTAATAAAACACCTCCAATTAAAAAATAACTCATTTTCAATTATACTTACAAGTATATTATTTATAGTACAAATTATAATAAAAAACAAACAAATCAAATTTTTCAAATTATTTTTATTTCCATTCAATTTTAACATTATCGTAAAATATATTTTTAGTTTTTTATTTATTTTTTTTTTTTTCAATTTTATTTCAACTTTCCGACCGCAAAATGATAATTTAAATTTTTTTTTTTTTAATTTTTTAACCCTGAGCTATTTTTAACTTTACTAATACAATTAATTTACTTTTAACGAACTATTTATATATATATATATATATATATATATATCCAGTTGTAAATAAAATACATTATAAAAATTAAAATTATATTAATAAATTAATTCAAAAACAAATATATATATTATACATATACAAATATACATACATATATAATAATATATAAATTAATATTTTGTTTTAAACAAGTATTTGATATCAAGTTTTTATTAATTCAACCAGTAACTAGTTACTATATATTCTATATATATATATATATATATGTGTGTATAGATATTAGAATTGTTTTTAAAGGTAAGAAATTCTTCAGTTTTTAATCTGAAAATGGTATTACAAGAAGGGGTAAGAAGAAAAAGGGTACAAGTGAAATTTTTGAAAAGAATGAGACAAGTGCAAATTCCGAACACTTACATTCAAAAAACATTCTATTCGATATTTTATTTAGTAGCAAAATAGATACAAGTAAGTTGAAAAAGATGTTGCTGCTAAATAAAATATCGAATAGAATGTTTTTTGAATGTAAGTGTTTGGAATTTCCACTTGTCTCATGTTTTTTAGAAATTGCACTTGTATCCTTTCTGCTTCTGACCTCTTTTGTGTATATATAGAAAATTATTTTACAGACGAAGAATATGCGTATTAAATAATTTAATTTTAAAGGAAACATACTTCCGAACACTAACAGTCAGGTCAGTTAAAAAAAATTTGGTAAGTATTTGGAGTCAGAAAAATGTTTGATTGTTTTGGTGCATGAGGGTTTAATCTATTAAAAAAAACTGAAATCAATATTTGTTTATTTTCTAAGCATTGCTATTTGCTAAACTGTTCATCCGATAAAAACCGACCTTGCTGTGATGTTTCTCTGAGCCACGAACAAGTCAAGTATTATTTTTGCTTCAGATTTTTAACCCTTTTTGGCACCACAATTTTTATATTTTCCGGTTCTTTTGACTAAATGTTATAACCGATTTACTTCAAAATTTGACCATGTATTTGGATATAAAAGAAGTTTGCTGCGGGAAAAAATTTGTTGGATCCATTAACTGGTTTCAGCATAAAAGCTTTTTAAAGAATTTTTCGATTTATCACTCTCAATTAAAAACAATGTGAACGATTGACTTCAAATTTTGTATATGATTTGGTTTTTAACATTAGTGTATAGCTTTCAATATAATTACAAAAAGCAATTTATTAACCCATTTTGTCACGACGTAACAAATTAAAATCAGTTAAACCATTTACGCATATTAATTTGGCAAAATTCTTAAATATTTGAAACTTTTTTATGTGTTTTATTTACAATTTTTTTTTCTACATATAAAAAAGAAGAAACAAAATTTCAAAGACTCCTGTTAAACAGCGGACATTTAGTTTTGTTAAATAAATAAAAATGTGTAAGGTTTACGATCAATCAAAAATAAACATATGTAATAGTAAATTTTTTGGACTCTATCGCAGATTTTAAATTAAAATATAATATCATTGAAAGTTGTATTACGATTAATTACCTTGTTTTCGCATTTCATTCCTTAATACTTATATAAAATTAAAATATAGAAAAATAAATAAAATATTTTAATTGAGGTCTCGTTATATCGAGACTTTTTCCCCACTTTCTTTAATTTAATTATTTATTTAACTAAAGTAATATAATAAAGTAATAAATTTTTAATAAAATTTAATTTACATATATACTTAGGTACCTACTATATAAAAAAAAAACAAATTAAAAAAAAAAAAATTTATAATGTTTACACGTGAACTGAGAATTCTTTTAATAGCAAAATAAAACTGAATTAAAAAATAAAATAGAAATTTTTTATTAACTCTTTATAACTCACACAATAAATGAATATTTAAATTTAATTATTTACATACTCATCATAATTTACTAAAATTTAAAAATGAAACATATTGATTTAATTGCTTGATACAACATTTTTTTAATATCTAATTTAAATAAGCACAATTTAGGAAGTAAGTACAGGGTTTTCCAATTTGAGTGATATGATTTCTAAGTGCCGTTTCAGCCATTTGTAGTATGTCATGATCTGTCTTTTTTTTTTTCATTGTATTCAGTAATGTTTACAATTTCATCATGGACAACCGTAAACGTCGTGAATTTGCCAATCTTGTCTTAGAACAACTTGAAAACGATAACGATTTTTTTAAGAAAATCGTCTTCTCCGATGAGGCTCACTTTTATCTGAGTGGTGCGGTAATAAACAAAACTGTCGATTCTGGTGCGAAGAAAATTCACAAATTATTCATGAACAACCATTACATTCACCTAAATTGACTGAAGTTGATCTTGACAACATCTAGTTCCAACAAGACGGGGCTACGTGCCACACAGCACATGCAACAACCGAATTATTGCGAGAAAAGTTTGGAAATCCGATAATTTCAAGAAATTGTGACATTGAATGGACTCATAGAAGTTGTGATTTAACATCATTAGACTATTTCTTGTGGGGTTATTTGAAGTCATTGGTCTTTAGCAATAAACCAGGCTCTCTTCAAGCTTTAGAAGTCAATATTGAACGTGCTATTCATGACATACGACTTGATTTAGTGGAAAAAGTGCTCGAAAATTGGGTTCATCGAATTCATTCCTACAAAAGAAGTCGTTGAGTCCATTTGAATGACGTTTTAATCAGAACTTAATTGTATCGATTGTACTTCACATTAAATAAAAAACATATGAATTTCCTTAACAATTAGTGTATTTTTTTTTTTGAAAAGAAATCACATCACTCAAATTGGAAAACCCTATAGGTACTTATTATTATTTAAGTAGTTAAGTACTTATTATTATTTTAATGATTTAGTTTAAAGCCCCAAAATCGAATTAATCTAAAAGATCTCAGTCAAAATAAATTTTAAAGATCGAACTCTGATCCGATTCTAAATAAAAAACAATATTCTTTCTTAAATATGAGAAACCGTTATGTATCCTTGAAATATGCAAGGTAAAATACCTAGAAGGATAAAAAAAAAAACTTTAATATGCTATAGACCTTTAACTACTCAAATATGTTAAATTTCGCTAAGGAATAAAACATAAAATGAAATAATTTTCAATATTTAATTTATTTTTTATTAATTAAAAGAAAAAAAAAATTAAAGTCATTCTTAATTAGTTGAGGAAATTGTTAAGGCATCCGATTAATATTTGTGTTTAAATTAAAAACAATTGTGTAAATAATTAAGTAATTTTGTAAAAAAAAATTCTTTAAGAAATTATTGTTATTTTGATTTCATTTTTTTTTTTTTTGTTTTTGCAAAAATGATAAAAATAAAAATAAAAACCATTTAATGAATATTAATTAACAAAAATTATTTTAAAATATGTCAATATAATTCAAAAAAAAAAAAATATATATATACGTATATAAGTATATATATACATATTATTGTGATCTACAACTGAACAAGGTTAAAAAAAATTGGATGTTAAGTCAAATTCACTTTTCAGCAACACAAAGAATCGGAAAAAAAATTCTTGACATTAATCCAATCAGTTTAAAAAAAAAATTTTTAAATTCCATTTAACAAATTTTACCCACACACTATTCAATTTTGTATAAAATTTACTTTAGTATGAAAGTTTTTTAAAAATATACGGTTAATATAAGATATTTTTTTTTTTTATGTGTCATTTAATTTGGTATTCTGTTAAAGTATATTGATCTTTTGATTAATTTTGAAGGTAGATAATCTGTTAGATTAATAACAGAAAAGAAATAATAGTTGTACAACTTGTCTCTAATAAATTTTATTCTAAAATCACAGCACAATATTCTAAATATACTTAATATTTATTCTAAATCTCTTCAAAAAAAAAAAAAAAAAGTCGAAAAAATTATAAAAACGTGTTTGCCTTGGATATTCTACTGTGTTACTAAAGGCATAAATAATAAAAAGTGAATGATAACATTATTTGACGCATTTCTTTGACTGTTATTTAATTGGAAATATGTATATATGTACACTTATTTAAATGTCAGTTGATTTAATTAATATTGGCGGGTGCGAAACAACGCTAGAAATGAGAAATCAGAACCGCCGTTAGAGTTGAAATTTTTTTTTTTTTATACATTTCTCTGCCACATTACACAGGCTTTTCCTTTGCAGGCGTCGCTGAAAATGTCTTAAGAGGAAATAACTCTTACGACGTCTGTGGGATTCAAACCCACATTCCCTCGGTGTTTACAGCATATTTTATACGCTTTTATCCACTAGGCCACCCTAGTGATGGTAATTCACTTTGAAAAGATAAAAAAATGTTAATGAGCGTCACTTAGAACTTTACCATATGCGATGCATCAAAATTATTTTGATGACCTAAGATGGTATATATATACATATATATATAGTATTAAAGATATACTTATAAAAAAAAATTTTAATTTTTTAATTTCAAAATTTTTATTTTCAATTTTAGAAAATATATCAACTTTTTTGAATGTTGAATTTGAAAATGTCCTTCAAAGACTTTTTTTTGAAATTTGTTCCTATTTAACAATAAATCATAAATAGAATTAATTTAAAAGCAATCTTAAAATTAAATGCTAAGTTTAAAATAAAAGTAAAATTGATTATTTTAAATATGACAGTTAAAAAGAGCTTCAAGTTCATGCCTTTAAAGGGTTGTGTTAAGTGTTGCATGCTTGCGTTCATGCCTTCACAGGAGTGATTTTTTATTTCGACAAAATTAAAAAAGCAATTCATTATAATTATAAAGAAATTTTAATTGATATTATAAATATAAGTAGATTGAGGGCTTGATTGGCCTAGTGAGTAAGAGCAGTAAACACCGAGGGAGTATTGGTTCCACACATGTCGTAAGAATAATTCAACCTTAAGACATTTACAACCATAACTGGAAATGAATGTTGCATTTATGTAACAGAGGAAAAAAACTAAAAAAAAAAAAAAAATCCATTAAATCCATGTGCAGAGTTGATGCAAGGAAAAATATTTTTTTATTGTTAGTTCAACAATTCTTTTTATAAAATCCTAATGCATATCATCAAAACAGTTTTTCATTTAAACATACTTAAAGTTAGTTAAGTTCAATAAATCTAGTTCAAATTATAAAATTATAGTTGCCAAGAGACTTTATATGTGCATTGGTCCTTCTAACAAATATACGTACATAAAAAATAATTGAAATATTCAAGTAAGTACTTAATAATTAATTTATTTTATAATCAATAATTATTTTATTATGTCTAAGTACTAATTCTCTGATTATAATTTCTAAAGCTATAATCTGCTCTAAAAAATTTTATTTGTATACTATTAATTTTGTTCTTTAAAATTCACTTTCTTGTTACGAATATATTATGGATTGTTCCATTTTAAATAAAATGGTATGATTTGTATATTGGACGTTTCTTTAAATTTAAGTGTGTGTGTGTTATTCAATACATCCACTTTGTTTATTAAAAAAAAAAAATTAATATATCAGTATTATTTACTTCTTTACTTACTCGTGATATTTTTGTTTTTGTTTTGATTAGAAACAGCAAAAAATATAAGAATTATTTAACTATAAAGTATAAATCACAACATTGAAAATATATGAGCATCCATAATAATTACGGGAAATTGAATTCAATTTCGAGAATGCTGTGAGAGACCAGTTTACAGTCTTAAATTTTCAATATTATTAAAGTCAGAGGTAATATATTCAAGGAATAACGAACAATAACAGTTGTCCAATTAGTATATTAAATAACTGATGCAGACTACAGTACAGATTGAAGTACATTATGAGCTGTATACGTATACATAATGTTTCTCGTGATGTCAAACCGATGTAGTTAGTAGGGTTCCCGTATTAAATTACTAAATAAATTACTTGTCTATTTGACTATTGACTTAACTATTTAACATAATTTTATTTTGTCTTTTTCATTTCTATGAGGAAGAAAAAACAGACATTATTTATCGCTTATTATACATATTTATCTAAGCTTCAGTTTCCTTTCACTTTCAATCGTTATTTTCACTAAGTTCTTGATTACTTTAGATAGTCGTGGCGTTACTAACTCTTCTGCTATTCGCAAACAAATGAAGTATAGGAAAAATATCAACAGTTTGAGATCGGTCGAGCTTTTTAATGTGTATATTCTACAGATTAGACTTTACCTGTGTATGAGAACTAGACTTTACACAACTATGATTAACTGTTGCAGTCTGCATGGTTAATCTCATATCATAGGTCATTTAATGCTACAAGAACTTTGTCACATTATCCGTTATTTATGATATACTTAGTTCATTAAATCGTAAATATAACTATGGCTCCAGGCAATAGCCCCTCAAGTCCCTGCAGAAAAAAATTAAATATCTAACATCCAAAAAACTGGAGGTTTTATTTTTCTTAAAAATACTGAGAAATTTTTGTTAAGTTATAAAATAATACAACGAGGGAGTGTGGGTTCAAATCCCACACATGTCATAAGAGTAATTCCCTCTTACGACATGTACAGCCATGGCTGAAAAGGAACGGTTGTATAATTTCCTTGTTACAAAATTAAATAAACTGAGACTTTTGGAACTGATCTATTAATTCATTTGGAGACCGTATAGATATAATGAACAGTGCAAATATATTATAATGTTTTAGAAGAATGAAGAAAGGAAGGGTATTATATATATATCTTTTTAATTATTTTAAATTAATTACTACGTTAATCATTTTAAGTAAACTCATAATGTTTTTTTTTGAAAATAAATAAGTAATTAATCAAATTTCAAAAATCTTTTAAATATATCAATTCTTAAATTAAAGCCTACTAAATTAATATTATGCCAAAAATGCATTAAAATTAATTTCTTAAATATGTTCATACTAATAAAATGTATTCCATTCCATTACAATACCGTTCTTGTATATGAAAATAGTGAAGAAAAACAAAAGAAAAAAAAGAAAAAAATAAAAAAATTCATTTTTTTCGATTGCACAATAAATAGAACACAAAATGCACAACTGATATCTGAAAACATCGTCTAATGATTATAAAAAAAAAATTTTTATTTTAAAGAAAAAAAAAAAAAAATATTTCATGACCTAGAATTTTTTTGTTAGAATAATAAATTTTCAATTAAATATTTTTTTTTTTTTATTTTATATTTTTAAAAATAGAAAAATATTAAAAATTTTTAATATTATATTTTTACTTACATTTTTGCTCTAATTTTTCAAGACTGGAACACTGTTGTTAAATATTTAAAAATTCTCTCGAGTTTAATAAAAATAATTATTTTTGCTTGTGAAAGTTTTTGAAAAATTTTTAATCCTTTTTTTTTTTTTTTGTTTTTTTTTTAAATATAAAAATTTAAAATTTTTTGTTTTATTTTTTGTTAGAATTTTATTTTAATTATTTTTAACACTTTTTTTTTTGCATTGAAAAAAACTTTAATTTATTTTACACTTTATCTATAAGATATAAAATTTATATTATATTGTTTTTAATCAAATTTTTATAACATTATTAAATTAAATGCATTTCACTTATTTAATTGTTATTAAATATAATATATATGTATGTATGTATAAATTAATTGTAAATATTTATTTGTAATAAAATAAATTTAAAATATTTATGTAGTATATATAATAAAAATTTTTAATAAATATTATTTCACAACCAAAATTAGTATTTTTAAATAATTTATTTTATATTTTCATTACTTATATACATATATGTATATTTTTATTAATTAATTAATTAATTTTTTTTTTTTTATAAATTAAATTTTGACTTTAAATTATTTTTAATGTTTAAATATGTAATAATAATTATTCTCTTTTTTTGTTGACACTAAAATAAATAAAATTTGAATTTTTTTTTTTTTTATTTCAATATTAAAATATTTAAAAAAAATTTTTTTTTTTAAATTTTAAATGCATTTTTTGTAAACAAATTGTCATTTTTGACAAAGAAAAATTGATATGCATAAAATTTTTTAAAAATTCAAAAAAATTTAAAAGCTAATAATATGTACATATTGTGATATTCTATTTTTTGTTTTGATTTATTTGATTTTTGATTTTATTAGTTATTTTTAGCACATTTTCCAAAATTTAGTTTCTTATTAGCCTAATTCAATTCGTCTGCCTTTCTGTATGTCTGCCACTCGATTGTTTACAAAACTTGTATACCGTTTGAAATTGAGCAAATTAAATTTTAACTAGGGATAGATATCGTAAAAAAATTAATTTTGTGGAACAACCGTTACAGAGCTACAGCCCCACCAAAATTATAAAAGCCCTATATTTAAATTGTTATAACACAATACAAGGTATATTTTTAATCTAGAAATGCCAAACGCTCTTCGTTTAAGAATTGTAGGGTGTCAAAAACTGAAAATTCATTATTTATAAACACCTGTAACTTGAATACCTGTCCAAATTTTTTTGAAGTAATATATAAAAATTAAAAGTTTCAACATTATATTTTTGTTTGTGTTAACAACTTTTCTTAATAATATCAGGGACACCTTAAAATTAACGAAATTATGACTTGATTCTTTTAAAATTTTTCTAACGAAAAAAAATCTAACAAAGTTACAAGTTTTTATGTACAGTAGTTTTTCAAAAGGTGTAATATAGGAATATTTTACGTAAGGAGTTGTGTAATGTAATAAAAACATATATTTCTTCCTAATGTATTTTTAAAGGTCCGCTTTAAAATTTGAAGTTGAAGTCAATTTTTGTTTGCTTCAGCAAAAATAAATCTTCGAATCTAAATCACATGGCGTTAAACGCCAAAGACAATTGAATTTTCGTTGAAGCGAATATAAAAAAAAATCAGATCTTTAACTGAAAAGAAATTGACCGGGAATGATAAAAAATTGAAGAATATGTTGGACTACGCTGAAGATCATCATTTATTAAGTAAATTACATAAATATTTAGTACATTCAAATTTAACAACAAAATAAAATTTATCAACTCACTAAACCTATGTATCCTCTATTATTAAAAATAATGCGCAGTGTAGTATTAGTTAGAGTATTCAAATATATATTTATATGGGAATTTATCAAGAATAGTTTTGATATCTTTAACTTAAATCTTTCTATACTATACCATGGAAATTTACTGAAATGAAACAGCAAATATCTGCTTTAAGCATTTCTAAAATCTAAAAAAATTGAATCAATTTTTCCTAGTACTTAAATTATTTATAAGCTGCCCATATTTATGAGATATTTTCTTGGAGCAGCTTAGATATATATATGAGATATATTATTGTTTTTAAAATAGGGATAAATTAAAAGAGATTGGTAAAATGAACGATAAATACGTCTTTTAATTAAAAAAATCTTTCAAATAATTAATTTTAAATTATGTTAAAAATAATATAAGTAAAATTTCCTTAAACAATCACAAGTCAAGTCAAGTCATATTCAAGTTAAAATGGTTTAATTTAAAAAAAATATATAGTAAAAAAAAAGATTCAAAAAATTAAAGCATATCATTTATAATAGAATAAGTAAATTTTATGCATTCCTTATGCTTATAGAAATGAAAATAAAACTGTTCCCTTTTTCCTTACTTTGATTAATAAAAATCATATTAGAAATTTAATAAAGAATTTAAAAATGCAGTGAAAATTTTAAGACATTTACTACTTATAAATTTTTATACTAAAAATAAAATCGAATTATTAACATTGGATAAATTGATTTACACCCAATACAATCGAAAATATCCTTATATCCAAAATATCCTTTTAATTTTAAAATCTTTATTAGTTTTCCATTTCCAAAAGGCAATTACTTGCTTTTATTATTATGAATTTTTCCTATTACATTTTTAAATTAATTTGATTTTATTTGACAAGAAAAAAAAAAAAAAAAAAAAAAACAAAATATAAAAAATAATAATTAAAAAAGCTCCATTTATCTCAAAAATATTTAACATTTAAACAATATTAACATTTAAATATTAACGATTAAATCAATGTACTAAAAGAAAAAAAAAAACAATTAACAGGTGATCATTTTTATTATAGCTTTGTGTTTCGCGACAAAAACAAATCAATTGCGTCATAGTTATTCGCATGTAAACTGTGTTGTGACCTCAAAAAAAAAAAAAAAAAAAAAAGAGAAAGAGAAAAACATAATAAAATAATATTCTTTTTTTATCATTTATTTCACCTATTTACATAACTAATATTAGATAATAAAATAAATTTATGTTTTTTTAATAATCTTTTATTAAAACGTAATGATTTTGAACACGTTTCTATATTAATGTTCTTTTATTTTAACTAAACGTTTTTTATAATTAGCGAATGGCTGTCAAAAAACAAAAAAAAAAAAAATTTTTTTTTTAACTGTCCGTAAAATTGAAAGATAAAAATTGTCACGTCTTTATTTTTAATATAGAGTCAGTATCTCATAACTTGTTGATGAACATACATAGCACATACATACATATAAACATAAATACCTACATATTTTCATATGTATAATACATAATGTAATGTTGTTTTATATTGTGGGTGATGATGAAATCATAAGAATGTCATCGTACTTGTCATTTTTTTTTGTTTGGTTTGTTTGCAGACTTTTCTTTGTTTTCAAACAAGTTTGATTAACACTTTAAATTGTTTTAAAATATTAAACTAATGAGAGGTTTTTTCAATGTTTGAATATGACATTTTTTAAGCAATAAATAATTAAAATTGTAAATAAATTATGTACCTAGTTTAAAAATTTATAATAAATCTTCGATAGTGAATAATTTCAAAACGCAAATTAAAGATCAGATTAACAAAAAAAAAAAATAAATAAAATGATTTGACAGTTTGGATTCGGATTGGATTTGAAACCCAAGGTTAGTTTACAATTATTATTAAAATGTGCACATTAAGTACATACATTTTAACTTATAGTTTCTTGCGTTTCTTTTTATTCCAAAAATTAAAAGAAAATACTTTAAAGACTTAAGAAAAGTTTGCAGAGCTAGGCAAAGCAGGGCTATTTTTATAAAGCATAAAAAAAACGCAAGAAATTCTCCACCAATTTTTATGTTGAGAAATATTTTCTATATTAAGTTAAGATTTAAAAATCTTTTAGGTTTAAAACTTTAAAACAACACAAGATTTTAGTAGAATATATCCTATGCATAATAATAATGCATGTATTAATCACCTTAGGAAAGCCTCCTCTGTTTTATTTAATAACTTTGTTAAGTATTAGAGTTGCCATTTGATTTTAATAAACTATTCTCTTTTCTACTCTCAACTACACCAACATTTGAGAAAAATATAAAACCGTTAGAATATAACGTAGTTGTACATATTTTTATAGGATATTTACGAAGATTATTAGTGTAATCAATTTGGTTCTTAAATAGATAAATGAATACAGTGTTGACACTATATTAAAATTTATTATTTTAATTTTTCTTTTTCATTGGATAAGACTACAAGTAATATTTTCACCTTTTAAATTGAAAATAGACCTTATTTTCATCTAAATTGTTGTATGTATTAATTATTATAATAACAAATAATTGATTTTTTTTTTGTTTTAACTAATTTTGTTAACTAAAGTCAACAAAAAAAAAAATATTTTTTAATAAGTACTCATGCTTTATTTTTTTAATATTAATCCAAAATTGTGAAGCTTAAAATAAAAATAAAAATTTTTACGAGTAGTTATTATTCAATACTTAACAATTTAAATTATTACAACTGAATACTGATCATTTTTATTAAGTTGTAAATGACAGCCCTAAAGTTTTTTTTACTCTCATTGGAACTCATCATAACTTTATAATGGTGTTAAATTTTGGCAATCATTCAAATGTAATAATTATAAAATGAAAAAATAATTTATGGATCATAATGAGGTTTACAAATACAAATGTTATCGTAATCCATCCGCCATCGATATTTTATTTTATGGTCATATAATAGTACCTATGTAATATGTAATCCAAAAATCAGAAAAAGTAAATTACAAATTTTAATTATTCACGGGCTTGTAACACTACTAAAAATAAATGTAAAACGAATTAACCGAACAAATTATTTAGCTTTTAATTTTTTTTAACATTTTTTTTTTTTTTAATTTTTTTATTATTTCTTTTTTTATTTTCTAAAAATACACAAAATTAATAAAAAAAAAAAAATGAATGTTTTATTTTTTTTAATATCTTGTTTTAAAGCTTTTCACGATTTGTTTTTTTTTTTTTTTTATTTTTATTTTTAATTTAAGTCATAAATTTTATTCACTTTCGACTTGTCAACCATATTATTAAATTTTTATTTATTAATTTTGTTTACATGCGGAGTCTTTGACAAAATGTAATCATTTTTAGTATTTTCATTTAAAAGTACAGTTTTAATGTATATAATTAAATATTGTACTGTTTACTATGTGTCAAACATCTGTCGTGTTAGGAGAATCAAAATACATAATTGAAAAGAAAAATTCTATTTCATGTAATATTTTAGTTAGTTATAGCACCAGCCATAAACCTTTATCGGATAACCACAGTTAACAAACAACCGATTTCCCTTTTAGAAATATTTTCAGATTTTCATAGTCACGTGTTATATTAAAATCTTTAAGATTATTTTGTTACTTTTTGACCTTTTGAAAATATGTAATGAAATTTCAATTGAAAAGGAAATATATCAGTGCATAACTGTGTAATTGACAAAAATTGTAGAAATGCAAATTATAAATTTACGTTTTCACAAACGACAGGTAAATAAATACATAACTGCATATGAAAAAAAAAAAAAAAATTAAAATATAATTAATACAAGTTTGGTCTGGTCTACAACCTGTTAATTATTCGTTAAAAAATACATTTTTAGAATATTCATAAGTAAAAATAGGTATATATTTTTATTCAATACATAAAAATAATAATAATATAATTTTTTTTTAATGAAAATTTTTACTTCAAAACTAACGGTTTGAATATTAATAAAGTTATAATTTTATCTTTTTTTTTTTTTGTTTTTTGTTACATAATGAATGTACATATAATATTATATATGTAACTATAATATATATATAGATATACAAAAAACTTTTTTTAATTAATATGCAAAATAATTGATTGGAAATTTTAAATGCATTTTATTTTTATATTATTTTTAACCCTTTAAAAACCTTCGTTATTTAAAAACTATATGTAAAATATTGTTTTAATTTTACAATCAGAGACGTAGGTGAACATTAGAAGTTAAAAATTTTTTATACAAATAATTTTAATGGATAAAAAAAAATTAACCAAGACATAAGTAATTAAATTTTCCTATATTATCTTCTTTAATACTATAAATTTTAAAATTTTTTTGTTAAGTATAAAAGAACTTTTAGATACCAACTTCTTTTTCAGTTTTTTTTTTTATTATACTTTGAAATTATTGTACTGTGTCAAATTTAATGGAACACTATTTAATGTGTCGTATAATAATACATATTGGTACTAATCTCTGGAAATCTGAAGCTTAATTTTAAAACATTTACTTATTCAAAAAAATTTTCTAAAAACTTGACTTTTAGCAAAGTTTTTTTTTTTGAAATTTTCTCTTTAATTGAACAAAATTAACTATCAAGAATATTTAAAAGTGGTGGCGGTAATAATTTCAAATAGATATTCACAATCAGTAAAGATAAAATTATAAAAACAAAAAAACCTATTGTTATCAATATTTTAACGTAGAGTAGTTACAATAGAAATGATAAAAAATAAAATATCATAAAACAAAAAATTAGATATATTAGTTTAGGAAAATGAATACATAATAGGTACATACATATGTGCATATGAATTTTTCATTTAATTATGTATGTACCTGTATCATTAAAAAAAAACATTGGTAATATAAAGGTTAAATTTAAATTTTTTTTTTTTTTTTTTTCTTTAAATTCGAAATTATGAAATTTTAAAATATAATTATCAATATTATTTCATTGCCCGTATTAAATACGAAATAATCATACATACATACATATATGTATAGGTTATTATATTCTTAAAAATTTGAATATAAATTCTAATTGATTAAGAATAATTTAACTCCCACCAAATTCTGCATGTAAACGTAGTAACAAAAAAATTTATTTATTATTTCTATTTATAAAATCGTTTTTTGTTTGTTTTTTTTTTTTTTTTTTTTTAGTTTATTTAAATAATACATAACAGATTTATTATTATATATACCTATGTATATATATATGTACATACATTTACTGTATATATGTTAATGCATATATGTTATATATATATACATATATATTTGTATATGTATATATGACTAAAAACGCTTGTTTTTTTATTAATGTACTGTATTAATTTAATATTATTTGTATATTTATATGTAGGTATTCATATATAATTTTATTATTAATTCGAAAAAATTATTAAATTTTTTTTTTAATTTCTTTGTGACATTTCAATTTTCTTAAAATGAAATTTATATAAACAAATTTTTAATTTTTCTTCAAATTTTCCGAAATAGCTACATATACTATATTATGCACATATGTATGTATGTAGGTATTTATTTATTTATTTTTTAATTATTTCATTTAATAATTCTTTTTTTATTTATTTATTTTTTTAAGAAATTCACAATATAATATTATTAATTTATATACATATGTATGTATGTCATATCTAAACATAATATACATATATATGTATGTATGTATTATATATATTTCTTTTGTTATTAATATTTTAAAGTGGGGAAAAAAAACTTATTAATAAAAAATAAAAATAAAAAAATAAAAAAATTGTCAAACGTGTCTTATAAAACAAGATATTACACAAAATAAAAATACAGAAAATAAAAAAAAAAAGGAATTAAAATCTAAAAAAAAGAACAAAATGGTATAAAAATTAATTATATATTTCATACAAAAAATTTCGATTAAAAACTTTAAATATTTTATTTTTTTTTTTCTAATAGTTTTTATATTTTTTGTAAAGACTAGAAATAAATGCGCGCTTTTTTCAACACAAGACACCACACGATCTCCGAAATGGATCTTTTCATTCCACAAGAAGATTTCAAACTAAAAAAGCAAAAAAACAAAAATTATCAAATGAAAAAAAAAAAAAAATAAACAGTATAAAAATATGAAAAAGCTAACCATAGAGCGATCGTACGTAATTCGTATAAATCGTAACAATATCAGCAGTCCAATCCAAGCCAAAGCTACATATATATAATATCTTTTAATATATATGGATATACCTATATAATTAAATACATGAAAAATTATTAATAAATACAACGGCACTGCTGATTACTACTACCTGCAAAAATAAAAAATATGTATATATAAAATTTACATTTAAAAGTAATTGTTTTTTTTGAGTTTATGACTTTGGAGTTGTGCTTGTGGCTTGTGAGAACTGAGAAATAGAAAAGTATCACAATCACAAAAGAAGTAAAATAGAGAAAAAAAAAGTACATAATATTGGAGAGTCAATAAACAAATTAATAAAATGAGATATGATTATATATATAGTATATTAAAAAAACAAATATGTATATATGCATACATATCCATATAAATATATAATATCTGATAATATAATAATGTGGACTGTGTTTAACACTTTCAGTTATAAGATATTTTATTTTCATTAAATATATTTTTAAAATTTTTAATGATTCTTTGAGTAATTCTTTGAGTAAAACTGTTATTTTTACTTAAAGCAATTGATTTTCAGTTCCAAATTAAAAGATATCTTGTGCCATCTTAAAACAACGTAAATCGAATATGTATATTTTTTTTTTTTTTCTAAATTTACCGTTCTTGTGTTTTTTATGTTAATTGGGTTAATTATTTCATCATTTTACAATAGATTTACAATGTAAAATGATGAAAAAATTATTTTCTTTTATGTATTTTCTTGCAATAAGCACTAAAATTATTAATTTGAATTTCCTTATTTAGTTTAGTTTAATTACACACTCTGTTAGCTTAATTATAGCTCTTTTGAAGATATAATTGTTTCTTGAGCTATACTAATACTCTTATTGTGCTATAATTAAGCTAACACAACACTCTGTTAGCTTAATTATAGCTCTTTTGAAGATATAATTGTTTCTTGAGCTATACTAATACTCTTATTGTGCTATAATTAAGCTAACACAACACTCTGTTAGCTTAATTATAGCTCAATAAAAAACTATCGAGCTTAATTATAGCTCTTTTGAGAATAATAAGTGAATAAATGAAAAAAGAAAAAACATGAAATGAAAAAAATTATTGACATGAATCAAACTTCAAATACCTAACGTCAAAGATATCCTGAATCCTAAAATTTTTTTTTTCTAAATGTTATTTAGTGTTTCCGGTGTAATATGCAGACTAGTTTTTCGTCTTGAATTTATAGCCATACCTGGAAAAGAAAGATTATGTAATTCCACATATTTATGTGGCATGGGCATGACAAACTAAGAAAAAAAAATATAATAAAATTATCTAAAATTATCCATTTAAGTATTTTTGGACAGTATAGGATCCAGGCCAATGATTAAGTATTACTATGATATCATTGGAAATACCTTTAATATCAAAACAAATAAGTGTTGATTTACTGTTTGCTAATTTTGTTTTGATAAATTAATCATACAAAAATATTTTAAAACAACTTTTTAAAATTAAGTTTCAATTCCATTAATCATTATTTCAATAAAATATTTTTTAATTAACTGCTAGCTATTCCATTTTTTTTGTACAGAAATAGTTTAAAACTAATATTTTTTTTTTTTTTTAATTTTTAAACAAAGGGAGTAAAGGGAGTAGTTTTGATATATTGATTAAAAATTTAAATTTGATTCGTATGAAAAAAAATATATGGTATTATAAATGGAACGCAATAATTTGATATAACGTCAAATTAGAAATTTTAATTCATACATAAATAACACACACTTACAAAACAAAAGTTGTTTGATAACAAGATAGATCTGCTCTGTTCTGCTCAGTGTTCACATTGTTCACTATAAAATTTTTATCACTGTATTGTTATCATTGAAAAACAGTTTTGTATAAAAGTAATTTTTTTATATTGTGTACAGTTAAGTTGTTAAGTTTGTTTATAAGTTTTTTTTTCTCTTTCTATGGATGTGTGTGTATGAGAATTTTTGAAAATATTTTTTACCTTGCAGCTTGCAAGTGAATTTTATGTTATTTTTTTCATATTATTTTAATTTTTTAATTTTAGTACAAATAAGTGTTGTCGTTTTATGTTGTAAAAAAAAAAAATTATTTTCTTGGTATATATTGGTATACTATGGATATGATATATTAAAATGTCAAGTATAATTTTTTTTTTTTTACAATTGTTGCAAGTGTTGCCAGTAAAAAAAAACCTTGCATTTAATTTATTAAATAGCTTTAAAAGAAATAAAACTCAGCATTAAAAAAAATATGTTGTAGAAAAACAAAATAAAAATTTTAATAAAATAAAGTGATTTATAAAGTAAGTATCTAATAAGTAATATGGATAATGTTTTAAGTATGAAAATTGAATTTTATAAATCTAAAGTAAAAGTAAAATGGTGAAAATTTGCCCAACTTTAGAATAGACTTTTTTTTTTAACAAAATCAGAGTTAAAATTTCTGTTATTAACGCACTTAATTTTAATTTAGCATTTATTTGTTTAATTTTTTCATTTAATACTTATAATATAATTATAATATAATTTATTATAAAGTTAAAAATCTACAAACAAAAATCCATAATTAAAAATTCTATTCATTGAAAAGGCAAAATCCACAAACAAAATCCACAAATTCAAAATCCATAAAAATATGCAAAGTGTATAATCATGGTGATTGTGAATTTCTGAAGTTATAACAGAAAAGAAATAAAAAAATCCACTTCCCCACTGAACAAATTATTTTAATTTTTAGACACTAAATTATTGATTTTGGAATTCTAAAGTCCTTAATCAACCCGCGAATTCTCTTTAGAAGTATGTGGAATGCAATATAAGAAGTTTTTGGATGTTGGGAGGAATTTTTTGAACAAAGATGTTAATGAAACTAACAGTATTGTATTGTAAAAAATACTTTTCAAATAAAGAACTATATGATTCGGCAAATATTATTAAAATTGACAACCTTATAAAACGAATAATTCGTAACCATATTCAAAGAAGCAGCATAATAAAAAGTGTCATAATTTGTCATTCATTCCTGATACGAAAATGATGTACCTATGTATATATTCATAATAGTTTAACAATAGGTTTTATTGCTACTAAAGGGTTAACATTTCTCGATATAAACGGTTATATGAAAAATTTTAACTTTAAATGTATCTAGACGTTAACATTAGAAAAGAAATTTTTCGTTGGCTTTTTTTTAGCATTAGTTTTTAATCATAAACTCAAAATTTTATAGATAAATTTAAATATTAATATCTACAGAATAATAATTATAAATATTTCTATATATTCAGAATAATTATAATATTAGATTATTGTTAACTTGAACTGCATAAAATATTATAAAGCAATAAAAATAAAAAAAACTCTACTCTAAATATGCATAATTTCAGGGTTTTAAGTGTATAACAAAATTAATGTTATATATTTGTACAAAATTGCATACTTTTGGGATTTTCATTTTCCAATACAAATCATATACAAAACAACTTTCGTGAAAAACTGTATTAAAAAATTGTTCTACAAAATTGGAATTGTATTGGAAAAGTGCACTTTCATTGAATAAAAAAAAAAACAAAAAAATTTTTAAAATTTGAGAAATATGTTTCAATTATTTTTACTTTAAAAAAAAAAAAAAACAAAAAATAAATAAATAAAAAATATACCACTGTATACCAACATATAAAGTATAAAGGAAAACTTGATAATAAAATTTAAAACCTTAGCTATTAAATAAATCAATTTGACCTTCTTAAGATTTTATTTTACTTCTGGATTTTTCCTTTTTGTTTTTTTCATTTTTTTTTTTTTTTTTGCTATGGAAGACCTTTTTTGTAATTCACTTTTAATGCCTTTTTTGTAGGAGAGCTACTGTGTTACTGTGCTCATCATCAGTGGTTTTTATTTTTACTTTATGTTTTTTTTTATTTATGTTTTTCTTCTATAACTAAAAAAATTGAATTCTTATTGATGTTAACCGTAGCTTATATTACTTATCCATGATAATATTTGAATTTAAAGTATATATATATATATATATGTATGAACATTTTATATTACAGAATATAATACTAGAGAGCATGAATTAAAAGGATCGATTTTTTTATTTGTATTAATATTCTTGCATTTTAAAATCATAAATTACGTCACAAGAAAAATATTTCAGAGTAAAATGTAATATAGGATTATTGTTGTATATAATAAGCGAATAAAATGATTAATACTATAATAATTATTCAATACAGTTTTGTTGTTTTAGTATATTAAATTTCATTTTGTCTCTCTGTCCGTTTATTCGTTTGTCTTTTTCAGAAAATTACTACAACGGTCATCGTTTCAGGATATGCAACGTACATATTTTACTCAGTAATAACGGATAAGATATGAAATTTTGGAAGAACTTTTTTTAGTCCTCAAAAGTCGGGAAAAGCTTAATATATAACAAATAATAATAACGATTGAATTTATAATTTAGTTTTAGAATAAACGATAGGTTTTTATATTTAGTGTTGTATGTAAACTATACGCTGAATTTTCCAAATGCCTAAAGCTAAAAACTTTAATATGATCTTTAAATAAAGTAATAAGATTTTTCAAAATAAACAAAAAGCTCAACGCATTTCTTAATCAATTAATAGCATTGTCTTAAAGTAGAAGAAACTGTCTTATGGTTTTTTACAATTTTCTACATAAAAGTCTAAAAAAAAATTCTTAGAATGCAATTTTTTGTACCTCGGGATGAAAGTGGTGGGTATCATGCTAAAAATGTTTAATACGATTATATTTTACACAATATAAATATATATTTGTAAAACAGATATATACAGACTCCAAAACATCGTAAATGTATATTAAATATTTCAACAATCATACGTAGATATATACTCTAATGTCATATTAAGTGCATTATGGACCCTTTTATATATATATATATTTTTTTTTTTTTGGGGTTATTAAACAAGAAAAAAGAAAGTATCAAATAATTATGTAAAAGAAGTCGTTATCTTGAATTACCTTTTTAAAGGTAATGCTTTAAAATATTAAATATAAATTTTTGGTTTTTATTTTTTTTTTTGGAGGCGTTTAATATCTAATTAAACCTTCTATTCTTTTTTTGGTTTTTCTATTGTATAATTTGATTTTTTTTTTTTTAAACTCTTAAAAACGTTTAGAAATCAATCAAAACATTTTGTTTTTATTTTTTTATAATAGATAAGTTTAAGTTAAATTTTAAAATGCTATCAACCATTATTAAGCATCTTTTAAATGCATTCATGGTAAACATTTTGTTCGTTTAATAACAAAAACAAAAAAAAAAAACAAGAGTAGATTTCTAAAGAAGTTTGATTTTGATGGACAAAGGTTCAGTTTTTTTTTTTCCCTTTTTTTTTTGTTTACTCCAAGAACTCACCAATAATAAATCTTAATCAAACCTTTGATTCTATTCTTACTTTACTAATTTGATTCAATTCAAAACCCTGCGTCGTTTTGAATCGTCTTTGTCTAAAATAAAAAATAAAAAAAAAAGGAAAATAGGAAAGAATTAAATTAGTATTGATTAATGTTAATTTTTTTTTAGTTCTACTTTCAATTAAGGTAATTACAAAAAATAAAATTGTATATGAGGAATATTGTATGATGACATTTTTTATTTTAATACCATCTAATGCCTCAGAACTAAGAGTTACTCTTCATTTTCTTTTAAGATATACCGAAAAGTTTATGTCCAGTTAAAAGAAAATTAGTCTTAAAATGTCTAAACGGTCTACTTCGAACATGCCAATGAGAATATAATATGGAGAATTTTCCATGATACTGAGTAAGTAGACAGAAACTTCCCTATATATATGAAATTTTCCTATATCTATTTATGATACGAAGTAAGTTCACAGACTCTTCTTTACCTTTAAATTCTTTTTGTCAATCAGTACAAGAGTCCTCAAAGTATTACTTGGCTATTGTTTAATAAAAGATGGGTTATTTTTAAGGAGTTTAAAGGTAAACTTCTCACAAATTCCACTACACTAAAAGGAAATTCATAAACATTTACAAAATAGTGTGTTTCGATGAATCTCACAACTTTACCATAGCGAAAATGAAAGAAGATTGAATATCTTCAAAATTATTTTCTAGTAAAAATAAAATCACTTGCAATTTCATTATTGTTGCAAAAACATCAATCAAAAATCAAGCAAAAAACATAATTCACATTCTACCATCATATTAATTTGAGTGGAATGTTGAGGTGTCGGTTATAAATCGTATCTTTTTTATGCAAAAAAAAAACAAAAAAAAAAACTTTAAATTAACTTTAATGGTTTTAAAATTGTTAAAAAAAATATTTGTAAACATAAATCAGTTGAAAAGAAGTAAACAAAGGCGATTTGATTTCATCTATTCGAAAAGAATCTTTTTCCTATATATATAAACCGAATACAACAATATAAAAAAAAAATTTGCTTTGGTGGTCAAAACAGACCTCACGGGACTCTACTTTATTATATCCTATTCTCATATTTGTTTACCATATTATTTAGGTTTATCGTTTTCTCTTTCTAGTTTAACTTTTTTTTCATCTTTTTTTTCTTTTTTTTTTTATCTTATTTCACAAAGTCATCGATTAAAATGCGTGGCGTAATATGGTTTGGTTTTTGGTTTAGAGTTCAATATTATAGAGATGATTATTTCTTTGAGTAGTTATTACACAAAAAAATAAAATAAAATAAAATTGAAATTATAAATACAAAACCACAAAATCTATCTATAGTAATAAAATAAAATTATCTTTTTTTTCTATTTTCGAAAGTTTTAAACAAAAGTATTGCAAAAACTGCGTATGTTCATTATTAGAAAGAAAATTAGAAAAAGAAAAGGAAAATTAATGCAAAGATTAAAATAAATAAAATACGCTTATTCTATCATCGACGTTTTTTCCATAACTGCATCTAAAAACTGTCACAATTTAGATTTTTAGACTAGATTTTATATATAAAATCTGGAAAACTCTAAATCTTTAATCGAAAAATATAAATTAAATATGTCGATTCGGAAAATAACCAAAAATGTGTTCTGCCTCTATGCGTTCTATGTAGTGTACACTCTAATCCTAAAGATTTATTTTATATATTATCCATTTTTGATTCTAATTCTTAATGATTTATTAAATTTTATGTAAGGGTTTTAGAAGCTTTACTATTAAGATAAAGTTTAAAGTATCTTCAGTCAGAGTGGTATCATCGTGGCATAAACCTTGGGAAACTTAACACAAACTCCGGCCGAATAGGTTCTCCTACATTTTGAAGATACAATACGAACCTAGAGTCTTGTGAGTTCTGACGTGATAGCTCAGCTTCATTAATAATGGGAAGCTAAGCTAAGCTTCATTAATAGCTTCATTAATAATGGAAAAAAGAAGAAAAAGTGTTTCTACTTATATGTAAAAGTATAGGCAACTGCCAAACTGCTTAACTTTATAAAATATGTTTTAAACGAATTTTTCTGTTTATCTTGTGGACATTTTTTTTTTTTGCAACATATATGCTTTGCTATTGACTCTTCTTGTCTTCTTAATACTCGGTAGATTATAATTTGCTAAATATTCATATTTTAATAAGTTAAGATCTTTAAGAGATGATTTGGGATCATTGGATAAGTTAAGATCTTTACCTATGCATGATTTGGGATCGGATATTAATAATTTTAGAATACGTAATATATGAAAGTAATAAAGATAATATGAGACCGCTTTCGGTAGAACCAGATATATCAATCAATAAATACATAAATAAAATACTTGTTACAGTTGTGTTTCGACTTTCGATATAGTCGAAACACAACTGTAACAAGTATCAGGATATTAAATTCTTAGTCTCATAAGTGTCTAACTGTATATTACCAAATCTAAGGGTCAAAATGATGAGATAAAAACGTCAAAGAATTTAATTGACTAAAAACGTTTACTATATTTTAAAGACCTATAAAACAGTTACTTCACTATAGATTAGAATTCAAATCTTAAGGTGTAATATAAGATATTTTATTTTACTGTTAGAGATCAAAAATATTTCCATGAATTTTCTTCTGTTCAGATCATTCTTCTATTTTAGAACTTGAGAACTGTTTATATGTACACAAAGTTGTTTATATCTAAAAATTTCATGTCTTAAAATTACTCTTTAACTATGACACATTATCACAACGGGACACAAAATGAGCTATAACTGCCTTTTTTTGCATTTTGAATTTTTATGTCACTTCTTTAAGTTTTTTTTTGTGACAGAATCTTTTAATTCTAATCTTCTAAACTAAAATTTCTTTTCTTGTATTCATATAATACATTCTGTTTAAATAACAAAATTAAAGGAATGCTGTATTGTGTTTGAAAATACACGATTTTCGAACAAAAAAAAAAATTTTCTTTAAGTTTAAGTACGGAAAATATCCACAAATTAACCAGCTACTGGTCATTAATAGAGGATGAAAGCAAAAACTAAAACCAAAAAAAAGAAAAAAATATTTAATGTTATTTTTTTTTTTTAATTCTGTTTCTATTGAATTTTATTTTTACACTGGATCTTATTATTGAGTTCCAAACTTTTAAAAATATTGTAAATCTTTATTAGATCCTCTCTAGAATAGATATTTTTTCAATTTTTTTTTTGCTTTGCTGATTGATTAAAGCTGTTTAAAACTTTGTCAGATTAATTAATGGCCAACTATTAATTTTATTTTATTTTTTGTTATTATATTTTAATTTTTTATGCGTCTATACTATATATGTATATTCTGTGTATATAGATTAAACCAAAGAAACTTCAAGACATTAAATTAAATAATTGCTATGGATGGTCAAAATATAGATGGATAGATTGATGTATGAAAAAGAATGAATAGAATGATTGGGTGGAGAAAATATAGAAAACATAATGATTTCTATTTAAGAATAAATTTTCTTGTTAATTATTTAATGAAAGGTGAATTATACTCATTAAATTCGATATTCTTTAGAAACTTGACACTTTAAATTGATTTTTACTTTCTTAAACAAAAATATATATATATATATGAAATAAAAATAAAATGTCATTAATTTCTATTAGTTTTTACTACTACTGTATTCATATAGAAAATTACTAACATAAATTTTAAAATAAACATCGTTAGGCATCTGAATATATTCTAAATAATAAAATGTTTTACTTATGGTCACATTTTTTAGTTAATATTTGATCGTTATAAAAAAAAAAAGGGATAGAAAGAAATTGTTAATTTAAAGGTTATAAATATAGTATAAGTGATATCTCGTAAATTATTTTTGGCGCATCTATACTTAATCTAAGCGTATTCTTTTAAAGGAGTTATAATGAAAATCTTTAGAGTCGTTTATAGGAAATCAAAAGGCATCGGGATTTTAATTTCTGGGTAGACTTATTTCTTAGTTAGTTATTATGATCTGACTCATGGCGCAGTGGTTAAGTCGCCAACCTTTCAATCGAAGGATCTTGGGTTCAAACCCCGATCAGGTCATAAATAAAAAAAAAATATGTAGTACTTTTATATCGTAATAATGTATATCGTATAATTAATAGTAGTAATAATAACAATAATAATATTAATAATAATAGTTACTACAGTGGAGCTATCTTTGGTTATATCATGCAAGTAAGGTGTTATATACTGCTGCACGTTGTAATCCACTGATAGCGCTGATTCTGTAGTAAAATAATAATAATATTAATAAGAATACTAATACCAATAATAGTAGCCGCTACAGTGACAATGGGGGTTGCCTTCAATAATTACCTACTACATGTTGTAACTATTGTGACGACTTTAGTCAAATTAGCAAAATAGTAATAATAATAGGCGGATTCATTGTTTTCCTTACATTCCCACTCCCAATTCAATGTTTCCGTATCCATTTACTATCCTTTCCTATCCCTACTCCCTAGCCAATATGCTGCGTTCGCAGGTAAGGGTTTCATCCCATTATATTGGCTAAAGGGGGAGGTGGGTTTAGTCAGTAAGAATTTGACACTACCAAGAGGGAAATTCTTGGTGTCTTTGGAAGATTCCCACCTCCCTTAGGGGAAAAAAAAATTTATTAGTTCTTCTTACTGAATAAACTTTAACTTCGAGCTTAATCTAAAGGAACATAATATGTTAGGTTAAATTTTAACCACTACTATACAAGTGTAAAAAAATTTCAATTATATACGCTAGTATTAATATTTTAAAATACTGGAATTGTTTTTATAGGCTTTCTTCGGAAAAACAACGTTCACCCGATTTTTTTGAAGTCATCAAGCAATAGATTATAAGTTTTCTTAGAGTATTCTACTTTTGAACTTTGCCAATTTCACATCCGGTTTTATTATAGCTAGAGGAACATATCAGTCTAAATGTAAACGATTATACTAAATTTTTTACAGGTTTTAGAAATTTTAGAAATATAAGCTGGTATTAATATTTTAAAATAGTGGTAGGACTTTTTTCAATGGTTTTCTTCGGAAAAACAACATAAACTCAGTTTTTTTGAAGTCATTAAGCATTAGACTATAATTTTTCTTGAAGTATTGTATATACCTTTGAACTTTCAGAACTTCAAATCAAAAATCCTCCCTTATTGTTAGAATAAATATCTGCACTATTAATTAAAGTTATGTGATACTTTGATTTTTAATTGTAAGATTTTACAATTTGTTTTCACTTTCTAGTCATATACATTTTATACAATTAATTTTTAAGATTCTGAAAATTCTTTCATATGATACTGAATATAATAAAAAAAAAAAAATAAGACAAAAAATACGCTCACTTCCCTTAGGCAATTTAAGCCTTCTTTTAAAAGTAAATTAGAAAATTTATACTAAACATAAAATAAAAAGAAAAAAGTAAATTGAAAAGAAAAAGAAAAAAATTAAATTGTTTTCTTATATAAAATATCGTAAATTTTTATTTATGCCTGAATTAGGAACAGAACATTTAATTTTTTTTTTTTGTTTTTCTTTTTGAAGTTCCACTGTATTTTTTACAATTAAATTTATTTAAAGAATTACAAGAAAAAAAAGGAAACCATGTTAAAAGTATCTTTTACTATATATACAATTTAAAATGAAATTTTATGATATTTTGTAAAATTATTTCTACAAGAAAACAATAAGCAATTCACCTATAAACCTAAATCTTTCTTTAAAAATTGATTGTTCTATTGATTTTTAATAGTATACTATTAATGGAAAACATCTTCCCAAAAAAAAAAAATTTCTTATATTTATAACTAAAACTCCATAATAATACAAACATATATTGAAAAAGCGATTAGCAGTCATTTTTTAAACTATCAAATAAAATTTTAAAATGACAAATAAAATTGCCTTTTGTTTCATTAGTTAAATTTATGATTTCAATATGAGATGCA
The DNA here is from genome assembly GCA_947095535.1 of Poecilobothrus nobilitatus. Classification (NCBI taxonomy): domain Eukaryota; kingdom Metazoa; phylum Arthropoda; class Insecta; order Diptera; family Dolichopodidae; genus Poecilobothrus; species Poecilobothrus nobilitatus. Next base: position 258,530,035 of record OX352774.1, on the reverse strand, counting down.
ATACTACTTTTTTTTTTAAAAAAAATTTTCATTTTAAGTGGAAAATTTTTTATTTAGTTGAAATTTTTTATGTTATAGAAGAAAAACTATTTGTATTAATTTGTTGTCGCATCAGTACTCAATATAAATTTGTGATGATGAAAGTTTAAAAAAATTATGAGGTGGAGTATCAAGTAATGCCATCTTCTTCTCATTACTTGTTATCCTCCTAAGGGGCGTCGCTTTAGTTATAAAGTTTTCAAGAAATTTTAGTTTCATTATTCAACTTTCTTTTAGCTGATTTGGAAACTGCGGTGATAGAATTTAGAATTTAGAGTCTTTCATAATCGATCTAGAGTTTTTCAAAATATTTTGAAATAGTATTTTTCGTGACCGAAAAATATATATTTTTTGGGTCCGGGTTATAACTGAGAAAATGTCGACCGAGAAAATATCGACTGAGGAAATATTTTATGAGGAAATACTGACTGTGGAAAAAGCAAATAACCCCGATTTTAAATCTACCTCTAAAATCCTTATAATTCAGTATCGCGCATATGCATTTACATATATAAATATTTTGTAAAAAGCGTATAACTTTTTCTTGAATTTTTTTTTCTATATTTTCAGTCGACATTTTATCAGTTTATAAATTTTCAGTCGATATTTTCTTAGTCGGTATTTATATTTTAGTCGACATTTTCACCCATTCGATATTTTAAAAATTAGCATTTACAACTCTACCGATATTTTTTATATCATGAATATCCTTTTTTTTTTTAAGTAGTATCTCTGCATAACAATTATAGATTGAATTTTCCTGACAAATGTAAACCTGAAAATATGAGCAGTAGAAAGAAATACAATATAATTTTAGAGCCTCTTTGTTTATATAAAGATAACTTTACTTTTAACAAGTGTCATCATACATTTAACATCTATTCGATGAGGAGTTTCAAAAGACACCAATATGGATAATTTGTATTAAAACTAAACACCTAAACGCAGAAAAAATATGTTTTAACCTGTATAATAGATCATTTTAGTGATGTGCGATTTTTAAACGTATTTCTGTTTTAAAAATTTTGTATAATCTAAGTAGTTTGAATATATAGGAGTACGATTATCAATCAATCATACCATTGAAATTTTTCAGTGGATCAGACATTAACAAAATTATTTTTCTTCAAAATTTACTCATTGCCATAAAATATCTAGCGATGGAGTATAGAGACAGCTTTCGTTTATTAATCAATTTTACTTTATACACTTTATCCTTTACCACAGCTTTATTTTGGTGTCGTCATCGTTTTTGTCACCTTTATGTGTCACCCTGCCAAATAAAGGTGACAAAGAAATTACAAGAGCTTTTCATTTCCAGGTATGGCTGCAAATTTTATAAGGGGAATTATTCTTACGACGTCTGTGTGATCTGAACCCACACTCCCCTGATGTTTACAGCGTATTTTATACACTTTTAACCACTATAGACCACCAAAGCCTCTCTGATGGTATAATTTTTGTCGATGACAATCGCGTAAGATCTATAAATTTCTTTAAAAGAAATTAATATGAATAATGGATTACGACGTTTAATCGAAAGGTTCTAGCAAAAACTTAACCAACCAACATTAAAATCACAAATTTATAGAAAATTATTTAAAAATATATAGAATCATAATCTTAACTCTACATACTTTTTATTGTTACTATACAAGTACAATATATACTCCAACTATTATATACCAATCTATATATTATATACAAAATTTTATATTTTGTAATTAATAGAAATTAAAAGACTTGCAATATTTTTCGAGCATTTCTAATGAATTTTAACTGTGTTTATAACTTTTTGTAGGAAAATAAAATATAAAAAAAAAAAACTTCAGATACATATATGAAATATATTAAATATATACATATTTGCGTAAAAAAAATCTACAAATTCTTATGGATTTTAAGTATTATGAGTACATACATAAATACAATAATATACCAGTTTCAAAAGATGGCATGCTTCATTTTAACTTTTTTTTTTGTTTTTTTTTTTTAATTATAACGCATTAACTTTAAAAGGTGTATAATATTTAAGAAAAACATTTTTTAGTTTTTTTTTTATTTTTTCTTTTTAGAAAATCTTAAAAAATAACTTAAAGGTGCAAAATTAAAATTTACCTTTTTTTTTTTGTTTTCTATATAAAGTATTTATTTTACATTTTTATGTACATTAGATATAAATATGCATATATTATATTATATACATGATTGTTTATTCAATTTAGTTAACATTAATTTTTATACAATATATATGTTTATGTATACATGAAATTCTTCCTTTTCCTGTACATCGGGTCACACCTTTAAAACTAATCAAATACTTATATAAATGCATGCTGTCTTTCTGTCTGTTCAACAATAGAATACATTTTGAAAATTTTTGATTTCAGAATTACATCTCACATTATAAGATTTCCATTAGTATTTGTTCCTTAAAAATATTTAAACTAATGATCAGTGAAGTCCTAATAATTATTCGATTAGATTGAATTATATAAAGGGATATGAATAACTGAGCGATTTTTTGGTGTAGATCTATTATGATGTTCCCTTATTAATATGTGTTATGAATTATGCTTCTATACTTATAATACTTCTGTCAGCCTTACTATCTCTAAGAAACTAAAGATCTGTAGAGAGTTTACAGCTGCCAGTTCATCTTCGGTATAACTGTATGCTTCTACAGGTACACATATAATTGCTCGGAGGAAAGCTTCGCACCTTTTAAGACTGTGTCCTGGACACATATAGGTATATATAATAATCTTATGTTTTTTTTTCGTTTTATTAAACAATCCATTAATTTTTTATCCTTTTTAGATTTCAATTTTCTTTTATTGTTTCTTGTAATATAGGTAAATTTTGATTGAAGAAACATTCAGATTTTCGGGATTCCATATTATTTAATTTTTTTCATTATTTTCAAATCTAAGTCTTTTTATAATCTTCACAATCCTAAATTTTATTAAATAGTTCATTTATTTAATGAAGATCGGTTAATTAATAATTGGGTACCTATAAAAAAAAAAACCAATTATGTTCTTAAAATGAATTAGTATTTGGTCATCTTGGAAGAAATTTACAAAATAGCTCTTAAATTTGAATGAAATAAGGAAAGGATCTTCCAAGAGGAAAAAAAATTAAAAATATATTTATATAATGGGACTTTAAAAAAAAGGCTTCTAATTATTTTTTTCTTTTTCTTACGAGAGTTGTTGAAAACTTCAAAAATCAACCAGAGGATTCGCCCAAGTAGTGCTGTACTTTAACCAGCCAAAACCACCTCCTTTTAAATTAATTTAAATATATGTTAAGAGTTATGAACATTTGAATAATCATTTAAAAGTTGTGTAATAAATAACTCCTATACACACACTCGCATAATTTATACAGTATAGTATCCTCTCGTAAGTTCATCATTTACTATAAAGAAATAAAACTACCTCAATTACTATTATTCTAATTATATGATAAAAATTTACATCCCCCCCCCCATTGTTTTTTTTTTTTTCTTTTCAATTTTAACGACATTGTGAAGGTAACACAAGGCTTTTATTTTCTAAATCGTTCCACTCGTGTAACCAATCTAACTTTAAAAAATGTGTTAAAATCCAATTAAATAACGTATGAAAAGAAAAACATAAAACACACACATACCCCTTCTACATAAGTTCATAAATAGATGTTTCCACAAAAAATAAAATTCAATAACTTAAAAGGAATTTGAGTATAGCAAAGAAAAGAAAACAAAAAAAAACCAACGTAAAATAAGCGTAAACTTAAATGTTAAAAAACCTTAGGCAATAAAAATTAAACTATGATGCAAAAGAAGGTGCGCAAAAATTTTTATGAGAAAAAACATAAGAACAACAACATTCAAATTTCCTTGAAAAGGTCGTTTGAATTCATTAGAAATTTCACAACTTACAAGAATAAAAAAAAAAAAAAAAAAAAGCAGAAAAAAAAAACCAATAATAAACACATACTATATTAAAATCTAACGTAAATTGTATTGTTTCTGCTGCTGTTGCTAATATGCATCTTAAGATAATATGCACATTTGTTGTGGACAAGCTCTAAATATAAATATAATTATTATGTTCATTTTTTAACATCGTAAAAAACTATGTAAATAAAAAAAAAAAATAAAAAATAGGTAATAATATATTAAAATGATGGTAAACAAATTTGAATAGTTGGTAATAATAACTGTAAGATGATTAATGTAACCATTACATATACAAAAACATAAAATTTAAAAAAAAAAAAAAAAAAAACAACAAGAAATAGAATATACATATTTTATGTTCTAAAATTCACTTCATACATTATGTAAAAATGAAAATACAAAAGCGATTATACATGCTTTATTCTTATGACTTCTTCTCTGATAACTGATGATGACGACTTTCGATTTTTGATTGCTAATCAATTGAATTAACTAGAAATATATTGCAATGATAAGAAAATGTTTGACAAAAGGGATGACAATTTATTTTAACATTCAGACCTTCCGTGATACTGGCACTAAACTTTTAAACTATAGAAAAATGAAAAGAAGGGTAGAAAAATTAAAGTTGTACAACGTATTCGATCAACGAGTTGATTATATGGCGAGATTTTTAGAAGCCCGCCTAACGAAACAAATTTTGGAATGTCGCTTCTTAGTTAGACACCCTTATTGCCCTTTTTGTAAATGAAACCCCAATTAAAATGACTGGATAATCTGAAAGAGGACTGGTAATTTTAAGTGTAACAAATTGGAGAAAAAATGCAACAGATCGAAACGTATGAAGGAGGTTGGTATACGAAAAACAATTTTATCCCTAGCTAGACCGGATCAGCTGGTGATAATAACTTAGGTGAGTATAAAAATACTATTTATATAGCATTAAACTTAATAGGAAAGTTTTATATCGGTTTATAGTTATTAAAATGTCTATCAGGGATGTCTTTTCAATAATTTATTTTTTACTTTTTTCAATTCCCCTATCATTATTGTTTTACAGTTAAATTTTTGATTTTAAATTAAGGTTATGCTTGCAAAAGTTACAGCCCATCCTATAGTTCTTTAAATCTTTTCTTCGATTTTATTGTTCCCCAGTATTTAACACTATATAATTATATTGTAATTCAATTAATGACGATTTTTCAAAAAAATTTCAAAGTGTTCATACATAATTTGCATATTATAAACGTATTTTAAGGATTTAAGAAAATATTTTTTATTTTTTTAAATTGATCTTAAAACAATTTAGAGAATAAACTTTAATTTGAAAAAAAAAATTCTATTTTGAGAATATGTGAAAAATAAAATTCTAAGTTACGTGAATTTTTAAGATCAAGATATCAGATAATATATACAAAAATTTCAAAAGTTTTAAATTTAAACGTAAGGGAAAATTTAATTTAAAATTTAAATTTACTTTATTTTGAGACTAATGCTGGATATAATATCGACGCTTTTGAACAGTATGAAATGTCAAAAAAAGTTGAAGTGTATGAAATTGTATGCAACCAGATAATCGCAATGAAATGCAATATTAAACGGCGCTGAACGGCGTAAAAATTATATTCATTTCATCTTTTTCGCGTTTCAAGAGAGTCAAAAAGCGTCATTTGAACAAATGATAAGAAAAAGTAAACAAAAAAAAAAAAAAAATAAAAAACGTAAGTAGTACCTTTACATATTTGAACGGGGTTGACATTATCAGCAAAAAAATGTTTTTAATTGAACTGCGAAATTTCGCAACTGGCGTGCTTCAAAAATGTTGACATTATCTACAGCATAAAAATCTTTTTGTTGGTATGATCTATAATTTAGAATGATGTTATTTGGAAATCTTACTAATAATATTTTTTTTTTTTTTTTCAAAAATCGTCTCTAAAATATTCCTTTCTGTACCCCTAATATGTTCCGTAGTGTGCCCCTGTAGTGCCGCTAATATGTTCCGTTTTCAATTCTTTTTTTTTTTGATTTTATAATAAAATTTTCAGAATAAAAATGAAAATTAACTCATTTAACTCAACTCAACTCAATGATGAAAAGCCACTTATACTGGATAAGGGTGGTGGTGATTTTAGTGGGTAAAAATTAAGCGATCTCATTTCAAATGTACCTTATAAAAGAATAGTGTGTCAGACATACTTTCCTCGAGTATTATTTGATCATTTTAATTTGGCTTTGATAGCGGAATCGAACATTTCTTCAACATCTTAAACAATTATTGGATAAAAACCTTAGAATAATACTTGTCAAGATTTATCTTAAAGATCTGTAACTTTAACTATTTAAGTCCAAATACTTTTTTCCATTATTTTAAGGAATTATTATAGTTAAAAGAGAATAAAAAAAATTAAATCTATTTTTATAATTTGAACAGGTGATTGCCCTTTTTCAGTATCAAATTACAAAAAAAATCTACAAAATTTTTCAACAAATATCTGAATAGTCATGGAATTTACCACAATAATTAATTAAGTGTAGGCGACATACAAATATGTTGCATATATATATATATATGTACATATATACGAGTATATGCATGAAAATATAGAAACGGTTTTAACTTTATTTATAAAAAAAATTTATTTTATGAAAATATTTATCTTTTATAAATTAAAACAGCATTCAGAATTCAGAATAAATTAGAAATAAATTTAAAAAAAATATATTTTTTCCTCATTTAAGGTTTCTTTTGTTTTTTATCGAATGAAAGACGATGATTTAAAAGAAATTTTTTTAATAATGCACCATTCAACTATCTAAGTATCTACTGTAAATATAATTTACTGCACAAAATTTACCGTTAATTCTTATATAATTCAATATTTTTCTTTCTCTGCTTTCAAAAAAATTTTGAATTTATGTTTTATAATTTTGAAAACATCAATTGTCAAACTTCGAAAAAAAAAAACGCCATCAAAATATTTTTATTTTATTTTTTTATCATATACTACACTCCCAGGCAAATAATTAAAGTTAATTTTATTGTTTGATTAAAAAAAAGTAGTTTTAGAACCCTACCCTAGAATTTTGGACATTTGGTACAGTTCCAAACACGCATATTAAAAGCAAAGCTTCCCATTCTCAAAAAAAAAAATTAATATTCCTTTTTTCCAAATTGAATATTATTTAGTCATTTCATACGGTAGGTAGGTACATAAAAAGCGCCTCAGATGTACACCAAGATCATTTAACGTTCGCTATTATGCTCCGGATCTGTTTCTCCCTAAATAAATTATTGGAAGTTTATTTCGAAGAACTGTATATCGATTAAGTCCACGTTCGGCAAATTGAAGAATGATGGTTTTTTAAAAAGAATTTGTGAAGGTAGTCCTAATTTTTTTGCATATCTGCCGATAGGACAGTATCCCGTTAATAGAGTCTGGTTTAACTAGTTGATTTTGTGAACTAATTTAAGGAAGTCATAGTATATGTACTGATAGAAAATCACCTACGTTTCGAGGTCAATATATATACAGGTTGTTATAGGAACCCCGAAATTCTCCCATTCTAGAAGAATTTGAAGGTTTGACTCATTCCTATACCTAGTTTATCATCTATTATCTATTTATTATCTATAGTTGTCTAAACGGCCACTATGTTCGGATACACAGGCAAGATGGACATCCAATACTTCACTCTTTTCATTTAAAGATGGGAAGCAGTTGCTAAAAATCGCTGAGGTCACTGATATATACTTGACTATATATATGAAAAATTAAACTTTCCTTGTCGAAGTCATTTAATTAAATGCAGTCTATATTATATTTCTCATCTCTTACGCATTGAAATTACACTAAAAACTATTGTTCAATAATTATATCATAAAAAAAGAAAATATCTACAAATATTTAGAATCTTAAAAAGAATTCTGTTTTCAAAAAAAAACTAAAATGAATCTATAAGAAAAAGGTTAAATTGATTTTTTTTTTTATTTCAAATTTTTCTGACCATTTAAAAACGATTAGAATTGAATTTAATTAAATGTCAGATATTGTGTAGATATATGCATTTTGAATACACCTCTTTCCAAAATATTTTCATCTCCCTCTAATCATAATTAATTACTTTGTATTAAAATTCCACAAATTTTTTTTCTGATACCTTTACAAACAAACACAAAAACATAATTTATATAAACAAAAGAAAAATAAAAATTTAAATAATCAAAATCAATTTTTCTAAAAATGTGGTAAAATAATATGATACATTTTATACACTAATAAATTCTTAAACCATAACCACCTTAAAAGAAAATTCATTAAAACAAAAAAAACAAAAAAAATAACTTTATAATTTTCCAAATGTTCTTGCACTCAAAAAAAAAAATAAAATAAAATAAATTCCAAAATAAATCGAATTAAAAGATAAAATTAAAACCGTTATGCCAATTGCTGATATTAAAATATCATGAACTATAGTTTTGTATTCTATATAAAACTATTTCTTCATAAAAATTTTCGTTTGCCTAATATCAACTATTCCTAACGGAATATAGAAGCAACAGCTTAAAATTACAATAACGGTATCTTTTACAACTTTGAGCATGGACCAATAGTAGATAATAAATATCGTTCGGTTTAATTCAAATTGTTCGCCCAATAAACCAGACAATGAAAATCCGAAATGAGCTTTGCTGTTAAAATATAAACCTATGAGGGATAATTTATGGTGTACCCAGGCAACTTTAAAGTTACATGTAATGTGAAGGCATAGTCGAATCTAAAAAATAACCCAATACAAGTCATAGTCAATAACAACAAAAAAAAAAAACCGTTCTAAAAATAGTGTAGAATCAAACATAAAATAATAAAAATGTTCATGATATTATAGAAAACCTAAGTAAATTTCAGACAGACAAACAATTTTGTATTTAATTTGATAAATACAATTCTGTTAAAAAAAAAAAAAACATGAAAGGTGAGTTAAAATTTGAATGAATCCATAAAATATTACATAGCCCTAAAGCGTTAAACTAACTTTAAAACACAAATATTTTCACTTAAGTAGTTTTTAAAAGTACCAAAAACAAAATAAAAAAACACAAATGAATAAAAATATTATGGAATGTAAGAATTAACGGGCGTTCCATGATAATTTTACCTCTTAATAGGTTTATTAATCAATTTTTTTTATAGTTTTGTTTTTTCTTTCTTTTTTTTTATGTAATTTTAAACACAATTTTTTGTATTTATATTTATTTGGTACAAAAATTCTAATTTTAAGGTATAGCACAAAATTTATATTCTTAAAAATATCGAAAATATTTTCTATAATATATTTAGAATCTAAAAGCTTCGTTTACGCTATCTGAGTTTCCAAGACAGCATTTAAATTTTCATAGCAGCTATTTTAAACTAGCCGCTATAGCCTCCGTAACTTTGACTTTTAGTAACTTTTCTAAGATGTGTGGAATTATTTAAGTGTTCAAGTGTTCAAATTTGTTTATTAAATTTTATTATGTGAGTTATAAAACTGAAGTAAAATTTCTTTAATTTTTAATTTCGTTTTGCATAATTAAAAAATTTTTAAATTTTATAGTACGCGACTTCAATTTGGACGCCTTCTTCAATAAAAGGATGTCAACGTCAAAAAAAAAGTAATAATCTTACGTCGAAAAATTTGTAAAATCTGTATTTGTCTTTTGTTTTTCTTTTGGGCTGTTCTGCCGTTAGGGTCCTATGTTCGATTTTCATGATATTTCGTGTAACGATAATTTAAAATTAAAAAAAAAAAAATTCTGTTCGGGTTCCGATTTCCGAAAACGTCATTTACTGCCCTGACACGACTTTGAAATTATTGATAAACAAATTTATATTACTGTAAATTTCTGTTGCATTTTGATTTTTTAAATTTATTTAAGAGACTAACAATAGTGTATTAAAACAAAATTCCAAAAAAAAAACGAAAGAAAATCTAAGGAACGTTAAAAAACAAAAATTTATTTTAGTAGATTACAAGAATAACATCAAAAAAATGAAATTAACAACAATAGCAACAGTAAGAGATTCAATAACAACATTAACAATAAATGATTAAAATTTAAAAAAAAAAAAACAAAAACCATCTAAAAAATAACTTTAAACTAAAGTGAAAACCAGTAAAAACAGTAGCACGTTAATGGCACTCACGTGTAACGATTAATTCATCTGACATGGATGAAATTTATATGTTAATTTTTTTTTGTTTTTTTTTTTTTTGGTGATTTTGTCATTTTATTTTTGTTTTTTTTTTTTTTTGTTTTTGAATTTTTGTGACCATTAAAAAAGATTAGACCACTCAATGAGAAAATGTTTTTAAACTTAAAATTTAGATTTTGAAAAGAAAAAGAAAAATGAATAAGATGAAATTTTTGATTATTTCTCTAGGATCTTTATTTTCCTTCATATAACAGATTTAGATATAGCAAGTAAATTAAAGATTCTGTATAAAATCTGTATCTTTTTTGTTTTTGTTTAAATTCTTTTTTATGACTTAGAGGTGTATATAAAATCATTGGTTAACATTTAGTATGCACTTTTGAAAGTAATATTTTAAAAGCAATGGTCCAATATTAAAGCTGTACTATAGGTACATCTGAAACCCAGTCAAATAGATATTAACGAAGGAACATATTCTGAAATTTTTTTGAGAATAAGAATTTCCTCAAAAATGGTTTCAAAAGGAACGAATTAGATCGGTAAAAATTAAACAAATGGAAATGAACGAAACAAAGCCGATATTAATAGAGGTGTGAAGAAGTGAAGCATTTCATCACAACTTATAATTAATTTATGTTTAGAAGAACTTTTTGATGAAGGGTTGTGCTATTTGCGAAGTGTAACAATGTATTTTTATTATGTTCATAAAAAAATTGTATGTTTATAAAAGTCATTTTCCTATTCAATCCGTTAACAACAACATTACATTGGTGTAGTTAACTTTTTTTCGCGGCCGTTGACGTTGCATATAACGTTGCATATAAAACCCTATATAATTTTTAGGCTTATCTTGACTTAACTGTAAAATGTACATATATATATAGACAAAATACAGTTAATAAAAATAAATTAATTTAAAATTGAATTTATGTAGTTATTCCATTTTTGTTATACATTAGTTGATGACATGACCAACACTTATTTTGACTCTAAAATATGCATTATCCATTAACATACATATAATGTTTGATAGTTTCTTACTGTTGGTTTTTTTTTATTTTTTTTATATATATTTTTTATCAAATTTATAGGATCTCTAAACATTCTTAAGGTGATATTTAAGGGCTTATTATAATGAAGTTAGATGGTCGCGATAAAAAAAAAAGTATAAAAACAAAAAAAGAATATTTAAATTTATTTATCTTCGATACCCAGAAACATTAAAACTTAACAAGTTTTTTTTTTTTTAGAATATTTAAAAGAAAAAAAAAAAAAACGATTAAAAAATTTAAGAGAAAACCAATTCGAAGAGAAGATTAATTTTTTTTTGTTGAATGTTTTAAAGGGCGAATCTTAAAAATATCATCAAAATTCAAAATGGAGAAATATTCCATAAAAAATCAAAAAAAAAATCATTCTCTTGCTTTCTTTTAAAAAAAATGATGATTATTCTTTTTATTTTTGGTTTTTTTTTTTATTTTAAGCTGATAAAAATTGAATTGATTGTTAAAAAAAATGAAAACAATTGGCCAAGCTACTATAGGTTACTTTGACTTGATGCGTGTTTTGATGCGTTTTTTTTCAGATTTTTGGTTTCAAAATAAATGTGGCCTAAATCCATTTCGCAAAATGATATTTCACTTAATGCTATTTAACAAAAAAGACTTACAGCAAAATGGAATTCCGTAAAATTACTTTTAACAAAACGAACACTTCGCAAAAAAACTTTTGGCAAAATATTATCTAAAAACAAAACTTTATTGTTTAAATATGGATGTAAAAAAAAAAATTAGTTAAAAAGGATTTTAGATTAAAAAATCAGGGCTAAAGGCTTTTTTCAGAATATTATACATATATAAAATTTTGCAAAATATATATGTTTTGTCAAATTGTTTCTTCATGTTTGTCTCATTATGCCAAATGGATAGTTGCAAAATATCTCTTTTGCTAAAAAATATTAGTTAAAATGGAGTTTTGACTGTACATATACTATACTACATAAAATATATGTGCAAAATAAATACACAGTGTCAAATAATTCAAAATTACAGAGAAATCATTATTAAAAAACATAATTTTCGTTATATATAAATTTGTTTTTAGTTCTGTGTGTGACGTCGCCATTTTTCTATAAATTATTACTTTTAAAATCGTTGTGAAATTAATTAGAGACACAAACCATATCGATTTTGACATTTACAGAATACACTTTACTATTGTGGATTTTCTCAAATTCAAGACTAAAATCTAGAAAAAATTACATCTGTAATGAAAATTTAATGAAAATTTCAAAAATGATGGCCCTGTTTACACTTGTTAACATTTCTGTATGCAATGATGCATTCATTCTTGTATTTAAATTGTGCTGCAAAACTCTCGCGTTTACATTAAGTTGTATTTTGTAGTTGCAACTTTATATGTGTGCATTAATATTATAACTTATTTTTTGACCTGATAAAATTTTTTATTTTTGCTTTACATGTATTGGTGACTTGCAACAGCTAAAGCAGCTAAATTTTGGTTAATAAAAATTAATAAAGGTTTTCTGAATTTTACGCATTTTCGTTGTTTTTTTGCGTTTTTAAAAATTTTTTTTTTGTGTGGGAGAAGCGAGGAAGTGGGAAAGAAAAAGAAAAAGTTGCAACTGAATAATGCAACCAGTGTAAACAGGCCGATTCACAATATCATCTTATAAACGAAATTTAATATTAAGAATATTTCATTTCAATTTTTTACCTGAACAATTATACCAGTTATTTATTGTTTGGTATGTAAAAAAAAAAAACAAACAAAAAAAAGTATATTTAAAAGAAAATGTAAAAAAAAAACCAAAAAAATAAAAATTTTTTTTTTTAAGAGGATCTTGATTCCATCTTAAGATTATTTCAGTCAAAAAAATTAAAAACAGAAGCTCTATATTTGAAGGATTTAAATAAATTATCAATTTATGTTTGTTGTCTGTTGTAATTTGGAAGTCAAACAACAAAAGAATAAAATACAAAAAAAAAAAAAAAATAATAATAACAATAAATTGTGTTATAGTGCGACATAAATTTGTAAAGAGGTTAAGGAATTTCAATCCCAACAGGAATTCCAATAAAAAAAAAAAAAAAAAAAGAAATAAAAAAATATTAAGGGTCATATATAAAAAAAAAAAAAAAACATTCAAATATATAAGATAAAAATTAAATTTTTTAATTAGTTTTTAAGAAGTTTAGAGTTCAAAAAGGAAGATACAAAAATTTTTTTTTTTTTTTTTAAGTATTTTAAATGTTTTTTTTTATTGTATTAAAAAAATTCCTTTATTTTATTTTTTTGTTAGTAGTACAAATTGAGGGGCGAATTTTTTTTTGTTTTTTTTTTTAGAATTTATTTAACTTGATAAAGAAAAAAAGGATTTTAAAACATAAATTTACTTATCAGAATGTCATTTAAATTAATAATAAAATAAAATGTAAGATTCGAATTGGTTTAACCATAGGGTATAAAATATTAATATTTTCGACAATTCAAATGAACTTCAAATTTAACTGAATTCTAAGAAGTTGAAATTTTCAGGTTTAGTATAATTCCGATTAAAATGCATCAATGAAAATCTAATTTGTCACTAAATATGCAAAATAAAAAAAAAAAATACCATCAATTCAATTCAAATTTAATATTTTTTAGTTCAATAATAATTGCATCTTAGCCTAAAATAAATTACAATTGTATTTTAGGATAGGTTAAATATGAGTATCGTGGTAATAATTGACCACGGAATTTTTTTTATTAAATTAAATTGATCTGTTTGGCAAAAATTCATGTATGAAAACGAAAAATAAAAATCTTAATAATAATTAATAATTGTGAAATATCAATAAACGATAGCTACGATTTTAAGGAAGTCATTATAGTTCAAAGAAACGTTTTCATATTTTAAAAATATAATTAAAAAAAAAAAATGTATATCTAGATGTCTAGGTTCCAAGCCTCAATATTTCCTAGGATACTTTTAATTTGTAACTTTTCCATACACATATACACATCTCTTAAACAAAGAAGTATATTATCTTAAAGTGATAAAGTCTAAGAAGATACGAGTATTCAAAACTTTAGTATTGAATTACAAAAAAATTATATTACTTTTACGTTCTTAAGAACTTTACTACCGTTTCCTCAGTATAGAAATTGATTTATAATCGCATCTGTAATAGAGCTTTTTTCAACATTGAGAGCCTATTAGCCCGTTACGGGTGATTGTTCTACAAATTTATTATATTAGATCTATATTGGTCTATCTATAAGAGTGTAGAAATTTAGCCAATGCTTGTAAGCAAATTTTTGGTAATAAAAAAAATATCTTAAAAATCATACTGATAAAACATTTTGCAAAATTTTCGAAATAAATTAATATTTTTCCATTGTCTGGAAATTTTAAGTAAAATAATTTGAATTGAAAAAAGTATAGTGCATGGCTTAAGGGCATTTTTGTTGACTTTGTAAAATATAACGGTAGAGGTTCTTATGGTATATATTTGAAGTATTAAAATAATATTAGATTTACAGCCTAAGTACAAATGAAACCTCAATCCATTAAATTTTAAAAAATTGAACCAAAATTCTTATATTCATATCTAACCAAATACAAGTTGGTACTAAAAGTTTTTGTTGGATTAAACGATTTAAAAAAAAAAAAATGTTATTTTAAGTGATATTAAAACAAAATTAATTTAAGAAGTTCATTTTTTTTTATATACATATGTACATATATAGTATGTATTAAATACATAATAGTTTTTTATTTTTTTTATTTTAAATTGGTTTCGCAATTTTTATTTTTATTTTTTAGTTTTAATTTAGTTTTTTTGCTTTCTTTTTCTTTTATTTAAACTTTAATCTGAATTTCAAGAAATCAATTCATTTTTTTTTTTAATTTTATAAATTTTTGCAATATACTTTAAATATCGAAAATCACTTTTAGTTCATTTGTATTTTAATTTTGTTGGTATGTCAATAATTGAACCAAAAAAAAAAAAAAAATATATATATATATATATATATATAATATATAGATATATACAAATAAAAGAATTAGGATTAACCTTTCAACAATAAATGAATTTTCTGTCGATCACGAAAAACACATCAATTTCATTTCATTTGATATGTTTTTGAAGTTCTTTAAGAAATCGTGAAAAAATCTTTTCTTTTTTAGTTTTTTTAGTTTTTTTTTTCTTTGTACACCCAATCAAATTGGTTTATTTTTAACAAAACTAATAATATATAGATATGGATTGTGTTTACTCTGTTTAGTGCATCAACATAATTATGTAAATTCGTTTTTAAGGGAAATTATATGTATGTGTATGTTAGTATATGTATACTAAAACCTTAAGTTCTTTAAAGCAAACTATCATAGGTTTATTATATTTATATAAATATGAAGAATTCTTTAAATACCAGGCACAGTCTATAATAACTTTTTGAAATTCAAATGCAATTTATTCGCATTTATTTTTTTATTTTCAAATATTATTGAATTAAATATTTTTAGAATATAACTTTTAAGTTTTTGGAATCTTATTTTAAAGATTAATAGATACAACATTCATAATAATATGTTTTAGCACAATTAAAATAACACCAAGTGCCGCCTTCACCGTTACTTTTAAATTTTAAGAGAATTCCGCCAAAACAATATTTTAATTAATCGTCTAAAACTATTTTAAAATAGGCACAAAGTGTTAAAAATAAAATGAAGGCAAGAGAAAGGATGGTCAAGAGGAAGTAACGTGTACTCTAGTTAGGAATTTATACAGTTATAGTTATAGTATATAAATCTGTTGTTCGTTATAATTGTTTTGTGAACGTTGGTAATCAATGGGGGGGGGGGGGGAGAACTCCTCTTCACTATTTAGACTTTATTTTAATATTCCTCTTCCTCTTCGTCTTTATTTTTTTTTTTTTTTGACAATTTTTGCTTTCTATAGAATTAAGTTTTTAAAAGTATTTACACAATGTATAAATATAAAGTTGGACTTTTAATTTTAGCATGTAATTCCATGCATGTAATTTATTTACCCTATATACCCTATATTTTAAACATATTTTATTATTGGAGATAAATTATATACCTTTTGGAATATTTTTTAAGTATGTATTTTTAATTTAAAAACTACCATCATTTTGTTTATTCATAGTGGGCTATGTCAACTGTAGGATACCCGCATAAACATAAGTTATACTGTTACCATAAAATTTCAGCTATTTTGATCGAATCCTAGATCCTAGATTGTTCTAGGTTCTTGATAGTGTGCTACAGATCTAAAATCTTGTGATTACTGAAGCGTTAGTTCAGCCTTCATTACTATAAAATTTAATCATATTTTAGAAAATTTCAGTTATTTGAGTTAATTGAATGCCAAAATATGGCATTTACTTGAATCTGTTGCGCCAAATCAACCAAAAGAAAGAGAACACAGAAATTATTGCCATGGATCACCCTTTAGAAAATTTTAAATGTCTAGCATTATTAAGTAGCGTGATATGAAGATATAAGCTTTTTGCATTGAACCGAATCTGTTTCGTTAGAGTAATATCCACATTATATAGAAACCATTTGTCATATAAAAAAGAAGTTGTTGCATAAAGATGGAATGGTAAAAATCAGAATCTCCATTATTTTTAGTACATTTCCAAAAAAATTTTGAAAAAATGTGCCTATTATAGTTTCACGCTTTCCGTCCGTTCGTCTGTCTGTCCATCCGTCTGTTTACAAAACTTCTACACCGTTAAAGATAGACAATTTTGTGGAACAACTTTCTCATGTAGCCACATTCTATTAGGGAACTACATGCCTTCAAACTTTAAAAAAAGCCCTATTTTTAAATGCGTTTATCTTATGTTTTACTTAACATTTTTTTAATCTGAGAACGCCATTCGACAGGAGTTTGTTTTTTACCTTTGTAAATCAATATCAAAATCATAAATTTTTTTTAAATTTAGTATTTAAATTTACCGTTATGTGAAAACTAAATTTTGCATGATATTTCTTTTTTCATAACTCCGGTACGCTTTGAGATAGGAACTTGAAATTTTGAGACAAGAAAGAACTTTTACAATTAGAAAAGAAGAGACAAGAAAGAACTTTTAGAAATTTTTTTTTGACCAACCTCCGTGTATGAGCTATTAGGGCTCGAAAATTGAAAATATGCTATTTTTAGACACTTATAACTTAGGCACCTGTACAAATTTTTCTTTGGCAAGATATAAAAATTAAATATTTTTACGTGTATTAACCGTTTTTCTTAGTTATATAGAGTTCCTTATCTACAGCTCTTCAAAATTGTAAAAAAGTTCTATTTTAACATTTTTTCTTATATGAAATTTTCAAATTTTGGTGCAAGTCAGAATTCTAAACAGTTTGTATTGAGTTTTGGAAATGTGCGCCTTTAAAAACAGTTGGTTTACATTCTGCCTTGTTTAATTTATCATACGGACAAACAGACGGATGCATACAGTTAATTCGAATGATAATTTTACTCTGAATAAGAATATATGTAAATTTTTTTTCATACCTATCTCGTTTTGTTTAAAATCTTACAAACGTAATGGCAAGATTATTATTATTATCCTTGACCGAATTTCATATGGGTATAACCTATGAAAAATTAAATTAGTAAAATTAACTAGTCCTAAATACTTTTTATATGTTGTTCTGAACAAGACTAGATTTTTTTTTTATTATTTATAAATTTTAATAAAATAAAAATATCTGCTAACTTGTTGCATGTTAATATTTTATTTGAATGTCATCAGTTGAATTTTAAAACGACAAATAAAAAAATACCAAAAAAACTTTTTACATAGCGCATGTATGCATCAGAATGAAAAAAAAAAAAACAAATGTTACTAGGAGACAAATAACTTGTCAATATTTGTCATAACAATTCAATGATTGTCAGTTTCACCACTTCATTTTCACTTTGTTATTATCATTTTGTATTATCATTATGTATTTCCTATTTATATCAAAAAATATAATATATAAATAAATTATTAAATATTTTTTTTTTTAAATAATAAAAAAATTTAAAGGTAATTAAAATATTTTGGTAATTAATTACATAAAATACTCAATTAATTTAAATTATTGTTAAAAATGGAAAAAAATTACTTTTAAAATACTTTTTTTTTTTGAGTTTTAAATAATAGGTACTCTTTTATTTTAAATACAAATAAATTTTCAATTAAAATATTAATAAAAATTAATTAAATACACAGTTATTTAATTTTCATTTCGAGATATTTAAAAAGAATTTTGTGTGAATTAAAAAAAAAAAAAAAAGTATCCATTATACTCGTACTAACTAAAGTGATTTATACTAACTAAAATTCATTTAATATTATTGTGTTATTCGAAATTTTTTACTGAATAACTAAAAAAAATAATTGTTTTTAAAGTAACCGAGTCATTTCTATTTTTACTCTAGTTTTTTTATGCAATTATACAATTACATAAAATCCTTCAAATATTTTTATTCTGATAAAATTTTAAAATGTTTTTGTTTAAAAAGTAAAAAAGAGTGCAGAAAATTTATTGATTTATTTTATTTTAACTGGCATAATTTAAGTCTGTACTGAAAAATTCATTAAAGAAACAAACAAAAATTTAAAAGTTTAATCAGGTTTAATATTAAAAAACAATAGCTAATATTATGTAAAATGAAACGTTTTTAAAAACGGACATTACTAAAACTTCAGAACAATTATAAATGTTTAAATAAAAGTATAGTAAAGGAGTAAAAAGCTTTAGAAAGACAAAGAAAATTCTTAATTTAGCTTTTAGAAATAATAAAAATTTCATTAAAAAAGTGTAATTTAATTTAGAAGCATGTAATACATATTATTCCAACCATCGACCATCAATCATCAGCGAAATTCGATCCGCCCAAATATTTTTCATCAAATGAAACATAAATTAAGAAATACAATCCCTACCATCGACCACCGAAAAAATTCATCAAATGAAACATAAAGTAATATAAATACAATTCCAACTATCGGCCATCGACCGCCCACGAAATTTATTTCGTCCAACTATTTGTCATCAAATAAAACATAGTGCTAATAGCGAAGCAAAGAATGAAAAATACATATTGTATAGGTGTTGAAATATACAATGTATTTAATTTTTGTTGCTTGTAGATATAAATGTGAAACCCAACTATCAACAAAAAAAAAATTAAAATACCGCAATCTCAGTGATGACGATTTTTTTGGTCAAATCAAATTGTGAGTAAATATACTGCATATTTACTGCATTTACTGTATATACTGCAATATACTTTTTTCTGTTCGGAATTTCCAATATTTTTATATAAAAAAAAACATTTATAATAGTTTTTCCTATAATTCTTTGCTAATTTAATAAAAATTTTTTATAAATTTAAAATTTAATTTTAAAATAAATTTTAAATAATTAAAAATTTTCTCAGTTTTTTTATACCCCATTTTTTTTTTATCATTGTACATTAACCCCTTACTATAAATAGTATATGTGCTTATATTTTATACAGCGCTTGATTTTTCTTTGAATACCTATTTAATGTGATTTTCTTAAATTGATATGGAAATCATAACAAAGGTTAGTGTTCGTTATAATTTTTTTACCTTACTATTTGTTTTATATAAATGGCTTACCGTCTTTTGAGATATCCTAAAAGTATTAGCTGAGAAAATTAATATTTAAGAATACTGAACGTTTAACCTAAGAATTAATGAAACTTTATATTTGTTAAAAAAAATGTTTTTCCTTTTTTTCTCATTTTGTATTTCATAATACCAAATAATTATTGATGCTCTTTAAATTTCAATCATTAAATTTATCTTCATTAACACTATAAGAAGATGAAAAAATGTTGATTGGACGACATGCAGTCATGTATCCTATAAAAGACCATTCGATTGAAAATCAATTACAACATGCAACATTGTTGCAAATTGATCATTTATTGGATGAAATGGTGAAGCATTACAAAGAAAAATTTATTTTTCTTTTTATTTTTTCTGTTTTTTTTTTTTTTTTATTTTAATAAATTGCATTCGAATACCAGGCAGCTAATGATTTTCTTTAAAAAAAATAAAATAAGAATTTCAAATAATACATGTGAATGAATTTTTGGAGATTTTTGTAACTGGATAAAATAAATCGTGTAATTGCTTTTACGAGTAAAAATATTTTCAATTATATTTGAATTTTTTTTTTTTTTTTGGAATGTATAAGTAACATAAAATACATTTAGTCCATAAAATACATTTAAAATTCAGATATTTTAATAGAATTTAAATATTTTCCAGATTTTCAAGAATTTTTTTTGTAGTTTTTGTACCAATTTGAAATCAACTAATTAAAATTAAATTTTTCAGTTAAAATTTTCCGATAAAAATGTTGAATTTTCTGGTAGAACAAAAAACTATTTAAATTTCTTAAAAACGAATTTCTAACTAGTAACTTTAAGGCAAATATTATCAGTAATCAGTAAACATTTATTTTACGGGATGAGCATAAAATATTTGGCGTTTTTAAACGAAACATGGAGACTAATTACCAAATTTGGAAGAGTACATTTGCAATTGCATTAAATTACCATAATAGGATTCAGAAATACGTAGTTCAACGTGATATGTGTTTCAAAGTTACTTTTCGGCGTTCGCTGAAAAATTGAAAAACTCTCATATTTTGTAGATATTTTGTTGGTGATGATTTTTGTGGAACTGATATGGAATACCTCTTTATTTAAAAACTTCCAAAATAGGAAAAAGAAGCAGCCGTACAAATGCTGTTCTTTACACAATATGAAAATATCTAAAAGAAAAATTTTGAAAATTCGTTCATAACACGAACATCCCGCATATGAAACTTATCGCTCCCATATTATATTTCCAGCTAAATTACTTCAATTTGTATAAAATATAAAAAACTTGAAAGAGAAATTAAATATTTTACTCCAATCTGAAAATTTTTACCAATGCCTTCTATAATCATTGCTCTCCTCCATTTATCTGTTCTCTAGTCTAAACAGTATTTTCTTTCTTTAGATTAGGCTTAAAAAAACATAAAAGCTTAATCTTTTTTAAACCATTTCTGAGGTGGTGATTAGATGTCAATTCTTTTTATCCCATACCTTTATTTTTACTTCCTTTATTGTCATCTTCTTTTACACTCTTTAAAAAAAAAAAAAGACAGTTGGTTAGACTTCATTTAAATGAAACAAAGGAGTTTACATTTTTTGAGTGTAAATTTTTGAATTTTCTTAAAATTTGTTTCCTTTTTAAATATCTCGAAATGAAAATTAAATAACTGTGTATTTAATTAATTTTTATTAATATTTTAATTGAAAAGTTATTTGTTGTTGTTTTAAGAATAATAAAATAATAACAGTAAAATCGGTCTATTTAATAACAGCTGGAAATGTCAAAAAAAATGTATAGAAAAAATGTTTAAAAAAGTGCATAAGAATTGGATCAAAAGTTATAAAGAAAAATAAATATGTCAGTTTAAAAAAAATATAAACAAAAAAAGGATCAAAGGAAGAACGCTTTCAGTATGAAGAAATGATAAAAATATGACGTCTAACCGTTAAATAAAGTTCAATTAAAGCTGAACAAAGTTCTTTAAAATTAATAATATCAAGGAAGAAAAAATCAAGTTTGAAGGAAGAAAAAATCATATATTATATACTCGCGCGAGTCTCAAAATTCACAAAAAACAAAATCTTTAATGATTTTTAGCCACAAAAAAAAATCCACATTAATTTTAAATAGATACTTAGTTATTGAAATATGTACATATGTAAAACTAATAAGAAACGACCCTAGAGTTGGTTACAAAATCAGGATTCAATACCTGATTGCCAGTACATATATTTTAAATATTTATAAAATAATATAACAAAATTTATTTTTTATTGAATTAAATTCAAACATTATTTACAGTACCTTGTACAGTTTTGTTTTACCATATATTTTACATCTAATAATTTAGATTTTATAAATTATATTTATTTGATTCGATTTCTAAATTTCCTAATCGATAATTTCAATAAATTCTTAAAATTTATTCTAATATCTTAAGATGTTGTTTATTGCTATTACTGTTTTTTTTTTCTATTAGATTATGTTAGTTATAAAAAAAAATATATTTATTTTAGGTATTTTCATTTTTAATACCAAAATAAAAATGAATTTTTATAACAAAATTTTATCACCCGCGCATATTTTTCTTAACTACATATTTAAATTCCAAAAATATTAACTATTTTAAGAATTTTCTATTTTATACTTTAACAAGGCTGTAAATATATGAGTATAGCCATTTTATATTGAATTTTTTTCTGCTTCAATTTTTTTTTTTTTTTTAATTTTTTTTCAATAATTTTAAAATAATTTTATTAACTAACTACTTATAAACTGAGTAAACAAAAATTATATATTAAAAATAATAAAAAAAGAAAAAAAAAAATAAAAATATTTGCACAATTCAATACAGTAATTTTGAATTACAAAACAAAAACAAAACAAAAAAAAAAGGAACAAAAAAAGAAAAAAAAAAAATCACGAATTCCATAATGAAAATCATTACCAAAAACACCTCCGCAAAAAAAAAAAAACAAATTCCAACTTATAACTGACTTTTACCAATTAGAATAAATATTGTATCGTTATGCCAATTACCTTTTTTCTTTTGTTATATATAATAAAATTAAAGTGGTTTATTCTAATTCTAACTAACGAACTATCGGATTAACCCTTAACCCTTAAATTTAAAAATTTCATGAGATCTACAAAGTATACATTAAATAGAACTATAGAATTTCTTCTTATCTGTACAGTCTATCTCTGATAATGATCTGATAATGTAAAAATCTACAATATCTGATGTTACAAGTTTAATTCCGACGAAGAAATTAAAACTGAAGATTAAAAACTTTGAACCAAAATACTAACGGTTTGAAATTTGCAAAATTTCAGGAAAACTTTGGTTTTAAATCTAGAAAAATGCATAAAGATTAGAGATTAACGAAACCTCCTGACCACCATCTTTAATAAAATATAACATCATCTGACTACTATTTAATCTAACATTTTGTATCAGAAAAAAATTTCTTTGCGAAAGTTCAAGAATTTATAAAAAGTTCTTTAAATAATAAAACTTTATTTTTGTTTTTTTAAAGTAAACTAAACTTTGAAGTCCCATTTCAGAATAATGAAACAATTAAGTTATTCGGTTTAAATAACAAAATCGTTTTTAACGGTACTGCGTTATAATGTACTAAAAGTATGTTATATATATTCCGTTTAGACTTGTACTTCCATATTTATTCTTTAGAATATATGATGAAAAACAATATAGAGAAGAGAACTTTGATAGCATAGAAAATGTGTATACACTAAATAAAATAACCGTTAAGAATAAGATAAGTTGGGCATATTCGAAAAATCAACAAAAAGCGTCCAATCCAAATAAGAAAGCCAATCGTAAAAAATAGCAATTACTTGCACAGTGAAATAGAATTATAATGAGTAATTCAAAAAACCCTGAATGAGATATATATATGAAAGAAGAGCCTTACAACAAAACTATCGTCTCAGCAGATTTTTGTGCTAAAAAAAAAAAAATGTTTCAATTAAAATGAAGCCAACAATTTTATAATAATTTAAAATAATCATTAAGATAATAATTATTTCGTTTTGAATTAATTGAATGCTAGACGCTCTTTGAAGAGTTTCAATTAAAAAGAAGACGTCTAGACGGGGCATAAAACGTTCACAAGTTTCTTTCACTGCTCATGCGATGTACTCTACTTCAAAAAAAAATCCTTTTTAAGATGTTTTAAAATTTTTTGTTGCACGAGCACTAATTCTCTTAAAACAGTTATTTACTCCTTCATGTTTTTCTTGATCAACAGACTCATTATACGCCTTATGGATTTCAGTACAATTATTAAAAATTCCTCAAGATTTATTCAAACTACTGTCATTTTTTTATTCTTTTTTTTTTCAACTTCAACTCTCTTCTGTTCAGTTTTTTGTCATAACAGTTTGTTAAATTATACAACTAGACAGAAAAAATACCTTCAAAAATGCAATTACTAATGTTATCTAAATTTTTTCTTTTTATTTATCTCTAAAAACATTAAATTTTCTTTCTTTTTTTTTTTTTTTATATAAAAATTCTAAAATAAAAAATTTAAAAACAAAAAAAAAGGAAGAAATAAAAAAATACCATCTCAAACACGGCAAATTACTTTTCAGTTTTCAGCAAAACAAAAACAAAAAAAAAAAAAACTTTTAACCTGTATCGAATAATCATTTCAAAAAACAAAAACAAAATATAACCTTAAATAAAAATAAAGGATTTCAAGAAAATATAAAAATACCATGAATATCGTGTGCATGCCATTAAATTGAAATTTCAATCGAAATGCAAATAAACATAAATTGTAAGAAGAAAAAACGTAAAAAAAAGGCAAAAAAAACAACAAAATAATGAAAGCAACAAAAAAAAAATCATACCATACAATTTTCAACGTAAAAAAATTTCTTATTTAAAATCATTAAAGCACCTTCAACTCATACTCTCTTCTACTCTAAGAAAATACAAAAAGAATCGTAAGATCTCGTCTCGTCTTTAGTTCCATTCAATATTAAAGAAGAAAATGTTTTGTTTTTCCTCTTCAAATTGCTAAGCCTCTTAACAAAATTCATTTCAAGGGGTAAATAAGCCTAGCTGTTTTCATATTTTTTGTTTTGTTTTTTTTTTTTTTTTACTTTTGGTTTTTGTATATTTTAAACTGTTTTGTTTTCTTTCAGCGTACATCACCATCAACATAATCATTATCATCTTATACTGTACCTACAAAGCTGATTATTGCGAAATAAAAAAAAAAAAAAAACATTTGAAATGGACATAAAGTTTTATCAAGCGATTTCATTTTTTCGTCGTAAAAATTACGAAAAATCAATTGAAATCTGTAATCAAATTTTACAAAATTGTCCAACTCAACTATTGCAATTAGCGATATCTGGTGGTGGTAGTAGTGGTAACACTAATAGTGGATATGGTACTAAATCACAATTCAATTCAAATTCTAACAGTGATGATATTTTAAATCAATTATGGATGATCGAAGGTATTTGGCAATTAAAAATGCGTGCCGTAACTCAAAGAGTTTTTGTTGATGACATAGAAGCCATGGATGATAATTTTGGTAATAAAATCTTGAATTGATTTTTGTTTTCTTATAGTTCTTTAGGTTGTGTATTTTAGAAAATGAAGATGTTGAATTTGAACGTATTGCAACTGCTGCTAGACCAGGAACATCAATAAAAACTGCATTTGTTGCGAGACCAAATACAAGAGGTTTAATATCATCAACAACAGCAAATAGACCAAAAACTTTATCATCTCGACCTATGACAGGAATGGTTTGTTATGAAAATACAAAAAAAAAAGATTTATTTATACTTAACTCTTAAATGTCTTAGATACGGCCTGGAACATCATCAAATCGTCCGGGATCAGCAATAAGTGCAAGACCACCAACAAGAGCTGGAACAGCAAGACGTATACGTATAACATCAGCTGCTGCATATTCAATTGGTGATCCAACAGCAGCATTATTTCAAGCATCTCGATTAAATCCAACTATATATGCTGAACGTGTTGCAATAACTAAACCATTATTTCAATTTTTATTTTATCATGAAGGTGATCCGCAAAAAGCTTTAAGTCTTTGTGAAGCTGTTGCTGAAATTAATAAACAAAAATTAGATTGGTGGTGGGAACAACAACGTGGTCGTTGTTATTTATCATTAAATCATCCACGTAAAGCTGAAATTTTTTTAAATAAATCATTAGCTACTTTTCCCCATCCTGACACATATTTCCTATTATGTAAATTACATATTAAATTAGAAGAGCCAACAAAAGCTTTACAATTAATTGAAACAGCAATTGAACAGAATCCCTTAGATGTTTCTTTTAAAACTCAACAAGCAAGAATTTTAGAATTATTAGATAAAATGGAAGAAAGTGTACAAACGTACAGAAAAGTTGCTGAATTAAATCCAATACATGCAGAAGCTTTGGCATGTATTGCTGTTAATTACTTTTATAATAATCAACCAGAGATGGCTTTAATGTACTATAGGTAAAAAAAAATTTTCTTTTTTCTTCAGATTTATAATAAAGTCAACTATAAAACAAGGTTTTATATTGCGTTATACTCGTACAGAGTACAAATAAATTCTTAACGAATAAACTTCAAGCAGATAAAAAAACTAAGGAAAAACTGAAGGACAATATCTATGAAAAAAATTGATACAGGACCCGAATTAATAAATTTACAAGTGAAGGAAAGCACTCTTAACTGTTTCTTACAAATTTTTAAACATGAAAGAGAAAATCTGACCTATTTACGCTAAACTATGTGTAATTCATTTCGCAAATTTACCAAGGTATTGTTTTCGTCCTAGTCTTCTATTATTACAAATGGTACAATCTACTCAAATGGTACAATGGTACTAATGGTACAATTTACTCAAAATAACTTAAACATTTGTATTAAACAGTGGGAGACCGCAGTCATATTCCTTATTCTTGAGGACTTATAATATTAGTTTTTAATAAAGTTAACATACTTTGCAATTTTTGAGATTCCTGAATTAGCGCGGTAAATTTTTCAAAACACTTAAGCTAAACACAAATTATTTCTGTTATCTCGAAATTTTAAAAGTTCTCGGGTGAAACATTTTAGTATTGTTATTGTCTTATATTCCTTTTTCTTTCCTAAGATAGATGGGAAGGTCCCAAAAACAAAATAAGATATCTAGGTATTCTCGGGTGAATGTTATCTAGGAGTTCTCAGGTGAAATATATTAGTATTGTTATTCTCTTATATTCCTTTTTCTTTCCTAAGATAGATGTGAAGGTCCCACAAACAAAATAAGATATCTAGGCATTCTCGGGTGAATGTTCAGGTGAATGCTATCTAGCAGTTCACGGGTGAAATATTTTAGTATTATTATTCTCTTATATTCCTTTTTCTTTCCTAAGATAGATGGGAAGGTCCCAAAAACAAAATAAGATATCTAGGCATTCTCGGGTAAATGTTCGGGTGAATGTTATCTAGCAGTTCACGGGTGAAATATTTTAGTATTATTATTCTCTTATATTCCTTTTTCTTTTCTAAGATAAGAGGGAAGGTCCCAAAAACAAAATAAGCTAGGCATTCTCGATATATGAGATTTTTGCTCAATAAAGCAACCATTCCTCATAGGAATAGAGGATTGTAGACTCTCGTTAGATTGTATAATGAGAGAAAAAGATTAACTGCTGGATAAAAAAAAATAAGAAATAAGAAAAGAAAATTTAGTAAATTTGTTAAATTTGTCACCTCTTTGGAATATCTGTACGGTGGTTTTATTTTATTAGATTACATATTTTAGGATTAAATATTTTATTAGAATCCTTCAGAATATTCCGACTATTGCTACTTTTCTAAATTTCTTCTCAATTTAACGAAAAAAAATTTAAAATTTTCATTTACTGTCATCTGCATAAAACATTTTATTCAGTACTAGTCGAAATTGTTGTGAGACCAATGTAAGATTTAACTTAATTTAAACAAATATTTTCTTTTTTAGTTCAACTTTTGAAAGCGAAACTCTTAAATAATGTTCCAGTTTCATAAATTACAAAAAAAAAAAAAAAAATTAAATTTTTGATTCTTTCTATTTTTTTCTTTTATTATTTGTGTATCGTCCTCTTTTATTTAATTGTAGACGAATTTTATCAATTGGTGTTCATAGTGCAGAATTATATTGTAATATTGGTTTGTGTTGTTTATATGGTGGTCAAATCGATTTAGTTTTACCATGTTTTCAAAGAGCCCTAAGTTTAACAAGTACACCTGAACAAAGAGCTGATATTTGGTATAATTTAAGTTTTGCGGCATTGGTAAGATATTTATATATTATAATAAATCGGTTTTTTTTTGGTACAATTTAGCACATTTTTCAAAAAAAAAAATTTATCTGTCCGTCCATCCGTCCGTCTATTTACAAAATTTCTACACTATTAAAGATGGAGCAATGCTATTTTAAATATGAAGAGTTTTTATAAATTTAATGTTTTTGAACCCTTTTTCGGCATTGTAACTCGTCAAAAATCACGTCAAAAAAAAAGTCAAAAATCAGGAAATTTTTTATCATAAAAATTATATAATTTTTTTCAATTTGAAATTTAAATTTACCGTTATGTTAGACCATAATTTTCCAAAATTTTATAGGATCTTCCGTATCTGTGGGATACTTTTAGTTAAAGCCTTTAAATTGAGTAATATAGGAAGATGTTTCAGAATTGGCATAAGTAACCTCAGAATAAAATCTTTGTAATCCCATTTAAGAGCCGTTGGAAGTCAAAAATTGAAATTTCGTTATTTTTACTAGACACCTATCACCTGTGGAAATTTGTTTAAATTCAACCTTATATGTTTATATGTGCCAAAAAGTTTTCTTAATTGGATAACTACCTTAAAACTGAAGAAACTGTGTCTCCGTTGCCACAAGTTTTGTCTTACATAAAAAATTCTAAAAAAGAAATATTAAAAGTATATCAGGCTACAGATTTTAGTGCAAATATGTTTGTTGAAAATACTAAATTGATGTTATGTTCGTTATTTTTTAAAATGTGCTCTTATAAAAACCTTTCATTTTATATACCGTCTTGTTTAAATTAATTTAAAGAAAATGGAAAAAAAAAAAAAAAAAAAAAGCAACAATGTTCTTTTTAATTTCATTCAATTTCTTACATTATTCCCTTAATACAAAGTCTTTAGTTGTATTTTTACATTGTATTCAATGTGTTGCGTTGTATAGGCATATGACATCTAAAATACAACAGACAAAATAAAAAGTTAAGGAGACTGACTGAAGGAAAAAAAAAAATTTTTTTTTTTTTGTTTTTTTTCAATTTATACATTATTAGTTATGTCAGGAATTTATCTAATTCAGTTTTTTTTGTATATTTTTTTTTATTATTATCTATAGGTTTTTATTTTTCTTTGCGTTATCAAAGGAATTTTAAATTAGAAAATGTATGTATATAAATACAACTAAAACTGTCACAATAATCTAAATAATAAGGGAATAATGAAATATTTTATATTTTTTTATTAATATTTATCCTTTTAGGATAAATATTAATTTTTTTTAGAAAAAAAAATACTGTAAAAAAATTTATCGTTACTTGAATTACCAGTTATATGTTAAATATTTGCTAAACAATTTAATCTTGACCGGAATCAAAAATTTAAAAAAATTTGATGTATTATTTGTTTTGCCCCTTTGAATTATCTTTTATTTGAATTAAATTTTGATGTTTTAAGTATGATGTAAAATCAGTGGAAATATGAATGGAAGAGTTAACAAATCCATTTACCTAGTCAATTTGTTAAGTGAAATATTTACTAACTTAGTAAAATGGTGAATACTCTAAATAAATACTAAAATCTAATTAACATTTTTGAAAGAAATGAAAATTCAGATTAAAGTGAAAACTTTTTGAAGCACCAGGCCATAAAATGTAAACTAAATAACTAGGGAAATTACTTTTTAAACGTTTACTTACCTATTCTTTCAATGTTTGTATTTTAGTATAGAATAGACCTTATCTACGCATCTCAGAAATTCTATTAGTTTTGATTTTGATATCATAATTGGTTTAAACACCTATCTATTTTTAGACCTTTGTTTAGATGTAATCAGTCTAACGGAGTTAAATTAATAGGATTCATTATATAGACACATAATGTACAGATAAAGTATACCAGAATTTCCTTTTTGTTCCTTAAATTCATATTTATCCGAATATTCGGATTTAGTTTTGTTTAAAAAGAAACATAGTCTAAAAGAACGATAGTCTGAAGAACGATAGTCTGAAATTTTTTAAACTTATATTGACTTTAAATAGAAAACAGGAATTGTAAATAGTTTATTTTGTTTAGTTGTCACCATCTTTTTTATTTCTTTAGTAGTAAGTCAGTACGATGCGTTAAACTAAACTGAATCATTGCTAAATTCTTCAAAACTATAATAAAAAATTCTAATATACAAGAAAAAAACTATTGGTTTCAATAGAAATGTTTTTTTTTTTTTTTCTGTCATAATTTTACATGTTTTTCTACAACAAGAACAACAAAAAAAATGTTTCGCTACATTGTTGCTTAAATTAATATTTTTTGATTTCATTTTATATTTTACATTTTTTACATTTAATTTTTTTTGTTTTTGTTTTTCTGTTTATTTTTCTTACATTTTGTATAATACTGAATAAAATTTATGGATATCTGGTAGACAACTGGAGATTTTAATTTAGCTAAACGTTGTTTACGATTATGTTTAAGTTTAGATAGTTCAAATGGTGCTGCCTTAAATAACTTGGCAGTTTTATCGGCACAAATTGGTGAATATCAAAAAGCTAAATCATATCTAATAGCTGGTAAAAGTACATTAATAGATTGTCCAGAAATTGAAAATAATATAAAAATATTGGAAAAATATTAATAAAAAAAAAACAAAAAAAAAAAAGAAGAAATAAAAATAAAAAGGAAAAGGAAAAGGAAAATGAATTTAAAATTTATGACGATTGTTGGTTATGATTGTGAATGGAAACAAAAATTAAAAATTTATATATTTTCTTCTATTTTATTTATATTAAAAAATATCAAATATAAATAAATATAAGTTTTTTTTGAATTGTATAATAAAAATTTTAAATTATTAGATAAAATAAAGTATTTTTTATTTTTTTTTATTTAATTTTATTATATAAAATTCTTCAGTAGAGGGGGGGCGTTGATCTTAAGAAAATGTAATAAAAATTATTAATATTTTATATTTCTTTTAATATTCATTAAAAAATTTTTTTTTAAATAATTAATTTCTTTCAGGTATTTAATTAACTAATGAGGTAAAAACAAAAAAAAAAATTCTCTCTTTATTACAAAAAAAAACAAAAAACTTGTTTACAAATAAAATAAGAAAAGATATTAAAACAAATGCATGTTTTTAATATACTCTAGAATACAGGATATGCTTAAATAAAATTATAATTTTATAGTTTTAAATTGAATTCCTTAGATTAAATATTAATTTTTTTTTTTTTTGCAAGAATTTTTAAAATGAATATAAATGCATTATTTTTAACAAATGATGGTCATTGGTCATGCCTTAGCATTTAAATCTGTAAAATATTTTTTTTTTTTTTTTGTCTGTAAATTGTGTAAAATTTAACAGAGTCTTCTATGTACTCAATATATTGTTTATTGTTTTAAAAAAATCTACCAGACAAAATACAAATCTAAACTACTACCTAGCGTATTCTACTTAATTATCAACCCTAAATAATAAACTACTAGAAGGATTGCTTATAAGATTTTTATGTCTGAAGTATATGGCATATAAAGCATATTGTCGACGTACGATACAGTACAAGTCTTACATATGAGCTGGCGCCGCACGAACTTTATTAGGTTACCTTGATAAAATCCAAAATCACGTCTTACGTTTAATTACTATAAGCTAACTGTTGAGGTAATATTTTACCCTGTCGTAATATACATTAAAATATTATAGCTTTATTTCTTTTATATTTAGAATAACTGCTCGTTGTAAACAATTTTAATGCAATAATAGGGTGGTTTTAAGTGATAATTTTCTATATCGAGGAAAGTTCTTGGTGATTATGGATACCCATTTATTGTGTACACCCGATAAAATTAGGAAAATACTTCTATCCAATGCCTTTCTCTCAGATAGAAATGCTTCATTTAACAATTTGTAATTTTTCAAAGACTAATCTTTATATTGTCTTCAATTTAACAAATATCTGTATATCGCTTATACAATGTGACCAATGTGATCTACATTATTGTCTTCAATTTAACTTCCAACACTCTCATATCATTCTATTTCCTTAAGAAAGCTCTCCTCCTTAACTAAACCT
This sequence comes from Poecilobothrus nobilitatus, assembly GCA_947095535.1. Taxonomy (NCBI): domain Eukaryota; kingdom Metazoa; phylum Arthropoda; class Insecta; order Diptera; family Dolichopodidae; genus Poecilobothrus; species Poecilobothrus nobilitatus. Next base: position 258,497,799 of record OX352774.1, on the reverse strand, counting down.
TCTAAAATGTTATTATAAAATCCTTTACCACAGTTTCCTAGATAGTATGTAGAGTTGGAGTATTTCTCCTAATTTAAAATTCATGAGGAAAATGATGCAATAAATACCTACTTGAAAAAATTAGCGTGCTAAAATTAGATTTGCAAAATATTTGTAATGTATTTAAATATTTGTAATATTTCATAAGTTATGTTAAAAAATTTATAAATTGAATATTGTTTTTGAAAAGTGAATTTTTGTCAAGAAGATTCAAAATATTTAATTTTTTTTTATGTTTACGTTTATTAGAGTTTTTTCAGAAAGGAAAGTGACTTTTGCTTTGTATACTACAGTGTTTGATTTTTCCTTTCCAATTTCGTTCAAGAAATTTAAAATATGTATGTAATAAAAATTTTTAGATTTAACATATGATGACTGAACAAGTTTTCAGTAATTTTATTTGTTATAATAAAAAATTTAAGAAGATTTAAAAATATTAAATTCTGTTAATAATATAAAAAGGATATTTTATGTATTGTATCACATATTTTTAGGCGTTATATATTAAATTTAGTTATCTCAAATATTAACAATTTGTATATTTAAAAAAAAAGTTTTTGCTTTTTTAATAAAAGTTATTGGACATTAGAATGTTAAAATTTAAAGGCTTAATTTAATTAAGTGCCAATAAATTTAAGCAATTTAGGAAAAAAAAAAAAAAAGACTTTATAATTTTTAATAGCTCTCACTTTACTATGATAATAAAATCAATTTTATTGCCTCGTTTAATTTCACTTCATTAAAATGTACTTTAATTTTTTTTTTTTTTAATTTTATTTAACTATTATTTTAATACCAACTAAAAAAAAAAAAAAACTATTTTACATAATATTATGTAAAAAAAAACATATTATAATATTTATATACTGATTATTTATATATAGACTTTTCTTCTACTTAACAATCTCTGTCAATGGGTCAGCACCGTATTTACGGAAATGCGGATACTTAAATTTAAAAATAAAATCTCATAAAAAATTCGACATATAAATTGAAAAAAAAAACAAAAATAAAAAAATACAAAATATGTTTAAAGGTGTGAAATTGAAATAATAAAAAAAAAAAAACAAAAGTGTTGTTTTATTTTTATACGCTCATGCTAGAAATTAAATGCTAGAAATTTTTTTAACTAATTGAAATTGTTTTAGGTTTTTATGCCCACACAAATTTTTTTTCATTGAATTATAATATGATTTCTTTAAAATTCGTTTATAATATCAAAAACAAACTTTTTATCCCAATTGTTCTTAGTAAAGTGTAGTGTAGTAAATTTTGAGGAAACTTTAATGCGCAAAATTATAAGTTTAATTTTTTCCTAAGTAAAAACTGCATATACTTTGTGCAGAGTAAAACCATATTACAATACGTAACCCATAAACCATAAACCATACGTACAATTACATGAGGCATTTCATCCCCAAAATAAGAAATGTATTAAGATTTATGAGGAAAATTAGAATATCAAATGTAAAATAATAAAGACACAATTGAACATTGGCAAGATGCGCTTTGAAAAAAATGAACACTTTCGAATGTCTTGTAACAAAAATCGACTGTGCTGCTTCGAGTATAAAGGAAGAAGAAATAAAAGCAAGAATTCGCTATTTCTTCAAATTAAGTAATTTTCTTAGACCTAGTTATGTGTCAATAAAAGCCCTAAAATTATGATACAGAAAGCTTAAATTTTCCAGGTAGTATTGAAGCGTTAAGAAACCTAGACCATAAATTTTAATACAGTGGCTCGATTTTTATATGAGAAAAATTAAAATGGGAATTATTGGAACAGGAAATTTGATTGCGTGATGGTAAATATAGCAATGAGAACAACAATAAATCTTATAAGACTTTTAAAAGGTACATCAATAGTCATGTTAAATTACCAGAACTGAAGTTGACTAGATAAAATAACACGTATGAAGAAATTAAAAATTTTCGTTATAGTATTCGATAGGGTAAGTGCAAAAGAAAATGCCAGTCAGTAGCCCAACAGTTAGACAAACCAATAACTTAAAATATAGAGCCTGAATATATAGAGCCGGACAACAAAACAGTATCGAAAATCACATAAATCAGAATAAAATTGATATGCAATCTAATATTTTGCATATCCTATTACAGGAATTATAAATTAGTTTGTGTTTTTTTTTTTTTTGCTCCCAACAATCGAATATAAATAAAAGCTTTCAAATTAACTTTAACAACCTACTATCAAACTTTTGCACAGTCACTTTTATTACAAAGTAAAACTAATTCTCATGCATACATACATATAAAAATTCAAACATTTTTTTTTTGTTTGTTATTCCATAAATGAAAATTAATTACATTGTTGTACAGGCATCAACAACAAACAAGTGTTTACAAAATTAACAAATTAAATATTACATACATATACATAAATAAGTATTTAAATATACAAAACGGTACGATTATAGGTATAAAATTTTTAGAAAATTCTTCAAAAACATATGTAAGTTATTTTTTAACAAAATTAAAGTCACATTTACCAAAGTGTGTATCAAAATTAAAATTTAAAATGCACATAAGGGTTAAAATTCAACGATTCAAAATTCAAAGGGCACTTAAAGCTTAAATTTCAAGTTTTTGAATTAAATGGTAAAATTAAAGTTAAAAGCTTTATGATTCATTAAAGGGTAAAAGTCGACGGTTCATTAAAAGTTTAAAATTCAAAAGTTTACTGTGAATTCAAATCCCCATATTGATATTCTATTAAAAATTCTGAGATTCAATGTATGAACGCTTATAACTAATTTTTTTTTTCTAGACACTGCTCGAAGGAGCATAGGGCATCCACTAAGTCATTCAATATTCATATTTTGACTAAGTTTCAGTTTCTTGAATCATTTATTTCACTAAGCCGTTAATTACTCGCCTGTAGCTAGTGTATAAGACTATAAAGACATTTCTTTTATTTCTACGCCATCTATTATCTTATGCAAGAATTATGGTTCATTATTATACCCTACACTTAAAGTATAGGGTATATTAACTTTGGTATGGTGTTTGTAACCACCAAAAGGAAGCGAGTTAGGTATAGACATGTATATATATTCTGAATCAGGATCACCGCCGGAGTCGATTTAGCGATGTCCGTCCGTCCGTCCGTCCGTCCGTCCGTCCGTCCGTCCGTACGCACGATAACTCAAAAAATAATGATGCTATCTTGATGAAATTTATATAGTAGGTTACTAATTACGAAAGAAAGGCTAAGTTCGAATCTGGACAAAATCCGTCCATGGGTTCGGATTCTGGAAGCTTCCGAATGATTCCGGCTTTTGGAGATAATCTCCGCAAACAAGATTATCTCCAAAAGCAACAAAGATAGAACCTTCAAATTTTGTACAATGATGTTTCTTCCCGTTCGATTTATGTCTCTGAAATTTAAGAGGATTTGGTCCATGGGTTTGGGTTTTGGAAGCTTCCGAACGAGCACCAGAGCAAATGAGATTATTTCCAAAACCAACAAAGATAGAACCTTTAAATTTTGTACAATGATGTTCCTTCCCGTTCGATTTATGTCTCTGAAATTTAAGAGGATTTGGTCCATGGGTTTTGGATTTGGAAGCTTCCGAACGAGCCCCAGAGCAAATGAGATTATCTCCAAAACCAATAAAGATATAACCTTTACTTTTGGCAGAATGGTGTTCTTTCATGTATGATTTAGGCCTCTGAAATTTAGGAGAATTTGGTCCATGGGTTTGGATTTGGAAGCTTCCGAACGAGCACCAGAGCAAATGAGATTATCTCCAAAACCAACAAAGATATAACTTTTAAATTTGGCAGGGTGGTGTTCTTTCATGTTTTATTTAAGTCTCTGAAATGTGAGAAGATTTGGTCCATGGGTTCGGGTTTTGGAAACTTCCGAACGAGCCCCAGAGCAAACGAGATTATCTCCAAAACCAATAAAGATAGAACCTTTAAATTTTTTATAATGATGTTTCTTCCAGTTTGATTTATGTCTCTAAAATTTAAGAGGATGTGGTCCATGGGTTTGGATTTTGGAAGCTTCCCAACGAGCCCCAGAGCAAATGAGATTATCTCCAAAAACAACAAATATATATAACCTTTAAATTTGGCCGAATGGTGTTTTTTCATGTTTGATTTAAGTCTCTGAAATTTGAGAGGATTTGGCCATGGGTTTAAATTTGAAAGAATTTGAACCGTGGATTCGAATTTTGGAAGCTTCCGAACGAGCCGCAGAGCAAATGAGATTATATCCAATACGAACAAAGGTAGAACCTTTGAATTTGGTACAATGGTGTTCTTTCGTGTTTGATTTATGTCTCTGAAATTTAAGAGGATTTGGTCCATGGGTTTGGTTTTGGAAGCTTCCGAACGAGCACCAGAGCAAATGAGATTATCTCCAAAACCAACAAAGATATAACCTTTAAATTTGGCAGGGTGGTGTTCTTTCATGTTTTATTTAAGTCTCTGAAATGTGGGAAGATTTGGTTCATGGGTTCGGGTTTTGGAAACTTCCGAAAGAGCCCCAGAGCAAACGAGATTATCTCCAAAACCAATAAAGATAGAACCTTTAAATTTTTTATAATGATGTTTCTTCCAGTTTGATTTATGTCTCTAAAATTTAAGAGGATGTGGTCCATGGGTTTGGATTTTGGAAGCTTCCGAACAATCCCCAGAGCAAATGAGATTATCTCCAAAAACAACAAATATATAACCTTTACTTTTGGCATAATGGTGTTCTTTCATGTATGATTTAGGCCTCTGAAATTTGAGAGGATTTGGTCCTTGGGTTCGGATTTTGAAAGCTTCCGAACGAGCCTCAGAGCAAATGATATTATCTCCAAATGCAACAAAGATATAACCTTTAAATTAGGCAGAATGGTGTTTCTTCATGTTTGATTTATGTTTCTGAAATTTGTGAGGATTTGGTCCATGGGTTCAAATCTTGGAAGCTTCCGGACGAGCCCCAGAGCAAACGAGTATATCTCCACAACCAACAAAGATAGAACTTTTATTTTTAGTACAAAGGTGTTCTGTTATGTTTCCTTTTCTGTAAAATTGGAAACTGACATTTGAAAGAATTTGAACCATGGGTTCGTATTTTGGAAACTTCCGGACGAGCACAAGAGCAACGAGCATATCTCCAAAACCAACAAAAGTAGAACCTTTAAATTTAATAGAATGTTGTTCTGGCAAGTTTTCTTTATGTTCCTGAGATGGATTCGATGAATTGGAGTGGCAATTCGGGTAGCTGACACAAACATCCCAAGGACTACCAATCTCCGAAAATAATTAAGATAGAAACTTAAAATTTTATACAAGGGTGTCAAGCATATCCCAAGCGGATGCCTCTTTTACGTTCTTGAAATTCGAGTTGAACAAGACAGAAAAGGGAAGAAGTTCAAGCAGCTGCCAAAAACACTTATGGATTTTTAATTTAATTCGAATTATTCAGGTGTAGGGTATTAATAAGTCGGTTGCATCGACTTACTGTTACATTTACTTTTTATTTCATTATATACCTATTACAATATGATATTAATTATAATTTATAAGACATATATACTTATTTTGATTTTTATTATCTATTAATTATATATTATAAGAAAAATCTATTTTATTTTTATTAATCTATATAACCCAGCCGGGGTTTGAAGACAAGACCTTTCGTTTAAAAGACCGGTGTTTTAACAACTACACCATTATCCAGTCGCTTATAATTAATGAATACACTTAATGCTCGAATACATAAAACTGACCTTCAACTCAAATCTCACTTTTTTAAACAAAAACTACGTTTGAACTCGAATTATTCTTGGAAACAGTGAGGTTTGAGCTTAACCTCAGTTTTTTATGCATTCAATCCATTGAAAAAAATTTAAGGGTGTATTAAAAGTTTAAAACTTAAATGTGCATTTAATATTTAAAATTTCACCTAAAATAATGAAAATTAATATTTATTAAAAAGCTATTTAAGTTTTAAAATATTTTACAAAGAAAAACAAAAAATTTTATGTGAGTATTTTAAATTTTTTTGGGCACTGAGAATGATTTTAGTACTCCACATACTATACCCAATTTTTGAAATACAGTTTTTTTTTTTTAAAACAATATAAAATTTAAAATTTAGTACCTATTTATAAAAAATTTGAAATTCAAGTCACTTACATAAAACCAAAAATATTTTCTCACTCAAAAATTAAAAATTTTTTAAACAAACTATTTTTTTGCATAATTTTATGTATCTGAATTTATTGCTTTTTGTTTTTACCACCTACTAAGATTGAAACGTTACACTTTTGACAAGCTATTTTTCAATAATTCAAAATAAAATTAATCTTTTCTTAATTTGGATCTAAACTTACCTAAATATATATGTAAAGTATACACAGCAAATCAAATTTTTAAATACTTTATGTATATGTAGGACCGTTAGACAAATTGACTATAATTAAAAAATAAAAAGTCCCTACCATTTTTGATAATTAAATCTGAAAATTTATTTTTGAAAGACATAGTTAGAAATTTGTTGAAATACATAATTTTTCTTTTTTTTAAAAAAAGACGTGAGAATTGTCATGAAGTTCCCTAAAAGTTATTAATTCTATAAAAAAAAGGTTAGTTCCACAATGACTTAAAGGCGAAGTTATTAATTCTATAAAAAAAAAGGTTAGTTCCACACTTAAAGGCGTAAAATCTTTTCTATGACATAATTGTGATTAAAAATCAAATAATTCTTTTTCATATCTTATCCAAATACTGAATGAATGATACTTGGTACAACAGCCAACAAAAATTGGAAGAATTATTATAAACTAAAAGTAAGGTGCAGTTACAAACGATTAAAAAACGATAACTGTAATTAAAAGTATGTCATTTATATGTCATTTACAAAGTCTTCGGAATATGTCTGATGAAAAATAGTTCTTAATTGTACTTATTATAATATTTCAGTAGTAAAAATGTAATTTTCTGTTTCCTGATTTAACTCATCTTTTATCCTCTTGAAATAAAAACTTTAAGATGAGGAAATTGGAAAATTTTCTCTTTCTGTAAAAGATATGAAATTTTTAAATTGCATGGATATGTCTAAGAAAATATAATTTTCAGATAAGGAGTGGCCCACGAACCAATAGCCCAGTTGTTTTGGGTATAGACTTCAATCAAAATTTGTAGACATTTTTTTTCCATAATCTTTAGTGGTTTTTGAGATTTAAAGATCTATATAAATTTAATTTTAAATAGCAGATGTTTAAAACTTTTTCAGAGAAGTTCTAATTCGACTATTTATTCAATTAAAATATAGTTGAAATTTTTCTAAAACAAAATGAAAATAAAATTAACGGAGAAGTTCAATATAGTATTAAATAGTATTAATTTTAAAAACTAACAAAAAGAGGACGGTTAATAAATAATTTTTTTTTAAAAGTGATAACAAAAAAAAAACAAATTTATAATTGTGCAATTTTAAGTCACCGGAAAGTCTTTTGAAATGACTTAAATATAAGATACACAAAAATCATTCCAAATAAAGCTTTTTTTTTTTTGTTTTCTTTTGTACAAATAATCATGTCATAAATAAAACATAAAATGAATTGATCACACCTTATCCAGTATGGTCAATTTAAGTTAATTGTCAGGTGATTTTTATGACTAATCAATTGGCATTCCAATAACATGATATACTCGTTTTGATAATGGTAATTTTTTTTTTCGTTTTGTTTTGTTTTTTTTTTTTCTCAAAATAAATATTAGACTTTCCTATGTATCTAAAAAAAAAAAAAAAAATAAAAAAGTTCCGACAAAAACAAAAAATTTGCAAATCTTTATGCTAGAATTGATTCTATTTTTAATTTTTTATATTTTCTGTGTATATGTACCTTTAATTGGTATTTCTAAAAAGATTCTATGAATGTTTGCAAATTTTGTTTTGAATCATCTTAAATAGAATTTAAATTTCCGGCGTTTCTAGTTTTTATTTTTTTACCATTTTAATTTATTTGAATTTATTCTTCAAGTTAATGCTATTATCTGATTATTTTTTCATTAATTGTTGTAGTTAGTAGGCGACTTTTAAAAGTTTAAACAAACAAAAAAAAAAAAAGTAGTATATACAAAACCAGAAATTGCTATATCATTATATTATTTAAATAAATTGTCTGATTATATAATTAAAATTTTAAAATAATAATTATTATTTACCAAATTATTGGCTAATTTATCGTTTAAATACATACATTTTATTTCTTCTCTTCCTTTTCTAAGGAATATTGGGCATCCATTAAGTAATTTATTATTTTATTATTTAATAACCTCGAATTACCGACCAATTGCCAATATTATGATCCTTTCCAAGGTTATAGAAATCTTAGTCAATAAAAGGCTAATGACATATCTTAATAGTAGGAGCATTTTAAACGATCGCCGATTGATCGAGTAGGGGCATTTTAAACGATAAACGAAACGATCTATAAAACATATATTCGACCTAAGATGGATTACAATTCTCATATTTGGGCTGGCGCTCCACAAATATCACTTAGTTACCTCGACAAAATCCAAAACTGCACCTTACGCTTAATAGGCGAACCTGTCATGCAAGTAACTTTTACTCCTTTTCATATTCGTAGAAATATTGGTGTTTTTCCTCTCTTTTATAGATATCTTGTTGGTAATGACACTTGGTTCTATTGAAATAAAATTAATAATGTCATCTCTCAAACAATACCAATGTAGTACGAGGCAGGCTGCAAGTGCTTATTGCAATACTGTGGAAATTCTTAGGTAGTTTAAAACTGGTTATGGAAACTCATTTGCTGTGAGAACTGCTAAGATGCGGAACTTTTTCAGGTTTGTCTCCAATTTACCTTCCAACTCCTTCTTGTTATCTTATTTTCCTCCCCTCCTGTCCCATTTAGCCTAACCTACACCACCAATGTATAAAGGATATTTTCCTAGAATTTGGCTAGCGCGTAAAACAAAAAAAAAAAAACGATCTAGTGCATACCCCTGGACACTTAGGTATACTGTAAAGGGAACTAAGGAAGTGAATTAATTTGCAAAAGAAGAAGCTGTAAATCCTTTTATAGCTTGCAAACCTTTTTTGTGGTATTAGTAAAAACAACAAGATAAGAGAAACATTAAAAATGAAGTGGAAAACTGTAGCAACAAACTTTGGAGTGAAAAATCCGAATTCAAATAATCTAAGGAACTTCCTTATATGCGGATAATGTCATGAAGAAGAAGATTCTTTAATTCACCTCAAAAACTGCTGAGGTTTACTATAAGCAAGAAATGTGCACCTAGACACACCGTTTTCTCGAAGATGAACTGCCAGAAATAAATCCTTTTCGGATCTATAGTTTCTTAGAGGCAGCAGGGCTGACAAAAGTATTACAAAATCAATAAAACGTAGTAATAGGATTGTCGAACACAATATAAATATATATCAAAACATTGAAATGTTATTTATACCACTTTTAAATAATTAAATAATAATAAGTTAAAATTAATACTGTTGTGTCATTAGTAAAAACTTCCGATCCGATCAAACCAGAACTATTATAAGTAGAGGTAAAATTTACAATTCATATAATAATAGGGGTGTACAATAAATGTACATGAAAAGTTTACAGTATTACTTGTACCCCTTTTAAATAATCTACTCTACTGCAAGTTTAGTTTTTGAAATCATTAGTTTTACTAAGTCATTAATTATACGACCGTAGCAATTTATCAGATACATATATGCATCATTAAAATTAAAAGGTAAAATATTTTGGTGTTAAAATTAATAACAATGTTAAATTAATCAAAGTTCCTGCTAGTGTCATTAGTAGAAAAGTTTCGATCCATGCCATTCTTGAAAAATATTATATAGAATCACAGTTTATATACTACGATAATATACATACATTTAAGCCACAATTTACAGATATTAGGTTTAATTGTTTCAAATAAAGCAGTAGTATCTAATCAGGTTTATTTATGACATACTGGTCTGTTTTACCTAGAAAATTTTTTAGCTGACGAACATAGATAACCAATTTAGCTGTTAAAAAAATGGGTTAAGTCGACGAATTTAAACTTTATAGCCAACTTTATGTTCAAATTAAAGAGAATTCCTTTATTTGTCAACGAATCATTTTAAAACCACCCATTTTTAAGAAAAATAAATTATATTGGAATATTCTTCGTAAGATTAAACAAAATGCTAATCTTCTGTGGATCTAAAAATTTTATATATACAATGTTAATCATAATTTCTTCAAATTTAGCTTCAAAATGAATCAAAAATCTTCTAGTATAGAAATATAAAATATTTAAAAATATTAGATTTAGTTTTTTTAGAATTACCTACATTTAAAAAAAACTTCAACTATATATCATTTATTAAATTTCAAAAATAAAAAAAAAAAATAAAATTAAAACTCTCACCAATTTATGAAAATCAAAGCTAAAATAAAAAAAAAAAGCAATCATATAAATTCAACGAACTTATAATCAAATTAGAGTTAGCTCAGAGGTACTAAAGTATAAAATTTAAAAAAAAAATAAATTGCGAAAATAATTTTTTTTTATTTTTTTAAATTTTAAAATAAGAAGTAAAAATCTTTTCATAATAATACGTGAAAGAATTTTTCATGGAAAAATTTATTTTTTCTTTTTTTTTTTTTTTGTATTGCTATCTTATTTTTTATTTTGTTTTTTTTTTTTTTTGTGCAATTTAAAATTACAAATACCGTCAAAGTTTATATAAAACCCACAGTACTATTATATAGTATAACTGTAAGCAGCATATAGAATTTGTTGCAATAAATTGGAAACAATCCGAAAAAAAAAAAAAAAAAATTAAAAGCTTATAACAAATTGAATAACATAAAATATCACATATATGCATGAATTGTAAAATCAGCTCGTGCCAAAAACAACAAAAATAAGTCCAAATCATCATGATAAGAATCAATAACGAACGATATGTACTATACTAATAAATTCATGATCCCATCATTTAATTAATTTACTTGACGATCAGTATATTGATCACTTATGTGTGTTATAAAAAAAACTAGTTTTTAGAATTTTATTTACTAAACGTTTATATACGTATGTGGGTAAGCTGTGTTTTTTTTTGGTTAATACTGTCTTTTATATAGAAAATTTTGGTAAAAGTACAAACAAAAAAAGGAAACCATATTAATGATATAGAATATAATGAGCCAATTTCTAAATTAATAAACATAAAGATCAGTTAAGTTTCAAAATGCTGAATATTAGACATTGACCATTTCAAAATTCTCTTTAAAATGCTATAGTAGATTTAAAAAATGTTTTTAATGTTGCTTTAATGAAATTGATACAGCTCTGATTAATAACCGAAACTTTTAAAAATATTTCAATCATAATTCAAAATTCTTTACTGATCACGAGGAAATACCGTTATATTGTCTTCAAAAAATATTCAATATAAAAAAATTTCCCAGCAACGGGTAGAATTTTTCTATATTTCTCATATCACAAGTTCAATGTATTTAGTTTTAGTGTAATATTTTTAAACCTCTTTCGGAATTTATTACAGCTATGTTAATGTATATACAATCTACAAATATTTACAAAAATTTCGCTTACAATTGTACTAATTTAGTACAATTTTTAAAAATATTAAAGCATTAGTAGGCTTAAGTATAAAATGAAATGAAAAACATTTTTATTAACATTTTATTATTTTTTGGCATAGAGTTTTTATTACAGGATAACATTAACAATAATTTTAATAAAAAATTTCTGATTGCCCGTGCTTTTTTCATTGATATTAATAATAATAATAAAAAAGAAAAAAAATTCCAAAAATTCCTCTATAACTAATTTGAATTTTTAATATTACCACCTTCTGACTTTTTATTCTTGTTATTATTACCATATTTCATTTTTATTTTCTTAGGTTTCATTTTTTTTTCTTTTTCTTTTTTCGTTTCTTTTGTGTTCTTAAATCGTGTAAGTCACTATTTAGAAGTGATTTATTTTGTAATTGTAAATGAAAAATGATCGAAATAATTTTTAAGAAATATTCCAATTTAATTTTTTCTTAAGATTAGGTATAAGAAATTGAAGCAAAGTTTACAGAAACTGATTTCATAAGAAGTTTTAGTTTTATTAGTAAACACAAATTACTGAATTGGGATATTTATTCTTTTTTTTTTTTTGTATTATGTTAAAATCTATTAATCTATTCTTTTCTATGTTAAAGAAATAAATTATTTAGTGTAACATAATTGGTGTTCTAAAGCTTTAGACAAAGGGTTTAACACCATAGAATTTCGCTGTTAGACAAGTACAAAATCATCTAGCCAATAAATATAGGACACCAGAAGAAGTTCAAAGGATTCTAAGATTTTACTTTCTTTAGTTTATTGAGTAGTATTGAGATTAAGTTTATTGGGTAATAGAAAATCCACTTTCAGTGTTACAGTATTGATGACACACTTAAAGTGTATTTTGTCAAGATTTCTCACTTACTATACATTTATTTTAAGTATGTGATAATGCGTTTTAAGTTACGATTCCTTATAATGTCATCAAAATGTTCAAATATGTTAAAATAAATCTTTAAGAATATACATTTCTTCATGTAGACTTATTAAGATATTTAAGAGATCAGAAATTTTTTTAAGATTTTTTAAATGGAGTTAAAATATCTCACAACATTTTTGTCATAATCTTTATTGTATTTTTTAAGAATTTTACATTTTGGTAAAATGTTTGAAATCTTAAAAATAGCATTAAAAATATCTCAATAATTTTTGAATTTAAAAATTACATAATAATAATCGTATAAATATATTATGCAAAAATATACTTTAAGAATTTTTGTTGTTCTTGCTTTTTTTCTTTTTTTTTTAAGTTGAAATATTTTAACATAAATATATTCACCATAGTTGTCGAACAATCGACAATATTACTACCGTTTGAAACTAAAATTGCCCTCCGGTAATGAATTGAAAACTAAAAAAGTAAAAATATCTTAAGATATGAATTTTTAAAAGACTTAAAAAAAATCAACAATAAATTAAATGAAAATTTTTTAGATATAAACAAGGACAATTCAATTACCCATACTTTATAAGTATTCTCAGTATATTTTAAAGTTTGTTCGAAACGAGCAAATTGCAAATTGCAATTTTAATTGTAAATAGAAAATTAAATTTTGTAATATGTAACCAAATAATTAAGCCTATTCGGTTATACGGCATACCAATTTGAGGTTGTGCCAAACAAAAACATATTCAGGGCAACCAAATTTTTCAAAATAAAGTTTTATGTAACATGATAAGTTTTGCTTGGTTCTTACAGTAATTACTTTTTACCTACATAGGAATCTTCAGATTTCTGGTATCAACGAATAAATAAAAAAAATGCACTAAAAGGTAGGACCGGTTTGAAGTGCACATAAATGTAAAAATATAAAAACTACCAAAATGCCAATAAAAATCTTAAAAGAACTCTGCCACTAGATTTGAAGATAAAAACAGATAGCCTTGAAAGATGTCTGCAATTCCAGTAGATTTCAATTCCTATAAGATTTAGCCCAAAATTAATAGTTAGTCTTTAAGGGGTTGTTCTTTTTTGTAAATTAATGTGTTCAATGTAGTATTTTTCGATGGTTCTCACTATTCTTAACAACTATAAAAAAGCAATAAAAAAATTTGTTATCCAATTTTTTGCGAAAGCATTTGAACTTATTTGAATTTTTTGGGAAAAATTTTCGGTAATAAACAGTCTATTCGATTTTTCCCGATATATATTCACAACAATCAATAAGAAAGCCCTCTTTTACTACTAAAACGTAAAGAATAAAAATTTAATTTAAAACTTATGATCCATTCTTGACTTGAAGGAAAACGATAACAAACTATTTTCTATAAATTTTTTTTTTTTTTATGTAATTTTTTTTTATCTATTAAAAATATCATTTTATTCAAGATTTAAACGTACCTACAAAAATTTATTTCTTAAGTCAACTTTTTAAGTTCAAATTTAAAATATATCTATATACATCGGTTTATTATAAATAAAGGGTTTTTCATTAGGAATGTAATTTACCAATAATATTATTTTATTGATTTCAAATTTAACCCAAATTTGATGCAAGGTTTGCTTATTTAGCCAAATATAAAAATATTCTATGGCAGTGTTCAAAACGTATTTAGTATAATGTCAATATAAAACCTAAAAGGAAACCTAAGACGATACTTAGAGATTTTTAGAAAACTATAGATTAGATTTTACTCAATGATTAGATTATAGAATTTTGTTTTATTTTTGGCCGACGTACGTATTCTACAAACGTTTCTAGTTATTACACAAACAAATATGCAATACAACATAGAACAAAAATATGCCTTTCAATAAACGAAACAAATAACTATACTAAATCAAAAATATCCTGCAATTCGGCTGCAGTTGGCAACAACATAAGAAATGTGAAATGATAGACTAACAAGTCAAAATATTACATACAAATTATCAATACTTAGCCAAATATACGTTAGTATTTATTTGAAATCCTTTCTGGTATTCGAAACTGAAGAAGATACTCTGTGTAAGGGTGTGAAACTTGGATAAAAAACAAAATAAGTGTCAATGAAACACAAAATTGTAAACTACAAAAAGTTGCTAAGAACAATGTACAAAATCTTTTAAACAAGAATAATAATTAATTAAGAGCACCAGAATTAATTTATTGCACCAACCACTTATTACTAATCAAATAATCAAATAATTATTTTTTTTTGATAAGTTAATGTTTTTTACTAATGAATATTTTATTGAGTTTTTATCAAATAAGTAGGGCCGCGATCAAAATTAAAGAACTATTCACGTCAGTGATTTCAGGGATTAAATTTTATTTTGTCATAAAGAAATTTCTATCAAGAAAAGTAAATATACCTTTTGAAATACCCTAAATATACATAATATAATATATTATACCATATTACAATACCTACTTAATTTTTGCAAACTAAAATATGTACCACCAATGGTTATTTGTAATTCTATTTCATTTAATTTTAAGTTCTAATGTTGCTGGTCAAGGCTGAGATACTTTTTTTTATTAATGTAGTTTTATATTTAGGTTTTATTTTATTGTAAAGTGATGTAATTTTTTGATCTCGTTTGGTATCTCAATAAAAAATTACAGAATTATAAAAAAAAAGAAACAAAAGTAAAATATTTAAATTATATTTTGTATTTGTTCTTAAGGTAAGGTATCTCTGTACTGTGGATTATGTATTATGTATTGTGGATTAATATAAGTATCTTTAGGTTAAAATAACAACCAACAAAAAAAATTCTTTAAGGCATTCTTTCAGATCACTTGCAGTAAAATCGATAGTCTTACAATAAAATCGATATAATCGATATAAAATGTATCTATTATTTTGATTAATTTGTTAAAATTTATATAAAAATTTTACAGAGTGTTCAGTAGGGGTAAATCAAGCAAAATAAAACGAATTAAAACATATAACAATTAGTTATGAAAGATGAGGAAGAGATTTTAAGCAATTTTCTGAAAGTTTCACTGCACGCTTCTACCTGAACAATTGCGTCTGCTACCATTTTGGTATCTCGGGTTTGTATTTATTTATGTATTCAACTGATTGCAATCTCAGCATGATATGGTAATTTCTGACTTTATTGCTTTTAATCGATTCGATTTTGCTAACGTTTTATTATATAACCCAGGTTTATATGGTAGTCTTTTAAATATGCTCTATTTTGAGCAACATATGAATGAGACTATCTTGTGATTTGTTTCTACATAACTTTAATTTATGTTATGAAAATTCTTAAAATTAGAAATTTTTCTAATGATAAACTTTAGAATAACAAAACTTTGAATTTGTTTAGACACATGTTATCAAAATATAGTTTAAATCAAATATCAGATCATGAACTTTGTAAAACGGGTGTCCTTATACTATTATATTATATATCGTTTTAATTAACAATAATTTTTTATTTTTATTTTGACTGCAAAGTTTTTTTTGAGTCAAAATGCTGTCGAATTATTTATTGTAAGGAGATACATAACACATTACATTTTTTGTAAGGGGGTGCAACAAGAATCTAATACATAATAATATTTAAAATGTATTTGAAAAGCTTATCAAAAGTGAATCTATTAAAGTTTTCTACACTCTTCCTTGTATCAAAAAAGTATGGATAAATCAAATGCAGAGCTCTTTCAATAACCACATTTAAATTAAAATGCAACAGTTTTCAAATAAATTAAAACTGAAATTTACTACTAAGAGTAATTTTATTGAATTTTCTACTGAATTCAGATTCGGCCTGTTATATAACTACAACGTGCTTTGATTCCTATAAATTTTTTCATTGAGCTTTTCACAAACACAACTTATAATGTTTCAAACCATTACCTTAATGTCACATTGATTAGACAGGATGTGTTGCATTAAAGTACAAATATTTCAGGGAGTGATTCCTGAGGATAAAAATAAAAATAAAATTTTATGGGAGGAGGAGGTCTATCTTAAAATATTTTTTTTTTATTTTTTATTTTAAAAAATATAATCTATTAAGTTATAGTCAGAAGAGATTTTCTGTTTCTTCCGAAAGTGAGGTGAGAACCGATCCTAATAAGACAATAAAAAAATAAAAAAATTTATAAGAAAATATAAAATGGTCGCATATTTTTTAGCTTTAATTAAAAAATAATTATTCAAAGATAACAAATCCTTCAGCAAATGAAGGAATAAGCTTTCAAAGAAAACTAGTTAGTTTATATAGAGCATGTTTTGACCAACATGTGACAATTAATTAAATATAAAGATAACATAAATGGGAACATTAAAGTTTCAATTTCTGGAAAAAGACTGAGAATAGATCCCCATTTTTTTTAAATTTAGCCTCAGGAATCACCGTATGAAATATTTGCACTCTTATTCGAAACACCTATGCACAATTGAATTTTCCTGTTCTATATAATTCTCTACTATATCTTTAAGAATACTAAAATATATATTGAACTAATCAAATTTCTTGTCCAATATACATAATATCAACTAAGACGAATAATCGTGTCCCAAACTTCTCTAGACAATGATATTTATAATATCAACTAAGACGAATAATCGTGTCTCAAACTTCTCTAGACAATGATATTTAATTCTTTTTTTTTGTTAACCAGAACTGTTTCAATATTTTTGAAATGTCCTGAGTTAGTTTTTAAAATTAAATTAAATTTCTTCCACAGGAATTTACGTCGCCATTTAAAAAGCATTTGGTTTAATAAGTTTAGAATTTAGATGAAAGAAGTTGATATTATTAATCTTTTCATTATATCTTTTTTTTTTTAAGTTAGCCATGACTGTATATCTGCGGACTCAGAAATTCTTCACTTTTCAACATTTTGTTATTCTTATTATTTTGTTTTTTCTTGCGTTGGTATAAAGTTCTTCAAATATTTTTTAAATTATAACATCAAAAAAAAAGTTCGACCTAAAAATTCTTCTTTTAAAAATTTTTTGTTTTTAAATGAACCTGGTTTAAAAAAAAAAAAAATAAATTTTTATTCAAAAGAAACAAAACAAAAGAGATAATTTTTTGTCCCGAAAAAAAAAAAATTATTTTTTATCATAAAATTATTTGTGGAATTTTTCCACAGATTTATTGATTACCCATCAATAATAAAAACTTGGTCACATTCCAACTTTATCAGCTCTTAGTTAAAGGAAATAAAAATATAACATAAGAAAAAATCATATAATGAGGGGAAAGAATATATAAAAGAAAAAAAAACAAAAAATTTCTTTTTAAAAATGTATCAAAAATGTTGCCACTTTTTAGTCTTTAAAAACATTGGAATGTCAAAAAAAAAAAAAGGTTACCATCTTTCTATATATTTTGGTTTTAAAAATTATTAATGGATTTGCTAATGCGGTGGAAGATAATATAGAAATGATATAAAAATCTTTAACAATCTTCTTCTTTAGAATTTCTAGTCTTGAAACTATGGGCTTTTGTTATGTCAAACCCTTGATGTACATATAGTTTTTAATGATGATTCTTTAAATTCACCCCCAAAGGGCTATCTAGAGCATATAAGATAGAATGCGAGATGTGATTTTATAAAAAGTATAATACAAAAATAAAATTTTCTCCATGTTAGATCGGGCTGCCTATATGATTACTACTAAAACAGCACAATTTACGATAGTTTTAATCTGTATGATTCTTGGAGAGAAATTATATTAGACAAAATTTTATGTTAAAGATAAAGATATCAAAAAACCAGTATATATTTCTAACTTATTTTTATTTATATTCAATATTGCAGTCATCTCCATTACTATCAAATATCACTACTGTACTTTTTAAATACAAAAAAAACATTTCACTGAAAATCTGTTCCCCAGCATCACATTCTTGATCTATAAACAATTATATCTTAGTCATATGGATTTTGTTTAATCTATTTTTTGGTTAAAAAGAAATAATTTTGGCCGGCAAGAAGGTCTTCATATTTATCTTTATTATAAATATTAGCTTTATAGATAAACTCTATCTACTTCCCTAAAAAAAAATTAAATTTCTACAAGAGAGCTGTGGATAGGAGGTTATCCATTATGTTTTCTATCAAAATATGGTAACACTATAATAATTTTGTTTTTTTACCAAAACAAAAGATGAATTTATTTTTTTTTCAATTTTTCTTGTTGTAAATCATGACTTCTTTAATATACCAACAAACAAAGTTAACGAATAAAAAAAAAATTTCTACCAACTAAAATATCACGCATTTTATAAAGAATTTAAAAATTTTCGAAAGAACAGATTTTTTTATTTTTTTTTGCTGCAACAAAAAATCAAAAAATACAACAATAAAACAAAAAAAAAAAAAAACAAAAAGTTCCACTCAGATAATCCTTGTAAAGCACTTAAAATTCTTATAGCCTTTTTGGTCCACAGGAATTTCTTCCTGTTTATTGCATTCCAAATTTTTTTTTTTTTTGTATTCTTTTTTGTTGTTGCTTATGACTTGTTTCGCGATTTAAATTTCCCCTCTGTTATAATTCTGTTGTTGCTGGTATTGACTTTTTACATTTTTGTAAATGTAATAAAAGGAAAAGTATTGTAATAGCAAAAAAACAATAACCCGAAAATATTATTTTTAGACATACATACATAATATGTTGGTATGCCTCTATGTAAATTATAAAGTGTTTTAAATCCTTTGAACGACTTTAAAAGTATTATAGATTCATATTCTAATGATATTCGACTAGCACTCTTATCTGTGTCTGGTAAATTCTTTGAATATATAAGAAAATTCAACTAGACAACACCTCTGTATTATTTAAAAATAAAAAAAAAAAAACAATTGTTGCGCTTCTTTCACTCAATTATTCATGATGATGCTGTGAAAAATGCCAATCTGTTTTATTATATTCCTCTTTTCTTTATATGGGGATGAATTTTGGATTTTGTTTTTTTTTTTATGATGCTTAAACAAAAGCAAAAAATTGAAACCAAAATAAACAAAAAAAAAAATTACAAAAATAAAATTATTGGTAATGCTGTTGGTGTCGCCCCCACAAATTTTTTACCTTTTGAAAAATGAAAAAATGATGATGGCTTTGCACGAAAAAAAAAACAAAAAAAAAAATTTTTTTTTATACGGAATCATCATAATGGTATTTTGCCATGAAAATCATTTTCTGGTTATCAACCAAAAATTTAAAATAGCGTTTTTTATATTTAATTTGCCTTTTTTTTTCTGTCTTGTTTTTAAGGTTAAAAATATTTTTTTAATGAATTTCTTGAATTACATATATAGGAAACATTCGGGACAAAACGCAATCAATAATTTTTAATAATTTTTTAAATAATTAACTTTAAATAACTAACTTTAAAGCAGCTTATTACAACACCAATTTAGTGGAACTGAAGATTATTTTCTCGATAAAGTTTTCGTGGATGAGAACTCCTATACTTGGTGTTCTGATTTCTCTCGAGGGATCGATCTAACAAAAGAGCATTATTAGTTTAGGAAATGGTAAACTTAGGTAAAGTATAAAGGTTATAAAGTCATATTTAAAGCTTTATCTAGGTACCATAACTTGTAAAATATTATATTCCTATCCCAAGTTATCTGCCCCATATTGACCTAATATCATAATATTATGTAAATAAGGCGCAAAAATATTTTTAGTTTAATTGTTGGAGAAAGGTATAAAAAGAATAATAAATATGGTAAAGTAAGATGATATTTCAAAGTTAATTTTTTTTTTTTTTTTTAAGTTTTAAAATACAAAAGCAAAAATTAAAGAAACAGATTGGAATAGCGTTCATTTATTGAAATTGTTGCTGTCATTGAAAATAAACATTGAACTGTTTTTTCGCGATATCTGACTTATTTAATGTTAAATTGTATAATTGAAATCATTATTCTTTTAAATTTTGAAGTTCTCCTACATAATAATTATCATTTTAATGTTTTTGTTTTTTTTTTTTGTTTTTTGTTACTAAAATTTAAGCATGTCAGAGATAAAATTCCATGAATTAAATTTTACTTTAATTTTTATCCAAAAAAAAAAAAATAAATTTTCAGAATTTCTTCCGTTTTTATTTTTTATTTAGGTGGAATCTTAAAAATTACTTTGTTTATTAATAAGAAAAAACTTCACTGTAGTGGTAATAATTGCAGAGCAGCTCATTTTGATATTATGTATGTTACAGGGTTTTGTCAACGTGATTTCTATTATGTATAGAAACTTATATTTAATAAGAACCTCCTAAATGTGGAACCCATTGAAGAACAAGGAAAAATCTGAGATGTTCTTTTTTTTATAGTTCCTAAATCTAAAACTCATTCACTTTCCTTCTTCTGATGTACAATAATTTTTTTTTTTGACAGTTAGTTTATGAAGTTCTTTCTCCCATATTGATTTCCGTTGTGGAATTGAACTTAATAGGAAAAACAATGTTCTTGATATTTTTTTGAAGTTTACACCATACCTTAAGAAGAAAAAAACAAATTTTGGGTAATGGATAAAAGCATTATTCTACAAAACATGTTTTTTTTTTTTGTTATGAAATTCTTGTAAGAAGCCATATTTAGGTTAGAAAGTTTGAAAAAATACTTAAGTTTCTGTGATCTGAAGTTTATATGAGCGTTACAACTGAGAGATTTTTGTAATAGATGTAGTATAGCGTAACTCTGTAACTCAGTAATATCAATAATAATTTTTACTCAGATTTATTGTTAAGATTGTGATTCATATTATTAATCCTTATTTTCTTGGCCCACATTAAAGAAACTTTATCGTTTTATTTTTCATTCCTCGATTATACAAATTAATCCGCAAAGCAAAAAACTGTCCTTAACAAATGAAAATTTTACCTAACCGAATATATTATGTACTATTTTAATCGATTTTTAATTATTTTTACATAAATCCTTGTACAATTCTGAAGTATGTAACTTTTTTATCTTTTAGTTACTTTTTATTTAGTTGGACTGGCTCCTAAAATTAATAATACAATATGCATCACATCCTTGAAACATTATTTTTGATGTTAAAGTGATATTGACATCTTATAATAAAATTCTTATAAATTTTTGTAGCATATTTTCAGTTTCGTTCAAAATTAAAAAAAAAAAAAATTACTTTAAAATTTCAATTTCTACTCCCAAGACTCCATTTGTTGCTGAACTTCATCCCCCAAATTGAAAAAAAAAAATTTAAATATATAACTCAAGTACTACTGAATATTTTTCAATTTTAAAACATCCAACCATCCAACCCCAAAAATTGATTGCAATTTAAGTATTTAAATTATTTACCGTTTTGTGAAACAGAGTTTTTGGTAAATTTTTAACCCCATTATTTTTATTCCTAACGATTAAAGCTAAGAACTTGTAATTTTTTAAAATAAGCTTAAGTTAACTGAGAACAATTTTATCTAGTATCTCGACGCCTGTAGACATTTTTCAAAGGCATCTAACATAGGATTTTCTTTAAATTGAAGAATCGATCTCTTATAGAAATAATTCTAAACATAGTATTTGTTTTAGAAAACCCCTTATTTTCACATAATATGTATG
The DNA here is from genome assembly GCA_947095535.1 of Poecilobothrus nobilitatus. Classification (NCBI taxonomy): domain Eukaryota; kingdom Metazoa; phylum Arthropoda; class Insecta; order Diptera; family Dolichopodidae; genus Poecilobothrus; species Poecilobothrus nobilitatus. The sequence continues at coordinate 258,475,640 of OX352774.1, read as the reverse complement.
ATATACCGCCTTGTTTTTAAATGCTTGCTTCAATTTAGTAACAAATTTGTATCCATCATATATTTTCAATTGAAACTTAAAAAAGAACAATTTTACTAAGTTAAATCCTACATATTATATTTTTCTGATCAGAATTCTTTTTTCAATTAACAAAATCAGACTTCATTAGGCGTTAAACTAATTAACATTTGATTGAATTAAAAACTGAGAAAATAAAATAATAATAATAAGACAGTATTTTTAATTACAAAAAAAAAAAAAAAAATACAAGTTCCACAATCCGCCACGTCTACATTTACACGACTTTAATAAAAAAACTTATAATACATATATAAGTCTATGAAAAATGATATGCACTTTATATTAAAGGTTAAATGAATTAAAAAATATTTTAAATGCAAATTGCTGCATGACTGAAAATTACAAAAACAAAATAAAAAATAACAAAAACAAAAAGTGACTAAAAATCTTACTGACGTTATTGGATTGGAATGCAGTATTTCCTTTTTACAACTAGTATTTCATTAATACAAACAAAAAAAAAAAATAAAACGTGTAAAAATTCAATGAAAAATTTCAAAATAAATGAAAAATACCGAAAGATTAAATATTTATCGTTATCAAAATAACAGTAAAAATAATAAATATTAATTTAAAGCTTACACACCAGTTGGCACTATATGTATGTCTGGGTTTTTGTGAAAGGCTTATATATATCTTAAATAGCAAGCTTTATATAGTAGTTTGTAGTGGAACTGTAGGGTTAGGTGATGTAAACAAAAATATAATTATAAATTAAATTTTTTAATTTAAAAATATAAATTTTACGAACTCTAAACAGAGTTTAGAATTGTTTAATAAACAATTTCAATGTCATCTGAATTTTCTCCCCATTCGGTCTCGGACGTTTATTGAGTTGTCTTATTCTGTTTTACAGATATAAAGTGGGTTTGGGACTTGCTCGCATAAAATAGAAAATTTGATGCCTCCACTCAAAGTTTTCCAGAGAGAAACGAGAAAAGCCTCATCCAATAGCAGCATCCACACTTACGTAGTTCAAATTCCTAGATGGCATAACTTACCATATGAAAATTCGTTTATAACTCAAATATCGCAAATGTGAAACCATTTTCGACCTCATGTAATCCCTTAAATTCGGAAAGATTACATTTTTAATTTACAAAGGTTTCAGAAAAAACGTCAACATTTTCGATTAGCACAAATCTTAAACATATTTTCAGTTCATAACAGAATCTTACCATGTACAAACAATACAATAGTACTAAAGATCCCCTATCTTACCTATTGTTTGGTCAAAAGAGGATGTGTAAAGTTAAAATCTCACACGAATATAGATGAATCGTGCTTACGTTTTCGTACTGCTCCCCTTTAGAGTTTTGTGATGATTTCCATCTGCCCCCCGTAAAAAATACAAAAATACTATATAAAAATAAAAATTGCAAGAAATCTCAACGGCTGATTTATGTCATTTATTTAAATCCATATATTTCAAAAAATTACTGTTAGTCAATTAGGTGTAAGTGTAACCAATTTAAAGACTTAAAAGATTAATGTTTCAGTTTTAGTAGAAGTTAGTTTAATTTTAATGGGATATTTTTACAGTAAAAACTTATGATTGGTAACACCAAATTTATTTACACTGGTCTTATTAAATTTATGCATTATTGTATGTAGCCGGTAGCGTCACATTTTGTTTCCGCTATTTACAAGTCTTTCTTATACGACCTTGTTTTAGATCCTTCATAACATTACCTCGCTTTTTAATTCACATTGATTCTTCTATTTTTAATTGCTAAATACAAAAAGACAGACAGACAAACCATAAAAATTATAAACATAATGTATATTTTTTTTGTATTTTTATAAAAATTTCCACTAACTATTTTACTTCTATTTATTTTGATAATAATAAAATAATGCATTTTCATTATGTTTATGTTTTTATGAGAATTTAGATGGAAATTTTCATTAGATTATGGTTTAAGTAATGTTAAGTTAGTTTTTTTTTTTTTATGAAATATGTATTTAATGATAGAGAAAATTGCAGTTAAATATTAAATTAATTTTATTTTATTAGAAAAAAAGAAAAACATTTAAAAAAGAAAATAATATATCTTTAATTTAATTTAGGTTTTAGAATCAATAATTAAAATATAAAATACTTCAAAACAAAAAAGAGTTCAAATTTGGACATAATTTAGGTCCCCATAGAAAATTCATGAGTTTTATTTAATTATACCTAAAATACAAGTGAAATTAATGGTAAAATTAACAAAATGAACTATTTTTTAAATTTTTTATCCTTTTTTTTTTAATCAATGTTTTCAACTCACATAATATTTTCTTAAAAATTTATATAAGTAATATTGATATAAAAATCTAAGATTATACTTCTTTTAATGTTTATTTCAGGATCATTTTTGTAGTCTAGTTGATAATTGGTATTTAATTGTAGTCTTGCAGTCTAGTAAGTATAGGTATTAATGAAAATCTAAAATAATACAAAATTATTTGTAACGATCTTGAATTTTAAATTGAAAAGTTTAAAAATTCAACAAAAATTAAAATACGTATATGTAAAGTCACTAAGTTCAAGAATAACATAGATTAAATTTTTTTTTATTTATTTATTATGAGAGCGTGTCATACCTGTAATCTGTGTTTTATTTTTTACCTCTGTTTTATTTGACTGCATATAAATGAGTTCTTTGTATTGAAATCTATAAAAAAAATTTGAAAGAGATTTTATAGTTGGATAGAAAATCAGGGTTATATCAAAATATGAATATACGATATATGTATATGTGACGTCGTACATTCTAAAATATATGTATATTAAGAAGGGATTTTGGTGGCAACCCCCACCTGAAGGCTGCTATTCGCACTATTTTCAAAGTTTTGTTGTTAAATATACAAAAAAAATTAGGAAAAATTTTGTTAGGATATAATTGATACATTTGGTTTTGAAATCAGGGTTTCAATCATTTGTTCAGTTAGAGTTTTTAGCAGTATACCCTATTATTTTAAACGTTTTTTACAGTTTAGTTGATATATATGAATATTAACCATAAAATTATAAAAAGGTTTATCCAGGCAACGTTTAAACATAGGCAAATGAAATCCAGTCAAACGATAAACAGGTAAATAAAAACGATAAAACAGGTAAGTGACATCAAGTCAAATGAAATATAGGTTTATGATAGTAACCCATTTATTATGCATCAATGTAAATAATAATTTAACAATCCTATCACACTATCTACAGTACTACGCCAATTTATTGAATACCAAATGTGAAATTTTATTTAGAAGTTTTAAAAAGGAAGAAAAAAGGATTTGACTTTTTTTTAAATTTTATTACATTAATAAATATAATAGGATTTAAACGACCCTTTAGACATATATAGGGTAAAATGCATAAAACTTAGTTTGACCTTAAATCTAATTTTTTCAAACAAAAACTACCCTTGTACTCTAATTATTTGTGTGAAAAAATGAGATTTGTGATCAAACTCAATTTTATGTATTCAATCCCATTCGTTCCATATTTTTCACCTTCCTAGATTAAATGCATATGCACACTTTTCTATTCTTTATATCTCAAAAATGGTTAGAGATAAAGTTATAAGGTACTAATTACAGGGCTTGAAAAGTTGCTTCGAAATATGCTATAAAAAGCGCCCCAAATATCGGGTGTTTCAAAAGAAAATTGTGTTTGAAACATACTTTTTCATTTTAAATCATTTTGAATCTTCATAACTTTGTAACTGTTATGATATGGGAATCATTAGTACACAAAAATTAAAGGTGACAACTTACTCTAAAAATGCATTTTTTTATTCCCTACAGCAAGCCGTTCAAAGGTTATAGATTTCTTTATGATCAGTTGCTAAAACATCTTTAACCCCTTATATCTCGAAAAGGGTCCAGAATAGACCCCCTCTTCCTCCTTCAATACAATTTTTTGTTCGTCTCATGCGCGATCACCCATTTGAAGGAAGAGCATCGAGTCGGAAATACCCTGTGTATGTATATTTACAAATAAACTATTTTTGTAATTCATTAATATGCATAGGTTAAAGTCTAAGCATTTGTTTTTTCTTCGATATAAGTTCAGGGTTCAATTCCTTCAGAATTCCACTTTTAAAGCATCAGTTAAAAAGTTACAAAAAATTTTTTCTTTACTAGAAAATTACCGAGCCTTTCCCTTTCAGGCGTGGCTGTAAATATCATAAGGGGGAATTATTCTCACGACATGTGTGGAATTCGAACCCACGCTTCCTCGGTGCTTAGAGCGTATTTTATACGCACTTACCCACTAGGCCACCGAGGCCCTAAACCAAAATTTAAAAAAAAGTTGTTTACACGTAATCCAATACCTTTAATTTTAAAGATAATGACAGACATTTTAATATTATGCAGCTATTTATTTTTTGTTTTTTCTTTTTTTTAAATTAGGAAAATTTTAATGAAAATTCAATAATAATTCTAAAATATAATAAAAAAAAAAGTTATATTTTGATTTAAATTCCAACAATTTTTTTTTTTATTGATAGTCATGATATGTCAGTAGTATTAATTTAATCAAGTTTATTGGGTATCTTTAAATATATTAATTTTTCTAAAAAAAAAAGAAAAACAAAATAAGTAACATAATATTAAGTTTTCCATATCATCTCACACCTTCTCTTTGGAATTCCTCAATAATCAGCCATAACACGATGATAATACGGTAAATATATTAAAATATTTTCTTTTAAATAAAAAAAAACAGACAATTTATTCATTTTATTTATATATTAATTTTTTTTTTAATATTTATAAGAAGTTAAAATATTTTTATTATTTAGGCATATTTTTTATTTTTATTTTTTTGTTTTTTTTTTCTTTAATTTAAATAATTTCTAATGTCAATGTGGACTCATACATTTTTTTTTTTAGAAATTAAAGCTGATGTGGTGGATAATTAACGTGTTTTTCATTCATAAATTTTGACTTAGAAAAACAAAAAACAAAAAAAAAAAATCAAAATAGAAACAACATTATTTTTAAATTATTAATAAACTGAATGGACATACATAAATATTAAAGATTATCTATTTTATTTGTATTAAAAAAAAAAAACGAAAACAAAAAGAAACAACAAGAAAAATACAAGCACGGAGAAAATAAATGATTCAAAGAAAATACATAATAATTGATCAGAGCAATATTAAGTTCATCATGCATCCATCTCCTTAATATTGTTCTATATTATGTTCATCAAATTAATATAAATAAATATATTGTAAGTACAAATTTATTATAAATTTTAAAACCTTGATTTACGTTATTTAAATCGTAAATCGGAAAAAAAATTTTAAAATTATCGAATCGAAACAATCAAAATTTTAGGAGTGTTTCGTCCGACAACATTTACTTGGACTCTTTAGTAGGCTTCGTAATGTTGCATTGCCTAGACAAGTCCTGTCCTGGTTTAAAATTTTCGATTAGTCTTATACTTCTATGCAATTTTATCAAAATTATCTGCGAAGTATAAGACCAGTTGAAAATTTTTGGAAACTGTAGAAGCTAGTTTGAAAATAATTTTTCTTTTAATTTTAAGTGCCGAATCTAAATTTCGGCATATGACATACGACGTCTGTCAAAATGCTCTCATGTTGATATATTTCATATGGAGATGACCGAAGTACGCGACGTATAAACCGTGAACATTCGCATTTCCAAATTTGAGACGACGTATTTCTTTTTTATTATTGCCTTTTTGCATTTATTTATATTCTAACAGTCATTTTTTAGACTGTTAGAATATAAAACAGATTCGACGTCTGCCATTGAAATTCTAACAGATTTCAATGGCAGACGTCGACGGTTTATTTCGGTATACGTCAGCGTATCAATATGTTAACGTATGCACGTCGTATGTCGTAGTTTAGGTTTGGCTAAACGGTTAAAATAAAATAAAAGTTTCTACTTTTAGAACTTGATTTGAGCAGATACAAACAGTTATGGGTATAATCCCATTAATTTTTAAAAGTTTTCTTCAAAAAATATCCACAGTACGTACGTACATAGAAAAAATAGATTAAAATTACATGAACGTAACAAGAATGAAAATATGTAAAACGATACGATTACATGTTACATAAATTCTTTATTCATAGAGGGACTTCGGATTTAGACTTTAAATTGACTTAGTTGTGAAATTTCTTTTTAATAAATTAAAAAACTAGTGATTTCATAATAACATAATCTAGTTTTAAAATATTTATTCATTTAAGATACAATTTATAAGATATTCAAGATTCGAAGGTTAGAAAACAAAATTAAACAACACTTCTTTAATAAAGACAATAGAATTATTGTTTGCTATACTTTTAATTCGAATATAAAAACGTTTTTCAATAAACGTAATAAGTAAAAATAATTAAAATGGTATTATAAATGAAAAATCAAAATAATAATCTTTTATTATATAATAATGAATTCAAAAATGTAACATAGAAATAATTTCCAGACATGTCTCCAGTTTTCATTATGATTTTATTAAAAAATTTTAATTTATTAAAAATATTAAGAGTATAAAAAATTATACATAGGTATTATGAATTTGATTTTTTTTTTAAATTATATATATGTACATATCACGAATAACCTACAATGCATTTTTCAGTGGAGCTTTTGTTAATAAGAGTATCAATTATAAATAGATCTCCTATTTACAATTTAGTCAATGAATCTGAAATCAATAAAGAAATTTATTTCAGTTTCTTAATTATATCTCATAAGATGTTCTTTAATATGTTTTTGTGATCTAAGAAATATTTAAATCAAATTAGCTGAAAATGTAATTGTAAAATAATTAGGTCCAAATTCCAAAACCAATGAAAATTTCCCCTTCCCAAAATACTAAAAAATAATAATTTTGACAAACTCAACGCTATATATGTTTATATTTAGTGTAAACATATAATTCTTTAATGCAAATGTTGCGCCATCTGTTATTGGGTACAATTTATATTGTGTTTATTATTTCTTATTTAAAAATAACACAATTTTTATTTAATAATTATATAAAAATTCTGTATTTAAAAATTGTGAATTTTTTTTTTAATTTGATTTTTAATGGTTATGAATTACTCGTATTCGGAAGCTGCAAAATATTATCTTGTATGTATATATTGTATACATATATGTATTATATGGAATTTTTTTTTTAATGCATTTCTCTGCCACATAAATGTGGACAGGAAATTACACAACCTTTCCTGTTCAGGCGTGGCTGTAAATGTCGTAAGGGATTATAACTCTTACGACGACGTGTGTGAATTCACACTTCCTCGGTATTTATAGCTTATTTTATACGGTCTTACCCACTAGGGATAAGATTTCCTTATATGGAATTGTATATATGGATTATGTGATTCAGTATTTTGAAATCCAAGATTTAACTATAAAAACTTTTCTTCTTTTTCATGGTTCCCCTCGATTATGGAGGTTGATCATCATCGTTGGTAGGTCTTTTCTTGAATTTGCTACTCTGAAGAAATTATTGTTGGAATGTGTTACCACTCTGATAGATTCGACAACCAACAAAGCCTACATGTAAAACTATAGTTTTTGGATTCTGTATTTACGATGACGTATCATAGTTCCTAGATATCCTAGTTTTCTTGAATTTATCATTTTTGTTAGCATTATGTTTATATTGATTCTACTCAAAACTTCTGCATTGGTGCATCTTCAACGTATTTTTACAATTCTTCGTTATATAGATATTTCGAATGTTTCTAGTGTTTTGTTAATTTTCTGTTTTTAGTATCCAAATTTCTGATTCATATAGCAGAATAGATTAGATCTATAACATTTTAATAATCTTAATTTTAGGTTATTGTAGACTTTCACCTTTCAAAATAGATTTTTAATTTTTGTAAAAGCGGTTCTGAACTTCTGTATTTTGAACTTTTGTACTTACATAGAATTTTATAATTCTAAATTAGATGATAATTTATTAATTAATATTTAGTTCAGACTGTATGAAAATTAAAGCCTATAGTTAACAGAGATTAAATTATATAAATTATATATTTTTAATATTTTCATCTGAAGAGAAATTTTTTTTTTCTTATTTGCTTCCTATTTTTTTTTTTTGTTTTTTTTTTTTTTTTGTCATACTCAAAGATTATGAATAAAATTCCATTCAATAGGTTTTTAATTCATAAATTTAAAAACGAAAAAAAAAAAAAAACAAAAAAAAATAATAAAAATGAAATTGTGTTAATTAAAATTTAACAAGATTTTAAAATTAAATAAATAAATAAAAGAAATAAAAAACTCCATGGAAAAATTATTAAATAAAAAAAAAAAAAAAAAAAAAAGCAGCAATGGCGCCCACAATATTTATGCAAATATTTTAATGTCATATACGAGTATTACAAATTTACATTTAAATCACCGCAGTTCAGTTCAACTGAGCTCAATTCAATTTCAACTTAATTGAACACTGAAATCAATGCTATTTCAATTTTATATATATATGTATTATGTATATATTAAAAATCGAAAATTTTAAATATAAAAAAAAAAAAACAAGAAATTAGCAATCAAGTTCTAGTCAAAGTATATTTTAATATTTTATGATGTTTACATATAGTTTTTTTTTTTTTTTTTTTTTTAAATAAAGTAAAAATTGATTATATCTGCAAGTATATTTTCTCTGCCTATCATTCATTCATTTAAACCACATTCTTAATTTCATTAAATAAATTTTTCATTTTAATCTTGAAATTAATTATTAATTGAATAAAATGAACTAAATCAAAAAAAAAAAAAAAAAAAAATTAACATCAGCTTAACTTAATTATCTTTTAAAACAGGATTTAATATGTTAAGATCCACTCGTACATATATATAAAGTGATTTACGATCATATATTAATTATTATTACCTATATATTTAAAATTTGTGTTATGAGAACTGATTTTTTTTTTTGTTTTTTAATTAAATTTATTATAATTCCTAATTAAATTGTTTCCTTTATTAAATTTTCTAATGAATTCTGGATTAGAATTTAAAATAATAATTGGAAATTTATTTAAAAAGGACAAAATGTTCTCTTTAGTACAGAACATCTTAAAAAAAAACTAAAAACCAAGTACATATTTAAAGGTGTTCGTAAATTGTAAGGTGTACGAAAATGTAATAAAAAAAGTTTAATTTTTAAGAAAAGTGAGAATCTTCGAAAAACCCTAAAAATATCTTCTTCGTATATTGACTCTTGGTCAGTTACTGACTAAATGGGTTAAAAGAAACCCTTAACTGTTAAAGCAGTATATTGACTAGGGAGTAGAGATAGGAGAGGATATAGGACAATGATGCGAAAACTCTGAATTGGAGAGTGGGACTGTAAGGGTAGGTACAATGATTCGCAGCTATAATAATTATTATTTTGCTATTAGTGACGAAGCCTTCCACAGTAACAATATGTATAGTAGCATATAACACCTGCCCGCATGATATAATAACTGAAGGCAGCTAGATTTTATTATACTCTCATTATTAGTTTCTCTAGATTTACACATTTAGATGTTTCTTATAATATGTACTAAAAAATGTTCTTAATTCACATAGTTTAAAGAAATTTTCTGATTCTTGATGAAGATTCCATACAATGTAATTCGGAAACTGCTAACCTTTTAAAATTGGAAATAGATCAAAAAAAAAAAATATACCAAAATACATCTATGATTAAATTGCGTTTTATTAAATAGGGTTAGTTTTGTAAACAGATAGATATGTATATGAACCAACAGATGGATAAAATAAAATGTTTCAGCACCTTTTTCATATACATGTAATATTTTCTTCATATTATGTACTCAAAACTTACATCTTTTCCAGGTTCTTATTACATCTTATACCTATACAAAATTTTTATATTGTATAGATGATAGTTGTTAGTCTATAATCTTACTAAATACTTCCTTGATTTCGAACATAGTGTGTACATATAATATAAAGATAGCAAAGCCTTTCATATCAACTACATTTTGATAGGTCTATACTTAGATATTTAAAACTTTTTTTTAGAAACAATTTTATTGACAACAATAAAATTAATATTGCTACCATTTAAATTTCTTTATATTGTTCTTTAATATTTTATATTTTGTGTTTCTGTTCTTTGAATCATGAAAAAAAGAAACATTATTTTCATTTTCCTGTAAAAATTGCATCATATTAAATTTCTTATTAACATTAATTTCACATTTTTAACCCAATACATGCATACATTCAAAAATAAATTCTTAAATTAAAGAAAACAAAAAAAAAAAATGCCAAACTAAAACGCAAATTGTTGCCACTAGATGACGTTGATAATATATTGTACAGTACATACTATGTTTTGACTTTATTTTTTTTTTAATTTTATTTTCCTTGTAAAGCTTATTAACGCATTTTCACGTTATTGAAGGCCAACTGCATTCCTTTGCTAAAATAAATTTTTTTTTTTTTAGTTTTAATGTTAAATAAAAATCTTTTTTTTTTTCTTAAAGAATCATTTTTTATGAATAAGAATAAAATAATAAAAAAAAAACAACAGAAAAAAGAGAAACAATAAAATCAGATAAAAAATTTTATGATGCTAAAAATATTAGCGCGAAAATGTGACTTTTTTATTGTTTTTTAGTTTGCACAATAATAAAAAAAAAATACGTTTTGTTTTTTTTTTGATATGAAATTGAGTAAAGTTTAAAAGCACATTTTAATTTCGAATATAGAATCCATTTTTTTTTTTTTTAATTATAAACATAACAACAACCAGAGCAATTTTTTTTTTTATTCAAGAATCAGAATTTTTTTTCTTTAATGAGCAACACATAAGGCTTCTTGGAAATTGAAATTAAAATGTCACATTAACTGTCCAGAAAATATAATTTTATTTATTCAAGTAAAAAAAAAAAAAAAATTAATAAAGTTGTATAAAATAAATTTCTAATTTTTCAGAAAAGAGTTTATCAAGAACCGATATTCTAATTTTTAACAGGCTTTCGCGAAAAATCAAATTTATGTATTTTATACATACAAGGTATAAATGTAGGTAAATTCGATACATAGGTGTCGAATGTCGAAAAAGTATATAGGGAAATTGACGTAAATGTTAAAGTAGAGCTGTTGGCTGTCAAAAAAAGTAAATCGCAACGTTTAAATAATTTTTAGTTTGGTTTGAGTAAAATCGATTTTATTAACATACACACATAAACATTTACCAGACCATATACATATTATGTATTTACTTAAACTATACATATATAAATCCGAATGTGGCCGTGTAGTGTGAATTAAGTTAATGAAAGTCAATCAGCTATTTGATAATAACATTTTTCTATTATATAAATATATAAATAACAAAATGTAAAAATATTTTAAGTTGTAAAAAAATGTACCTATACATTTTTGACGAGATTTAATTGGAAGATTTCTATTTTAACATACAATTATTAAAATTATTATTTCATATTTGAGTTAAAAAAATAAAATCATTTTTACTTAATTTTTATAAAATATTAAAAATATTTCTACTTGAGAACATATTTATAATTATGTATAACATAATTTCAGATGTGGGTCGATTGGGTCGATCTTGAAAAACAAAAACCTGGAAACAAAAAATTCTTGAATTAAAATTATTTATTTTTGAAATAATGATTTGAAAAGAAAAATATCGTGGCTGCCGCCCCCAAACCCTCGCTAAACAAATTACTGGAACCCTGATTTTGTACCCAACTATAAAATCCCTTCTATAATGTAACTCGGAAGCTGTTAACCTTTTAAAATGGGAAATATATCTAAAATAAAATTAGATCTATTAAATAGGGATAGTTTTGTTTACAGTATGTGTATAAACCAACAATTATGACCGCCGCCCCCCAAACCCGCTAAACAAAATACTTGAACCCTGATTTTGTACCCAACTATAAAATCCCTCCTAATTATCTATTTGCATACATACATATTTCAATATTAAAACATTAAAAAACATTTTAGAATAGGGGGGGGCTGCCGCTCCCAAAACCCCCGCTAAAAAAAATTATTGAAACTCTGATTTTCTAACCAACTATAAAATCCTTCTAATTCAGAATCTGTTATATACATATATATATATATATATTCTGGAAGAAAAGGCAATCCTGATTTTGAATCCAACTGTAAATTCAAAACGAACTATAATATAAAAACTACTTTGGGACTTTGGTATTTTGAGATTTTGGTATTTTGAAATTTGGGATTTTAGAATTTCGTGGCGCTCCCATTATCGTATTCACAAAACCTTAAAAGATTGTCCTTTGTAAATTTTTTTGAAGTTGACGTTTGAAATTTTTATTACGATCTCCAGTATTCCTCCAAAATGAAAACTTTTTAGCGGTATAAACTTTCAATCAATACCATATTACTGCTGGTTCTTATATTAGATCGTAGTGTTTTAGAAGAAAATAGTTTATTCAATTCTTTTAATTGTTCATTGGCATCTACAAAATTAGTTCTATTGTCTGAATACAATTTAATCGACTGACATCGTCTTTTAAAAAATTATTTTAAAAATTTTTTTTATTTTGAATTGAAGCATTATCTAAACATTATTTCAGTTCATCTTAATTAGATATCATTTATTACATAAAAGTTTATAGCAATAAAAATCTTTCAAAAATTTTCCTTTTATGGAAGGTTTATTAGTTTTTGGAATTAGTTACAATAATGTTAAAAATTTATAATTATATAAAATAATTCATTGTAATTATAAGTAATTTATCTAAAGAATTTATAAAAAAAAAAAAATATACCTGCGAAAATTTTAATATTAAATTATTTATGTATAGGTATGTAACCTATTTATGTATAGGTATATTTTTTTATAAAAAAAAAACTGGAAAAAAAAAGCTTCCAATTAGGTATAAATGTGAATTTTATTGAATGTTAAAACATAATTTTTTTTTTTAGTGCATATCTACGAGTATATTAAAATATTTATTTATCTATATATTATCCTATATATATATACTAATCTGTATCTATATATTATATACTAATAATAAATTATTATTATACCATAGTTATTACTTATTACTAACTAAAAATATATTTTAAATATGCAGAATTCTTTCTCTTTTAAAAATGTGTCAATCAATATTCAGTCACACCCGATTTAACAAAAAAAAAAAAAAAATCCATACAAATAATGAAAAAAAAAAAAAAAATAAAATAAAATTCATAAATAACAACAACAAATTTTGCGCCAAATTTATAACAACTTTGCGTTACAAATGGACGGCACAATATAATAATATATGAAACAAAAACTTACATAAAAGAAACAATATAAGTACATATTAATATCTAGATTATGCTAACATATTATTATTATGTATTGTATATAATATATTATAATATATACCAAATATAGGTAGATAAATGTAAGTATATGTACTTGAATCACTTCATAATATTGTGAGTTATTGTAAGTTAAAAATATGTTTATATAAATTGTAAATATTTGAAAAAAAAAACAAAAAGGAAAACAAAAAATTTTTTTTTAAAGTACATACAACAATATCTTAAAGATTTTTTTTTTTTAACAATGAATTGATTCAGTTAAGTATAAGATATAGCATTTTCTGGTCAAATTCAGATATTTACTAAATAATCTCAGTTATTTACTAAATATATTCAGGTTTTTGCTAAATATATTCAGGTATATTTACTAAATAAATTCAGATTTTTCTTTTTGGAAATTTCAGAGTTTTACTAAATGAATTCAGATTTTTACTAAATAATTTTAGTTTTTTTTTTTTTGGAATTCCGATTTTTACTAAATAAATTCAAATATTTTTTTTGATTCGAAAATTGTAAAAATTAAAAATTTTCTAGATTATTAATTAAGGACTGTAGTTAACATTGCAACCTTATCATGCAGATCTATTTTGGTCCTGCTCTACAATTACTAAGTGTTGTGGATTTCGTTTTCACTTATAATACTTTTGTCAGCCGTACTGCCTCTAAGAAACTAAAGTTTTATATATAAATTGTTTATTACTGGCAGCTTATCTTCGGTAAAGCATTATGCTTTTAAGTGCACACACCTTACTCGTAGTAAAGTTTCGCATTTTTTTACTATGTTATTCTGTAGATTCTTCCTTATCTTGAAAGTATTTATATATACCGTCACTTTTAAATTTCCATTTTTTTAAAGTGTTCTTTTAGTCGACCGAAACATCCGGATGTTAAGCTTGATAAATTCTCAAAGTTTATTTTTACTGAATTATATTTTTTCTTTATATCTTTTTCATATATAGTTTCCTAGGGCATCCTAGATCGTCTGAGCTAGAATTTGTAAATATGGCATTTAATTAAAATTCCACACTACCAAAAAAGGACCAATGCTTTCTTATCGCACAAGAAAAAACTATTACAAACGAAAAGATATATTTTGCATAATGTCTTGTAAAAAAACAGTTTAGATGATTTTAATAATCAAACTAAGGCGAGTTGGTTTATTTTTTCTTTTTGTCAAAAGCAACAAAAATTAAATAAACAATAAAACAAATTTAAAAAAACAAAAAAAAAAAATCGCAATATTTACGTGCTTACATACCTAAATGTTTTGGCCAAATCAATAATCGGGCGCAATTACATGACAGCATTTGATTATTGAATTTGGACACAATAAATACACACCTTTACATGTAAAAAAAACATAAATTTTTTTTTTTATTTTTGAAAGGTAAAGCGTTTACATTCATTTAAATAGTATTATTTCTTACTAAATACAAACAGATAACTTAACTTTAAAGGAAAAAAAAATAAACGCTTAGAAAATTGAATTGCTTTTATCGTAAATAAAAAGTTTTTTTTAAAAAATCAAGTTAGATCCAATCGATATGATGATAATACATTTTCAATATTGTTAAAATTGGAAAGATAACTATAAGATTCCGATCTATTACAGTATTTGAAATTACAATAAAATTTATATTTAGCCTCTCTAGTCAGTTCAGCGTGTCTCCTGCATAAAATAACTTTGATAAATAAAACATGGTTATGGATTTTTAAATATAGTAATGTATACCTTCTTTATACTTTAGTCTATGCGGTCTGGATTTAGGTCAACATAACCACATAAAAATGACAGCAAAACGGCACGATACGTTTCTGCTATTTGAACTCTTTTTAGTAGTAGTCATGTAAATCAAAACCATTTTTTTCCTATTCCTCTCCTATAAAAAAGCATACAGCATCCACTAAGTCATCTATTATTAATATTTAACTAAGCTTGAATTTTTGAAATCATTAGTTTTACTAAGTCGTTATTTGCTGCTCAGTTGGTAGCCATTGTACAAATATGTATTTTTATTTCTGCACAATTTATTGTCTTATGCAACAATTATTTTATTTTTATTTTAATTATACATATATTTACGATATGATAGTCATCATACGATATATATTTGTTTTTTCATATCATTATATTTATACTATAATTATTATATGTTATAAGAAAAGCCTATATTTGATTTTATTAATTCATATGACCCGGACGGAGTTTGAACTTGAGACCTTTCGATTGAATGAACTTTGTTATTGATATTTTATCCGATACTGTAAATTTTTTATCGTAATACTGATTCATTTAATTTCTTTTTGAAAATTTATAACTTTAAAATTTTAAAAAATTTTATATACATACATATATGTGTGAATTGGGATCCTTATTTTATATAGACTTCCATTATGTCTACGCGGACAAAATGTCGACTATTTTCTCCAAAACGTCGATTTTTTTTCTCCACTAAATGTTGACTGAGAAAATATCAACTCTTAGAATATCGACAAAACGTTATAATTTTTTAATTTTTTGTTGAAAGTAATATTGTATAGATTTTAATTTTTTATGCTTTTTTATGCTTATATTTATGTAAAAAAATTATTTTTATTTTTATAAAATAAGCATACATATGCAGAAATAGTATTTTTATTGATTTTAGAGTTAAATTAAAAGTCAAGATTTCAATAATTTTATTTGTGACGCTTTGGCGATGGGAACCTCAATTCCAATTTATTTCATATAAAAATGTCAAAATATTTACAAAATTTACTATTTTTCATAGAGAAATGTCAAAATTTAATACTTTTTCATGAAAGTCTCTAAGTATTGACATACTATTAGTACTGATTTTAGAGTTGGATTCAAAATCAGAATTGCCTCTTTTTTTCCAGATACGTGATATTCTGAATTAGGAGGGATTTTATAGTATAGGCTACAAAATCAAAGCTTAAATCATTTATTTAATCGAAAATTTTTTACATCTTGAAAGTCGATATTTTTTTTATATCGTCATTGTAGAATCGATACTTCAAGAATAGCTAAATTATGTACCAGTTAACATTTGACGTCGAAATCTTTGAATCGATATTTTCTGAATCGACATTTTAAAAATCAACATAACTTACCCGACTCGTGTGCATTATACAAATATGTACTAGCCTTTGTATTATTGAAATTTTAGCAACAAGAATTTTAATGGCATATATATTATTGACTATAGTATTACTTTAAGTGTATTAAAAATACAATGAATATTTTAAAGCTATTAAAAATTATATATGAATGTATGTATGAATATGTATTTTTCGGTGACGTGACTTAAGGCCATAATGGCTAATGGATTTTATTTTAATTTTGTTTTCTTCATTAATTTAAAATAATCAAATAGCAATTCAATAATTTGTCTCCAACAATTTACAATTTAATAAATGAAATGCAAAATGATCAACCAATAAAATATTTAATTGATGGTACTTTTTCAATTGTTCCTTGTGGTGATATATTTAAGAAAATTCTTATAGAACACATTTCACATGCCGAATATTATGTAAGTATATAAATCTTTAAAAACTTAAGAAAATTTATATAGATACACAGAGTCCAGACAACATTATATATCATATTTAAAAAGGCGCGTCCACGATGTACGCGCGCGTCTGTCCATCTCCTCTGCACTCCGTTTAATTGGCCACAATACGCATAATAAATTTCAAACTATATTTAAAATATGTAAATTTTATAATTTAAAATTTTGTTTAAAAAATATATTTTATATATTGTGGCAATGACAATAATAATTTGTGATAATGACAATTCTGAAATTGAACCTAATAACGGTAGTGAAAATAATTCTGAAAATTCTGCACCAATTAGATATACAAATAATATGATGTTGTGTGAAATATGTTGTCAACATGAGAGAACCAGTATTATTAATTCCATGTAAGCATTATAAATTATGTACAGAATGTTTCACTAAAATAAAAGAAAACTATGATTAACGAAAAAAGTGTCTATTGTTCCAATTTTTAGACAAATTGTAGAAAAAAAAAATTTAATGTGTATATATGTATTTGTATTTATATATATGTACATATATAAATTCTTTGATTGTTGAAAGTTTATTAATTTTGTAAATTGCATTTTTTTTAAGTATTTGAATAAATTTTGTGTTTCTTTTTAAAATAAATTTGTTATTTTAATAAATGAGACATAAGACCATATGGACCATAAAAGACATAAGACCATATGGTTTTATGTTTGATTTAGGTGAGACATAAGTCATACGCGAAGAAAATAGGTGCTATGACTTTATGTCTCATTAGAGTGAGACATAAAGCCATTATGGCCTTAAGTCGAATGGTATTAAGTCACGTGACCGTATTTTTCATAGGATAAAATATAATATGACAGAAAGCTTAAAGTTTAAACTATTGTTGGTCAATTAATGATCCATTTATAGTGTTGGATTGATATTAACATTTGATTTATGATTTTAACACTTGAATTTATTTAATAAAATAGTCAATTCTTATGTCAAAATCTTTAATAAAATAATAAAACATTAAAAACACGTTTCAGTAAAAAGTAATAATAAATTTTTAAAATATTTAAATTTTAAATAAAACAATTGAATTTTTTTATTATTTTTTTATTTGTAATAAATCTTCTATAGAATTAATAGATAATAATTTTATTGAAATAATAAAAAAAAAAAAAAATCAAAAGAAAAACTTTGACCCTTTTTAGAGAATTCACGTAATTTATGAATTACGCTAATGTTATCCATGTTTTTGATGACATTTATAGATTGACCTAATCCATGACAGATCGTAAAAAATATTCTTAAAGAGAATAATAATCAAGTAAATAATAATATTAGAAAAAATAAAATATAATATTTTTTTGTCATATTTGATTTTTTATCTTAAGTTTTTACCAAGAAAAATAATAATAATTAATTATAGGGTATATTTAAACATGGGTATTTCCGGTTAAAATTTAATTTTTTTTTTACGACAACTATTGTGAATTGGGAATAGAATAAAGAATATATATATATATATATATGTATATATATGACTTTAATTTGGATAGGGTATTATAATAAATGTGGGAAAATTAACTAAAGTTTTGATTTTATGCAAACTAAAGCATTTTTACTTATTAATTAAGACAATTTTAAATAATTTATATGAGATCTGTGGAGAAAGAATTGGTACCTACTAAACTTGATCAATAATACACTATAACTATAAGGATCCCTAATATCAATATTTATTAACTTTTAAAAATTTTATAGATATTTTCTAATCTATATATCTATATATTATATAAAAGAATGCGAATTGTTGTTTGTCTGTTTGTTTGTGATTTATAAACTCTTAAACTGTTTAACTGATCATCATGAAAATTTGTATATAAAGGTTTTTGGGTTCGGAGAGTTTTTCTAGGCTTACCATTTTGCTCTAACGGGCCGCCAAGTTGAGGCTGTGGTGTAAATATTTAAAGTTTTTCGCTCTAAAAAAAACGGTGCAGAGTGCAAATTTTTAATGTGTACGAATTCCTTAGAAAAAGAAATTATGGCAGTAATTTTATTTTTGATGGAATCCTTTTTTAAATTTCAATAAAATAATACTAAAAAATATACATAAATATTACGCATATTTTAAAAATCAAAAATTTAAAATAAAATTTTTGTTTACTCCACAAGTTTTTTGTAATAGTATCAGATTTTTTTTAGAAGAAGAATGGAAGATACGAAAAACGCATGCGCGTGATATAGGCGGAAGAACAACTTTTTTGCGAAAAAAAGTGGTTGTTTTCGAATAAAAAGTCGTTAAATCAAACAAAAGGTGATTGTGTCCGAAAAAAAGTTAATGTAAAATTCAATTTTATTATAATACGTAAACATTTTGATCTGTTAGCAAAATAATAAAATTAGATTTCTACTAAATATTCAATGTTAAATATTAAAATGTTGGGGCCTCCGTGGCCTAGTGGGTAAGAGCGTATAAAATACGCTGTAAACACCGAGGGATTGTGGGTTCGAATCCCACACTTGTCATAAGAGTTATTTCGCCTTACGATATTTACTGCCACGCCTGAACAGGAAAGGCTGTTTAATTTCCTGTCTACATTTATGTGGCAGAGAAATTTATTAAAAACAAAAATATGAAAATTTTTAATCGTAAAATCTAACCTTACACTAAATTTTTTTTTGTTTACCATAAAAAAAAATAAAAGAAAAGATTTGTCGTATGGATTATAAATATCGCTATGACGAATATCTATTTCGGAAATTCAGAATGTCAAAAATGTTCCGAAACTTGAAAATTTTATCTGTTTTTGTACTGTATAAGTTTTATATGCTTTCTATTTTAATTTTGGTTAGAAAAATGTCATTATATTAATGCCATATATAATATTAAAATAATATAATTTTTAAAAATATGTCAAAATAAAAATATTTGTAAATTTTTCTGAAGAGAAAACTGATGCATGCATCTTCTCACTATGTCAACATTCTTTAAGAGAGGAAAGCTATATTGTAGGTTTACTTAAAAAAAAATTACAGGTAGTCTTTGATAAAATATAGTAGGTCTGCGGAAAATCTTGAAAATAAACAAAAGATCGACATTTTTTTTCAGGACTTTCTAACGAAATTAATAGCAAATTTTCAAAGAATGCACCATAGTATAAGAATTGAAATATCTGGTATAGCGTAGAAACAATTTAAGCATACTTTTATACATTGAAGACACTTCAATTATATAGAAAAACCCAGCTCACTTGAGACGCATATCCCTTATTAAAAACTCGGTCAGTGAAGTTAATTTGAGTCAGATTATCTTTAATTAAATTAAATTATCAATAGTGTATGTATAGTTATTAACTCTATCCAAATAATCCTAGGCTCTTACATTTTTATTTTTCTTGTTAATTTGAATTTGATTAAATATAAAAATACTTAAGTTATTAAAGGTAATAAAAGATATTAAAAGTTTTTATACATATTATTGTCTTAATGAAAAGATATTTTATATTTTAAAAAATTGTAACAAATTTTAGATTCTTAATGATATTATGTTAATAATAAAAAAAAAAAAAATTAAAAAAACATTTTTCTTAGTTGAAAGCATCAACTGAATTCCAATAAAATTAATGCGACCCCGAAAATAATAATAATAAGGCTTCGTCTTTGTCTGGTGCAACAAAAGACAAACAAAAAAAAATCCATTCAACACTTGGTATAAAAAAAAAACAAAAAACAAATGAAAAGTTTCAAATTTCTTAAATTTTTAATCAATACTTTATAAAAAAAAAAAAATAAAAGAAACCAAACAATGTTAACTGCATTTTAATAAAATACCAAAAACCTAATAAGAATATTTTTAATATCGTTATCAGAATAATAAGTAAAAAGAAAATTATTTTAATATACATTTAATAAAGTGATATATTACCCCAAAATGCGGCAATGTAAGAGCCGAAATTAATTTTAGTACCTATGTTGAAGCCAAGCAAAAAATGTTTTTCTGCAACGTTATTGTACTTCCTTCATTGCGGACATGTAAAATCAATTAGATTCAATCAAAATTCTAAAATTCAAAAAACATTTAACTACATGAACTGCAAATGGTTCCTCCGGATAGTGCTCGACTTTAATCAACTAAAACCAACCCTTTTTAAAACCATACTTTTGAGTGGAATCTTTAATACAAATGCACAGTATAGTTTTACAGATAATGGATGTAGGAATGATTCTTAAAAAAAAGACTTTCCAGGAAGGAATTTATGAAGTATAAATAGAAAAATTTAGAGTGAGATTTTGAATAAAGATGTTAATATTCTTTTTAACCTTACTAAATCGTAAACATATTCTTTGGAGAATACATAAGAAGTCATTGGTTTCATATGATTTCATTAACGCTAATTGCATAATAAACGAATTCCCAGAAATTGTGTTACAAGATTTTAAAAGTTCAGTGTAGAGACGAGCATCTATCGCACTCCTTGTTTCTCGTAGGAAACTTTGAGTAGAGACAAAAACTGATTGGTACCAGAAACAACTCTCTGTTAGAGAAACATAAAAAATATACAAATCTAAGGCAAAACACCAAAAATGTGTATCGAATTACTTACAAACTTACAACCATTGCTGAAGGAAAGAATTAAAAAGTCTATACGCTTCAAAAGTTAGAAAAAATGCATTTGGAAGAAACAGAACAATTTAATTTGATAATTCTGTTACATTATTATCGCGACAATTTTACGTATAAACACACAAACAGACAGGCAATATGAAAAAGAATGCGTAAAATTACAAATACCTAAATAAATAAAAGAAAAATCCAAAAAAAAAAATTTTCTAAGTTTAAAATTCATTTTTTATTAATAAAAAAAAAAAAAAACAAAACAAAATTATTTTAATTTTGTTTCAATTTTATTTTGAAATTTAAAACCATATAATGAATAATTTAAAGATGCATCTGAACCCACCTACTCAAAAAAAAAATGATTTGAAAAAAAATTTTTTTTTTTTTTTTTAAATATTACACAAAAAAATAAACGCTATGCTTTACAACAAAGACATCCAATAAATATAAAATAACAAAAAGAAATTATCACATTTTTTCCCATCCTAATAATAAAAAACAAAAAACAGTTTTCTCTCTTTTTATTTTTTTTTTTATATCAAATGCATTTTTCTTTAAGACTGTGAAAATTAAAGCCGATTTGATAGTAAAATTTCTCTTCTATTTTTCTTTTATTCAGTTGTTTTGTTGTTTTTGTTTTTAATTAAAAACCCTTTCTCTTTATCATTCCAACTATGTTGTCATTGTTGTTGTTACAAATTTAGAAGAACTCAAACAAGAGGTATATTGTATTCAAAGTAGAAAAATAAAACAACCAAACTGATCATTTTAAACTGGATTATGTTGCGCATTTTAAAGAATAACACAGTTCAATATAATAACGACTGATGAAATAGATCGAAAGTGATCTCACATTGACTTTCTTGTATATTTTAATGATCAGTGCAACAAATAGGAAGAACAATTATTATATGTATATGAGAATATATTACAGTTATGTATGAAATACAATGTATGAAAATAAAATTGAGTGTATAACTTATTTTTTTTTATTTGGGAACATCTAATTCTACTCATAATTTTTTGGTAGCTCTTAAATCCATTGTATGATTTTTCTAAATAAGCAAAGTCCAACAGTATCTAAAGGAACCTCTTACAGTTCCTTTGAGTGACTTTCGATGTTTTCCACCTCCCCTCATATAACAAAAAAAAAAGAAATATCTTTTCCAATTCGTATGTTTACGGACATAGACAGATTATATTTTACTTTCTATTCAGATCCAATCGATCTAATTTTTTTTTAAAATTATTATAATACTTTTCTTGTATCTATGAATGAATGTCAAAAAAATTGAAAAAATATTTACAATAAAAACTCATTAGTTTATTTTTTTTACTATTGTCAGTTTATTACAGAGGCGATATGGTAACTTTAATTTAATTTCATTTTAAACATTTTTAATTCAATATTAATACAGAGTCGAAAAAAAATTGATCTGTAAAACTTTGTTAAGATTCACTTACGTAAGATTTTATGTATTTATTTACAATTATTTTAAATTTTTCTAAAATTTACACTTCCGATAACATAACACCGATAATTGCAACTGTAAATAAAAGAAATTTCAAAATGCCAAAATGATAAAATGTTGAGAATACTTTCAAGAGAAAATACAATAGGAGAAGAAATTAAGGAAAACAACAGAAAATTTCATGAGAAGAAGAAAGGGGAACTCTACAGAAAATACATTTAGTTCTTCAGAAAATGCTTTTTTAATAACATTTGTATTTAAGTGCTACAAAATAGGTTGACAGTTTACATCAAAATTGATAAAGATTGACGATATAATTGACAACATTAACATGTCGTTTAGTGTAAATGAAGCATTAGGCGTATAGCATGACGCGTATTTATCATTTATCTCCAATTTCCTGTCAATAGATCCAGTGACATACATAAAGAGAAATTTTTAAACTTTTAAAGGGTTTTAAAACTTTTTCCATCTTGTATATATATATTTTTTTGTCATTACATAGCTATATGGTTTATATTCAACTGGTTTTTTTCATTAAATTTTTATTTAATTATCAATGTTTCACTCCATGTCACTTTGTATAATACAGATAACTTTATGCGTCAAAAATTAATGCCAATAAAATGCTAATTAACACTTTTGTTTGACCATGTAACTTATCAAAACAACTGTGAATAAAAAAATTAACATTCCTTGCCATTATAAAAAAAAACAAAAAAAAAACAAAAAACGTATTAGTTTACACATTTGCCACCAAAAAAGATGCGCAATTATGATTAAAAAACAAAAAAAAAAAAAATTTTAATTTAAAAAAAAAATAAACAAAAATTGTTCATTCTATTGTATTGTCGTCAGTCGAAACAGATTGGATCAGATCAGATCAGATCAGATTAGATCGAGAACATAATCTTTAACAAAAAAATGATAAATATCAGTAAATTAAAAATTTATAAAAAAAAAAAAAAAATTTTTCTGTTTTAATGACATGAGAAAGGTTCGTGTTCACTTGTGCTATAATCATAATAACAATACATAGAATTTTCAATAATAATATTATGTATATGTATATATGAAAGCAAAGCACGCATATTTAAAGTGTGTTAACTGAAAAAAAAAAATGCCAGGTTCTAAAAATTTAAAAAAAAAAATTCTTTAATATGAAGGGGTAAATATTTTTTATTTTTTTTATTTTTTCCATAAAATCAATGGTGGTGCTGCTCTAAATATCAAAAAATTTTATGATGTCAACAAATAAGTTATGATACTGATCTGTTTTATATAAACATACATACATACATACGTACAAACAGATTTGTAATGTAATACCTACATTAATAATGTATAATAGAGGGTGCATATCATTATTATTAAAATAAAATAACACATGGTTCTTTGATCAATTCTTTAGTTGGCCGATGCATCTTAAAATTAAATTTTTAAAATAAAAATGCGAAGAAGAAAAAAATTCATTGAAAAAGGGTGCACAATATCTGAAGATTTGTAGGGAATCAATTACAAAACAGAAATTAAAAAACGCACAGGTTGATATTTATAAAATAAAATCTAAAAACCAGGTAAACATTTCAAGTGCTTTACTATACAAAACAAAAAAAAAAATAAGGGAAACCTTTAATTTAAAATATTTCTCACGATATGATTTACTGAACATTTTGTATATTTAAACTTAAATATCTCTTCTAGATAATTCCTAGTGAGATAATTAGATTGACAGAATATTAAATTAAAAAAAAATGGGTTGTTTTTTTTGTTCTTGGATCCAGATCATGTCGATTTAATTTTGAAAATTTTGTAAATAATAACCATCATTTTATATGCTTAGATGAACTAATTGTTATGTATATGTATAAGAATTTATTTAATAGAAGAATATCCAAACAAAAAAAGGCTTTTAATGATAGTTTTTTTTTTTTTTCTGAACACGAAATATTTGAATTCCCATGGAGTTTAATTTGGGAAAATGAACACCATCAATAACAAATCTTTGAACTCAAATAGTGTCCCAAACAAATCAAAATTGAAAAAAAAAGAAGAAGAAAACATTGCGCTTTTTTAAAATTTAACAAAAAGTTGGCTCCACGAAGTGAAAATTCATTTTGAAATTTTTAATCCAATTATCTTTTTAAACCATTTTAAATGGGAGACCACCGAATCCCAAAAAAAAAAATATCTCAATATTTTAGATATTTTATATTTTAGGATTTTAAGTTGCTTACGTAATCAGGATTTCCTCCTTTTGCAAGAAATTTTATTACATAGAAAAACAATTAAAATGTGGATTACTTTTTACTAGGATTTTTTCTTTATTGAAATTTTATAGATATCATTCAGATTTTTTTGAGGATATTTTAAGGAGATTTTGAAACGAAACGATTTTGTTTTTATTTTTGGGAATTTGAGTTTAGGATTTTCGGTTTTGGGTTTTCGAATCTAACCTATTTTAAATTGATCCTTCTCATTTCTTCCGTTATGATTTTTTTATTTATTTTAATCTTCTCCTTTTCCTTTTCGGCACAATCGCATAAATTCCTGCGAAAAAAAAAAAACGCACCACTGCCGTGAAAAAAAACGCGTCCATCTGCGGAAGACTTAATTTATTATAAAAATTTATTATAATATGTTAAAATGTTTCATGTTAAAGATGATATTATAAATGTATTTGTTTTATCATTGTAAATTTATTTGTTTTAGAGCAAAAATTATTAATAAAAAAATAACATGACAATAATGACGTCAATTTGCTATTTAAAGCACACGTGTTGAAAACTTACAAATTGTTTCTTACATTCTTTCTGTTCTTTTTTGATAATTTATTTGTTTCTTAATAATTTCAAAGAGATTAAAAATTGCTTATTAGAATTTTAGTAATTTATTATTAAATTGATAACATAATTAATTGAAATGGAATTTCCAATTTCATATCGATATTTATATAAAAATTATATTAATCATCATTAAATAAATATTTTGCGGCCTCGATGGTCTAGTGGTCAAGAGCGTATGAAATACGTTGCAAGTATTTCTCGTTATAAATACCGAGGGAGTGTGAGTTTGATTCCCATACACGTTGTAAGAATAATTCCCCATAACGATATTTACAGCCACGCCTGAAAAGGAAAGCCTATGTAATTTCCTTGTTATATTTATGTGGCAGGGAAATACACTAAAAAGAAAAAATAAATATTTAAATAAATAAATAATCGATAGTTTTTATAGAAAAAAATATTTTTTTAAGTAAATTTTTTTTTTTTCAAAAATTCAAATTTTAACTTACATAATATGACGCCTTTCCTAAAAATAAAATAAGTATAATATAAAATCCCATTGGCCATTAAAACATTCTTGAACTGTGATTCCTGATTTATTTTGCATAAAAATTTGTAAAAATCTTCGCAAAACCTTTTAGATAAATTTCCAAATCTGAAAATACAATACCAAACGATAAGAAATTTTAAGCTTTATAAATCAATATCAGAATTATACAATATATTTTGCAATTTAGTATTTATGGGAAATGCTGTGGGAAACAAAAAATTTGGAACGATTTTCCTCCCCTCATATCTCCGCAATGCTTTTAGATAGAAACTTAAAAATTTGAGAACAGAAAGATTCTTCATCTATTAGCATAACTTTCCACAGAATTTATTTGTACCACCCTCTTTAAAAGCTGTTTAGTTTGAAAAATTGAAAATTTGTTATTTTTAGACACTTTTTAGGCAGTTGTACAAACCTCCAGCATGATATTTTTACATGTTTTAGCACCATTTTATGGTGGTTTCCTTAAATTTAAAGAAAGTGTCCCTTTCTTATGTTTCACAAATTTTTCTAACAAATAAAATTCTAAGAAAATTTATAGATTTTTTTGTAAAAGTAATTTAATCTTTGATTTTTACAAGCTATACCCAAAACTGGTAAAAATTAAGAAATTTGATATTTTACAGATCGTCGACAAATTAACAGTAGTTTAGAATATTTTAGAAATAATATGTAATATAAAAATAAATTAGAGATGATTATAGGACATTTAAATATGTCCAATAATAATTTAATTTTCTCCTATTCTCTACCCCTGCTTCCTAGCCAATATACTGCATTAGCAATTAGGGACTTCATATTTTAATTCAATTATTTATTATTTTATTTACAGTGATAGTAGGATTGTCTTCAATTATTACTTTATGCAGGAAGATTTAATATATGTATCTACTAAATATTGTTATTTGTTGATGGCTATCGTCACTGATAGCAAAATAGTAATAATAATAGAAGGATTCATTGTTCCCTTACAGCTCCACTTCCAATTAAATGTTTCCGCATTCTTCTCCTATTCTCTCCTGTCGCTACTTCCTAGCTAATATAATGCGTTAGCAGTTAGGGATTTCATCCCATTATATTGGTTAAAAGGGAAAGTGGGTTTAGCCAGTAAGAATCTGAAACCACCAAATGGATATTATTGGCGTCTTTGGAAAGTTCTCACTTCCCTTAACAAAAAAAAAAATCTAATATAACAAATTCAAAATTAAAGTTTTTTTTCAAAATTAGAAATTTTCAAAAAAAATTTTTGACATCACACTAAAAGCAGATTAATTGAGAATTAGGTTACATTTTATGAACTATTAAAACTGTTTAAAATTTTTTTATTATTATTATTTTTTTTGTTTTTTTTTATAGTTTAAAATTTTAATAATAAATGGAATAACTAAGATCAAAAAACTGAATTAAGCTATAAATTTATTGTTTCAGTAATAACATTGATTTTTATATAATGGCATAACTAACTCCCGCTGAGATTTTGTAATATTGTCTTGGCACGCATAAATTCCACTATCGAATAACAAAACAATCATTTGTTTTAAAATTCTTTTGTTCTTTTATCATAAATCATGTTTTGTTTTTTTCTTTTTTTTTTTTTTTTTTTTTTTTTTGTTTAACAAATCTTCTTCTTTTAATTTTTTTGAGGTTAAGAATTTCGTATTGTTTGCCACAAATATAAAAATAAAAAAATGAATACAAAATACAAAAATAAAATACTACTTCCCATCATCGATGATTCTTTGTATAATCTTTAGGTTATTGTTCAGTTCTATTACCATTACCACCAAAAAACAAAAAAAGAAAAACAGTACTTTTTAAAGTGAATTCTAATTTTGTGTCTTGTTTTTCAATTTCCACTATTTTTTGACTGTTTTTTTTTTTTTTTTTTACTTTTTTTTCTTTTTGGTTTAGTGTCAACAAAATTTTTAAAATTTCATCAACATCGTAACAATCATTATTGTAGGTCAGTGATTTGTTTTTTTTTTTTTTTTTTGTAATCTTTTAGTTAAAGAGACGACAAATTGCTGATTGTCTTGTTATGCGGATAATTATCGCGGATCTTTAAAGTTTGTTTTAGGTTTGGTTATTTTTCTCTTGTATTTTTGTTTTTTTTTTTTTTTTTGTTTTGTGTTGTTAATTCTGTCTTTTTTACACAATTTTAAAGTTAAGAATTTATCATTTTGTGAAACAATGTGATTTGTATTCAATGAGTGTTCAAATGTTTGAAAAATGTTCGTACACGGGTACAATATAAAATATAACCTTATTTTTATTTTTATTAGTTTTTATTTTATTTTTTTTTTTTGCACCTACACATAACCTTTTGAACTGTTAAAGATAATAATGTATCTGTTATTATCATATTTAATGATAGAAATTTAAAATTTTATTGAATTGGTCTATTGTATAATTTATCAATATACTCTACCAATATTCTTTTAATTACACTGTCTATCTAATAAACAGTGAGTTTCGTTTAGAATTTCTTAAAAATTTATTAACTATATGAAAACGGTAAAATTTTTACAAAAAAGATTAAGATTGTGAAAAATATTTAAAAACCACCAGCTTAAATATAATTTGAACGTTGTTGGGAAAAAAAAGAACTGAGAATGTATCAGATCAACTTCTTTAATCAGAATGTATTTAAAATTAGAAAAAAAGTGCACCTAATCTAGAATAATATTTTATCATAGAATCTAAGTTATATTATACATTCTTAAAAATGTTAGTTTAATAGCAAATTTAGTATGATCTTAAAATGAGATCAGCGGAAAGCTTTTAGTCTGTTAAATAGATTAGAATAAGAATTGAAACATTGAATTGATTTGAAACTCGGAGTTCGCACATTCAACTGATATTCAAAATATGGCTTAAAATTGATCTAAAATTTAATATCACAGATTAAAGTTGTTTAAATGGGAGCGCCACGAAATCCAAAAAAAAACGCCAAATGCCAAAATTCCAAATTCCAAAATGCCAAAGTAGTTTTGATATTATAGTTCGTTTTAAATTTAGAGTTGGATTCAAAATCAGGATTGCCGCTTTTTCCAGAATATGTATACATATTATGTATATGCCACATTCTGAATTAGGAAGGATTTTATAGTTGGATACAAAATCAGGGTTGCAGTAATTTGTTTAGCGGGGGTTTGTATTATAGTTCGTTCCAGAAACATATTTTTAAAGTTTATTTTTTTTCAAATATGTATGTATAAAAAATATAATTACTGGTGATTTTAGAATTGAATACAAAATCAGAGTTTAAATAATTTGTTTAGCGACGGTTTGGGGCGGAAACCCCCACTACTCTAAATGTCTTGTTGTTAAAATGTATGTAAAAAAAAATAATTAAAAATAATTTTAGAGTTGGTTCCAAAATCAGGGTCTCTGTAATTTGTTTAGCGGAGGTTTCGGAGCGGCAGCCACAATTTTTTCTTTTTAAATCATCCTTTTCAAAATAAATAATTTTAATTCAAGCTTTTATTTATTTTCAAGTTTTTTTTTCAAGATGTTTTTTTTCAGGTTTTAGTTTTTCAAGATTTTTTTTTGTCAAGATTATTTTTGTTCCAGATTTTTTTTTCGGGATATCGATGAGGATCCAATCGACCCACATCAGAAATAAAAAAATTCTAAATGAATTACGATAACGGTTTGGCATTTTGGTATTTGGGATTTTGGAATTTTGGGATTTTGGAGTATAGGGATTTTGAATTTTGGGATTTTGTATTTGGGATTTTATATTTGAGTATTTCGTGGCCAACCCGTTTAAACACTGTCTTTAAACAGGAACTAAAAACTAAGATCAAAATTTACTGTCTATGAATACATCTCTAGAGATTTATAACAGTATTTGATTGCAACAGCATATACGATGTTTTCTAATCTACAAAAGGAATAGTAAAAATTATATTATAATGGATATATCTAGTATCTGTAAAATTTTATAAACTGTATAATACTCTCTATGAAATTTCGCCAAATACTTTTTTCAGATCTCCCGCTAAATTTTCCTATAGTTTAAGGGAATTTATGTATGTTCTGTACAATAAACTTGAGTAAAATAATTTTAAAAAATTATTTATTCGATGAATTTTTTTCATATATAATTCAAAAATAATTTGTGTGATTTATTTTGTAGGCCAAAATATGCAAAATTAACAATAGATACAAAAAAAAAAGAAAAAAAAACCATCTTTTACAAATTTGTTAAACAAACATAAGGAAAGACATGAAGTCTTCAAAGGAAGCTTTTTTTTTTTTTATCTAAACATATTTGTAATCTATTTGTTATTCTATTCTTATATGCACGTCAAATCATATGTTAAAAAATAAAAAAAAAAAGCAAAAAAAAAAAACTAAAACAATATATGAATGTGAATCTTTATATTTATAGTAAATATCTTAAAGATTCTAAAATAAGTATAGTATGTGTATATAAATTTATCGTATAGCGAAAAGAATAATAAAAACAAAAAAATATTTTTGCAAATAAATGGTTAAAGCAAATTATGGAATATAAAAAAAAATATATATACAGGGTGTGCCAAATTTTGTCTTCAATAATTCGACAGTGTTGTAAATACTGTAGTGGAACATAGATACCCCATACTTAAGTAACATTTTTGATATTATTCAGTAGGTTGTATTCAGTATAGATGCACTGTAGATTCAATTCAGGTCAAATTAAATACAAAACTATTCTGTGTAGATGGAAATCAAATTTTGGAGTGTACATCAAAAATAATTGGGGCCTAATATTTTATTTAATTGGATTGTATTTTAGAAAATATCAAATTAATTTCATTTAAGATTTAGATTTGTATACTATTGAAAACTGTTGAAATTTGTTTGTTACGTCTACATAAATCGATCCTTTAATAGTATGTAATAAACGTTTACCTAGCAAATTTTCCCCCATTACATATAAAAATTTGAATGTTTTTAGATTTCGTTAAACCTTTTTAATTTTAGTATAATCTATTCTTTATAGTTGGAAAATAAATTTAATAATTTCGAAGAAACAATTCAATTAAATATAATGTAATCTCTGTTGTGATGTAATCTCTTAATATCACAACATTTTTTTCCTAATTTCGATGTACTGAATACACTTTATAAGTATTAAAGCTAGAACTTGGGACACCCTGTAAATTAAATTATTATTATGTATAGATAAATAGAAAAACAAAAAATCTATTGACTGTGAAGAGGTTAAGTTACGATAAGCTAGGTTAAATGGTGGATTAAAATTTACCTTCATTTAAAAATTTGGATTTTGTTTTTTTTTTAAATAACAGAAAATCTATTAATATTTTTGATAAATACTTTGGGCAATCTCATAAACTACAGAATAATAAAATCATGAATGCCTACATCTTGAAATAAAGATATCCTATTATTTATTTTAAAGCTAAATATTTTGTTTATCTCGCCAGAACTTTCTAAAGATATATGTGAGGTTTCTTTTCTATGCCAATTAGTTCCATTCAGCTGAACAAATTATGATACTTTTATATATGTATAGTTCGCAGTTATAGATACTTATTAGGTATTTACAAAACTTAAAAATTATTGTGACTTCTATTATTACATATTGTAAATAGTAATTCTTTCATTTAATCTCTTCATTTTCTAATTTTTGTTTTAGAACTAAATTTTATTTATCTTCTTCCTCAGCTATTATTTTCTTTTGAATTTAGTAAGTACATGTCTCATATAATCCAATTCCTCTAATTTTTGTAAGTATTTGTCTCCGATTCGTTTACCTCCTTATGAAATAAGACTTTTTCCAATTAATATCAATTTCTTTCATTCACATCGACTAGTCGCAGACATTATGTTTGTTATGGTATCAAAAACTTATTCGCGGCGATATTATATTGCCAGATATTCGCGAATAAATCATATCTAGAGAAAATTCGAAAAATTTGAGATAAAACTTTTTCCTATTTCACTCATCAAAAGATTTTGGATAGTTTAATCTATTTTAGATGGTTTAATTCTATATAGGGATTTTTTTTCCCTTTAAGGGGAAAAAAAGCTATAAGAGACATCTTACTGTCTGAACATTTTGATTTAAATGTTAAAAAACTAACAACAAAACCAGACTTTACGCAAGCATGTGTATCAATAGTAATTAAAGCAAGTATTTTTAACTGTAAGCCTAAATTAAAAGTAAAAACTAACAAGACTAATAATATCATTTTCTAACCCACTAAGATCTAATGACCTCTGTAAATAATGACGTCAGTGATAGCTTTCAATGAATATTTAATTGATGCTTATATTAACCAAAGTGTCTAATATAAAAATGGACCCTGCAGATTGTTTTAAAATTCTTTGCGTTGATTTTGCAGTAATGATCAGAATGGATTCATATCTATGATGTTAGTATGTTTGCAAAAACCAATATGTGTAACAAACCTAATCAGAAAAAGAATATTGGATAATAGCTGAAATGTAATCATGGTTACATTATTCTAATAAAGGTTATTACTGAATTATTATTGCACTATTTCGATTAAATTAATTTTGTGAGTTTGTATTCTAAGTTTATATTCTTAAGTTTTTTTTCCTATAGTCCCAGTTTATGTATTTAGCCCTCTTTATTTCTATGTTTTAAAATCAAATAACTATTGGATCAGTTTCTCATACGACTCAATAAAATTCGAGTTAATTTCGACTATTTTAGTTTACATTATGTCAACGGTTTTATAAATGTACATTTACCGGTTTAATAAAGTACCGCTTATATATAGCAAGTAACACAAATTACAATTCTGAGTTAGAACATATATTATATTATTCAAAGAAAATTACGAAAACTATCAGTAAAAATAGTTGGACTTAAAAGTTTGAAGATTGTTCAGAAATTAAATATTTTGTTTTTTTCTTTGGTTTTTTGTTTCAAATTGAAAATTAATAATAAAATAGCAAATACGACAAACACAAAAAAAAAAAAAAAATCTTTTCAGCGGAAATTCCAACATATTTCCACATATTATTAGTTTTTCAAATAAAAATATTAACACCGTATGGAAAGGTGATGGCGGCATCGATAACACTAACAACAAAATAGATTTTTATTTGTTCATTTTTTTTTTTTTGTTAATTTTTAGTTTTAGTTACAACTTGTTTTTTAAATTAAAAACCATTCGTCTAAAATACTTTCGTATATTACACTTTCGTCTAATTTATTTTTAAAAGTATATTTTTTATATGGCTAAAGT
Organism: Poecilobothrus nobilitatus; assembly: GCA_947095535.1. Lineage (NCBI taxonomy): Eukaryota > Metazoa > Arthropoda > Insecta > Diptera > Dolichopodidae > Poecilobothrus > Poecilobothrus nobilitatus. Next base: position 258,442,039 of record OX352774.1, on the reverse strand, counting down.
AAAAAAGATCATCTAAGCATGTAATAGATTCAATTGGTATATCGCATATACCTTTATTTCCTTCAAGTTATTTTATTTTTTAAATTTGGAATATCATGAATACTCTCTTGCCAACAAATTTAAAAGGATTCTGCTAAATTGAAATGAATACAACAATTTTAAGGCAACGGTCGTAATGATAAGAGAGGCTTTGATTTAAAACACATGTTCATAATCTTATTGTTAATCAATTATTGCATGATATCCTATTAAATATTTATCTTATTTTGTAAATTATATTTGAAATCTTCCTCAATATCAATTAAATTCGGGTTTTAATCGTACTTTCATTCAGAATTGAAATCCATTTATGTTAGATTCATATTTAACCACACTTTTTTTTTTTTGTTCCGTAATTAATTTCTTTGGATAAACTTTTAAATGCATCCCCTAAAGTAATTTATTAACGGTTCATGCATTTCAATAGCATTTTATATTTTCCATATTTTTTTTTTTAATTGTGTAACATATCTAAACATCACCTAAAAGTTGCTACAAACAGTTATTTTGTTCATATAAATTCAACTCTTTGGATAATGTCTAAAATTAAAACAGAATAAATCATAAAATTAGCAATACTTGAAAAAATCTTAAATGCATTCTGAATGTTAAATAATGATGCTAACATCTTTCTTTCATTTTTAATTGGCAAAAAAACAAAGAAGGCGGCACGAATCTCTAGTGAATATGTAAAAAAATAAATCTATGGCAATATATTTTTATAGTCAAAGAAGCTTTCGGTTATTTGATGCGTTTGAATGACCAAAAAAAAAAAAAAACAAACAAAAAGTCCAACATTTCCTAAAATACAAATCCCTATAGATAAAAATAAATAAAGTGATTTTTTTTTTCTTTTTCGTTAAATATAGAGTTAGGTTTATGGACAAAATACCCAATATACTCGTATATACGTATATAGAAATATTCATATAATAGGCAAATGAAAAATTGCGAGTGTAATTGCAAAAGACTCAGTTAAAAATCGTGAAAACATTTTTGTTTTTTTTTTTTTGTTTGTTGTGCAAAATAAAATTTAGTTTTTCCTGATCATTTTCACGCTCAGATCTATTTCATGGTATCATTAAAAGAGTTTTAATGTACTAAATTGAAAAAAAAAAAAAAATCTGTAAGATATAATTTCAGGTAATTAAGTAATAGGAACAATAAACCAGGAAAAAATTTCTTTTATATAGGAAAAAAAAATTTAATTATTTAGATTTTTTTTTTTTAATAAATTGGATTTAATTTAGATTTTAAAGCAACAAAAAAAAAAAAAAAATAACTAATAAACATTTTAAGACCGGAACATAATTAAATTTAAACCATTTTCAATTTTAGAATTATGTACTATAAAAAAAAAAAAAGTTTTGAATTATTTTATAATTTTAAATAGTTTCATGTTGTTTTTATTTTTTAACTGTTGGTATCAATTCTTAGGAAGCAATAAAAAAATGTATTTTATACCTTCACATTCTTATGCTTATTAGCTATGATAAAAAAAGTATTTTAGAAATGGTAGTTTTCAATCTACATTTTTATTGTTTTCGTTTCTAACACAACATTTAAAACATAAAAATTTATAGAAATTTCTTCGTTTTTTTTTTGTCATATTTAATCCTATTGGGAATATGTTCGGATTTGCTTCGTATATCATTAATTAGTCTGTTAATAGGTTACCATCAAATGACTAGGATAATTTTTAGGGCATTATTTTCATATTAGAAAATAAGAGCCTGATTTTATATTTTAATTTTTGGAAGACTTCATTTTGTTCTTCATTTGTTTTCAATTGAAATTTAAAAATCATCAATTAAATATTTAAATCTTACTCCTTCCAAAATAACCAATATGTCATAAAGTTTTTAGGACATTTCCAAAAAAATTTTGAAAAAATGTGCCTATTAGTTTCACTCTGTCCGCCCGTCCGTCTGTTTACAAAACTTCTACACCGTTAAAGACAGAGAAAAAAAATTTTAACCATAAATAGGTCTAATAAAACAAAATAATTTTGTGGAACAACTTTTTAATGTAGCCCCATTCACCAGGGAACTACAGCCCCTCAAACCAAATTTTGCATGATTTTTCTACCTTTATAACTCTGGTACGCTTTTAGGGCTTGTAATTTTGAGGCAAGGAAGAACTTTTATAATTAGAATAGGTTTTCTCAGAAAATTTACCACCCCCTCTTTATGAGCTATTAGGTCTCAAAAATTGAAAATTTGCTATTTTTAAACACCTGTAACTTAGGCACCTGTATACGTTTTTCTTCGGCAAGACAAAAAAATTAAAGCTTCAGTAAAATAATAGGTTATAAAAAAGACTTTCCAAACAATATGTTATATGGTCTTTAATACCAATGTAAAGCTTAAATAGGCTTTTGGAAAAACTAAAAAAAAAACAAAAAAAGAACAAAAAAACAATTATTTTTTTTGTTTTTTTGTAGTCCATTCCCCAGCCACATAAATGTGACAAAAAAAATTTCACAAGTCTTTCCTTTTCAGACGTGGCTGTAAATGTCATAAGGAGGTATAATTCTTAAGATGTGTGTGGAATACGAACACCACACTCCCTTGGTGTTTACAGCATAGTTTATACGCTTTTACCCACTAGATCACCGAGGCCTCAAGGAATAATTTATATTTTTATATTAATATCCTACTTTTAAGATTAATATAATTCTTTGATATCCATGTATAATTAATGTCATCAATTTATTCACTAAATTAATTGATGATATGAAATTTTTGATAATATATATTTTAAAATAAAATTAAATAATACAATGTCGATACAGAATCACTTAATTTTTGAATCCTATATTTAAAATGTAATCATATTAATTTTATAAAAAAAAAAAAAAAACACAATCCTAATTTTAAATCTTTAAAAACTTCAAATGAACCTTCAAATTTTTGATAGGTATTTCCGTTTTAATTTAAGGAATTTTTATTTTTTTTTTTTTTCTAGTTTTAGAATAAATTTCCTCCAGACAATTTGTGCTAATTTTATTCTGCAACAATTTTAAAATAAAAAATAATGGGTTTTCTTTTATTTATTTTTTATTACTTTTTTTTTTTTTATTATATTTATAAATTGTCCTTGTCCTTAGGCGTGGTAAAACATTCGCTATAAAAAAAAAAAAAAATTACTCGAAAAAAAAAAACATAAATTCTTACTAATTTAAATTTCCAAAAAACAGTAAAAAATAAAAACCTAAAAACATAAAATGTTTCTAAAAAAAAAAAAAATGTACGTATATGTATATATAAAGTTCTGTGATTGAAGTGATGTTGTTGTTACCACATTTGCAAAATTTTACAAATTAAAATTATCATTTTACGTTTTGTTTTTTTTTTTGTTTTATTTTGGTTAGATTTCTCAGAACTGAAATCAAGGATTCTAAGGTAATTATAAAACAAAAAAAAAAAAAAACTTAACTCTAGGATATAATCTAAAAATATAACCGAAAAAAAAAAATAATAATACCTTAGAAACTTACCCCATTTTGAATCCTATACCCCAGCTTTATTTTTTATTTATCAATTTTTTATTACTTAATATGATCAGCATGATCAGCATGAGAGAGCATCTGATTTAGCATTTTTTAATATAATTTCTTTAAGGGAAAGTAAATTTTATTACTACAGTAATTACATTTGTTTTTTATTTTGAATACCCCTATTTGTGTGATCATCACGTTCTTTCAAAAAATTGTTTTCAAATTGTTTATCGTTTTGATAATAATCTTCAAGATAATAACCTTCAAGCGACAGTTCTTTTCAATACAAAAATAACTTCCGTTCAGGAATTTTTGAAATATTAATTTCTGAAAAAGTTTTACATTGATGTGGCAGATCAGTGCATACTATTTTATTTATAAACTAAACTGTTCTTTCTTCTTTATTTTCTACCTGTTGACATAAGGTTATATATTACAGATGACAGCTGTCAACTATATAGAGTTTATTTCTTAAATGTCAGAATGAAAAAATCCAAATCTCAAAAAAGAAACTCTCAAGATTTTTGATCATGACTGAAATATGTTAAAAGAATTACATAAAAATATAATCCTATATAAACCTTAGATGATTTACTTTCCTATCGAAAGTTAAGGTTTATAATAACCCTTTAAAATGTATTTCCTCCTTACTATATTTTAAAATTTAAATTCAAACAATTTGTTTTTTTTTTGTTTTTTTGAAAAAAAAGTAAAAATATATTTCAAAAATTTTGAAAACTAAATTTATTCTGACCTCACCAAAAAATATTTTGTTTTTGTTTCATTCTATTTCTAGAAATCACATAAACCTAAATTAAAATGCCAAAAAAAAAATAAAAAAAACATTTAAAAAGACCTTGATGTTCTTAACGACGACATCATCTGCCAAAATTGAACAAAAAATAAAAAAATATTAAAACCTAAATAAAAGGAAAAAACAATTTGTACTTCGTCCATATCTTTTCAACTTTAAACTTTTTTTTTTTATCTCTTATTCTAATAGCCAAGCTGTTGTAGTTTACAGATCTGATCTTGTGAGTTGTACTTTCTTTAATATGAAACTAAAATTATTTTTTAATTATAGTTCTCCTCTAGACTTATTTGTATGTATACAGCTTCCGTTGTTCGCGAAAAGGACTTCCGGTTATAAGATGTAGTAATTCTTATTCTCAAATTTATGTTTATGTTATTCGATTCGTTATTATATTTGTTATTTACTCGTATTTTAAAAGGAATCAATATAACAAGCTTTTAAGATGATTGCTGGGCAAAAACTAATAGGGACAACATTATCTTTTCCTAGATTTTTAATAATAATTCAAACTATTTGGGTTGTTGAAAGAATTCTGAAACTATCATAAATATGCATATTTTAGAAATATTACACATTTAATTATTTTTCAGCTTTACTTTATGTTAAAGCTTCTTTACAAGCTGTAGTGATTTGATGCTCAAAATAGATTGCAAATTAGATTTAATTTAATGTAAAAGATTTAAAAAGAATAGTGAAAAATATCAAAATTCATATGCCGAATTAAATCTTTCCTCCTTTCAATTAAATTTAATTTTATTTTGGTCCAGAGTTGTCTCTATGTAATTAAAACAAAATTATATTTTCGGTTCCCAAAAGTATGTAGAACAAAAGATGATGAAGTCAAATTCTTAAAGTCATTTTTTTTTTAACGATTACAATACTTTTTTTTTAATACAGCTTATACGAGAATGTATGAAGACAAGGCAGTATGCATGAATAGAGGTTTTTAAAGAACACATTTTCAAAAATACAATAAAAACTCTGTTCTTTTGCACCAAAATCTTTTAATTATTGTTTAGAATAAAAAAAAATAGAAAGAGATAGAAAAGCTGTTAACACATAATATAAAAATATAATATTAGTGTTTTAGTTTTGGTCTTATTTTAAACAACTTTACACACCCACAGCTCTTAAACAGATTGTGTTGTTATATAGCTGTGAAGGTGTTGGGTTATATCCCTTCCTCCTTTAATTTCACATAACTGTAATTTACGTATTAAATTTCAAAAAAGTAAATTATTTTGATTTTAAAGCATAAAATCATTTCTTTCCTTTGACGTTTTTATATTATATAGCAGAATTTGAGATATAAAAATTTGAATATGAGACGTTCCGTTCTCCAAACTTACAGATGCTGTATATTATAGCTTCGTAACAACTGAATTTTTATAAAAAAAATCAGTTCTTCTCCAAAATTTATTTTTTAATGATATTCATGGTTAAAATTTCATTACTCTGTCCTAAACAATGCGCAGACGTATTGTAAACAGATAGGCCGACGGACGGATAAATAGAATGAAAGTAAATTCTTTAAAAAAATGTGCTAAAAAAAAACTAACCACAACAAAATATGAGTTTTTGGAATTTTTTTTTTTTTTCATTTCTGGAATATTTTGGTCACAGTTCAGTTTGTAAATTGCGTGTATTTTGATCCTGGTTTTTGGTTTTTTTTTTCTTTTTTATTTAAACACTGTCCTAATTTTTTTATTGTATTGTATTGCATATGAAGATGAAGCGAAAAAAACAAAAGTCTAAAAATAAAATAAATGAAAACCAAATGACTTCCATTTAATAAAAGATGGTCATCATCAATAAATTAATTTGAAAAAAGGCATCTATAAAAAAAATAAAAAATAAAAAGAAAACAAAAACAAAAACACCACTCTAAGGCAGGTTTCATTTTAATTTTAACCCTCGAGGTCAATTTTTTTTTTTTTTTCATTTTTTATGCTTTTATTTTGATTCCTTTTGCGAAAAACGTTAGTTGCATTTTTTTTTTTTTTTTTGTTAGTTACAAAGTAAAAAAAAAAAGAAAAAAAAATCAAAACAAATAAGAAAATCAACAATTTTTAGCTTCTGTATAATAAGTATATTTTAAAACATGCATAAATTTAGATTTTTACAAAATAATTGTAGGTTTCATACATTCTGGCATACCAATTTTAAAACAAAGTACATAATATTGTATGGGAAAGAGAAAAAGATTTAATACATACAGTATAGAATTTAAAAAAAAAAAAAAAAACAAAAAAAATAAAAATAAAAAAAACTTGGAACCCAAGAATTAAATTGTATCTTTCTTGTTCAATTTCTATTATTAATATTTTTTCTTTCTTGTCATTTCTGTCAAATATCTGTCATAATTTATCGCAATAGTATAGAAACAAACCAAATGAAATTGTTTTTTTTTTTTTTTATAGTATATCATATTTTTTGAAATATGTAGTAAAAATTTTGCAACTTACAATGGAAGTTTTATTTTTTAAATACACCTCGGAACATTCCTTAATCTCGTCTTTACATCGTCTCTTGCTAAAAAAAAAAAAAACCTAGTTTATTAAAGAGATTTATCTGACTACAATAACCGAAAATTATTCTGGTATATTTCATATCAGAATTCTAATAGCATAGAGATTTGATGTTATTATACGAAATTCCAAAAAAAAAAAACCCTTAATCCTGTAATCTATAATCACATTTAAAGTTATCAATATAATTAAAATTTGAATGTAAGTAGAGAATAAAAATATATAATAAAGATTTTTCAAAATTATTTTTAAAGTAGCACTAATTAATTCATTTTATTAAAATTATTCAATTTTATCAATAATTTGTCATCATCATTAATGATCTTTAGGAAATCTTCTACAAGAATATTCAGATTGTAAATATTAAATAAATGTCTTCCACATTTCGTTCAAGGACAATCTTCACGTTGAAATAGGTAAACCAAGATTAAAGATGATACTTTTAAAATAATTTTAGAAGTTATCATTTACACACATTCTGTATATATATACAATACTGTATATATTAAAAATATATCTGGGGCTATAGCTGCCCGGTGGCTAAGAGCGTATAAAATACACTGAAAATACCGAGGTAGTTCGAATCCCATACATGTCGTAAGAAAATTTCCCCCTTACGACATTTGCAGCTACACTCTTACTAAGCAGAAGATATGTGAATGAAAGCTATGTTATTTCCTTATCACATTTAGGTGGCAGGGGAATAAACTAAAAAAAAATTATTTACCTGTCATAATATCATCTAGAATCAATAATAAAACTAAAATTCATATTTATAAGTACATATTAGACTTTGAAAATCCAAACTTATTATATAAAACCAAACTTTCTAAACATTTCAAAATATTAAAATCTTTTAATTTTTTGTCATCCATTTGTGTTCTTTTCACAAAACAAAAAATAAAAACTAAAATTATTATCAGAAACAAATTAATTTTATTTAATTTTAGTCTTTATAAGTATTATAAACATTATTACATATAAACATGAAAAGAAAAATCGGCCAAAAAAACTTTTGACTGACTTTTCTGTTTTTTTTTTTTTTTTTGGTGTATTCATCAGTCATTTTTGACACGCAAACTTAAAATTAGTGAAATTTGAAGGAACAAAAATTTATTTTAAATTGAGGAATTTTTTAAATACATTATAACTTTATATTGTATAACCTGGTATAACTATAAACTGATCAAATAACGATGTCTTGTTTAAATTTTAGATGTAGGAAGTATCTATAGGTACCATAATTATTATAATTTCTTGTTTATTTTTCATGTTAATTTTCAATTAGGTGAAACAACATTCTCTCAAAAAAAAAAATGTATCCATACATTTTATAAAATTGGCTAAAAAACGCAATCTGAATCCTTTATAGAAAATTGATGTACTAATCGAATTAAAATCTGTACACTTGTCAGCATTACCACCAACAAAAAATAAATGTTTCTATTTCAGTAAAACAAATTTTTGCAATTTCAATATATTTACAAGGATCCTAAGTGTCCTACTACTATATCAAATTAAATTAAAAGCAAAGCAGACAATCATAAAATTTGTTTAATGTGACTCATGAAGTAGTGGTTAAGAAACTGTCTTTTCTATCGGAGAGGATTTAAGTTCAAACCTCTGTCATATTAGAAGATCATCAAACCTCTGTCATATAGGAAGATAGATAGATAGAAAGAGAACATATATGTAATATGTACTTTTATATCGTAATTATAATAAAAATATTATTAGTCGCTACAATGAGAAGGTGTTATATACTACTGCATTGTGTAACTTACTGATAACTTCGTCAATGTTAGCAAAATAAAGTAATAATAATTTCTTGGATTTATTGTTCCCATTAAATTCCACTCCTCAATTCAAAGTTATCCAATCCATTTCAGCTCCCTATCCAATATACTGCATGTGCAGTTAAAAATTTTATCCCATTATATGGACAAAAAAGGCGTAAATGGATTTTTTCAATAAAATCAGATATTAATAAGAGGATATTCTGATATATTTCGAAGATTCTTACCTGTGCTTAGGAAAAAAAAAATTAAAGCTTTATCATGAGATTAAAACGTACAAGGCTGTACAATCTTTTATAAATCCATAACTCAACAAAAAATCAGAGGATATCTGTTGCAGTTACGATTTTTTTTTTTTTCTTTCTTGCCACTCCTATAAGGATCATAGGGCATCGACTAAGGCATTTATTATTCATACTTGACTAAGCTTCAGTACCTGGAATCATTATTTCACAAAGCCGTTAATTACTCGGCTGTAGTTGCAGTTAGAATGATTAATCTATAAACTATAACTAGTTTTAGTTTTTGCAACAGTAGGTGGTTTTAGTATTTTTACCTTTTAAATTCAAATAAAAAAAAAAATCGGAATGTATACATGTTTTGTGGACAGCTATCTTTAATTAAATTAAAGCAAAAAAAGGAAGGGCATTAAAAAAAAAAAAAAATAATTCCTAAAATTAATTTTTAAATTTTATATAAATTTTGGTTTTTTTTTTAATGATTTTTTTTTATCAGAACATTCAAAAACTACATCATCATCATCATCATCAAAACAATTTCTAATTAATTCTTCCAGAAACTGACCACAAATAAATAAAAAAATGGTATATTTTGATGTGGGTTTTCACAAAACAATTCTATCAAACTTCATTCAAGATTTAATTTTTTCATCAAATTTAAGATATACATATATATATATATATATATGTATATATATAATTTATAAATATATATAATTTATATATATATTTAAAATTAGATTTTTTGTTTTTTTTTTGTCCAAAGTTGAACCGGACATTCCAAATTATCTTTATTTAATTCATCAAAACTGATTTCATGATATTTTCAAAATTTTTATATAAGTATGTATATATTTATATGCAAGAATCACATCTTGATTATCCTTGATCCCTATAATTAAGATTATATTATTTGTTAAGAGAATTTTCTTGGAAGTTTAATTTACGGAAATAAGCATTGTTTTAAATTTATTTAAATTTTTAGTAATGAAAATCTATTTAAGTAAGTGGAAAATTAATTGATATATTGAAGATTCTTTTTTTTTTTTTTTTTTGTTTCGGAGTTAGACAAATTCTATGTAAGAACTCACAAAAACAAAAAAATATAAAATTATTAAAATCAATAATCGATCAAATTTTATGTGACCTCAATGTTAGATTAAAATTAATTTTAGGCGTAGCCGAACCAATTTAATTTTATTTATTAAGTCGGTTCGGCTTTTAATTTCTTATATTTTCTTTAAATTAATAAATCGACAACTACTCACGAATAAGAAAAAAAAAATAGAAGTTTGTCATATACCGCGAAAATAATTATCTTCTTCTACTTCCTTTAATCGCTATTGAACCGTTTAAAATTACAGTTTCCCATTTAAATTTTCCATTAAAAAATAAAAAATTAATAAAAATTATACTTATCTAATATGTAAGCATAGATGTCTACCACAAAAACGTCTCTAATTCTTATTTAAATTTAAAAAAATAATAAAAATTCATTTTTTGCAGCAACTTTAATCAATTCTTTTAGAGCATAGAGTGGAAACAAAGTTTCACAATCTCTTCTATCTTGTTTCACAGTTTCCTAATATGTCGTTCTTTACTTTTGGAATTTAATTCATTAGTCTTATAATTGATATCCTAGATTTCCTTAGATTCCAGGAATTTTACAGATTCCAAATTTGGTTATATGGTCCATTGCAATTTCTTACTTTAACAAACTATTATTCATTTTAAATCCACCTCCAAAAATTGTTATTTTCTTTATACTCACATGTCATTAGTAACTATAATGACAGAAAAGACAATTGAAATTCAGAATTTGATTTAATTTTTTTCTTTCTTACAATTAAAATTAAAAATAATGCATCTCTTAAATTTTTTTTTAAAATATATTTTATATTATCCCTTTATTTAACCCTTGAAAACCTCAAAGGTATTAATTAGTTTATAATGAATTTTATAAGGAAATTTTTATTTTGCAATAGATACAATTACACATACATGTAAACTTAAGTATACTGTTGGAAAAAGAATATTTAAGTATGATGTTAGAGAAAATCAAAAGTTTATTTTTTATATTACCATACACTTCTGTAACTGTTCTAATTTCCTTACTCTACTGTACATTTAAGTTATTAAATTTTGTGTACAATTTTCGAGGTAGACCAAACTGTAACCTACTACTACAGTTCGGTCTACATGAGAAGAATGGATTTAGTAATTAAAACTTGAATTGATAATATTATATTTAATTGAATTGATAATATTATATTTAATTTAATATATCTTTCCGTCCAAAATTTCTTTCAGCACGTCGAAAAGAGTTAAGATAGAAATTAATAAAACTTACAAATTATATCATATTTTCCAAAAATAACCTTTAATTTTGTTAGTAAACCGCACGACAACGAAAAAAAATAAAGAAAAGAGAAAAGTTTTATCATTTTGTGCTCTACGTATTTAATTGTAGGGAAAAAAAAACCAAGGGATTATACTAATAATTTTCTAATAATTCTTCTTAAGTTATTTTTAACGGCGTCAAAACGTACAAGTCATAATCAACACGTCTGACCTTCTCGACTTTTCCTGTTTTTTTTTTTTAGTTTATTTTTTCTTCAGGTCAAAAATTTAACAATTAATATCTCCTTTGATCCATAAGCTATATAATTACTATGGTATTTCTTTTTTCCTTAATTTCTTACATAATCACATCTCTAATTAAAAAAGAAAAAAATCTAATAGAAAAATATTTAAAATGTAACCTCTCAACTCTATAATCAAAAATAAAAGCAACAATAATATAAGAAAAAAAAAATGAATCTATATTTTGAAATTCCTTCAATTCTTTTTTAAAACCTTCAAAAAAAAAAAAAACAATAAGAACAATAAAAATACCAAATTTCAAAAAGTGACTTGAAGACGCACATTAAAATTTAAAATGAAATTTCAATGGAAACTCTCGACTCCGATTTTGTCCCTTTAATCCAAAGATTTTTTCTTTTTCAAAGTGGGGAAGAAGAGGAAACAATTTTTTTATTTTTTTTTTTGATTGAAAGTTATCCCAAAACAACATCATTTTCAAAACAATACATAACATAACGACATCCCAAGGTGAGCACCTGAGACTTTGTGATAGAATAAAGTCGCGACCATTTGTAAAAAAAAAAACAAAAACAACAACTAGCAAAACAAACACACAAACAATAATAAATTTCTCTTCTTCAAAAAACTATTCAACCAAGAATTCAAACAGCATTCATCCGCATCAGATACAAATTTTGTATATACGTATATATGTACGTATATACATAAATAAATAAATTTATAAAATTTAATAAATTATACAAAGGTACAAACATAAATATACATACATATATATATTATATGGAAATGTATACATTATTATATGATTCTACCTATAATGTTATTTCTATAAGTATGTAATTATGTACCTAAATATATTTTGAAGAATGCATTTTTTTATTGATATAAACGAAGGAAGAGTTAGAGATTTACTAGGCAAATTAACGACTAAACAAATTTAACAAAACTTAAACGTCATTACAATAATATAATAATAATGTTAACAATTCTGATACGCACAATTTTAAAAACAACAACAGAAACAAAATTTTCTTTTGTTACGGGATGGTCGAAAAGCTGTTGTTGATTAATAAAGGCTTCACCAGTTTTACAATAAATTGATTTGTGTCCGAAATCTCTTGTAAATCCTACTAACCTTACCTATCTTAACTTATTCTTAATTATTTTTTATTTTAACCTATACTCTAATGTCATTATTTTTCTATTTAAAATCTTAAATATTCATCTTCAATCAAATAATGCAGTAGTTTGTAGTTGCATCAATCTCCTTCAACATAATATTTCTGTGTGACTTTGTGTCTTTTATAATGAATTTACAATTTAAAATAATTCACTGTAGATATGAAATTTTCATGTAATTAAAATGTATATTTTTATATTTGTTTGGCCAGAATTAATTATGAAAATTTAAGAAATTTTTCAATATCAACGACTGCTAACATTAACGAAACAGGACAAAAGTGATATATCTGAATAGAAATCTCGATGTTTAAAAGATCAGTATGTACCTACATAAAAAAATAAAAAGGAATTGGGTATAATAATGAAAATGTATTTCAAAAGTAAAAATACTTAGAGAAACGTACGTACAGTCAGTACATGAAATATAGTATACAATATCTTAATAAAAAGAGCAATAATTATAGCAGATTTATAAAGTTAGATCAGGAAAAAAAAAATGAAAATGTCAAAAAGAAACTGAACATTACGATTCGATGCAATGCAATGCGATACGATGGATTAAAAATTGCGAATAAAAATCAACGAATTTGTTTAATCCTAAACTTTTTTGTATATTTTTTTTTCTTTTTATTTTGTTTTTCTCTTTAGATATTTTTTTCTTATTTTTTTCATTTTTTTTGCTGTTGTTTCATTTTTAAATCTTCCTAAATAAAAGAGAGAAACAAAAAGTTCAAAAAAAAAAAGAAAAACAAATAATTCAAGGATTGAATTGGAATGTTATATTTTAAACATGGGACGCTTATTTTTCGACCATCTGGCTTTAAGGAATTTAAAAAATTAACCAAAAATACAACACACAAAAACTATATATGTATACAACTACAACAACAACAACAACAGCAATAATCGTAAACAATAAAAAGAGAAAACTATAAAATTCTTTACATTTTATTTGGAAATGTTTGGCAGTCTTTTTTTCTTTTTCTTTGGTATATGCATATAATAAAGAGTTGGTAAAAAAATGGTTTTCTGTTACTTTTTGTTTCTAAAAAATTTGAAACTTCCTTTTTGCAAAAAAAAGTAAGCAGAAATCTAGAAAAAATTTAGAGTGTTTTGAAATTTTCAAAAACTACCTGAAACTTAAAAAAAAATCATTTTGAAAAAAAATATATATATTTTGGTTTCAAGTGAAGTGGCAGATGGTTTAAAATTTAAAAGAAGACAAAGATTTAAAAATTTTGTTTTCTTTTTAATAAAAACAAATGAAAAATAAATTTAATTCTTTTTCTCTCGCAAATACCTTTTAAGTACGCATATTACGAATATAGTTCTAAATCTAAGTGTAAAATAAATTTGCCACTAAGTTTGTGATGCTAAAAAGAAGATAAAACAAATATGAAAAAGGATATGTTACATTCTTGTTCAGAATTAAATTCTCGATCGATTAACTATTTCTGCCCGCCCGTCCTATCGTTTCCGTCAGTCCGTCCGCATGTTAACTCATAAAATAATAGAGCCGGTATTCTGAAAATTTTCATATAAATGCTATTTATTTCATTTTTATATAAATGCCACTTGCTCTTTTTGAACTATTTCGACCGGCGGATTTAAGTAGTTGCCATACAACCTCATTTGCTATATGAGCATAATTCAGTGTCTAATTTAATTGGATATCTGAAATTATGGCAAAAGAAGTTAGTTTTTAACCAAATCAAACGATTTCAATGGTCTGAGGCAATAGGTTTGAGTAGCTGTCATAAAACTGCGAAATTTATAAGATAAGATATAAATTTCGATATTATAAGATATTCATCTGATTTTTTGTAAAATATATGATAAAATTTTCTTGGAATAATATCTGTAAGATTTGGTTTGTTTGGCGCAACGAGTTCTAATAGTTAGTATACTTAATTAAGTCAGATATCAAAAAATTTTGTAAAATACGATTAAATTTTATAAAACAGCATATTGTTCGTACAACAACAGCCACAACTCTAAGTTCGTTTAAAAATAAATGAACCTTGTAAGGAATAACACTGTTTTAAGATAAGTGGTTACTGTTTACAAAATAAGAATGATTTCAAGTGCATTTTATACAAAATTTTTTTATTTGTATACTTTCACAAATTACATTTCCCTAACTTATCCTAAAATTATATAGAAAATTAATTGTTTAAGAAAAGTTCACTGAATTGTATTCACCTAAAATTTGAATTGTGGTTTTAACTTTTCATTCATATGGGAGACTCACTTACAACTGCCCTATTTATATCACAATTTCAGAGACACTAAAAATATTTTCGTTTATATATAGTTAAAGAAACTTAGGGCATCAACCATCAAAAAGTTACACTTAGGGAATCAACCATCAAAACTTTCCCACGACTTCGACTTTATTTCGATCAAAAAAAAATTGAACTTTCTCGCGACTTCTTAATTTGTACACCTGAGAGGAAAAATAGGTGTCATTTATCTCAATGTTGTTCCTTCTTTTCATTCACCTTTTCCGGCCCTAACTAATATTAAATTTTTGAATAGAATATTGTAGCAAGAGGAAGAAAACCCTAAACTGGCATTAGATAAATAAAAAAAAGAAAAGATGCAATGAGAAAACTAATTATTAAAACTGGTTTGTTTTTCTTATGGAGGTGGGAATCTTCTAATGACACCAAGAATTTCCCATTGGTAATGTCAGATTCTTACTTACTAAACCCATCTCCCCCTTTAGTCAATATAATGGGATAAACCCCTACCTGATAACGCAGTATATTGGCTAGGGAGTAGGGATATAAAAGAATAGGAAATTGGGAGTGGGACTGTAAGCAAACAATGAATCCGCCTATTATTATTACTATTTTGCTACCAGGGACTATAGTAGTATATAATACCTTACTGCATGATGTAATAATTGAAAGTAACCCCCACTGTCACTGTAACAGTTATTATTATTGGGTATTAGTATTACTTATTAATATTACTATTATTTTACTACAGAATCAGGACCATCAGTGGATTAAAACTTACACTAGCATATAACCCCTTACTGCATGATATAACCAAAGATAGCTCCATTGCAGCAGCTATTATAATTATCATTTTTATTGTTATTAATACTATTATTATTATTATTACTATTAATTATACGATATTAGCCTTTAGAACCTAATGACTAAATTAACCTTGTTAGCCTTTAGAACCTAAATGCTACTTTGATTACACTAAATGACTATTTCATTGCATCGTTTTATAGAAATATCAAAAAAAAAATCAAAAATTATGTCAATTTCTTTTATTTCCAAAATGCAAAACGAAACATGCGTGCCATATAACATTTAGTTTAGAGTTAAAGTAAAAAAGTTCTTCAATAAAAAAAAGCGATTTAGTTGATTTCTTTTAAGGTGTTTTCTTGTAACTTGCATCAGCATTGCAGCACATTAGCTTATCCATAGTTACCAGTATCTAAACCTAAAAAATAACTAAATAACAAATAAGACCAGTACACACTACGAAAAGGAAAAAAATATTTTGAGCTCCGAAATAAAACCACGTTTCAAAAAAAAAAAATGTTTTTACTCTTTTTTTATTTTTGTTTATAAATTGATCATCGTCATTTTGTGGCTGTATATTTTGCTGACTTTATGCTCCTGGAATGTATGAGCATAAATATACATAATACCTTTACAAGTATGTACATAAATAGAGAAAGAATTATAAAGAGTTATTAGTATATACATACATATGTATAAATATTTTATAGAAAAACTACGAGTAGAGGAGACATGACATCATCAGATTTGTTACCTATAAATGCATTTTTTTTTTAATTTGTTACAAAATATTTTGTATTATTTTAGGAGTTAAATATTACCAAACCTTTTTTCATTTTTCAAAAAAAAAAACTTTACTTTATTCTACTTTATGGTATCAATAAACAATTTATCAATATTAAAAACACATAGAGTTATTTGCATGAAGCCAATGTAAGACTTTTTTATTAATTCAAATTTAAAAATAATTATGATATCTTCAATTTTATATAACTTTTATTTTCGACCTCTGTTTTTCAATCATCTTCTTCTCTTGTTTCTTTCTTGAAGAAATGAAAATAGTTCCCACCAAGACGTGATTCAAATGCGATTCCCCTATTCTCTAATGTGATTACTTAGTTTTAGTTAGCTTAGCTGATTTACAGTTTCAAAATTCAATCATTGTTTTAAAAACATACATATTTAGATACATACATATTATATTTATATACATACATATATACATAGATTATATTCTATATTAGACTGTTTTACACTCTAAAAAATTTGACTTTCGTTGAATCATTCAAAAATCCTATTAAAATTCCTTCATTCAATTTAAATGTTTGGTATGCAGGCAGAGAGAATTAAATTTTTTTTATTTTCGCTCTTTTTCTATCTTGTCTTGTTTTAATTCATTTTATTTATTCTAATTATTGAAAAAGCAACAATTGATAAAAATAGAAACAAAAAAAAAAGTTTCCGATTCGAGAAAAAAAAGCGGTCACTCTATAAATTTAGTATGTATTTACTATTTAGTAACAAACAACTACGAAAACGTTGCATTGAAGACAACGATGATGGAAAAATAAAAAATTCTTTTGATACTCAAACATACAAATATAAATAAATCTGAATAAAACTGTATAATATCTACCTACTATTATAGTACTAAACTAAATATAAACCTCACGCGATTAATATTGTGATTCTCTCGCTCTCACTGCAATTTATTAATTCACTCACTGCTGTTCTCTTTCGAATTTTCAGTCATTATTTAGTTCGATTTTTTTTTTTTTGTAATATAATAAACATAAAAATAGTTTTAACTAAAAGATAAATTGTATCCATTTTGGGTATATTTATACTTTTAAACAGATACAAACCTAACTATAATGTATATATAGTATATACATACATTTATGTACATAATATATAAACATATACAAAAATAATCGGTCATGAATTACAATAATGCTAAAAAAATGTGCTGAAAGTTGGAATCTTAAAATTAAAAACTAAAAAACAAAAAATAAATAAATATTTCGATTCAAAAATATACACATAAATGTTTTAAAATGGTAACCTAAAGGTGTCCGTTGAAACGATTCATTAAAAAAAAATTTTTTAAAAGAAAAATAAGTTGAATACAAATGAATGAAGATTTTAACATTTTCCTCATTGTTTTTCAAAATAGTAAACTCTGTGAACACCGAAAAGAATCAAATAGACTGTCATTTATCGTTATGCAATAAACACACAAAATATATATGCAAAATTAGGAACACTGTTAAAAGTCAACAACTAGTCAAATAGAAGATCTCTTCTGATACAATTAGGCAAAGTACATACAACCTAGATAATAGAAATAAAACAAAAATGGTTGTCATTCAAGAGATTTCGGACATTATGTTGGTCACTATGTTTGTCAAAACAAAGCTGCCTGAAATATATTATACCTATAATAAATTACTTAGTTGTATACATTCTGTACTACTGTATGAAACAGAAATATGTCTGAAGCATACGTGTATAAAGAAACTCTGATAATTGTAAATTGTCAGATAATTGATGCCTTCAAATAATTGTTATACGAATATTATTGTCAAAGCCAGCATTAAAAAAAAACATTAAATGTAGCTATGAAGCGTTTGAGACATTTATTGACAATTAAATTAACATTGTACAGAGGTACATAACAAATAGGTTGGCTCAAAATGAAGCACAATGCAACCTATTAAATAATTGCAAAAAATTACCTCACTGTAATTAACATATTTAATAATGCCTTATAGACTTTAACCTTCAACTCCTTTGATTTATGCAGAAGCGTGAATTCTGGAAATTAGTGATTTCTGGGACAGCAAAATTGTAACTAATGCATTAGTAAGTGATGATATTTTAAGATTATAAATAAATTAAATTAAAAATATAATGGTGTGTTAGGAGTGTGGCCTTAAATGATAGATTTTTATTACATGTTAAGGAAATTAACGAGTGAATTTATAAAAATATCACCTGAGTAGAATATTATTTATTATTTAAAATCAATAAACTTGTAGCTGATACGGGGAACGTTGTTCCGCCTTAAACTAAAATGCCAATTTAAATGAAACTGTTTGTTTTAATAATAAGGTAATGGTGTATTTAATACTGTAATTTGTACATTAATTTTGAAATGGTACAATATAAGATATGATACTATGAAGAAACGATTATTGTGTTGCTAATGTGTATTATAATAATATGGCTAAGGTTTTCCGTTTGGTCTGTTTTTGAATATATATATAAACTTAGTGGCTTTACAACACGGAAGCATGACACATATAATAGACTATGGCGAAGACATTGATTTTTAAGTTCAAACCGCACGTGCTCATTGTTTGATCTTGTGATTTTTTGATCATCAAAAGCTAAAATAATTGGGAATTAATTGGGAATTGCAAAAGTTTAAATTGAATCGGAACATCTGTCGGTGTGTGCTTCATTTTGTTCTAAACGTTATTCGCGGGTCTCTCTTACATTTCGGTTACGCTGAGTATGCCTGTCTATGTTTGCTTATCGTATCGGCATTTTTCTACGATCGAATCCAATTTTAAATGTGCTGTTTGGAATTTAAAATACATATTTTTTTAATTTTATTTTTTGATGTGCACAGCATTTACTGTGCACACCATTTTTTTAATAAAAAAGAATTTTAAAGTTAACAATATATGAAGATGAGATTACAAATATACATACTTAGGTAATTATAAAGCATTCAAAACTTATATTTAATGTATATGTATGCTGTATATAAAAGCGAACATTTATTCCCATATAAGAAATATAAAGCAGTAAATATAGTATTCCGTAAAACTCGCCCCTAGAAGCGTCTAACGAAACGAAACATAACTAAAAATCTGCTGCAAGCATATCTTTTGACAAACTAACATACTTATGTTCAAAATATGGTGTCAATCGATTCAATAGTTCTGCTGTTCTGCGTTAATAAACATATTATGCACCAACGATTTTATATATTACGATAAACAAACATAAAATTTTAGCAAAATATTTTCTGTTCATCAGAAATAAATAAAAACAAAATGTTTCACACTAAAAATAATAACATTATAATCTCTTTGCTTTTATATAATCACTCATCCTCCTATCAATCAAATCAAAATTCTTAAAATATTTCTCCAATTTTCTTTAGAATTCAACATTATTGTTATGTCTACTAATATTTATCGTCATATTTTCAAAAATTTTCAAAAATTTAAACAAAAAATTAAAAACAAATCATTCACCAACCTAAATTACAAAACTAAAATATTTTTTAACTCACATACCAATCATAAACAAACTTTGATACATATATACACATATGAAAAAAAAAAAAATAAATAAAAATATGAACAAACATTTCTACATACGCGTACTAATAAAAATAAAAAACTCTCAGAATAATTACCTGAAACCCGGTATAAATATGTGTACATATTATTATATCTAATTGTACATATACATACTTATATAAAAAAAAACAAGTATGTAGATACATATTATATTAAAATTCAATCCACAATAATATGTGAAGATACACCTTTACTCCTCACCGTTAAAAATTCCACAACTCCTATAAATTGTCGTTTTATTGGAAAAAAAAAAAAAAAAACAAAACGAAAAAAAAAGTGTTACTGCTATGCCGTGCTGCTTGATTGCTATATACATATTATGCATACTTGCTTAGCTGCTGCTGTTGTTATTGCTGCCGCTGTACACCTTTTCAAAGAAAAAAAAAATGTTTTAAATTTTTTTTTTTTTTTCTTCGTCTTACCTGTTGGAAACCTGTAATACCTGAAAACCTGATCTACAAAAAAAAGCAAAATAAAAATTTTTTTTTTTTTGTTATATTCCTCTCATCTTTTATTCTCTCTTTTATTTTTCTCTCATTTAAAAGTATCAGATCAGATCAATGTTAAGTGTATATGTATAGGTATATATTTTTTTTTTTTGGGTGTAAATTTCATTTGAAAGAGGTAAGTATGTTTTTAGTTGTTGATTAAATTAAAACTGATAATATTACCATTTACCCATGATTCTTCATATGTATAATATACATTATGATTACGTACTAACTATTTATTTAAAAAAAAAAAAAATAAATATGTTTGCAACAGGCATCAGCATAGGCATACATACTTTTAAAAAAATTTTTTTTTATTTCATTTCACTTTAAATTACTACAAAAAAATGCTATATGTATGTATGTGTTTCCGAATATAAATATTACACTGTAGTTAAGTGAAGTTTTTCTTCATTTCATATAATTGTTGCTCTTGTTGTATTTATTGGTTATTTTATAACTAATAATAATTCTCAATTGGATTTTAAATAACATAAACTAGCAAGCTCTCAAATAGATCGAATTAGAAATTGGTATATATAAAAGAAAAATATATATATATGTACGTATTACGTATGTATACGTGTACAAATATTAAGTGTAGTTTCCACAATCAAAGGAAATTGCTTTTCCGACTATGCATATGATCTTTTTTTTTTTTAAATTATCTTCAAATTTTAGTCTGAAATTGTGTTAAAATTTAAATTAAAATTATAATTAGGTTTCAACGACTTGAAGTTTTCGAGAAAATCTGAGACATAAATCATTTTCTGATTTATATTTGATTTCCGTCTCTGATTTCTCATCGCATGAATTTGTATTGTATTTTTTTTATATTTAATCTTAATAAATAAATGTTTCATTTTTTTCGTTATCAGGAAAATTCTAAACTTTATCAGGAATATTCTAAATTTAACTTACAACAAATCCTCAACATCTTTTAAATTCTCAACATTTAAATAAGCTATTTATGTTGTTTTATATATAGTTGCAAGATAATAAAAAATAATTTTACAATTAAGCCAAATATAAAAGAGCCGAGATTTTTGAAAGAGCTACTGTAGGCGAGATGAGGGAAAACAATTGCTGCAGTACTACATTCAAAGTCAAACGCAACACCGTACCATTCATAAGTTGAAAAAATAAATAAGTATTTATCATTGAAGCTCTTTGAGGAACATTAGATACCTAACAAAAAAACTGCAATATGTGCAGAATGACCTTAAAATTATTTTGGAATTTTTCAAATAAATATTTTCTTTTGAAATTCCTCAATTTATTTTATCTCTTTTTTTTTTTTCTTTATATTTTTTATAATTTTCTCTTGGCTCAATATTTATAATAGAGATCTTATACATTCAAATAATGATGAACCAACACTCTTTTAATTTATGATCATGTACTTGTGAATGATGTATAATAGTAGTATAATGAATTAGGTGATATTTTTGAATAACTTGAAACAAAATTATTCTTGTTTCAGAACTTCTTAACTATATAGTAAAGTTCTAATGTGCACAGCAGTATTTACATATAATTATCTATCTAGCTTCTATTTGAAAATGTAGTTAATTGATTGTAAAATTTGAAATTTGGATATTTCATATTAGAGCTATTAGTATTTTACAACCTTCTAAACCATCTTTTAAATCTTCAGTTAATTCACTGTTATTTTTATTGTATAAAAAACGAAGAACATAAACATCGATTCTACATTTTATCTTAAACATATAACTTGTTGTGTACATATCCGATCAATAAATCAGAAATGATTCCCAGCTCAACACTAAGCCATTCAATTCCATTACTGAAATGAATAATTATTTTATTATTAGGTTCTTTCGCTATCTTAGCTCTCAATGGTCTCAATATTAAATATTTCCTCTTTATATATTTTCTCAATTCTTTTTCTATTTGAAAAACATTTAAAGATCTATCTACCATAATCTAGCCAAGTTTTAAAAACAAAAGAGTTGTGTTAGAGATTGAAGCCATATTCAACAATTATTTAAAGAATGGCCACTTTATAAAAAAAAAAATAGTAAATCAGTGTAGTATATTGGTTCTGAAATTTTAACAAGATAAGTATTATAAGCTTATTTAAGAGCGAGTTAATAACAAAATATAGTTTATTTAATATGACTTGCAAACGCATTGAAAATATCTTATTTATAGCACTAAAAATCTAAAGATACATTTTGTTTTGTATATACATACATATGTATATACATAAATACATAGAAAAAATATTTTTCTTTTTTAAATCAGTTTTGAAATTGTTTTATTTATTCATATTCATATAATATTTCTTTACATGCTATTTGTATAGAGCTCAGCTTAAAAAATAGAAAAGAAAACTTTTAATTAAAGGCTATTTTTTCTTGAATAAAAATACTCGTGTACATACATTCCATAGCAAAAGCATATAAAAAAAAACATATGTGTGTGTATATAAGAAATAAACACACACATTCACACGTATACTTATACAAAACTTTTATAATGAGAATTTTCAATCAATAACGTTTGGAATTTTAGTTTTTCAATTTGTTTTTGTAGGAAATTGAGAGAGCAAAAAAAAAAATGAGAAAAAGATCAAGGGAAAAACAACAAAAAGAAAAAAAAAAGAGTATTAAATAAAATTTAAAAAAATAAAATAAAACAAATCAAAACTTTTTAAAATATGTTTAAAAAAAAAAAAAAAACCGTACTCTAATCACGATTTTAAACAAAAAAAAAATACAATCCATACTTAGTAGAGTTTTCGGTGCTGGAGATTTCGGACCGTCGCTTAATTTCTTTTTATATTTCTTACATATTTAAAAAGCGAAAAATTGTTTAATAATTCTGTTTTTTTTTTTCCTTTTTTTTTTTTTTTTTAATTTTATACGCGCGTTTCTATGTCAATTTTCTGTGTTTTTAAATTACCTACTTATATGTAATTGTGTATGAATATAAAATAAAAAAAAAACTATTTTTGTTTTTTATGGAAAATAACGCGCGAAAAACTTAACTAAAACTAAACTAATATCAAAAAAACATAAAACATAAAACTAAAAGTTTCATTTAAATCGTTCCGATTTTAAAATTTTTTTTTCGAATCTCTTGGATATGTACCGTAATACTTAAAAAAAAAAAAAAAAAAATCACGATTATTAAAAAAAGTAAAAAAACAAGTAAAAAAACATAAAAAAAAAAAATCGAATGCATTAAAAAAATGCAAATACATATAACATGTACTAAAATAAATATTAAGTGTTTTAGATTTTCTTGATTGAGTTTTTAAAAAGTTAGTATGAAATACATAAATTAAGTATCTATACCTATTTAATACATAAGTGAATATAATACAATATGAAAATAAATATTAATTAATTAATTAATTAATAATATTTAAAAAAAATTAATAAATAATTGCTAATATTTAATTTAATTCAAAATGAATGCCACCAATTACAAATAAAAATTAACAATTTTATTTATATTTCTTTAAAAAGCAATTAAAAAGAAAAATTATTAATAGGTGTAGGTATTTTATTTTTAAATTTTTATTTTCTTATTTAAAAATTAATAAAATTTATGTGTTAAACTATTTCAATAAAATTATTTAAATATAAATCGAACGCACATTTATTTTTTATTTCATTTTATATACCCTACACATATATATTTAATGTTATATACATAAATATGTTATAATATATTATCATATAAATTTATAAAAAAAAAAATTTTAAACATATAAAGATATAGGTATATATATATATATATATATTAATTTAAAATTTAAAATATGTTAACAATTTATTCACAAACGAATATATAGAACTAAACTTGATAAAAAATAAAAAAAATAAAAAATAACAAAAACCTGAAATTAAAAAAAAAAGAAAAAAAAAATGTGAAATTAAAAAATGGAAAATAAAATTAAAAAAAAAATAAAAAAATAAGTAATTTATAATTATGAGAAAGTTAAAAAAAAAAAAAAATAAAAAAAATGAAATAAAATAAAAACACAGCTACAAAATTTATAAATATTTTAAATATTTTATTAATGAATCACCATTAAAAAAAAAATATCTATACAATATTTATATTTCAGTATGGATTAATTAATAATAAAAAAAAAAAAATTCCATTATAACATTATAATCACAAATTAAACTAATTTTTTTTTTTTTTGTTTTATTATTTCTTAAACAAATGAATGAGCAATTTTTAATTTATATTTAAATATATTAATTTAATATATATTTACGAGTATAATAAGTTTTATACAATATTATTAATTCTTAATATGGGGAATTTTTAACTTGTTTATAGTTATATCAAAGTTGATAACAAGTGCTATTCATTTAATTATTTATTTAAAAAAAAAAAATTTTGTTATTTAGTTAAATATACTATTAATTTGTAAAAAAAAAAAACAATGTATTTAATTTTTGGATTTCAACTTTTTGGTTTTCAACTTTTACCAGATATTAATGAGTATAACTACTCGATTCTTAAGTGAAATATTATAGTTGTACTTTATTCATTGCATTCTTTAGAATTGAATTATAATTGATAGTTAATTAAAATTAATAATACCTATTTAACTATACCTACTTAAAAATAATTATATAATATATTTTGATTTATTGAATCTGTAGATATTCAAAATAAATTCTTAATGTCTATATATAACCTATACTTAGATATTATTTATTTGTACAGTTTTTTTTTTTTTTTTTTATCAAACTGAATAGTAACAGTAATGTAATGGTAAACGAAACCAATTACTCCATTAGATTTAAAAAATATATGTATATGTATTATTAATACAGGTATTAATTTAGGTATCTAACTTATAATATTAATTTTTTAAAAATTAATAAGAATATGATTAAGGAATTCGGCCATATATTTTGTTAATCGATTTTTTTCATCATTGTGTTAAATATTATGAAAAAAAAGATGCATGCGAATATAAATTATATAAAAGAAGATAAATTAAAGAAACTAATATGTTCTAACAAGTTCATGTATATATATTTAATGGTAGAAATTTTAATAATGAAGATCATAATTAAATAAAAAATGTATAACACTGACAGAATGACACAAAAAAATTACTATTATAGGATTAGTTATGTTTTTTTTTTTTACCCATTAATAAATTATTGGTTTGAAATTCTTTGATTCAAATGATTATTTAATTCCGTTAATGACAAAAAAAAAAAAAAAAAATATATATACAAAACATCATAATCAACCTATCCCGTCTTACTTATTAATCTTTTAAACAATCAAAATCCCTTCTAATACTTAACTATAAATTTTTTTTTAGTTACCTCGAATATAAATTTTTATTTATATTTTAATATATAATTTTCCAATTAGATTATTATTCACAAGGTTAGTCAAGGTTCAAAAGAGAATTTATTATTGTTATTATTATTAGCTATACTTTGTTTTCAATAAATTTTTTTTTATGTTAAACTTTACCAAAAAAAAAAAAACAAAAAAATGTGTTTTTTATTTAAATTTTAATATAATAATAACATATTTAATCAATGACATACTAAGTATATATATATATGTATTATATATGTATATACAT
Organism: Poecilobothrus nobilitatus; assembly: GCA_947095535.1. NCBI lineage: Eukaryota > Metazoa > Arthropoda > Insecta > Diptera > Dolichopodidae > Poecilobothrus > Poecilobothrus nobilitatus. Next base: position 258,415,819 of record OX352774.1, on the reverse strand, counting down.
ATAGATAATTATGAAAAAAAAAGCCTACAATTTTATTCAATTATTTATCTAATAATTGTTTAATATTTATTTTAAAAATAGTTTTATTATTTAACATCAAATACCTATGACATTATTAAAATAACAAAAAAAAAAAAAAATGAAAAAATAAAAAACAAAAAAAAAAAAAAATCCCCATTTATTTTTATTTTAACTATAATACTAATAATTAAATAAGTTTTTAAATTTTAGTAATATGAAACTGACTTATATATTAATAATTAATTGTATATTTAAAACTTTACTAAACAATATAATCAAAAAGACCGATTTTATTCGTAAGGGAGGTGGGAATCTTCAATAATAGTTCATCTTTTATATGACTAAATCTATTAATATATCAATATAAATAGTTATATTAATACAAAGACGAACTATTATTGATTATAAATATTATATGCAATTGTATAGAGTCCCTATCTTATCGCATCCTTATTGCATATAATTAGTATATTGTGACAACAGTTATCCCAGTATATTGTATCACATTATATTGGCTCGAAGATTGCCTAATTATATTGGTTCGAAGATATTAATAGGTTTTTTTTTACATAAAAATAATATTTTTATTTAAATTTAAATATAAAATTAATTTCTCATTCATTTTTCAAAGAAAAATTTATTAATTAAGTTATTTGTGACATAAAAAATAATTTTTTTTAATATTGAAAATAAAAAAAAAAATTAACAAAAAAAAAAACAAATTAAAAAAAAAATAAACAAAATATTTATAAATTTTTTATCATATTTTTTTTTTTCTTTCTAGATATAAAAATAGTCTTTTAAAAAAAAAAAAAAAAAGAAAAGTGAAAGCAAGAGGTTAAAACCAAAAAAATAAATAAATATATAATAAAGTTTTTAAATTAACGAAAGAAAAAAGAGAAACTTAAATATTTTTTTTTTTTTTTTTTTTTTTTATAAAATAAATAATTAAATCAATGAGTTACTCTATATATTTTAATAAATAATTTTTAATTTAAACAATAAAACAATATTTTCAAAAATTTTCATTAATCACCAAAATAAAAGAAAAAAAAAATTAATGATCTTGAAATAAATTAATTAATATGTTTATAAAATATACAAACCTACATACAATTAAATTGTTAATTTAAAAACAAAAATAAATTAATATACTTAATTATTAATTACAAAACCGTAAAAAAAGTGAGCAAATTTTTACAAAATTTCAAATTTAAAGTAATTTAAATTTAAAATTATTTTTAATATTACTATTATAAATTATTGTTGAAACAGTAGAGTCACGAAATAATGACCATGTTTAATAATATAGTCATTACATACTGCGAAAATGTATTTATTAAAATTTAAATCAACTAAAAAAAATATTTATATATATATATACATATACATATATATATATAAATGAATTAATATCATGACATAAACTACTGATCCATTTCGAATAAATGTTTAAAAATGATCATTATAACGCGATTCTACTGTTTTATAGTAAAAATATATTATTCAATATTTTAATTACTCATTATTATTAAATTAATACAATCTAATAAAAAAAAAATTCACTGAGGCAAATAATCATTTAATTTTATTCCTACCACTTTATTTTTTTTTTTTTTTTTACCTAAACATTTAAATATCTGAAGATACAAATTATATTTTCTTGATAAGTATTTTATCTATAGGGTATATTTTATTAAATAGGTAGTTATATAGTTTATTAAAAGCACAAAAAGGTTAAATTTTGTTTTTTTTTGATAACAGTTTGTTTTTTACTTGTAATTTTGTTATTTGTACATTTAACAAAAACAAAAAAAAAATAAAATAAATAAAAGAAAAGTGTAAAAATATAAAATTTTAAAAAATCTGAAATATTTAAAAAAAAAAAACAATAAAAAAAAATGACTTACAAGTTACAAGAAAAAAATGTTTTGACCGTGTAGTAAATGTACTCCATTCCAATACAATGACAATAACACAATCAAACAACATTGGAATTTAAATACGTCAAAAAAACAAAAAAAAAAGCAAAAACAGAAAAGGAAAAGGAAAAATAAATAACAATTTTTTTTTATGAAAATCACGTAAATGCATTGTGCATTTTATATTTATTTATTAATTTTCTTTATTTTTTTTTTTTTTTTTGAGAGTGTGTGTGTTTCTAATTGTTTTGGTATAAAGTAAAAATACGTTATTTAATTTATTTTTTGTTTATTAATTTTTCGATTTTTATTGTGTGTAGATCACATTTCAATATAAGTATATTATTATGTATATATGGAATTGTATAATAAAAATGTATATAGTATAAATATACATACATATATATAAATATACATTTAATATAAAAATAAAAAGTGGCTATTGAATAGTTTTTTAAACGATTATTTTGTTGATTATGTGGAAAAAAAAAAAATAAGAAATTTTTTATTTTATAGTTATTATTATTTTGTGCTTTTAATTTCGGCATTTTTTCATCCCTCTATCTCTTTCTTGCAATCTTTTATATTTTATTACAAATTTTTTTAAAGTTTTGAAGTTGAACTTTTCGGAATGCGCATAATATACATAGTTAGGCCTACAATATTTTTTTTTTTTTGTTTAATTTGTTTATAAATTTTTGTCTTACCAGTTTTTTTGTTTTATTTTTTTTTTCAATTTAAAGTTTAAAATTTGAAAATACTTCTAAAAAAAAAGTGATCAACTCAATAAAAAATATTACAAAACATAAAGAAATTACAAGTGTAAAAAAAAAATTATTAATTAAAAAGTGTAATTAAAAATAAATAAATTAACAAAAAAGTAAAAATAAATTTTTTTAAACAAAATAAAAAAAATTAATTAAAATTAATAAAAAACTAAAAAAATAATAATTTTACAAAGGCAAAAAAAAAAAAATACAAATAATTGTGAATAAAAATTAAACAGCAAAAATTAAAAAAAAAAAAAAAAATTAATTTGACTGATTTGTCATTATTATTTTGCATTTTGAGGCTCTCAAAATTTTTCATCTTTTTTTTTTTTTCATTTCAATTGTCAAAACTTATTTTTAATAAAAATAATCATGGATATAAATTTGGATATTATTAGCTAAAAAAACAGCAAAAGGTAATTAAAATAATATATATAAGTATATAGTTAGTTATATAGTCTAATATACATAACTATAAATTAAATACATAAAATTAAATATTTTTAATGTTAAGTATTCAATTCTTAAAAAAAATGTGACTTACAACAATTGAGACTAGAACAGTCATTGAAATTAATTAATTAAATAAGTTGCTAATATATAAAGCTGTTATTTTTATTTAAAATTAAATTAAACTATGTGATGATTTCGACTTAAAACACGCTACACACAAACTCTAAGTTGTGTCTTTAAACAAAGAATATTTTCGAAATAAAACTCCTTAAAGAAAAATTATTTACGAGTAAAAAGATCGTTAAGATCGGGAAGCCGCAAAAACTTGTTAACAATAAAAGTTTTAAGAAGAGTTACCAGATGATAACTAAATTTAAGTGAAGGACAATTCGATAAGAAAAACGGCTTTTCTCTTCTAGAGTCGAGAAACTGAAGAAGTTCTAAAAATTTCTTTACTTTCTAACAAAAAAAAAAAAAAACACTCACATTCTTGTCATGCAATTAAATGAAAATACCTTAGGGAATTATTTTTAATGTTACAAATAATTTAATCATTTATTATGGGTGCAACAGTAGTTGAAAATTCTGGGCCTAACTCAACATATTATGCTTTCTCTTTTATGATTTCGGGAAATTTCTATGTAGTTGGAAATCTGAAGCTTTATGATGTCCACTGTTGTTTTATTACTACAAGAAAGGTTCAACCCTCCTTGACGTCTTACCCCATAAGGTTTGAATTCAAATATTCTCTTAATCCATACGCTCATGGAAGATTTTGATCCAAACGCTCTCCGTGACTCAGCCAGTGAAGTCATCTGAGCTTAATTTATTTACTTAGATTCATGTCATTGTACAGCCCGTAGAGCTCGGCTTTATTTTTTATTCTCCAAATACAATCCGGTTTAAGCTTAAATATTTTTTTATTGCTATTAAGTTAATATAATTCAAAATTTATACTCTAATTTGATTTAGGAGGCTAGACCTTGATATTACGAAACTTTACATAATTAAAAATATATTAAAAATGTAATATACATAGTATGTATGTAAATAATTAAAAAGTTTTACTATTATTAAAATGTTTCACTAAAGGTAAATTTTAATTTTTTGTTATATACATACAAGTTTATACTTAATGTTATGATAAAAACGTGTCACAATTACTTAGTTTCTGTAAGATTTTTTTTTTATTCTAAAATTTAAAAAATTCTTTTTAAATCTTTAAATTTAAAATCAATTCAATTGTTTCAATTTGCAAAATAAATTAAAAATTAAAAGAGCAAAACAGCCTATAAGTATGTATGTATAAACCTTTAATCAAAGATTAAAGTGAAAAATTGATAGGAAAAAAAAAATTTGAATTATAATAAGCGGAAAAAAAATTAAATAAATCTTTAATGATGAACTAGGAAAAAATAAAAATTTTATTCATTATACATAATATATACATATACATATACATATACATATGTATATCAAATTAACATAAAAAATGAAATTCTTTAAAGCGCCAAGCCTTAAAAATGTCTAGAACTAATAATTGTAATATCATTAAATTTTTATTCTATAATATAATAAGTATCTAATAAATTTCTTAACTATTTATCGACATTTGAGATTTTTTGTTTTTTATAAACAGAAAACTAGATCTTAAAAAAATGGGAGAATACCTATCAAATTATTCAACTCCCATTAAAAATTCTTTAAATGATCGTTTATTTCATTTTATTGACTTTTAAAAATATTAACAAGTATGTAAGTATGTATAGATAAAAACTATATAATCATTATATATATATATATACATATAATTTTATTAGGTTTATTAAGAGTATAAATATAGTAATATGTACATAATTACAAAAAGTATATACTTATAGAGTATGTAATATGTGGAATACATTTATGTAGGCATACTTTTTTATTAAAGAAAAAATTTCTAAAAAGATTTACAAATAAAAATCTAATCCTATATAAAGTTAATTGTAATTATACTGCATTATTTATTTTAAATTAAAAATAATGTAAAAATTTGGGAGCCGGCCTTTTTGTCGAAAAGAAAAATGGTGAAAAAAAATTTCGAAAAAGAGGGGTCTCGGTGGCCTAATGGGTAAGAGCGTATAAAATACGCTGTAAACACAGAGGAGGTGTGAATTCGAATCCCATACACCTCGTAAGAGTTATTCCCCCTTACGACATTTACAGCCACTTCTGAATAGGAAAGACTATGTAATTTCCTGTCCACATTTATGTGGCAGAGTAATGCAATAAAGAAAAAAAAAATTTCAAAAAAAAATGTTGAAAAAGAAAATCTCGAATAGTTCAAAATATTGAAAAAGAGCATGTCGAAAAAGAAACAAATCGGGAAAAAAAATGTTCAAAAAGAATGTTGCAAAAAATGTTGTTTAGCGGCGATTTGGGGGCGGTAGTCCCTGCTATTTTTAATCTTTTGTTGTTGAAATATGTACGTAAAAAAATAATTAGAAGGGATTTTACAGTTGGTTTTAAAATCAGTGTTTTTCCTTTTCACAGAATATTTATATATACGTATACGTATGTAAGTATATGTGAAATTCTGAATGGGAGGATTTTTAGAAATGAATTCAATATATTCCCTTTTTCCAGAATTTATTGTAAAATAAGTATTTATTTTTTTTTTACTTACTTTCATATTAGTATATACATATAACATAATAATATTATTTGTATTAAAAATTGAAAAGAAAAATATTGTAAAATAAAAAAAGAACATTTTAAATATATATATACATGTTTTTTTTCAACATTTTTCATTCAAAAAAATTTTTTTTTTCCAAAAATTCTTTTAAGAGTTAATAAATGTTCAGTATAATTTATTTAGTTATGGTTATAATATAAAATAAAAATCAATTTAAAAGTCATAGGTTTCATTGCGCAAAATACCAATTAACAAAATATTAATGTTAAATAAAATCTGCGATAACGTTATCAATATAACGTAAGTATAATTATATTTTAAACAATTGATTGCATTAATTTTTTTAAATTGCGTCATAAGTTTTAAATAACAACAAATAACAATTAAAGTTATATATTTCATACTATGATCATAGCTATAATTATAGTGGTTAAGGTATCGACCATTCATTTGAAAGGTTTCGATTTCAAATACCGATTGTATCTAATGTTTTTTTTAAATTTATTAATTATATAAAAACATCATTTAAATAATCAATTGGTTAATTTTGTTTGTTTTAAATTGAATTTCAAATTTATTTTTACTTACCTACTCATATACAGACTTACTTAAAATCATTCACTGCAATCTTTTTAGGAATTTCATATATTCAATCCTAAAATTTTTATAGCTTTTTACATATAACCATTATTAGTTAAAAGATATTCGGAATTTATTAATAAATTTAGGACTTTCGAAACCTTCAATCTGAATATTTTCTGTAGTATTTTAGATGTCTCAAAATATACAGGGTGTTTCTAAATTAACTATACATTGCTAAGTACCGTATAATATACCCTTATGAATAGGTATTTTTGTTATATGTATAGACTAAGCTGTTTCCCATGCTTTTTTTTATTTCGATCAAGATATGGGGACATAAATTGGCATCTAATTCCGTTTTTAGACCATGTATCAAAAATCTCTAGAATGTGTTTAAAAACTCAAGAAATTTTCTTTTAAACAAGAAATTATCTATTTATATATGCGGTCATTTAAAAAATTTTGTTTATAGCAAACCACCAGTAGATGATACCAGGGGAAGAGTTATGGGCTCGAAAGGTTACAACAAAATTAAATCATCCAACATAGTATTAATCAAACTTCAAAGAAATTTCAAATGAAGAATAAATTTTTGCATTTCAAAACAAAAAGCTGGACAAAGTTTTTGGAAAAAATATTGTAAATAAAATTTGTTTAAAAATTAATAAGGTTCAAAATTTATTTTCACAATAAGTTTTAATCAATAATTACGCAGCTGTGCATTTTAGTAATTAATTTTTTTTTTTTCAAGTAAATTTTGAATATTTTTGATCTTATGTCATCATATTAAACATGAATTTTTCAAAAATAAAATAAAATCTGTAGAAACCCGTAGTTTTATAGAAACCCGATAAAATTTAGAAAATTGAATAAATACATTTTTAACGGAAGATTTCCTCTTTTGAATGCATTTTACAACATTTTCATATCTAGTATAATAAATAGAATCGAAGTTATATGCAATTTTTTTACAAATTTCATTTCATTTAAATTACCATATCTTGGGAACTAGAAAAGTTTCAGTTAAATCCCCCCCAAAAAAAAAAGTTACCTGTACTCATAAGAGGTTATAGCAGTGAAGTGTATAGCAGTGTTATTTATGAGGAAACATCTTCCCTATCTATAGGAGATGTTAATTATTAACACTATAACTAAACGGCTTCACTTTTCCAGAGGATCTTTTTTTTGTTTCATTTTTTTTATTACACTTAGTTATGCTTCTTGATCTTCCTATTTGTTAATGACTTTTATATAAAATTATTATAATCATTATTTATATTTTAAATAGCATTTACTTAAGCCTTTCTGTTAAAATTCATATCTATAAATTCTTTAAATTCCATTGTGTCATTATTTTATAAATTAAAGTAACAAAACTCTTAAAATATTCATTAAATTGAATAAATAAATATTTATTAATTAAAGGTGTTGACAACAATTTAATTTTACTTAGAAAAATTTTATCTGTTTTAATTATTTACTAATCAATAAAAATTGTAATTAAAATTTGATTTAAAATTTTATTCTTATTGTAATTTTAATCAAAAAAAAAATTCAATTTTTATTTTTTAACGGAAAAGATAACAATTTTCATAATAAAATTAATCAAAAAAATGGAATTAAAATAGTTTTTTTTTTGTTTTAAATACATTCACTATATATGTAGTTAATTACACTTCAGATAACTATTTACCACAGCTACCAGCCCTTACCATACATATACTTACATATAACTTAAACCTTTAATACAAATTAAAATAAAGTCAAAAAGAAAATAATTACTCATTCGTTATCAATGAACAAATTTGATTAGATTTTATAAGATCAAGAAAAATCATCATTACGTAAAAGTATTATTGAATATTGTAACCATATTTCAAATTAAATTCCTCATCTACAACCCTAAGACGTGAATTTGCAAATTGTAACTATAACTGTAATATATAATTGTAACATTAATATATAATTGTAACTGTAATATATAATTGTAACATTAATATATAATTGTAACGGTAATATATAATTGTAACATCTAAAAGAACTAAAACTCATCATCATTACAAAAAATTAATAAAAAAATTTAACTTTGGGATATTGAGGTGAAAACAGTGATGCCAACATACGGAATTTATTCCACTTGTTGGAATAAAGAGATTTCTCATGTTCACCAACAAAAAGTGGGATTTTTTTTTATAAAATCAAAAAACTTTTTTCATCAATTAAAGTAATTTTCTAATGCTGGCGTTGGCGTGTAAATTCATTGTAAAACTACTTTAAATATGTGGAAATTAATGTAAACTTCTCCAATTCTGGCATTGGCAGCTGTCGTGTAACTTTTTGAAGTAGAAAAATATTTAAAGCTGAACGCTGACGGCTAAACTATTTGACAGTTTGATTATATACACTATTTTTTTTAGTTTTAAACAAAGTTTTAATGTACCTAATTGGGAATCCCTTTTTAAATTTAATTAATATTGATACAATGACACGTGAAAGTTCACTGACAATTGCAGTTAAGCTAACATTGGAAACTGAAATACACGTCAACGCCAGCATTGGAGAATGATTTTTATTAATTTTTCAATTTTCTGCGTGTTACACTTAACACTTTTCTGCGTGTTAATAAGCGTGAAATCTCAATCCCGTATTTTTCATCTCTATAATGTAGCTTGTTTAAATAAATGGATATCTAGTCTAAGTAAATAAAATTTAATATTAGCTGTTAATTTGGGTAGGTCTAGGTACTTAATTTCTTTTAAATAAGATTTTTTTTTTAATTTTATTTTTTTTTTTGGCATAAGCAATTGCAACACAATGGCACAAGTAACAGCTGTTCAAATGACACAAGTTTTCTAAAACAATTTCGTTTTTGTTTTCTGTGTTAAATTAATAAATTGTCTTAACAGTTATGTTTATTTTTTTTTTTATTTTCCTTGGGTTGTTGCATATACTTATGTATAAGTGCTTGTATACATAAAGCCGAAATTAAAAACATCACTTTTACTTTATTTTCCCATTCAGATACTTTTGTTACTTTGCTTTATACATACATATGTATATGATTTTCATAATTTTATATTTATAATAATAATTTCTAAAAAAGGTCATTATAAATATTTTTTTTAATTAAAATTAAATTGTAATTTAATATATGTTTAGTACCTATATATATGTAATAAAAAAGAAAGAAAATATAAAAAACTTGTATTATACTTATTTTGATTTAAACATAAGTATGTACAGGTCACTTTTATAACGTTGACTAGCCAACTAATAACAAATTCTCACGCTTTCAAATCAAAAAATATACAAAAAATAAAATAAAATATTAATTATTAACTACTGACTACTAACTACCAACAAAACAAAGTTAACTCGTTTTTTTTTTTTTTTTTTTTTTTTTAAATTAATCTATTTTTAGTTTTCAAATATATTTACTTGAATAGATTTCTTATTCATTTATTTCAAGTAATTTCTATGGAATTTTGTTAATTTTAATACATATATGTTAGTTATGTTAGTTATACATATGTATGTATCTATAAATATTGTAAATGAATAAGTATACCTATAATTTTTTTATTAATTATTTATTACTACATATTTGTGTATATATTAATTAATACGTGTATAATTTATATATATAAGTATGTATATTTATATTTTTTTTTATAAGTAATGAATGATTATTTAAAAAAATAAAAAATATTTTTTTTTGAAAAGTTCAAAAGTTTAACATCGAATGCATTTTAAGAATTTTCTAATTCTTATTATTTTTGTTTTTTATTGTCCAAGGTAATAAACGATTATATGCATCTATAAATTCATTTACACAAATGGTAATACATTTTCATTTATATATATATACTTATTACTTATATACAATAATTACATATACACATATATATAATATATATATTTAGAAAACAGCGAATTAATATAAGAAGGGAGTGTCTATTGTTTTGAATATGTAAATACTTAAGTACCGGAAAATAAAACGGCATTAGTCATCTAAAGACTAATCAAAATGAAATTTTTTATATTAACATTTCTTAAAAGATATTTTATGATGTTATGGATATGATTAGAATGTTATTTATAGATTTATTTAAACCATTTTTTTTTTTTTTTTTTAATTCGAACAAATTAAAATCAATAATTAAGTACATCTTCTGATGCGTATGATTTGCAGAAACTCAAGGAAACGGTCTTATTAAATAGACCTAAAATAAAAGTTCATCAAAAATTTTCTGAAATATTTTTATGACGTAAAACGATTAGAATTTCTTCTTTAAGTCTTTATTTACGAACGAGTATATAAATTTTAAAATTGAAATAAAACAGTTGAAGATAAATTTTGAAAGCTTTTTTTTTTCCTATAAACTCTTCTAAATTATTTCAAAAATTCAATTCAAATTATTTTAAATGATTTTTTTATTTTTTTAAATATTTAATTTCGAAAAACATTGTACAAATACGAAATACGGATCCTAAACAAGGAAGCTTATGAGATTCTTGCTCGTCAATCCATAAAAAAAATCTAAACTTTTGTTGCTCTTAAATTGCAATAAGTTTTAATAAAATACATTTAGATTTACCGTTACATTCTATATGTACACATACATTTTTTACGCTAACCGAAGACTAAGTATATTACTTTAGGTGAATATTTTTTACTTTTGCCTTCACTTAAAGTATAAAATCTTCATTTAAAGTAAAAATTGCTACATCTTCATTTAAGTAAAAACTGGACTTCACTGGAAGTAAAAACGTCTTCACTTAATGTAAAAAAGATACAATATACTAGAAATTTGAATATTTTAGAAAATCATTACATGCGGCAGCCATTTTTATCTTTCTTTTAAATTTAAATTTTGTTGTTAGATTTATGAAATGTTCATAAATAACTATATATATAATAAAAAAGCTCAATGTTTGACATTTCCCAAATCTTGTATAAACAAAGTATCCACACTCATGAAATCAAATTAAAACCGAATGGAGTGAATATGTAAATTTAAAAGTATGAAATTTTTCAAGAATGATAAATTATAGAATTTGTACACAAATAAAATGGCGTAATCGGACAAAATGTAAATGACATTCTATAAACTTTTAAAAATTGTGTTTTATCATGAAAGGACCAAACGAAAAATTCCGCTTTAAATCTCTTTACTTTCCCATTCAGTTTTAATCAGGCTAAAGATTTCAAAATATTCTATATTAATTTTATTTATTCATTTAATTCCGTAAGTCTATCGCAAGGTTGTATAATTTGAAAATGATTTAACCATTTTATTTAACCATTTCATTTTAAATTATATTATCTAAAACTAGTACAATTTTAAACGAAAACGTATAAATAAAAATTATTATTGTTGATCATTTTGCTGGCCACTGTATTTTATATAAAATTAACAATACAACATATGTATTTTACTATAGGTACTTTTTGTTTTTACCTTTTGAATGATAAAATACTTGTCTACAGTTTTTATACTTTTCAATTTTTTTTTTTTTAATTTTTTAATGACTATATCAAGAAATTTAATTTTTATTTTTGTATTTCATTTATTATTTTAATATTTTTATTACTTTTTTTGTTTTTTTTTTTTGTTTTTTCTTTTTTTCGCATTCCAAACTTATCAAAAAAATTTTAAAAGTAAATAACAAGAAAAATAATACAAAAGAAAAACAAAAAGTGAAATATTTAATGACGTTCTTATTTATTATGATTATTTTTATTATTAAATAATTAATAGTACAAACTAAAGTTTAATTATTTAAAAAAAAAAAAAAAAAATTAATGACAGGGAAAACAAAAAAAAAAAATATTTAAAAAATATTTTAAGTGGCGCTGTTGAAATTGACACTTGAATTGACATTTGTTATTTTAATTTTTTTTTATTTTACCTAAGTATTTGCTTTTTTTTTTTTTTATTTGTTTATTGTTATACCAAGGGTGTTAGGGAATATTGACAATAATTGTCAAATTGTTTGTTTTCATTGGTTTTTGAGACTTATTTTTATCAATATAAAAATAGTTCAAAAATTTATTAAGCAGGTTATACATATATACATACATAAGTACAACTTACATGCATACTTTCATACATATTTTTTTTTTATTGATTTTTCCAATGAAAAACTATTTGATTCATAATTTAGTAAAATATGAATCAAATAAAACATAATTATTAAAATTGTGAATAATTTTCATTTTTAAACAGGGGTGTGGACATTGTACAATATTTTTATTAAATTATAACTCAAAATTATATTTCGCCAATATTTTCATGAGTGTGCGAGTTTATTTTATGAATTTTGTAAACCATGTATAAGAAAGTTGTTTATTTTTTTTTTTTGTCAAAAGTTGAAATCAAGAGAGTCTTACAATGCGTACGAACTCTCTTTTTATAACTATTTGGTTGGTTGGGTATTGTTGTGATCAAACAAAATGAAAAAAATGTAGGAATGCGAACGCTACAAGATAAAAATTAAGAAGTAAGTAAGTAGTGTTATATTTTTTAACAAAAAGTTAATTAATTGTAAACTAGTAAGTTGATTACTATTGGCAAAGATAGGTACTTTGGTACGGTTGTTATTTACTATAGGTTGATTATTACTGGTATGTAAAGAATTTAAAATTGCATTTCAATTTTGCACTTTGAGAATATACAAAAATATACCTATGCATATGCATATATACCTATGCCTATATATATACCTATGCATATATAACTAAGTATATTCAACCATAATTTAGATCGTTTTTTTATAAATAATTTAGATCTAATTTATTCCCATCTTAGTTAAAGAAGTTAAAATTCTAGAAATTATAACTCATTCTTACTAATTAAATTACAATATATATATATTTGTCTGTATACTTTACTTGGTATTCGATACTTTTAAATATTTAAAAAGTTTAGTTATCATTAATTTCGACTTTTAATTTAAAAGTCAAATTATTTTTAAATCTTTTATATTATCTTTATTATAAGGTGTGGTTACTAATTTTTTATCTTTAAATCTAGATCAAATAATTACAGTTTTAAATAAGACTTATTTAAAAACAAAAACTAATTAATTAAACATTATTTAAATTTCTATTATTAAATGATTAGAGCACAATTATAGTCATTGTGATAAGTGCACTTCAATTAAAGCCAAATTAATGCCATTAAAAACAAAACATACAACTAGCTTTCTGTCCTTAAGCTACAAATTACTTAGTAATATATCAAATACTAACTAATTTACCTTAAAAAAAAAAAAAAACAAAAATTTGTTTTTTAAATAACTATATACAGGTAAACTCTTACACATTAACTTATTTTTTTTTATTTCATTCTGTATTCCTATAGGGTACTTTACAATTGAAATATATTAAAAGGTCAGTTATTGGTTGATTGCGATAATATTTCATAATTGAAAACCATTTAAAAAACGTTTAAATATTCATTACGAAATTTGGTATATGTATGTATTTAACTATTTAAGCTTTTTATCATTACAAAAAAAAGAAATCAGTGGAACACCTTTAAATGTCATTTTTTATCTTTTTTTTTTTTTAACTTTGATGATTTTTTATTTTTGTCCAAATCCACTTAGGAATTTTTTTTTGTTTTTTTTTTAGTAGAAAAATTCATAGCACGTGAGAAATTTGAAAAAAAAAAGAAAAGCTTTTTTGAATTCAAATGTTTTTAATTTATTTTTATTATTATCTGCATATTTAACTCTGACCTAAAAATTATTGCTATTTTAAGGTTAAATCTTTGTAAAATATTAATAGTTAAAATGATTAGTAGTTATTTCACTATACGGTTAGTGAATAACAACAATTATTACAAAATTAATAGTTATAATAATTTGAAAATTAAAAGTAAATTTTATTATGACCAAATAGATAAAATTTCATTAATTTGACAGCTGTCAAATAAATAAAATTAGAAGTTTTTATTCCGTTGTCATGATATGTAAAATTATCAAAGATTAAATAATTTGTTAAATGTAATTAATTTCTTTTATTTTATTTTTTATGATTAAAATGCATTCATGAAAATATACGAGTACTTACTTATACAAGATCTATTTGCATTTTCAGATTTTTCCGCTTCATATTCCAATGTATGTATGCAAATATTTTAAGAACTTTCAAATGTTTTGAAACCTTAAAAAAATGTTAACAAAACAGTTAGAGCTTATAATATTTTATTTATTTTGACTTTAGTTAGAATAATCTTTTAATACAATGAATTATAAAAATCACTAAAATAAATTTCGAACCAGAAAAAAACACTGTAATCAGTCATTTTAACCGCGACATTCAAACCAAAAATCTAAAAAAAAAAAAAAACTATGGTGCGCGTTCATTTATGTACATTATAACTGTGTGAAAGAATGGCATATTTATAATTAATTCATTCACCTATCTTTTTAAGATCTGAAGGATAAATCTGTAGCAGAAGTCATTTTTTTTTTTTTTAAATTTGTTCATTAAAAAAAATTTACATAATTTTGCAATGATTTTTCTAATACAACCCAATCATTTAAATCCAGGAAGTTGACAACAATTACAGTAACATTTTAAAGTATAGTTAATATCAATTTAAAAATAAAAAAATAGAAACAAAACGACAATATTCTGTCTTCTTTTTTTATTTTAGGTTTTTTTTTTTTCTCTTATAGAAAGTGGTACGGTTATAGAATGAATTGGCGAACAAATAACGAACGGACATATTATGAGCGGATGTTGAATATAAAATTAAATAAAAAAATAAAAATAAAAAAACTGAATATTTAATTGCATATTTAAAGGTGTTACAACAATTTCCTGCTGTATTATATTATCTTACTTGTATGTTAAACAAAAACAAAAAAAAAAAACACTACTGTTCATATAAAAATTATATGTAATTTTTTTTTTTTTTTTGGATTTTATTAACTACCCTAATTATGATAATGAACATTTCAAGAACATTCAGTATATATACACAAAAATAACAGTTATAAAAATAAATCAGCGTAATATGTAAAAATTCTTCCACTATTTCTAAGCATACTGCAATAAAACGACTTGAGAAGCCGAGGAAAACATTAAATTGTATTTAGTCGCAGTACATTATACTCAAATAACAACAGCTGTTAATTAGTACAAAAAAAATAAATCTAGTAATAAGTACATATTTAGATAATGTATGTATAAAATCAAAATTTTAATTATATGAATATGTATAGGGTTGGTTTTTAATTAGTTCCACAGTAATCTTGAAAATTCTTAGAAGTAAAACCTATCAGTTCACTAGTTAAATAAATTCATATGTAGGTATATGTTAAATAATTCATTTGTATGTACATATAAATCAAAATGAACTGTGAATATACTTACTCCGTAAAAAAAAATCAATAAATTTTATAATCAGATTAGCACTGATGAATAGCAGATAATCGTTTTAGAAATTTTCCTATCAATATGCATACAATCAAATTAAAAATCGAAAACAAGTAATTTTTGCTCTAATTATAGATGTTATATTTATATACAAAGGGAATATTTGGATAACAAAACTCTTGGCTATTTAAAATAACCAGGAAATTATATGAAATAAGAATACGTTTATTTAAAAGATGATTAAAAAAGATTAAAAGTCAAATTAAAGAATTTAAGAGAAAATAATTCGATTTTATATAATCGAATATGCAAGAATATATCTCATCATTTTTATTTATCATGATCAGTCATTATCATCATCAGTAATATTAGTAGGTATATAAAAATGATCAATATCAATATTATTATGATTATTTTCTTATAACTATACATATATGTATGTACATATTCAAAATGAACATTTTTTTATACATATAATATATATGTATACATATATATGTAGAAATATAAAAGAAGTGAAAAAAAAAAAAATATTTTTAAAATATATACACATACCTACCTACCTAACATCAACAACCATTTTATTTTATCATAATATTTTATTTTTTAATTTTTTTTTTTTTTTTTTGTTTTTTTTTAATTTTTAATATTTCCAGTTAGAAATCTGGAACAAAAACTCTTAACAAGGTTTAAGATTTGTTGCTATTTTTTTTTTTTTTTTGCAAATTACAAACTGTATTGTTGGTTAGTTGACTGGCTATAGCTGCTATAAACTAAACAATTTTCATATTGCAAATATTACTACTGTTTGTTGTCGTTGTTATTATTATTTTTATATGTTTGTTTTTTTTTTGTTGATTTTTTATTGCACTACTTCTGTTATTGGTTCTTCAGCTAATGATAATAATTTGTTCTTTTACTTTTAACAATATATTTATGCTGATGACGATAATCATAATAACAATAATAACAATTATGTAGCCACAAAAAGATTTTTGCTACTGCCATGCACTCAATATATTAGTTATTATTTTTATACTCATGTATATTTTTTATAAGAAATATTTTTTTTTTATGGATTGTACCTATATTAATAATATTATATATATATACATATATACATATATGTATGTATGTATATAATATGAATCATTCAATTCAATATTTATATGTATATATGTTTATATATATGTATATATGATGATGTTTAAAAAAAATTTTTTTTTTTACTCGTAAATACAATGGGCAAAAAAAAAAATCTATAATTTTCAAAGTTGTACAGGTACAACAAAATTAAAAAAAAATTTTTTTATAGAAATAAAAAATTAATTTTAGGAAGTGATATTGATATTGATAATCATAATTATTATGAATATAGTATTATCTATCAATGATAATATCGATAATGATGATAAGAAAACAAAAAAAAAATTAATTATTATCTAAAATGAATTCCTCTATAATAATAGTAGTAAACAATGAGTAACTACATAAATGAGTTGTTTTATAGTAAGTAACTAGATTGTATAAAAGAAAAATTTACTTAAGTATTGATTCAGAGTTCCAAACTATATCATAAAATTAGAATAAGCTGAAAATGATTTTATTTTTTATTGCGATATAACTTTAAGGAAAAGTTTTTTTTTTTTTTTTTTTTTCAATTTTAAAAAGCATCAATCACGTTTATTGATTAGGTTGCAATCATATGAGTAATTTAAATTTAAGCTAACTCGTATTGCCATTTTTTTTTTTCTACTCTACTGAATGTAAAGAAGCAAACTGTTATTAAATACAATATCTTTAGTTAAATTAGTTTGAAGAGTTTTTGGAAATTCTATGTATAAATAAAGTTTCCAATTTAAGATTTTCATCCTAGCTACATAAATTATAATAAATAAATACCGTTATATTTTACTAGATTATAGTATATAGTTGATTTAGTAATAATAATAATAGCTGCTGTAATGAATTTTCAATTAGATAATATCTTATGTAGGATGGTGTAAGACACTATTGCTGTAACTGTATAAATAGCGTCGTTACGGTTAGAAAACTAGTAATAATTATAGAGAATTTCATTGTTTCCATACAAATCCACCTCCCAATTCAAATTTTCTGCATAAAAGGAAAATAATCCTTTTTTTATCTCCACTCCCCAATTAATATATATATACTGCAACTCATTATGTTGTGATAAGAAGGGAGGTGGATTTACTTTATTTTATTTAAGATGTATGGCATTTCATGAAAGCAAAAACTTGTGTATATACTATTTGTTTTTTTTTTTTATTTCGTTATAAATCAATAAACTCCAAAAACATTTATAGTTATAACACTTAACACCCTGTATAATATTATATCAATTAATCATTATAAATACAATTTATGAATAATAATGTGTTTTGTATTTTAATTAATGAACAATAATGTGTTTTGTACTTAACAAAACATTAAAACTAAAAAGAGTTCAAATTTAAAATAAATATTTAATAAATACTTAAGTATTTTAAAAAATATTTAATTATTTATTTCTTAATTCTGAAGTTTTTAAAGTTTTTGCCAGTTGATACTACTTTCCTTTATGGTACACTTACAATTATTGTTAGGCATCACCATTTTTAAAATTATTTGATCATCGCAATTATAAGTTCATCCGACACGTTCATTAACAAAGTTTTTTTTTTTTTTTTAATTTTTAATAAAAAAAATAAATTTAAATTTTCACACCTATTCTCAATTCTAAAATAAAAAAAAAAATGTACAAACCTTTCTTACCTTCTTTTATCTTAAATTTGTTTTAAAATTTTCATTTATCTTAAAAAACAAAAAAAAAAATTGAGATTAAATTATTTTTTTTTTTTAAATTCCTTTTAAAGCCAAACATAAAAAACTAACAACAAAAAAAAAAAACATAACCTTAAAATATTTCCTAAAAAATTTCTTACATAAAAAGGAAAAAACAAAAACCTACACATTCTTTTATAGAAAAAAAAAAAAAAAATTAAACTGCTACCTGAGTTACTTATTTGCTTGTTTTAGAAGTCCTTTAAAATGTAAAGAAGAATTTCGTTATTGCTGATGCATTTTCATTTTTCGTTTTTTTGTTTTTGTTTTTTTTTTTTTTTTGTACTGTTTTGTTTTATAAGCCTCATGCAGTGTAATTTACTCTCTTGTGCTGCTCTTAACTTCAATTCGTTACGTTATTTTCGTTTGTTTTTTTTTTTTTTTTAATTTTCGATTCTCATCTTTTAAAAATCTCAAGTTCGAAAATAATTTTACTCCATATATATAAATATATATAGGTATGTAGTTATGTTTATAATATAACAAATATTATAATTCCTAAAAATTTTTACAATGATACTTACTTAAATGATTGATGATTAAAGAATTCTGAATTGGAAATGGACCTTAAATTTTAAATAAATAATGAATAGTAGCAGTATAGAACACATAAATATTGAATCCAAAAAAAAAAAAAAACAAAAAATATTTGTATCTGTATGAGTGTAAATGTATATATAATATATGAATAAATATTTATTGCAATCGCAAATTAATAGCCGATAATTGTATATTTATAACCAACATTGTAAATATAATTTTTTTTTTTTGTGCATATACCAATACAATTATGAACACCATCATAATAATTGAATAATAAATACAAAAACAATAATAAGAAAAACAAAATTCGAAAATGCATACATATATATATATACACTTAACAAAATCATAACTAGCATTTTCTTAATTTCGATTTTTCTGTTTCTGTTTTTGCTATACATACATACAAAAATAGGTATTAGGTACATACATACATATGTACATTTCAGTTTGGTTCTGTTCAGTATTATGCATTTCGAAATTTTGTGGAGAACACTCGAAATAACTATCAAACTACATAAGTACTACCACCATCATACTTATTACATCTTTTTTCCTCATCTTTTGAAAATTTAGAAGAAGAAAAAAAAAAAAGAATTTTCTTTTTATATTCTTTGACTTTATCATATATTATTCTGACCTGAAAACACTTATATTTGTGTGTGTTTAAAAAGAAACGAATGTATAGTGTAGTATATACTATTAAAGATACACTAATACAGGTGGATAAAGATGAGAAAATTTGATATTGACTATAACATTACAATTTTTCTTATAAAAATTCTTATTCTATAAAAAAAAAAATATTTTTTGCAAAAATTTTCAAATTTAATATTTTGGCATTTTTTCAAATTTAAATTCTTAATGCTTTTTTCGATTGTGTGAAAATTGTACAACTAAAAATTTAATAATTTTTTATATATATAACTAAAATTATAAAAAAACTATTTATGTACTTTAAAACAATGAAAATGCTAAGTTGAAAATACAGTAGAAGTCGGTTATAAAAATAAAAAATTCTAGCATACCTTCAAGGTTCTATATATGTACTTAATTCCTAAAAATCGCGAAACGAAATGATTCGTTCTGCATTGTACAAACAGGTATCTATCAAAATTAAGATTATAATCCAAGTTATTCTTTAAGATTAGGTATTTTCGAAGAATTAACCGTTAAATAAAGAATTTTTACTTAGAAGATTCTTGATACCAGTCATTTAATATTTATATAGTAAATTTGTTCTATGCAGCAAAGGGGGGCGTTCAAAAAGTTTTATTTTTAATTTTTTCTTTTTTTTTATTAAAAGAGATTAAGTTTCAATTTCTGGGATCATTTATTTCAGTTATTTAAATTTGTTACTCTCATAAAGCTGATAAAGCTCTGATAAATTCTGTATGATTATAGAATATATGTTTCAGATTTTTGTAAGTTTTATAGGTGGAAGAAAATAATTAATTAAATTATAATATTATGACAAAATGAGCTTTTCAAAAAAAAATTTTTTTAAATACCATTTTCTTGCCACTGATTATTTTTAAATTTCAATCAAAATCTGCAATAACCGTTTTTTTATTTTACAATAATTTTTTTTTTTTTTCCTTAATTCTATCTTTAAATTCCAATCTTCTCAACAGTAACAAAAAAATATGTAAATAACATTTTTTGTTTTGTTTTTTTTTTTAATGCATAACTTTAAAAAGATTGTAACAAAAACATCTAATTTCAAATAATTTATTTTTTATTTTTCCTTTTTGAATTCCATTTTCGTTTTTCTTCTCCATTTTCAAACCGTAACGAAAGAAGCCAAAAAATTTCTAAAAGCAAAGCGAAAAAAATGAACAAAATTTTGTATTCTCCAAAAAAAAAAAAAAAAACAAAAACCAATTTTATTTTTTTTTACGATACATAAACAAAAGAAAAATCAACCATGATACCGATCCACACAAAAAACAAAAAAATTAAACCTTCCGACATTAAAAAAAAAAAATTTTTTTTTTTTTTTTTACCTTCAAGACGAAAAATTAAGAAAAAAACAAAAATATAATAAAAATTGAAAGAATTGTTTAAAAAATTCCTTAATGGTCATTGCACTTTTCAACCTTCTAATGACCTTGATGAATTCTTTTTACAATAAGAACAAAAACAACAATTTACATACAAACATAAACACACATATATATATATATTATATCTGATATTACAAAAGAATACATATTTTTTTTTTTTTAGGAAGAAAAAGGAAAACCAAAAAAAAAAAAAAACGATCGCAGTAACTATAAAAAAAAAAAAAAAAAAGAAAAAAAAAACCACTAAAATAATATACAATTCGATTGCCTAATGCGCGCACAACACGCGGTTCTACATCTCATTTTTTATACACCATTATATATACAAAAAAGAAAAGCGATAATAAAAACAATAGGTAAAACCAATTTTTTATGAATCCCTTAAACCTCAAAAATGTATAAAAAAACGACCAAAAAAAAAAAACAAAAACAACACTAAACACTAATAAAAAAAAAATTTCTCTTTTGAATACAGTGTTTCTCTAAATTTTTAAGTGAAAGAGAAAAGTGTCCTTGCAAGGTTGAAAAGTTCATTTAATGAGTATTCATTATATATACAATTTTAAGAGCGATTGTGAAAATTTTATAAAAAAATGTAAAACAAATAGATGTGGATTTATTTTTTTTTTAAACAAAATAATTTTTTTTTTTTTTTTTTTTTGAAGACAGTTTAAAACCTTAAATTTTTATTCACAGGATGTTTATTTAAAAAATATCGAAACACTAACAGAAAATGTCTTATATTAAATTCAAAGCTATACCATATCAATCATCAAATTATTTAATACATAAGAACAAATTTATGATTTTACGTTATATATGGAGTCTCGATAAAGTATTTTCTAATTAATTCGCCGATTTTCAACGAAAACATTTTTTAACAAGATCCTAAAATTGTTGATCCTAAAATTTTATATTAACTGTTAAGTCAAGTTATAAAAGAATTTTCAAATAACACTTCTGTTATGGCACATTTTGTTATCCACTGTCTTATCACTCGAAACCACAAATTTGTTTTTAGATTCTTTTTTTTTTCCTTGTTGTTTTTCTTTTTGTTGTTATTATTTCTTGCATTTTTAAATTGCGCTTTGCAACTTTGGCAACATTTAAAATGTAATGTTTTTTTTTTTTTCTGCTACATTTAATTTTTTTTTGTGTTTGCTTTTCTTTAAATGTATTTTTTTTTTTTTTACAATACCCCCTATAATAACTAATGCTGCACAGTAATCTTTTTAGTTTTTTAGTCTGGTTACGACAATGAATTCAATTAATATCATCATCATTTACATCATGATCAAAATGGCATGTCAACTTCCCTCTTATTCTTAAAAAAAAAAAAAATGTTTTTGAATTAAAAGCTAAACTTGAAAACTTCAAATAAAAATATAAAGAAAAAGTTATAAAACGCTTTAAAAACTCTTCTTTTTTTTATTTTTTTTCATTTATTTTAAAGTAATAAAGAACTTTTTTTTATTTGTATACTGCATAATTTTTCTTTTATTTTGTGTGTTGCCATTTTAAAAAAGAAAAAAAAAAACACATTTTTTATTTGATGTTGCAAAAAAAAAGTAATAAAAAAAAATAAAAAATTGGCGCGAAAAAATAACCATTGACAACCAAAATGGCATAGCAACAAAATTTTGATCTGTAGAAAAAATATTTTTGTTCATAAAGAAAAACAAAAAAAAAAAACAATAAAAACAAAAACAAAAAAAAACATTAAGGAATAAAATTTTCTAGAATAACACAAATGTTGAATTGCAATAATTTTTGTTGCATTTGTTGGCTTTTGTTGAATAAATAATTTTTATATTTTCTAAATTTTTTCTTTTTGACTTTTTTTATTTAATTAATGAAACAAAAACAACAAAAGAAGGACTAAATTAATTTCTGATATTTTCATTTCTTAGATTTTCCAAATTTTTGTTATATTTAATAAAATGTTAAGTTCATTTTTTTATTCGATAAAATTTTTAGATTCAATTTTACGTATTATCTTTTCGTTTATTTAATAGTAAGCTTTAAACCTGCTCTATTTTAAACCAGTTTATTACCTAAGCTCTATTTTAAACCAGTTTTATATTTTTTATATTACATGTAAAGCTAACTAAGTACTTCAAATCAATATAACCTTTTACTATACTTACATTTGCTTTTGGCCTGTACAGACATGGATGAGTTTACTGTAATACACTATCTACATTGAGTCTATTCTAGCTCTGGCAATATTTTGTTTTGAATTCATTATATTCATTCATTCCGTATCGAAAGTGAAACACATTTCAAAGAATACTTACTTTTATGTAAAGAAATTTATTTAATTGTTTTGCTTCTTTTTCTTCTTCTTCTTCGTCCATATAGGCTTCACAACAAATTGAGTTCATATTTCTAATTTTTGTAGATTTTGTTTATAAACCACGTCTTGTGAAAGAAACCTAAATTTAATTCCGCATATTGATAAGATATTTTCTTTCTTCTCTTTGTCATTATTTAACTCTATTTTAAGTCTATTTGTACCACTGGTACACTTTAAAACAAGATTGAAGGGAAATGGTAGAAAAGTGAATACATACATATATAATATATAATATAGGAAAATGGGAGTATGTTGGGTATATATATACTATCATTATTCTGGTCGAGAAGAATACTAAAAAAAAAATTATGTGTATTAACTAATTAAGAATCAAACGAAATGTAAATTCCAAAGAGAAAATGGAGATGGATTGGTTATATCATCAAACGTTCAACAACATTGTGTGTTACGTTTGGCGTTTGACTGGAAATTTCCAAGGCAAAAGAAACATGGGATAATCTAAAGTAACTTGAAGAAGAAGCATCCAGAGTGAGAAGAACTAAGTAAAAAGTTTTCGGCTAAAATTAAAAGAATAGTGCAAGACAAAATAAAATTGAAGAGAATTTGTGGAAATGCTCATGTTCACTAAAGGAACAGGAACTTTCTCAATTAATATATGTATATGAAGATAAACATTTTTATTCATTTATTTATTTATATACAGTTACCGTGGTACATAAATGTACCAGGTAGCTGTAACCCCTGTTTCCTGATAGGAATGTGGGGTGTACGAGATATTATGTGATATATTTAAGTATTTATATATATATATTTTTTTTTATATTATAATTATTGTATCCAGTCGGGAATCGAAAGACCTCTCATTCCCTTATGAATGATCAAGCACTGCATCAATGGCTTGATATAAACATTTTTAAATTTTTAATTTTAAATAACTATTTAATAAATATTTAATTTTTAATTTTAATATCATTGTATTGTATTGTATAATTATTATACACTATGCGAAAATATCAAATTTAATTTTGAATATTTAAAATAACGAAAAGGCAATAATTTGAAAAAAATAAAAAATTATTTAATTCATTATTTCTATGTAATGTTTTATTTTTATTTATGTATATATATATATAGTATATATAATAATATATTTACAATACAATATCTCTTATAAAAATTGTACATTCTTGTATTAAAGCTGTAAATATAAACGAATATTATTATTATATATATAGTATCCCTTTAGGCGAAAAACATTAGTTTGGAATCATTAAAATGCCATGAAATTCACTTTAAATGGGATAAATATTTTCTCCTTCAACTTTAACATATTTTTATTTTTTATTTTTTGTTTTTTTTTTTTTTTTTGTGTAGGTACTTTGAATGAAGGAATCAAAAAATAAAAAAAAAATACATTTAAATGAACATAGGCACATTTAAAATAAAAATTTTATATTAGAAAGGTGAATGATACCATAGCATGATATAACATAATTGTGATATAATGTTAAAGATACGAGCATATCAAAAATTCAAAAAAAAAAAAAAATAATAATAAAAATAAAGAAAAATATTTAAACGTTAAAAATAACTTTTTTTTTATTTTTTAAATCAATGAACATTGTATTATTATTAAAATAAAAAAAGAAACAAATGAATTATTTTATTGGTATTTGTGAAGGTGGTTCTGGTCAATTATTATTGAGGAATTCTTTTTCAAATTTCTTTCATTCTTTTCTTTTTTCTAAAAAAAAAAAAAAAAAGTTCTTTAAACGTTTTTATTTTTTCTAAAATTTTTTAAAAATGTTGTATGATGCAAATGTACTTATATATAAAATTGACAATTGCATATAAAAAATGTTACACAGTTTCATTCCATTTAGAATAGCTGAAGAACTGCTAACTCTTTGGAATTGAATGTTAATTTTTAGTTGTCTATACTTAAAAAAATATATTAAGTACTGAAAGCTAATAAATTTTTTAAAAGTTTGTATAAGTATCCATTAGTAATTGAATTATAATATATTTATTTTATGCATTATTATATGTATTTTAAGGTATTCAGTACTTGCCTTTTATTAATAAAACTTAAAATTTCTTTAACTTCTCCGCATTCTATTTTGTATTAATTTTCCGAATTTTTTTACGACTCTGTGACTTTTTCTAATTCATTATTGTTTTTAGAGCTAATGCTTTTCTTATTAAAATAATTTTAAACGCCTTCTTATGTTAGAAATCATTTATAATATACCTATAATTGCCTGATATAAATAAGAACGTGCAACCTACGACGTATAAAATACCATACGTCAATACGTTGGTCTATTCCAAAATAAGACACTGGCATTTGCAAATTTTATATGTTTTCAGAGCAAAATGAATACTAAAAATAAAATACTATTATATAAAGAATCTTTTAATATAAAAAAATTGACATACAATATAAACTTTGAAAAAGTAAAGAAAATACGTCATGTCAAAATTGGAAATTTGAATTTAAACCGTATAGCCGTCACTTATTTCGGTTATCTTCATATGAAATTTATGTGTATGAACACATTTTGACAGATGTTATATTATGTCGCACGTTCTTATTTAGGTCAAGCAGTAATTATCTGTAATGAAAATATTGCTGAAGTCTAAAGTTCAATGAAAACGACACGATAAAATCGACGACCAAAATGTATCTGGAATATAATATATCTTTAAATGTACGACAAGTTTGATCAAAATTTAAAAATTGCTCGTTTGTTACAATGTCACATTTCATTTTGGCATTTCAAAATTCATAATAAATTTAAATTATTATTCGTTATTTATTTAAATATTTTCTTTTGTACGATTTTATCTTACAGTATAATATGGTTAATGATAGTCTGCATTCTGGTAAAATGTCTTCTGGTTCCCGAATGCATTTTTGAGAATCCATTTAGGTTTAACTAAACATAATAGAAATTCAAAAAGTGGCCATTGTGGTAATAATTCCGTTCAGATTTTATAAAATAATTCATGGTCCACTTTTTGTTACATAAATATTTCGTATTCGAATATGTTTACTTCTATTTTTTTTTTAACTCCTTTACTCCTATTTTCCATTTTTCGGCATTTTTTTTTATATATGTAAGTATAAAAATTTTATTTCAAACTTATTCTTGTGCAACTATCAATTTTGATTATCAGCTAACAACGAAATTTGTCGCATTCATTGTATTACAGGTTTCTGACATTCTTTGCCGATAATGTTCGACGACAATTTCGTGTCGTATTCATTAGACTTCTGGCTTAACCGACAATAAGGAGTAAAAAAACGATTTAACACTCTAGAGTTAGAAAAAAAAATTAAATTTTAAACACAAATTCCGATGACATTCTTTAATATCAAAGCCTTATCAAGAACTTATCAATTTACCGGTTTTTTGCTTTTTCTGTTGCAACATCTTTATCCTTTTTCATTCTAACCCTTTTTTTTTCAATAAAACAAAAAAAAATGAATAAAAGACAGGACATTCTATACAACAAAACTAAACAAACGTATACATAATATACAAAAAACTTGAAAAGATTCCTTAAAAATAAACCAAAAATAAATCAAGTATTTTTGAACAGGTGCTATACATTTGTATTTTGTTTTTCTTTTGCTTTTATTTTTATTTTTAATCATTGAAAAAAAAAAATGTGTTTTTAGTCGTGTGATGCACTTAAAATATCAGTAGATACTATTTTAAACAATCAACGAAGACTCGCCTGTTGTTCTTATTTTTTTCCTTTTTTCATTTATTTTTTTTTTTTAGTTTTTTGCTGCTGATATTATTACGCAGGTGATTCTTACCTGTTCCTCCGGACAATGTTGATAATGTTTTATATAAGCAGCAGCAAAATAACAAAAGTATAACAACAATTTATATAGAAATCGAAATGTCCAATCTATTTCTTTTTTTTTTTTGTTTTTGTTCATTTTGTATACAAATATAGATTTTTTATCTCTTTCTTTTATTTATTGACTAGAAAAAGAAAACTTTATAAGAAAAAAAAAAAAATCAGAGAGAAACAAAAAAAGATATATTAAGTGTTGGAAATTGTCGTGTTGTAATTTTTGTCTTTTTAATATAAACTCAACACAACACCAACAATATGAATAAGAAAAGTAAAAAACAAAAAAAAAAAAATATCATCAACAACATATACAACATATAACATACAACAAAAATATTTATTAAATAATAAGATCAAACAAAAATTTATTGAGATCAGGTTAAGGATTTATTTTTAGAATGGAACATAAATTATGTCCCAAATGAAAATTATTTTTGTCTTCATTGTATACAAAACTTAAATGCTATTTTTTTTTTTAACATTATACTTTATATTAACATTATTATGTATACGTATTTACATATATATATATATATATAGATTTATTTTGTATTCGGAAAGGTGCGTAGATGAGATATTTATGAGATAATAACTTATGTTTTCTTTTTTTTTTCCTTTTTAAATAGGCAGACAAATATTTAAAATAGTTGAATTATATTATTATATCTATAAGATACAATTTATTCATTTAATAACAACAAAAAAAAAAAAAACAAACAGCAACAAAATTTTATTATCATCTGCTGTTTTATGTTTTTTGATTCAGTCAGTTTTTATTTTTTCAGACTTTCTATTTTTAATTTTACAATTTTAAAAAAATACAAATTTATATAAAACTTTAAATCGAATATTTGATCTACTACTTTAGTTTTAATCTCTCACATTCTTCAAATTTATATGACCATTAAATTTATGTGGTATTTTATTTTATTTTTTTTTTAATTTAGAATTATCTCTTATTTATGTTTGACTCGTTGTATTTTAAGACACGAAAAACAACTGTTTTATGTTATTTTGATCATATCATTTCTCACTGTTTCTAAACGAAGTCAGATGCCTTTCCAGATGCCTTTCGGCTCATTTATTTTAATAAAATTCTGTTTTGTACATGATATTTTGTACGATTCACTTATTATTCTCACCTCAAATTTATCAAATAAAATACCTGTTACTGGTTCTCTTATAAACCATTTATATTTAATACAATTTGAGTATTTGAATACTTTATGACTTATTCCAGATATTTAAATGAATCTGTTTTATGTAAATCAACCTACACCATCTTAAATGTTCCAGTCACTTATAATATAATGTATATGTAAGACCTCTGCATTCCAAAGAATTCTTTAACAATCAAATATAGATATAAAACGATCGTAAGAAATTGAAAAAGAGAAATTGATCGATCACACCAAATTACAGAGCGGCTGCTCAATATGAAGTAAAATTGAAGAGACTCTTTGAGAAGTTAAAGGTACGATAATGGCCTGTAGCGTCACAGAAAAAAAAAGAATTTAATTATTACAGAATATATATTACATTATTCTACCATAAATTTTCTAATATATAATTTAAATAAATATTTAAAGACAATTACTCTACTCATAATATAATAATAATTAAAAATATTAAAATTCTAAAAAAACAAATCTGACTAATTTTTTAAATGATTCCTTTAAACATAAAAATTCTTTTATAAAAATCAAAAAAAAAAAAATAATAAATAAAGAATAAACAAAATCAAAACCTATTTCCGCATTTTTATGTTTATCTTAAGATATAAAAATTTTTAACTCTTAAAAAATTCCAATGTTGATTAGGACAGAATGAGTCAGTAAAAAACTACATCATGTATAAAACTGTACAATTAAAAATATAAATTCTACTGAATAAATAAATAAGTACATATATAAATATTTATATATAAAAAAAAAACCGAAAATTCCACCATTTAATCAAAGAAAAATCAATTTTTATTTTGTTTTTAGTTTTTTATTACTTTCTATGAAAAAACCTTAAAAAAAAAACCCACAATTTTTCTGATTTATTGAATTTCATGGTTTATGTTTTTTTTTAATTATTTTTTAACTCTACCACTCACTATATATACTATACTCTCAGTTATTCACCAAAGTTTACACATATGTATGTACGTATACATATTTTACCTGAAGTGGTAAAATTCCATTGCTTTTAAATAAAATGTGCTTCAATCCAAAAAATAAAAACAAAAACAAAAAATCAGAACACAAAAATAATAAATAAGCAATGAAACACCTTCACACTGTTATTATGAAAAATAAATAAAAAATAAAAAAAAGGTACAAAACGTAGAAAAAAACAAAAACAACTCAAAAATTCCACATTCCAATCATAGTTGTAATTTATCTGTAAAAAATAATTCAAATCAATTCTCTTGCTAGGATTTTTGAAAACTATATTGCCTTATTTAAATTTTTCTTCAAATATCTAAAATTAAATGTTAAATTATTTTCAATCAAATTTCGGCATAAATTCGTCCTTTTGAGAATTTCGTTTTTCTCAACTTTTCAAACCAAAACAAAACAAATTGTACTAAATTAAGATTTGCCACTTCAAGTTGCCCTTACCTAAAAAAGTATTGTCTCCTTAAATATCTATTTCATTTTCTTTTACAGATTTCAAATAAGACAATATTACCATACATAGGGTTTTAGTATATTTTCAAAAAAAATTCAAAAAATATGCTTATTGGTTTCATTTGATCCGTCTGTTCGTCTGTCTTTCTGTACGACTGTCTAAAATAATGAAATTTAAAACATAAAATACGGATAAACATCTCAAAAAAATTAAATTTTGTCGAACAAATTTTTCCCACTCGTTACTGACTTACAAAGTTCTTACCCTCCCAAAGTTTTTAAATTATTATAACACATGTTCTATATGGCCAAACGATAGTTCCTTTTATTAGCAGTATTTTAATTTACCTGAACTCAATTTTTGCAAAATTTTTAGATTCTTCTGTTTTTCAAAGAATTTAAGTTAGAAACTTGAGAGAAGTATAGAACAAATTTTTTGAAATAAGTATGAGTCCGTTTAGGAGCTGTAACGGCTTAAAAATGGATTTTTTTTATCGATAGAAAATGATGTACATATACATGGAAAATGGATTTTGTATGGATTGATATATTAATTCATATGCGTATATGCTAAAAATACACTTGTGTTATGTAAAACCGGAAGAATAAGAAAAAATACATTTTTATATTTAATGTTTTTTTTAAGACGGTGCTTGAACTGTTTTTTTTTTTGGAAATGTGCTTTTTTGAAAACCTAAGATTTTTTTCATTACTTGTTTAAAGTTGAAATTAATAATTTACAACCATTTTAAAATTTTTTGCAATGTCAGTAAATTAATAGATGCATATATATACATAACAAAATAAAATCTAAACCTGACCAATGGTACAAAAATAAAATATGGATTAAAATTATTATTAACACTTTTTATTTAAAATTATTCTTTCCTTTCATTATTTTAATAAAATGTATGACTTCCATCTTACGCTGTTAATATCATACACTCATACTCAATATAGGCCACCAAAACCTAAATATATAATTTTAACTGTTAAATTAAATATAAATTAAATTATTTTAATCTTTTTCATTTAAGAAATAAAAACTTTTAAAAATCTTTAATTTAATTTAATTTTGTATATATATAATTTTATATATATATATATATGTGTGTAAGTAGGTATAATCTAGTAAAATAATATTCTGACATAAGAATTTTTGGAATTTTAGATAGATATTTTAGATAGAAAAAACCATAAATAGTTATGGTTTTTAAAAATAAAAAAAATAATTTACTTTTAAAGAGAAAAAAAAAAAAATGTTTCTTTTTTTTTCGTTTTTATTCTTCTAAAAAAAATATTTACTTTGAATGTGAAATTCCAAACATATTTTTAATCTCTTATGACGTTCTAAAATAACTTTTTTTTTTTTTTTTTTTTTTTATAGTTTATAAATTTTTAATCTTTCTAGTTTAATTTTTTTTTATTTTTTTTATTGTAAACACGAGTTTTTAAATATATATATTTATATATATATACGTATATACGTAATGTTAGAAAATTTAATTTGAATATAAATATACAGTAGAAACTGGTTATAAACACACAATGGTCTGTTATTTACAATATAGTTCAATAATTTTTTAATGATACCTTTTTTTTACTATTATAATCTGTTTTAATATAACTAGTATTTAATATAACTAGGTATCCATTATACATATATAATTAAAAAACGATTTTAATTAAATTTGTTGTATAACAAAATTATTGAGTTCTACTGTAACTACTGTAAATATAAAAATTTTTATAAATTAATTATGCCATGCTCCATAGTCAATACACTGTTAAAAGAAAAGACAACTAAAAAAAAAAAAAAAAATTAAATTTTTTACACAACTAACTTTTTTATTTAATAATAAAATAAGTCAAATTGAAAAATTGAGATTGAAAAAAAAAAAAAAAAAAAAAACAAAAAAACAAATACAATAAAAAAATGAATAAAACATTTAAAGCACAGAGCTCATGTTTCATATTGACGTACAAATATTAATTCGATACGTGTTTTTATTAAATTAAAAGAAAAGTATGAGAAAAACAAAAAAATTTTACATTCATATAAACAATTGATTTTTTTTTCATTTGTCCAAGTGGAACTGATTATCTATAATTTTTTTTTTTTTTTTTTTGATTTAAAAACATTGTCTTTTTGTTTTTTCTCACGCCTAATTATTGGAGGCGTACAGTTTTGTGTATTTTTATTATTTTATTATGTACATAAGTATTTAAATTATTTTATTTAATTAAGTATATAATGTAAATTAATATTATGTACAAAAATATATATATTTATGTATATATAATTATACAAATCAGACAATTATTTATTAAAAATATTGAAAAATTCTAATTATTATCTCATATGTTTTAAAAAAAAAAATTTTTTTAATTTATTAAAGGGGCCTCGGTGGCTTAGTGGGTAAAAGCGTATAAAATACGCTGTAAACACCGAGGGAGTGTAGATTCGAATCCCACACACGTCGTAAGAGTTATTCCCCCTTACGATATTTACAGTCACGCCTGAACAGGAAAGGCTGTGTAATTTCCTGTCCACATGTGGCAGAGAAATGCATTAAAAAAAAAATTTATTAAGTTAAAAAAAAATCCTTTTAGAGAAATTTTTAAACTTTTGATAACTTTATAAAAGGGTATTATTAAATTATTACTTTTACAGAGTGTTCACCAAGAAAATTAAAATATGAGATATAAAAATTATTACTAAATCGGTAATTTTTCATCGATTGGTGATATTTTATTTTAACTTCCTGAAAGGGACCGAAAATTCACCTAAATCCAGAGTTTTAAACAGAAAGAGGTATTTTTCAATGTACTTAAATTCGATTTCTGAGTCAAAAATGAAATTTTTTTGTTTTTATCATTTATTTTTGTTTTTCTTTTTTAAGTTTTATTTTCTTTAAAATTATTACAAATAAAACAAAAAATCTTTCATACATATACTATGCGACACCCTGCATAAGTATACTCTACACACCTAAATTATATTTTTATATCATTAAATTAATCTCTTAAAGTCACAATTTACTAAAACAGTATAATTTTATAAAAAGATTAAATTATATTTGACTATAATTAAAAACAAAAACAAAAATTTATTAGATGATAAATTTGAAAATAGCAATCATTGTTTTTTTTTTTTTGCGAGATTACGTGGGAATTTCGAAAGACACAAATGAAATAAACACTCCAATTCTTTTTGGTAGTTTTGAACTTTAACGAACCAAATGCCACTTCCCTTTTAAACTAAACATTAGGTTAGAAGTTATCGTACAATGTACTGTTTGGTTTGGCGATTGGGAAAATAGAAATAAAGAAAATTAGGAAATATGAGAAATTATTGGATATTGTGAGGATTGTTTAGAACAAAAATGTTGATGGTTTTTTTTTGAATTTATCAGCATCATACAATTTATGGTTGAGAATTTTAGTGAATACTTGCGGCGCAAGCTATATTCCATATTCGTGCTGTACGCGTTATAAACAAATTTCCATATGCGAAAGTGTGCGATCTGGGGGCTGCCTGTGCAGCCATCCTTGTATTTTGATTGAATAGATTTAAATAGCTTTTTTCATCATAATATCATAGCAAATAATTTTGGTCTTGGAACGCTCAAGGCAAAAGAAACGTGAGAAGATCTAAAGCAACTTGAAGAAGAAGCGTTTAAATTGAAGTAATAAAGAGTAGGTAGTCTTGGGCTGAAATTAAAAGACTAGTCCAAGATAGGGATATTTGAAGAGAATTTGTGGAAGCCCTATGAAGGGAATAAAACCAGAGGAAAAAAAAATAATAATTTTGGTTTAATAAAAATATTTAGGATGTTCTCGAATCTATCGATGTTCGCAATTAAATACTTCTTTATCGCGCTATACACAAAAAAAAAACAAAATAACTAATATCTACATTAAAATAGATAAGCTAAAAAATATAACTCCATAAAATAAAAAAAAGTGTTTTTTTTGCTGCTGTTAAAATAAATTTGAGATAAAAATGTTATAGAAATTTGCAGTATGTTAATACTGATGCTCCTTAAAACTTATTAACTGTCACAAAACAAAAAATTCCAGTTTAAAAATAAGTTCGATAAAATAGTGCGGTAATCATATATTTTCGAAAAATGGAAATTACTAAATGTGAGTTTCAAGTATTAGTGCGATAAGTTGGGAAACGCTCTTAGTACTTGTAAATGTTTCTCAAGCTAAATTAAATATTAAATAATTGATTGTTTTTCTGTTTCACTTAATTTACAAATAGGATATGCAAAAAGTTATTTTAAATTTATATTAAGAAGAAAACGACTATAAAATTTGTACATGTATTATTAACTTTGCTTAAAGTTTGTTTCATCAACTTTTAATGCATCATCTATTATATCTAACAGAATGTATGCATCATTTTATTTTTATTTGTTTATATCTGCACATGATTTTAATGAAGAAAACAAAATACAAGCCACATATACATTTAAAACTTTTTATTGTAAACTATAAAAATTATTTAAAGGAAATTTATATTAAATTTGATATAAAATATTGTTGTAACGAGTACATCATTGAATGTTAGTTTCTGTCGTAGCTATTTAAAAATTGTTTAACATAAAATAATTTCCTTTTTTTAAACGTATTCCTAAATTAATTCACTATTTTCTTATCAAGAAATACAAATTCTTTAACCTTAGAACTAAAGAAGAATTTAATTTTTATAATACACAACTCTTACGTTAATTTGTATCTAAAAAACAAAAAAAAAAACAAACATTAATAAAGTATGTTGTATTAAAAGAAAAACTAGCCAATACTATTATTTGCATAATTTCTACATTTTTAAACTTTCTTATTTTAACTTTTTATCAGCTCTATAATTTTGTTTTTTCTATTCAAGAACAATTTAACAAAATTCTTTTAAGAATATACTTATACACATTAATTATGTCCAACATAATGCCAACTTAACTTTTTTTAATTTCAATTTTTACCTTGTAAATTTTTACTATCATATCATTAACGTAAAATTTCTACTTTAAAAACATGCAAAGGCAATTTAAAATTATAATTAGAAAATTCTCACATTTTAATTGAGTAATAATTTAAAAATTAATTTATTCGTTCAATTTAAAAATCTATTTATTTTATTTTTTTTTTTGCTTTTTCAGAACTGTTTCGAACGAATAATTGCAGTTTAGTAATAATGCAGCATGCGAACTTTTTGCACCGTAAGCGCGCCCCTAGAGGCATGCGCGCCACCAACAAGACCGCTATCACCAGGTTCACGGTTTTTAGCTTTAAGGTAAAATTATATAATAATAATATTATTAATGATAATATTAATTTATTTTGCTTTTTTATGTTTTTAAACTCTAGACTCTTAGGAACACCACAACCAAGAACACTTTACTTTCTTGTCGAAGCAAAAAGTCGTGTACGAGAAGTTTATTCACAAACATGTTTACATTTTGCAAAACAAGGAATGCTAGATACAGAGTTATTCGGTTTAGCAGTACTAATAGGTAAGTTATATTTTTATTTAAAAACTTAAAATTAATTAAATTAATATCTGATTAATAAAATTATATTATATAATTTCAAAATAATTTAAATGAAACAACAAATTAAATTAATTAATAAAAAAGTTCCTACCTTAAGTCTTCTGTATATATTCTAAATATTTTTATTAAATTTGTGCGGTTTTAATAATTATTCTCTTAATGATTATTATATTGATTTAATTTTGTTTTTTCAAAATTTCATTACAATCTTTTGATTCATAATTTTTAATAAAATAAACAAAACGAAATTTAAAACTCGATAACAAAAAAAAAACCGAACATGACTATTAGTAAATTAATTTTATTTGAAATATGTACTTATATTTTTTCAAATTTTAAATAAAGACAAAAATGAGCATAACGTACTGAAAACCGAAGAAAACAAAGATCGAAATATATTATATTGCATAATTTGTGGAACTCGACGTATTTACAAACATAAAATTAATGTTGTTGATTACTTATTGATAATGTATTACAGTTCAGTTAATTCTTTAATTACAAACGCAATACTTGAACGACAAACATTCCATAACTTTGACACAAGTTTTTTGTCTTTTTAACACTTAAATTTAATAATCTAATTTAAAATGAGTTTCTAATGTGAGTTTAAGTAAGTTAAATGATTTTTCAAAATTTTTTAAATTTTAAGAGAAAAATTTTATCCTCGAATAAATACCTATTCAAAAGAAGTAATACAAAATTGTTTTTTGTTTATTTTTCTTCTTTACATTTTCATGTAAAATAACAATATCATCATCATTTTTTTATCACTTTATACAATTTATAATGTATACTCAATAAAAAGAAAAAACTTTATACACTTTATAATGTATACTCAATAAAAAGAAAAACTTATAAAATTTATACCCCTATTCATATATACAACAATTTAGTAATTATGTATTCATACATCCACATAATACGGACCAAAAACAAAAAAAAAAAATATCAAAAATTTTAACACAAATGGAATATTGTAATGTAAAAACTCCTGTTTTCTTTAAATATACGTCCCCCTTTATTTTGATTTTCTTTCAAAATAAAAAAAAAATTTTCAAAAAAAAAAAATTATAAAATAAGTACAAATGCAATAACAACGAAAAACTATCTAGGCACAGGCATCCACCAAACTCTAAACCTTAACTTAAAAACAGTACACTAATAATACAAATGAAAAAAAAACCAAAAAATAAAACTTGAATACAAATTTAATTTTACCAACTTTAATATTGATGATGATTATAATGGTAATGATAACAATGATGATGATTGTAATGATCATAAGGATGATAATAACACAAAAATTCTTGAATTAAAAAAACAAAAAAAAAAAAAAACAAAAAATAGAGAACCAGCTCCTAAGGTAACGAAAAAAAAAAATCAAAACCCAAAACACTCCAACAACAAAAATTTATTGTTAATAAAAAAAATTCTATATATATATATATATATATGTACTTAAGTATATTACAACATTGAATAGTCCATTGCAAAGAACCGAGGTTATATTTAAAAGACATAAGACGCGTGTTCAGTAATTCAGGTAGCTGCACGGATATAACTGGAGGAATTTTTACAAAAAAAAAACAAAAAAAAAAAAAATGGATAGTTTAATTTTTTTTCATCTTCTCTTTCCTTTTTTTTTTTTAATTTTAAATTATATTTTTTTTTACATATAAACATATATACATAAATATATATAGTGTCAGTTAGGCTTTAAGAATCCAAAAAAAATAAAAACCAAGGTGGAGGTAAAGATTAATACAAAAAGAAAAAAACAATCAAACAGGCAAAAATATATGAAATAGAAAAAAAATAAGAAAAAAAAAAGCATAAAAACATACAACAAAAAAATAAAACTTGTTTATGTTCAAAATGTTCAAAAGTAAAAAAAAAAAAAACAACAAAATATATTTTTTTCATTTTCTTCTTTTCGATAGTTTTTTTTTCTTCCTTTTTTGAGAGAAGGCTGCTGCTTTTATGCAGGCATCATACCATGCATTGCATACATCAGTATAATATATATGTACATATAATATTATATAGAAATTTATAAATATATATGTATATATTTTATATTAATGTATACAATCATGTATAAATGATAAAAGCATCTGTACTATATATCTCTGGATCGTTTTTTTTAATATACACATAATATTACACACATATGTACATATTTACAAATAATAATAATAATAATATTTTTACTCTTTTTCTCTTCTTTTTTTTCTTTTTTGTTTTTTGCTTTCATGATCATCTTAATTTTTTGTTTTTGTTTTTTTTTTGTTTTTATATATAATTTGAAAATAAAGAAGAGAAGAATGTGGATGGGAAAGGGGTGACAAACAAATTTATGGCCTCGTACCATGCACCTTTTTTCTCTTGTTTTTTTTGTTTTTGATATTTATCGTTAAGGAATTTTTGTTTTTTTTTTTCTTTTTTTTTTTGATTTTATAAAGTAAAGTTCCAAGCAACAAAATAAAAAATGTATGTGCATGATTTTATATATTAATATTTATATATAGCGATATACTTATATATTGTAAATATATAAGTTAAAATAAAATCATGGATGAAATCAGGTTTGTTTGGCTTAAAGTTTTTGTTTTTATTATTTTTAATGTTTATTTCAACAAAAAAAAAACAACAAAACAAAAAAACAACAAAAATAAAATATAATATATAAAAATTCAACTTTATCGATTCTGAGTTCAACAACGAACGCTGATGGGTATTAACGACTTCATGTGTATAAAAATGAAATAAAAAATAGAAATAAGAACAAAAAAAAAGAAAAAAAATTTTTTTTGTTGGTGGAAGAAAATGTTTATATACATATCCGTGCATAGCATCAAAAGAATCCTATTTAATTTAAAATTATTATATATTATACTATATTTATGTACATTTA
Source organism: Poecilobothrus nobilitatus (assembly GCA_947095535.1). Taxonomy (NCBI): domain Eukaryota; kingdom Metazoa; phylum Arthropoda; class Insecta; order Diptera; family Dolichopodidae; genus Poecilobothrus; species Poecilobothrus nobilitatus. The sequence continues at coordinate 258,377,261 of OX352774.1, read as the reverse complement.
TTCATTACAATATTAATTATTATATATATATATATATATATATTTAAATTTATTTGGATATGTATGTATATATAATTTATATGGATATATATATATATAACTAAACAAACATGATAATGTAATATACAAAATAATATAAAAAGGAGACATGATTATAATGGACTTAAATTTTGTTGTTATTTTTAATATAAATTTCATTTTTTCTTTCTACTCCTCAGTCCTCAGTCCTATGTGATCTATATATATATGTATATGTATATAAATCTATAGATATATAATATATATGTACGTTATATATTACTGTTGTGCTTGATTATTATTTTTGTTGTTGTTATTATTGTTATTTTGATGTGATGTAGAAAAAAAAAAGGAATTCGATAAAATTTTATCAAAGATTTTAGTGGAGCATACCAAACGTAATATTTTGTTGTTTTTGGTTTTCTTTTTTAACTTTCTCAAGGTTGGAATTTATAAGACAAAAACAAAAAAGAAAAACATAAAGCAAAAAACAAAAATTTATAAAAAAAAAAAAAAGACAAGAAAATATAATATTATACCAAAACATTTTTCTTAATATGAATATATGTACATATATATAAACATATTTGTATAAATAAATGTATATAAACATGTAACATAAAATTTATTAAACAAAAAAAAAAAAAAAAATGAATTAAATTTTATTTTCTTATTTCGTTTTTTTTTTTGATTTTTTTTTTTTTACGAATTTTATGGAAATTATTTAAAAATTTGTATTTCATAAAAATTTTTTGATGCTGTTTTGTTCATTTTTTTTTTTTTTTTTTTTTTATGTTTTGAAACTTTGTTTTTTCTTTTAATATTCTTTTTGCTTGGAATTTTTATTTTATTTTATAATATTTATTAGTTTTTTCTGTTTTTTTTGTTTTTGTTTTTTTAGTTTTTAAAAAATTTTTTTTTTAAGTCTCCATAACGATAATTTCCTATGTCACGTAGGCATTGAATTTTGCAAATTTTTTTTTTTTTTTTTTGTCTAAAAACAAAGTGTTATTTTTTTATATAAAGCTTTTGTTTTATGTTTTGATTTTTGATTTAACACTAAATTACCAAAATAATAGCACACTTCTTGATAAAACACCAAAACCAAAAAAAAAAAATTGACATACATGAAGTATTACATATTCTATCTCATTATACCAAAAAAAAAAATAAAATAAAGCAAAAAACATCAAGAGTTATATTTATAATCAATATTTTGAAATTTTTTATATGCATATGGTAAGATACTATTGTTTCTCTTGAATTTTTTTCTTCTTTACAAATAATAAAAATTAAGTTGGTTTAAAAATAGTGTTTTATGTACCTTTTAAAAACCATGTAGCAATTTTGATTTTTGGAAACGACTAAAATATCCAAATAATCTAAAGTATTGTAGGGAATGATACATCATAAATACTTTTTAATAGTTTTAAGAGAAACGGGCAAATTTAAAATAGTTTATGTTTTCTTAAGGGAGATGGGAATTTTTCAGAGATACCGGTTCTTCCAATGATCTCCAGATCTTCTTCAAAAGAAGGTAGTGTGAGAAAGAAGGTATTGTGAGATTTTTACTGACTAAACACACCTCCCTCTATAATCAATAAAATGGAATGAAACCCCTACCTGTTAGCGCAGTATATAGACTAGGGAGGAGGGATACAAAAGGATAGGAACATTTAATTCGGAGTGGGACTGTAAGGGAACAATAAATCCGCCTATTATTATTACCATTTTCCTAACAGAGATTATACCCATCAACAGATACAACATGCAGTAGTTTATCATCTTTTCTAAGGTACGCAAAAGTACCAAAATTAGAAAGACTGTTTCAATTAACAAAACCAATACACTAAAAATAAAAAAACATATAATGGAAATTGAAAAGTATAATATTCATGGAAATTTTTGTACTATCTGAGAATCATAAATTAATTAACCCGAACGATTATTAAATTTTGCCTATTATCTTTTTTTTTACACTTATGATATTCTTGCTTCAGCAAAATATATGAAGGGAAAAATCTGCGCTCAGCTTTTGGGAAACTGTAAGCGGAAAAAATATTAGAAAATAATATATGATTCAGTAAAACAATAAAAAAAAAAAACAGATAATTCTAATAAGTTTCCTGTCGGGATTTGAAGAAAATTGGAATAGAAAATGACGATACATGAAAATTATGTCAAGAACAAGAATTTCTATGAGATATACTGAAAAATTAGGGAGCTTTATTTTAACCAAGATATTTGCACTTATGATGCACTGAAGATGAATTTCCAGCAACAAATTTTCTAAAGATCTTCAGTTTCTTAGAGGCAGTAGGACTGATAGAAGTATTATAAGTAGATTCAATTTTTTATTCAATTTTTTATATATATTTTGAAATTCAATCCCGCACAAATTTAAGGTAATCTAATAAATTGTTAATAAGTTTTGTAAATTGTCAACAATTGTCTACTCTTTAATGTTTATTTTACGCCTATGATTTTTTTTAGTGTTAAACTAAATATTATATTACTAAAATTAGAACAGTTTTTAACTTTTTATTATTCGCAAATACATGGGAGATTCAATTAAATTGTGATTTCACCAAATCCTTTAAGACTTTTTCAAATTTTTATTAAACATATCTATATGTTATCAAAAACATATATTTTATAAAATAAATTTTAATATAAACCTAAAGATATTTTAATAACGAATAAATTACCAATTATTTATACATTGATTTTATAAGGTCAATGAAATTTTTGTTAAACTTTCCATTATTATAATTTTCCAAAAATCAAAAATATATAAACTGAATGCACATATTAAATTTTTTCTTGATGTAATTCAAGTTAAAGTTCATTGTACAAAAAGAAAAAGCAAAAAAAAAAAAACAAATAAAAAAATAAAACAAACTATGAAGAAAATGTAAAGAAGCTGAGCTGAGTATAATAAACTATACAATGAAAATTTCTTGAGTTAAATCGTTTACACCTGCTTGTTTTACATAAGATTAAATTAAATTCAACTTTGGTTACTATTCATAATCTTTTTTTTTTTTATAATTTATAAAAATTAATTTAAAATTCAAAATTTTCAAATTAACGCTAAATTTTGTTGTTTTTTGATTTTTTTTTATCTGTTTTTTTTTTTCTGATTCAGCATGAATTAATAATGAATTTTTAAAATATTTTGTTTTAAAAAATTATAATTTAAAAAAACAGACCATCAGATTTACCATAAACCATCAATAAAACAAAAAATTCAAAAAAAGATCTAAAATTTCTTTTCTTTTTCAACATTTTTTTTTTTTGTTTTTTCCTTTGTTATTTTTAAATAAAAAAAAAAAAAAAACTCATAATCTAATTTATATTATTGAAAAACAATTTAAAATTTTTTATATCATACATAATTTTATTTTGTTTTTGTTTTTTTTTTTTGTTTTTTATTAAATTTGTTAAATTTTCAACCTGCATTTTAATGAACGCAATCAAAAAACATGAAAAAAAAAGAAAAAAAACAATATTTAAAATCAACAGCCATAATACTTATTCATCAATTATACATAATTATTATAAACTATTCATTAAAACTACAATAAAAAAAAAATAAAAACATAAAAAACTTAATAGTTATATATGTATCTATAGATTTTAAAAAATTTTTAAGTCAAAAAATTAATCATATGTTGTAAACAAATTACGAAAACACATCAAATATAAATTAATTAAAATAAATATGCTTTGTTTCATCGTTAATTCTTTTATTAACTTCATTCTGAAATAACATTTATGAACTACAATATTATTTCTATACAATCATAATGAATCATCATCTATCATCAGATATTCCTTTTCCATTTCATATCTTTTAATGTCTGTTAAAAATATCTGCACAATAAAATACATTTTAAAACACTTTTTCGAATCACAAAATTTTTCTCTCAAATCATAACATGAATAAAATACAGTTTAACAGTAAATAATTAATTTTTTATTTGATACAGTTACAGTTAATTAGGTTAATTGATACAATATAGGCCGAATGCATAAAACTGAGCTTCAACTCAAATCTTACATTTCTAAACAAAAGGTCGAATGCATAAAATTGAGCTTTAACTCAAATCTCAATTTTCCATACAAAAATTACGCTTGAACTAGCATTTTTGTTTGGAAAAGTTCGGTTTGAGTACAATAGTTCAGTTTTATGCATACGATCAAAAGTCACACCTGAACTTGTATTTTTTGTTTGTAAAATTGAGATTTGAGTTTAAGCTCAGTTTTATGCATTCGACCGAAAGTCTAGTTTCAGCATAGTATCCACAAAAACAGTGAATTATTCTTAAACCAATAAGAATTTGAATTAATCTCCAGTCAAAGCACAAAACCTTAACTGTACTCAAATATTATTTTAGTCCATAACAGAAACTGAAACTTATATGATAATATTTAAAAATGGAAGTACAATTAAAAAAATTTAACTGAACATTGGATTCGTTCAGTTCCATTTCACTTTTAAAAGAGAAAAAAACTAAAAAATTTGAAAAAAAAAAACAAAAAACTTTTTCATTTCAAAAATATACAAATTGTTTGTTTCAGTCATTTTTTCGATTTTTGACCTTAACAATTTTGTGTATGGATACATAATATTTTATTTCAGGTGTCTATGAACTCGACAAAAAGGTTCACAAAAAAAAAAAAAAACAGACAAAAACTAAATTTTTTTTTCCCTAATAACAAAAATAAAAAAAACAATTTCTAGGCCGCTGGATTATAAAATACAAAATTCAATCCAAAAAGATTATCCAAAAAATAATAATACGTCAACTTTTTTTTAACAAATTTTTTTTTTTTTTTTAATCTTTTCATATTCCCTAAAAATTGATTAAAAAATAAAAAAAAAAAAAACGTTTTTTATTCTTTTCTACAAAAGAATGCATCGAATTGAAGAATAAAAAACTAAAATACTTAAAATGATTGAAGAATTCTTTGTAAGTGGTGTTTAAGCTGTCAAAAAAAGTACAATAAAAAAAAAATTTTGTTTTAAAAAAAAAATAAAAAAAAAATCAATAATACATATTTAGTTATCCCTTCAAATAATAGGATTTTTTTTTCTCCAGTAATTATAATGATATTTTTTTTTTGCTTTTTGAATTTTTTTCTTTTTTAAAAATCAGAATATGATTTATGGTTAGCTTTGATTTAGATCAAATGACTTAAAATAATAACATTGAGTTAGTAAAAGTATTAGTTGGATCTTCCAGTTAATTAAATCTAAAATTTATTGCAACTATTTGAATATGGGACAGTTAAGAATAAAATTGATAAAGAAAAAATACAAATATTGTGAACAACGCTTTAGTTTTTAAAATTACCTTAGTTTTCAATTCATGGTAAACTAATTTTAGATTTTTAATAAAGCACTTTGTAATTTTTTTTTTTTTTACAGGGTTGAGTAAAAAACTTCAAAAGTCACTCAGAAAAATTGCATGAGACTCTTTCGAATAATATTGAACTTTAAACAATCAAAACCGTCCCCATTTAAACCAAACTTTAGATTAGGACCTTTAATTCAAATGTACAATTTAGTTTATGGGTTAGGGCAAAATTTAGGGATAGGAACTGCTTTAAAAAAAAATCCTATATGTAAAAAAAAATTACTAAATGTTTTTCGGCGTAAGTTTTAGTTATTTTTATAGGCAAGTATTATTTTATAGATAGTATGTATACTGTAATGTTCCAAAGTTCAATTGATTTATACCGGTTTTAAAAGACTTGTGCATTAGTTTTCACCATTATAGTAATGATCTTAGTACTATAATGAAATGGAATTTGTTATATTATAGTTAAACCCCTTTTTTTTTTTGAATAAATAGTAGTTTTTTTTTTCTCTGTTCGTAAAGCATTTTATTTTCTTTAATAAATTTAAATTTACTTGGGTTCACTTAATCTTAAATCTTAAGATTTAAAAAAATAAATCTTCTTTATTGAAATTTTTTAATTATTTTTTATTAATCAAAAAAAAAAAAAAAAAGAAAAAAAACAATAAAATTTATTAGAGTATCAAAATATTTTTCGCAAGTAAGAAAAAACAGAAAAACAAAAAATTCAATCATTATCCTGATTTTAATTTAATAATTCTATGTAAGAAATAAAAATTCAAAAAGTTAAAAAATAAATTTAAAATATCTTATAGTATTGAAGTATATTAGATTAAAATTTTTCCACCTAACTGAAAAAAATTTGAAAATTTTTTAAAAATTTAATCATAAAAACTTCATCTTAAACTACTCGTATACCATATAACTTCAAAGAATCCATCCACAATATTAAATGAACAACGAAATGTAATATGGTATTTAAAGTTTTTCGATTATCTTTACATTATTTTTTTTTCTTTTTATAATAATTTTCCAAAAATTTATTTAACTATTTAAGTTATTCAATGGAATTATCTTTTATCATTTCGACATAGTACCAAATTGATTTCAAAACACCTTTTTTTTTTTTTTTTTTTTTTTATATAATAAAAATAAAAAATTAAATCAATATCAAAATAAGAAAAAAAAAAACCTATAAACATCATTACCAATACCAATCATACACATTTATCTAATTTCAAATTCATTATGTTATAAAATAAAAACAAAAAAAAATTGAACAAAGAAAAGCAAAAAAAAAAAAAAAAAAAAAAAAAGAGTTAACCACTGGATAGTAAGTCATCTATTATTATAAATTCTATTCAAAAACTTACCAATAAAAATATTAAACTAATTTAAACAAAATAATATTTTTTGTATAATATATACTTACTTACATATATCATATATATACGTATATATATATATACATAGATACAAATTAAAAGGTTCTTAAACTTTCCATAATTTTTTTTTTTTTTGTTTTATTTTATGTCTTCTTTATTATATAAAAAGAAAAATAACCAGGAAACTTAATTTTTTGTTTTATTTTAAAAATTATATGTGTGCCTTAAAGCTATATTCTACATACATATGTACGTTATGTATGTATAAATAAAACTTAACTTTATTAAATCCCACTTCAAAAAAAAAAAAATTTTTTTTTTTTTTTTTTTTGAATTTTAAAATCCTATACGTGTATGTAATTGCCAATTATAAATTTTATATTATAGCTTTATTATAGAGCTCTTGATGTTTATTTGAGCTTCTAAATTTATTTCCTATTGTAGAAAATAGATGATCACCATTTATTTTTGATCATTTTTATTATAAGAGTTATAGTGTAAAGATTCTCCGATATAATGGATCGAATGCATAAAACTGAGCTTAAATTCAATGATTACTTTTTTCAAACAAAAATTATATCTCAACTCTTTGTTTGAAAAAGTTCGAGTTTAAGCTCAGTTTTATTCAACCATTTTCATTTTCCCATTTCATAGTTTTTTTGTTGATGTTACCGTTTCTTTAATAAATATCATTCTTTTTTTTTTTAACAATTTTTTAATAACAAGCAAATGATCTAAAAAAATTAATTTTTTAATTCAATTCCTACATATTTACATATAGTTAAATTTTTTTGTTTGGAATGTTGTACCTACATTTTCTACATATCCTACATACATACACCATTATTGTGTTCCTTTTACTTTTTGATTTTTTTTCAAAAATTTTTCACTTAAGTATTTTTTTTCCAATACTCAATAATAGGTTAATTCGTTTTCAAAAAAGTTTAATTACTCTATCGATCAATATTTTTTTTAAAGAGGCCCTTAAAAACTACCAAAAAATAATTAAACACTTTGGAAAAAATAAATCAGTAAATAAAACTTGAAAAAACAAACGCTATCTGCAAATTTTTCAAAATATAATTTATAAAACACTAACAAATAAAACCAATTTACAGAAAGTGACGAAAAGTCAAAAAGTTTGACAAACTGTTTAAATAAATTCTTAATTTTCTTAAATAAAAAAAAACAATAACCAATAACAACAAAAAATGTTTACCAACGATTGTTATGAAATATAACTGCACTTTATAAAGAAAATCACATTAAAAATGAATTTTAAAATACCAATTCAAACCAATTATGAATACTGCATACGTCATTAGGTTATATTTATGTATATACATAATATTCGAATATCGAAATTGGACTCTTCTTTCACTCTTCTTGGTTTTTTTTTTTTTGTTTTTTGTTTAAAAGTTTTTTTTCTTTTTATTGTATTAATTCCAATATTTTGTTTCTTTCTCTTTAATTTTTTTTTTTTTTAAATTTCTTTTAAAAAAAAATTCGTTTTTTTTTTTTACTATTATTAAAAAAAAAAAAATTGGTTTGATGTATGTTATGTCATAAAGTTTTGGATAATCAGTTTATCAAAGCAACAAACAACAACAACAACCACCGACAACAAAAACAAAAAATAAAATTTAAATTAAATTCAATGATTTTTTAGTTTTTCGTGTTTTTTTCTTTAAAAAAAAGATTAAAAACTTTTTTTTTTGACGCCATAACTAATGTCTTGACATGACAGCAGGGTTTTTGTTAATAAATTTTAATATTTTTCGAAATTATTTTTATGATTTAAGTTTAAATATTAGTTTTTTTTTTGTTTTATTTAAAAATGTCAAATTAAAAAGGTTTTATATACTTACAGTTTGAATTTGACATATTATAAAATGATAATATTAAAAGTAATAATTTTCTGATAGGTTTGTTATATAAATAAACTGAAATCTACTTATTGAATCGTTTTCAAAACCTAACGGACACACCTACATGTACTTCAATATTATATAGAACGCCAATTTATTTTTAAGTGAATTGAAACTAAAATTCATCTTTAAAGTCTTCCATGTAATACAAAAATACCTAGAATAAAGATAGTTTATTTTGTGACAACATATATCTACTTTCCAAATTAATGCACACCAAATATAATGAAAAATTATGCACCTAACAGTTTTCTATTACAATTACATTAAAATTATCATCTTCATGTTAAATACAGAAAATTTTTCAATTTTAATAATCCATCCATTAATGATATCTACCCAACGATATCTACCATACACAAAACTAATATTTATTAAAGATATTTTATTTTATTCTGCTTTCCGAAATTTAAGAAAATTTAGTAACATGTACTTTATTATTTGTATTTTACAGACGGCGAATACATGTTTGCCGACCCAGAAAGCAAATTATCAAAATATGGCCCAAAGAGTTGGCGATCATCTCACACTCACGTAAGTTATACTACAACTATAATATCTGTCAAATGAATATCTTTTTATTATATCTCTATTTTAATTTTTAGGGTCTCGATGCAAATGGCCGACCTCTCTTAGAACTACACTTTCGTGTTCAGTTCTACATCGAGAGTCCCTTTATGCTACGAGATGAAACATCACGTCATCATTATTATTTACAATTAAAAGCGAACGCTGTTAGCCGGGATGTTCCAAAAGAATATTCCGAACAATCGATGATATTATTAGGTGGTTTAGCATTACAAGCTGATTTAGGTGATTGCCCAGATGATGATTTACGTCCAACAACTGAATCACCAGCAATATTATCATCATCATCATCATCTGTTGGTGCAAGTAGTAATAGTGTTGGTGGTATTGTCAATAATAATAATAACAATGGCAATAATAGTGGTGGTATGCATACATTAGCAAATTTAAGAAATCAATCAACATCATCATCAAATATTGGTTCAGTAACATCAATTAATGCAGTTATTAATAATATATCATTAAAATGTAATAGTAATAATACAAACACAAATATTAAATGTAATACAATTAGTGATGTATTACAATTAAAATCAACAGTAAATTCAACAACATCTTTAGCAACATCAACTAGTTCATTACGTAAAATCGGAATAAAAACGGGTGGAAATGTTCGACAAATTGATAATATTTTAATTCCACCAGCATCATCAACATCATCATTAGCAACAAACAGTTCAACATCAGCAGTTACGTCATCATCATCATCATCAATAGGTGCCAGTAATATATCTTCAATATTACATGAATATTTTCGTATTGAAGAATATTTACCAGCTGGTATTCATTCAGCATGGAGTTCAAGTGCGATGCGTTCATGTCACCGTGAAAATCGTGGTATGTCAAGAGCTGATGCTGAATTAAATTATATTCGACAAGCATGTTCAATACACGAAGCAATCAATGCGCATGTATACCGTATGAAATTATCTAAAACAGAAAATGGCATTGGATCTGTTTTATTTGTTGTTTATGCGAAAGGAATACGAATTTATAGCGAAAATGCACAACCAATAACATTTTTATGGCCAAACATCACTAAACTTAGTTTTGAACGCAAAAAATTTGAAATTCGATCTGGTGATAGTAAAATAACACTATATTCAATGAGTGATGAGAAAAATAAAATGTTATTAACTTTATGTAAAGAAACTCATCAATTTAGTATGAAAATTGCTTCACGGCTCAAAGAAGCAATAAGACGTGAAGAAGAAGAAAATCAATGCTTGGATGCTTGTTATATATATTCACGAAGTCTTCATTTACCATACAAAAATAAAAATGATCAAAGAATATCTGTTATATCATCAACAAGCTCTAATACAACATCAGGTATTGTAAGCGATCGAGTCCATTCTGAAGATGAATTGGAAATTATGATAAATACTCCCCCAAATGTTTCAATAGCAGCCCCTTCAACTGAGAGTCTTGCTCTTGCTCATCTTTTGGACAAACCAAGCGTTAGTAGACAAACTTCATCTGCTGGACAAGTTTCTTTAAAAGATCTTGAAGAACATTTGGCAGCACTTTCAATGCGATCAAAATCTCGATCTATTTGTAGTGATTCAGCTGGAGGTGCTGTAGGAAATGCCAGTGGAACTATAACGGAACATAGTTCATCATCATTAAGTAATGTGCAACTTCCAGATCGAGGACGAAGTGGACCTACATTAGCAGATAGTTCTGGTTCAGCTTCCAACGAAACAGATTCTCCGAATTCACATCACAATATTGGATCGCAGTGTTCGTCAACATGTAGTACGGTTGTTGTAGCAACCGACACCATCACTTTATCGTCTTTGGCCGTTCACACCGCAGCATCAAACAGAAGATCATCTACTTCAAGTAGTTTAGAATTAGGTTTCAGTCACACAGCACAAAACTCGGCAATTAGTGAAGATGCAAGTACTTGTGTTGAACATGAATTTCGAACACAAGATGATTGTGAAAATGACGAAAATCAATCAGGAGTTTACACATTAGAGCATGGTGCTCCGCCAACTGAAACCTCTGGAGTTTATACAATGAACAGTAGTGAAATAACAGGTCATTCTTCAGAAATAGCTGAATCAGAAAGTCATGATAGTTCACATTATGGTTGTTTTCAGCCAAATGCAAGCACAGCCTCACAACGGGATTTAGATGAAGGTGTTAGTGAAACGACAGATTCAGTAGATGGACTTAGAAATGTTAATTTTGAGCGAAATCGATTAAAAACAGACGACATGAGTGAATTTCGTTTACGATCTGACTCCAATATAAGTGCTAGTGGTTCTTTTAGGGGAGATGGTAGTGATCCCACAGATAACAAACATACATTACTAACTGCTGAAGAATTAACTGATTTAATTGTTGGTCGTGGTACTTATCCATCACGAAAAACAGTTAGTGCAACACTTGACTCAGATTGCGATTACGTAACATTACCTTTAACTTTAGAAGGAGATAGCTATCTACAAGGTCATCAAGACACAGCCCCAACTGAAGATACAGAAGTTGATATGATGGATGTTATTTTGCCAACAGATCCACCAGCTCCTCCAAAAAGAATAGACAGTAATATGGCGCATTCAAGTTTAGCAAATATTAGCAGTCATATGCGTTCACCGCCCCCTTATAATGCAAGACATGAAACAACAGGATTATGCGGACCTTCAATTCGAAAACATATTCAAAAGCCTTGTATTAATAGTCCAGTTATAAAAACGAATGCAGAAGTTTCAAAACCAGTTTTAACACAACCACCAATTCCAATACCATTACGAGATCCTCCACCTTACCCGCAGCAACCGGTGTTAGTTAAAAAGCAAGTTTCAGATGTTCTAAGAAATTTAGATCTACCTCATCATACTGCATCTACTACAGCAATACCAGAGGAAGTAACAGCACGTTTTATAACAACTAGACCTCATATAAATATTTTGAAAGCTCACACATCAGTTGTTACAGATAATGCAAAACCAAGTTTTGCTGCGCCCACTATACCTACTATAATACCATTAACAACACCAACTTCAAGTCAAGCACAGAAAATTTCCCAGGTAAAACAAGCTTCTCGTGGCCATAATAACCATAGTGTTAATTCTATTAACTCTTCCAAACCTCAAACGTTAACTAGTCAGCAACAAATTACAGCAACAGTACCAACTACAATTGGTATACCAATAGTTCCTTATAATATTCACAGTGCACATAAAAGTATATCGTCTATACCACCACCACCTCCATCTTATCACCATGAAGTTAAATCAGCTACTCCAAGAACATGCGTTCTATTGCCAGTTATTAAACCTCGACAATATTTACCACCTCCACCACCAACACTTCCGCGTCAACCTCCACCACCACCACCTCCACAATTAGCAACAGTTTACACCGGTCAATTAGCACGTTCGCAAATAGAACTTTACCAACAACAATTGTATAGTGACGTCGATTATGTAATTTATCCGCTCCAAGATCCTGCTGTTAGTCAACAGGAATATTTGGATGCAAAACAAGGTTCAATATTGGCTGCAATGGCGGCACAAAGTCCACCACCACCGCCATACCTCGCATATCACACTACAGCTGCAGCTGCAAATTCGTGGGATACTTGCAAGGGTCATGCCATATACAGAAGCACACCATATCTACCAATTGCGTTATCATCACATTCGCGATATGCATCAACACAAAACTTATCAGATACTTATGTTCAACTTCCCGGTGCATATTCACCATTATATAGCCCTTCAGTAGCAAGCCTTTGTTCTTCATATGAGCCTCCTCCTCCACCACCGTTAAGGCCAACACAAACTACTACAACAGTTCATCATCCAGTATCGTTATTTGCGCGATCAAGATCTGATGACAATATTTTAAATTCTATTGATGGTATGCCAAAAATTAAACGTTTACCTCCACCACCTCCTCCTCCTTATGTAAATCGAAGAGTAAAAAAACCACCTATGCCAGTTCCTGTAGAAAAACCTCCTCCAAGTAAGTATATAAAATAATTCTTTAATAATTTAATTATTAAAAAAATCATCTTATCATTTTTCTAATTAAAACAATATTTTCATAACAAAAAAAATTTTTTTAGTCCCAGTTAAACCTATCCAACATCATGTAAATGCACAACAACAAAATCATCATACTTATCATCATAAAATTCCATCCCATGGATGCAGCACATTACCTCATCAATTTTCTTCATCACAATTAAATCGTAAACTTCCAATTACATCAAATACATTACAAAATCATCAAAAAATTTCATCTTCTACGCATAACGTAAATTTACTTTCAAATTCAATATCAACTAGTTCTCTTACATTATTATCATTATCACCTTCGTCATCATCATCTGCTGCTATTGCTGCAGTATTAGCAACTGGATCGCCAATAATTAATTTAAATTCTTCAGCAACAAATTTACAACAATCTACATTTAATTCATCAACAGGTTCATCAACAATACAAAATCAAAACAATGGAACTGCATCATCAATTGATATACAAACATTAAGAGAGAAAAGTAAAAATATGGATTTACCATTAATATCAGCATTGTGCAATGATAGATCATTATTAAAACAAACAAAAGCATTTGTAATGCCAAAACATCCTAAAAATACATTAACAACAACACCAACAATAACAACACCATTAAATTCGCCTAATAATAAAACCTTACAATCAAATAAATATCCTGTATCAGGATTAAGTACAACACAATTAACAAAACCACGTAAAACTGCAATAAGTCATAGACATCCAAATGATAAATTACCGCCATTACCAATGCAAACAGCTGAAGCAAATAATTATGTAATGGATCCAACACCATCTCTTATGAAACATAAAAGTTATAATAGTACACAAACAGGATCTTAATTTAATCTTAATTTTTTTTTTTTTTTTTATTAATGTTTGGATTCCAACTATTCAAATTTTTTCGAATTTAATTGGAAAATTAAAATTCTATACTCTAAATTAGGAAAACTTTTTTTTTTTTTTAGGTGAAGTAAAAAATGTAAAAACTAAAAAATAATAACTGCTACAATTTTTTTTTTTCTTTTTTGTAAAACTTTGTTTACAATTTAAGTGAAATGAAATTTCTTTATGAAAAGGGACAAGAGATGAAAATTAAAATTAAAATAAAGATCATTTATCAATTTTTAAAATTATTAAAAACTTTAAATTGTTAATTTTATATTAATAAAAAAAAAAAAAAATTTTCCTTGAGATCATGCTTATAATATTTAAAATTATTATATTAAAGTTTGTGATCCAGGCAACTCTTAATGTTTCATAATATGGATTCTAACTATCTAAATTTCCTTTTTCATTCTATCATAGTTTGAATCTCCATTTTCGTTTTAGAAAAGAGAAAAGGAACTAATTTATTCCATTTATATTATAATAATATATAATATAAAAGAAATTTCATTTCACACATGAATTATAAGCACTGTTTAATTAAGAAAATTAATAATTAAAAAATTAGGAAATAAAACAAAATTATATTATTTAAAATGCCTTTGGCTTGCCCACCGATATTTTAAATTAATAATAATTAAAAACAAATATATAAAAATTTTTTTTTTTTTATTGAATTTTTGATTTCTAAGCAAAAATTTTTTTAATAAAAAAAAAAAAGAAAAAACATTTATTCAATAGAAATTGAAGAAAAATGAACGATACAAAATTTAAAAAAAAGAACATTTTTTTCAGTATACGAAATTAAAACTTAGGTTGTATAACAACAATTCGACATTTTAATTAAGATATTTTTTTTTTCCATATGCATGCATGCATATTTAGATTTTAACAAAATAATAACATGACAGTTAATGACATTTAAAAAATTTTACTTTACAGTTTTTTTTTTCAATAAATTAATTTCGATTATTTTTGATTAATTTCATATTTCTTTAGTTTAAAAAAAAACTGTCATTATAGGCATATTTCATTTTGTGTTCCAAGAGTTCGTACAATTAAAATAAGTTCAACTATACGCGGTTAATGAAAATGTTTTATCTTAACAAAGTAGAAAAAAAACGAAAAAATTACAAAATTTTTGATTAAAATTATTATTTCATTTAATTGTATTTATGTATCGATTCTCTTATAATTAAAAATTTCAATTATTAAATTGGTTCGGGAAAAAATTTTTAACGACAAAAATAACGTAATATACTATTGAAGACGAACTACTGAACACACAAATTAAAATTAAAATCTTAAAAATATTTTTTTAAAAAGATCAGTTGATATACTTCCTAAAATTTATTTACCTATATTTTAAATTACATGTTTATTATACGAAATTAAAAAACAAAAAAAAAATTTTTTTTTTTACAAACGATTGAACAAATTATTTAATAAAAAAATCTAACAATAATGCATTCCATTGTGCCTTTAAATAAAAAGAAAAAATATAATACAATAAAATAAAATTTTTTTAATTTAAAATAATATTTAAAAATAATTTCAAAAAAAAATTTTTTTTTTCATTATTAAATGATTGTGTTACAAATGGCAAGAAATTCAAATATTATATAAAAAATGAAATTAAAGAAAAATAGAATTTAGAAAAGATGTAAAGTAAATAAAGAAAGTAAAATCTTAAAATCTTTTTAAAAAAAAAAATTTTTTTAATATTAAAAGAATTTTTCAAAAATTTCAAATTTAATATTTATGTTCTGTTTTAATTTCTCTGTATTTTTATCTCTTAGCTTTTTAAAACGTTACAAAAAGTTAAAAAATTAATGAAAATCTTTTACATTTTCGATTTTATATTTTGATAATAAATGCGAGAATCGAACTAATGAGTAAAGCGGTAATCAAAATAATATAGTTCAAAATATCTGAATGTCATATTTTTTCGTCATGCTGGCATAGTCATTTGTCAAAACATATATCAAACCATAATGCCAAAAGCAAATATAAGGAAAATATCAAAGAAAATAGTAACATAGAAAATAATTATTGTAAAATTTTAAGAAAAAAATAAAAAAATGAATCAGTTAAAAAAAATTCAAATATATTTGATATAATTAAAAATTTAAAAGGATATAATAGATGATGAGAAAAAAAAACTTAACAACAAAGAAATATCAAATTTACTATATGTCAATATTCCATTCTTAACATAATTCATTAACAAAAGAAGAACTATATGTTTAACGAAACTTCACGAACTTAACATATATTAAAATAAACTAAACATATGTCGCTAAGTGACATTTACAAATGTTGAACAACTATGTCATTTTGATTGCCACTTAATTCAAGTCAAGTCAAATTTTAATAAAATTAAAAAAAAAAAAAATATTAAAATAAAAAGAATTTAAGATTTATGAAAGATTCAAATTGGTTAAATAAAAATTATACCTCTTTTATTTACTTTACATCATATATTCAAAAATTAATAAACAAAATATTGCAAAAAAGAAAAAAAATCGAGTTGATAGTCCTTTTGACATTTTAATAATAATTGTGTTTTTTTTTATTTTAATTTTATCATTATATTTTAGGAATACATAATAATGAAACAAATATATTTTCTTTTTTTTTTTTGATTATTAATAATTAAATATTAAGTTAACTATTTTTTTGATATTATATTTTATTGATAATTTTTGTTTTCATATTTTAAGTACATTATAAAAAAAAAAAAAGGTTTACTAAAAAAAGAAAAGAAAATTTAAAAAAATAAATAAATAAATAAAAACACTAACAATTTAATACGTATATTTTATAAAATAATATATCATATTTATATTATAATTCATTTTATATAAAATAACTTTTATTTTATTGGTTTTTATTTAAAAAATCTCAATAATTTATTATTGGAATTCTTTGATTTTTAATTTTTTTTTTGTGTTCTCTTCTCTAAATGACAGTTCCTCCAAAAAAAAAAGTGATTTTATTTAAATCTATTAATTTAATACATTTCATTATACATTATTTTAAATAACATTTCTTTCAATATTTATCAATATTTATTTTATTCTGTAATCAATTATAATAAGAATCATATTATTCTTCTATGATTTTATTATTTCAATCTGTATATTGTCATTTTCTATAGTTTGGTTCAAAATTATCAAATCATCAGAATTAAATGATTTGAAACGTAAATCGAATTTTGCATCTAATAATTAATACTTCATATCATAAACAAAATAAATTAAAATTCTGTAGTGATGATAAAAATTATTATATGGTATATACATAAATATATAAAATATTTATTTGTATATGGGTAGTGATCATAGTGGATATAAAAAGTTTTTAAGTCACAACCATTTTATTGTAATTTTTAGTTATTTTAAAAATGAAAAAAAAATTAAATAATTGATTAATATAATGCAATAAATTTATTATTGTTCTTATAATTTAAATATTAAATTTTTATAAGAGCTCTGGAAAAATAAAAAGTACAGTACAATTTTGACACCGATGACATTTGACATATTTCTCACCATATGATATTTTATATATATTTTGTTAAAATGAAGCATATATGTTTAAAATTAAATACAATTTTTTAATTAAGTATAATATACTTAATATAATTTTTTATATAATGAAAAATTTTTAATACATATACCTATTGTTTCACATACCTTAAAAGTAACTTCAAAAATTCAATGATAAATTATTAATCGAATACATGTTATTTTATTAAAACAAAAACAAAAAAAATAAAAAAAAAATAAAAATATTATTTTTTATAACTAATATAAACAATTAATAAATAAATACAAAAAAAAAAAAAATAAAAAAAACTAATATACATAATATATGCCTACTATATATAAATAATAGAAATTTAAGAATTTATTTTTTGCATTAAAAGGACTATCAATTCAAGAAAGGGATCATTTTATAAATGTCAAACTTTCTATTAAAATTAAAATTAAAATTTATAAATCGAAAAAAAAAAAATAAATAAATAAACAAAAAAAAAATATTAATATTTTATTAATCCTATAATTTTAATATTTAATTAACAAATAACAAATAAAAAATAAATAAAATTAAACTAAAAAAAAAAGAAAAAAAAAATGACAAAATATAATTAATATAATATTAATAAAATAAAATAAATATTAATAATATATTATAAAATTTAAATATATAAATGTATGTTTTTTTTTAATAATAAAAAAAAAAGTATGAATTTTTTTCTTAATTTTAATTTTTACTCTTAATTATTTTTATTATTATATATGTTTATTTTTTTTTTTTTTAGAATTACTTTTATATTATACATATACACATATATATATATAATAACTTTTAATCTTAAAATTTAAAATTTATGAGTTTTTTTTTATTAATATTATGTTAAAATTCTATAGGGATTTTTTTTTTTTTTTTTATAAGTATAAGCAAATGGTTAAAATAAGAAATTTCAATATTTTAAATTTTTTCGTATAAAAAACAAAAAAAAAAAAATTAAAAATAAAACAAAATTAAATAATATAAAATTTTTATTGAAAAGTATTGAAAAACAAAAAAAATATTTTTAATTATTATTTTATTTATTTAATTTTTACAGATTTCCTATATAATTTATTTACATCAGAAGTGCGTTTCGTTTCTTACTCTGAATAGAATTTATGCGTTTCTATAATTAAACACTCACATGCAAAGTTAATTTTACTCTTCCATTTCGAAACGACTATACAGTTAAATATGATTTTGAACTGTCAAAATTAAATGGAAACATTAATTTATTTCAAATAAATAATATAAATCTGAAATAAAAAAAAACAGTATGACACTTAATAAAATTTTCACATTTTTAATACCCGTTAACTCTATTCCCGAAAATCCGAAGATTAAAAAAGTTAACTCTGTTAACTCAAATGTGGTCA
Source organism: Poecilobothrus nobilitatus (assembly GCA_947095535.1). NCBI lineage: Eukaryota > Metazoa > Arthropoda > Insecta > Diptera > Dolichopodidae > Poecilobothrus > Poecilobothrus nobilitatus. Next base: position 258,358,098 of record OX352774.1, on the reverse strand, counting down.
TTTCGAAACGATTTTATCTAACTGTCATATAACTCTAACACCCTGAGAGTAAGAAACGAAATGAAAATAAATTTTTTATAAGAAAATAAATTTGGTCAACTGAAACAAAAAATAAAAGAAAACAAGTAATGAAAAAATCAAGCGTTTTCAAAAAAGTACACTCCTAAATTAAAAAAATATTTTATATTTTCCACCGTCCCTCGTAAAGCAAATTATAAAAAATTTGTTAGAATACGTTGGGAAAAATCAAATCACACTTTTATCAATTTTAAGGTAACCCTATATTATTAACAAAAATAAATTATAATGTTGGAACTTTAATTTTTGTATATTATTTTTAAAAAATTTGAGCTTTTAACCTCTTACAGGGAGCGGCAAAGATAGAAAGGGTCAAGAATTTTGCAAAACTTCAGTTTCGAATAACGGTAAATTAAAATACAGTATTGCAAATATATTTATAATATATTTATTTAGAAAGTTTATCAAAGTAGTTATCGTTTGTCGTTTCCAAATTGAGAATATACCATCTATAGAACTTGTGTTATAACAATTTAAATCTAGAGCTTTTTCGAACTCTGAAGAACAAGTGTTCCTAAAAGTTGGTATTCATATGTACAATGTAACAAAATTTAAGAAGAATATTAACATGCTTCTCCAAAATAACTCTCCAAATATTTTCCTTCATCTAAAACTTGATAAATTATTGAAAATTTTAATTTTTCTGTAATACTGATTCCGTTTAGCAGAACTAACTCCCATAAATAAATTTACCGTTTAATAATAAAACAGTATCTTGTGAAACATAGAAATATTAATTTTTTGTTGTTTTCTTTTTTTCCACGTGTGTTAGTGGGAATTTCGAAAGACACCAATGAGATCGACGGGCGAGTTCTCTTAATTGTGGAATTTTTAAAATTATTGTTTAATATCTTTTCCTTCCAGCAAACTCTTCTGCTTTGTTTTGAATAATAGATAATTAATAAGAAATGTTAAAACTATTCTTTTTAATTATCAACGGAAGGAATTTTATTTTTTTTAAATCAATTATTTTCGATATCAATAACACAGCTATCAACAATACCAACAAAAATTTTTTGTAGAACTTGACTAAATGGTAGGAACACCAAAGATTTTTCTTTGACATTTACTATAAGTAAAAATTCTTGTTGACATTAGAAATGTCAAAATGTCCAGAATCTCTAAAAATTAAACTGAATAAACCTGTTGTTAATTTTGCTTAATATTAGGTCTCAGCGGTTATTTTCAAATTTTGTTTTGATTTTTTTTTTTTTCACAAGATAGTAAAACACCTTTATTGGTACAATAATATATATTTTTTTTTAAACAGTTACATAAAATTGAACATTTATTAAAAGTTTATTTAAAACACCTGCTAATTATTAACATTTATTATAATTTCTATAAAGAAGTAAAATTTTTATTTATAAGTAATAATAATTTTTAATTGCATAACTAAAAATAAAATAAAAAAATTTCCATTATAACTTAATTTTATTCGTTCAATATATTTATATTAAATATTAATTTTATATACATGCATATATTATATTTTACAGTTTTATAAATAAATAATAAAAATAAAATTAAAAAACAATTTGCTTAAATATATTAATACTCGTATAACATTTAATGATTGCATAAATCAGTAGCACATAAATGACATAATTTAAATTCTAGAATAGAAGAATTTTTATGATTGTCACACCCTCTAATTGAATCAAAAACGTGACTATCATATAAACAATCACGATACCAAACGTGATCATTACGATGCTGCCATTTTTTACAACCTGTTATTAAATTTTCATGAACATATGATTGATTTAATTGATATTCACAATCAATTATAAATTGCGAATAATTTTTAATGATTTTATACTTTGGAATTCTTTTTCTACCACATTCTGGCTGATCCAATGAATTACATTGTAAGCAACGTATAGTTGAAACTAAATATAAATAATGAAATTATTTAAAATAATTTTTTTTTTTAAATAAAAAATTTAAATTAAAAAAAAACAAAAATACCGATTGAAATCATTACGAAAAATGAAAAACTGAAAAAAATCCAAAATCTTGATATAATCATTTTGAAAGTTCAACTAAAACTGTCAAATATTTATGTCTATAGAATTTTATTAAAAACAAAAATTAACTTCCGCGAAATTCGTTTCAATGTCAAGAATTGCAAATAAAGACATTACAAAAAAAAAAAAAACACAAAAAAAAATAATATTTATGTAATTATTTAAAAATATAATTTAACTTCAGAAAAATCATACGGAACAAAATAAAAGGCTAACTTGGAAACAAATATTGAGCATAAAAACAAACAATTCTCAAAATACAAATAATTATAGTTTTCGAATCATAAGAACACAGTGTAAAAACATCTTCTTATAATACATTCTAACATAAAGCTTTCAACTATAGGATTTAACTTAAATTTAATACATGAAACAGGTATTACCGAACCCAAATTAATTAATTAATCGAATTTTTTTTAGGATTTAAATTAAAGTTTTTTTATGACAGTTTTTAAAAGGACTTTAATTAAAACATAAGCGAAGCGTCATTAAATATATTCTAATGTATATACGCAGTAGTGATAAACTGTAGCCGATTCGCACCGCTTCTATAGAACCCGTAGTTATTTCGGTATCAATTAAATTCCGAAATTAATGTTGAGGTATTTAAAATAAAATAGAATATCATTGTAGGCTGTAGTTAACATTCATATGATATTATTACTAATGATTTATTTCAAAGAAGATTTAGAAATATTTGAAGAGCAGAAAATATGTTATCATAATCTTTGAAGTCTTTGAAGAAACAAAACTTATTCAAATAATAATTGGCAAAATTAATTCCCGAAAGTTAAATTGTCCACAAATAAGAATGAACAAAAAATGATAAAAAATAAAAACGAATGAATAATTTAATAGAAAAAACTGATTAGAATTTGAAAAAAGTTACATGTCCGTGGATATTTGGAAAAGAAAAATTGAAAAATGTGAATGAAATAATTAAGTGGGGCCTCCGTGGCGTAATGGGTAAGAGCTTATAAAATACGCAGTAAACAGCGAGAGAGTGTGGTTTCGAATCCCACACACGTCGTAAGAGTTTTTCCCCCTTACGACATGTATAGCCACTCCTGAAAATGAAAAACTGTGTAATTTCCATTAACAAAAAAAAAATAATAAAGTACTAAATTCCCAATAAACGATTTCAGAGATTATACAAAATTTTTTGAAGAGAAATACTGTGTATTTTAAAAAGTTAAGAATAAAATAAATACTATATTGCTATAAGCTCAGTAGAACTAAGATTTTCAATAATGAATATTATTTGTGAAAGTGAATGTGGACTCGAATGGAAATGAAAAAATGTATAATTTTCTTGTCACATTTATACAGCAAGAGAATAAACTAAAAAAAAATAAATCTGGAATATATTTCTAGTGTAATGACTGTTAATATGATTGAACCACCACTAGAAAGATGAAATGCTGAAGTATATGTTAAAACTTGATTAGAGAATCATAAAACGTCTGATAATTTCAGGATTTGAAATGGACCAAAAAAATATTATAATAACATTTATATACTACTATAATATTTATATGAAATAAAAAATATTCTATTGAAATCAAATAAAACAATATTTTATTTAAAAAAAGAAAAACTATTTTAGTTTTTAGTTTTAGAGAACCGATTGTAAAAATTTTGGTAGCTCATCACTGAATATACATATTATAGTCTTTGAAATAACATAAATGTAGAAATGGGACTGGTTCAAAATTGTATTTTTCAAATTCTTGAATTAGAAAATATTGTATAACAAACATTACAAGTTCTAGGATTTATAAAATCAAAACTAAAAACTTGCATTATAAAAAAATTAAATGTATTATTTATTTTATTTATTGATTCAATTGACTTAATTATATGCGTACATATATTTTTTACATTTGAAAATTTATATAAATAAATAACTTACATATACAGGATGTTTCCGACTCGAGTACCCGCACTGTATTCAGTTATTGAGGGCATTAAAACAAAAAACAAATTGTATTGAATGGGCAGTCCGAGATATGGGGCTTTTAAAATTTTTTAGTAGTTTTTCATAAACAAATCTATAAATTTTGAACGGTTTGCTATAAAGAGATAAAAAAAAACATTTTGTGGAGTAAATTGTCAGTTTTGTAACCTTTGGCTATATGAGAATCATCACAAAAATTAAATTTTTTTAAAAGTTAAAGTCGAAAACACCCTCTATATATTATCATATATGCTTACATTTGTTATCACTTACAGCAATTCTGGCTACATGATTACATGATGTACATGATTTTAAGGAAATTATTATTATTTGATTATAAACACAACTATTTTGGAATTATTTAAGTTTTCAATTTGTTCTGAAATATTATTGATATGTACTAAATCATTTAGGTTGGTTTTGTTAAAGACCAGTTTTTAAATAGCATATTACTTTCCTTAAAGATATAACAGCATTTTACCATACGGTAAACCCATACTGTAGAATATTTTAAAAGATAATTTTAAATAATAATAATGTGTGTTTTTAACCTTCCTTAAAATTCCTTATTGATTCAATATGGAAATCCAGATTTTTTATTGATTCACGAATATAAGATTCAAATATATTTGTTAATATTTTCTCTATTTTAGAGAATATAAATTTTAGATGATAGTTTTTAGTCCAAAAAAAAAAAACTCCCAGATATACGTAACATATTGTTAATTTTCCCAAGATATTTGTTTATTATTATTAGGTTTGGATTTCTGTTTGGTAAAAAAACTAAATTTACTTTTGTTTTGTAAAAACAAAATGACTTTAGTGTTTTTATCATTAACTTTGATAATCCATTTACGAAAGAAATCTAAAATTGATTTAAAACAGGTTTCGAGTTTCTTTATTTTATCTTCAGGTGATTTTTATGATTGTAGTATAATCCTACATTATCATAATAGGTGACAAATCGGTGTTACGGCTATATCTGAAATAAAAACAAGTGATAACGAAGAACCGTGGCAAATACCAAGAGGAACATTTTTTTCCGTCTGAATCAAATGTATTTTTATTTTATTTTTATAAAAATATAAAATTAAACAAAACTCTTAAAAAATAATTAAGAATTAAATTAAGGCGTATTTTCTAACAAACTTAAATTTACAGCAATAGAAATTACTTAAATTTTAAGTATCGTATGTTGCTTTTACAACCATTTTATTGTTTTGTTATTTTGTTAAGTGTGAAAAAAAAAAAATTAGTAACGGGTTTAGAGTTTGTTGCAAAATCAGGATTTCAATAATTTGTTTAGTAAGAGGTTTGAGGTAGTAACCAATTTGTTATGCAAATTTTTGTAATGCAAGATTTCCGATCCAACCCTATAGGAATACCTTGTAAAAAAAAAATTTAACAACCCCACAGAAACACCTTCTAATCTGAGCAAAAAAATGTTAATAGATTGTTGTTTTAATATGTGATGCAATTTAAAAAATTAAAACAATTTTTAGCAATGGCATTTCTAAACAATAGCATAAAATTGCTTAAATATCTCTAACAATTTATGTGGAAAAAAAAAAACAAAAATAAAGAAACAAAATTCTACGTACATAATATATAATTTACAAATATGTTTACTTTTCGTTAACTATTTATTAGCACCTTCATAATTATTATCAATAATTCGGATGAAACAACGCATTTATATCTCATTTTTATACGTAAAAGAAAATCTTCTTTCAAATAATTGTGGTTATATGATTGTCAGTCAATGATGAGTCAAATTATCATTAAATTTATTTTAATAATATATATTCAATATTATTTAAAATGTTAGTCTGTTAATATTTTTCATCCGAATTGTCATCTCTTCTGAAAGACTAGACTTTTTCAGATTTTTTCAGATTAATTATATTTCCGACGTATCTTAATTCTTTAGTCTAGATATTTTATCTTGAATTTTAAAGCTGTATAAAAAGATTTATTGCAGTACTAAACTTCTTTTTTAACACCAAATGGCTAATATAAACCAAGATCTGTACAAAAGTATCATAAGAAAATGATATTACTGTTATCACAGCTGCGTAATAATTAAATTCTTTATATTTTTATACTTATACGGACATAATTCAGAGTTCAAGAGTATAATAAATTTCCCATTACGTTTTTGAAACCTAAAAAGAAACGAAATAGATATTAAATGTTCTAGATATATATACATATACTGGTATACATACGATTTTTGCTCACGATTAAATTTTTAATCGATTTACATCATGCTTCCGTTGTCCGTCAGTTGGTATGATAACTCAAGAAATAATGGAGTTAAGATTCTGTAATTTTTAGCATGTCATTTTTATATAAAATCCAATTTTGCTTTTGATAAACTCGAGTGACACATTAGAGTAGTTGTCATTCATCTTCTTTTTTTAAATGAGAATAACTCAGTGTCTATTGAAGCTATAGTTATCAGCAGTTTTCTCAAAAATAATTAAGTTTTATTCCAACAACTCCATATAAATTCAAACGGGTTGATTGACCTTGATTGGTTGGTTTCCGTTCTGTTCACTACAACTGCATCATGACAACGGCATGATGTATTGAATGAAATACCTAATCTGGACGCATGTTCGCCAATTGGCCAGTGTCCCGTGAACACACCTATTGCTCTGGCTATGTCCCGCCGAGATAGTTTCAATAGGTTGTCCGTTCTTTTGTTGTCGTACGACGGCCATATTTTCTTGGTTGTACGGCATGAGGTTAATTCTTTCCACCTTCTTTTCTCTAGGGATAAAAAGTGTAGAAAGATATCTCTTTTAACGCTGTTTAGTGGTGGATCCACCTGTTCTTCTAGTGAAGTATTCAGATTGGAACCCCTCCTTGCTAATTCATCAGCATGTTCATTTCCTGTGATGTTACTATGTCCCGTTCCGGTAATGTAACGTTGTGTTGATAGCTTGTATTCTTAAGCTCGTCAGAGCATTTTCTGACAAACTTGAATGTTATCATCGCAGAGTTAAGAACTGCGATTGCTGCTTGGCTATCAGTGACAATGGCAATGCTTCCCTCCAGAGAAGTATTGCTCCTAAGTATTTGGCATGATTGACCTTACAAATAAAATTCCAACAATTTTTGAAAAAATTGTTTAGTCTAACACAATATAATTTTGAGTTATTTTGAAATATCTATCCTCATATCTTAGTACTTAATTTGACAAAGTATCTGAAATTTTGTGAAAAGATTATCAAATTTTATTTTAAAAACATCTATAAAATTTGTTTGGTTTGACTCCTAAAGGCGTGTAGCTGCCATATAACTCCAAAATTTTACATTGCGATATACTTAATTATAAGTCAAATATCTTAAATTTTCTAAAAGATGATTTAATATTATGGAGACCGAATATATACCATTTTTACTTTAACTGAAGATTTGTTTTTACTTAAAGTGAAAACATTTTCACTTTAAGTTAAAATTTTTTGTTTTAAATGACAAGACATTTTTACTTTAAGTGAAGAATATTTACTTCAGTAACTTATGTTATATAAATATATTTTTTTCGTAATATATACATATATTTGGATATGATATTTATGTATATAGATATGCACATAAATGTATATATGTATGTGTATAAATGTATAAATGTATGTATATATATATATATATTGTATGTATTTTTATACCCTACACTTAAAGTATAGTTGCACACTTAAAGTAAGTGTGTTTTCCTGAATCCCTGATATCCCTAAAATTTGAGATGAATTAGAGTGGTTGTTCGGGTACCTCCCATACAACTCCCAAAACCGAACAAGTATATCTTCGAAATTAATAAAGATAGAAACTGCAAATTTGATACGAGGGTGTTGTTTCCTGAATCCCTGATTTGCCTAAAATTCAGATGAATTGGAATGGTTGTTCGTGTATCTCCCACACAACTTGCAAGACCGATTTTTAAGAAGAATTTTGTACAAAGGTTGTAAAAGCATTTATTTTTTTATATTAAATACCTAACTAAAATAACTTATGGATTTTTAATTTAATTTGAATTTTTTAGGTATAGGGTATAAATAAGTCGGTTGCATTGACTTACTGTTCATTTACTTGTTTTACTTTAACTTTATTACAAATCTTCATTTAAAGTAAAAATGTCTTCACTTTAAGTATAAAATTTTCTCTTATAATTAAAATGTCTTCTCTTAAAGTAAAAATGTCTTCAGATAAAATAAATGTGATATATTATATTAATACATATATACAAGTATCCTAGAGTTGATATATTTTTTCTTTTCTTTTTCTCTGGAAAATTTTTATTAAAAATCGTGCTAAAATAAATATGTGATTATTTAATGTGTTTGAACAAAATATTTGTTTTCTTTTTGTACGATTTTTGTTTGGTTTATTTTTTTTTTTTATTTCAAGACATCTTTTAAAAGTAAAAAAAAAAAAAAAAAAATTACTCTAATAAAAAGGGCAAAAAATGAATAAGTAAAAAAAAGATGAAATTTATGTAATTATTATGACACTAATTGATTGACAATATTACTAACGTATATATAACAGCAAAAATATTTATTTTCTAATTGTCACCTTATTATTAATAAAACTTGGAAAAATACCCAAATCTCCTTCCAAAAAAAAAAAAATTGTCAAAAAAAAAAGAAAAAAAAATTTTATTTAAAAATCAATATTAATTAAATTAATCGAATAGTTTATAAAAAATTTTAGTCATTTTCTAATAATTCATACAAAATGTACTCCACAAATTCAATAATTTTTATTATTAGTATTTTTATATGTTTTACATTATTTATGAATAATGGTAAGAAAAATTTTTTTTAAAAATTAAATATTTTAAATTAATAATATTTATTTATTTTGGAATTTTTTTTTTTTTTCTTTTTTTTTTTCATTTAAAATTAGTTTTTAGTTTAGAATGTTATAAGTGTACAACAGCAGATACACCATTATGTCATGAAGATAAATTTAATCCAAAAGAAGCACCAATTGTTGATTGTTCAAAAGAAGAACCAAAAAAAAATTCAACAGGTTGTAAAAAATGGTTAAGACGTTCTGATAAAATTTGGTTAAGAGAATGTATTTATGATACAGATCCAAAAGATACAACAAAAATATGTGGTGAAGTTGGATGGGATTGGAAAACATTTACTGTACGTGGTGCTAATTATGAAGTTTGTACAACATGTTCAAATAATTTATGCAACAGTAATGATAAAACATATTATAAAAAGTTATTTAGTTAAAAATTTTTATATATTATATATATTATGGATTTTATTTTAATTTTTAATAATGACTGTGAAAATAATTGTAATTAAAATTTTATATTTTATACAATAATTAATTTTTAATTAAATAAAAAAAAAAAAAAATATATTTTAATACAAGTTGGTGATTTTAATTGAATGGAGTGTTAAAAAATTGAAATGAATTAAGTATCAAATTTTTATTTTCTTAGTGGTGCAATAGAATTGACAAAAGTATTATAAGTGAAAGAAAAATCACCAACATGTATAGTAACAGGAGAAGCACAATAAATTTACATCAAAAGGTTACTGTATCATTTATACACCTTAAATTTTAACAACAATTTAATCAAGTATATTAAATTAATGAATATTAATTTTATAAATAATAAAGAATAATGCAATATTATTAAACCAACGGCTACTATAATAGGCCTTTAATAGGTTTAATACTGACATTAATATAGTAAAAAAATGTAAAAAGATTCAAAATGATAAATCATTGCATATTTTTAGGCAGTCTAATTTTTTGTGAATCAACTTTAGCAATGGGTACATAAAATAATTTTTTATTTTAATTAATAATTATTTATTTTTTTTTTTATTAGAAAAATGAACAAATTAAAGTTATTTATTATAAAAATAATATTTGAAAATTGATATCAAATAAAAAAATATAAACACTTTTTAAATTTAAACATAAAACAAAATTATAAAATCACAAAACACAAAATATTATGGACTATACTTTGTAAAAATTATGTAGTTAAAATTTTCTTTTATTTTAAATTTAAAATTAATTCAATATTTTTTTTATGAGGTAAGCCACTAATATATTAATTTCAAAAAAAAAAAAATTATTATTTTGGCTTAAAGTTTTTGTTTATTATTTTTTACAATTAAAAATTTTTAAAGATAAAAAATTGAAAATTAAAGAGTGCTAAGTTGACCATTTCAACTGTACGAACATAATATACTACATTGTTTGCACTTTGCAGCAAATTGAATCATCTTTTACAAATTTTCCGATATCTGACTTAATAAAGCCAGTACCAAAAACTATTTATGTAAATTTTAGAGTTATATGACACCTGTTCGTATCCATCGTATTTATCCGTAGCTTCATAATTTTTCTAGTTATTGTGCGGAGTAACGGATAGTCATAGCTATAAATCTACTCGGAAATCAATTTAGATCAAGTGTATATGTATCACGTTTTTAAGTATCACGTTTTTTTACAAATCTAATCGGAAATTTATTATAAATAATCTTTGGATTATGTTCGTACGTTCGTACGTTACGTTACGTTCGTAAAATGAAATTCTGCATTTAAATTTTTTTTTTATAATTTGTGGGGTTGTCGTTAAAAATTTAAATTTTGGTTTTCTATTTTCTTTCTTCTAAATTTCATTAATAAATTCAACATTAATGAGGTTCAACAACAAGAGGTTGGATTGTACTATATATTATATTTATAAATACATACTTTTAAACTTTATTTTTTAACCATTAAATTTAATTAAAACAAATTAACTTTTATCATAAAATCTATTTTAATTTAATTTTTCATTAATTTTAGTAGTTATTTTACATTTTTGGATTGGATTCTTATAATTTATGTATTATTCGTTCTAACGCAAACAAGTTAACTAATTTAAACAACATTTCAATTTTTAAAAGAAATTATGGTATATAGTTGTATAGATATATGCATATCTATAGATTTCCACTATAATCTTCAAAATTTCAATTTAGTTTTATAATTAACTAAACAACAACATATTGTTGAAGAATATTAATTATCAAAATTTTATTCTAAAGCTTTAAAAAAAAAAAATTATCTTTTTTTTGTATCTGATCTAACCACTTTTTTTTTACTATTATTTTATTTGTCTTAACAAAGCCTTAATTGAATTTAAAATCTGGGTGAGAAAGGAATTTGTTTTTAATATGCTAAAATATAATACTATAAATTTCTATTTGAATTCTAATTCATTTTTTCGAACTGTCAGTTTATCTTTCTTTTATAAACAATATAATTTTTATATTTTTAATAATGATAGGAACAAAACATGTACCTTTGTTTTTTTGTTTGTGTTTTAGTTTACAAAAATATGATAAGGGAATTACGAAGCCTTCCTTTTCAAATGTGGTTATAAATGTCGTAAGATCGAATTATTCTTACGAAGTGTGTGGGATTCGAACTCACACTTCTTCGTTGTTGACGAAGTATTTTATACGCTTTTACGCATTAGGCCATCGAGGCCCCAAATATTTTTCTAAAATAAAATAGGACTTTTTCTTCTCAAAATAGGTTTTACATTTCTTAAAATTTTTTTCACTTTATTTTCCGCTTAATTTCCTTCTTCACTTTTTTGTTTTTTTTTTTTTTGGTGCATTAAAGTAAAATTATGTATTTTTGTTGATTTTTTAAACTTTTTGTTTACCTACACTTATACGTATAATAAAGTTTTGGAAAAAATTTCATTTATTTTCATAATTTCTATTAAGTAAAAGCATTTTAGTTTAAAACCTTTTACTTACTCACTTCTACCGACTCTTCAACAGCTTAGCAGAATCAATGACAATTAAAAATAGAATTTACCTTTTTTATCTAAAATGTTAAAGATTTTGCAGATGTCTTGTCCTGTACTCTTAAAAATATCTATACATAAGAAAATTAATGAAAAATTTGTTCATAATCCTACAAAAAAAAAAAATTAAGGATTCAAAAGTTAAGTAAAACAAAAATAAATAATATAATTCTAATTTAATACTTGTAAAAAATCTAGGAACTAGTTCCTGTATACATAATATATAGGTTTAGTTAAATGGGAGGGAGGGAGGGAAATAGGATATTAAGGGGGATTTAAGGGGTAGATTGGAAATGAACCTATAAAGGTTTGTTTTTGAATTTTTGCAAATTGTAGAATGGAAGGTTATTAACAGAGGGGAACACAGTAGATGGAAGCATGTTCCAAGCATGTTGCAAAGGCATCAAATGAAATGGAAAAGATTTATTTCTTCATAACATTGCATATAGTCGGGGAAACAAAAATAAAAAAAAATTAAGTAACAGTCAACCTAAAATCAACTTTTTATATTAAAATTCAGTCTTAGAATAATTTTTACAAAAATACTTAAATTAAAATGGATACAAAAATTGAATTAATTTGAAAAGAGTTCAAAAATTAATAAAATATGTATGACAATAAATCTTAAAATTGTGCTAACGAAACAAAATTTATTATTGTATTATTATTGTATTATTTAAATATTAGCTAAATAATTTAATGAAATTATTAATGAAGAATTGAATAAAGCCTGAAGAAAGAATTCTGTAACATTTTCCTGAGAAATCCTGTATGCATTTTCAGCAAAAGACCATGATAAAAATAATTTTGAAATTTTTTTTATAGTTTATTTCTCCTGCCAAACGTGTGTGCGATTTGACAACACATTTTCCCGATTATTACAGCGCATTTTATAAGCTCTTACCCACTATGCCCACTGCGCTACCTCTTTTGAAATTTTTTTTAAACACTAAATAAAATACATAATGGGGGCTTCGGTAGCCTAATGGGAAGGCGTGTGGCATTTTAACCGAAGGAGTGTGGGTTCGATCCCTGCACAGGTCGTAAGTGTTTTTTTCTTTACTTACCCCCCTTACGATCAAATATAGTATATAATATAAACAAAATAAATAATATTAGTATATAATTTAATAATAGTATATAAAAACCTATAATGGCCTTGGTAGCCGATGGTTCAATAAATAAATAAATAAATAAATAAAATACATAATGTTTTTTTATTAAAAAAAAATTATTGTTTATATAGATGTATTTTTTTTTTTTTTTTTTTTTTTTATACAACATTTTATTAAAAGCTAAATAATAATTATATTTATATTTAATTAAAATCAATTAATCAATAATAATGTATACATATTACATATATTATGCATCACCACCATTACAAAAATCTGTTTTACATGTTTCACATTTTAAATTTTTTGTTGAATTATCAGTTTTCCATTCATCACATTTAATTGCATCATCACATAAACGATGATAAAAATCACTTCCTAAATCTAAAGAATTAATAAAAAAAAAAACAATGAAAAAGAAGAAAAAAATAAATAAAATAAATATTTATTTGTAACATAATAAGTAATAAAAAAAAATTTGTTTTTTCGTTTTTAATATTAGTATTAATATTAGAGGATAAAATATAAAAAATATATATAAGTATGAAATTACAAAACTTAGAATCTAAATATATATAGAGGGTTAGTAGAATTATATTTGCCGAATAATTTTATTTTTTTTTTTTTAGTGCATTTCTCTGCCACATAAATGTGAACAGGAAATTACACAGCCTTTTCTTTTCAGGTATGCCTGTAAATGTCCTAAGGGGGAAAAACTCTTACGACGTGAGTGTAGGATTCGAGCCCACACTCTCTCGGTGGTTATAACGTATTTTATACGCTCTTAACCACTAGGCCACCTAGACCCCGTTTTGCCGAATATAATTATAATAAATTAGAATTAATACAATATAACATAAAGTTATAAAATTAATACAATAAATCAAAACAGATTGAAAAAAAAAAAAATACAATTAAATCGGATTTAACACAGGATGTCCAATCGGTTAAATTATTTTTAAAAATCTTATAGAAAAGTCTTTATCCTTAATGTTATGTGACATAAAATGATATAAAAAAAACAAATTTATTTTTTAACACAATTATTCATGAAAATAATTTCTTTTTTTTTTTTAGTTTTTCAATGAAAAATGAAAATTTTTATATTAATTTCCTATTTTTCAATTATTTCAAAAATTACGAAAAAAAAAAATACAAAATAGTTGCAAATAGTTATTTAATGAAATTAATACTTTAAAACATATTAAAAAATTTTTTAACATTCACTATGGAGTCACACTTTTTTTTTTTGTTTATGAAAATACATATGCAAATTTAGCGTCTTAAAACGTAATATGTTTTCTAAATAGCAATTAATTTGAAATTTTATAACAGAATAAACAAAGATAAGTTAAATTTAAATCCTTTAAATTTTATAAGATTTAAAATCAATTTACATGGTATATAATATATAGTATGTAATAATAATATATAGTATATAATGTATATAGTGATATATACATCTATATCACAGTTAAAATGTATGTTTATATTTAAATTTATATTTATAATCTTATCCCAAAATAAAAATAAATAAAAATTATATATTTATAATAAATTTTAATTATAAAACTATAAAATTAATATGATTTTTTGTTTTTTAACTCACATGAATAGCTTGCTTTAACACATTCTTTATTACAATCTTTACTATTCACCTCATTTTTATTAAATTTAGCACCACATTCGCTATCTTTGAAATTTAAACATTCATAACATTTTATAGAGAATGCTTAAAAAATAAAAAAAAATTAAATAAAATTAGAAGAAAAAATAAAAAAAAATAAAAAAAATAAAATTAAATAAAATTAATATATATATACTAAATCAATTTAAACAATTTAATTATAATTTATTTGAAAATTTTAATGAATTTTTTTTTTCCTTTTTTGTGTTTTATTTATTTAAACTTTACAAATATTTTTTTTTTTTTAATATTTTTATTTTTTTTTTTTTTTTAATTTATTTTTAAATTTTTTATTTATATATTTATATATATATATATATATTTTTTGTTTTGTTTTGTACCAATTTGAAATAATAAACAGAGAACGAATCCTAAAACGATTAAAACTTTCATTTTTGAATATAAATATTTAATTTTTTGTTTCCTTTATTTATTTATTTTTTTTTTTTTAATTTTTTATTATTAATTTTTTTTTTTTTTAATTTTTTATTATTTATATTTTTTTTTTTTGTAATTTATAATTTATTTCTTTAGTTCGCTTAGAAGATTTTATTAGAACAAACCCACAATATCGTGAATTAATTCTATTTATACTATTATTTAAAAAAAAAATAAATTAAAAATTTTAGTTTCTCAATAAGTGAGTATTAAAAAATAAAAAAGCAAAAAACAAAAAAAAAACAAAGTTGCACAACATTGCTACTTGTTTACACTTTTACTTAATAGATCTGTGATAGAACAGAGAAGATTGACACAAAAAAAAAAAAAAACATTCGATAAATGAATAGTGCGGGAAGAGCAAATCAGAAGAGTTGAACTTATAACTGTGGTATTAAAAGAGCAAAGAAAGATAATATATAGAATGTCATTTAAATTTAATAATTATTATTATTATTATTAATATTATATTATGAAAAGTTAAAAAACGACACAATATTCAAAAGAAAAAGCAGAAGAAAGAAAAAGCAAACAGAAATTTTTAAAATTTTAATTGAAACCGTCCTTAAAGCAAAAACTAATGCATTTTAGTTAACAGTAAAACTTTTTTAAAATCTTTATATTTATTAAAATTTTATACCTACCTATTCAATTACATGTTAAAATTTGGCATAAATCAAAATTAATAAACAAAATTTAAATATGAGAAATAAACAATTTTAGTTTTACTCTTATAACTCACAAACGAAAGATACCCAAAAAAATATTCGCCTAAAATTAATTAAAAAAAATTTGTATGGGATTTAGTATACAACTAATCATTGGAGAAAATTTTTGTCAGATAAATTCTATGAGAAATAAGGCAATATTATCTAAAACCTAGGACTTTTAAAAGCGAAAATTTTCAAAACAAAATTGAATTGAAAAAATAAAAACAAATAAAAAAATAATATAAAAATTTAATAAACTTTCCAAATATGTATTCAAATAAAGTTTAAGTATTTTAGGCATAAAGCGGCAAAACCGCTATGCTACAAAATGTTTGGTATTTCTTTTTCTTTGTAAAGTTTATTTTTTTCCTAAAAATCTGGATAATATCGATAAAAGATATATCTGACCTAAGATGGAGTACGATTCTCTCATGTAAGCTGACGCTCCTCAAGTATTATTGGTTATTTGGATAAAAACCAAAATTAAGCCTAAAAGTGAGTTTAAATTAGAGAGGCCACGACTGATAAGTGCATTAAAAGTAGGATAGCATAGAAAATTAAACACTTGTTTTCAATTCAATCGTTTGCATTAGAGGATTGTGTTAATCATTAATAAACGATAATAACATCGAAAAAATTTTATTATATTTTCTAAGCTTATATCGGCTATAAAAAAAATAAAAATTTTTTTTGAAATTTAAAAATTTAAAATTAACTTTTAACACCATTAATCTTTCTTTTGGTTATCGAAGCCCCAATACAATTACAACATATAAGAATATAGAAAGCTATGTTCTTATCCATGCTCTCATCTATTAACTTATCAATTATCGCAGGTCCAATATAAACGTACCCTTAAGTCTAATTGGCAATCCAATTATTTATCTAACCTTTACTGCTCTTAACAAACATTCAAATATTGGAACATTATCTATCTTTTATATAGATATCTTATAGATAATGACACTTGTACTATTGAACTAAACTCAATAATATTCACTTTAAATAATTCCAATGCAACAGGGTATAGGTATAAACTTTAATTGCTCATTTCCCAACACACTCTAGAAATTCCTATACGATTTTATAAAACTGGTTCTGTAAAATCATTTATTATCAGAACCCCATATAAATGAGAAGCATCAGGTAAGATTTTTTTTTTTTTTTAATGCATTTCTTTACCACACAGCCTTTCCTGTTCAGGCGTGGCTGTAAATGTCGTAAAGGGGAATAACTCTTACGGCGTGTGTGGGATTTGAGGCTACACTCCCTCGGTGTTTACAACGCTCTAGTGGGTAAGAGGCCCCAGGTCAGATAAATCATATAATATAATTAATAAATAATTTTAATTTCTTTTAATAAAAAATTAAATGCAGAAAAAAAATATTTAAGAGAATGGAATCTATTATATAGACTTTCAAATCAATTAAAACAAAAAAAAAAAAAAAAGATAAACATTGAAACTTTATTGAAAACATTTACTGTTGTCATTCAAATTTAAAAGAATTACTGTCGTGATAATTATTTTATCCAAAGATAAATTTTACTTTCAATTTTTTTCTTTTTTTTTTTTTTTCTTCTTTAAACAAAAAAAAAAAATAAAAATACAAGACTTTTAAATATCTAAACAAGTTTTTAATACAAGATATCAACATATTAAAGACTATATTTTTTTTTTTATTTTTAATATATTCCACAAGCTGTAAAAAAAAATCTTAAGTAGCAAATAAATTTTAAAAACTAATTTTTCATATTTTTTATATATTATAATTTTTTTTTTTTTTTTGTTTTGATTTAGATACTAATTTTTTTCTTAGTGTTAAACTTAAAGCATAATAAAATTCTCCAATTACTAAAAACGAAACAAAACAAAGAATTGAAATAAATTTTCAATTTTACAGACTTTCAAAAAACAAAAAAAAAATAAAATAACAAAAACACTGTATGGGGGCCATTGTTATCTATGAATATTACTGTTAATATAAAATAACAAATTATTAATAGTTATATCCATGGTAAACTTGATGAATTTTTTAATTGGTTATTAAAATTTCTTTTTTTAATTTTTTTTTTTTTTTAGTTGTTTTTTTTTTTTTAAGTTTTTTATTTTGAAAATTTTATATAAAAGAAAAATATTATACAAAGGATTTTATTATTTAAATCATCATTAAATCGTTATTTAACTGTATAAGGAAATCATATTTCAGAATTAACGTATTTTTTTATGTTCTTATCCTTGGGCGTATATAAAGTATTATGTTATGAACCAATTTTTTTTTTTTTTGTATTTAAATTAAACAAAGTATTATGTATATATTATATAATTATTTATATATTTAGTTTTTTAAGTGATTGTAATTTAATTTATTTCCATTTTTTATTATTATTTAATTTTCTATTAATTAAATTTAATTTAAAATTTTTTTATATTTAACAAAAAAAGGAATAAAGAGAGAAACTCTTTAAAATTACAATTTTTGAAATATTTTTGGTTTTTTTTTTCACATTCTACCCAAACTCTGGCAAGGGATTCGTTTTTATACAAAGGAATATTACAGGTTGAGGTAATGAAGAGAGAAATTGTAGAGAAATTGGAGTTCCATTCCAAAGAGAAATTGAAGTTGGTGAATAAATTGCAAGCTGGTGCTTTTTGAAAAGTTGCAAAATATATAATAGACTATATATCTATCAGACGGGAATAGATTGTGTGGAAACACGCTTCATATTTTAACGGTTCCCACAATAAATGAGTTTCCATAACCAGTTTTAAAGCACCTAGAAACTTCAATGGTGTAGAAATAGCCATTTGATAGTATAGTATATATGGTATACATTTGATAGTATATGGCTATACATTTGATATTATATAGCCATATAATAGCCTCTCGATAGTATAGTGCTTTTAAATTGTTTAAATGGAAGCATAATTATTTTAATTTAAATAAACCAAGTGGCATTACCTACTTATAAGATATCTAGAAAAAAAAGATAATCCTTAATATATATGATTATGCTTAATAGATATTAGCCAGATCCCTAGAAGACTTACAACGTGAAAGAAAACTCAAACATTTAGCAGCTTTCTTCGCTGCATTAAATATATGTGTATTCTTACCACAGCATTTTTTAATTTAGCTGAAAAGAAATGAGAATGCTTAGAGTTTTAAAGTGTTTGAATTTTTTAAAGTGTTTTTAAAGTGAATGCTTAGTGTTTCTATTACTCCAATTATCGGTTTCCAATAGGTAATGGTTTAATGGTTAACAGATCTAATAATAATTTCACTTTTACATTACATTAAACTTATACCAATTCTTAAACTATTATAGGCAAAAAAATTATAATTATTTATAAATATGGATATGATCCAATTGTGACTTTCAACTTGAATCTTTTCGGCTTCAAAGTTCGGCAACTTAAGCAAAGCAAAATTAATCATACATATTTTATTAATTGTTAACTATGAAAATTTTAATGTCTGATCAAGTGCTGTTGTACCTATATAAACACTTTTGAGATTTTTAAATTATTGAATATTTACTTTATTAAATTTATTAGATTTTTAGCACATTTCCAAAAAATTTTTGAAAAAATGTGCTTATTAGGTTCACTCTGTCCGTCCGATCGTCCGTCCGTCTGTTTACAAAACTTCTACACCGTTAAATATAGAGAAAAAAAATTTTAACCATGGGTAGGTCTCATAAAAAAAATAATTTTGTGGAACAACTTTTTCATGTAGCCCCATCCATTTTGGAGCTACAGCCCCTCAAACTTTAAAAAAGCCCTATTTTTAAATGCATATATCTTATATTCTGCTTAAGATTTTTTCAATCCAAAAACGTCATTCGACAGGTGCTCTTTTTAACTTAATATCAAAATTGTACAATTTTTTCAAATTTTTGAGGCAATAAAGAACTTTTAGAATTAGTATAAGTTTCTTTAGAACATTTTTTTGCACAACCCCCTGTTTAAGAGGTATTAGGGCTAAAAAATTTAAAATTTGATATTTTTAGGCACCTGTAACTTAAGCTGTACAAATTTTTCTTCGGCAAGACATAAAAATTAAAGCTCCAGTAATATATTTTTACGTGTGTTAACGGTTTTTCTTAGTTATATAGGGTTCCGGACTTACAGCCCCTCAAAATTTCAGAAAAGTCCTATTTTCACATTTTTTCTTATATGAAATTTCAAGTCTCAATTCTAAACAGTTTGTATTGTGTTTGTACAGTTGGAAATGTGCGCTTTTAGAAACCGTTGGTTTAAATTTTACCTTGTTTGAAGAAAGATTACTAATTTTTGAAGCTCTTTGGTAAATAACGAACCTTTTTTATTAATTTTGCTTTATTTATGATGTTTTTTATTTATTAAAATAATTTTTAATTTCTTCTAAAATCGCTACTTGCAGATTGTTTAATGTTTATTTACAGTTAACGTGTTTATCAATATATCAAAAGATTTTTCGATCAATATTAAAAGAATTAGGTAACCTAGAAAAAATTAATTTTATAAATATTGTATAATTTTAGTATCAGACATATTTTTTAGTACAAGCATTAGTTAATTTATCATTTTGAGAATTATCACTAACTGATGATATAGTCATCTTTTACTTGGCTTACTTTATTAGTAAATAGAGACTAAAGTACTTATTAATTATTTTTTGTAAAGTTAAATCTTAGTGATAAATTAATAAAGAAAAGGCAATATCCTATACGTTTATCATAGCAAAGGCAAGCGAGTTAAATTGCTGGAAGGAATTTAAGTTAATCTAACAAAGGTTAGCCTAATGAGGTGGAAGATGTATCGGATCAGTTCAAGTAATGCGTAAAACAAAAGAAAAAAATTTTTTTGAACTGATTCAATATGTGCAATTTTTATATTACTATAGGCAGACTATTTCGATCAGAGAACACTTTTATAACTCATAACAAAAACTAAAGTTGAGGTAGCTTTATTAACTATGAAATTATACTGATTTTTGAAGTTCAACTTATTAAAGAGGATCAGACCCAATTCTGAAATGCATTCAATTCTTTAAGGGAGATATTCTTAATTATTGGTTCATTTGGTTCGTAAGCTTTAAAAATTGAAATGAGCGAGGTTTCTTTATTTATTATATTTCTTCTCTGGAAGGTTTATTAATTACATTAATCTTGTAATTAATAATTTTTTATTAGCTATTTTAGTAATATGAACAAGAATATTACACAGTAATATGAAAACTTTTATAAAATATTTTTGGTATAATATAAGTTAATACAAAATAAATAAATAAAAATTTTATTTCAAAGACTTTTTATAATCAAACTACTTTAATTTGTAATTCTCTTACAGATGGTTAAAATAACGCATCTATTAGGAAAACTAATTAAAATATTAAAATCTGCACTATTCTCAGTATACCCTCCTTAAATTCTAAAAAATTTAATTACAGAATCAAAATAACTTACACTTATAAGAAAGACCAATATTTTCTAAAGTATTAATCAATAATTAGTAAATAATAATAAAATTTTGCAAAATTAAAAAATGAAACACTCCTAAATTAAAATACGAGTATGTAACTTTTTCAAGTAACTTTTTAAAAGGCCACTGTTAAGATAAGCCTCCACTCAAAGTTTTCCAACGAGAAACAAGAAGTGCAACAGAAGTTCATTCCTATCAAGTACAGTTATCAAGATGGCGAAATACAGCTTATGGAAATTGTTTTGTTATGCGCACGTCACGTTTGTGGAACCATATACCATCACATGTGTTCCATAAAGTTTGTAATTCATATGTGTACGATTTACTTAAGTTTAAGAAGAACATTAACATCTTTCTTCAACATACACCTCCAAATTTTCCTACCTATCACCCATAATCCCAAATTTCCCAATTCCAATTTCCCCAATGTTTCCCCAATTCCTAAAGGTTGGGGTTAAAAAAGAGATTGTTTTGGTTGGTTAAAGTCCAACACTACCCTGAGGAACCACGTGCAGTTCCTCTTGGTGACTTTCAAGTTTTCCACCAACCCTCAAAAAAACATTTATTTCATTTAAATAAGTAAGTAATCTTTTTTATAAAGAAATAAGACCATATAATTCATGGCATAATTTAATTAACTTTCAAATAAAATTTTTTTCTTTTCAATAATATATTAAATGTACTATAATATTTTGATGTCGGGATGATGTCAAAATTCCAAAGTTACAAAATTCTAAATAATGAAAAACAAAAATTCCAAAAAAAAAAAACAAATTCCACAAAACAAATTTCATAAGGGCATGGTTCCATTCTATAGACAATATAAATTTACTTAATATGCATATGTAAAAAATAATTAGAAAACATTTTATAGAACGTTACAAAATCAGGGTATTCCCCTTTTTCCAGAAGAAGATTTATATATACATATGTGTATGCGAGATACTGAATTAGGAGAATTAAAAGTTAAATTCAAAATCAGAGTTATATACACTTTTTACAAAACATTTGTATATATATAGATGTATATTATGTAAGACTCAGAACTTTTTTTCGAAATTTCGTACAAAACCCATTAAAACAGGTTTTACAGTAAAAATTTTTGATTTCTTTTAATAACTCGCAGATGATTTCTGTTTACAAATTCATTTAAGTATAAGAACAAATCATAAGTTATCTAGACAATTTCAACATTACAATAACCATTAATCAGTCTAATAAAGTTAAACGACAAAACACTACTATAATATATATTTTAAAACTAAATACGCCATTAATATAATATATAATTAAATAATTGTTTTTTTTTTTTTTGAATAAACTATACAAAGCA
Source organism: Poecilobothrus nobilitatus (assembly GCA_947095535.1). Classification (NCBI taxonomy): domain Eukaryota; kingdom Metazoa; phylum Arthropoda; class Insecta; order Diptera; family Dolichopodidae; genus Poecilobothrus; species Poecilobothrus nobilitatus. The sequence continues at coordinate 258,335,434 of OX352774.1, read as the reverse complement.
GGAAAAATTATTTAATTATATTTATATATATAATTATTAATTATTAATATTTAATTAATAATAATATGGTTAATAATATTAATTTTTAGTTTTATATAATTTTTTTTTTTTTTTTGGTTCTAATATATTTAAATTTTATTTTGAATATTTATATTAAATCTAAAAAGAAAATTTTTAATACTAAAAATAACTCATAACTAGTATTTTATAATTACAAAAAAAAAAAAAAAAAAAAGAAATAAAAAAACATATAATTTTCCAAGGTAACTCTATGTATAAATATTATTAATATTTTATATTGAATAAATTTTGTACCTACATAAAAATTTATATTAATCACGACTAATTTAGGTCGTGAAATTTATTCATTTTTTTTTTTTTTTTTTTTTTTGTAAATTTTTTAATATAAATGAAGATGTTATGGAAAATTTAATAGCATTTGTTGAACGAACGTGATTTATTTAACTTGTTCTATAGATGTATACTTATAATACTCTTTTTCTCTTTTCTTCTATAAAATAAATAAAGTATCTATAGATAATGTATATACAATGTATATATACAATCAAAAAAAAGAAAAATCATATAAATTAAATAATTATTTTTAATATAATATATATATATAGAAGGAATTTTAAACTATAAGACGTACATTTTTGTACACATATTAAATCTTTTTATACAACTTAATAAAAAAAAAAAAAAATAGTGATTAAGAAATTATCTTTAACATAAATCTTCAATATCATAATACTTGAATAATTAAATCTTGCAATTTTGTTTTTTTTTTAATTTAAAAATATTTATTTATTTTTTTTTTTTTTTTTTATTTAATTTAAAACTTGAATTAAATTTAAAATATAATTAAAGAAAAAAAAAAAAATTAATATTGTTAGTTTAAAATTACAAAAAACAACCAAAAAAAAATTATAAAAGAAACCGATCATATAAAGACAAAAAAAAAAAAAATTTATTAAGTTTTCAATATAAACATAAAATTTTGAATTAATTATTAGTTTAATCCAATTTTTATAACTTTAAGCTTTAACTATAAGATAGTTCTTTTATAATAATTTTTTTCTTTATTAATTTTGGATTTTTTTTATTTTTTTTTTTTCTTTTTTTCGCTGTATTATAATTTTATTTATTTTTCTTTAATAAAAAACCAAAAAAAAAAAATTAATCGTATAATTTATACAGAACAAAGGATTTCTCTTAATTATAAATGTGTATACAGTTTAGAGAAGAACAAAAAAAAAAAAAAAAATAGGAATTGGAATTTATTAATAGAATATTAAATAAATCAAAATTATGATTCAATGATCATTTTAAAAGTAAAACTTTTAGAATCTAAGAATTAAAATTTTTTTTTTTTAATTTATTAATAATTTTCATTAATTTATGATCATTAAAATAATTTATATAAAAAATATTTATAGCAATTTATATATGTAGCAATAAATCATGTTATGAATTTATTTTACTTGATTTTATTACCAAATAACAACCAACCGCATCTGCTCTTCAAAATACGAGAATTTCCCAAAAAAAAATAAAAAAAAATAAAAAAATACATCGAGTATTTATAAAATACTAAACCATTTTTAAAAAAAATTTCATCACTTTATAAATGCTCCGAAATACCATCGTCTCTTTTTTTTTAACAATATTTAAGGACAAGGATTCGAATACATATAAAAAATAAGTTTTCAAATTTCACTTTTTTACAAAAAAAAAAAATAAAAAATTACGAATTCATGAAAATTCCAACTCAGTTTTATACATTTGACCCAAGAATTGGAAACGTTATAAAAGTAAAACTAAGCTTGAATTTAAATCTCATTTTTTCAAACAAAAATTATAAGTTAAAGCGTAGTTTTTGTTTGTAATAGTGAAACTTGTTTTGAAATTAAGATTAGTGATCCAAGGTGATGCGTCTTTCTACTACTATTCGATATTAGGCCGAATGTATAAAACTGATCTTGAACTCATATAATACTTATTCAAAAAAAAAAAAAAATGTACAACCTGTACAACTTATAGTTTATATTTTTAAATGTTAGAATAGAGTTCTATTTCAATTTTATGCATTCGAAGGAATTTAGTATCTTACACTCAATCAATAATATGGTATCTTACAGTTAAATATATGCGTTATCTTACAATCACTCAATCAAAACAGGTTCAAGAAAATTAAAGATTTATGATTTTGGTTTGCTTAAAACAAAATTTTCTCCCCTAAAATTTTGACATCCTTTATTAACATTTTCAGATTTAATCCTTTTCTATAGGAATGACAGAATTAGGTGGAATGTAAATCTAATTATCTTAATCCAATCATAAATAAAATAAATATATATATATATATTTTTTTTTTATAAAATTTTTATTTCAATTAAATATAAAAGTTTAACATTATAAATTCATATTTTACTTATAAACATATATACATTACATAATATATATATATATATATATATAGATACAGATATATATTTATTATATAATAATTATAATTTATTAAAACATACCGCCATTACATAAATCTGTATCACAAACTTCACAATATAATGAATCATATTTCTTTTTCTTGTCTTTTTTAATTTTTTCACAGAATTTTGAATCGACACATTTTCTATCATAAATTGTATGTCCTCGCACTATTGTTGTAATAGGGTTACCACAAGTATCATGAAAATATAAATATATATTTTTTACACTTTAATATTAATATAAATAATTAAAGATATTAAATATAATTAAAATTAAAATAATTATTAATAAAAAAAAAAAAAAAAAACAAAAATTATAATCCTATGGAATTTTTTCTTTTTTTTTAAATCCACAATATTTTTATCCACAAAAAAAAAAAAACCATAAATGATTTTTATTTAAAATAATAAAATTTCATTCACAATTTTTAATTTTAATTATCCTGCCTTTATATAAAATCATTTATCCTTCATTTTATTAAATAATTGGCATTATATAATCCTTTTTTTTTATATTATAATCCATATGGTATATCGTTTTAATTATTATCCACATATTTTTCTTAATATAATTCACATCCGGTTAAGTTTACATACAATTTTTTTTTTTGTTTTCGTTTTCGTTTTCGTTTTTTTTTTTTTATTTTATTTTTTTTTTTTCAAAAATTCCACAGTATTAAAAATTTTAAAATAAAACTTACTATTAATATGTGCCTTTAAACATGCATGTTTACAATTTGTAATTAAAACACCACTTTCATCTGATATCATTTTTGGTCCACAGACTCCAGATTCATCACTTTGGCATTCATAACACTTAAGTGAACGGACTTATTATATACAAAAAAAAAAAACAAAAAAATCAAACAAACATCAAATGAAAAATCCGTAATATTTTATAATCCTTTTTATAATCCTTTTTTATTGTAGAATCCATAATTTATTTGTAACTTACCATCCTGGGATAAATATAAAATAAGTCCTAATAATAAAATGGCTTTCATATTGTTAATAAAATTTTAAATAGATTTATTTAATATTATTTTAATTAAATTAATATTAATTTATTTATTTATTTATTTTTTTTTTTTTTTGACCGTTTTTTACTAAAAATTTAAAATTCTGGATCAGCAAGATTTTCGATTAAAGTAAATTTTCAGTTTTATTCGCCTTATATAAATTGACAAAAATCTATTTAGTTTCCGACGAATATATTTTAAAAATGTAGAAATTTCAAGAAACTTTAATAATATATTATAATAATTTTAAAAATTTAACAAAATAAATTCTTTTTCGTTATTACGTTTTGAAATTTAATAGAATTTCTTAAATGGTTATATTTTAGGAAATTTTTTTTTTTTTAAATGTACATTTTTTAGTCTAAAAACTAATTAATATTATTATTCTTTATTAATTTGTTCTAATTAATTATTTTATATTAAAGGAAAAACAAATTTTTGATAATAGCATTTTTGCAATACTATTAAGTGTCTATCAAAAAAAATTTTCATATGTATCTTCAACACTGACTTGTGAATGCTATTACAACATCAAAATACTGTACAGAAGAAACAATCCCACTAATATATTTTTATGAAGAAAATAAAACATTTTATTTGTTTCTTTATAAAAGCTGCTGCTTCCGGTACTGTCATACATTTTTATTTCGTATATATATGTCCATCTTTCAATAAGTAAAAGTGGTACCTATTTAATAACTACATTAATTGGTAATACTTAACATGTTGTTTTTATACATTATATCTACATATAAATTAAAAATTATTAAATAAAAATCAATTTTAATGAAAATTATGTATTAGTCATTAAATGTTCAACTAGTTAAGATTAAAAAATTTTAAAGATTCTAAAAAAAAAAAATTTTCAAAAAATATACAATAGTATTTAAATATAATCTGATTGAAATTGTCATTAAATTGATAAAATTTACATAAAACATGAATAACTACTGGATTTAAAGAAAAAAAATTTTTTTATTTTTTATTAAAACGATATTACTAATATTTATAAATTAAAAATTAAAATTTCATATGTATATGAGTGTGTTTTCAAAACATTAAAAACAAAATACCATAATCAATATGAATTTACATTAAAAAAGATTTATAGTAATATGTCACAAATTTTGATTGACTTGTGATGATGTCTAAAAATTTTATTGATATATAATTTAAATAAATTTTTAACTTTTCTACAAAAATAGGCAGCATAAAAAATTCAAAAACGAAAAAAAAAAAATTTTTTAAAAGGTGTGGATATTGTAATTTGTATCAGACTTTTTTTATAAACAATAAAAATGTTTTGTTTTGACTTATAAATTTGGTATAACATTTCTAATTTTTAGCGAACAGATTTCGAATTCATTAACGACTTCGAATTCAAAATTTATAATTGATTAAAAATTCAAATCTTAAACCAAACCAAGTGACAGGAAGTGTGGCTATGGTACAAAATAACATACTAAAAGTTTTTCCTATTAATTGTAAAGATTAGTACACGATGGCAAAGCCTTCCAATGATCTGAACAAACCAATGTAAAAAATAGAGTACCAGTTATATTTCAGTTTTTATATAAAAAAAAATTAAATTTAACACGCATCGTCCCAATGTATTATTGATGAACAAACTAAATTTTTATAACAACTCGTTTATTTTCGATGAATATACGACAAAAAAAAAACTGACTTTATTGCTCATTGTATTATACTTGTTGAGACTACCGTGAACTTAGAAAATTTGAAAATTGGTATTATATCTGTCAAAAAAAGTTCCTTTATATTTTTAATAATACATAATGCCAATACCTGTAAACTAAACTTTAATAAAAAGAAAATACATTTCAGTTGTTAGAAGTGTCCATTGTTGTTAAAGGTGGTAAGTATCAGTCGTTATTAGTTAGAAGTGCAGTGTCAGTTGTTGTCATCATGTAGTGAAACGATGTACAGTTTGTTATTGATCGTCTTTTTCGAGAATGAATCTTAAAAGACTACGTTTTTATAAAAAGAAAAATATACTCTATTATAATAATTGTTTACATTCTATTGAATGTAAAAACAAAATGGCTGATTACTCATTATTAAAACAACAAACACAATGAACACCAAAATCTTTATTAATACATAAATTAAACCAGCCATTATAAACTGTAATAAAAAAAAATAAGTGTAATAAAAACAAGTCTACCTAAAATTAAAAATAAATCTAAAGATCATAATATTAAAAAAAAAAAAAAAAAAAAAAAACAAAAAACTGTTCTAGTTACCTTTTAATTTGATTAAAGTCAAAACGTTGCAAAAAAAAAAAACTCTAATGACCATTAATTAATAAATCCGGGAGGTAAAAAAAGAATTCTATTTATGACAACAACAAAAAAAAACAAACCCAAAAAAAAAAAAAAGAATAAAAAATATAAAAAAGAAGAGTTTCAATTTTTTTTTTTTTTTTATATATAAAAATCTAAATAAATCTAAACCAGTTCTTTAGTTCTAAATTCTGATTGACACTATCATTAATTCTTTTTGACTAAAATAAAAAAAACAAAATAAAAAATTAATTTTATATCATTTTATTTAGTCTTTCCCATTCATTCTATTTTTCATTATTCAAAAACTTAACAATATTTTGTATTCTTTAATAATATAATATTCTATATTAGTATGATTACAAGATATGTCATTTTATAAAACAAAAAAAAAAAACATAAAAATAATAATATACAAAAAAAAAAACATTAAAAAAACAAAATAGAAGATACAAAACAAATGCCTCCCGTAGATATAAGTATTTAATATGTTATTAGTCATTATAACGATTCTACAAATATGTTTTAAAATGACGTAAAAAAAATTTTTTGCGAAAAAATAATACTTTTGTTTTTATTTATTAGAAAACAATGTCATCAGAGCATCAGTAATTCCGTGATACCTTATATGTATATATATGAATAGAAAATAAAATATGAAATAAAATGCAACAAATTTATAAATACAAAATTAATCGTACCATTTAATATAATGATCTTGTTCTTTTTTATCGTTTTTTGGCGCTAATGTTAACGTTATAGGGAGAACAGACAACTATCCTTACACCTAAGCGTATTAACACAGGCCTTACCTTGAATAACATTGACGTTAAATTGACGTTAACATTCTACTAACGTCAATAACTTGGCATTTAGGTATCATTTTATATTAACAAAGTTTCCTAAACATTTAATTTTATAGTAATTTTCAAGACCATCAGACAATTTTTTTCTTTTTTTTTAATGCATTTCCCTGCCACATAAATGTGGAGATTAAATTACACAGCCTTTCCTGTTCAGGTGTGACTGTAAATGTCATATGAGGGAATAACTCTTACGACATGTGTTGGATTCGAACCCACACTCCCTCGTTGTTTACAACGTATTTTATACGCTCTTAAGCACTAGGCCACCTACGCTCCGCACAGGCTTTGATTGATAATACACTTGATTATTACATAACCTAAATTATAGAAATTAGTACCATACTAACTTTAGGTGCTTATAATTAAAATAAATTCATAAGACTAAGAAAATAATTTACTAAAATAACAGAAATTTGTTTCATCTGAATTATTTGTAAAATTGAAGATCTTTAGAAAGAAATAACTTTGATCTGTACCTATATATTCCAAGGTGTGCCGAATTTTTACAATTCGAAAATATGACACCAATCTAAGTTACAGATTTATTTTATTACTTACTTTACTTACCCCTAAACAATAAAAATGATTGTTCATATTATTGTAAAGAGATCAGTGAAACATACTTTCTAAATTTTATGTTCTCTTACGACAGACTACTAAGAAATAGTGATAGCGAAAACATTCTATGTTTAATATAAAACTTGGATATAAGCTTAATTTTAACGAACCAGTTTTCAATTATATTTTTGGTTTAAACTTTTATATGATATTAGATTGGTACATAAATAAATAAAACCCATAGTGTCAATTGTATAAAAAACGATATAGTATATATAACAATTAAAGATTTTTAATAGCGCAAATTTTCCAAAAGATAATAAAAACATGTTATAATAGCAACTACTTTCGCTTCAAAATTCAAAAAATTTTCTCTGTGAATAAACTTGGAAAAATTCAACACCCTACAAATAGTAAACTCTATATAATAGAAAAAAATCGATTAACAGATGTAAGAATACAATGTGTGCCTTTAATTTTTGTGTCTTAATCTAAACAAATTTTGTACAAATCTCCAGGTTACAGATAACTAAAAATAGCGAAATTCTAATCTAGAATTTATTGACCACCATAGTTCTTAAACAGGGCGAAGTACAAAAGTTTTTCTTGACATAAATTGGTAAAGACCATTCTCAATAGTCTGCCTTCCTTCTTCTAAATTTGGAAAATTTTGGTTTTCCATAGCGGTAAATTTAAATCGGTCGTTTGATGTTTTTAGATTGAAAAATTTTTAACTAGAACCTAAGATATAAACATTTAAAACTAAGACTTTTTGCAACTTTGATAGACTGTAGCTTCGAAATTGGTGTGGTTACATAAAGCAGTTCTTCCACCAAATTAATTTTTTTATGAGACCCATCGAAGTGATTAAAATTGCATTACTCCACGTTAAACGGCGTAGAAGTTCTGTAACAAGACGGAAGGACGAACAACTAAAGTGAAAAAAATAAACAAATTTTTTGAAAATTTTCAACAAACATGATAAAATAGCATAAAATACATAAAATCAAATTGTTTTAAAGGAAATCTAATATAAGACCTCAGTGGCCAAGTGGGTAAAAGCGTATAAAATAGCTAATACATTAAAAAGGCGGAAAACGCCGAGGGAGTGTGGTTTCAAATTCCACACACGTCATAAGAATAATTACCCCTTACAACATTTACAACCACACCTGAAAAAGAAAGGCTATGAAATTTCCTAGTCATATATATGTGATAGGAGGATAAACTAAAAAAAGTAAAAATCTAATATCATTTAAACTTACAAATATAGTAAATTAAACTTGAAGTTATCTATTAAAATACAAAATTAACAAATAATTAATTAAATGAAAATTAAGATGTTATGACATATTCTAATATAACTACTTTTGTTTTTGTTTTTTAATTGATCATATAGTTATTAACATTGCTACAGATATAAAATAATAACAATCTTTACCAATTTGTTTAATAAATTAAAAACTTAGATTGAGATTTTTTTTTAAATGAGTTCATCGATAAGTTTCTGAGATTTTAAATTATTTTAAAAAAATTTTAAACATTAAAAACTGTTTAATACATAGTTGGAAACAATACCATAATAAGAATATAAACCTCCAATATTATAAGAACTGGTTTTTTAAATTAAAATTAAATTAAAAAAAGAACTTAAATTACAAAAAACTATTTTTGTACAATAGAAATCAAAACAAATTCCATAAGCTGTCATTGCTGTCATTACATTATTTTTTATTTTACTCCGGATTTTTTCCAATATTGCCAAATTTCTTGAATATTTTTTTGGATGTGATTGGTAGCTGTTTTTTTATTAATTAAAATGACATTCAGTAATTGCAATTGACAACTTAACTATGAATATAGTTGAAAAAATTCATAATTAAGTTTTTAAATCATTTTATACTACATTCATTTTTCTTTCAAATTAATCTTTAAAATTAAATTAATCTTACGACATTTTTTATGTGTAAATTAAATAACAATTTTAACAAATAATTTCTTCATATTATATTAAAAATAGAAAAATATAAATACATATTATATAACAAATATTAAATATCAAATCTAAACTAATAATTTTAATTTATATCTTATAACTCACATATAAGCAAGTATTCAAATATCCAAATATAAACATATGATAAGACCCTAATTAATTATGATGAATTCAAATAATAAGAATATATTACCCAAAATATTTCCAGTTTCCTAATCACTCCCAAAAAACAAAACAAAAGACAGAGGTACTTCAGCCTTTTTTTCTGCATTATTATTTTTTTCCAAAATATTATATCCAGCCGTCAATAATGAGTTGGCTAAGGCATCAGTTTTACATTCGAAAGGTTCAGATTAAAATACCGGCTAGGTCGTAGAGAAATAATATAAATAAAAATAATATAGGTTTTGCTTATAATACTTAAATATGTACATTAATTCTTGTATAAGAAAACAGATGGCGCAGAAAAACAATATTTGCATTTAATAGTCTTTAACAATATCTACTGCCGAGTAATTAGTGCCTTAGGGAAACTAAGAATTTATGAAAGTAGAAACTGAAAGATCTTAGTTCAAAATGAATAATAAATGACATAGTGTCGATGCGGGATGCCCTTGTATGTTCTCCTTATAGAAATGCAAAGGAAAAAAAAAATGAGTCAACAATTTTTTGTTGATTAAAACAAAAGGATAATATTTAACTGTAATTATGGTATACATTTTGTTGTGCTTATCAAAAGTATCTACTTCAGTTCAAATTCTTCAAATTAATGGAAACTATAAAATTTAATTTGTATAAAAAGTTATTTTCTTGTTTTAAAATAATTTTCGATTTAAATTTATTTCTGAAAAAAAAAAAAAAATTTTTTATAATTAATTTTTTTTGTTGAAGAGTCATTAGTATGAAAAATTAATTAACTTAATGATTTTAATATAAAAGGAAGTGTATTAAAAAAGTTGGTTATCAGTTAAAAATTTTTCATTCAAATGTGATGATTAACTTGCTATCCAACTTATAAAAATTAATTACTTAAAAATGAAGTCATTATTTGTTTTAATTGTTGTTTTATGTTTAATTCAATATGGTAAGAATATATAAACTATAAGTTTAAATTTAAATATTTAAATATCTAAATTTTTTTTAATTAATTTTTTATTTTTAAATTATTATCTATTATAGGTTTAACATTAAAATGTTATACATGTTCTGGTCATTTCAGTAGACATTGTGGTGAATTATTTGATAAGAATGCTAAAGAACAGCCAACAGTTACAATTGAAGAATGTGATAAAAAATGTGTAACAGTAAAATTCAATCAAAGAGGTGACAATATGTATGTACGTCAATGTACTGATATTGATTGGTGTCAAAAATTAAAAGATGATCATGTTGATGGTAATGGTATTTGTAAAGAATGTACAACAGATTTATGTAATACAGATATATTATAATAATTTCAATTTAAAATTTTGTATTAAAAATTGTTTTTTTGTTTTAATTTGTATCTTTAAATGTTGATAATATGATTTAAAATGTATCTTTAACAAGATGATAACATAAAAAGGATAATGTAAAGGATTTTCAAAAAGAAAAAATAAAACATTCAAAAGTTGTCATTATTTTTTTTTTATTTAATTTTTCTTAAATTTTTTTCTGTAAACAGAGAGATAAATGAGAGATACTGGTAAATGAGAGATACTGAAGAGAGAAATGAACAAAACTAATGTATAGTACAGAATGTGCAAAAATTTTAAGATTTCAGATATATAAAAATAGCAATTGCACTTTATAGTTCTTAAAAAGCGACGAACACTAACGTTTCTTCTAAGATTACTAAATATATTTATATATAACATCTAACTCCTTTCATTACAACTGTCTAGCATTAAGTATTTAATTAGTCTATAACCCATAGGTTTCTGTGAAAGAATCAAAATTGCAAATATACTTTTCACCTCTTAAAATTTAGTACTTTATTTAAGTTTTGCAAAATGGTTGGTTCAAACTATCAAAACAATACAATAGAAAAAATGTAATCCTATATACAATATCCAAATTATGAAATTTAAACCACAACAAATTCAAAACTGTAAACGTCACAAAATCCATATCACAATAATCCCCGGTTGTTAATAAAAATTTTAATTTTTGAGCGTTTTTTAAAGTATTCTACATTTTATATTTGATTAATTAAATAAATAAATATGTATTTTGTGAACTTGAGATTTTGTATAGAGGAATAAAATTCAAATTTATAAATAATAAAAAAAAAAAGTAGAAGATAATTTACATAATATAAAACTTTCTATAGGGAGGGGAAGTGGAAAAATAAAAATCAGATTAATTAAAAAAAACACCAGCTAATTAAAAATCGAGTTTATATGAAAAAGAAAGTTCTATCTCAGAAGTGTCGATTTTTTTTTTTTTTTGTGTTATTTCTTAAATATCTTTAAATAATTTTATCATTTTATTACTAATTTTTTATTTAAATTAACAATTAATTAAACTGACTAAATAAATTCTTAACATTTTTATTATATAATTAATAAAAAAAATAAAACAAACTTGAAAAACGACTTTAAAAGCTTGCAACATTTTATTATAATAATTAAATAACGGGTGTTCTATGAAACTTTTTTCATAGTAATTTATTTTAAAGTTTTTCATAGGAGTAATATTTACTATAACAGATTTATCTAAAATAGAAATATTGGGTTGGGTATAAACCTCTGTGAAATCTGTGTTACAAAATTCTGAATATCAAAATTCTTTACTACAATATTCGAACTAAATACAAAATTTTAAGTGTTTATGAAATTTAAATATATGTGGTATAAAGCGCATAATCAACCAAATTGATATCTATCTAAGCTTGAAGTACGCACAGACACTTAACACCTTTAAACTTTGAAGTTATTTTAGTTTTAAAACATACCTATACCTAAAATGCAAAGCCATTTTTTAACTATAATCAATTACTAATAATTCTTTGGCTAATCTTCTTAATTCATATAAACTAATATGAGAACTAATAACTACAATAATTCGATTTTAAAAACAGAAATTTTAATACTTAAGATATTCTAAGAAATGTATTGTATACGGGAGCCAGTTTTTTTTTTTGCATAAATCCTTTTTTTATTGACCATTTAATTTCACGCCGATTTTATTTGATTTATTTTCCGAACACATTCTGTAAAAAACGTATAATGCTGATTTTGTAACTAACAATAAAATCTTACCAAATTATTTTTTTACATAAATGTCACTAAAATGTCACATAAATGTCTAAAAAATTTATTTTATTAATACGAGAGATTTGAAATGCGTGATTTTTATTTTCAAGATTTTTTTTTTCTTAATTTTTACTTAAATTTCTTACATTTTTGATTCGAGATTTTTGTCAATTCCATGTTTTGTTTTCTAAATTTTTTTTTTTCAAAATTTTTGTTAATTTGAAATTTGTTTATTTAGAATATTGGAGTGACACCAAGAAAATTTCTACAATGAAATCATTATAAAAATTGATTAAATTTTTTAATTTATTTAAATTTTGAATAAATTAATTTACTTTAAATAAATTATTTTACCAATTTTTAATTTTCTTCTTAAATATAGGAATTTTTTTTTTTTTTAGTGTGTTTCTCTGTCACATAAATGTCAACAAGAAATTACACGCAGCCTTTCCTTTTCAGGCGTGGCTGTAAATGTTGTAAAGGGGAATATCTCTTACGGCGTGCGTGGGAATCCACACACCCTCGATTTTTATAGCTTATTTTATACGCTCTTACCCACTAAGCCACCGAGGCATTATATAGGAATTAAAATATATTTTTGACTTTAAAATCTTTTAAATTCAAAGTTCTACCAAATAACTAATGAATAATTAATGAAAAATCATTAGTGTTTGTTCATCTTTCTTTTGTTCATTCTTCTAAATATAAAAGCAAGTAGATTCTTAAAATTGACTATAAATTAAAAAAAATTTCTTTATAAGTGCTACAGAAACCTACAATTATTTTAAACAAAACGAAATAATTATTATTTTTACTTGTAGTTTTATGTTTTATTGAATTAAGTAAGAAAATTTAAGAAAAAATTAGAAATTTTAAAGTAAATTTGTTTTTTTTTTTTTGAATAATTTTTATTAAAAATTTGTTTTATTTGACAATTAAATGTTATTCATATTTTGGTTCATCTTCAAGACATTGTGGTGATTTATTTTATAAGAATGCTACAGAACAAATAACTGTTTCCGTTGAAGAATGAGATAAAAAATGTGTAACAGTAAAATTCAATCAAAGAGGTGACAATATGTATGTACGTCAATGTACTGATATTGATTGGTGTCAAAAATTAAAAAATGATCATGTTGATGGTAATGGGTTTTGTAAAGAATGTACCACAGATTTATGTAATACAAATATATTATAATATTTTTAGGTACTTTCTATAAATCAATTTTTTCTTACCCCTCTTATAAATTTAAAAATTTAGTTCTTAAACAGAAAAATAGATTAAGGGTAAAGGTTGACGTTATTTTTAATTACTTACTGTCACGGTACAACTGTCTACAAAAAAAAAAACATTGCTTTTTTTGTTTCATTAAAATATTAAAATTAGGTTTCTATTCACAAATTTTTAAAAAGAAATAAAGAAATTTGCAGTTACATAATTCAAATTCTTAGATTGCATAATTTAACTTACGAAAATACAAACATCGAGAATATAGACACATCTCCCATCACAGACATTCTTTAAAGTTGTAGAGGATTATGTTAAATATTTGTTTAGATTTGTAATTAATTAGTATTAGTGCAATGTTAATTTTACAAAAACAACTTTATAAGCTTTAATTTATCTTTACAATGTACTTATTTAAACAATAGGAAAATTGTCAATGTTTAGTATTAAATTGTATTCGCCCTGATGATGGCAGTGATGCCGAAATATATATAGGTTTTATAATAAATTAATAAATAAGTAAATAAAATACTCGTATATAGACTAAAAATAAAATATTTATTAAGAATTATAAAATAAAATATTAATAAAATTATTTTGTGGACAAAAAGTATTATTAAAAAACAATTTTTTACCCAATAAATACAATAAGCTACTAAGGTCAATTATAGATTGAATACAAATGATAAATTATACAGTAATATTATTTATTTTATTTTATATATGTATAAAATATATTTACACTATAATTGATAACAAGGGGGATTTGTTTTTAATTAACACAAATTGTTGTCTGTGTAGGATTTGAATCTGATCTTCCCGGGTTTATAACCCACGCACTTAACCAATCGGCCCCATTATCATAATATTGTATATTATTATCTAGTATTATGTTAACATTGAATATAAATTTACTATTTGCATAACTTTCGGCGAACTCAAATTCATATAATAGTAAAAATGCTGATATTACCAATTTTACTTAATATTCATAAAAATTACACGCTAGAGAAGAAAAATACTATATATTTCTAAATTAACTGAAAGGTATATATATATATTTAAATACATCTATTAAAAATTATGTTGAGCAACAAGAAATTTATTTAAAAGAATTACCATTTAATTGTTTTAGATAATGAACAATATGCAGATTCATAAAATTATAAAATTTAGTTTTTTACATTCAATTAAAAATGTAGAAAATATCGTTCTAAAGATATATATAATAAACTTGCCATGTCCCTTATGACATTCGAAGTATATAATATATAATATAATGTGACATGGAAAAGTATATATTATATTCTGGTTCAGAATTGAATTCTGAGTCTGACCTACATGTTGCCGCCTGTCTGTCTGTTCGTTCGACGGTTAGCATGATAAACGAAAAAATATCAAATTAAAATTCTGAAATTTTTACCATTTCATTTTTATATAAATGTCACCTTTGCTATGAAAATTGAACAAGTTCGACTGGAAATTTCGGGTAGCTGCCATAAAACTACTGCCATACAAGAATTAATTTACTTTTTTTAAATGAGCAAAACATTGTGTCTAATTAAATTATAGCTATTTGAAATGTCGAAAGAAGTTAAATTCCATGTCAACGACTTCTGGTAAATTTATAAATATATCTATAAACTTAATTAAGTCACTTATATGATATTATGAAACAGTATATATTATTATGTTGTTGTGGATACCCCACAGTTGAATAAGTTAACTATAGTATGCACATTTCTTCGTTTTGGGGATAATTTAGTTTTCGTATACTGATGGAAAATGTTTTGTGATGATAATTTAATGTGTAATATTATATTCACATAATGATTGTCAATTTATTATTCTTTATAAATACCAAATATTATTCTTTATAATACCAAATTTAATTTATCTATTATATAAAGCATAAAGTGTATTTATCTTTCTGTTTGTATGTTTGTTATTTATGTATCCCTATACATGATGTACTTAATTGTAACCAAATTCTCAAGAATATTCCTCTGAATCCGAAAGATACCATGCATTACTTTATTTTTGAATCTGGCAACTTGTTTAGGCACCAGAGCTCTATAAGTGTTTTTCCTTTTTTCGTTGTCCTATCTGTACAGTTTTACTGATTGAGTTCAAACTTTGTAGAAACGTAGTTTCATACCACACGCTGAATTGATAAGATCAGGATTCTTCAAACAGTTCCAGCACGAGGATCTGTCAAAAACAAATTCTTTTCGAATTTTGTCCAATTTTGCAAGGTGCTAGAATAGTTTTGATGACAAACTTTGTAAAAATGTAGTTTCTTAAAAAAGCAGTTCAGTTGATTCCTTTAGTTATAATTCGGTTGCATAGTCTACCACGTCGATCTCTAAAAATAAATTTCTAACCGAATCGTTACTATTATTGCCGACGACTTTCTAATTAAATTCTCATATTTTTATTATTCTGCCTTACTAAAAAATTTTGCTGGATTAAGTTTTTTAAGTTGTATAACTTTAAAGAAACAAGCTGGCTTAAAATTATCTTTTACTATTCTTAATTATATTTAATTAAGAAAATTGCAGATCCACAATATTACTTTAAAGCCGTATTAAACAAAATCATTTTTAGATAAGCAATCTAAACTTTAACAAACATTTTGAAGCTTAATGTAACAAGGCCGAATGTAAACCAACGATTTTTAAAAGCGCATATTTCCAAAAGATTCTACAAACTGTTTAGAATTGTGACTTACACCAAAATTTTAAAATTTCATTTAAGAAAAAATGTGAAAATAGGATTTTTTTTACAATTTTGAGGGGCTGTTAATCCGGAACCCTATATAACTAAGAAAACCCGTTAATACACGTAAAAATATATTAATGGAGCTTTAATTTTTATACCTTGCCGAAGAAAAATTTGTATAGGTGCCTAAGTTACAGGTGTTTAAAAATAGCAAACTTTCTATTTTTGAGCTCTAATAGCTAATAAACAGGAGGTGACCCAAAAAAAATTTCTGACCAAACTTATAATAATTCTAAAAGTTATTTCTTGTCTAAAAATTTCAAGCCCCTATCTAAAAGCGTGCCGGAGTTATGAAGGTAGAAAAATCAAACAAAATTTTGTTTTCACATAACGGTAAATTTAAATACTAAATTTTAAAAAAAAAAATGTATAATTTTAATATTGATTTATGAAGGTAAAAAAAAGTTCTGTCGAATAGAGTTTTTAGATTGAAAAAATGTTAAACGGAACATGAAATATACACATTTAAAAATAGGATTTTTGCAAAGTTTGAGTTGCTGTAGTTCCCTGATGGATGGGGCTACATGAAAAAGTTGTTTCACAAAATTAATTTTTTTATGAGACCTATCCATGATTAAAATTTATTTTTCTTTATCTTTAACGGTGAAGAAGTTTTGTAAACAGACGGACGGACGGACGAACGGACGGACGGATTTTCTGAAAGTTTGAATGAAACTTTTAAAGCAATATCAGTAATAAAACGTTTTTTTTTAAAGAAATATTCAATTTTATTATTTAATTAACTTTTAATTTGATATAAATTACACTTTCAAACTTAAAAAAAAATCGGATTTATTCAAAATAAACACAACTCAATTAATTTCTATTTATGTATGTATGTATGTATTTAACTAAAACGTTAAGATTTTGAAACAGTTAATAAACAGATAATTTTACCAGGTACATATGTAATAATATTTACAATATTTTCAATTTTCAAAAAAAATACAAAAAAAAAAAATAAAAAAATTATTTTGAAATTAGAAATATATATCTATATATAGACATTAGACAGATTAAAAGAGAGTATTTATGGGCCATTATTACAATAATGTCCAGAACAAGTTTGACATGATATATCTTTAATACCTAAATCTTGTTTAACTTGTTCACAACCATCTCCGACACTACAATCTCTCTTATATATTGTTTCGCCATTACCTAAAAAAAAAAAAACAAAAGTACATACATAATTTTATTAATTAAAATTAATATTAAATTATTTATTTATTTTTTTTAAATATTTAATAAAAACTTACCAACAAAATGAATTTTCATGCAATCACCTTCACAATCTTTTATCTTGGTTGTTTCATCATCAAATTCAATACCACATGAACTTGTACTCATACCATTACATTCAAAACATTGATAACAATAACCTTTTTTGTTTTATTTTTTTGAAAATTTAAATAAAATCAAAAATATAGGTAATAAATTTAAAAATCTGAATTAATTAACATAAAATCTGAAAATCTTACCAATTTGTAATAAACACAAAACAAGTGCTAAAGTAAATAAAAGTTTCATTCTTGATGAATACCACAAAAAAAAAAAATAAATAAATAAAAAACTTTGAACCAGCTAATTCACAAAAAAAAAAAAAAACAAATAAATAAAAAAAATTTTGTTTTAATTTTGGTTTCACCTCAACCCGAAAAAAAAAAACTTAAATAATAACGTATTTGTCAGATCAATTACTAAACCAGAACTAATTTAAAAATTAACAAGTTTTTCTCTTATATATATTTATAAGATAATAATAAGTTTCATTTATTTTTTTAGATTCCAAAATTGATTAAAAGAAATTTTTGAAATTTCAATGAAAATTGAATGAACAAAATTTTATCATGTTTTATGAAATTAAAATAATTGAAATATTAATACTAAATTAATCTGGGATATTAACACTTAACACTTATCTAAACTAATCCCATATTTTTCATTCTTCTTTTATTTTAAGTTCAACTTAAGTGTATGACTTTCGACTTCCGATCAATTTATCAAAATAAATATGAAAATCATTCAACATTTCAATAAATAAAATGAAACCATTAAATGTTAATACTTTTTTGATTTATCGTGTAATGGGTTTGAGTTCAGCCGATGAATCATAATAAATATGTTTAATATGTAAATTTTCGTAATACCAATTATAACCAAACACAAGTTCTTTTTAACAAATTAACAAATATACAATATAATTTATTAAAAATAAAATAAATCTTGCACCGGATAACAGATGTCGCCCAAAGTCTCTTAAATAATAATTGATTAGACTGAAATTGAAAGCTTATAAAAAAAATAAATTTGTTTATGCGATGTGCCACCTGTTAATGGGCGAATAAGAAAAACAAAAATGATTGTGATGATTTCCAATTTTTCTTGTAATGCGATAGTCAATAACAAAAATATCCAAATTAGTCTCCAATTTTCTTATCCTTTTATTCGAAAATATTTTCCAATATACTGATATCCATTATATTTAGTTACAGTCAACACCAAACCTCATTCTGATTCAATTTCTTTTTAACGATCTCTCAACGGTCCTTTCATCTCGTTAAAAGTTTGGCGATAATTCTGATTAATTCGATATTTTGAATACTATTGCATTAAAATCATTTTCTATCTAGTTAAGATTTCAACTTCTTTAAGTGTTTTTTATCCGTTCAATCGTCAACGTCAGGCACTTTTTTTTTTTTTATTAAAAATAATTAGTTTGCGGTCATTTTTGCGGTGAATTAATTTCGGTGACAAATATAACTGCTGAATCGAATCACCTCCTGTAAAATTGACACCTAATTAGACTATTTTTGCTTGCCATGACAGTATTACAGTTCAATTCAAATTGTTAAAGTTTATGTATGCCTTTAATATAAAACGAAAGTAAACTAAAAATAATCGAAAATAAAAAAGTCTAGGAATACGGAACGTCTAAGTGATTCCTCTAGTTTTAAATTTAAAACTAAAAATAAAAAGAAAAGCAGGCATAAAAAAAGATTAGTAATCTACACATAGAAATCTACACATAGAAATAAATAGAAAAGCGGGCATAAAAAAAGATTAGTAATCTACACATATCTATAACAATTGTAAAAATTTGAACCAAAATGCAATAATTAATTATTATTTGTTTAGGACCCATCAAATTTTATAATCGGAAAATTATTTAAAAAAAAATTTCTTTTTAAAAGAGGCCTCGCCCCTCGGTGGTCTAGTTGGTAAGTGCTTATAAAATACGTTGTAAAAACACTGAGGTAGTGTGGCTTTAAATACCATACACCTCATAAGAATAATACCTCCTTAAGACATTTACAGCTACGCCTGAAAACCAAAGGCTGTGTAATTTCCTTGTCAAGGTAATATAGCAGGAGAATAAACTTAAAAAAAATGAAAATTAAGGTAATTTTTAGACATTAGGGCAAAAATAAATAAATAAATCATATTTGGGAAACTAAACTATGGTTTATTAAAAAAAAAACTCAAATTAAAACAAGTTTTTTTTATTTAAAAAAAAAAAACAATATTTTGATGAAAAATTCTATTTTTCGTCTGACTTAAACAAAAAAAAAAAGTTACGCATTTGAATCGAAACAATTTAACTAGACAATACGCTAATTATTGCAAATTACAAAAAAATTATTTATTATCAAATTAACATTAAAACAGTGCTTTTACTTGTTTTCTTTAAACAAATTATTGCTAACAACATAACCTATTAAATTATTAAAAAAGTTATTCGTAAGCTTATATAGTTAACTGAAATCTAAATATAGAAGACATATAACCATCAAATAAAATGTACTCAGATGTTTGTTTTAAAAATTAATTTTTAGTAAATGGAGAGACATACATAAAACACTATAAACAAACATCAAAAAATATGTAAATATGTATACGTAATTAAAATTAAAACTTACATGTCACTTTTACGTTTTTAAAGCTATTAAAAATTAAGATTACCACATTAATAAACTGTATATTCGAATATTATGGTCAGAATAAATTAATATTAAATTGTAAACAGTATCAATATAACAACAGAAAATAAATTCATCTTTTTCTTGCTTTTAATTATAGGTACGTAAAAAAATCAAGAGAAAAATTATGGTAAAAAGCGTACACAAAACCTATAAAATTAGGTTGCACAGTACACACATTTCGTAAAATATTACTGTAAAATTTTATTACACATGATTTTGGAACAGTTGGAGTTGAATTTCCATTAGTGATGTGTTTGTTCTCAAAGTTTACTTTTAAATTTAAATTTTTATAAGTCAGTTATTTATAAGCTTACAATATTATTAAAATTTTTTTAAAAACAAATTTTACTAAAAAATACAAAATCGAAAATTTGTATAGAGACTCTTTACATTTATTATTTATTTTCAAATTGAAACTGAAATGTCAGAAATCAGAACTTTATTTTTTATATGTCAAATAATATAAGGTTTGCCAACTTAAAAAATGTATCCAAACCATTAATCCGAAACATTCTTTTAAATTTTATGAAATCCTGACCTTGAACCGAACTAAAAGAACACATCTATTATGTTGACTGATATAGAATAGTTTTAAAATTACATTTCAAAAATCATTAAAACTCATACATTACTTTAAAAAAAAAACGTTATATATTTATTATAACAGATCTCGTTATTTTAATAACGGCAAAATTTTTCCTATTTCTAAACCCACTTACAACATTTGAATACTTAAAAAATAATATTTATGACAGTTTATTTATAACAAAATTATAAATTAATTTATTTCCACTTATTACACATAAAAAGCGAAGCAAAGCTTATATACATACATATATATTTATATAGTTAAGTATAATTAAATTAAATTAGTAATAACTGATGATATATACATATTTATTTATGTATAAATTAATAAATATATATGTAAAAAATTTAATTACATATATTTTTTTTTTGGTATGTTTATAGTTAAAAAATATACAGTGTAGGTCATAAATATACGTTTTTTTTTTTCTAAAGTTTAAAATATATTTTAAAAATAAGTAGCAGGATAAATTAAATGTAACTTATTTATAATTTTTTTTTTTTTTTCATTTTAGAATATTTTTGAAGTTTTTTAAAAACAAGCAGTACTTTTTATGAAAATAACCATTTCAAAGTATCATATTGGTATATTACTGTCAAAAAGACATGCTGTAACCATTCACTTTCATTTAATTAAATATGGTTGTGTTCAGAATAGAATATTAAAAGTTATTTTTAATTAAAAAAAAAATGTTATTTAAATTTTAGTTGGCAAATCAATTTCTAAGTTTTTTTTTATATATCGTTTTTTAACCGTTTATATCATGATTTTAACCATTTTGTATCGGAAAAAAAGAAGTTGACAAGTGTATTACATACTTGTCTGAATATTTAATGCATTCTCTATTTTTTTTTTACCATTAATCATTATTAAAAATAAGATTTGTTAGATGATGTCATCTTTTATGCAAGTTCTATAAAACCAAAAAATATTATGACAGAAAAAAAATTAAAACAAGGAAAGAACATAAATTGAATTTGACAGTTTTTCCTTTTATTAACACTACTGTGCTCTCACAATATTTTTTGCAAAAGTACAGGTGCTGAGTAATTTTGATCCAAATTTAAAAACATATAAATGTGCGTTAATATAAGGTTATATAAGAAATAAGAGATTATCTAAATTATTTTTGATCGTTAAAAGCCAACGACAAAATGACCGTTATTGTTTCAGAAAATATTAAAACTGAGCTATTGGAAAAATGAAAAACATGCTTTCTGCTAAAGAAAAGGCTTTTAAAATCCATTTGGATCGAAAGAACCCATACGCGAGTACTGGTGGTTTAATAAAATAAAAAATTTCTTAAACAATTTTTTTTCATTTTAGCTGCTATCAAACTTTAATAAGAAAAGAAAACAAATCATTTGAACATAGTCCGTATACATAATTTTTGCTTTCACTGTATAAATAAATAATTGTTACAATTAAATATTTTAAGTTTATAAAAAAAAATGTAGTCTTTAAAGAATTCTAATTTAATGATTTAAATTTGATGTTAAATTTTATGAATTCTTTTTATTTATTTATTAAATTGTTTTTTAATTTACGTGTTTACAATTTCAATTAAAATAATTAAAATACAAATTGTCAAATGAATATAAAAAAAAAAAACGATTTGTTAAAAAAAAACGAATAATTTTATTTTAAAATTTAAAATATGTATGTATGTACATATAACAAATTATGATTATGTGTAAAGTATATGATTTATGAACCTACTTATTTTAAATTTATGATACAATTTAAGGCACAAAAATCGGATTTAATTGTATTAAATATATTAATATTTTAATTTTACCTTTTTTTTTATTTTTCTTCCCCCACTATGTGCAAAACATTTATTGTTATATATTTTATAATATTTTCATCTAACCTGGGCCTGAACCCGAAATAAAACTAATAAAACTAAAACTTTCGACTAAGAAATCGCCAACTTACGCACTGAATCATTGGTCAGATATATGTATGTATATGGTTATTTATTAAAATTGCTAAAAACTACACTTAGGCTACTTAAAATCCTTTCCTTTGTTTTGTTTTCGTATGTATTTAATATGGAAATTGAATCTAAAACAAAATTTAAAAAAAAAAGGATCAGATTAAGAAAAGACCGAGAAAATGGAAATACAAAAATGATTTTGAATAAATTTTGTGATTTTATTGGTTCGTTGCTTATCGAATTTTTCCATCTAAGCAAATGTAATTATTCAAATTTTAGAATATCTATATGGTATGGTATATAATATGGCATTGTGAATATGTTATGTATTCTAAATTTATTTTTGTCTTATAACACATATTAAATTTTATGATTTTGGTAGAATCCTTCTCAGATATATTTAAAAAGATTGATTAGATTAGATTAAAGGGGTATAAGTAACACTACGATATATTGATGTAGATTATTTTGATCCCGCTATTTTCACTTGTATTGATTTTTTTCACTTATAATACGTCTACAAGCCCTTCTACTCCTAAGAAACTAAAGATCTTTAGAGGATTTATTGATGGCAATTCATGTTCAGTAAAGATGATTTAAAAAGTAACAATTTAATAAAAATTTTAAACAACGCAATTGTAAATTAATATTACACGTATTTAAAATGAAAGAAACAAAAAATTAAATGAAATGAAAGAAACAAAAAAAAAATATTTATATAAATAATAATACAAAGCTTTATATAATCATATAAAAAATTTTACAAATATTGACAGAAATAGCAAATATGTCATATAAATTTTTATTATAGAAATAAATATTTAGCTTATTCCTAATTTATAATTACTTTATTCTGTCTGTCTTTTCATTTATACTACTCGCATTTATTTTAATTATATATATATATATACAAATTTGTCTATATATATATATATACAAATATATAGACAAAAATTTGAAATGGACCTATCACATTGACCATGTTAAAAATAAAACTATTCCGTACATAGCAGCTTTATATAGACAGCGCTACATTCTTCCAAAATCGACTCTATACAATATATATTTCGCTCATATACATTCCCAGTTTATTTATCTAAATTCAATATGGTCGACTTCTCCCGCTTATAAATTACGTGAAATACAAATTTTGCAAAATAAGGCATTAAAGGCAATAAACCGTTTACCTCTTTTAACCCCATCCAACACACTTTACAGTGAATAAATTATCTACGAATTATGTATACTATGTTATAAGTTGGTTCACGATAAAATTAAATCTGGGGTACAACTTTCCAAGGTTTGTGAGGTTCATAACTATAATACCAGGGGAAGAGACAATTTGTCAGTTTTAAATTTCGCTCCGAACACAATAATTTTTTCAGCTATTACTAATCACAACAATTTGCCTCTACATGTGAGATCCACCGACTCTATGCTCGTATTTAAACGCTTATTAAGAAAATTTCTTATGACTACCTAATCCTTTATAATTGTGTATTTCATAAATTAAAAAAAAATATTTTACCTAATTAAAATTTTTTATATAATAATATAAGAACTTATTGTTATTAAAATAATTTTGTTGCCTAGTTTTAAGTGTTAATTATTGTAATAAAAACAAAAGGGTTCTCCACAAGTGGTAAGCACTTTTTTGAACCTGTGAATAATAAAAAAAAAAAAGCACTTAACTACTACTACTTTTTTTTTTTAATTTTATTTATATTTTTTCATGTTTTATTTCATTTTATCCCATTATTTTAATAAATTTTTTTTTTCCCCGAATTTCATTGAAATCAAAATTTCAAAATTTCACAAAATAGGTATGTAATTTACCTTTGTTTTATTTTACATATAAAAGGAAAATTAAACAAAATATAGGTTAAAAATTAGTTAAAAACTAATCATACACATGTATATACATATATTTTCAATATCTTAAAATAACTAAATAAACTTCAGAACATTTATATAACATTAATATTATTAATAACTACTGATATAGGTGAGGTGTCATAAAGCCATAGGTCATAAAGTCATATTGGGAATAAAGCCATAATTAAATTATTCTCTGATTCAAATATAATTTTTTTGTATAATTGTTGTTTGATTGATGTTAAAAAATGTTTACAAAAGCATTGGGGCTGAAATATGTATGAAAGAAAATACTTAGGATAGATTTTATAGTTGGTTACAAAATCAGGATATCTACTTTTTCCAGAATATATATATGTAAAGATTCTGGAAAAAGGAACAACCCTGATTTTGTAACCGACTATAAAATTCGTCCAAATAGATACATATATAGGTAGAACCCGGAAAAGGACAATGAAAAACAAAAAAAAAGAAGGAATGAGGGCTACTGCCTCCACTCCCGTGTGGCGTTCGCCTGCCCGCCCTATTTGCCCCCACGTCCGAGTTATGAGACAGCAGGTCCCAATCTTTCAAAAAAAGCGTGAAGAGAATTGTGAAGGGCTGAGGAAGGGGTGAAGAGTTACTCGAAAAGTAGCCGCGAAGGCCGCCACGAGGCTGATAGAAAATTATTTGAAACCATTTAAAAATATTGAATAATTTATGTGATATTGAGGAGGATTTTTATAATTGATTACAAAATGAGGGTATTTCCCATTTTCCAGAATTCTTACATATATATATTTGCGAGATTCTGAATTAGGAAGAATTTTAGAGTTGGATTCTAGAGTTTAATAGTTTTTCTTTTCAAGTATTTTTAATCGAATGAGACATGGGTCATTTGAATGGGTCACAAAGCCATATTTTTAAAATATGACTTTATGTTATACGGCTTTATGACACTCCATCACTAATATTACTTTAAATATATTATTATTAAAATAAAACCATTCTTACGAAACATGTTATTATTTATGTAATAATTTTTAAAAATAAAAATAAAAATTACAAATACAAAATTAAATAAATTTAAAACATCAGCAAATTAAAAACTAATACTATATACATTATACTATTAATTCATCGTAGATATAGATACATACATACACATATTATGTAATAAAATTCTATCATTCAACTATTTCCGGATTTATATTAATTACATATTTCTTCTTTAAATAATGTAAATTATCATTTAAATATTTATTATTCCAACAATTAAAAACAATTAAGAAAAAAAAAATGTATTCAATTCAAAATACTAATGTATTTTAAATAAAAATTTTAACTTAAGGTATCTGGACCCTATTGTATTAATTATTATGTTATCTGGGCCACCACTAATAAAATAATCAAGTAAACACTTTTTTTTTTTTGTTAAGTGATTGTTTTTACAAATCAAAACATTATTGAGTTATTACTAAATATAGTTTTGGTGAAACAAAAACTTATCAAAAAAATTATTATTTTATTAGTGATAAGTGGTTGGCGCACTTCTCGGGCCCAGGCATCAAATTTAAATTCAAAAATTACTCTTACTTGTTAAAAATTTCTTTTCTGTATAAAAATAATTAGAGTAAAAAAAAAGTTTTGAATTATAAATTTGAAAAAATTTTATTAAATTTTTATATAATTTCTTTTTTTTTGTAAAACCAATAAAAGTTAGAAAAAAAAAATTAACTATTCTACAAAATTAAATATACTAACAATAAATAAATAACTGTTATAATCAAAGAAAAAAATAATCCGGAACTCAAACCAAACATAAAAGTCACAACAATATCACAATATTTTGATTATGGTTTGAAACTCTGATATAATAGGTAAATATTTTTAATCTCTAAATCTGCTATTGCGTAAAATATGGTAAAAACTTGTAAAATTTAAAATATTATTTGATGTGTGTATAATTTTACAACGCAATTTAGATATTAATAAATTGTTAGTATGTAATTATTATTAAACATAAACTAAAAAATATATGAACAGTTTTTCAGAAAATATAACATAATGTATGTGTACCATTAGTCATTCATTAACATCAATCTTCTTTTGTTCCGATTTTTTTATATAATTTATAATTTGATTTTGTTAAATTTCCATGAAGCTGATTTTAAATTAATGATGGGAATGGTCAATGGTAATTCATAACTATTATCAAATAAACATATCCTTTTTGAATAGAATATACTTGAAACTTTAAATTCAGAAGATACAAGATACAATATTACAACATTTTATTAATTTTCTTATCCTGTCACTTTGTAATTTTTTTTTGTTTTTACTGTCATTTTGTAATGTTTTTGTTATTTTTTTAATTTGAAAGTAACTTATAAAGAAATAAATAGGTACCAATTATCAACACAATTTTTTTTTTAAATTTTTTTTTATGTTAAAATATTTTCTTTTCACGCACTTCTTTTATTTATTCTTACATATTACATACATATATGTTGATGTTAACTGCAAAACCGACATTATTTATTTTGGGTCGGAACATACCAGCTAATCGGGTAAAATTACATACTAGTTTTAAAATTTTAAAAATGTTTAAAATTAAAGAAAAATTACGAAACCATTATTGTAAGTAAAATATAACATTTATTTTTTGCATTAGAAGATTTTTTATTATTTTAAATATATACAAAATATTATACAAAAATTAACATTTAACTTTAATTATTCAGATTTATAAAAAACAAATATAATATTTATATATATGTATGTAACATTTGTTTTCAAAAATAACTAAAATATTTTTAAACCACATTTGATCATTAAAAATTGATATGAAATTAATATTTATTATGTTCATTCATCTGCATAAAAATTGCCTGCAACCGCTTATTCTAGGGATGGTGTCATAATTCCAAACAATGAAAAAAAAAAAAATTTCAAAAAACAGAAATCCAAAATATTGAAAAAAATCCACAAAATGAAAAATACATTCTTTGGGATTGACGATAAAGTTTTTTTCAAACTTTAAAAATTTGATCAGTGGAAGCGGGAGTCTCTAATGTGTCTCTACAACTGTGTCTTTGGGATTGACGATAAAGTTTTTTTCAAACTTTAAAAAATTGATTAGTAGGAGCGGGAGTCTCTACTGTGTCTACAACTGTGTCTTTGGGATTGACGATAAAGTTTTTTTCAAACTTTAAAAATTTGATCAGTGGGAGCGGGAGCCTCTAATGTGTCCCTACAACTGTGTCTTTGGGATTGACGATAAAGTTTTTTTCAAACTTTAAAAAATTGATTAGTAGGAGCGGGAGTCTCTACTGTGTCTCTACAACTGTGTCTTTGGGATTGACGATAAAGTTTCTTTCAAACTTTAAAAATTTGATTAGTAGGAGCGGGAGCCTCTACTGTGTCTCTACATGATAGCTACAATTACTTTTAATACTTTGGTCTTAAAATAAGTTGGTACACAAATTATTAAGAAGAATTCTAAAGTTGGTTATAAAGTCAAGATTACACACCTTTTACAGAATTTGTATAAAGTATAAACTATAAATGTGTATATGTGAGATTCTGAATTAGGAAGAAATTTAAAATTCAATTCAAAATCAGAGTTATACGGTTTTTCCAGAATATTTTTATATATGAATATGTAAGATTCTGAATTAGGAGAGATTTTGTAGTTTGTTTCAAAATCAGAGTTTCAATAATTTGTTTAGAAAGGGTTTGGAGGGCTGCAGCCCCCTCTATATTAAATATATTGTTGTTGAAAAATATTGTATTTAAAAAACAATATGTGTGATTTTATAGTTGATTATTTGTTTAGGGGGTTTTGGGGTGGTAGCTCTAACTATTTTAAATGCCTTGCTTTTGAAATATGTATATTTAAAAAAATTTTAAGAGTGGTTTTATAGTTGGTTACACAAAATCAAAGTCCCCATAATTTGTTTAACGGATATTTTTAGCACTATTTTAAGTGTTTGCCATTAAATTTTGAATTTTGGAATTTATTTTAAGTGGAAATTTTTAAAATATACTGAATTACTAGGGCATGCTAACTTTAATTTTTTATTTTATCGTGTTGTATAAGAATATTCCTTTGAATTCAAATTGTAAAAATCAACCCTTACATAATTTTGATGAAATTCTGAACCGTTTTGACAAAATTTTTCGAATATAAAAGTTAGAGTCGAAAAAGGAAATTCTAAATATTTTCGTTTCGATTACGATTCGAATTCATCTAAAATCTTTTAAATTTTTTTAATTATTGTTCTCTACAAACAATGCTTAAATAAAATTTCGAATTCTTTATACATTCCATACACATATTCGAAAAAAACAAAATTAAAATAATGCGCATATTCAAAATCAATAAAGAGAAAAGAAATTAAATACAGAAACAAAAAATACCGAATTCATTCATTCATTTATAAAATGTACTAAATTTGAGGTTATATTTGATCTAAAAATACACTAAAATAAATCAAACACATAAAGAAAAAAAGAAAAACAAAGCATTTTCCCCTCTTATTTCGCTGATTAATCTTAGAATGTGATAATTTTCGAATAACAATAAATTTTCTTTGACTCATGCATGTATATTTAATTTAAATTTTATAAATCTGAAAAGGTATTACAGATATTGTACACAGTTTATATTCAATATATGTTTTTACAAAATGGATTTTTAGTTTAGTTGAAATAATATAGTAATTTTTAAAGGTATACTTAAAACGTTTTTAAAAATGGTACTTGGTAAATGATTATAAGTAAGTATTAGTCATTCATTATTTTAAATTAGCTTTCAGTCTAAAAAATTGTTAATCCGCCACTGATAAATTTTATATTGTTTGAGTTCGTTTTTTACGAAAAGAGTAGTTGAAAGTAATTTGACAAAAGTCTTTAGCTGCCCAAAAACATTATAGAACAAACATTATAAAACATTATCGAAAATAAAGAAAATATTGTATTTATACAACATTAATAAATTAACGTTTAATTATTGAAAATTTAGTATTAAAACTAAAATACAACAATTTATGCTTCATCTACAATTTAACGCTCTTGTTTCGGTTTCTATACGTATACTTTTAACGTATAGAATTCGTATAGAAAACGTTAAAAGTTAAAAAACTTTTTCCACGATTACAAAATGACCTATACATTTATTCTAAATACTTTCATACAATTTTGACAGCTATTTGGATGGCATATTTTGATGGCTACTTGACATATAGAGAATGAACAAGTGCGTTCATTGTAGATCCAGTATTAATTTATTGAAAAAAAGTATTACAGAACGGTAAAACAATTTTTCTATCCTATAACTGTAAAGTACAACGAATTCTTTCCATATATTACTTTCTTTATTACGTCACAAATGTCAAAAAATTTCCATTCTCTATCTTTTTACCACATTTATACATGATATAGAGAAAAATTTTTGTATCAGTACAATTTCTTACATTGGAATATACTCTTGCCAAAATTAAGAAACTTTGTCTATTTTTAAAGAAATTTATTTTTCTATATTTAATATTAAAATTTAATAATAAAAAAAAAATATTTTATTAAAAAAAAATAAAATAAGTTCATCTGTTGCTTTTATATTCGGCTTTTGTTTTCTTAAACTCCACAAAATACATATATTTATATATGTATATTAAATAAAAAGATATAGAAAACACTTCATCATCAATTTAAAACAATTTTATTAGAAACATTTTATAAATATTTTCATCTGTTTTTTTTTAATTAAAATTAATTAACGCCATAATAATAAAATAATAAAAAAAAAAATACAATCAAATCGAATTTTAAACAATAAACGAACATTAAAAAAAAAGAAAAGGAATGAAAAAAAAAATATTTTAATTCCAACAAATCACTCAATTTGTCAACAGAGCATTAAAATCAAGCGTAAAGCGAATAACTCTAAAAGTATCGGCTTTTTTTTTTTAATTTTCTGTACTTAATTAATTTTAAGAAAAAAAAAAACATTTAAGTGATAATATTTGACAGTTGAAATGTAATATATTGACATATACTAAATAATAATAACAGCAACCAAAAAAAAACAAAAAAAGCAATAAAAAAAAAACACCAACAATTAAATTACTAAAATAATTATAATTCAGCAAATAATTTGTAACAATACAACGATATTCTCTTTTTAAAATACAATGAACATTAATTTAGGAATATCAACTGAACCGAATTTACTTGGTGTTGATTTACCAGGTAATGGTGGTACAATATCAGAATCACCATCAGTTTCAACATTTTTACCAGAAGAAGATGCATCAATATGCCCATTATTATCAACAACTCCATCACCTCCATTAGCATTTGCACATCCATTAACACCAAGTGCTGGTGATAATTGTAGTGAAAATTCTGGTATATTACCCGATACAAAAGCCGAAGAAACAAGTTCATCGGGTAGTAGTTCTGGTATTGCAATGGACGTTAATGAAAATCCAGCTGCAACAGCATTATTTAATAATAATGCTTATCATCATTTAGGAAAAACTTCAGATCAGGTGAAAATTTTTATTAGTTTTTTTTTTTCTGTTATAAAAAATTTAATTTTTATTTATTTTTTCCGGATCAAAAACCACAAAAACAAAAAAATGAAATGAAAAAGAAAAAAAAAATTACTTTAACTAAATAGGTTGCTAATTTATTTGAGGTGAAACACAAGGTCATTTCATTATTTATAGTTAATTGTATGGTATCGCTGACTTTTTTATTATTTTACTTTTCTGATATATTTTAGTTTTATTGCATAAAAATAATATAAAATATATTGAGGTTATGTGTTTGTGTACATTTTACGCAGTTTAAACAAATATTTTAGAATAATTAATTTTAATCATGTTTAATTATTAATTTTAAAACGTTTTTTTTTCAAAAAAATTAATTAATACAAAAACAAATTTTATTTAAATTTTAATTTAAAAAGTATTCATCCCTTATTCAAAATAGGAAAGAGTAGAAATCAATAGTTTATATACTTGTCAAAAAAAAAAAAAAACTATTTATGGTATTATTTACTTTATTTTGATGCATAACCTCTATGATTTACTTTGGAATTTTAATTCTCGAATGAATTTTTAAATGCAAAGTTATTAAAATTTTTTTTAATACACCTTTAGTTTTCAATATTGTATAAACGGCGAACATTTTTTATCTCTCAATCTCTTCATATCCCTTTATTTATTATCAGTGAACAAAAAAGTTAAACTAACGAAAAATTAATTGTGTCACCATAGGAGTTCGTTTCGTTTCTTAATCTCAGGGTAATTGAGTTACTCTATGACAGATAAAGTCGTTTCGAAATAACTGGAGTACAGTTTAATTAACTCCATCACGTCACACTTAGCATTTCTAAATGCACATTTGAGTTCGCATTAATTAATTGTAAACGAAATCGTTCAATTGAACTTACAATACTTTTTAAAATTAAAATATTTTTTGATGTAACTCCATTATTTATTTGAAATAAATAAATGTTCCCATCTAATTTTGACAGTTGAAATTCATATTTAATTCTAGTCATTTCGAAATGGCAGAGTAAAGTTAAATCTGTTTACAAGCATGGTATGGTTAATCCTATAATGGTATCGTTAATCATACTCAGAGTAAGAACCGAAATGAACTCCAATGATGCTATGATTTGTAGAATTTTATCACCGTTCAAATTTCTTAGGAAATACCGTAGGTTTATTGGTGACTGTGAAGTGTGTATATATAATTTATTGAGTTCACCAAATAAACTCTGAAGATTGAGTTAATGTGTATAAAATATCTTTTATAATAAAAACGACAATTATATATTTTTTTTTTTTGTATTTTTAGGAAAGTGGACATAAACAAAATGGAAATCGTTTAAATATACCATTATCTAAGGATGCCCCATGTTTTGTATCTTGGAATTGGCCATTCATTAGAAAATGTACATTTTTTGCATTTATGTCAAGTTTATTGGCAATGTGTGCAATTGTTGTAGCAATGATTATTACATTACCAAAAACATGCAATCCAAAGTAAATTAAAAAAAAAAAACAACAATTTTTTAAAAATTTTAAATTTATAAAATGAAATTTTATGTATTTTAGAACAGCATGGTATCGTGGCAGTGTATTCTATGAAATATTTCCAGCAAGTTTTAAAGATACAAATAAAAATGGTATTGGCGATTTACAAGGTATTAAAAGTCATGTAGATGATTTGGAACGTTTAGGTTTCAGGGCAATAAGATTAAATTCAATATTTTCATCATCAAATTATCCAGATCAATATGAGAATATAACAAGTTTATTAGAAATTGATAAAAATGTTGGCACAATAGAACATTTAGAAGAATTATCATTATTATTACATAAAAAAAATATGTCATTAATATTAGATTTACCAATTAATATATATTTAACAGAATTAGAAAATTTTTTTCAAAATGATGAATTTTCTGGTATTGATGATAATGATACATATAAAATGTCAGAAAAATTAGAAGATCCAATTGGTAATATTATATTACATTGGTTAAATTATGGTA
Organism: Poecilobothrus nobilitatus; assembly: GCA_947095535.1. NCBI lineage: Eukaryota > Metazoa > Arthropoda > Insecta > Diptera > Dolichopodidae > Poecilobothrus > Poecilobothrus nobilitatus. The sequence goes on along the minus strand of OX352774.1, from coordinate 258,302,018 downwards.
TTGATGGTTTTTATATAAAAGGTATTGAATTATATAAAAATAAAAATGATAAAAATTTAATGAAATTATTTCGTAATTGGAAATCATTACTTGGTGATGATCGTATTATTATTATTGATTATACATTTTTTAATAATATTAATATTGAATTAGCAAAATCAATTATAAAATATATTGATTTAGTTGAATATTATTTAGATATATCAAAAGGTACAAAAAATATTAAAGAACAAATTGATAATATTTATTCACAAAATGAATTAATAAAACCAGGTGAAGATAATACATGGATACAATGGTCATTAGGTGGTGTTAATAGACAACGTTTATCAAAAAATCGTACTAGTAATACAACATTAGCAGCAACAATAATGCAATTAATGTTACCTGGTACACCAAATATATTTTATGGTGATGAAATATCATTAACTGAATTTAAAGATCCAAATAAAGAACATAATGAAAATAAAAATTTACATCATTTACCACCAATGAAATTTAGTAATGGTATACGTTTTACAAATGATAAATTATTACCATGGATACCAGAAAGTAATGATTCAGAATTTGAAAATGTTAAATATATATCAAAAATGATTAAATTACGTGATAGATCACCATCAATATATAAAAATTCAATAAATAAAGAAAATATTGATTTATCAAATACAAATATACGTAATGGTGATGATATTATTGTTATTGAAAGAAATTATCCAAGACGAAATAGTTTTGTATCAGTATCAAATTATGGTAAAAATAGTGTACAAGTTGATTTAAGTTCCTTGTATTATAGTGGACAAATGTTAATTGGTGGTAAAGATACTGGTAAAATTTATTTTTCAAATTTTGAAATTGGTCCAATGGAAACTATTGTTATTAAATTAGATAAATAAATATATATATTTTTACCCACCGATTGTTACTTATTTTCAGCTCATTTTAAAATAACAAAAAAAAAAAAATTAATTGTTTGCACAATTTTAAAATACCAAAAAAAAAAAAAAAATTAATCAAAAAACCAAAGAGCTAATATATATATATGTATATATATATATATATATTTTGTTTATTGTTTTATTTAGGTTTTATAATTACAAAACAAATAAGAATTTTAAAAGTTACCTAATTTTATCAAATATCTCAGAGTATAAGAATGATTTTAATAAAATTTTCAAAAAAAAAAAACAAAAAAAAAAATTTTTTTTATTATTATTTTAATTCATATTCATAACACTTTAGAATTTCCATGAAAATTTTCCTATTATATACACTTATTTAATAAGAAAACATTAATATATGATCACCGAATTCTTCATATTTAACAATTAAATTTTTAAAATGTATATCATGTAATTGTATCACATAATGAACAATTAAAAAACAAATTGCATTCATTGAAAATGCTCTTAATAAAATTGAACTCAATCCACGACAAAAAAACTTATATCCTTCTGATTTATAACCTTTTTTACCACAATCTATCATACCATTATATTTACATGTATGTTTACCATGCATACCATCTGCTTCTATAGCTGATTTTATAACATCAATTGGAAATGTTAGAATCCATGATACAGTACCGGCCATACCACCAGCCATTAATGTATTAAACATATTTGGTTCTTTCAATTTACGCATAAAAAATTCAAATGACATAAAATATACAGCAAAACCTATATATGTATATAGGTAAATTATAATATTCATTTATATTATTAATAAAATTATATATTTTTCATTAACCTGGAATATCTCTAGTTATAGTTGCACCAAAATTTTTAAATAAACTTCTAAAACCTTCAGTTTCTTTTATATGTAAATAACATTGTATTGGTCCCAAATGTTTAATAGGAGGATTATGTTGTGCTTGTAATTGAATTCTTGTTTTTAATAGTTCCATTGGTGCTGAAATACCACTTTGTACAAAACCAGCTAATGATCCTGCTAATAAATGTGAACTCATTGAATCTGGATTAGATGTACTGCGATCTACATATCCATGTACACCAAATATAATACCATTAACAAATGCAACACTTAACAATGGACTTGTCATACCACGAAATAATCCTCGAATAGATTCTTTAGCAATAATTTGTTTTAAACAATCTATATTACCTTTATATTGTGGACGTTTTGAATCTTGTGTTTGTAAATGAACTTTTATGGTATCTAAAGGATAACCAACAATTACACTGGAACAGCCTAAAAGTATACATTTTATTATAAAATTATGTACTTAACATTTTCAAAATTAGATATAAATAATTATTATCATTATTATTATATGTAAGATAAACTTAAATTAAATAGTATAAATTTGAGAGTTTAAAAGCAAGTTTAATTAACCTGATATTTATTTCAGTTTTAAAAAAAGCTTAAATTCTATTTGATTTTTAATATCAGTTACCATATTCTAGTACAACAAAAAATTTGTAAAGCAACTTAAAGAAATAAATCGATTTTCTATTCTATTAATTCTTCCAAGTTAAGCTTTTACATGATATCAGATTTTATCAGTTATTATTAGTTTTTTTTAAACATTAAAATATAGAAATGAAGAGTAGTTTAGGTTTAGTTCAAAGTTAATCTAATTCTAAAAAGACAACATTTTTAAAATGATCGCTATACAATTTCTTAGTTAGAAATGTTCATTGTAAAGTATTTCTTGAAATATTAGATTGTACTCAATTGGAAAACTTCGAAAAACCAAAATGACTTAGAGAAAAACAAAGCAGAGTATTGAGTTGATTGCGCCAACTCTAGAATACTCTGATAAACTAATTATGCTGCTTCTACAAAAATTTATTGATCTTTTAGAAAATTAAATTTAGATATGAAATTTAATTAAATATATATTTATGTGAATTTGGGAGTTGTATGACAGCTATACTTGATCCTATTGTACACCAAACTAACCAAATTTTACAAAATATCTTTCCACAAAACTTTATCATCTTTTACAAAATTTCAAATGTTAAGCTTTTTAAAGTACCGAGATATGATCATATAAATTTTACAACTGCCTGTACCAGTTATTGCATTAAACTAACCGAATTTAGCAGAAATTGTTGGCATAAAACTTCTTAACTTCTTTTGATGAAATTGCTCTTATCTAACTTAATTAGACACTGAGTTATTCTCATATGAAGAAATTGATTGCATGGCTGCTACGCGAATCAGTCGGTCGATCTTGTTCCATTTCAATAGTTAAACTACCATTTACATATAAAAATCAGATACAAAAAAATTGCTGAAACGTATAGCTACATTATTTTTTAAGCTATCTCACGAACGGACGAACTCAAATAAATCACCTCAGAGTTCAATCTCGAGCAAGAATACATATATATTTTCTCATTTCTGTCTCGGCCACTTTAAGGTATCACAAAGGAAATGGTAAATTGATTACACCAAAGCTTGAACTATGTTCGTACAGCTATAAAAATTCTAAAAGATTAAAAAAAAGAAACATTTAAAAGGAGAATCTGGAGAACCCACCTAAAGCTAGATATGAATGCAATAAAAGATTTCTAAAAAGGGTGGCAATAAACAAACAATCTTACAAACAAAATAATTAATTTAATTTTAAGATTTTCTTCTATCTTTAAGATATTTAAAAAAATTTAGTTTTATTTTAAATATTTAATTCACTTATTATTTAACTTAAATAGTATTTGAATAAATAGTTATAAAAATAACAATATAAAATTAACTTTAATATTTTAAATAAATTATTCTGAGTATTTTCAGGATATAAAATTTATACTTAAAAAAAAACTTAAAACAGAATTTAATAAGTACAATTAAAAAAAAAAAAATAAGTATAAAATTTTGTATAAGTATCTGTCTTATATAATAATCTTGTACTTTGTACATCATTTTCAATAAATTTATTATTATGTATCCAAAAAATCAAAAAAAAAAAATATATTAAATTTAAATTTCTCATGAAATTTCTGGTTCATTCATAGTAACTAATTCAACAATTTCTGTATCACAAACAGCTTCACTGAATGCTCCAAGAAATACCATACTTCTTATAAAATTTCTTTTTCTTTTATGCTCTGGTGTTTCATGATGATAAGCATGATAATGGCTAGGATAACCAATTGGTGTTGAACCAACAATAGCTAATGGTTCTACTGGATGTATATCAAAATCTAAATTAATTTTCTGAGCCATACGCATAATCCAAGCAACAACAAAAAAGCATGCAGCATTCATTGGAAATGCTCTTAAAAGAGTTGAAGCTAATCCTCGACAATAAAATGATAATCCTTCGGATTGATATCCTTTTCGTGCACAATCAATTAAACCATTATATTTTGCTTTACCATTCATACCATCAGCTTGAAATGTTGATTTTACTACATCAATTGGAAAAGTTAAAATCCAAGATGTTGTACCAGCTAAACCACCAGCCATTAATGTACGAAATGCTGATGGATTTTCTGATTTACCCATCATTAATTCATATGAAACAAAATAACTTGCAAAACCTTAACAAAAATACAAAAAAAAAATATATATATATTATAATATATAAATTTAAAATAAATTATAATTAGTACATACCTGGTACATCTCTCATTGCAGTAACACCTAAACCTCGATAAACTCCTTTAAAACCTTCAGTTTTTTTTATATATTTTAAACATTGTAAAGGTCCTTCATGTTTTATAGCACCAGGAACATCAGCTTGCAATTGAAGACGTGTTTTAGCCAATTCCATTGGTGAACATACCAAACTTTGAACTAAACCAGCTAAAGAACCAGCAATAAAATGTGATTTTAATGATTCCGGATTACTACTATTCTTTTGAATATTTCCATAAACACCAAAAACTATTGCATTAACAAATGCAACACCAGACAGAGGACTTGTTATACCGCGATATAAACCACCGAATGAATCTTTTGCCACAATTTTTCGAAAACAATCAAATGTTCCTTTATAAACAGGACGTTTTGCATCTTGTGTTTGTAAATGAACTTTAACAGTATCAAAAGGATGGCCAACAATTACACCGGCACAGCCTAGAATTTTGTGAAACTACATTAAGATATTTAATAGTTAACAAAGTTTTCAAATCTACTGCAGAAAATTATAAAATCTTTTAGTTTCTCTGAAAAAATTTTTATAGCTAATTTATAGTTAAAAAAAAAAATTAACTATATTTAAGTTTTCGTTTATTTATAAAATTTAAATTTAAATCAATAAGACTTACTTTCGAAACTAATTAACCGATTAAAAAAAAAAAACAAATTTAATTAAATTGAATGATTAAAGTAAAAACAGCTAAAGATAGGTTTCAACAACAACATAGTAGAAATTATAATATATATACAAAGTATTTTATAGTTTTTAATTAATAAAAAAGAAAATAGCTTTAAAAATATTTTTCAAAAAAAAAAAATCAATTTAATATTTAATAATTCAAAATAGATACCTCCCAAGCACCCAGCAGCAAAATCAAGAGCCATTAAGAAGTAATCAGTATATCCAAAAATTGATCAAAAATTTTAAAGACCACTTATTTTTCCTTTTGACTTATTTTTTTTTTTTTTTGATTTTAAGTTAAACTGAAAATAAAATAAAAAAATAAAGTTTTAATTATTTTGTATATTTCTATAATTAAAATTAAAGTTATTTTATGCAAATTTTTCTACATCAAAATTCTCACAACGATATAAATTTAGTTTTGTTTTTGATTTTTATCAATAAAAAGAAAAATAATTTCCATGTCTGCTGCAAATTCGTGTCCACTGAAAACTCCACATTTAAATTAAGTTCAAAGGCGGCCGAATGCATAAAACTGAACTTGAACTCAAATAAAATCTACAACTGATGATCTCGTAGTTTTTGTTTGAAAATCTGAGATTTGAGTTCTAGTTCAGTTTTATGCATTCGACCCAATATTAAAAATTATGTTCTCAATACTAACAATTTAACTAAAACTCTAAACTAAACTATTTTTACTATACTCAAATCAAGAGGAAACTCTAAAAATTATATCATTCTTACTAACTCATACAGTTCCAGATGCGTACTGATAATGAACTATATAGCCTTTATATAGTGTCTTTTGCTTATTTCATATTGTTATTGCAGATAAAAGGTATAAGACTTTGTAAAAAGAAAGTTAAAACTAATCTGTCCTATTGTTTGAGTAAAAATATTGAAAGCTTTAGTTTTTTATAGTGGCGACTAAAGACTTCTCAAACTAGACTAATTCTTCCATGATCTATGATTTCTATTTTATATTCACCAAAAAAACTCTTTTTAGACAATTGTTTAAAAGATTGCACTTTTGTAAACTTCTGTTAAGTAACTTCTCCTTAGTAAGTTTTCCTTAAAAAGTTATTCCACTTGATAACTTTTCTTAACTGCCAAATATTAATATATTTTTTGGAATCCTTTCATAATTAAATAAAAAATATAACAACCTTGTTCATAATATGCCTGCCAATTTGAAATCAATTTTCATTCCCTAACTCAACTTCCTTTAACAGTAAATGAGTAGAGAAGGTAAGTTAAAGGAAGGTGGTGTTTAATGGTTTAAAATCCAATATATTTATAGAGGATTCATGCTCGTTCCACTTCTCTATAGTAACTTTGGATAATTCCCACCTTCCCTTGCCAAAAAAAAAAAAAAAAAATTAATAAATCACTAATAATTTCTTCATTATTATTAATATCACTCTACTTTAAAGTTCCGAAGCACTTGTAAACTTTTTATCAGATCAATAAACAAATTTTTAAAATTATTATATACTACAATTCATTGATATATAAATAAAAATCATTTCCGGATTGAAGAACTTAAAGAAAATTATCAAAAAATATCAAAATTTTATACTTGATCTTTTTTATTCCTAACTCTTTATAAATTCTTACATATTATAGTAAATATATTTTAGTAAAAAGATTTTCCATTCTGAATATAGAATATATAGATATTCTTTAGAATCTGTCCGTGATTTTTTTTTTTTTTATTCATCCGGTTCAATATAATATGTAAGGTTTTCATAAAACATATTATATATAAAAAATTAAAACTTCCCACATTCACTGTACTTTGGAATTTAGGTTGTATATATATATATATATATATATTTTTTTTTTTTTTTTTTGTGTAATTCTAACAAAACTGCGAAATATTATAAAGTTTAAAATATATTCTATTTCGAAAATTTAAAACTAGTTCAAATATTTTTTTTTTTTTTGCCATATTTAATAATAACTTCATTTTTTTTGCGCCCTTTTTATTTAAAAAGAAAAAAACATAAAATAGACATTAGAATGAGTAATAAATCTTAAATTAAATAAGTTAAAAAAAAAATTAATAAAACGAGAATAACATACAATTTCACTAAATATAGCAATAAATTAATTAACATACTTATATGTGTATATAATAAAAATGCAAAAGCACGAGATTAAAAATCTATTAAAATTTAAATGTCATCATTATTTAAGCTTTTTAATTATATTATTTTAATAATCTTCATTTTTTTTTTTAAACAAAACCTTAATAATTTTCCGTTATTATAATAATAGTATTAAAATAATTTTAATTTTCTTTTACTTAATGAAAGCGAAGTATGTATTTTAAATTTTCGTTACAATAGGAATAATCCTATAAATATGCAATTCTAATTGAAGATTTTTTTTTTTATATAACAATCTGATATTTATTTTTAGGGGCTTCGGTAGCCTAGTGGGTAGGCGCGTGGCGTATTAACCGAAGGAGTGTGGGTTCGATCCCTGCACAGGTCGTAAGTGTTTTTCTTTACATACCCCCCTTACGACCAAATATAATGTAAATATATAGTATATCATATAAACAAAATAAATAATATTAGTATATAATTTAATAATAGTATAAAAACCTATAATGGCCTTGGTAGCCGATGGTTCAATAATATTGCATTACATTTATGTATGCAATGTTAATATAAATAAATAAATAAATGATATTTATTTTATAAACTTTTTAGGGTAATAATGTAAGATCTTTAAATAATAAATAAAAGTTAAAAAAAAAAAAAAAAAATCTGATATTTATTTCGGTGTTTCGGTGATATAATGATTGATTTATTAGTCGAGGCAGTATTAATTGTCTTACACTGATAAAATGCAAAACGGTTAATTGGCCTTTAATTAAATAAATTGTCTTACAAAATGTAATACTACTGTAATTAAGAGAATGTAATTGTGTAACAAAATGTATAATACATTATTTTTAAAAATAAATATCACTGTATAAAGTAATAATACATAATCAACTTATACATAATGACTGCAGTATTCTTTTTTTTTTAGTAATATTGTGCAATCCTATATACATGTGATTTATAATATAAAAAAAAAATATATAAATGTATACGAACCCAATATTCGCTTATTAAAATATTTGTTTTTCTGAATAGTTGTGTAATTGAACCATTAATTTGTTAAGGATTAGTTAATGATTCCCTATTAGCCAAAAAAAGATAAAATCTTAAATATCATTTCATTTCACCTTATGATTTCAATTTAACAAATCAATTTAAAATTTCAATTTATACGAGGTCTCGTTGAAACCAATATTATCCATTTGAAAAACAGATAAAAGATAGACAAACTTAAAATTTAATTGAAACGTTCTCTTTTTTTTTTTTTTTTTTTGTTATTTTCAAAAAGCAAAAACAAAATAAAAAATAGAGTATGTAGAAATTTTATAAAGAAAAATGGCAAAAAAAAAACGAGTTTAGTCTGGGTTTAATTATAATTTTTTTTTTTTTTTTTTTTGATTTTCTTATCATTTCTAGACTTTAAAATTGAAACTATATACAGTCTCGTTTATTATTTGTACAATTTAATTCACGTGATTTTAATGATTTTTCTGTTCATTGTTTTGCGAACATTTTACTACTATTACAGGCGCACTTTAGATTTAGAATAATTTTTATTTTTTTTTTTTTCCTACAATTTTTTAAGAGGATTAAGGTTAATTTGAATAGAGAACTTTCATATTTAAAATGCGATTAATTTTTTCTTGTTTTTTTTTTTTTTTTTGTTTTTTGTGTTTAAATTTTCAAAGTAATTTTGAAATTGATAAGCGGTTTTTTTTTTTATTTCAACTATTAGATTTTAAATTAAAAAAAAAAAAAAAAAAAAAAAAATCAATCAGAATATGAACTATATTCATTAAAACAGAAAACAAAAAAAAAAAAAAAGAGGCAAATCATGAACATTTAAATAAATTTTATTATTTTGTAATTAATTGATTACATTTTAATATGAAATTATTAAATCCATTATTGACAGATGCGTTTTTATTGTGAATTCTTATCAAATTTGTTGCAATTTCGCTTTTGTTTTTCTTATGTTTTTAATTTTAGTATTATTTAATTAAAAGAGAAATGATTTTATACAATAAATTTTAGTAAAAGGAATTAAATAAAATAAAAATAAAAAAAAACAAATAGAAATTGATAAATTGCCTTTTTCTTTTCTTTTTAAAACAAGTCTAAAGTTCAAAGTTTGTATGACGATTTAAATAAAAAACTTTAATTTAGAAAATAATTTTAGATTTTATATTTAGTCTTTAAGCGAAATTTAAAACTTAATGGAAAACTTTAAATAAAGCTCGTATGTTTAATACATATAATATACATATACATATATATGTATATTCATTTTGCTTATATTATTTATATTTAATTTTTCGCGGGCATGCATTTATAAACAAAAAGTTCAATAATTGTTTATTTTATGTCTACTCTGATATTTTTTTTTTTTTTTTTTTACAATCAATTCAAAATAATTTTTTTTTATGAATTAAAATCTTATCACAAAAAAAAAAAAAAAAAGTAATAAAAAAGTTTTTACTTTTCTTTAAAGTTTTGCATTATATTGAATCTGGTAAATAACCGGATAATGTTTCAAATTATCTGTTTTTTTTTTTTTTTTTTTATTTTAAATATTTAAAAGTATTTTACCCTTAATAATTACGCGTTTTCTCTTACTTGGATTATTACAATTATCTTTATTATTAAAATTACAAAAAACGAACTACAAAATTTTATTAAAATATTTCAAAGTTCAATATTAATTTCGATAATAAATTTTTGAAATAAATTTTTTGATTTATATACATTTATAATATATAGTAGATTTAATTATAATAACCCAAAATTTAATATACAGATTACCCATTATCAATGAAAGTTTTCAAGTGCAAAATGCAACCTTCATACTTTTATTAATAAAATAAAAAAAAAAATTAAAACAAAAAAAAAAATGCGCAATTTAATATTATCATCGTAAATTTAACGGAACTGATTTATTTTTAACTGTAAATTTTTACTATATTTAATATTTTAATCAATTAATTAATCCTTACAAAAATTTATATATGCCTAAAAATATGCAATTTATGTGAAAGTGAAGTTGATATGATGAAATTGATGAAAGTGAAGTTGATATGATGATATGATGAATTTGATATGATGAAATTACTTTAAGTATAAAATATATAGAATGTTTTTTTTTGCGAGGGTAGGGGAGAAACTTGAAAAACCCCAATGAGATCAACATGTGAATTCTCTTTCATTGTGTTGAACTAACCAAATGACAAGTAAATTTTAAACAAACTTTATAAACTAATTTAGGTTAGAACCTAATAGTACAATGTACTGTTCGGTTTAGGGATTGACAAAATATAGGAATAAAGGAAATCTTCTAATATGAATGTTAGAAAAATTGTTTGGGCCAAAGATTTTAATGTTCTTTTTGAATTTACTGATATTATAAAAGTTATGGTTGTCAATTTTGGGAAATACTTCCTGTGGCAAAATATTCCATATTTGCCCGATACACATAACAAACGAATTTACATGTGGGGAGCTGTAGCATTTGGAGACCTTTAAGGTATATGGGTTAGCCTGTATAGATTTTCTTATATCTCGGTTGACATTTTTAAGAAGAGTTATTAATGTTTTTATTTCTTCTGAATAGATTCCTATATACCAACAAAATATCTATAAAATAGAAAAAGTGCTCTGATAATACGTCAATGATCTTGCTTCCTAAGTTTTGCTTTGGATGATTAATAAAGAATAATATATATGAAAATATTTAATAATTTTGTTTAAAAATTTGGGTTTAAATATTTTTGGGTTTTTTTTTAGAGCAAGAAGATATTTCATTAATATAATTTACAGATAAACTAAAACCAATTGACTAATTATCCTCTTAAATAAATATTGACTAAAAAAAATAACATTTATTTCAGCCAATAATATTGGTATAAGAATTATGCCCAAAAAAAATTAAGTTCCATACAATCTACTTAAAAAAGAATATAAATATAGAAAAAAGAAGTTGTAATTTTATTTATTAACGACTATTATTGAATTTTAAGGAGATTGATCTATAACAACATAAATTTAAAACTTTTTTTAGAATTGATAACTCAAAAAGAATATTTATAATAAATAATAAGGAATCAGAAAATAATTTCCTACCCCTAATCTCTAGCCAATATACTGTGATAGCAGGTAAGGGTTTCATCCCATTATATTGGCTAAAGGGCGAGGTGGATTTAGTTATTAAGAATCTGTGTCTACCAAGGGGAAATTCTTGGTGTCTTTGGAAGTTTCCTACATACCTTAGGAAAGAAAAGACTTTATAATAAACAAAATTAAATAATTCAAGTCTGTTTTCTATACATGGTTAACTGCTGATAATCAAATCTCCTAAATATTATCTTATATCTAAAAGATTCTTAAATTATTTGCTTTATATTTATATCGTCTTTTATAGAAATCCTTTAACATTAAAATTTTATATTTGCTATTATAACTGAGAGCACATGCTATTAGACTTCTAACCAATTTTTTTTCATTAGCGATTTTAATAACAATCTCAATAAAAACTATTTTTAAGGGGGCCTCGGTGGCCTAGTTGGTAAGAGCGTATAAAATATGCTGTAAACACCGAAAGAATGTTGGTTCGAATCTCACACACGTTGTAAGAGTTATTCCCCCTTACGACATTTATGTGGCGGAGAAATGCATTAAAAAAGAAAAAACAAAACTATTTTTATATTAATAAATTTTAAATGTATATTAATAGTACAAAAATCAAGAATATAAAATTATTGTAATTATTTAAAATGAAAAAAAAAAAATTGATAAGATTGATTGATTACATATTATTGCACGTGGAGTTTAAATTCCATTTTAATCTCTTAAATTATAATTTCAAAACTAAATAAAAATTTTAATTATTAATCATATATTTACGTTACTTGACTCATTTGTTATAGATAGTTGATTAAACTATTATACATTTATACTTTTTGAAAACTACAAAATCAACATTTTAATAATTATGTATGTGCATTGTATATTAATATTTTTTAATATATTATATAATAAATATTATATATATTTAAATAAAAACAAAAAAAAAATCAATTACATCAATTTTACGTTTATATAAATGTTTATAATGATCTGTTGAAATTTAAATTTTTATAAAAAAAAAAATTTCATTATTTTATTTATTAAAATAATCTTTGGTCACATAGTCGTTTCTTCTCTATCAAATCAATAATGAAAATTAAAAACATTAAAAAAATTATCAAAAAGACAAAATAAAGATTAAAAATGTAAAAACTTCTGTAAATGTAAATATCAGACTCTAGAAATATGATAAAAATGAAAAACATTATAAAAGACCGATTTTAACCAATGATATTATAATGTTTTATACCAAAAAAAAAAAACAAAAAAAAAATTAAAATCCCTTCCGAAACTCTTTCCACACCCTTTTCAAACCCTTTAAAATGAATTAATAATATTATGCAAGTTTCAAAAGCTTCTTGACATTGATTGTATTTGTTTATATGTAAACATATGTGTAATACACATATAAAGTAAAACATACATATATCAAAATAAATCTATATAATATACCTAATCAACATTAATAATGGTCAAAAAGGGCAATTATTTAGACCCCCCATTAAAAATTTATATATGTATGTATATATATTCGAACATAAAACAAAATGTTATTGCTTAATTCTTATTATTATAAATATATATATATATATATCTATATATGTATTATGTATATATATATATATATATTCTTTATATACTATTATATACAATTATTATGTTATTTATTTATGAAAATATATAACTATATGACGTGTTATTAAATTGACTTTCGGTTATTTAAAATTTTTATTTTTTTAATTATTTAAAAAAAAAAAAAACTGTTATGATACAAAACAAAAAAAGAAAAAAAACATCTAATCTTATAATAACAGTATTTTGGGATTTTTATATACTGTAACTAACGGTTTAAAAAAAATATCTTTTTAACGGTTTCTCTTCAAGATTATTTTAACTAATGGTTTTTTAATGATTGTGTCTTTATTAAAAAACCAAACTTTTTAACGGTTTCTCTTCAAAATTATTCTAAATGCATATTGTCAGCGTTTTTTTGAATGGTTATCATCCGATTTTTCTCAATAAACATATTCTATTCATATAAGTTAGTATTATCCTTATCTTTTCTTATTCTTATTGTTAAAAAACAAAAAAAAAACAAATGCTCAGAAATATTAAGTAAATACATGTTGCCTCATTAGTAATCAAACGCAATATCTTAAACGCAATACGAATTTTATTTAGTTTTTCTTTTTTTTTTTTTATTTAGACATATCTTAGATAATTTTACGTCATAAATTAACGTAACAGATATATTTTGAAATTACTTAAGAATAACTTTTATTTAAATTTATTGAATTATAAAAAAAATTTTTTTAATTTATTTTAATTTTTTTTTTAAATTATGTTAATTTTGTTTTTAAGATTTAAGATATGAAAGTAAAAAAAGGACTGTGAGTAATAAAAAATACAACTGGATAGTGGATACCAAAAAAATATAAATATTTATTGTAGAAAATTTTTGGTTTGTAAGTTAAACAATAAAAACAAAAAAAAAATTTTTTTTTAAATAGAACAATAATATATAATACATAATATACAAATACATAAACAAATACATATATACAAATACAAATACATATATATAAATAGATAATAATTTATTAATAACTTACCTTTAATGTCAGTCTTTCAATGATCCTTAAACGGATTAAATAATAAGTTCTGTTTAGAACAAGTTTTAATTATATTAAAACTATACGTAGATATTATAATATTTAATAACAGTTAATACAAAACAAAAAAAAAATAACAATAATTCAGTAAAAAACAACAAAAAAAAACAAAAATTTTAAATTAAAATCGTAGTATAACACTTTTATATAACCCAAATGCATAAAAATCGTCTTAAATTTTTTGTATTGAAAATTTTCATAATTTTTGACTAAAATTACGATAGTTTTTTTTTTAATTTTCTTTTTTTTTTTTAATATCCTATTTTTTATTTATTTTTTTTCTACTAATGTTTTTTGTTTTTTATTTTATATATAAAAAAAAAAAAAAATTATTATAAAAAATTTCAAAAATAATTTTTTAAAAAAATTTGAAATATTTTTTAATTAACATTTATTGATTTTTTTTTGTATCTTTTTAAAAATTTTAAATAAATATTTATTTTATATTTTATTTATTGTAATTAATTATTAAATTAATTTTTAATTCTTTTTTCTTTTAATGTCTAATTAAACCAAATAATTTCTTAGAACTGATTCCTTTTCATTCAGATTTTCTAGTAATAATCTAAAAAAGAATTTTCCCACTCCTCTTTTTTTTTTAGATTTAAAATTTTTCCAATATATATATATATATACATATATATATTATGAATTTATATTATAATTAATATATTCGTATATGTATAATTTATTTTTTACAGTTTTTTTACTGCTTTTTTTTTTCTTTTGCTTTTTATTTTTGCAATTTGTTGGGAAAAAAAAAATCGAATGATAACAATGATAACAAAAAAAAAAAAAATTTTGCGTATTCATTTTTTTTTTTTTTATTTATTTTTATTTTGATTTATTTTTCAATGGAAATATTTTTATTTAATAATAAATATAAAACATTATACTTATCATTATTTTTTAAAATAAAATTAATTTTATTAAATTTTTTATTTAATATTTTTATTTATAATAAATTTTAATAGAAGATATTTTTAAATATACGGGATAGAAGAATTTAATATAATATTCTTTTATTTTATTCTAAACGGTAACACTCAATATTTTGTTACACTAATTAAAACATATTGGGTCAAGTGCTGTCAATCTACGATAATATTGTTGTAGTAAATTTGATAAAAAAAAAAAGTAAAGTAATAGAAAAAATGTAAATATATACTAAATATTAAAATGCTGAATGTAAAAAGTTTTTTGACAAATAAGACGTTGATGGATCAGTTAATTTTTTGCTGAATATCAAAAGTTCAAAATGATCAAAGTACTATAATGAACTAAGAACCTTTTAATTTGATTCATATTTTCAGTATTCAATACCAGTATTTCGGTATTTATTTGTTGCTTATTTTTAATAGCTCTTTCTTAACTTCTTATTTTTATTTTATTTTTTTTTTTTAATGCAATTTCTCTGCCACATAAATGTGGACAGGAAATTACACAGCCTTTCCTGTTCAGGCGTGGCTGTAAATGTTGTAAGGGGGAATAACTATTTCCACGTGTGTGGGATTCGAACCAACACTCCCTTGTTGTTTACAGCGTATTTTATACGTTCGCACACCTACCAGGCCACCAAGGCCCCTAACTTACTTATTAATTGAATGTTCAAATCTAATAAAACATTTTAGATACACTTTCCGTTGAGCTACAGGTTATGACATTACCAAATTAATTATAGAAATTTTTACGGGAAAGAATTAAAACTATACCGACATCAAATAAGTTTCAATAAAAGAGATATACTTGAAAGCAACTGGCCCAATTTTTTTTTGCTACACTTCAAAAATGTACAAAAAATCGCTCTAACTTTAAAAATAATACTTGATGCTTTATGCTTTTTAAGACATACTTTCAGTCGTTGAGGTAATTATAATATTTTAAATAAATAAGTGAAGCGAAAAATGAATTGTATATTTATGATTATAATTTTTTTCTTTTTATAATAAATATATTTAAATAATATATATTATAATATTAATTATATATTTTATAATTAATATATTTAAATAATGTGGCCAACATCAAAGTTATTGTACAACTAATTGCAAGTATTTATCAATAAGTGCAAAAGAATCATATGTAGAGTATTTTAGAATAGTGAGGAACAAGCTATGAAGCAAATATTACAACGGAAATGGAGGTAGGTAGGGCACACAGGCACAGAAAACAGGCCGATAATGGCCATAGAATGGAACCTGTAAGACACTAGAAGACGTTAATATATCATAAAGAAAATTTCAGAAAAATAGCTACGAATCGAGTTCGATTGGAAATGTCTAGTAGAGATCCTATGCTTTCCAAGATGAGTAAGGATAAACAAATTGCAAAAACGTAATAAAATATTATTTATTATTTATTTATATTAATATTGCAAATCATATAGTATTTTGCTATATTACAAAACTTATTTATTTATTTATTTACATACATAAATGTAATGCAATATTATTGAACCATCGGCTACTAAAGGCCATTATAGGTCGAACACTATTATTATACACTAATATTATTTATTTTGTTTATATAATATATTTTATATTTACACTATATTTGGTAGCAAGGGGAATTTGTTTTCAATTAATAAAACGTGCTACCTGTGCAGGATTTGAATCCGCACTCCCTCGGTTAACAAGTCACGTGCTTAATCACTAGGCCTCACTATTTTAGAGAAAAATAGTAGTATATCTGCTACAATTATAGTAGGTTGATAAGTCTCACAAAAAATTAACGTTTTAATATGTAATTCTAAAAAAGTTCAAAGAAATCTAGAATTATTTATCTATATTCCAATATGTCCCTTTGTCCCAACATTGTACATAAACAGGTTCATCAGCCTAACAGTTAATAGCGGACCTAACAATTACTAACTAACAAAAAACACACTAAATTAAACAAAGAATGCTTTAAGCAAACCCGGCCGAACGGCTAGGCGATCAAGGTGACTACTAAGGTCGTCATTTACTGAGTCGAGTGGCACCCAAATTTATTATTGAATAAGAATAATGGTAATATAAAATAACTTGTTTCCAATTTTAAATGCAAAATGCTCAACGTTCAAGTTAAATACTATAGTAAATAATAATACCTATTAGCATTATTTCAAGTAAATTATTTTTTGTTTTAAAAATTTAAATATAAATGGTAAAATTGAGATACATTTGTGCAATGAAATTTATTTAAAAATATTTTAGAATGTAATCTCAAAAATAATGTAGATATTACCTGCAAGAGGAAAATGCCAACAAAACAATTTAGTGGATATGAAAACGCCAATCGAAAAATAAATGGACAACAAGATATAAATCACTAATATTTGAAAAGTGCAGTACCAACTCTCTAGGTGGCTTTGCAGACTGTTCTAATAATGTTGAGAGTGATGCAAAAAGTTTTAGTAAATCAAAACGTATAAAAATATATTTTCCGGTGGGGTATGGTTTAATATAAGTGGAATATTTTATTGTTATTGAAATAGAAAATGATTCTCTAAGAAATTATTCTCGAGAAAGCTACAGAAAAATTCGCAGACACGAAAGTCCGGAAAAAAAAACATTTATATAAATTCAGTTACATTTTACATTCAGTTTTGTTTTATATCATTTTTTTCTATATATATGTAAATTTATATGAATTATTAAAGAATTTATTTTTCGTCACTTATATCAAAATAGTAACAATAATAGAAGAATTCATCGTTCCCTTAGTCCCGCCGTCCAATTGAAAGTTTAATTCTATTATATTTGTTAAAGGTGGAGATGGGTCTAGTCAGGAAGCAATTTATACCACCAAAAGACTATTCTTGATGTCTTTGGAAGATTCCCATCTGTCTTAGGAAAATGAAAATATATTATATTATATTTCTATATAACTTTTTAAATAGGGTGCTTTTACTTATTCACGCCTAGGGCTCATATTTAAATTCAGCCCGCGCTAACTCTGCTTTTGTTCTTCAAACATTATCTAACTATGTTCTAAATCCTAAATCTTTTAACATTCAAACAAGAATTGAATAAATTGAAGTAACATAATTAAATTTTTAGAATCAATTAAAAAAAACGGTGCGTCGTTATGTCGTCTTTATTTAAAAATAGTTATATTTTTTGTGCTAAGCCTTGATTTTTGCTTTAAAGTATTTAAAAATAAATGTTTAGAAACGAAACATTATTTGAAAAACAAAACACTTTTGATTCTTATAAGTGAAGGCATATTATAATAAGAAAAGGCATATATAACCAAATAAAACACTTTTTACTAATTTTTTATTTGTTCTTATTTTAAATTTTCTAAACGTTTAAATTTCTTATTCTTAATATATACCGTTATTTGATAATACTTTTTATTAACAGTTATCAATTGTTAAATGAATTAACTGTCAATCATTTAAATAATATTTTAATCTGTAAAATGTCAAACAACAAAAAATTACTTTTTATAAAACAAATACAAAAAAACTTGTAATTTTATTGAAACATTTTTAAATTAACCGTTATATATAGAACTGAAATTATTTTAAAAAAATCTAAATTATAAAAAAGAGATCTAAGAAAATAAACGTATACGTATTTAGTTAGGTATATTTAAAGTCTCATATAAATTTCAACAAAAAATAATTTAGGATATATTTGAAGGACTTTTCTTAATTTATTAATTTATTTAAATTAATCAAAAATTAATAAAACGATCGTTGAAAATTTGCAATTTTCTTTACAAAAAAAAAAAAAAATTTCTAAGAGAAAAGTTCTTGCGAAAAATAATTGCAACTTTCAAATTCTTATTCAATTTTTATTATCTACTAAATATTTCCATATCTACTATATTTTTTTTGTCCTAAAAACTCTTACGTTTCTGCTTCTTCTTCTTCTTCTTCTTCTGCTTCTGCTCCTTCTTGATGATTCATTCAGTTCGGTGTGATTTTTTTTAATCGCTTCTGCGATTCTTTTCAAATATTCTAATTTTTAACTGTTTTTAAATTTCTTATATTTTGTTGCATATTCTCTCCAGCTCCCAACTAGTATAAAGTGGTTTATTTAAGCATTTTCTATGTTTGTCATATCTCTTTCCACTGCCTAATACATATATTCTTTAGTTTTAGTTATTAAGTAAGTATTTAGTAAAAAAATTCATAACTTATAGGTATAACCAAATCTTCATTGAGAGGTTCATAAAGAGAGAGAAAAGATTTCGATTAATAATTTTAGATCTGTTTTGATAATTGTTTTAGATTTTTTTTTTTTTCTTTAGAATTCCTACATATATTCTAGTACATATTCATGGGGGCACACTTTACTAAAAAAACACACTTCAAAGAAGTAAAAAAAAATAAAATACCAAAAAAAAAAAAAAAAACACAACTATCAAAAAAAAAATAATTGATCTAATGATAGAATGCTTTTAAAGTGTATGTTAAAGCATACAATATTTTATGATAAGCGTTATAAATATAACGTAATTGTCAAAAGAAAAAAAAAATGCTTAATGATGTTTTTCATTTGAATTTCATCCGATTTTCTCTGGACAAAAAAAATTTTTTTTTGTCAAATTTAGTAGATTAATTAATCAAATTTAATTCAATTTCGAATAAATTGAATTTTTGGTTTTTTTTTTTTTTTTGTGCTGTCATTTTAATTAGGCAAATGAACTTTAAAATCTAAAAGCAAAAAAAAAAATAAAACGCAATTAATTATGTTTTTTGTAATTTAAAAGAGAAAAAATTCATTGAGTTTTTTTTTTAGTACAACTACACCGATAATGGTTTCTAATGGAACCATATTAATTTTATGCAAATAACAGTTATTATAGAATTACAATTATAAAATTTTGAATTGTTTTCAATAATCAGGTCTTTGTTTTATTTATTTTTCTTTTAAACATTTAAAGTATAACACTATTTTATATATGGACTAATAAGTATTAATTTTTGAACATTTTCTACCATAAAATTTTTTGTTTTTTTGAAATAGTTTAATGACTGTTGCTATTTGCTACTGATCACTGTATATAACTTAAGCCTAATAAACCTTATCGTTCCTATAAAATATTTAAGAATTACATATAAATTTATAACGTCATATAAATTCTATATATTAAAAATGATCCTTTATGGCTCCTAATGTATTATACGTTTATTGTTGCCTTGAAAGAAAAATCTTAATAAGATCAGTTCATTTTAGAACGCTTTGAGCAGGCTTCACAACAAATTATTAGATAGATTATTTATAGATCAATTAACTTTTTTATTTTTTTCTTGCTCCTTCTTAATGACTTTTACCAAAACAAATTAAAACAGCTGATTATCTATTATTGAATATATAACAAAACTCAGGGTTATCATTTAACATAATATTCTTTATTATTGTTTCTATTTTTGTTTTTTTTTTTTTTTTTTGGTGTCTTTTCCGTTGTTTTGTTTGCGATTGAAAAAACTGGGGGTCAATCTTTCAATTTTTTTATGTGTTTGTTAGTACATATATGTAAAAAAAAAAAAATTATTCTTGTTTACTACTAATTACCTAACATTAAAAATAACATTGATGTCATCCAGATTTTGAAATTTAGAAAACTTTTTTTTTTTAATTAAATTAAAAATAAGAAAAAAAAAAACCTAACCTTAATTATACAAATACACCTGTATGCAAAATAATGACAATTTAATTTAACTTTTAACTTTTAAATGGTATTCCATTTTCAAATTTATTATTTTTAATTAGTTGTACCGAATAACAAATAACAGAAAAAAAGTTATTATTAATTTTAATATAACATACACAAGAATACGATTCTTTAAAAATGTTTGTTGTTTCTTTTAAGAGGAAGTAAAACATTTCCTACTGGTATTTTTTAAGTTGAACATAAATGAAAATATATAACTCTTAAAATAATTAAAAATATTTTTCTTCTATTTAAAATTTAATTAATACTTCTATAGATATTAAGTATTTCAATTAAATATTAATTTCTCTTTACTAAACGCCACAAAATATGCAATATTAAGCATACCTTTACATTTAATAGAAATTTTGTACTTTTTTTTTCATCCTTACAAGAATAAATTTAATTTTTATATTATTAATTCACCCTGTCATTTAATATTATTAATTAAATTGCTTAAGCGCTTTACTTGCTTAAGTAATGCACGCTACAGACCTTGAAAGTATCGTTCTGACTCAACACATTTTTCCATTTTTAACGTGTCCGCGGGCTGTTTTTCTTCAATTGAAGATCATCGCTTCAATGAAGTTTGGGCCGTCCTGAACATATTACGCCATAAGTTTTTAATTGAAAGATTCTCTTTTCTCGATTATAATCTGTACGCTCTACATAGTTTATAGCTAGTAAAATTGCCTTAATTTTGATCCACGTCATTGAACAGCTCATGGTGTTCGGTGTTGTTTCTTCTCCTCCAAATTCCTTCGACTCACCTATGACGGCGAAAATTACGCTCAAAAATACTAAGAGTTCCTCTTCATTTGTTTTTGGCAGTGTTCATGTTTTTAGTTCATACATCAGAACTAGAAGGTTAAATGATTTGTACGGTTGCACTTTAAAAACTCGTGATAGTAGTTTTGTACCAACTTATTTCTGAACTCCTTAAATATCTCGACGATTATATTTTGACAAATTTCGTGTTCTTCTATATGGCCTATTATTTGTATGTATTTTGTTTTGCTCTCATTCACGCAAATACATATCTTCCGTGCTTCTTTTTCAATCTGTGGGAAAGTAACAATGACTGCCCGCCGAGATCGGGCAATAATATTTAGAATATGTTAATTAATTAATAATTCAGTGAAAAAAATTTAAGGACATATAATTTTTAAAATAAAAAAAAACAATCTAAAAATATTATACGAACAAATTAATTATATTCAATTGTTATAATGTATAAGAATATAATTTCAATAAATTTAACATAAAAATCTATATATATATAATTCAATTGGCTTCGAAATTTAAAATATTGGGAGATTATGTAAAAATTCGAAAACTTTTTTCATAACATTAGTTTTGCTCCTCATTGTATCAGACTACAATATATCAGTTTTTTTTTTAAAAAACAAAAAACATTATCTTCTAATACTCGTATATTTTAGGATTAAGACATACGATATAATACAAAAAATTTGGTATATCTTGAATTTCTGTTAAAATCGAAAGTAAAATTTTTATGCGGTTAAAGTTTTAGGTTTAAAAATGCAAAAAATGTGTCACATATGCAACACTATGTACTATGAAGTTTTCTTTTAAAACAATTGAAATCTGTAATCAAAAATAATAGAAAATAAAATCTCACTTTTATGATACATTTTTTTTTTTATATAAATATTTGACGTAGACCTAATTACTTTTCTGATATTAAAATGTTCAAGGTTTCTTATTTTCTAATTTTTTAACTAATCAATTTAAATTTATACGTTTATTTTCTTTTATTTTTTAATTTAATGTTTTTTTTTTTTTTTTAATTATTAGCCTATTAAAAATTTTAATATACAAAAAAAAAAAGTAAGAAAAAAAAACATAACGAACTTTTTGCGCTAATAGGGCAAACCCCCTTATCAGTCTATATTTCAATATTTTTTTGTTTCGGTATTTTGTTTGTGTTGATTTTTTGTTTTTTTTTTTTTAGAATCAAATTAGCTATAATTGACAGCAAGCATCACGTTCTTGGTGCCGGATTACAGATAACATTATAATTTTCTGTTTAGTATTAATGTACTAACGTTCTATCTAAGAGACTACGTAAGCTGATAAAAAGAAAAAAAAAAAGAAAAACTTAATATAATTTCTAAGAATTAAGCATATAGTAATGTCGA
Organism: Poecilobothrus nobilitatus; assembly: GCA_947095535.1. Taxonomy (NCBI): domain Eukaryota; kingdom Metazoa; phylum Arthropoda; class Insecta; order Diptera; family Dolichopodidae; genus Poecilobothrus; species Poecilobothrus nobilitatus. The sequence goes on along the minus strand of OX352774.1, from coordinate 258,279,010 downwards.
ATTTTATTTTATTAAAAATAAACTTTTTTTGTTTTCCCTTTTTTTATACTTTTGCAATTAATGAATGACTAATTTTAAGATTTTAGTATTTAAAATTAAATAAAATTAATTAATTTTATTATATATACGTAATAATAATGTATATGTATATAAATTAGTATATATTAGTTTTTAAAAAGAATATTGAATATTATATTTAAAAACGTGGGTAATACACAATAATATGCAATATGCCGAGCCCCCAACATAACCAAGATATGTATATGTACGCAGTGTAAAATTGAAATTAAAAAATTTTTGCAAGCAATATTACCTAATAATTTATTTAGTATGAATAATTTAAGGAAATGATTTTGAATGGGTACGATACACTTGGAAATTTTCATTTAGCAACTGGACATTTGATCAGTAGACATCCGAAAAAAAGATATTTAACCAAAAAGATATTTAGCAAAGCAGATGTTAACAGAGATAGAAAAAAATCTCTGGATCATGTATAGTGAAGTTCTTTCTATACATTAACTAAATATTTGTCCTCCATCCCACCCATCAATCTAAATTTCTTCATTTTCTCTTCATTTAGAATTTTGTAGAGTCACATACCGATATGTGACATATTTGTATTAGGCCAAATTAAAATAAAAGTGAAAATTTCTAAGCTTAAAAAAGGAGAAATATTAAAAGTTATAATTAAGAAATGGGGCCTCGGTGGCCTATTGGGTAAGAGCGTATAAAATATGCTGTAAACACCGAGGTAGTGTCAGTTCGAATCTCACACACGTCGTAAGAGTTATTCCCCCTTACGACATTTACAGACATGCCTGAACAGGATTTACAGACATGTGAATTTCCTATTCACATTTATGTGGCACAGAGATGTATTAAAAATTAATTAAGTATGTATATATTGATTAAGGTTACATTGTACCATCAGAGAATATAAAAATAAAGTATTTGTAATTTCACCTTTAATCTAATTTTCTTCAATTCACTTACAATTCACTTTCCTCCAAATGAGTATATATATGTATTAGAATCGGATTGGTTATAAAATCCCCAAGCTAAAATCCCTAAGATAAAATCTACAAAATCAAAATCTCCTAAAAACATAATCAATAAAAAGAATACTATTTTTAAGGCATTTTTAAAATTAAAAATAATCAATTACATTATTTTATTTTGTTAACATATTTTTAATATATTTATGAACTTGAATTATGTTTTGATATTGACATCAGTGATGTATTAAGGTTTTTTTAGAAGGGTCAAAACAATTTTTTTAAACAAGTCTAAAATTCCTTCTAATTCATAGAATATTGCATATACACTGTATAATAAATATTCTAGAAAACTGTTTACAGGGAATAAACTGAAAAAGGGAATATTTTGAATACACTGAAAAAGAGAATATTTTGTTTCCAACTCCAAAATCCCTCCTAATTTTGAATCTCCCATAAACATACATATATAAATATTTTGGACGAAGCAAGTATCATTTTTTTAAATCCAACTCTAAAATCTCTCCTAAATTATTATTTCTACATAAATATTGCAAGCATTTAAAATAATGGCCAAATCTTTGCTAAACAAATTATTGAAAGTTTGATTTTGAATTCAACTCTAAAATCCCTCATAATTCTAAATCTTGCATAATTGATTACTTTTAATTTTTAAATGCATAAAAAGCATTATTATTTTTTGGGGATATTGGTTTTGCCGATTTTATTTTTGAGGATTTTGTTTTTAGTAGGGATTTTATTTGTGAGAGTTTTGTTTAAGAGAATTTTCTCTCGGTAGGGACTTAGTCCTTAATCATTTAATGTACAAAAATTAAGAAAGATTACAATGACATATAAAAAAAATCGATAGATTTTTCTAAACAAAAATTAAAAATTGGAAAAGAGAAGATCAAATTAAAATGTATCATTACGAAAAATTGTTTTATGGATGCCATCTATATTGAAAGTTAATAAAAATGAAATAAATTTAAATCGCTAATCAGAGTTCCCTTTTAAACATTAATATAGTAAAATTTCTTAATTTTAAACTATATGTACATATTTAATTTATACGTCACCAAAGATGCGTTTTAATTAAATTTTACGTAGTGTGAAATGTATCTACGATTTAAAATTTTTTTTCCTTTTACGTACATTATTTTTTTAATAAAAACATTTTTATTAAATCATCTACATATTTATATTTTTTTTTTATTTTTTTTTTTTTCTTTCAATAAAATTTTTTTTTTTTGTTTTTTTTTTTTTGTTATTTAATTTTTCATTAATTACAACATTTAAAATAAAAAAAAAATTTTCAATATTTTGACATTTAATAAAAATATTATAAAAAAAAAAAAAAATATTAAAAATATTTAAAAACAATTTTTTTTTTTTTAATTTTTTTTTTTTTTTTTATTTATTTTTATCAGCTCCATTTTTTAAACATGTAAGCACTGCTATTTTTTAGCACCATTATCTGCAATCCGGCACTAAGAACGTGATGAAAAGCTTTTAATTTAATTTAATACATGTGTATAGCTAAATATAAACTAAACTTAAAAAAAAAAAAACAAAAAAAAAAACAAAAAAGAAATAGCCCTATACGAAAAAATAAAAAAAAAAAATTTATTTTCAACATACACACATACATATATACATACAGTTAGTGAACAGTTTTGTTTAATGCACTTGACATTGTCTTTAATATTATTAAACATTATCTATGTATGTATTAGAGTTATAAATTGCCTTAAATAAAAAGAAAACATTTTTTTTTTATTTTAAAATATATATATATATAATATTATGTATATCCCCTTATATTGGATGTATAGTAATCCTTTTTAATAATTCTTATTTGTCAATAATTATATTTTTAAATTTTTTTCTAAAAGAATTACTCAATAAAAAATTTAGTATCTTAACTGTAACATATGCCCACAACCAGTTTTATAGCCTCTTCTCAGATACTGTATGAAAGAAAAAGGAATTTAAAAAAAAAAAACAAATTTCGAGAGGAATTTTCCCATAATAATTGGTTGCCTATATTATATCTATTCCGATTACAGTAAATTAGTACCTTAAGTTTTCTATGTTTCAATTCTTCATATTCCATTATTTCGAAAATTATGTATAAATTATAAATGCACATACATATATAACAATTTCAACAACATTACAAATATCTTAAAATAATCTTTAACATATCCAAAATCTTTAATTTTTAATTAAAATAAATATTAATACAAAATAAAAAAAAAATTTACAATAAATTATTTGCCCCCTTTTTTTTTTTTTTTTTTTATTTCATTTCATTTCACATCATTTTTTGTTTTTTTGTTTTTTTTTCCCCCCGTACAAATTTCAATTTTTAACCACTACTAAAATCTTAAAGACAAGCCTCTGTCTTTTTTTTTTTTTTTTTTATATATACACTTTTTATATTTAAAACAAAAAAAAAAACAGTCAATTTGTTATCAATTCAATTCAATATTAAATATAGAAAAAAAAAAAAAACAAATCATCTAATAATTTTTTTTTTTTTTTTTTTTTTTTAAAAAGAAATTAAAAAATAAAATAAAATAAAAAAACAAAAGACAAGGAAATAAAGACATAAAAACAAAAACAAAAAAAAAAAAAAATTGTGTTCATATTTAAAAACAAATCAGAAAAAAAAAAAAATCACATCGAGCATCACGTTTTGAGTGCCGGATTACAGATAATGATTATTCTCTATGTTACGTTCAACTATACTATACTGATTAATTACCACTTATTATGAAACGTTTAAATAAAAATAAATTAAAAAAAAAAAACGAAAAACAACAACAAGATTGGCTTTCTTTATATAAAATAATAAATTAAAATTAAATAAGTTCGTACATATTAATACATATATATATATATGTAAATTTTGTACAATTGATATTTGGTCCAGTCAATTATCAGAAAAAAATCTTTATATAAAAGTCAAAATAAAACCAAAAAAAAAAAACTTTCGTTTAAAATCCACACTATACAGATTTTTGTAATTTTCGGAAATCTGGACTAAAGACTGCGGGCATATATAAAATCGGATATTGGATAACATCGCGAAAATCATTCAAGGAACTGCACGAAGTTTGTTTATGTATAGGGATCAACCAAAACCATCTCCTTTAAAACCAATCTTTAGGAGCGACTTTTAATACATACATATAGTAACATAATGTACAGTTTGAGTTTGACGGTAAGGATTTGAAAGTTTCTCACATACATTATGCTAGAATTTCAAAGCAGAGTATAGCATTTATTCCACACACACAAGTAAAATCTTCCTTAATATCTGTTATGAAAGCTTAAAACACTTCCTTATATCACAAATAACCGAAGAAGAATTTGGATTTTATCCCAGCTAAAGGTACTACGAGTATACAAATAACAAGTATTGAAATATGTTCGAAAAATTATAGAAAAGTCTATAGTGAATTTAACATAACTGAATGTTACTATACGATCTAAACAAGGTATTAGAAGGAGAAAAAGAAATAGGTTTCTGTTATAATATATAATTTATTTATATAATAATTCTATGAAAATTTTATCGTTTATAAAATTTATACATACTCGGAAATTTTTTCCCCCAACTTCTCTTATAGAAGAATAGCATGACTAAAAAATAAATTAATTTCATGTTTCTTATACTCTTTGGGAATAGCATTTATCCTATTTTTTTAAATTGTGGAAATTAGCGTCAAATATATTTTTAAGTAAAAAATTGTCAAATGTATCTGTATCTTTAAGTACAAATATTACAAAAATATATTGTGTTGTGGTTTATTTATTCATGAGTTCTAGTGAATATAATAGTCTAAATGTAATTTTTAATACCTGTACAAGATATGTTGTAAACTGTCGAAGATTTGATATTGTTTCAAACGTATATCGAAGTATATGCTTAATTGTAATTTTATTCACTAAATTTGAATAAAAAGTATTTCAGTTTTTTGTACAATCTTCCAAGATATCTTTTAGGAGATCACTAAGGACTATTCAACTTATTGTTCCACAACACAGTACAACATCGCGGGACAATTGTCATTGAATATATTTTGTAAAGCTCTTTATAGAATACTCTTATGATTTTTGTTCGGACATCCTCAATTTTATAAGAACTTTAATATGCTTTGGTTTGGTATTTTAAAGATATATATATATATAATAGTAGAAACTGATCGTCCCAATGTATATGGTTAAATTTAGAAATAAATAAGGCTTCCACTATAAGACTTCGTATATTGTTGATTAAATACTATTGTGTAATTCTTGGATTTTTAAATAAAATTCTAGTTTTGTTTGATCTCAATTTAAATAATGTTATTCAGCAGCATATTCCCATATTAATTAGGACATCTCATTTTCTGTTGCCATTAGTACTAATACTGAATAACTGTTTTTTCTTGTTATTTTCTATAATTTTCCATGTGTGAGCCCTAAACTTATTTATTTTATTCTACTATCGTCCGTTGATGTGAAGGATTTGTCAACATAATTGATACTCAAAATTTTTCCGAAACAATTAGTGCATTAGAATACTCTGCATGCATAATGTTAATAAAATGTCTTTATAGTTTCTAGTTGATAATATTTCATAATACATATAATAGTTCAAAAAAAATGTTGTATTATGAATGCTAAATTTTATAATGAAATTTTTTTAAATTTAAATTAAATTTGTGTTGTTGTTGTTTCTCTGGGGGAGGCATGAAGTTGCTCTTACACCTAGGCCCTGCAACCCGTTGTGCTCGCTTTCTACAGCGTCTCGTCGAGCCACTCAATTCCCTTAATAAAACGCACTATGTCTCCTTGATTGAGCATTCTCACCTCGGAGAAGTTTCCCCATTGATGCTCTCCCAAAGTTCTTCGCCTTAGGGTCCTCAAGTTTGGGCATTGGCACAGAACGTGAAGTACTGTTTCTGCCTCTTACCCACATCTCCTACATTGATTCACTTCCGTTATACCTATTCTTTCGGCGTGAGCCCTTAGCAACAGGTGTCCTGTTGCTAAGGGCTCTAAACTAAATTAAATTTAGTTCGTAAAATTTTTATTAAAAGATTTTTCTTTGTTTATTAAAAATGTTCGTAAGCCGAACTTAATAAAGGCTGGATTCTAAAATTTAAATAAAAGTAGAACCAATTATCCTAACTAATTATCTTAAACTGCAGAATCTATAGTACCTTCAATTCAAATTATCTTTGGTAACAGGATTCTTTTAATAAAATGATATGTCATACAACAGTGTTTTAACAGTGTGATAATACATGCTTCTACTAAGATTATATCTTTCTAATAAAGTTTACGAAAATTTGTAATATTTAATATAACGTGTTTGACTGTTGATGTCTACGGTCTGAAATATTATTTACACCAATAAAGTAAACTCTACTATTATCTTTTTAATGCATTGATACAATGGTTGTCTACATAATTCTGAATATTAAAATTCAGTTTAACAAAATTCTGATCAAATTCTGAGAAACATAATAAATTTTAAGTTACAATATTCTTGAAAAAGCGTATAATCCTAATTTTGTAACTAACTCTAAAATCTGTCCTAAATAGTTTTTCTTTATTAACATTTTGCATGTCTCCAAAAGCATTTTAAAAAATTAAACCCTCTCTTTTTAACCAATTATTGAAATCCTAATTTTGACCAAATTTTAAAATGTCGGATTTTATTTACATACAAATTTCAACAACAAAATAAAGGCTAATAAAACACACAAAAAAAAAATCTTTTTTTAATTTAGAATTTTGTAGCTCAGAAAACAAAACGTTAAAATTTTATATTTTCAGAATTTTGATATGATCCCATTGATACAAACATTTTTCATTGTATCTAATTTATGCGTAATATTTATAAATATGAATCAAAATGACCTATAGTGGAAGGTAATAACTAAATAAGAAATTTGTATACCCATATTATGTACATTTTTATTTAAATCATACCATACAATCTTAGATCATATTTTACATCCTGTCTATAGCATAATATTTTGTATTCATATACACACGTATATAATTAATTAGGTGAATTTCCATTGATTATAATTTAAAATTATAGATTAATATATGTATTAAATAATTGACTATTAATATGTAGTTCAAGGAAAATATTATTTCTATCTAATAGATACTAAATCTTTAAATATTAATAATTAATATACAGTTTATCACATAAAAGGATTATTATTATATCCTTTTATATAACTTTTCTAAATTGTCAAAAAAATGTTCTAATGGGGTGCGCCCCCATCTTATTTTTTTTTTGTTTTTAATTTAATTTTTAAATAATGTAATAATAATAATTTTTCTACAAAAATTATCTCACTATTTAAAAATACTGGATTTTAATCATAAAAAAAATTTCTTTTTGTGTAGGTATTAACTTAAGCTTTTCTTTAATTCAGTTATTTTTCAAGTCATAGTGAAACGTTTCGACCCTCTAATCTAAATTTATCTTTTTTTTGTTTTTTTTTTTTTCTAATCTTTATACTTTTTTGAAATTTTTTTAATGATGTGTTTGATCATTATAACATTTTACTTTTTGTAAACCATTTGGAATAAGGTCAATAATATTAATTAAATAGATTAACACATAATAAAACTCCAAATTTTATATTTTTTATGTATTTTTTTTGCAAAAATAAACCCTTAAAAAACTGTAAAAAAAAATGTTTAGTTACCATATAGGATTAAAACACCTATACATGCATATAAGTGTATACATTCAATTGTAAAAGTAGTTCCAAAAATCAGTATGTATACAATATACAGAGTATTGTATTTGTATACTATATTATGTAATTATATATACACCAATTACACCAATTGGATTCATACACATATGAAAATTGGTTTTTGTGGTGCACATCGAACAACAATATCTTGAAAAAGAAAAAAAAAAAATAACGAAAAGGTTTCTTGGCAACAAAATCTTAAAAAACAAAAATATCAAAATACAAATTCAAAATGTAATTTCTTATAGGGGTGGTATCATAAAACAAAAAAATAAATTTTCAAAAGTTTATATAATATTCAACGTTTTAGATACAGGGTGTTTCAGAAAAATCCAAATAAATATATTTTTATAGCTTTTATTAAATTTAAAAACAAAATATCGAAATGAAACTGATTGGTTCAAGAGTTATTATATAAAACATGTCTTAGATTCTGGACGAAAATGTAACAATTCCATACAATTATTTATCCTTTGTAAGGATAAGATCAATGTTTACCTATACCCATTAAATTATAAGATCAATGTTTACCTATACCCATCCGACTTTTCATACCCATTACTTGAAAAGATTCTCGTCAGTACATTCTTTTAAAAAACTATAAGCTTTTAAATTTATTTTATTATTTATTGAAACGTTTTTAAAAAATACGTGGGACTTCGGTAGCCTAGTGGGTAGGTGTGTGGCGTATTAACCGAATGAGTGTGGATTCGATCCCTGCACAGATCGTAAGTGTTTTTTTCTTTACATACCCCCCTTACGACCAACTATAATGTAAATATATAGTATATAAATATAAACAAAATAATTTCACAAGTTATGATTAAGCATAAAAAACTGTTACTGTTACTGTTTTAAACATTAAAAATGTTTTTAATATTTTTTTTCTAAAACCAATAATAAGAAAGTGTCTGAGTATTATATACCCAGTTTAACTCTTGAAAGGTTAATATGATGTATATATTTACTATAAAAATACTTACTATTTAAGTATATATGTACGTTAGTACGTATCATGAAATAAAAATAGAATTTATGCTGCTTTTTCCGAATTTTGGCATCTAATAGTAATGTTCGTGTATTTTACTCTTACACTGTTGTACCAAAAAAGGATTGTTTTTTATCGTTTTTTTTTTCGAGCTCGAATTTTATTGTTTTTCCAATATCATACAAATCATTTCCAAATATCATGATATATAAAAGCACAAACATTCATGCTTTAAAGCTTATACGAGGGATATAATATGAAATATTGAACTCCGAATCCGAGGGATACAATATGGACTATTGAACTCCGAATCTATTGAAACTAATTTTATCGTTCGTTACATTACACATACATGATTGCGTCAGATTAAAAAAATTTTATCGGCGGGCCTATAAAATACTAAGAATTAAAAATAAAAAATTTTCAAAGTAAACTCACAAATATTTTGTGTAAAACGTAAAACGAAAACAAAATTTCTTCTCTGCAAGCGTTTAGTGGAAACTTGAAATTAATTTTAGGAGTTGGAAAAAAATAATATGAATTAAAGGGTGGAAGGCATAAACCTGAGCTTAAATTCTCAAAAAAATCTCACTTTTTCATACAAAAACCACGAGTTCAAACGTAGTTTTTGTTTGAAAAAGTGAGATTTGAGTTTAAGCTCAGTTTTATGCATTCGACTCATAGTGTACTAGAAATAAAATTTTCGACTACAGGAACATTTATTTGTAAATTATGTTGATAAAAGGGGCATAAAATATTTTTTATGTTGTAAAATATATTTAAAACAAGTAAATGTAACAGTAAGTCGATGCAACCGACTTATTTATACCCTACACCTAAAAAATTCAAATTAAATTAAAAATCCATAAGTTAGTTTACTTAGGTATTTAATATAAGCTAAAAAAATAAATGCATTTACAACCTTTGTACAAAATTTCAGTTTTCTATCTTTATTAAATTCGAAAATATGCTTGTTAGGTCTTGGGAAGTGTGTGAAGGCACCCGGACCACCTCACCAATTCATTCCAAATTTTAGAGACATTATCAGAACAGGGTAGAATACTTTTATATCAAATTTCAAGTTTTATATTTATTAATTTCGAAGATATGCTTGTTCGGTCTTTGGAGTTGTGTGGGAAATACCCGAACAATCATTACAATTCATCTTAAATTTTAGGCAAATTCAGGAAACAACATCCTCGTACAAAATTTTAAGTTTCTATCTTTATTAATTTATTAATAATCGAAGATATGCGTATTCGGTTTTGGGAGTTGTTGGGAGGTACCCGAACCCATTTACCGATTTTGTCCAGATTCTAACTTAGCCTTCCTTTCGTAATTAGTAACCTACTATATAAATTTCATCAAGATAGCTTCACTAGTTTTTGAGTTATCGTGCGAACGGACGGACGGACGGACGGACATCGCTAAATCGACTCAGGAGATGATCCTGATTCAGAATATATACACATGTCCATATCTAACTCGCTTCCTTTTGGTGGTTACAAACACCATACCAAAGTTAATATACCCTATTGTGTAGAGTATATTTAATGTGTACAGTATAAAAAGACAAAAAATTTGAAGAAGGAACAAAACGGGACATTATTTTTGGGATGAACATATTATATTGTTAAAACTGGGACTGTCGCTCTCCCAAAATGGGTGACTGGCAACCTTAATCCCACATACACAAATCTTTCAATCTTATATAATTCTTTATTTTTCATATTAAAATTTAAACACATAAAGGTAAAATATTAAGAAAATAAGACAGGTTAAAGAATTGATATGGAGTTATGATAGGGTATAACACCTGCTATGTATCTTAGGAGATTAAATAACACTATTAAACTTCCATAGTTACTGACCTAATAAAATAAACATGTACTTATGTACACAATATAAGTAAATTATTATAGCAATTTATAAAAATAACAATCAATAGTCAAAGTTTTTTAAAATTTACATCAAATTAAGATATTGATAGAATTTTGTCATTAAAACTAAAATAAAATACTCAAAAATATCACAAATAAAAACTTTTTTTTTTTTTTTTAATAAAAGCAAAAAAAAAACGAAAAATTGGAAAAAAAAAAGGATTCGGAAAGAAAAAGGAAATTTCTACCATTAAAAAATCTAAAAACTTTTCTACAGTTAAATAAAAAAAAACAAACGAAACAATGTCCAGCGAAAATATTGTCAAAGATATGGAATTTAATTGTCCCGATTTAGATGAAGAACCATTTACGGTCCAAACAGATTGTTGTGAAATTGAAAAAGCTGAAAGCGAAACTTCTGATACAACAAATGTTGGTGTTCTACCAGATGATCATCCATTATTAGAACGTTTTCAAAAGGCTTTACGTGAACATTTATTACGTGTTGAATCACAACTTGAAGATGAAATTAATGATTTAGATGATAAAATTAAAACAAAAGAAAAACTTCGTGAAGATATTGGCTCCAAATTATATGATATGCAACAAGAAATCAAAAGACAAAATGAATTATTAGAAGAAAGTGCAGATCAATTAAAAGAAATTCATGATAAAAGAATGAAAGAAGAAGAAAGAATTGCACCATTAAAAGCTGAATATGAAGAAAGATTACAATATTCAAAAGAAATAAAACGTGAACATAATGAAAAAATTTTAGAATTGGGACGTTTACAAGCATTAGAAATGAATATAAAAAAATGGGCATCAGAAATTGAAGATGAAATAACAACAGCTAAAAAAGCTGTATCAAAAGATTCATATGATCAAAGATCTAAAGCTGAAGATAAACGTAAAATGGATTTACTTTTATTTAATTTAGATGCTGAAATACGTAAAAGAGAACAAGAATTAGATGAAATAAATGAACAAACAATTGAACAAAATCAAATAAATGAAGTATTACAAACAACATTTAGTGATGCATGTGCTGATTTAGATGCATTACAACATGAACATAAACGTTTAACAAATGCTTGGAATGAAGTTATTATATCAATACAACATCGTGATAAAATATTATTTCAAAATAAATTACAAATCGAGTAAGTTTTTATTTTGTTATTATATTTAATATAAAATTTAAATGTATATATTAAATTAATATATATTGTGGACTGTGGTTGTTGCTTGATAGAAGTAGTATCACTTTCCCCATGTATAACTTTCCGCTTCTGATCGACAAGTTACTGGTTAATTAAACCATTCAAGTTCTTTAATGAACGAAATGATTGGGTTTTGATGAAGAACACTGATCGTACACAATATCTACCAGGAGCCTTTTCTCAAGTGAGGCGCTTAAAACGCATTCCTATAAGAGAGTGTTTATAGTTTCTTCATTGCTTAGAAGTTTTTATACTAATTTTTTCGACATATGCACTTATAATAAAAGATGACATACATTGATAACGGTGTATATAATTAGAAGGTTCCTTTTCCTTCTATTCTATAATTAAAGTTTGTATCCTTTTGTGTGAGTTTCTAATTAAAATGATATTAACTCTTAACTTATATATTTTTTACCGACTTAACGTGTGTTTGTAATTTAATTTTTCTTTTCCCCCCTTGTTATCGACTAGGTAATAATGGAAGACTTTTAAACTATTTATTCAATAACCATTTACGAAAATGTTTATTCATGCAGTATTATCAATATTCAGGATTGTGCGGATGAATATCTCATCAATATAAAAATGAAGGTTTATTGTAACAGTTATAGTTATGTTACTCGGAACCTATATTGAATTCTCGCATTCTTACTGATGACATCTTAATCTTTATCAGAATGACATCTTACATCTGATAAAAAATTAGTTCATTTAACAAATTATCAGCATTTTATAACTTCAATATTACTTTGAACTGTGAACTAGAAAAGAAAAAATATCACCCATAGTGAAAAGCTTTTTGATCAATAATTAAAAAACTATGGTGTAAGCTTTTATTTTATAAAAAAAAAAAATTGCGAGGTTTTCAATTACGTTTCTGTTTGTTGATGAACAAGTTTAAATTTGCGATGGCTAATTTTTTTTTTTAAAAATATGGATTTGAGTTTTATTCGAAATTGGGTTATTTTTAAGGTAGATGGGTAGCAATCCAGCCCCTTCCCATTTAAACGCTTGATCCATTATGATTCTTTTCTCTGATTATTTGCAGAAACAGAACACCTCATAAGCCAGTCAGGACATTATTATTGTAACGTATTTAAATAGATATTTAGTTATAATTTTATATTTTATAGAGCCATATTTTATGAGATATATATGCCAGCTACTATTATTACGTATATTTAGGTTGTATATTATTTATTTTGGATATGATCTGATCGGTATTTTAATGTGAAATCTTTCGAATAAAAGGTCGGTTGATTATAACATTAATGATAGGACGGTGGAAAACTTCTTGTTTTTTCAGAAATTCTTTTTTTTTCTTAAATATTTTCTGTTTACATGATGTTTGATGTTCATCTTCTTTTAAATATTCAAAAATATATATGGGTATGTGCATATATTTTTAGACGTGAAAATGAACGAATAAAATTACTTAATGTTGAAATAGTAGGATCGAAAAAACTTCAAAGCAAAGAAATGGAAAATAATGAACGTTTAGAAGCATTTAAAAATCGTTTGCATGAAGATAAAAAAAATTTAGTTCGTCAAGGTAATTAAATTTTCTTTTTAAAATCGTTATTATATTTTAAATTTAAATCATTTTGTTTTTTGTTGGTGTGGATTTACTATATAATTTATAGTTGAAAAAGAAACTGGAAGCTTAAATGAATTAATGGTTAAACAAGATCAATTGAATGCTTTAATTGAACAAGCTGATATTGATATAAGAAAAGCAAAAGAAGAAGGAAATCAAATTGAAGTACAATATAAACGTATTCAAGATCAAATTGAAAAAGAATATCGAACAAAAATAAAAATTGAAGAAGATATATTAACATTAGCACAAGATCAATTAACAACAGATATGGCAACTGATTATAGAATGAAATTTTTACGTGATAGTCAATCAACAAGACGTCAATTAGAATTAACATTATCACAAACAGAAAAAAATTTATCAATTGGTTTATTAGATTTAGAAAAATATAAAGGAATTTTGGGTAAATTACAAGATGATAATGATGCTATATTAAAAATTTATAATGATTTAAATAAACAATGTGATGCTTATGAAGTTGAAATAAAAACTTTACAAAAATCAAGTAATTTAAAATTAAAACAAATTGAAAATTTAAATAAAACATTAGATCGATTATTAAAAGAAACTCAAGGAGAAGAAATCAGTCCAACAGAATTAAAAGTATAATATATTTTTAAATTGAATTTAATAATATAAATATACATATATATATATATATATATATATTACTTTTTTTTTTTTTAGATTAAAGAATTAGAATCTCAAATACGTGAAACATTAATTGAAATTGAAAAATCTCAACAATTTTGGTTAATGTTACAAGGTTTTACTGTTAATTTAACAACAAAACGATCAGCTCAATTAAATGAAATGCAAATGGTTAGAAGACGTAAGTTTTTTTCTTTTATATTCTATTTTCTGTTCTTTTTTTTTTTTTTTTGTTTAAAATTCATTTGATAAAGCGGCAAAATATTTAAAAACGTTGTATACTTTATTACTCTCATATCATTTTGTTAAATTTATTTTTAAACTATTGCATTATGATAACCTATGTATTTAAATCTCAGTTTTTCGTTTTTCTTTTCCAAGATTTTATGTTCAAATATGTATTGTCTTTTTTCATTAGAAATCATTTTTTTTTTTTTTTTAAATAGATCTAAAAATAATATTACAATTAAAAGTTACCAAAGTTATTTGCAACAATTTGCCCAATACAATTTAATTTAAATAAATTCTAATTTTTTTAGCATGAAAAATCCAAATAATTTATTACAGTTTATAAATTATTAATTTTTAAAAAATTTCTAGAGATCATGATAAATAATCAAAAATCATTGAAAGTTGATAACAAGTTATCAGAACTTGAAGTTCAACAAAAAGATATAATAAGAAATATTAAAGAATTTCGAACAAGAATTGAATTACTTGGAAAGAAATTTCAAGAGAAAAAGAAAAGTCATGATTCTAATGAAGAAACTTGTGAAACACTTCAAACAGATTTTATGGAACGCTTAAGAGTAAATATATTAAATTTTTATAATAAAGTCTATTTTTTAAAACATACATATTATATTATTTTACATAAAAATTTATTTTTGTTTCAAAAAAAAAGATGCAAGAGATGACCATTTTAAATATCGAAGAAGAAATTAAAGATTTATTTGCTGAAATTGAATTATTTAAAGAACAAATATTAGAAAAAAATCGTGAAGTTTTAGCATGGGAAGCAAAATATAAATTAATTGAAGAAACATTACATTGGAGAAAATCTGAAAAAACTCTTGAAAGTGAAATAAGTCAAATGAAAGCTGAAGTACATCGTATGGAACTTCGTTATAGTCAATTGAAACGTATTCAAGAAAAATTAGTTACTGATCTTGAATATTGTGTATTACATCGTGAAAAAATTTTTGATAGTGCAATGGTACGACAAAAAACCGAAGGTACACAAAGTAAAACTCGTACAAATGTTCAACATAAATTAATTGAAATAAAAAATAAAATAAAATTAACACAATGTGAAATAACAAGTGTTGAAAAAAAATTAAAAGAATTAAATGATGCATATGAATATTTAACATTAGAAATAAATAATCGTAATACAGATATTGAAGAAGAAAAAGAACAAAATAAATTAATTTTAAATGAATTGGAACAATCAATGTTATTAAAATATCAAAATTTAGATAGTATTATTAGAAAACAACAAAGAGCTAAAAAATATCGTGCTTTAATGACAATGAAAACAACACCAAAATTATCAAAACCTGAAACTACAATTAATATTGAAAATCAAAAACAACAAGATGTAAACGAATCATTAACACATATTGTGCATACTTTAATTAATGATTTTCCAAATAAAAAATTCTTATTAACACGAATTCAACAAACTCTTAAAGATGATTAAAATAAATTGAAGATAAATCAGTCGAAAAAAGAAAAAATCCTTTCGATTTTTAACATGTTTTAATTTGGCGTTTATAATTTTCTTATAAAAAAATTTACAATGCACGCACACTTTTTATAAAAACTATAAATTTTATATAACCAGACTACTTTTATTTATTGTATTTGTGACACTTTTACCAAATCAAAATAAAATTTTAATATTTAATTTCTTTTTAATTTATTTCAATTTTCTTTAGCATTTGGTATTCTTTTTTTTTCATATTTAATAAAAATTAAACTAATGCAGTATAATTTTTATTTATGACATAAAGGATCAGTATCGAAAAAAAAGCAAAATATATTTAAATTAAATTTAAGAACAAATAAATATTTTAGTGTTGCATTTGTTCATCTACAGTTTTTACCATCCAATCTGGTTCAGCTGCTGAAATTTTATCTATAATTCCGTTTACCTGATAACATAAAGATTGAATTTGTTTATCCCATAATGGTAAGACTTCTCGAGCTAAATAAAAAATTACTTAAAAAAAAAACATAAATTTTATCATTCTATACTTTCAAAATGAACAATCCCATCAATTTGATCTATATAACCGTTCATTCTACCTTCAGTTATCATTTGGCTAGCAATCTTTTCTGCTTTATCTGCAGGAATTTCTAGTAAAGCACCTAATTCTTCAAATGTTATATTATTATAAAGTTTACTAGCTGATAAAAGATTATGTTCAAAAACAGCGCGATCTAATATGGTTGAACCATCTAAAATTTAGATTAAAAATTAACTATTTTTAAAATTAAAATTTGTTAATTTTTATTTTGCCTAATGTTCTAGCTTTTTGATGAATGTGGAGTAGTGATTCAAATTCTTGTAATTCCGATCTTCGGATAATTCTGTCCAAATACATTTTTTCCAAAATTGAATAAGCTGGTAAATGCTGGCATCTTTCATCTTTAAATAAAGTTGCTAACATTCGAGATCTTTGTTGGCCAGCTGATGCTAAAACTGTACAAATTAATGCTTTTTTTAATGCTGTCATTCGTTCACCCTCATCAACAATTGTACGATACGAAAGTTCATTATAACGTTGGGCAGCTTCAATAAATTTTCTACAAGTGTAAGTTTACTTTCACAAAAGATATCAAAACAATTCGAAAAAATGTACCTTCGATAATCTAATACTCTGGCATAACAAACTTTATACATAACTTGTAATTCCTCACTTGTGGTTTCTGCTTGTAAAAGGGATGCTCTATTTATATAAGCTTCTGCTTGAACTGAATCGTCATCTTCCAAATAAAGTCGAGCAATTTTTAAGTAAGTTTCCAATTTATAATCAACAGTATATTGTCTATAAAAAAAAAAAAACAGTTAACTTATTTGAAATTAATAAAAAATTAAAACATCAGAATAGGTTTTAATTAAAATTACTTTTGTCCAGTTTCTAATGGTATTCCAACCAAAACATTTGCTGCTTCTTTCCAATTTTGATTACGTTCATATATTTGAGCTAAATGCTGTCGTATACCAGCAACTTGTTCTTCAAATGATATTACCCTAGGTTGTACTTTATCAAGTGTAAAGTGTGATACAACTTTTGAAACATCATCTTCTAGTTTACTTAAATGAGTACCAACATCCGTTAAAATTTGGCGAGAAATAACCAAGCTAACATGTTCATTAACAACTTAAATAATAAATTCAAAATTCTGTTTTGCCCTTTATTTTATCAATCAATTACTTACTTGCTTCTACAAAAAGTTTTAATGTATCTATTAATTCATTTCCTTTATTTTGTAAAATACCTTCTAAAAGCTGGCGATATCTAGAAAACAAATTATTTAAAATAAGTTAAATAAAAAAAGAGAACATTAAAACTTACTTATCAGCTTGTTCTTTATGTGTCCCAGAAAAATTTGTTAACGCTACTAGCTGTGAACGTAAATTGCTTGATGTTATTACCATTTTAAAATTTTTAATTTAATATTGGTAAAGAGTAATAATTTCTTATGCAAATCGTTTTATGTCTGATAATAATAATTCTAATTTTCTTTTAAAGAGAACAGAATGAGAATCACAACCAAATCAATTTGACAGATTAAAGCAAATCAATTTTTTTTTATTTTAGTTTACAGGGTTAAAAATAAAGTGTTGCCGTTTTTATAACAATACACATTTTCGGCAGAATTGGTTCGATACAAATTTTCAAGTCTATATATATAACTGTTTTTTTTAAATGACAGGTTGTTTAACAAAATTTTGTAAAAACTGAAAACAAAACCAAATAAATTGTTCGCGCAAACATAACTTTTAAACTATGTTAAATTTATTAAATATACGGTTAGCCAAAGCAAATTTTACAAATCCTTTAATTCTAAGAATAAAATTGTAAAATTAATTAAAATAGTTTAAATTGTTAGTATGTTTCAAATGCAAAAAAAAAAATTTTTTTAATTAATTAATTTTTTTAAATTTAAATATCCTAACCTCCTTTCACATTAAAGCATTTCGAATTTTTAATTTATGGGAATGAAGCGTATGAAGCGAAAGAAAAAATCTCCAAAAATGAATGCACAAGGGTAGATTTTTGAAGCAGATATTTAGCTATAATTCACTTTTTATAATACTATTAAAAGCAAATTTTTTATTTTGTGAGGTTTTGAAATTTTATTTTTATACAATTACTGTTTTCATTCAATTTTATAAATCCGCGGACAAAATATGTAAGTTGTTAGTAACGTTATAGGGTTTTAAAACATTTTTATTTTGAAACCTAATTTGTTTGAAAACTTGATTTTTTATACCTCTTTAATTGAATTTTATCCCTTTTTTCTTAAAAAATTTAATAAAATAATTTCAGTTTTAAACAGTTTTCCGAACAGTTTCAAAGATATTTTTTGACAGCTATCAATTTCTGTACTGACAAATCTAAATTTAAGTCTTTCGCCTTGTAAATATATTTTCATTTCATATTTACCGTTTTTTATAGGGCTCCTCCTGTCATTAAAATTTAATTTTGTTTAATTCAAATGATTTATGGTAGTTTAATTTAACTTTAAACAATTGTCAAAGAAGTGTCATTTTCCGTTTTATACCTGTATGTACTGGAAACTGACATTGATATTTAATAATTACCGTCTTAAGCATTGTAAAATTTCTTACTTTTTAACATTTTCTGTCTTGTGCAGAGTTATTTTGTATTGTATAAGTAAATGAAGTGCAGAATATATTTTTTCTTTCCTTAACAGTTTCGGTGTTGCACAGGTTTTACTACTGTACTGTGTTATCATACTGTATTAAAGTTGATATTTACATATGTTTTCATATTATATATATTATATATCAGCGCTATTCTATGAACATCAGATTTCCTGGGGGGAAATTTAAAAAATTTAAATTTTTCATCCGGATGAAAAAACCGTCGACAATTTTTCTTTTTCTTCGTGGCCACTATAACGCTGCTACCACAACCACGGCTATGGCTACCTAGTTCAAATTAGTGTTTTGCATTGTAATGGCCCGACAGTCGCCGCACATCTAGTTAATTTTTAAACATTTTGAATTTGTAGCAGAGAATTTTTAAAATGTGTCAGTCAGTGTAATAAAAGTAATTAGTTTAACAAATATGCCTACAGAAGTCGCATTATTACAACATTGTTATAACAGCTCTATAAACAAGGTGGGCGTGGTAGTGTTTTTGGGTTTTCCCTTAGGGATGATACAGTTTAAAAATTTAAAAAAAAACACAAAAATTATTCAGTGTGACCAAAATTTTTTTTTTTATTTGAAAGGTTACAGTATGCCATTATATATGGAAAATAACATCATTCAAATCCACCACAGCTTCTCCGTACGTACTGAATTCTGTCAGCCCAATTTTTCTTTACTTTTTCACATAAATATCGCTGTATTTCATCAATACAACGTTCAATGTTGATTTTTAATTTCTCAATTGTTGTTGGATTATCAGCATAAACTTATCTTAACTTAACATATCCCCAAAGAAAGAAATCACAAGATGTTAAATCACACGACTTGGGAGGGTAATTAACTGGACCATTTCTTGAGATAATTTCATCACCAAATTTTGTTTTCAATAAATCGATTATTAAGATGGTTGTGTGGCAGGTGGCACCGTCTTGTTGAAACCATATATCTTCCAGATTATTATCAACAACAGCAGGAAAAAAAAATCATTTAACATTGTTCTGTATCGGTTACCATTGACTGTTACTCTTCGACACATTTTCTTCAAAGAAATATGGACCAATCACTCTACCAGCATGAATTGCACACAGTAACTTTATCTGGATGTAATGGTGTCTGAACAGTTTCGTGTGGATTTTCATCACTTCAAATTTTGCAATGCTGTTTGTTTACATAACCATTCAACCAAAAATAAGCTTCATCACTGAATAAAATTTTTCGAGAAAAATGTTCATCAAATGCGCACTGATTTTCAAAAAACAATTTAACAATTTCTAAACGTTGTTGAAGCGTGTATCTTTCCATGATTAAATGGCATAGCCTACTATACTAACACAAATCACATGAGAAATGCCAAAAAATAATACGCGGTGTTGTCATTATAACCATTTTAAATTATATCATTCCCTTTGAAAAACCCATTATATGGCATTAAATAGCTTTTGACATATCGCCTCGGAATTTCGCGCTGATTGTGTTTCCATTTAAGGGTATCATCGATTATAAAAATTTATTGGCATTTGCAAAGCCACCTGTATACTGACAGGCAGATTCACGTTTTTTCAAATGACCGCCGTAGAGCTTATGACAAATGTAAACAAAAAGCTAGTTGTACTGTACTTTTGTATGAACTTCTTTTAAGGATGTTTTGTTTAATTAAGTAATTTAAAATATATTTAAGAAATTGTAAAAAAGTGACTATAAGTATGTAGTAAAGAAATAAAGAAATGTAGCATTAAAAAAAATATCTTATTTATATTTTTTTTAATGTTTGTTTTTAAAAACATGTTTGAAAATTAATTTATTTTAATTTTTAATAACCGAGAAAAAAATTTACAATGAATAAATTGATACAATACTAACCTTTGTTTACATTTTTCATAACTAGTGCGCGGCCATTAAACTCAATTGTTTCGGCTTTTGAATATATAGGTAGCTTTATCATTTGTCAATTTCCTTTGAGTGAACCAAGATTTATTAATTCATTGCCTCATTTATTCGGTCGGAGCAGCAGATCAGATGATCTCTTGATCTTATTTCTTCCGAGTCTTATACTAATCATAATTATGTTGCACTTAAAACACCTGCTTGCAAAAGATTTTGTTAAATTTATTAAAATAAAAAAAAATATAGAAATTAAATTTTTTGTTATTTTTTTTTCAGTAAATTAAAGTCTATTTTTTATCAAAACTTTTTTAGTGTTCTCATGACCTGTTTACATTTGGGGGGAAAACGTACCATTTTTCACTCCTTTTTCAACCTTCATGTTTACAAGAGGGTGAAAAAGGTGCTCTTTTTGGCAAAATCATGTTAGAACATTGGTACAATAGAAAGGAAACGATGATTTTGCATTTCTTTTTCATTTTGTTCCGACACGTATGAAATTTTATTTTTCGTACGTGTTTTTCTTTCACCATCCCGCTTTCCTCCCTTGCCTAAAAATTTTGGAGTAACGTAGAATTTTGTAAACGTAAATGTAATGACCCAAATGTAAACAAGGGTCACAGCCATAAAATACAGCAGTAAATTACAAAAATAATTTGGAGTTTTAAAATGTAGTAGTTAATAGCATAAATTTTTGTATTATGAATGTTTAACCCATTTTTTTCTTAAAAAAAAATTGATAAATTTTACTTTTAAGTCGTGCTTCAAAACTAAAAAGCTTACAAAAAATGTTAGTGGGCTATAAAGATAATTTAATAAGCTTTAAGTTCCCTTTTTAATAAGCTTTAAGTTCCCTTTTTCCCAAAATCGTCAGTAGTTCTAATTCTGTATAACTCCAAAATAACATTTTAAAAGTTATAAGTCTTTAAAACCTCATAACTCCTTACGGGTTCGAGATAGGCTCCCTTCTCCAAATTTTTTGGTCGTTGTGATGCTTCCCGTTACCCCGTCTGCTTTATGTAAAAGTTAACGTGGGATACCCTGTATATTAAATCCAGATATTTTATATACAAATAAAATTAAAAAATAGAAGTAATATGGACATAATATGGTCTAATTTTATTAAATTACCCCAAGACCGTATTTGGGATATTTTGTAACCGTATTTTGGGATATTTTTGGTATATCTAGATCAAATTGAGCTTATTTCTTTCTATATATTTTTTTTCCATTAAGTAGAATTTTTATATTTTTATTAAAATTAAAAAATATTAATCTTACACTTTTATAGGTTACTTATTCGTTGTTACTATGAAACATAATATATTATGTAATATGTATGTTTTTAATACGAGGTGATTAGGTTTTGTAATAGCAAAATCGTATCAAAATATATACATACATACGTATTTGCAATTGGCATTGAAAGCTTAAGGAATGACATAATAGGTAGTGTGTGAGAAAAAGAAATCGGTTTAGAATCGAGGTTTTTGTTTTTTTAAATATGTAATCAATAATCATATTTAGAAATTATATATGTGTATACTATAGTTATATACTATAGGTATACATTTAAGTTATGTATATTTTATTTTGCTATTACAGAGCACACACATCACAACACTTTAAAGTGAATGCGTTTAATGGCCCTTTCTACACGAGTAGTGTCCTCTTTCGTTTCGTGACTACTTTCCTCTTTTTTTTATTTCCACACTGTTCCTCTCGATAGTCGTTACTTTTATATGTGTGTGTAAATATTTCATTTTAAAACAAAATTTGTTGCGAGAGGTAGATAATAAATATAAAAAAAAAGCACGCATAAAACAAATAAATTTTTTTTTGTATTTAAGTAACATAAGATTTTTTTGCCTGTAATTTTTAAATAATGTATATTATATATGTATGTACCTAGAAATAGAATAAACTGTACTGTGCACATAATTTCTTTTTGTCAATAGAATATATTTTAATAATTTCATCAAGTGAAAGATCAAAAATCACTTTACTTTTTTAAAAATTTGCTGCGACCGTTTCAAAAACTTTTTTCTTTAATTTTCCAAACGAGAATGAAACGTATGTACACATAAAATTTTTTTGACCCTCATAAAAATTTTTATTTGAGTTTTTGTTTGTGTTAGTGGACTAAATTTTTAAACTCTAAAATTTTGGTTTAAAAAATTACTCCTAAAAATCCCCACCACAAATTTAGTTTATAGGCAAGAGGGTATGAAACGAAGGTAAAAGTAAAAAATGACGAAAGAGGACACTACTCGTGTGGAAAGGCCCAATCAAGGTAGAAAATTTTCATACAAAATCATGGTGAAGAATCTCATACAAGTTTACGGTAAAGAAATGGAGGTAAGACTCATAAATATTTTACCAAAAAAAAAAACAACATTTGTTTTAAAAAGAAGTCGTAAAAGTTTTATGAAGAAATATATAAAAAAGTACATACATAAATGAAAAATACAAAAATATACATTGACATACGATCAATTTGATTTTACGAAATTAAAAAAACTGATTAACTTTTTTCTTCCACGGGAATACTATATATGCATATGTATGTATAGAGTTATAGTATATGTATAATCAAATTTTCATCCATCTGGATCTGACTTAAAAAAAAATCATTTTGTTTTCTAAAAATGTCGTCTGTAGGTACCCCGTACGGCCGTACCATTGTAATCGTATTTTAGTATACAAAACTTTATTCATTTGATTAATATATTTTATAAACATAGATGCCTCTGTAACAACTTTCATTTAAAAAAAAAAAAGTTTTGAGAAAAAATTTCGGTGCAGGTTAAAATCTGAAATGTTATTCTTTTATTTTATTTTTTTTTTTATAAAATGTATTTGTGTATGTATGGATCTGTCATTTCTTTTTGTACTCTCTCTTTTCCTCTAATTTATCTAAAGTTATTATTTTCCAGTGTTTTCATTTTTTTAGTTGTTTAATTTTAATCACACACAGTTTTATTCAGTCTACCCAGTACCCAACCCAGTATATTTTCAAAGTTTTTTTTTTAAAGATATTTTACTTATTGTATAAATTTCGTATTTTTATTTTAATAATATTAATTTTGTAAGTTTAAAAATGTTATTAAAATAAAAAATAAAATTCATAATAAAAATGAAATTTAAATATGGATAAAATTCAAAGAAAAGTGTTTAAAATAATAATTTGAATTAAAAAAAACAATGTGTAGCATTGTAGTACCTGTTGCATGTTGTGTATAGTATACGCCTATTAAATAAAATAATTTGCTTAAATCATCAAATAGTATTTTTATAATACGTATGTGTACATATTATATTAATAGTACATATAATTAATTATTATATAGTGAAAAAAATAATAAAAAAAAATCAAAAAGCATAAGTGATGATGAGATGATGAGCTAATTCTGTTGCCCAAATGTTATAAATAAAATTCCAAAAATATAATTTGTTTATTTTTTTTTTTTTTTTTTTCAACATTTCATAAATTTCCTTTTACGACATAAAAAAAAAACTTATTTTGTTTTAATAAACTATTAAAAAAGAAGGTTAGAAAAATTATAATAATAACTATACATATTATGTATGTATGTATGAAATAAAATAATTCTAATGATCAAAATTGTGATTTGTAGAAATTTATAAAAAAAAAAAGTGATCTTTTTTTTAAAAATTTTTTGATAATTTTTTTTTTTATCAAGATTTTATTTAATTTTAAAATTCATTGTTTTATTTTCATATAAAGTTTATTTTTTATTTAATACAATACTTTTTATATTGTAATTTTTACGATCAATGCAAATAAAGCTGACAGCTGCATATTTTTTTTATTTTATGAAAACCCAAAAAAAAACCAAAAGATTCTAATACTTACAGTCAGTCTGTCTGTTATCATAAAAATAATGATTTAATCATTTTCTTTCCTTCCGCTCAAAAAAAAAAAAAAAAGAAAAAAGATTTCATAACCGAATTTTTGGTTTTTTTTTTTTTATTTTAATAAAATAAAAAAAAAAACAAAAACAGATAAAAATTAAAACCTGAATTTATCTTCTTTTTCCATATAAGTAATAAATATCCATATTACTTTATTTTTATTTATATAATATTTATTATGTATTATTATAAAAAAATAAAAAATTATGACATCATAAGTAAAGTATAAGAATTTATGGTTAGCTATATAGCACTCAATTCAATGACAAAAACAATTTATTTAGCATATACTTATCTACCTAATATAAAAAATAAAACTAAAATTCAACTTTATTAAATGTTTTTTTTTTTTTTTTTTGTGCTTATTTTTTTTGTAATAAAAAACGTTTTTGAAATGCGATCACTATATGGGAATTATGTTTTTGCATTAATAAACAAAATAAAAGAAAAAAAAAGTAAACATACATACATATATACATAATCCATACATATATAATATATTTATAGAAATAACAAACAAAATATATATAAATTAGGTAAAAAATAAGAATTTGTATAAAAAAAAAAAAAAATAATAATAAAGAAAATAACACGTTACTAACTACAACCAAACGTAGGTACATAAGTTAAAAACTAGCTGGTAAGCATAACCTACAATAATGTTTTCAATATTGTTGGCTCTGTGGTTGGTAAGGTAAAACTAAAACCCCTTCTGTTTTTAAAATTGATTTTACTTTTAAAACTTAATACATACATACATACATATGTACATAAATTAATACATCAAGGGAATAATGAGGATCGTTAAAATAAGGAGTAAAATAAACGTTCAAGTTAAAACAAATCCAAGTAGAAAATATTTATATACTTATAACCGATAGAAAAGATATCAATTCATTAAATGATCATTACATAATTAAATGATCATTTTTAGACTAGATTTATTAAAGAGGTATAAATGACACTGCAGCCTTTTAATATAAAATCTATTGTGCTCTCCCTGTTATTACGTGTTGTGAATCCTGTCGCTCTACTTATAATACTTCGGTCAACCCTACTGCCTCTCAGAAAGTAAAGATTTGTATAGGGTTATATTGTTGGTATAGTTCATTTTCGGCAAAGCAATATGCTTCTAGGTGCACATATATTGCTCAGAGTAAACCTCCATAGTTTTTTAGTATATGTCCTGGAGTTTCCTTTTGTTATTTTTAGACTAACAAATAAGAACTACTACTAAATCATCTTCATAACAAAAAATAAAATTAATCTTTAATAACAATAAACTATAAAAAACAAGGGTTGTTTCTTTTTTCTTAACTCACTTAATTTATGTCTGAATTGACAACAATTTTTAATTTTAGGGACATAATGAATAGTTTTTTGATTGTATGATTGTATTTACTTTTAAATTTAACGGATAAAAAGCATGTTTAATTTTTTTAAATGTGTATGTAGCTACTTCTAAAAAAAAAAAAAAAAAAAAAAAAAAAAAAACAAAAGGTATGTTAAAATCTTATATGAACAATAAGATTTGAATGTACAAACTATAAAATATCTTTCTAATTGAAATACCCTATACCTAAACCCAAATTATAAAATTCAAAAACCACAGAATTTCATTTATTTTTTTTTACCGACCGCATACATTAATGTAAGAGGTAGGTATTGTTTTCATACTAAAAATTTGTACCCGAGATTTTGGCAAATATGCACTACTCCGGTGTAGAGAAGGCTGTAAAATTTTTTTTAGCATGATGTTTGCCTGTGTGTGTGTGTGGGTATCCTGTGGGCACGTGTACAGCTTAAACGACTGAGCGGAATTTTTTGCAATTTCATATTTAAGGTTTTGACGTAAAACTCACGGATTGATAAGCTGTTGGAGTAAATCGGACAACCGCAAATTGTAGTTTACTAGTATACTTTTTAAGTTTTTTACGAATATTTCGTAACAGAAAAATTTTATGAGAAAGAAAAAATTGTTATACAAGTAAAGAGCAACAACTTTGCCATAGAACATTTTTTGATCCGACTAACTTTAACTTTTATTTAATTTTTTATATAAAAATAAGTAATATTATATACTTTAAATAAGTCCAAATTTCATACATAACACTCCATATGAATTTATATGAACAATTTTTTTTTGTTTTTTTTTTTATACTCTAAAAATTTTATATGTCCATATGTATCTACTTATAATATTCTTTTGTTGATGACATAAAATTAAAACGGTAAAATTTTTGTTAGCAGATTCAATATTAATCTTATGATTATTTTGTATTTGTTTACAGTTTTTATTATTTTTTACTTCTAATATTTTTGAATGAAAAAAAAATCATGTACATTATATAATAATGTAAATCGATGTATGAATGAATGCACATATATTTTTACGATTTAATTGCTTATTATTGTTATTGAATAAAACAAAATGTTGTTAAATTAATTATTAAAATAAATTTAAATTAATTTATTTTATATTTAATTAATTAATTTATTTTATATATATTTTAAATTATTTATTTAAATTAATTATTATTTAATTATTATTAAATTAGAAGTTATTTTGCTTTGATCGAAATTATTATGTAAAAAATTTATAAATTTTGGCATTGTACTTCTCCTGTAGTGGCGGTCGGTCCTGTGGTGGAGACAGCTGATTTTTTTTTTAAATTTAAACCAATTCAAAAAAATCAGTCTCCTCCCCAAAATATAACTTTAAGCTAAAAATAATCTTACAATATAAATACCTGATAATACTAAATTATTGTTACGCTTTCGCTATCAGTTGTTATTATGTTGTTATTATTCTTATAATGGAGCTGAAAAATTGAATTGAATTTTCTCTGCGCGGATATAATTCAAGGGTGCCTAATCTAATTGCTTATTAAAAGAAACTGGTAATTTTTTTTTTTTTATATTTGGTTTGGAATATTTGAAATTGGAATTTTATTAAGAACATTGTTGAAAGAAGATTTATTTATTTGCATACTTCCGATTAATATTAAATAAAATTATTAATTTATAATGTTGAAATTAAAGCTAAATTACAGTTAAAACATTTATTAATATTTAGTCTCTTAAAAAAATGTTGAGTCAAAAACAAAGACAAAAAAAAAAAAAAATTAAATAAATTAGTTTAATTAAGAAATCGAAAATTGTTAAAAATAGATCAACAACATAGTATATAAGTATGTACATATATGTATTAGTCATCAGTTTATCACCCATACTAGATAAAAATATTTTTTATTTTATTTTTCTTTTGTTTTTTTGTGGAAAAAAAATAATGAAAAGAAAACAAATTTTATTTAATTAATATTAATTGATATAAGGTAAAAGTGGGTATAGTGGCGATATAATTTTTTTAACAAGCCTTTGATAGTTTCTCAAACATAAAGTATTTATTTTTTTCATGTTTTTATTTTTTTTTAATAATAGATTTAACTATTTTAAATACATTTTTGTTTTATTTTTTTTTATATTTTGATTTATATTAGTTTTTAATTTAATTTTAAACATTACTATCCGATGCTGGTTTAGTGGATATAGGAAAAATATTTTTTGTTTGTTTAGTGGCTATATAAAATGAGGGTTTAGTGGAGAAATTATAATATTCATTAAGTAGTAATAATGCATATATGTATAAAACAATCGTTTAAGGCAGATGTAATAATTTCACTTAAAAAATATTTATTAGAAAAATAAAAAATAATATTTAAAATAATTTTATACCTAACATAAAAAATATTAATATGTAGTTAAGTATATTTCAGTTTAATAAAAAAAAATACAATTCAAATATGTACTTATAAAAAAAGAAAAAGAAAGATAGTTAGCAAAACATAGGCATTTATAAAATTAAATTAAAAATATTATTGTAAAAAAATTAGAATCTAAATACTACGGTATTTTTCTTAAATTCAATGCATGCATAATATAAATATAAAAGTGGTCTTCAACAAGTGCAAAATTTTGCACCGTAGCATATTTCAATTTTTTGACAGTTAAAGTGTACAATTTGTTGTTGTTTTCATGTATAAAAAAGTGCAAAATTTTGCAAGACTATGCAAGACCTAAACCCTATTGAATATTTGTGCAAGACCATTGCAAAGTTTGTTTATATATTTTTTGTAAGCGCTATATTAGATAAAAATTTAAAAAATGCATAAAAAAAGTGGAAAAAAAATTATTTCTGATTATTTATTAAGTCAAGCATATGAAGTTATACAAATATCTGAAATTTTTGGTAAGCATATTAAATTTTTATGTAAACAAAACAAGCACATCAACGATATTTGACAGTTCAATAAAAATTTATGCTAGGATTGTTCACGAGTTGGTGCAAATATGTCCTAGGATGCAAAAAAAAATTGCACTTTTGCACCAACTTGTGAATACCCTTAATATTATTCTTTATTATTCATAATTTTATTTTTTATTAGGAGTCTTCTGGTAACAAATATTTAACTTTATTATGTTATAGTATATCCATTCAATAATTTTAGCAGAATTAATTAATTTTTTATACATTTTTTTTTTTTTATTTTGGTCTAAATTGTTAAATTATTTATTTAATTATTTAATAAAAACTAAAACTCCAAATTTCATGTTTAGTGGTGATTGTATCCACTAAACCAACTTCAAGTAATTTATATGTTGGTATAGTCGAGATATTATTTCGAGGTATTACATTATAGAATACAATATATATACATATATAGTCGAGGTATTACATTACTGAATACAATATATAAAATCATCACAAACATTATTCAGAATAGACTCCAAGAAGAGGTACAGAACACGCTAAGAAACGAGCAAGCTGGTTTCAGGCCGGCTAGAAGCTGTCTCGATCAAGCCAACACACTAAGAATAATAGTGGAGCAATCACACGAATGGCGATCACCGCTGTGTCTGGTCTTCGTTGACTTTAAGAAGGCATTCGACTCTATACAAAGAGAAGCCATATGGAAAGCCCTTGTGAACAGGAATATACCAAGGAAAATCGTGAGTATAATTCGTGCTCTCTATGATAACGCCGAACTCTCGGTATCACATAGTGGAAATATCAGCGATCCATTCACAACGAATGCAGGAGTCAAACAAGGATGCCCTCTATCGCCCCTATTATTCACAATAGTCTTGGATGACATAATGAGAGAAATCAGTAACACCTGGGATGGCATCAATTGGTCTGATGATAGGAATCTCTCTGATCTCGACTACGCTGACGACATCTGCCTCTTGTCGCACAGCCAAGCTGAAACGCAGTCGAAACTGAACCTTCTACAACAGGCGGCACGGAAAAGAGGGCTCGAAATAAACATTAACAAAACTAAGGCAATGTTTGTTCACTGCCCAAGCAACACCCCTATCATACTAGAAGGCCAACACATAGATAGCGTAGACGAATTCTGTTACCTCGGTAGCATAATAACTCCTACAGGTGGTACTAGGGAAGATGTACAAAATAGAATCAACAAGGCAAGATCAGCATTCGGCAGACTTCGGCCTATATGGAACAGCAACCAAATATCTAGAAGAACAAAAATTAGCATATTCAACTCCTGTGTTAAAACCACTCTAACATATGGTAGTGAGTCATGGCTGCTAACGAACACCATCAAGAATAAGCTGCAAGTCTTCATAAATAAGCACCTAAGAATCATATGCAGAATTTTCTGGCCGAACAGAATCAGCAATAAAGATCTATGGAACTTAACAAATGAGGAACCCCTAGTAAAACAAATAACCAGGAGAAGGTGGAAATGGATCGGGCACACATTAAGGAAAAATGAAAATGATATAAACAGAGTTTCGCTATGTTGGAATCCACAAGGAGGTTCTAGAGCTAGAGGTAGACCCAGAATGACGTGGAAGCGTACTGTCCTAAGTGAAATAAGCAGATGCAATTTGTCCTGGAGCATGATTGAAGAAAAAGCGTTAAGCAGAGAAGACTGGAGACTTCAAGTGGAAGCCCTATGCTCCCTAGTGGAGTAACAGGAAAAAAAAAAAAAAAAAAAAAATAGTCGAGATAAATTACAAAAATTACAAAAATTAAATATTTTTAATTAAATTAATTAAAATAGTTATATCTTTTTAATAATAAATTATTCATTTATTATAAAATTATATAATTTCAAACGTATACTTACTTTGGTAAGTTCTTTTAATGATTTTTATAAGAAAACAATTGCTAAATGGGAAAATTTGAAATCTCGAACAAATAAAGACTATTTTTATAGTTATTAATAAAATGATGATATAAATTAGATTTTTTTTTATGTATCTGCGTGAATATTCAATATTTCATTTAAAAAAAATTAAAAGTATATAACATTTAATATTATTTTATTTTATTAAAAAAAAAAACAAAAACGCAGATTCTCCACTATATCAGCACCTCTCCACTATACCCACTTTTACCTTAAGTAATATATTATGTACTTGTATACAATTCATTATTAAAAATATTTATTATTAATGAAATACTTACTTCCACGACGCGACGTACTATAACCCAAGTTACCTCATTGAAAGCTTTTTTTGTTTTTTTTTTTTTTTTAAATATTCTTGTAAATATTTAAAGTATATTTTGTATTTTGAGTTTTTTTTTTTTTTTTTTATTTATGTACACAAAAGTTAAAGTATATATTGTATTATAAAGTTCTATTATCGGTCATTCTCAATATTTTACTTTTAAATTTTTGTAAAATTGACAGTAAGTGTTCTTATTACTGATAAGTATAATTTATTATTACTTTTGTTGTTCTGATTTATGAAATGTTTAAAGTTAAATTCTTATCAATACAATATTGAAACTTTTCTTTTATATGGTTAAACTTTTCTACCTAATACACATATGGTTATTTATAGATAATTAGTTTGATTTTAATATCTGTAATAAATAACTAAATAGTTATTACTTAATAATTGAGCAAATATAGATAGATAATTATTTACCCTATGTATAAATTAAATGAATTATTATAATCTTAAGTGAATTATTGTAAAGGTATTGATACTCTACAATTAGTGTTAAATATCTGTGAATCAAAAAAAAAAATAGGAGTATTACATTAAGAAATTTAGAAAATAAAATCTACAAAATGAATCATTCTATTTGAATTTATTAAATCTGAAATTTAATGAATGATTGAGTAATGATATTAATTTGTGCAATGTATAAGCTTACTACTGAGCCTCATATAAGTGATGATGAGCTTGAATAATATTTATATAAAAAAAAACCCATTTAATAAAAATAAAAACTTTTTTATTTTAAATTAGTAACATACATATATGTACATATAATAAAAGTTTTCTGAACTTAGCTATGATGTTGTCATTTGTTTTGTGACATCACATTTTTATTTAGAGATATTGCAATTACATTTTAGATATTAAGTATGTAATTTTTTTCATCTATTTTATATCATCTATTATATATGTACATATATAATTTTTTAGTAAAAAAGAAAATCTAAAAAATAATATTGACAAATTTAAAACAATAAGAAAAGAATGAAGTTATCATTCATTCAATATATAAATTAATTAATTATTTATTACCTTGAATTTACATAGAATGTTTATATGCTTATGGCAGTATGTTACAAGCCCAATAATTTTAATACAAAATATATGTATAATAAAATTACAATTAGGCAAGCTTTAAGTTCACCCAATAAGTAAATAGTTTTTGATTGTGCATATAGGTACTTATTAGATACTAATTAAAATAGTCAAATTTGCATTGACAAATTTAATGAACATGAAATTCAAATCGAATGCATTTATTTCCCTTTCTGTTATAATGCATCATAATATACTTACTAAAAAAAAGATTCCATTGCTAAACAGATATCAGTCTGTGAAGTTTCCAGAGAAAAAGGAAGAGTAAGCAGATTTAGAAACAGATGTGGAAGAACTGTTTAATTTTGATAATATTAGTTAAAGTAATGAGGTAAGCAGTAAACTATTCCGCATGTATATAGATTAGAATATAATTGAAAAAGTTATACAGGGTGTCCTCGTAATTTATGGCGTATTGACATATATATACTTTCTTTAGTAGACAAAATTTTTGTTTGGGAATGATGTCTAGATGGTGCTACGAATTAACACCGAATATTTTTGCCAAAATTTATCTTCAAGATTAGATTTTTGAGGATTAGTTAATTTGTTTTTTGTTTTGGGAATAAATTAATTTTATTTGGGGGTTAGTTCATAACTAGGTATTTATTGAGCTTTCCGCCATTTTTAATTTGGAAACTACAAGCTATTGAATCTAATAAATTTTTTGAATCACTTACACTGATTAGGTTTCTTTCTGAAAATCTGTGATGATAAATTCTTTTTGCTAATACAACATGTTTACCTGAGCTTCACCATAAATTAAATGCATATCTGCGTATTTTTCATTATCATACATACACCATAATCTATTACTTTTAAATTTATTTGAATTAAAATCTTTAATACTTCCGAAAATTATGAACTTTTAACTATTAGAATATAAAATCTTGTGACAAAAATTAAAAGAAAACAAATAATTACTTATCTTATTCATTTTTCTTATCTTTTACGTTTTATAAATTTAAAAGCTCGTAGGTTTTAAATTTAAAAGCTCGTAAAAGATAGATACTTCTTTAAGATAAATTAATAGATACTTGTTTTCTTGAGCTTTTAAATGCATTTTATAGAATTATCTTACATGATCCAGAAACTTAATACCAATTTATTAAAACCAAAATAAAAATATATGTATGAAAACTTAATTTTTAATTTCCCATATCTTAGAAGCTATAGAAAAACCTTAGGTTAGATTCTATAAAAAGAAAATTACTTTCTCAGAAAGATCTATGCAGTGGTACATTGCAGTTTAGTTAATTATCGGACACCTTGTACAATGTTCTATATAGGTAGGTAGGATATTCAAAAATATAATTTTTTTTCATTTTTTAATCAGAAAAATTTACTTTTTTTACTGTAAAAAAAAAAAAATTATTTACTTATTCACCGAATGATTAATTATTTCAAATGTATGTTTAAGGGTAATAAATATAAGTAGAAAAGTAAATAAATATAAGTAAATATAAGTTATAAAAATAAAAACAAAATTTGGTTTTTTTTTAATTCATGCTCTATTTTTATCCTGTATAAAATTTGTGTAGTTGCAACAAGTTTTTATACTTAACATTCTAAAAGTTTTATGTTTTCATGTGTTCGTTACTTACCTATATAAGTACATTGACAAAATACATACATATATGTAATCTATGAACTATAGGAAAATCAAATATAAAACAATACTTACTTAATATTAGTTTCTAAGTAAGTATATGTAATTGTTTAGAACTATTTTTTTGTTTTTTTTTTTTAAGTTTAAAAAACTCTTAAAAAAAAAAAAAAAAAACATAAAAAAAGTTTTAAATCATGTTGTATGTGTAGTACATAATAAGAATTTAATTAATTTCTTTTACTTTGATATGTACATTCGACATATGTATTTGTTTTGTCTAGATTGGTCTTTCAAGGACGAATTATCCTTGACAAGTAACAGAATAATTATTGTCGTTCATAAATAATAAATTTCTAAATGGTCGGTCATATTGTTTTAATTTATATATATATACAGATGTATGTATATACGTAGGTACTTACTACTTATACATTTAAATTTTTATTGATTTAAAATTATACTAATATATTTTGTCTGTTTAAATAATACGCACATAATTAAAAGAAATTGAATGTATAAAGTTCTAATTCGGCGGTATAAAGTTCTAATAAAAATTATAAACTTAATTTAATTAAAAAAAAAAGAAAAAATTAAATAAAAATAGTTTTATATATTTTTAATTTTAGAGCTCTAGTCGTTGAATTTATAAATATTTAAAAAGAATACTTAACCATGGCTGATCCCGGATTCCCAGGAAGACATACAACAACAACAACCGTAACTCAAACAGCAGTTGCACCAAGTATTCGTTTTGATAAAACATATATTCAAACAATTCCAGGAATTTTAAAATGTGTTTGTATGGTTAGTTAAAAACTATAATTTAAAAATTTTAATTAAAAAATTTTACTAAGTATAAGAATTTTTTTTTTTTTTTTTTTTTAGCTTTTAAATTTAATTGGTTTTATTTGTATTCAATGTGCTGGAGTTTATTCATATTTAACTAGAGGAAGTTTTTTTAATTCAGTATCAATGTGTGCTTTTTGGTTTACAGGAATTTTATTAGGATTTTATCTATTTCATATTTGTGAAAAATTTTATCAAATTCCATGGTTAAAAATAGAATTTATTTATTGTTTACTTTGGACAATATTATATTTATTTGCTGCAAGTTTTGCAGCTTCAATTGGAATTGAAGCTTATTCAGCGGCTGCGGTAATAAAGAAATGCATTACATTGAATTTTTATTATAAAATAATTTTGATATTTGTATTTATTTTCTTATTTTTTTTTTTTTTTAAATTTTAGTTCTTTGGATTTTCTGCAATGTGCATATATGGTTTTGATGCATTCATAAAATTTAAAGCAATAAAAAATGGTGAAATTGCTCAAGGTAGTCGAGTTGTATCAAAACAAACATCATCGAACATTCAAGCTTAAATTAATTAGAGAAAAAAAAAAAAAATTTAAAAACAAACATGTATATTTATAAGATAAAAAAGTGTAAAATTTTCTAATTACAATTTAAATTTTAATGATTTTTTTTTTTTTTTTTTTAAAGTATACAACAAAATGTCCAGTGTTTTAATTTTTAATTAACATTATTTTTATATATGTAGTATATACATACACTATTATTATATACATATAACATATTTTTAGTTATCTTTTCTTTTTTTTTTTTTTTTAGTTTTAAAAATTTAAAATAAAAACCTAAAAAAACGAAAAATAATGTAAGGTTTTCGTTTTTTTTTTTTTTTTTTTCACACTAAATATAAATTTAGTAAATTCACTTAAGTTAAAATAAAAATAATTCTATTTGTTATAATTATTGATTTTAATATTTAAAAATTAAAATGTTATTATTTAATATAATTTTTAAATCAATATTTTTTTTTTTTTTTTTACAAAAATAAAAAACCACAGAATTATAAAATTATACCTATAAAGAAATTTTTACATAATTAAATAGATGAAATTTTTAAAAGAATGAAAATTATAACTAAATTGGTGATTAATGAACATATTAAAATATAATATATATTTTTTTAATTATTAATAATTTAAATTTACTATATAGTATATATGTATTGAATATATAGTTAATTTATGTTTTTTAATCACAATATTTTTTAGTAATTCATAAAAAATTAAAATCACTTTTTTTATTTTTACTCTTAATAACTTTTGTTACTTTTTTTTATAGTAATTAAATAACAGATAATTGTTATTTATTAATTTATTAAATTTTTTTAGTTAAAAAAATATATATATATATATATTTTTATACATACTTTATCAATTTTGTTATTTAAATAAATATTTTCTTTTATTATTTTTATTGAAAATAGTTAAATATCAAAATTTTGTTATCAATATTAAAAATTATATCTAAAAACAGTCATAATTCATAAATAATATTATTTAAATAATTAAGAATTAAATTGACTTTTTTTTTTTATTATACAATTTAATTAAATCCATTTTTAAACCAAATATATTTACACTTAAAAATTTATTGGTATTCATTAACAAGAATCATTAATTATCAATTTAGTTTTAATTTGTTTTAAACTTTATATAACTAATTATTGTCAAAAAAAAGGGGATTTTACTATCATATTTTTCAATAGTTTTTTTTTTTTTTGATAAATAAAATATTTAAATACATATTGAGAATTTTTTTTATATAAAAATCTAATATTACAAATAAAATACATTCAAGTAGTTCTTGATTTAAATTGTTTTTGAGCTGATGAAGTAATATTTTGTTCGTAATATGATATGAATTTTATGGTATATAATTTACCTTTAAAAAAAGTAATATGAACTATCAATGTTGCTTCAAAAAATAGCTCATATCAAGACTTGGATGTATTATTTTATGGTCCAATTTTTAAAAAAATGTATTTAGTGTTTACACAAAAAAAAAAAAAAAAATTATTATGTAAATTGCATTTTTAATTACATAATTCAAATAAAAAAATATTGATATCAATTTTATAAATTATTATATACTTGTAAATTAATATTATGTAACTACGATAATTGTAAAAAAAAAAAAAACTAAATATGTAATTATTTCACAAGTGTTCATATTATAAAATACATTTGATTTATTTTAAAATATATATAAATAAAATTATAAATAAAATATATAATATCATTTTACGTAATATTAAAAAGAATGAAAATGCTTTTTTTTTTTAAATGAAATATATTTTAATATATAAAAGTTAAATTAATAAAGAATTATTACGAAACAAAAATTAACTGGATTAAATTTTATTATATCTACAAATTTAATATAAAAATATTTTGATAACAGAATTTCAGGTCCTATACAATTGTAAAGAAATTTTACATAAATTATACTCTAAAATTTAAAGTATAAAGAAAATAAGATTTAAAAAGAAAATTAAGGTTTTGTATCAGAATTCTCGACATTCTCGCACAGTTATTCAAAATTTTTAATTAATAAAATTAATAAAATTTAATTAATTTAATAAAAAATTAAATCGTACTTAAAAACACATTTTGCACTTTTCTAAAACTATAAGGTACTGTATTTTCAAATCAGCATTTTATTTACGGAGAAAAAATTAAAAAAATTAATTGTTTGATCAGTATATACTTTCTATATTTAATTCATAAATAATTTAATTTATTTAAACTGACAGTTTATACAATTATATTAGTTATAATTTTGACCACTACGATCGCTAAATATCATACAAAAAATACATATATGGAGATAGAACTGTTTAAAAACAATACATAATTTTTACCAAAATAAAACGTGATAAAAATGTCAAAAACAGCTGTGTTTTGATAATATAAAAAAAAAAATACGCAAATTCTAATTTGTAAATGATTTGTAAAAATGTTAATTAAATTTTTTTTGTTTTTTTTTTTTTTTTTGAAAATGTGAATTAATAAATATAATTAGCAAATTATTTGTTTAATATATAAATTAAAAATAATATATAAACAAAGAAATAAAAAAAAAATGTTCAATTAGTA
The DNA here is from genome assembly GCA_947095535.1 of Poecilobothrus nobilitatus. Taxonomy (NCBI): domain Eukaryota; kingdom Metazoa; phylum Arthropoda; class Insecta; order Diptera; family Dolichopodidae; genus Poecilobothrus; species Poecilobothrus nobilitatus. The sequence goes on along the minus strand of OX352774.1, from coordinate 258,240,946 downwards.
AGATAAAATTATTAAATTGTATTTTTACTTTGTTCAACGTTGACAAATTTATAATTTTTCGATATAGCTTATTAAGAAGTAATTTGCATATTCAACAAATAATCTGTTCATGTCCTGTTCGTTATATATCAAGTGCGGAAATAGCAACAGCATTAAGGCCATTTTACTTTGTAGTACATCCAGATTTATTTGGAAGACATCCTCAACAAAGGGTATTTAAGTCAATTGTTTTTTTCTTGTTTTTTTATTTATTTTTTTATTTTAGACTGTTAATGAAGAATCTCTTAAGCATCTTAGTGCACATTTAGAAGCAATTCAACAAAGACGTTTAGCACAAACAACACTAAAAACTTTAACATTTTATATAAGAGATAAAGAAATTGAAAACAGAGGTAAAAAATAAAAAAAGAATACGCACTTTTTATAACTTTTTTTTTTTCCTTATCAGTTTAATAATTTTTATTATGTATTTATTTTTAGATTCTTTTAAATTAGTTAAAATCGCTTTAGAAAAAGATAATGATGTTAAATTTGTCATTAAGAAATTATTGCAAAGTTGTGATTTATCAACTGAATTTGTAGATAGCATTAAAAACACAAATAATTCTAAATTACATAACAAGAATTTATATAGTAGTCCATATTCACAACAACAAAAACATCAAGATGTTTATTATTCTGATTTTCAAAATTATGAATACGAATTTAGAAGAAATGCCCAACAAGTGGAAAAAACTTTAAAGTATGTACATATTAATAATAAATATTTATGAGAGAAAAAAAAAAAAAAAAATTTCCCATACCGGGAATCGAACCCGGGCCTGCTGGGTGAAAGCCAGCTATCCTAGCCACTAGACCATATGGGATATGATTGTATTATGTATTACGTATTACATGTTATCTAACAAAATATATATTAGACTATTAGAATATATTAGAATAAATAAATATGTACAACATAATTTTATTTAATACATACTAAAATAATTATATTGCAAAGTTAGTTTCGCAATTTAAAAATTTTCTTAATTTTTAACTTTTGATTGTTAATAATATCTTTAATAAGTCTTGAAATTAAAAGAAAGTTTAAATATCTTTTATTATAATTTCAAAAACTAAATTTGCATGAATTGAAAACAACTTTTATTTACTCGAAACTTTTCCATTTAAATATTTATCTTTTGATTATTAATAAAGCAATTAATGAAATTATAATATTTAACTTACTATTATATTTATTTTCATGCAAAATAAAAGATCATGGTTAAAAGAAAATGCAGCTAAGGCTAGAGAACGTGATAAAGAATTAGAAGAATTAAAAGAAGAAGTAATTAAATTGCAAAAATCATTAGGCAAAAGATTAAAATTAAAAGAACTAAGATATGATTGTGGTTGGAATTATGAACATTATCGAGGTTGTTTAAAAACTTTAGAAAGACTAGCAAACATGCATGAAAAGGAAATGCGAATGTTAGAAAGTAAAAAAAAATTTAAATATACATATTTTATATACATATTCAATAAAAAAAACTAATTTAATTTATTTTTATTTAAGATCGTATTGTTGTTTTTGCTTCATTTACTGGAGTTAGTTTAGAAGGTCATGTAATGCTTTTTACTGGTGATGTTTTAAGCAATTGGTTAGATGTAAGATTGTTTTTTTATTTTATTTATTTTTGAAATGAATTAAAAATTTTTTTAATTAATTTTAAGTTCATTAAAAATATTCCAAAACATGATATATTCCTTGAAAAAATTCCAAAATATGAAAGTGCTTTATCACAAGTTTTATTAAATATAAAAATTAGACGAAGAAAATTTATGCCAAAGAGACAAGTTATTGAATATGCTGGTTATTTAAGTAAAATTACAACAACACTATTGGATTATTTAACAACAAAACAATTTCCAAAATCATGGCCCAATGATTTAAGTAATTTTGAAATTGTTATAGAATCGTATGTTTAAAAATAAAAAAAAACTATAAATTTTTTTTTTCCATTAATTATTTTAAATTTACAGTGAAGCAGGTCCATTAATGATTAGTCCAACTGGTCAAATAATTACACCATCTACATGCCCAGGATTTATGTTAATAGATTTTATAACAACTCATTTAGATGAAGCTAAACAAAAAGCTGAAACATATAAAGAGTAAGTCGATTTTATTTATATTGAATATAAAATTAATTTGTTGTTTTTTTTTTTTTTTTAAGAACAAAACATATTGAAATAGAATTGCATAAACAATGTATAGAAAAATTAAAATTAAAATCATTAACAAAAGATGATTCTGTTACACCAGATAAAATGATTAAATGTCTTGAACGTTTGGTTGTATGTGGATTAGATCATGTATTTACTCAAAATATTCATTTAAATATAACGAATTATTATTCAGTTTTATCTGATGGTATTGTAAATATACCATGGGATTTTACAGTTAATTGAAAATTAAAAATATAAATAAATGAATAAACAATTTCTTTGATTATATAAAATAAAATTACAAACTCCAAGAGTTTATAACATAGGACATACATTGGTCATTTAGTAAAACTTACATTTAAATAATTACATTATTTAATTATGTAATTTGTATTGAAATAGTTTTTTGTTGAATTTGCAATTAGTTTTGCTTTCTTATTCTTATCAGCTTGTGATCAAAATAAACATCAGAATTTAGTTTTGCTTAAGAAGCACCTACCACCTACAATTTAGTTAAGGTCATTAAATTTTCGATTAGTAATAAAAAAACACAAAAAGAATTGTCGAATTATAAACAAAAACAAATATGTATGTATTTATATTTTTTTTTATAGAAAATTAAATGTTAATAATAAATAAGCAATTTTAAAAAAGTGTTCAATTCGTCAATTAGTTTTTTCTTTTGTTTTTTTAATATGAAGTTTGTTTATATTAATAGAATTTAAATTTAAAGCCAAAAAACAAATTAAATGTGTGGTCTTTACAAATTCTCTCAAATAAAATTATTATAACATTTAATTTGAAATAAATTTTAGTTATTTTTCAAAAAAAGGCTCGTCATTGTTTCATTTGAAATGATTTTTATTTTTAGCATTTTTTATTAAATTACAGCAGGTCTACAAAATCAACCGAAACTATTAAGAATTTGAAACTGTCCATAACTACATAAACTACAGAACAAACATAAAAACTAAAACTATGGCTGACTACAAAATTGCATATATCTGCGATATTACTACAGTATTACTACTTTTACATTGCATATAGAGTTTTTGAAGTGTAAACATCTGCTTAAAATTATCAAAAATTATACTATTTCTTTTTTTTAAATATCCAAATAATTTACTGGTACAGATATTGCCTTCAAGTTACAGAATGCTCTTAACATCTTATCAAATTGTTATAAGGAATGGAAGACATCTGTGAATACTGACAAAACAAATGCAATTTTCTTTATGAAAAAGCGCAAAGATTTTTATTTACCTTAAGGCATTCAACACTTAACTCGAAAAATATTAGATGGGCAATTAAATATTTGGGTGTGACTCTTGATTCAAGATTAACATTTAAACGACACATTAGAGTAGATCTTTTATAAGTAGATCTTCACATTTATCCACAGATAATAAACTAATTCAGATCCACAGATGAAAACTATATTTCAACAAATATTAATTTATAGCTCGTCAATGCGGATGCTAAAATGCATATTGCAAAACTGCATATCATGCAAAATAAAATATTAAAATTAATGCTAAACTTACCACGCCACTATTCTAAAAAATTATGAAAAGTTCAATTACAAGTTAGAAAGAACATTATAATAATATTATTATTATAAATCTTTTTCAGGTTTCTTTGTTTTTCTTAAGAGTTAATTATGAGTTTTAAGTTAGTTATTAGTGATTTTTTTTTTGTTTTTTTCAATTGAGGATTTTTCTATTCAATTTTCCTCTGTATATAATATACAATATTTTTCGTTAATTGAAATAAATTAATATAAACCGAAATATATACATTGGTATAGTTGTAAAGGCATATAAGACTAAATCTCTGTAAATAGTAATCAATAGGTTTGTAAACAAATAATTCTATCTGGAAATAAACTAAACTAACTAAATATCCAAATACATAATCCAACAAAAATCTTAACAAAAATCAAAATACAAAAAGATTTGAAATGTATACTAAAGCAGCTACAAATTTTTGTATACATAAAATACAAACTCACTTCATACATATGCGTATGACAAACAATGTACAATTTTATAGATATCACATAAACTTTTTGAACGCTATACTTTGTAATGCTAATCTAGAATTTTGAAGTCAGGAATAATTTATATATGAAACTGTCATAACCATTTTTCTTAACCGAGTATTCTTTTGTAATAAAACTTGATATCATAAACCATAAAAAAAGAAACAATATAAGATACATTTGATTTTTAATTATAAAATATGTATATAAAAGCAAAAAATTTTATTTTGGGCATAAGACTTAAGACATCATTAATTAGTTAGTGATCTTTTACTAGATAATTTTGTTAAACTACCTCTTAATTTATTAGATTTCATAGTAGGTTTATAATAGAGTATTAGGGTATGCTAAATACATATAAAAGAGCTATGTTTAGAGAGATAAATTTTTTATATTCACAAATATTATAGATTCATTGGATTAATATTAATAGGTTAATCTAAAATTTTAGTCATAATCTAAACTACATTAATTTTGTAGTTAACGAAAACTAAAAATTTTTTTTATCTGAATATTTATGAATATATATATATATGACATTAGAAAAAGTGATTCTATTTAAATGGATATTTGTCAATTTATGTTTTACAATTTACATCCACTAAATTAGTTTTTTTTTTGTATTCTTTATAAAAAAAGCCAATAAACTAACAATCATTCTTCTTAAATAAACTAAACCGAAATATTTTTTTTAATAAACACCAACATCTTTATCATTTTGAAGAATCCGAAGGATACAATCACCATAGAACGTTTTTTTTTTACAATCTAAGAAAATTATGTCATTATGTTGAACTAAATCAATATAAGAAATCTTGACTTAAAAAAAAAAAAAACAAAAATAGATATTAAAACAAATTTTAAGTTTTTTTTTTTTCTGCATTCAATTTATTGTCTGGTAAATAAACTTTTCTTTTTGATTTTTTTTTTTTTTCTTTTGTTTTCGTTTGAAATATTGAACTTAAACATATAAATAAACATTATTGAAAGTATATTAGAACTATTTTTAAAAAGTTATAAAATAATAATAAGATTTACAATTTAAAACTGATTTTTATACTGTGCAAATATATTTTGGTAAAAAAAAAAAAAAAAAAAAAAAAAATAAAACTGAAGTTATTTTTTTTTTTTGTTTTGCATGCTTTCCTATTTAAGAAAATGCAGCGTTTTTATTTTTAGTAAATTTATTATATATATTTTTCATATAAATTATCTCTTATATATATTATATATATATTTTAAATTCATTTTTTTTGTTCAAAATAAATTATGGCAGTCTTTCATGTTTTACATATATATATATATATATATATATATTTTTTTTGTTTTATTTTATATAATATATTCGACTAATTAAAATCAAAAGTTTACATTTTTTTTTTTTTTTTATATAAAAAGGTCTTAATTTTTCATTATTCTTTCATTATTAAAATTATTTTTTCCAAACTTTTTTTTTTTTTTTGTTTTTTTTTTTTTTTGGAGCGCTGCAACAATTTTGTTTTTAAAATTTAAAAAAATAACGACAGTTTTAAAGCAAAATACATATTTTTTTTATGATGAAAATTAACTTTTAATGTTTTTTTTTTTTTTTTTTTAAAGGAATGGATTCTTAAGAATTTTGTTCTTTGTTTTATTTTATTTTTGTAGTAAATTGAATGAGATTATTTTTTTTTTATTTTTTTTTTTTTTGTTTTAATTATTTGATGTTTAATTTAATTTTTTTTTTTATATTGCAGCAATTTTTGTATGTTGTTTTTATTTAGCATTTTTGATACTAAAAAATTTTTTGAGAAAAAAAAAAAAAAGATATTTTTCCATTTTTATTTATTTTTATATAAATACTACATAAAAAATATTGTGAATACTTTTTGTTAGGCAATATTGGATATATCATAAAATGGAAAAAAAAAATAAATAAAAAAATTGTCAAAAATTCAATTAAAACTAATTGCATTTTGAAAATTATAAATACTCTTGTAAATCACTGGGTGTTACAAAAAAAAAAAAAAATAAATTGAGATTGGATTGAATGATTATATAAGTAACCATATTTTTTGAAAAAAAATTATTCCAGAACAACATTTCAAATTCAAAGAAACTGGAATTTTACTTGTTTTTAAAAATTATTAAAATCAAAATTGTAGTATTGCTGCAATTATTTTATTTCTCCTATACAATATTGGAAATACATATATTATTCTTTTTTTCATCTTTTTATTTCTTTTTCCAATCAATCAAAAAGATTTAACTTTATTACTCTTGTATAAGATGTTTTTTTCATTTTAAATTTACGTTTATTCTGATTTCAAGTTATAATTTCTTTAATATTAAAAATATTTTTCGGTCTTTATTATATATATATAGTTATCGTATAAATTGAAAAAAAAAAAAAAAATAAAAAAATCATTAAACTTATCTTTTTGATTACTTTAAGAAGAGCTTTGTTTAAATTATTTTTACTGTTTTTTATTGTTGAATTATAATTATTTAAAGTTAATTAAAAAAAAAAAAATTTTTTTTTTTTCAATTTTGATAACCATAATATATAGAAAGCACAAGCGCATTCTATTTAACTATTAAAATTCAATCTATCTTGAAAAAAAAAAAAAAGATAGATGGCAATTTATAATAAGAGTTAACTGTCTTTTCTTTTTTTTTATAATGAAATCTTGAATAAACTGTGTCTCATAATGATATAGATATTCATTAAAAAACAAAAAAAAAAATCAATCAATTTGAAACACATTTTTTTGTTTTTTCATCTACAATTTCGATTTTAAGTGATTTACATTTTTTTTTTAAGTAATGTTAAAAAAAAAAAAAAAAAAAAGTATTATGATATAGACTAGGAGCGTAGAGTTTAAAATTGAAAAAAAAAAAAAAAAATTGAAGAAATTGTATTTAATTTTTACCTAGTCCAAGTTTTTGTATATCTGTACGTTTTTAATTTGTTTTGTTTTTTTTTTTTAAATTTTTTTTTTTTTTTATTTTAAAATTATTAAATTAAAATAAAAAAAAGAGGAGAACGTTAATTTTTTTTTTTTTTGTTTTTAAATTCAATTTTTTAAACAGGTACATTATACATTTTATTTTATTTTTTTTTTCTAATTAATTTGCATTATTTTTTATTTCAATTTTTTTTTTTTTAATTCTATTACAATAAAAAAAGAAAATAAAATTAATTATTTTTAGAAATTTATATATTCTTAAAGAGAACCAAAATTTTTTTAATTAAAATAATTTATTTAAGAAAAGTTTAGAGACGATATATTTTTGAAATTATTTATACTTGTACTAAAAAAAAAAAAAACAGAGGTAATATTTATTTAAAAAATACCACAAAAAAAAAAAAAAAAAAAAAATTTTGAGATTTACAATTTAAAAAGAAATTTTTTGATCGATTCTCTAAACTTTTTTGTTTTTTTTTTTGTGTTTTTTAATATAAGAATTGAATTTATTTAAAAATTAATATGTGTAGATATTATTTATTATATTTTAATATATAGCTTGGTTGTTAACTTTTATTTCATTATTTTTCTTTTATTTTTTTTTTTTTCTAATAAGAAATATTAAATTATTTAACAAAATTAAGTATTGAAAAAAAAAAAAAAAAAATTAAAAAAATTAAAATAATTACAATTTCAACCAGCCTTACACATTTTTTCTTTTTTGATTTTTAATCATTTTTGAAAATTTTTATAATACCTTCTCGAAATACTTTTATTTGAATTTGATACATGCAAAATTTTATATTTTTTAATAATGGTAATTGAATAATGGGCGCAAATATACAATTTTCTTTTATACACCAAACATTTTTTTTAGTGTATTTATATTTTAATTATTGATTTTTTCTTTTTTTTTTTTCGCAATTAAATTTTTCAAGGCAAACCACAACTCAAATTAGAAAACATTTTTTACAAGAAGAAATGGTAAATATACAACAAAAAAAATCTTTCCGATTTAAAAAAAAAAATCGTTTCAATATTTGGGAGAAAAAAAAAAAATAAAAAATTCTGAATGTTATAATATAAGCCACTGTCACTCATTACTGCGATCAATTCATCTAAATCGAGATTAACTTTATGAAAATTTCAAATTTTGTTCTTTTTTTCTTTTATGAAAATATGAAACATTTTCAATTTTGATTTAATTTATTTTGCTTTTTTTTTTTTTTTTTTTTAATTAGTGAGCGGCCCCCGCTTTAATTTAAAACTTTTTAATATTTAAAAGAAGAATTAATCGATTTAGCAACAATTAAAAAAGATTTTTTAATAATGAATATTTTTTGTGTAATATTTTGTATGAATTATTCTAATTCGAAGTATGTACTTAATAAGTATTCCTATACTTTTTGAATAAGTTAGAACTCTTATCAAAATTATATATAGGTACTAAACAAAAAAAAAAAAAAAAAAAAATTATGAAATAAAAAAAAAAAAACTGTGGAAAAGAAAATGATTCAATGTGTATACAATTATATTTAAGTTTATTATTATTTCTTAAACATTTATTAGGATGTCTCGCAAAAAGAGACAATTATCGTAAATTTAATTACTATTTCTTGTAATTTGTTTTTTTTTTCTTTTGTTGTTTAATTTTATTTTTCATTTCTTTCTTTTTTTTTGCATTTTTTTATTTAATTTTTTTTTTTTTGACTTTAAATTGTTTTATTTATATCAAACTTCAATTTAATTAATATTCTCTTCTTCTTTTTTTTTTTGTAATATATTTTTACACATTTTTCTTCTATATTTTTATTTAAATTTTACTAAAGTTATGATTTTTTTTTTTTTTATTTTATTATGGAATATGTGTATCATATGTAGATTTTATTATGTATTTTAACAAAAAAAAAAAATACATAATACTTTTTATATACAATTTTTCAATTAAATTTCAGTAAAATTTATTTAGTATATAAGTTTTTTTTTATTAAATGTATGATTCCTTCATTTTTATAAAAAAAAAATTATACAAATGGATCCAAATCAAAAAAAAAAAAACAAAAAAAATTACAGATTAAATGAATATGAAATGAATATAATTTAATATTAAAATTCTTTGGTCACGAACAATTTTAAAAAAATCTATTAATGAAAAATATAATGATATTTATCAAATCAATTGATGTCATAAAAATATCCATGAATTATGATGAAATTACATTTTGTTTAAAATTCATAGTCAATACTGAGAATTAGCAATATTTAAATTATTTATTAACCGGACAATTGTTAAAAAATTCAAATATTGTTTTTTAATTTAATATTTATTATTAGATTAAATTTTGAATAAAATTGATATGAATTATAAAAATTAAATAAATTAAATTATATTAATTTTTTAAAAATATAAATTCATTTTATTTAAACAATTTTTTTTTTTTTTTTTCTATTGTGACCATAGATTTTTTATAATAAACGTTTTCAAAAGAAAGTTTTTAGAAAATTTTAAAAGGTTTTTATTGTCTTTTTTAAGCAACTTTTGAAAAAAAAAAAAAAAAAAACAAAGTAGATATTATTTTGCATTAAATCTTAAATTAATAATTTCAAATAAATTGTTTTTTGTAAATTTTTAATCACAATATTTTTTTTTTTAATTTAAATTTTAACAATTTAAATAATAATTTAAGATAAAAGTTTCAAAAACAAAAAAAAAAAGTCTTTAAAACTTTTTGCAAAACAAAAATAAATATGTAATAAAGTTTTAAATATACAAAATCCACAATTTTAAAATAATAAATTGAAAAAGTTCTTTATTTTATAGATTTTATCATAATAGACATTATAAAAACGATAATTTTGTAAATAATAAAAAAAAAAAAAAAATTCTTTTTATTTTGGATGGTATTTTTTACTTTATTTATTTTTTTTATATTTTGAATTTTCCTGTAACATTTCATTTTGTTTTTATAAGTAATTTGTAGTTATAGATTGTATAAAGTAAAATCAAACATGCATTTTTTTTTTTCAATATGTTGTTCAATAAATTTAATAATATATTTATTTATTTATTTATTTATTATGAAACTATAATTTTAATTAAAAATCATATCGAATCATAAAAAAAAAAACTATTTAGTTGCCTTTTAGATTTGAATTGCCTTTAAAGAAAAAAAAAAAAAAAAAGAAAAAAAAAAGAAAATGAAATAATTTGCCTTTAATAAAATTATATTATTGAAATACTACAGAAAAAACATTTGTTCGTGGTATAAATAATCTTTTTACAATTATTTTAAATAATTTATTTATCAATAAAATTTTTAAATTATATTTTTAACATAATTAATTTTTTATTTATTACAAGAGGAAAAATAAAATTCTTTTTTATTTATTTAAAGAAGCAATACTGAAAAAAAAAAAAAAAAAAATTCATCTTAAAAAAAATTTTAAGTAATGTAAGCAAGTGAAATGTTTTCTTTTTATATATATTTTTTTTATTAGAATTTATAATCAGTAAATTTAATCACATTCTCAAAATTTTTTTCCTTTTTTTTTTTTTTACTAATTTTAAAATACCGATAATTATTGCATACAAACATTTTAATTTATATATATTTTTTTTTAATAAATGCAGTAGTTTTCATTTATAATCGAGATTTTCGATTTAAATATCGTTCCAGCTACATAAAAATAATATAATCCTTAATTGTTATAGTTATATTGAAATTTTATTTTTTATACAAATTATTATTTCAAAGTATTGTATGTATGTACTTATAAATGAAATCTACTACGTTTACAAAACAATCAATATAAATTGAATATTGTTAAAAAAAAAAAAAAAAGTCTCAAAATTATTATAAAAAAAAAAAAAAAAAAGTATCTCCTTAGAACAGAATAGAATAATAGATAAGTAAACCTTTTCTAAAATATATAGGTATGTAATTATTTTTGTTAATTTTTTTATTATTTTTATTTGTATCAAAAACTGAAAATTTTAAATTGAACCTAAGTACAACACTTCTTTTTTTATCTATATTTTTTTTTTTTTTTTTGAGTACCACAATTGAATTTTATTTTTATTACACATGATTAAAAAATATTTAAATGTTTACAGTATTTATTAAAGATTTAATTTTTTGTTTTTTTCATATTATTATAATTAAATTTTGGATGTTTTTATTTTATTTTTAAAAAATAATGAAAAATGTAAAAATAAAATATGTTTGTTGAATTGAATTTTAACCTGATAAGTTTTTAATTTTTATCAATTTTGTAAATGTAAATTATTCATCGTTATTTAAGACAATTTCTTTTATTTTTTATTGTTTTGTGTATTTTACTGTATTTCTAAAAAAAAAAAAAGTGTCTTCACATTTACTAAAATAATTTTAATTTCCCTCCCCCTCTGTTTTTAATTATATTAACAATTTTTTTTTTTTTTTTTTAATATTTTCTTCAATTAATAATAATGACATAAAAGAAGAATTCTTAATCAGTTTTAATTCTGATCATTTAGTAGGCAAAAAAAAAAAAAAAAAAAAAAATCCAAGTTTTTTTTTTTTGTTAATAAATATTGAGAAAAGTAAAATTAGAAAATTAGATTTTTTTTATTTTTAAATATTGATTGGATAATATGTAAAAATTTCTTTTCTCATTTTTGATCTTTTTGGTTTGGTTTTATATTTTATTTTTTTTTTTTTTTTATTTATTATTAAAACTTGATTACATTTTTTACAATTTGTTTGATTGCCCCGCTTTGACAAACAAAAACAATAAAAAAAAAAAAAAACACAATACAAATGAAAATGTAAAAAAAAAAAAAAAAAAAATTTATTTAAAATTTGTTATTAATTTAATATATTTTATTTTCCCTTGATCTTTACTTTTGTTTATTTTGATAGCAAATTTATTTATATGTGATTGACTAATTAAATTTTTTTTTGTTTATTTGACGATTTTATTGAATTTTTGTTATAATGTATATATATATAATACATATATTGTGTTGTCATTAGAATTTGTTATGGAATTAATTTTTAATTTCTTTTAGATTTTAAAAGAAAAAATCAAATATTTTTGTTTGTTATTCAAGATAAAAAAAAAAACCAAAAAAAAAAAAAAAAAAAAAAGATTTTTTTTGAAGAAAAAAAAAAAAAAAAGTGTTTTAAAGATTCATTTTTCATTCATACATTTAAAAAAAAAAAAGTTTTTTTTTTCCACATAATATTCTTTTTGTGGCATAATACACATGGTTGTGTTTTTCTTTTGATTTCAACAAACATAATATTTTCATTTAAGGATATTTTTGTATACAATTATATCCATTATCTCATCACTATAATAAACAGATTCATTCATATTATTTACACCAAAAAAATTCATTCAAAAAATTCCATTCATTCTAAAATTCATACTTAAATTTCACAAAAAATTATTACAAATACAATAATTCTTGATTTGTTTTGTTGTTATCGTTGACTTTTTTTTTTATTATTTGTTTTTTTTTTTGTTATTTTTTGTTTTTTATTTTATATTTGAAATTTTAGTTTTTAAAAATTCTTCATTAATTTGATTTTTGTTCTTTTTTTTTTTTTATAATTGTATAAACAATTCTTCTTTCAATTTTGGTTTTTTTTTTATTTTTTTAATTCAATATCATTCAATTCATTCATTATTTTAAATTGGAATTTTTTTTTTTTTTTTTTTTATCTTGAAATATTTAAAATATTCGTGACAAACACACTTAATTGAATTTAATAAACATTATTTACTTGTAATTTTATTTTTTTATTTTTAATGATCAGTGATCACATATAATATGTTTGGATGTTTAAAGATGTATGGTATGGTATTTCAAGTTTTTTTTTATTTAAATTTACTATCAAAAAATATCTTTTTTTTATTTTAACACTTATTCACTAAAAATTGTTTTAAGTTTTTTTTTTTTTTTTAATTATGATTCTTTATTTAAATTTTTGATAGTTTTTAGTTTTTCTTGTTTTTTCTTAAATATTCACTGACTATTTATTATTTTGTTTTTTTGTATGAAATTTATTTATTTATTATTTTTCTCTTTTCATCTTTCACAAAAAAAAATTTTTTTTTTAATTTTCATTTTTCAATATTTTTTGTAAATTACACAATCGCAGTTTTCCTACATAACTATAAATTTGTTAGTTTAATTTTTATGTATTTATTTATTTTTAATTGTTTTCTATTAATATTTTTTTTTTTTTAAATTATTACAATTACTTTTATTTTTTTGAATGATTTTTTAATGTAAATTTATTTTCCTGTTAATTGTATTCAGATGTGGTTGTTGTTGTTGTTGATTTTTTATATTTTTTACGTTGTATTTGTTATAATAAAGGTTTAATCTTTTATTAAATTCAAAAATAGTTTCGTTTCACTTGCTTACATTACCCTCTTCGTTGGATGAACTATTATTAAGATCATTACTATTATTAGCAGTATTAGGAGCATTTCCATTATTACCAGGCGTTGTATTTTTACCACTGCTACTTGTTGTATTTTCAGATGATCCACCACTAATTGAATCTGATTGTATAGGAGCAGACATATTTGCAACATATAATGCTGGATCAATAACTTTTGGAATTGGTTTAATTTCAGTTCCCAATTCATGTTCAATTCTATGTAAATTGAAACGATCATCGTATGTAATTAGATTAATTGCAATACCTAAAATATAAAAAAAAAAAATTCATATTATAGAAATATGTAAATAAAAATTATATATTTATTTTAAAAAAATATATAATTTTTTTTTCTTATGGATATTTTAAATACCTAAATGACCAAAACGTCCTGAACGTCCAATACGATGTAAGTAAGTTTCTGCCATCCTTGGAAAATCAAAATTAATAACAACATTCACAGCCTGTACATCAATACCACGTGTAAATAAATCCGAGCAGACTAGATTTCTGCACAGACCTTGTCGAAAATCATGAAAAACTCGATTTCTGTGCGCTTGCGCCATCCTTGAATGAATATAATAGCAACAATAACCCAATTCAGTAATTTTTTTTGCTAATAATTCAACACGTTGCGTTGAATTACAAAATATTATTGATTGATTTATTTGTAATTTTGAAAATAATGTATTTAAGCAATGAACTTTCTGACGCTCTTGCACGAATGCATAATATTGTGTAACACCTTTTAATGTTAATTCTTCCATTAAATTTATTTCATAGGGTTCACGTAAATGTTTTTCTTTAAAATGCTTAACTGTTTTCGGGAATGTTGCCGAAAATAGTAATATTTGTGGGTCTTTTGCTAATTTCTTAATAACATGGTCCAGCATGAGTTCGAAATCTTGCGATAACAATTTATCAGCTTCATCTAATACAAGAATTTTGCATTGCGACATATCAGCAACTTTTTTATCCATTAAATCTAATATACGGCCAGGTGTTGCTATTATTAATTGAACTAAAATTAAAATAATCAATTTTTTGAATTATTAATATAAAAAAAAATGTTAAAATTACCTTTTTGATAAATTCTCATTATGTCATCTTTTAAATTTGTTCCACCAGTTGTAACCATAACCCTAATATCTAAATGTTTTGCCAGTTCAATACAAATTTGTGAAGTTTGTAGTGCTAATTCACGTGTGGGTACAATTATCAAAGCTTGAATAATATGTTTTGATGGATCAATTTGTTCTAATACAGGAATACAATAAGCACCAGTTTTTCCGGTTCCATTTTTAGCTCGAGCTAAAATATCTTTACCACTTAGTGCTATTGGTATAGCAGCTTCCTGAATTGGCGAAGGTTTTTCCCAACCTTTTTCAAAAATACTCATTAATAATTCACGTTTTAAACAAAATTCTTCAAATTCATTCCCTCTTGTATCCGTGACATCCTATATAATATGTAAAAGTAAACTTTGTAAAATTTAAAATATTATAAGCATAAAGGTGTTAAATTTTAATAATATTAAAAAATTTCTAGTAAAGAAACTGAATTTTACAAAGCAAGGGCAAATATTTAATATACTGTAATGCAATGATAGTATTTTCAAAGAATGAAGGAACAATTTTAAAACAAATTTGATGAAACTCGATCTACCAACCATTAAATTGCGAATAAAATTTAAGAAAAATTAAAAACTTATATGTTATATGAACTAAAAATTTTCAAACTAAAGTTATCAATTAGTAACTTAAATGTTAGCTTAAACAGAAATAATTCATTTAAGTTGTAACACGATTTATATCTAATAAAGCATAAGGAATATTTTTGATTGATATTTAAATAATGATTTCCTATCCATGCAAACAAAATCTATAGCTTTTCTGAAAAGAAATTTTGAAGAATTTGGAAGCAATAATATTATAAGTTTTAACGCTTCAAGTTGTATATTATTAATAAAAAGAAGTCCCTTTCTCCCAAATATATCTTTTAGAAATGTAAATATTAAAAATTCTGAATCTTAAAAAAACTTGGGTATGGATACAAATGGTTCGTCCGATGACTATATCTTTAAGAACGATCGTTAAATATGTTGTGGAATGTTAAACTTCTTAAGGCAAGACGATAAGTCATAAATATAAGACACATGCTCGGTGCGTTCAGGAGAACAAAAAAAAACTATTAAATAATAATAAGTTGCAAAAGGCTTAATATATGTAAGTCATCGTCGAACTGTAGAAGGTAGTTGAAGTACATTTAAGTATCATGTCCAAACTAAGTACTCTAATGTAACAGGATGTTAGGTAGATCACTAGCATTATTACATAGTAGAACTACAATGAAAACTTTTTAGCTCGTACCTACAAATTGTGGAAAGAATTTCCGTAAAATTCGAATAATACACAGAAATTCAAGCAAGGAGGTAAAAACATTTGCTAAAATTTTCATTTAATTCCGATCCCACAATTTAAAATTAAAGTTTGCTTTTCCATTCCCTTATTATTGGCACATTATAATACTTTATAGTTAGGGTTCTTAATCCAATATTGTGACTACGGAAGGAAGTGGTATTAAAGAATACCCACATTACCAACGATTGGTTAATGTCTTTTGAGTGATTATTTATGATAAACAAAAAAAAAAAAAAAACTCTGAAATGAGTTAATTACAAAAATTCTCTTAGTATTGTAAAATTGCAGGAGTTCGTTGTTCATCGTTGCCAAATAGTTGTAGTAATGTGATTGCATTAGTTACATAAAATAGCTAGATATATTTTGTAGCTACGATCAACTGATCATACACGACCAGCAACAATGAATATTTTAGATTTCAACTAAAAGTACAACTAATTTGAAATGAATAACTCATTACAGGATATTAAGATAAAATAAATTTTTTTTTTTTTCTTTAAAAGATTAACTGTAAAATCACGCACAAAAAAAAGAAACAGAAATCCTTTTTTTGGCAACAAATTAAATACCAGGCTTTACAATATACGAAGTTTAAATTCAATACAAAAAATTTGCTTTTTTGTTTCTTCACCGAGCACAAAAAATTTGAATTTTGAGAATTAAAGATGTTCTAGCTAAATTTAGAATTTAATG
This sequence comes from Poecilobothrus nobilitatus, assembly GCA_947095535.1. Lineage (NCBI taxonomy): Eukaryota > Metazoa > Arthropoda > Insecta > Diptera > Dolichopodidae > Poecilobothrus > Poecilobothrus nobilitatus. The sequence continues at coordinate 258,224,199 of OX352774.1, read as the reverse complement.
AATATTTAAAAAAAAAATCCGTAAAAGCAAAATTTTGTAAATCCATAGAACTTTATCCATAAATATTAAAAAAGTAAAATCCAATTGCCATATTACTTTATAGACTTGAAACTAAAATAAAACCAATACTACTTACACTAGTCTTAGGTCTAGTATCTTTTGGTGGAATTTTAAGTTTTGCCTTCCAGCCGATATCATCATTGGTAACAGCTGTCTGGCTAACAGTCTTATCGTTGGTCCCCAAACTAAAATAGGTAAAAATAAATTGACCTAAGCTTACAATGTTTTTTTTATTAAAATAAAATTCAGTTACCTTTTCGGGGTGCCATGATTATTTAAATGATTCATATTTTCCGTCATCATAGACATTATTCGTAAAATGTAAAATTTCTAATAATTTTTAATTAAATTATTTTCAATATGTATTGCTGTTATTTTATTTTAAATAAATAATTTATGATTTTATTTTTTTCTTTAATAAAAATTAAAATTCGACGCGCTTTTGTTTTATATTATTTAATTAAAATAAGACATTTATTGTATTTTAAAAATTGAAATTTTTTTTTTTTTTAATATTTTTGTGTATTTGATTTTGATTTTTGTTTTTAATTTTTAATTTAAAAATCTTATTTTAAATTTTTGTTTTTAGTCAGAGATTTTTGAAAATTAATTTTTATTCAAAATTATGTTGTTTTTTTTTTTATATTTTGTATTTAAGAAAATTACACTTTCTTATTTATTAAATTATAAATTTTTTATGTTTTAAATGTTTATGAATTTCCGTCGAAATTTCACGATTTATCGTTTTTTAATATAAAAAATGACAAATATATGAAATTTCTAACACTATATGAATTTATTTTTATTAATTAAAATTTTAATGCTAGGATTTTGAAATGGGTCTTTCTGTTTTTTTTTTTCTTAATATTTTTTTTAAATGCTTAAAATTAGTATTTATAATTTATATAATCAGTAATCACAAATTAAATGTTTTTTTTTTTTTAGTTTTGTTTAAATTTTTTTTTTTGTAATTTGCACTTAATTAGAAACAAAAACAAAAATTATTTAAAAAAAAACAGAAATATAAAAAATTTGAACTTTTTTTTTTGTTTTTGAGTAATTGTTTTTTTTTCAAGTTTTTAAATTTCAGTTCATTAAAAATTTATTTTTTCCCATTAAAGGAAAAAAATTCTTTTACAAGAATTTTTGATGTTATTATTTTATTATTTGATTTTATTTTGTAATTATTTTGAAGTTTTTACACATTACATGAATATTTTTTTTTTTTTGTTTTTTTTTATAAAGTGTAAAGTTTTAAAACTTTAATTTTTTTTAACCACAAAATCGATTACATAAATCTGCAAATAAAAAAAAATGTAACAATATCGTTATATTTAATAATCAAGAATTTTGCCGATACATATATTAAATTTTTATTTAAATAAACATTAATTTAGTGAAGTTGTAAAGGAAAGATTTTCTAATTTACCACTGACAATAGTCTACATCTTTCAAAAGTCGATGGAAGTCCACTTTCATGATGTAATGTACAAATCAGGATACAAACTTTACAAACAATAATCTCTTAAGAAACAATTTTAAACCCATATTAACCATGTTAAAAGTGCTATTTGTTTAATTTGAATTTCTTATTTACCATTTTCAATTATTTAACTTTTATCTTTTATTTTTGCCAAATTTATAATATCTGACATACAAAAATATAGTTTTTAAATCAAAAGGAAATTTCGTTTTGATACTTGCCGATCAAGTTCTTTGTTTCATAAACCCAAAGCAAATGTCTGATACAATGAAACTGAAATACCTTAGATTAATTGAAAGCTCAGTGTTACAGATTTGTAGACCGAGAAAAAAATCCCTCGTTATGATACACGTTTTAGTAACTACAATGTATAAAAATGTATATAATATAGAGTTATATATATATAAAAAAGGATTTATTTCAAATCCCGTTATTTTCACTTACAGTTTTATTTTAAATTAAAAATATGAAAATTCTTTTATAAATAGAAATCATACGAAATTTAATTAGGAAAATATTAAATTTAAATTACCACATGTTCAAAAAAAGAAATGTAACCAACAAGATCTAATTATAGATCATAAAATATATATGTATGTATAGCTAAATAATATAACTATGAAAATATATTGTCCTTTCAATTGCAATGTTAATTCTTTCATATATATTATATATATATATATAATTTTGTTATATATTATATTTTTATAATAAAAATTAAAAAAAGAAAATAAATGAATATCTTACTTTTTTTTTTGAAATTGGTTCAATATTGGATTTAATAAAAGCCGCCAAAATATTTATATTATTACAGTAAATTAAATAATAACCGATCAATCCCGAATACTTTCAAAATTTTACTTTTATTTTTAATTAATCTTTTTTTTCATTTTTAATGTACTCCATGTAACAATTAAATTGGTACTAAAATGATTTAAAGCTCTAAGTTTAAAGTTAATATGAATTATAGTAATGCGGAATTATCATACCAATATTATATAAATTTTTTTTTTTTGTTAGACGAAGCTCTAGAAGAAAAAATAAATCGGCTTGAATCGGAATGCAACTGTTCAATTCTCTTTTTTTTTTTTTTTTTTTTAAAGCGATTTGAAATTTCAATACGAATTAAATGAAACCGGTAGAATTACTTTAATATGTACATATGTTCTTATTAAATTAACTTTTCTATAAAATATATTTCGATTGCCATAAAATACAAATCTTTAATGATTTAAATATATAATAAAGTATTTTTTTATTTATACTATAGATATATTACATATATATTATTAATATATAAATGGAAAATTTCTGTAAATCTTAATTATCCAAATAATAGAACGTGGGCTATCACCAACTACGAAAAATTAGTTATTAATTTTAATTCTTTATTAATTTCAGCTTATTTAGTTTCTAAAATTGATTGATGCTATTTTACAACTAAAAAAAAAAATGTTTTTTTATACCTATTATGATTTTGAATTAAAAAGAAAGTATTTAAGATTCTCGTAAAAACATATTCAATAACTCTTAAATGAGTTAAATGTATACAAGTACACATATATATATGCCTACATATGTATATACATTTATGTTATGTACATCATATAATGCATAGATGTTTCATATATTTCGGAATGTTTAAACTACATATTTAAATAAAAAAATTGAAATGCAAAAAATTAGTTTAATATTTAGAAACAATATTAACTTTTGTGTTTTTTTTAATTACAATTAGATTTTTTTTATAAACAACCCTTTATAAAGGCCACTACACTTTAGTTTACTGTTCTTCCACGTACAAATAATTTTTCTCACACAACTAAATTAACCAAAGACCCCCATCTTGAAAATGACTTTTTTTTTTCTTTTCATTGTAATACAAAATTTTTTTTTTATCAAATAAAATATCTCATTTTTGTACAAATATACGAAATTTTTTATATTTTCATAATACACATTTTAATTTAAATAATTTAAAATACAAATTTTCTATTTTATATAAAAATAAATTACCTTTTCTATTTTATTTTAAAATTTTTTTATTTTTTCTTTTTGGAATCCACTTTTTAAATACGCTTTTCTTTTTTCTATAATGAACGTTGCCGTCCGCGTTTCACTCCACTTGATATTAATTTTGATAGAATCTTTTATGTTTTAGGTGTTGTCGTTTTAAAACAAAAAAAAGAAAATAAAGGTAAAACTAAAATTGTCAGAAAATTTATTAAAAAAAATATTTTTCGAAAATTATATTTATAAATTCAACATACATACATTTAGTATTAAGTTTGATTCATAGTTTATTGAAGATAAATATAAAAAAAATAATGATCATACGTATATTATTTAATAAATAATCATATTCATATACATTATTATTACGTTAGTACAGACCATATTATGTGGTCAGTGGTCTCGTCTTCCTTGACCATATACTCAGTGTTGTAAGTTGTAACTTTGACACTTGTTCAGTATATTGGTTTTTATTTTTGTCATTGAAGTTTCTGAATTTTATTAGCTTTTCATTTTGGGGTTATAAATTTTAAATTTTATTAAGTTTTTTTTTTTTTTTACTTATATTTTTATTGCATAACAAAGCGTATTATGATATTTATTTCGTAGTTAAAACTCTGGTTAAATATGTGACAATACTAATAAATAATAAATGCTAATATTTAATGTGTAATTTTCTACAATTACATAACTATTAATTTTATGTCTACTTTAATTTCTTTTAATATTGGTTTCTTTTTGCTTTAATAATCTTTAAATAAGTAAAAATATAAATTCGAAAAAATAAGTTTTACGAATGCATTGCATTCCATTTGAAACATATGAAAACTTCGCTCAAACGTTTTGACTCAGATTCATTTAGACGTTACAAATATGACTCCCTAAGGCATTTCTCTTTTCATTGCAATATTCTTATATATTAAGCAAAAAGGTGTAGTTTTAGTATTGTAAAAATGTTGCGATAGCAAAGTCTTATATTCAAGACTTAGAAATATGCGTTAAATAAGACCGTCTAACCAAATATCGTGTGTGGGTGTTTTTCTTTTTTTAATTCAGAGCAGAGACAGAACTATCAAAAAAAATGTTTTTTTTTTTTACTCTGAATGGTAAGGATTTATCTTTTGGATTCCTTTTTTCATTCAGAGTGCATTTATAATATGATTTAAATGTTCGATTTTTATTTACAGATATCGTAGAGCATTTGAATTTATGTTAAAAATTTTATTTTTTTATATGATTTGACACTTTTGATAGGTTAAAGCTCCATCGTGTTTCAAAATTATTTCGGAGCGTTTAGAGATAAAAGATTTTTAATCTGTTCAGAACATAATTTATGTAATCGATATCTGTTCAGAACACAAATCTGAACTAAAAAAGAAAAACACCCTCTGATATTAAAATACGTTTGTGTAATAGATGACATTTCATTGCCGCATTTGCCCAACGGATGATGGTTGCTGTGTGAACTGTATTCTTCATTATCATTCAATAATGTGTTGTGTTTGTGTGTAATACGAAATATGTATATTTACATTTAATGACCACTTCTCTACCTATCGGTTTAAATAGTGATGAGATGGGAGCTTATGGCTCAAATCAGAAATATGTATAAACAGTTTGAGTAATTTGAGCATGTATTTATAAACCCTCATTCATTATAGAAAAAATTATTCTGTTTTCGTTTTGACCTTTTTTATGGGATAGTGTGTTTTTTTACAATCGTCAAGGGACTAGACTTTCCGTTTATCTAAAAAAACATATTTCGTTTTCTATAGCTGAAATGCTGAATATGCTTTTGAAAAGTATTTTTTTCACACTAGTCGAAGACGATACTTCAAAAAAGAAAATAATTTTGACAACAAGCTGTTTTGTGCACTGTGCAGTAAAAAAACCAACAATTTTATATTTTTTTGTAAAGTTTTTTTGCATGTTTTTTGTTTCGTTTTGTAAACATTTATTTTTCTCAAAGAAAACATTAAAACAGTAAAATAAATTATTGAATTTGGTGTTTATTATCAAAATAATTTGCTGGACAATTGATACTTAATTAACTATTATTGATAATTTAAATATAAAATTGTTTTTTTTTATAGTAAATGGACTCAATTTAAGACAACTGTTCGATAAATATATATGTACATAAATTAAGATTTGTTAATCAAGAAACAAATTTATTCTCAAATTTAGTTATATTTTATTATAAATAAATACTTTGTATTTTAAGTATATAACTTAAAAATTTTAATAATGTATGAATAATTAAAGATAAACGCATATTTTGTTTTCTAAATATAAATATATCTTTACTAAATTTTAAATTGAACAGTATCCAATTTTTTAAAAACACATGTATTGTAGATTAGTTTTACCCGGTTTTACACTTTTATAGTGATTTTGTTAAATATAAATAACCTCATGTATAGATAGTACATACATATATCACAAAAACAGAAATAAGTACATTAATAGATTTAAACTTAAATCCCGTGTTTTAATTAAATTTAGTAAATCTTAATAAATAATGTGAAATTGTGCTATAAAAATGGATGACCAAATAAATCGGACTATTTTAGATAATTTTGATGTACCATCTGTTGAAAATGTACAGGTATATTTGTGAAATAAAAAAAATGTGCAAAGTATGTAATTATATAATTTTATTTTAATTATTATGTTAGCATGAAATATACAAAATGAATGGCACTGAAGTTTTAAAAGGTTTGGAGAATGGATCATTACATTTTATAACAGTTCCGAGAGAAGAATTCATAGATCACGTAATTTTTTTTATATTTCCAAATAATATGTAAATAAAATTCAATTTTTTTTTAAATAAAGACTCTACTACCAGAGTATATAACAACTCATGGCTTCATTATTGATACGATGTTGGATAGTACAGATGGTTCTAATAATGAACCATCACAACAATCTGGTTCTTCATTTGTAACACACCATTCAGCTTCCCAAGGTTTAGCAAATACAAATGAAATTCAATTACAATCTAATTTAGATGAAAGTGATAGACGTTTAAATGCAGCATTATTTCAAATTGTTAAAAGTGGCAATATTCGTATAGGTGGTTCATCAAATACTGAAACACAAGTTATTGTTACAAATAAAGATTTAGTTAATTTAAGTGGAACTCAAGTAATGGAACCTTCAGTAAAAAATGATAACTCAAATAGTTTAGATACAACTACATTTCTTACATTTGACGATCAACAAAGTTTAACAAATTCTTTAATGAATGATGGTCATTTTCGAATATTTCAACAACCATCATCTAATTCCCATCAACAATCTCAGCAAAATATTTCAATCAATTCGATTAATAATCCTTCATTGCCGCAATTAACTCCTATTAGAAGACTGAATAGAAATAGTAAAAATTCAATTAATTTAAATATAACAGATACCATAAATATTAACAATTTGAAGGTTAGTAAAATAAAATTAGTTAACACAAGTAAAGATGTATAATACAAATTTTTACTTTTAGAATGATAGTGAAATAGAACAAATTCAAAATTTTCAACAAAAACCTGCTACAAAAAAAGTTTTACCTCATAAGAAACGTATTACCAAAAAGTTGAAATCAATTGACGTTAATCAAAGAGTTGAACATATCTTCCAGCAATCAGACAACTCAGCTAGGTCAACAAATCATATACAATTTTTCCAAAACATAAATGAAGACATACATGCAGATGAAGTTATTGTTAGAAATTTAAAATAAACTCAAAATATATTTTGCTAAATTTTTCTTTTGACTTTTAGAATATGAACTCTACACCTCAGTTTTCATGTGAAATTTGTGGATTAGGCGCAGGATCACAGCTAGAATTCTTTTCTCATTTAAAACTACATTATGAACCAAAAAATGAAAGAACGGAAATATCTAATATCGCAATAATTAGAGAAGAATCTCCAGATCAAAAAGATTTTGTAATACATCAATCTCAATCTGAACAACAAATTCAGGCATCTGTTAATCATATTTCGTCAGAATTTCAACAGCTTCCACAATTAAAAAGGCCAAGTCTCGAACAAATGCAACAAGAAAAAAGGCATCAGAATCAATCGGAATCGCCTATTCAAAATGAAACAACTCAATTTAAATCCTTACTACAAATAAGAAGACAAATTCAGCAAAATAATGATATGCATGATCATCAAACAACTGTAAATAATACTGAGTCTGAACAGGGGTACTTAATAACTAACAAGAAAGGAGTAGAAACTCGAGATTTATCTGATGTTACAAACTTTACATTTGATAATTTTCCAACAATAACATCGTTAACAGGACACTCTCATGCAAATCACACAGTAATCACTAAAGATATTATTGAAGCGCCACATGGTTATGAAATATTAAATACATCAATGGAAAATCATTTAAGATCTGCAAATTCTCACCATGTGCAAATTTCTAAGCCATCGGATTTTCTTAGTTTGCAATCTACTAATGAACAACCAATATCGTTATCGCAAAGATCCTTGTTAAATCAAACTCAAGTTGAGGAACCCAAAATAATGTTACAGCCACAACTGAAAACCAGTATTTTAAATAAAAGTCATGAACCAAAGTCTGAACATTCCCAACAAATTTTACAAAATAATACAGTTTACAGTCAGTCAACACTCCAAAATAATTCTGATGTAGAACAGAATATATTTGCAAATACTCAATATTTCGAAACAAAATTTACAGGTTTACCTAATCAAGTGTTAAATTTAGAACAAAAAATTGATGCTATAAGAGCTGAAAATGATCTTTCACATTCGATTTCTAATCAAAGTAATAATGTAATTAATAATGATGCTTTAGTGCAACCTTTAATTTGTCAAGCGTCTGCTAGTTTACATAATCAAGTTCATATAACTAATTCTCAATCGGTTACTGAAACAGATGGAACTGAAAATATTAACCCAAGTATAGGCCAATTGCATGATGAAACAACACTTCATTCAAATTCTCCAAAAACTTGCTCAAATGGTATAGTTATTTTACAGCATGATGAAGTTGAGTTTAGTGATCCTGAAGATATGCTAGAAGGTATTCGTGGAGTAGTTGATAAAGTTCAAGAGTCTTTTGATACGGGTGATGAAATGGAACCGATGAGCCCACAAAGAACTAATTGGTACATTCATAAATATTAATTTTATACCGTTAAACATTTTTATTATATTTTAAATTTTTAAAATTTATTTTAAGGTTTCCAAATACAGTATTTAATGGGGAAATCAATTCGAAACTCAATAGTAATACCACAGATTCTAACTTCCAGAATACAAGTTCAGTAGAGAATTTTCAAATCTTTTTCAAAAATGATGAAAATAATGTAAACAAAACACAATCCAATGATAAATTTCATTCACTTTCTGATGAAGTTATATTAGCGCAATGTAAAACAATAAGTAACGTAAATAGTACAATGAATAATAAAAATAATCTTAATTCTTTAAAATCTACTGACAATTCCAAAGCACCTAGTACAACAAATACAGTTCCATTAAATTCTGGAATTGATAATGATATATCAATTAAGATGGAACATTTTTCAAGTGATTTTGATGACTCATGGTCAACAGAATATGATAAAGATAAGAATATTGATGAAAAAGACAATGATAAATTATCAACTTTCAGTAAATCTAGAGAATCTAGTCCATTTGATGATAGAATAGATTCTCCAATATCTGCGATTTCTGAAAAAGAAGTTTTAAAAGATTGTGGAGTTTTATCTGGAAAAAAAGGAAGGAAAAAATATTTTTGTGAAAAGTGTTTTAAAGTATTTAATTCTTTAAATGCCTTAAAATATCATGAATTTGCTCATAGTGGTGAAAGACCCTTTCCGTGCGATAAATGTGGTATGATTTTTTTTAATGTACTTTCTTATTAAATTTGAAGGTTTTTTGTTTTAGATAAAAGTTTTTTTGCTCAAAATGCATTAAGAACACATCAGAGAGTACATTCTGGCGAGAAACCTTTTACATGTGTTGAATGTGGTCGAGCTTTTAGGCAATGGGGTGATTTAAATTATCATAAAACATCTTTGCATTCAAATGAAAAGAATTTTCAATGTGAATTTTGCGGTAAAGCATTTTCACGAAAATATTCTCTAGTTATACATAGAAGAATTCATACGCAAGAAAAAAATTATAAATGTGAGTTCTGTCCAAAAACATTTCGTGCTAGTTCATATCTGCAAAATCATAGAAAAATTCATACAGGTAAGAAAAATTGTGATTATGTAAAATAGTGATTGATTTAATGCTAAATATTTTATTATTAGGAGAAAAACCATATATATGTCCTACATGCAATAAAAAATTCAGGGTTTGTGGTGATTTAAAACGTCATCAAAAAATTCATGAACGAATAACAAATCCTAAATCAACACCGCAAATTAATAAAAATTTAAACTTAGAGAAAAAAGAAAATCAATCAATTGCTTTAGAAAATGTTGTTACAATTAGACTTTCTGATACTGTGATAAACATACAAACACAAGAAGATGTGAGTATTTTGTCTATCATTTATTATACATACTTATGTAATTTAATTTACTTTATTATAATTTTAGCCGGGATCAATTATAAATAATTCTCATAAATCAAATAAAAATCAAACTGATCTCAACTCACCAGTTTTTATGTATACAACATCTGATGGTAATCTTGATCAACTTTTTAAGACTGATAATATTACTACAAATAATATTAAAAATATATCAAGATTACCTGGAAATATAACAGATACTAACTCTTTAACAAATTTGATAAAAAATAATGATAGTACAGATAAGTTGATTCAATCATCATCATCATTATTAACACCAACAACTTTACCAACATCAATAACAACAGGAGCCACAACATATATAATAACAGAAATAAGCGAAATGTCTAAAGCGAATAAAAAAGTTTTAAATAAGATTAAAAGTAAAAAAACCCGAGAACTGGTAACGTAGATTTTAAAATAATTTATATAAAAAATATTAGAAACAAATTTAACACGACGGTATTAATTAGAAATAACGCCTTGTAATTTTAAATACATATATTTAAATATTTTTACATTTTATTTTTTTTTCAATTATTACAAAAGTTATGGTCATAATAACGAAATTAAAAAAGATGTTGCAATTCAATATATTCATTCAGCATTTTATGATTCAATCTAAAATTAAAATATTTATTTTTATATTCTAGAAACATTTCCTACAAATTATTGTTCTGCATTATTTGTGGGTCTTGTGTTATTTATTTACTTGTTTTCTTTTTTGATAATTTTAAAATTTTTTATACTTTAACTTATTTTTATACGAACTATCACATTTTCTTAATTTTAAAAATTATGTACAATTATGTAAAAAATATCAAAGTTTTCATTCTAATTTCATTCATAAACGTATTCCTTATCTCAAAATTATTGGTAGTTCAGAATTTAATACAATTAGTTTATCCATTTATAAATCCAAAAAGGTATTATTGTTTTAATGCAACTTATTATTCAATCATGCTACACGTGTATTTATGAGGATCATTTCATACCCTCTTTCCTATAAATTAATTTTGTGGCTTAAGAAAAAAGGGTATGAAATGAAGAGTAAAACGTTCCTCATAAATACTCGATTCGGCTTATTCAGCCTTATTTTCAATGTCAAAATTTTTCCGATATACGATAATTTTTGATAAAAGTTTAGCTGTTACGAATTTCAATTTTTATCATTAAGTCTTGGTAAAAATTGGTATTATGAATTCAAATAATTGATTTCGATACTAGATCAGTTCAAAGAAAAAATATTTACATAAAATTCTTAAGACATTCTCTTTAAAATGCTTAAGATAAAAAAATATTCACAAAAAAAAAAAAAAAAATTGTTTAATATTTTTTCATAAAAATTCTAGAATTTAATTGTATACCTAGTATCTCATCTACTGGTTGTATTTTTGGTGCGATCATATAATCTACCCGCATAGTTTTCTTCCAAAAATTTTAAATCAAATCATTACTGTTTCTAGAGGAAAAAAAGCAAGTGTAAATAACATCTTGATTTTTTTAACAAACTGTGCATTTTCATTTTATTCATTTTTGCATCCTTATAATAATTTCCACTAGATAATTTTTGTAAAAATTAAAAAGGCAGAAATTTTCACTTCTGACCGAAAAAGAAAAGTGAACTGCATTTAGAATTATTGTTCAAAATCTGATATAACACTGGTAAGATTTAAATCGGGTAATAATAAAATCAACTACTCAAATAAATGTTTATAAGTTTTAATTATTTTAAGTGGAATGAATACGTTATATATCAGTGGTAAAGATAATTTGATTTTGATGCCATGAATTGTAAATAATTAATGGAAAATGAAGGGTAATTTTGTTATGTTGTATCAATTATTTGTTATATGGTATCAATTATTTGCTCAAATAATTTTGAACTTTCTTTTGTTGAGAACAACAAAATTCTATCTTTCATGGATTCGGTGTTATAGTAAAACTGGCTTACCATCTATACTTACTTTGTATTGCTTCAATTAACATAATTCTTTAATAATTTGTGGAATTTGCTTTCGTTTAATGGCAGGTACAGAAAGTAAATCTGGTTATCAATTATCCTTTTTTTTCCTTTAAACCTGCAATTTTTTTTTACACCAGCATAAGCAAGAATAGAATCTTATTAAGAAGTGAAAAAAAATTGTAGAGAAATAGTTAGAAAATTAAACAGATCTTTCTGTGTGATTTAAAATTATATTAGAAATCGGGAAAAAATATGGTACAAGAAAATTTACTAGTCGTCCTAAACTATTAACAGCACGAAATAGACGAAGAATTCAAAACTGATATAAGACTTTTCTAACAGTTGCACAAATATTCGAAATGGAGTCAGGTAACCGTATTAAAGTCCTCAGTGTATAGTGAAATCAAACAATTACGTCACATTAAAAACAAAAACGGAAGAATCTACCGCACTAACACTCTATATCACTTCAAGAAACGGCTTAAACTAGTCTCAAATAACAGGAACATCAACTGGACCAAAATCCTTTTTTTGTTTTTAAATTTAACTATAATAATGCTTATATAACATTACATTCATTTATTAACAGTAGATTTTTTGAGACGAAAAAATTAAATTTTACGTCAGGAGGCTCAAACGCAAAATTAACGCCTTTTTCAAAACGCAACTAACGATGGGCTAATGGCGTTGGGTTGATTTTAGCGTTTTGGGAACGTTAAATATATGTTTTACATACATTCGTATGAATAGTGAAAAGTATGAAAGAGTATTAAACAAATGTAGCAAGAATAATGCTCCTATTTATACGACTAGAAAAACCATGAATTGGTTATCGGGAAAGCAAATTCATCTTCTTGGCTGTTCAGTTTGCTCTTTGACTAAATCCGACAGGAAATTCTCGTTTGCCAATTTACAAAAAAAATAGGCAATAAATTGATGAGCTAATATTGGGTGTGTGCGTGCCGAAACATTCGATGCTCAACTAGATAAATTCTTACTTAATGCAAACTGAGTTTTTCAAGTTATAAACTAAAATGATCATAAAACTGATTATTAAAATGTGATTTTTTAAAAGAAATTCAATGGAATATTTTTAATTCTTTTAATTTTGTTATGTGACCTTATGAATATGAAACATGCTTTTTTGAATATTATTTTGTTATTGTTAATAAAAATATCACTCATTTTATAAATTGACTTTTATTCTTTTTAATTTAGTTTTTTTTTTAGATAATTCTTATTTAAAAGGATTCTTACATATGTTGTAAGTGTTCTTTTATACGATATACAGAAGTTAAATTATGCGACCTTATAATTATGACACGGACTAATTTTGGAGTCTATAATCTAAACAATAAGATATCAATCATTCTGAAAAATCAAAATATACGAGTATTAATAAGCTTTATTTAATTTTTATATTAATCCCTTCTAGTGTTAAATCACATCTTATTTTTTCTTATTGCATTATGCCACATTTTATTGAAATTTAAATTTTTCAAAATATTTCAATAGTTCATCAGAATGTAAAGATCCCTGTATTATTATTGTAGCTTTTCTTTATGATGATCTTTATTTCACTGACTTTTATTTCATTTTACATAACGCACTTATATGTCTATAATATTGACTTACATGCTAATATATTATATAAAAGTGAGAGTGCCTTGTTCTGAGCATAAGTAATATGCATTAACATTATTAATTCACAATAGACATTAATTCTGTGAACTCTACATCTCCTCCCTTTTTTAATTAAATATTTTGTTGTATTACCTTGATTTAATGTGCATACCATCATTATTCTTTATTTTTTCTTTCTTTTTAACAATTTCTTTCTTTCGTTTTTTTAATTGACAATTGACGTTAATTCACTTTTTATTCACATTATCCTTCCTAAAATTTAAAATTTTTAAAATTTACATTAGTCTGATTCTTTTTCGAGTTATTAGTATTATAATTAGAAGGTAAATTTTTATGATTGAATTGTTTTCGATTTTTAAACTCTGTTGGTCTACTGATGAACTTGTCTTTTACATTACATTGGTCGGTTTGTTAATTACTTCAGCTGTTCTGGCTTGATCTATTGCCGTTTACAATGTAAGTGTTGGCGTTTCTATTAATTTCTTTTGTAATTTACTATCGTTGGTTCCAAGAACTTTTCTGTCACTGATCATTTGATCTTCATCTGTAAAATCACATCTCTTTGCCATTTTCTTTAATTCCATTATGAAGTTATCAAATGATTCTCCAATATCTTGCTTGCATTTTAATTTACAGAAATTTTCGAACGTTTCTGTAACTTTAGTGTATAGTTTTTGCGTTCATCTTTCGTTAAGTTAAAAGTATTATAAATTTCTAATACCTCTGACCCAACCCCATTAAGGAAAACGGCAACTTGAACTTCTTATGCTTTCTTTCCAAGCTCAATTGCAGTTCCAAATACTTTAAAATTTTGGAAAAAGACTCGCCAATTTTCAGTTTTATTGCCCTGTAATTTGAGTTCTTTCACTTTCATAATAAAATATAAATAAATTTTTATAAATATTTGAATTCACTACGTAACAAAAATATGAATCACATTAAAAAAGTATATTTACACTTCATCGTCATCTGTACATTCTAAAGTCTAAACCATAGAGAACATCAGTCTGTTTTTCGTCAACTTTTAATTTTTTTTATAAAAGTCATGGAATATGGTGGGTATAAAATTCAAAAGCTCAATTAAATCTTTTTTTTTGTTGACTAAAAGCAACACTATCTGCATGTAATATTGGAACACAGTAATTTTTTATATGTTCAGAATTCATTTTTTTTTCCTTAAGCAATTGATCATAAATGTTTCGCCTTCATATCATTTTGGTTCATTTCAAAAACATGAAAAGGTAATGATTTTGTTCCACATGTCTTAATTAATTGTATCCAGTCGTGAGGGTGATAAATTTTCAGTTTATAATTTTTTTTTCTTTTTTTCAATTATACTGTGATCGGAGTCACATTCCAAGTGAGTATGACTAGGGTCTAAAAATTTATGTTCTATCATATCTATATTTAGTTCGTCTTTGTTCATCAATAATATCATTGCTGCCGTCACAATATTATTTTTATTTTGTCCCGCACAGGTGTCTGAATAAATTACAACATGTCTTCCAATATCTTCGACGGAATTAAAAAATGTCCAAAGACATGAAGCAATTTGATTAGCTCTTCTATGACTTATTGTTTCATTCCAAACAAAATAAGTTTTATTTAAAGAACCAATTCCTTATAGTAAAGTTAAACGTCCACGATGATCTTTTGTAAAATGTAAAAGAAGATTTATGTAATGGAGTTGGTAAACATTGTTGCAAATCCATACATAATACTGTTTTATCTTTATTTGTTTTATCGAGTTTTTTATTTTTATAAGCTGTTTTAGCAAACTCTTGATGTTGGTCTCTTTGTTTAATTAAATTGTTTCCAACGTCAACGTCGAGCCATTTTGGTTTGCATTGCAAATTTATCACATTTTGAGCTGGTATATCTAAATGTGGTTTCTAAATTTTAAATTTAATGACCTGAAGATTTGTCTGTATTTTGAAAAACTAATTAGATTTCACTTGTTGTTTTAAATCGAGAATACATTTTTGATAAATATAAATTTTCTACTAAATACTTTTTATTTGAGTGTGATCATCCATAGTGTGATTCATAAGCAGGAAACGGCTTAATATGATTCTTGACAATTTCAATTTGCTCATTAGTTAGTTTTCGTAATTCTCTAGCCTTAAGACCCCTGTTATCTTTCATATGTTGTCTATTAGTAATTTTTTTTTGTAAATTTTTAACAAAACTATTGTTTTTCCATAAATAAATAAAAAACATTTCTTGCAGATTGTGATGTTAGTATTATCAAGACACAAACATTGTAAATAAACGTAAAATTTCTTTCTTTTTTTGGACACTGTAAATTGGTTTGTTGCTTCTTTGGTTTAACTGTAATTAATTTATTCATGTAATTTAAACGGGAAGTGTAAGTACTGCCTTTCCAATACTCTTCAAATAAAAATGATTTCTGGTCTTCCAAAATTATTTTGTTACATTCAAGTCTGCAGTCAGTTAAATCTTTAGATGTTCTTTTTTGAACCAATTTCCCTGTTTTGAAAGAAATATACTCCTTTCCAGAATTTCTATTAGTTTTAGCTATTTTTCTTAATTAAGTTTTTGATTGTTTATCAGTTTGATTTTCTAAATTTGTTTCTTGTAACGTAATAATAAATAATGATCTGGAAAATTACAACACGTGGAGACTTGGCAATAAACTTACACTAAACAGTGCCAAAACTAAATTCATGATCTTTACACCTAGGCGAATAATAAATCTTAAAGCAAACGTCAAAATGATTGGCGATAATATTGAGCAAGTCACGAAATTCAAGTATCTAGGACTATTGCTGGAAGAAGGATTAAGATGGGATCTTCATGTGGAGGCTTTTATGAACAAAATAGCGGCACTAATTAAAGCAATGAAAAGAACCGGGATAAGCTGACTAGAAGAACTGCGGATCATATATTGCACATCAAATCGCACATCCTGTATAACATAATATGCTGGTCGAATTGCCCATTGTATGTTATCAACAAAGTCCACGTTCTAATCAATAGAGCCATAAGGAGGCTATACCAATTCACGGCGGAAGCTCATACGTGGGAACTTTACATGGAGACACGATTTCTCAATATCTACAATCTAATAAAACAAGAAAAAGCCAAATATATTTATAAAATCAAAAATAACCTTATCAAAACAAACATTTCTCTATCCAGCCAAGGAGATATTTACTATCACAACACGAGATCAGTCAGTCTAATTATAACAAGACTAACCAGACGAGAATTCATCAGGGATAACCTACTCTGTTCAGCTATAAGGATTTTCAACACACTTTCAACTCACATAACAAACCAGCAATCATTGGTAAAATTTAAGAAGGAACTAAAAAACACTTACATGATAGTCAAACAAACTCAGCCAACCAGTAGGACTCAATAGGTTATTCATATATTTAGCAGCGATAATCATAGCTCGAAATGGCTTCTACATTTTCATATTGCTTCGTAGGTTCATTTGTTAAACCTAAAAACCTAAAAATAACATATCAAAATTAAGTAATAACAGCAACTAATTCAATCAATATATCATATAGCAACAAATCAAATTAAAAATCACATTACAAACATAATCACAATAAATAAAACAACACCATAGGAGCTAAGTTAAACAAACTAAAAATTAAAAACAGAGAATAAATAACAAACATATATAATAAATTATAATAACAAATATAATAAATTAAATAAAACATAAACATAAACACAATAAATTAAACAATCTAAACTCTAAATAATAAATAACAAGCAAATAACAAAGCAGCTTAATCTATTATAACTAATTAATCATTTTCACAATCTTTTATCACTAATTAATTCATTTTCACTCAAGTTTCGCTCATACATGAATAATATAATACAAATAACTTAACCAATTATTAATTAATACACATAAATTAAAATAATACTACTTAAATACTACACATATCTAAAATCAAAGCACTATAGTTAATTTAATACTCTACGCTCATTGATGAAAGCTTAACACGTTGCGTCAATTATCTAAACTACTTTTACGGAAACTCTACACATGGCAGTCAAATACTATACTTCCTTATACCAGCTAACAGCTGACTGGAAGGAATTTACTGGGATATAAGAAGTATATGTCCGCAGAGAGCAATGGGTGCTAGTAATAATTAGACTTTACAAAGATTTTATTGTATTACTTGAATGCTAATAAATAAATAAATAAATAAATAAATAATATCAAAAATATCTGGACCTGCATTTTGAAATTTTATAATATGAATAAAATAAAAAATACAAAAAATGCTATTTAAATCAATATCCAAAAGTTCTGGTTCTTGAAAACTATCTTCTTGATATTTAGCAATACTTACCATTATCAGGAATCATAGAATTCTTTGATCTCACAGAATTCCGAAAGTTCATTATACCAGTTTTGTGATTTCGTAACAAATAATTTTATTATAAAAATTAAATTTATAAACCTAATTGAATTTATTAATTTACAATAAAATTGAATATAATGCTTTATAATCCACTTATTGATATCAACTGACCTCAATTGATATTTAGCAATACTTACCATTATCAGGAATCATAGAATTCTATGATCTCACAGAATTCCGAAAGTTCATTATACCAGTTTTGTGATTTCGTAACAAATAATTTTATTATAAAAATTAAATTTATAAACCTAATTGAATTTATTAATTTACAATAAAATTGAATATAATGCTTTATAATCCACTTATTGATATCAACTGACCTCAACTTATTTCAAATTTAGTTTTCAAAATATCAACTTAACTAAACGTAATTAACAGGCAAAACGACATATTTAAGTAACAGCTTTAGTAAAGAAATTTTTAATAACAAAAAAAATGAAGAAATTCTATTTTATCAAAACAAAGATTAAAAACTGGTTTCTAATAATTATTTTACAATAATAACTTAAATATAGTTAAACTGTTCTTATAATTATTTGTAAATGGATTTTTTTTTTGCTTATCTCAATATATGTGATTACTTCAAAAGAGATTTTGATATTTTATTGATACATAGACCGTTAGTTCGATTTTTTTTTGTTCTTATTGTTATTTTTGGCAAAAATATGGTGTCATCATTTCGTCGGCATTCATTTTTTTAATTAATTTTCATAGAAAACATAAAATTGACAAAAATCTAGTTAAGTCGTTATAAAGAAAAATCACAAATTTTATTTTATGTAATGCACTTATACGTATGTCTATAATGTTGACTTACATGCTATCAATGTCCATAATATTGACTTACATTTCTCAGGCATTTGTCAATAAGTAAATAACTGCATTTTTGGTATATTGAGAAAAAGCTACTTTTGTGTTTTTTTCTAATTTTTCTTAATTTTTCTATTATTTTATTGATATTGTAATAATATTTTTGTTTTTAGTTATTAAAAAGATAATAATTATTGAGTTTAAAAAAGAAATAATATATTTTTAATAAACAGCATTATGATAGATAATAAAAAGGAAAAGATATTTTTTTTGATCAGATTGAATGTAAATGAGAAAAAGTAATTAACTCCACTTATATACTTGTTGACAATTTTATTTTCTTTTTTCGCATTGAAAATATGAAATAGGAAAAACGATATAAGTTTAGTTATTATGTTATATACAAAACAAAAAATAATAAAATTCTGAAAAACTACAAATTTCTACGAATAAAATATGTAGGTATAATAACAAAAAAAAAAACGTGTTATAATAATGTACATAAAATGAATTTATTTTAAAAAATAATGTGTGAAATTAAGAATATTAAGTTATTAAATATTAAATTAATAAAAAAAAAAATATTATTAAAGAATAATATTATTAAAAAGTAGTTTCACATAATTATAATATCAAAAAAAAAAATTTATTATAAAATATCGTCATCTGGGCTATCTGAACTATAATCATATAATGTATCTTCTGCACTTTCTGATTCTTTAAGTTCCCGATAAAATTGATGAAATATCGGAGGAATTAGGCTTAACATACCCATTATATCTTTCTTTTTTTCTTTAGTAATGGATAATAATCCTTGATTCAGTAATTGTAGTCGTGGTGCTTGTTGTGGTGCTTCCATATTTTTTTTCTTTAACATATTTGCCGTTTTAAAATTTTCTGCGTAATCAGTTTTATATGTTAACTTTCCAAAATCTTCCTTTTGATATTTAATAATTCTTATTTGATTCCATTGTACTGGTTCCTTAAGAGAATTAATTTTTGTTCTTTTAAAATATGTTTTAAATAAATTTGAAAAATTTAAAAAGTCTTCTGTTAACATATCTTTAACAATAAACGGATTTTTCTTTTTACAAGAACGAATTAGTTGCTTGTAATCATGAGGATGCCATATTCCAGAACTATTATTTTTTTTAGCCTTCTCAATCACTGCATGGTCATTATCACATTCTAAATGTGTATGGCCAGGCTCTAGAAACTTATGCTCTATAATTTTACCGTTTAATTCTTTTGAATAAAATAAAGCTTGAAACATTGCCCAGACAATTGAATTCCGATTTTGTCCTGGACATGTATCGGAATATATTACGACATGGCTTTTAAGGCTGCTTTCATACATATCAAAATATTTAAAAATACAGGATGCGATTTGATTTGCTCCTCTGCCACTTACACTTTCATCCCAAATAAAACATGTGGTTTTATTATTTGAGCAATTTTTTATTGTTAAATTAAAAGTAGAAAGACTACGTTTGTAATATGCAAGAGATGTTTGTAAAAATGGTGTAGGAAGAACCTGCTGCAAATCTAAACACAATACTGTTTTTTCTGGATCCAATTTTTCTTGGCGTTTAGAGTTATATGCCATTTGCGCATAATTGTGATGTTGTTCTTTTAAAATATCCTTTTTTTTTTCTTCATCTTTTTCGAACCGTAATTTCAATTGAAATACATCGCATTTATGACATGTATCAATTTGCGGTCTCTTAAATTTTAAATTATGTTTTCTAAAAAGTTCAGTGTATTTTGTAATACTAACCTGCTTTGTGTATTTTTCTTTATAAAGCTGATACATTTTAGATATGTTTAGACCCGGGTTTAAATACTTTTTTGAAGAAGCACTACGGCCATAGTGTGATAAATATTGTGGGAACGATTTAATATGCTCGTTAATTTCATCCACTTGCTTTGCCGATAGTTTATTGGCTTTTTTGCCTGATCCTCTACAGTCCTTCATAATTGTTTTGTTTTCTTGCTTTTTGGTTATTTGATAAATAAATCCAGGAGTTTCTCCAAAAATATTGAGAAAACAGGTCTTGCAAACCTGCATATATTCTAATCCAATTGGTATTTTATATACAAGAGTATAATTTCTGAACTTAATAGGATTTTTTAAATTGGTTTGTCTTTGTTTCATTTCAATTGTGATAAGCTTGTTCATGTATCCTTGTCTAAGAATGTAGTTTCCCAATTTCCAATATTCTTCAAATAAATTTTGTTGTTGTTCATAATTTAATTTTTTATAACATTGTAGTCTACACTTTTTAAGTGGTACAGTTTTTTTTGCTGAGTGTGTTTTACCTGATTTTAATGAAGAATAAGCTTTGCCATTGTTTTTTAAATTTTTTAACTGTTCTGCCCTTTTTCTAAATGTTTTTGTAGATTGTGTTTCAATTACAGCTGGAAAAATGCTGTTAGGTTCTAGGTTTTCTTTATCACTATCCATTAGTTCTTGGCCACAAGGAATTTTATCTGGTTCGCTGGGCACATTTTTATCTACATTTTTTTCTCCATATAATGTTTGTGTATCCATTAGTTCTTGACCACAAGCTAGAAAATTTTGATTATAAGGAATTTCATGTAGCATATCTGGTTCACTATGTGCATTTTCTTGTAAAGTCTGTTCTCTATAATATAATATCTCTGTATCCATCAATTCCTGAGCTTCCAAGTTTTCACTCTCCAATTTTTTTCTGCTACAAGGTATTTCTAAAATGAAGATTAACGTTTAGTATTTATAAACATAAATAATTTTTGGTTTAATACTTGGTGAATCGTGTAAAACTTGTTTTTCTTTTCGTTCTCGTTTTATGTGACATAAAGAAATTTTACTGTTGGTTGTGCTTTTTTTCTCACTACTTTCTAAGAAGTTTTCTAAAAAAAGTTTCAAATTAAAAATACAATACTTATTTAAACATCTTAAAAGTTATTACCAGTATCTTCAATCTCGAAAGTAGGAATGCTATTTTCAACAATCTCACAATATTCTTCTTCATAATCACTTCCGAAAACTTCTCTTAAAAGTTGTGTATCCATATTTTTGTTTTGTAGTATCAAATTTAATAGTTATTTTAAAATATTTCCTTTCCGCTGTTATTTACTCAAATACTTTCTAATAACTGTTCAGGCGACAATATAACTAAATAAGTTTTAACAACTGTACAAAAATAAATCGGAAGAACTAAATAACTGTAATTATTTACAGTATCTAAGTATTTATCATCGTTTAACGCATTTTTTGCCTGTGTTGAAAACTAAATAACTCAACTTATTTTGTTTGCAATAAATTGCATCCGGTATCATATCGTAAATTGGAATAACCCAATAACTCTAATTATTTTTTGTGTATAAGTATTTAACTTGGCTTAACGGATGTTTTACCTGAGTTCAAAAATAAATAACTCAACTTATTTTGTTTACGACAATTGCATATTTATTCCAGAGTACAGAAAAAAAAAGTTAAAAAGATTATAACTAAACTTATATAATTTTTGTCATTTAACTAAAAATATTTTAAATCAATAAGTGAAGTTACAGATTTTTACTCACTTTTAATATTACATTTACGTATACTTATTTAGTTATTTGCAAAATTATTTTGTTAATAATAGTATTTTTTGAAAATTTTATTTTGTCAATCGGTAGATTACGCATTATTAGATTGATTTTCATAAAAAAGTAAATTTGACCAAAAATGCAGTTATTTACTTATTGACAAATGTCTGAGATTTGATTGAGTAATAACTTCATTTTTTGTACTCCATGTTGGAATGTACAACACACTTACATGTCTCCCTATCCGAAATTTTCATTTATTTAACCCAAAATGCCATTTTGAAAATGGACAATTACGACAAAAAAATGTGCAACTTATATTTTCTTCTGGCTGGTTTAACAGGAATTTTGACTGCAAATTTTTAAGTGTATTATTTAAAAGACGTTTTTGCTTAATATTTTGACCACTTCGAACAAATTCATTTTTACCAGGATACATTCTACTATTCTCGTCATCCTGTATAAAGTTTTCAATTTTTTGTTTTATAAAAATTTTATTTTGCGTTGACATGTATTCGAATATTTCATTAAAAATATATTCACCAAAAACATTTTTAATTGATTTACAATTTGACTGAGCAAAATATAAGTTTTTTTTTTGAACTTAAGAGTTTCAAAACACAAAAATTCGTCTAAAAGTAAGACTGTTTAGTTTTATTGAGTACATAAACTTCATGGTGTAATTTCAAAACAAGATAGTTTTAATTCTATGTATTATTCTATGTTTTAGTTAATTTAGTGTAAATTCATAATAAATTATAAATAAAGCAAATTTTTTTTTATTTTAAAATACTTTGAATGAAGTGAACACATAAATAACAAGTAAATTAAATTTGCAAAATAAGCTATTTAATAAAACTATTTGAAATAAGTATATGGTGAAGTACAAATTGTACAAGTAGGGTTTTGTATACAAAAACATGACTGCTTATGCTTTTAACTGAATATTTATAATTCATAATTCACTTAACATTTTATTTATTTTATTATTATCGTTTTTTAAGCACAAATTAAATTAAATATTATTTTCTATACTTGTATATACATACTACATGCATAATTAAATTTAATTATGTATGTAGTATTTAATTTAAAATTAATAATAAACTAAATTATATAAATAGTTGATCTGTCAAAATTTTAAATATATTCACAATAGAGTAAAAATTACACAGTGCTAAACATAAGCGTCACCCGACGTGCGTACCTAACATATTAAAAAATTTTAAATTCTATTGAATTTATTAATATTTGTATTAAACTTTTATTAATAATAATAAGTGATTAAACTATTGAATATAATTATTTGATAACCAATCAAATTATTGAACTATTGACTTATTGCTAATTATTAATATTCTATTGAAATAAATTGTTATTATATGTTTCTATATAAATTGTATGAAATTTTTTAAATATCTAAAATATTTGTGCCAGAGTATCTAAATTATTTTAATTAGAATCTTCATAATAATCTATAAACTTTTGTGTCTTAATTTATAATTTTCAATTGAATTGTGGCTTATTCATAAACTATTGAATTATCGAATTATTGAATTTTGATAATATTGATTTTGATATAAATTTCAATTGAATTGTGGGTTATTCATAAACTATTGAATTATCAAATTATTGAATTTTGAATACATAATTATTAATAAACTATTGAATTTAAATTATAACTTAATTGGGTCAGCCACTGTAACTTTTTCTAACTCTTTCACTAAATCTTTAAATATTTATTATCAAAATATTAATGGGATGCGTACTAAACTAAGAGATTTTGATGTGATTGCGCTTACTGAAACTTGGCTTTATTCAGGAATATATTCATCTGAATTCTTTGATGAACAATGTTATAACTGCTTCAGAGCTGATCGCTGTCAACATCAATCTCAAAAAGGTGGAGGAGTACTGATTGCTGTGCGTAAGAAATTTAATTGGTTACCAATCTCTCTTGAACATGTCTCTGTCGAACAGATATGTATTATGATTTTTGATCCATTTGGTATTGGATCAAATCTTTTTGTTTGCTTATCATATATTGCTCCAAATTCTTCTTTTGAAATTTATAAGCAACATACTGACAATATTTTGAATTTATTAAGAAGGGCGTCTAAAGAATATGATCTTACCATTTCTTTTGGCGACTTTAATTTACATAGATTCTTATATAAACAATATATGCTACAAATGGAAGATGATATTAGGAATGACCCTAAACGATTTTGGGTTCATGTCAATCGAGTTAGAAATAGCTCAGATTTGCCTGTACATATGACTTATATGTCTAAGACCTCTTTGGATATGCAGTCCACCGTAAATTTTTTTGCTGAATTTTTTAGTGGTATTTATAGTGATAGTCGGTCTCTAAGCATTGATTGTAGTAAAATTAACTCAGTCTTAAATATAGGGGAGCTTAGTATTTCTGAAAATGATATCCTGGAGGCTGGGATTTTGATAATATTTGTAACTTGTTTTTAAAGAGCTGTAGATGTGTCCCCTTGCCATTGCAACTACTTTTTAGTTATTCTTTAAGCACGGGCGATTTTCTAGACAGGTGGAAAATTTCTTCGTTAACTCCTATTTTCAAATCTGAACTGAAACATAAGGTAGAAAACTATAGGGGTATTGCAAAGTTAATGGTAATTCCGAAAGTTTTTGAGAAGATTGTGCACAAGAAAATTTATCATGAGATTAGTGGTGCTATTAGTCCGTACCAACATGGTTTTACTACCGGTAAGTCCATCACATCGAATTTAGCGATTTTTTCTAATATGGTTATTAATGCTATTGAAAACGGATTTCAGGTTGATTCAGTGTATTTGGATTTTTCAAAAGCCTTTGATCGTGTTCGTGTGTTGTTCTGTGTGGAAAGTTGGCTGCTTTAGGTTTTCGATCTGTCATTTTAAAATGACTTGTGTCTTACTTATGCAATAGGAAGCAGTTTGTTAAGATAGGTAATTTTCAGTCGAATGAGTTTAATGTTCAATCTGGTGTACCACA
This sequence comes from Poecilobothrus nobilitatus, assembly GCA_947095535.1. Lineage (NCBI taxonomy): Eukaryota > Metazoa > Arthropoda > Insecta > Diptera > Dolichopodidae > Poecilobothrus > Poecilobothrus nobilitatus. Next base: position 258,198,655 of record OX352774.1, on the reverse strand, counting down.
AGGCAGTCACCTAGGGCCATTACTGTTTATCTTAATGATTAATGACATCCCCTTGGAATTACAATATAGTCAAATCTTATTGTATTCTGATGATTTAAAAATTTATTACAAAATTGCTAGTATCCAGGATTGTCTGCAGTTGCAACATGATGTGAATAATATTCAATATTGGTGTAAACAAAATAATTTCACCCTAAATATGTCCAAATGTTCAAATGTTAAAAAAATTTAGGCGTCATAATTAATACGAAATTCTCATTCGGAAAGTACTTCGACTATATTTGTGCTAAAGGCTTCTCCAGATTGGGATTTTTGAAAAGAAATACTAAAGATTTTCATAATATTTTGATATTGAAAACTTTATATTTTAGTTTAGTTCGATCTGTGCTAGAAAATTGCTGTGTTATATGGGATCCAGATTATTATTGTCATATTAGGAGAAGAATTGAGGGGGTACAAAGGGCTTTTACTAGATTTGCTTTATTTAAGTTAAATTTACTATCAGAACCAATTGAGCACAGTGTAAGATGTAAGTTAGTTGGGATAGATAGCTTGGTGAATAGGAGGCATATTGCGTGCATTATGTTTATTTTTGATATTTTTGTATTAATTGCTCGGATCTTTTGTATTGTTTATCTATATATACCCCACCTAGATCTTTACGTTCTTTCGGTCTCTTTAAGTGTTCCTTATCACAGAACAAATTATGCTCGGAATAAAGTGATTACGAAATGCATCATTAAGTTTAATTCTTTTCCTTTTTTGTTTGATTTTAATTTATCAAGAAATGTTTTTAAAGAAGCTATTTCAATGCACTTTTACTTTTCTTAATATTGTAATAACTCTATTAAAATTTCTTGCTTTTGAAATGTAAAGTAAACTTAATTTAAAAAAAAAAATGTCAAAGTAAAGCTTGATTTTGCTCTGTAAATAATTCATGTAGTCTGTAGAAATTACTTCGTAGACGAAATAAATAAATAAATAAAATAAATTTCAAACATAAAACTGTAATACAATAAAAAGACTTAAAATAATTTTAGTGCAAAAAGTTTAAAATTTATATATTTTTTTCTAGATTTTTAGTAAAAATTTTAAAGAATAGACCGAATTTCTAATCATTTTAACTAGTTAGTTGTACTTAGTACATTAACCCGTTCACTGTATTTTCGCTAATATGAAAAAAAAAAATTTTTTTGCGTTTGTTTCCAAAGTAGTACAGTCTAAATAAAAAAAAAAAATCCCCAAGTCGGTCCCACGATTTGGTGAGCCTACAGGTGTGCACAATTGTAGCCAAATGCAGTGCAAATTTTTTTTTTTTTTTGTTTATTTCAAATATATATAAATGTTAAATTGTTTTATAATATTAATTCAGATTACAATAAATCTTTTAATTAAGCAATTACAATTACCATTTATACAATGCATCGTTTTTTTTAACAACCTTTGCCTTTAGGCTGACTGGTTTAATAATTTCGTTAAAAGAATAAGAATGCATCGTTTTTTTAAACAACCTTAGCCTTTAGGCTGACTGGTTTAATAATTTCGTTAAAAAAATAAAAAATTTTTTTAAATTTTTCATATTATGTTTTGTATTTTAATATTATTAATTATTAGTAAAAATTTTGCAGAATTACACATAAAAAGGCAAATTTAACAATTTACAGCAAAAATCAAAGAAAAAAGTGAATTAAGTTATATGGTAAAAAAATTTAATAAAATAAAAAAACATGAAAATCGTTATATGTTTCAATTAGATGTTATCACTTATTGTGAAAATCTTTAAAGCAGTTTTTGTCTGCACTAAAATATAAATGCACATTAGACTTACTGCAAAAGGTTCTAGATTTAGATTTGCAACTTTCATTTTTACATCAAGTGGGAGCTTGTCTTTATTTTGCCCAGGCCAATGATCAATGCTATCATATCTTATTTCGTTTATAGGTCGAAATTCATTCTTAGCCTTTTTCGATGAGTTAGATAGAAGAGAATCTTCTATGGTCTTCCTCTCTTTCTGGGTTCTTCTGAGATTATTAATACCTTACTCAGATTCAATCTAAATTCAAGAAGATCTTTCACTTCTTTAGCTGGAACCATAGAGTTTTTTAAAGCTTCTCTATATTCAATCCAATTAGCCACTATCGCTAAATCAAGAAAATGAGTAAACATACGTAGTGTCCACTTCTTTGATTTTATAAATATTCGGTAATATGCTATTAATTGATCCAATTTATCAACTCCACCCATGGAGAAATTATACTCGTTGACTATTTGTGGCCTATTTATTTCTTCATATATTGTCAATTTTTTATTAAATCGACGCACTTTTTTTTCTGGAGTTTTTCCAAAATAATTGGATGCTAGATAAATTGGTTTGTTATCCATCCATTTCACCATCGTTATCTTTTCATCCATTGAAACTACTTCATCAGAACAACCTCTTTCTTTCATGCTTTTATGGGTGAAAATGGAGGATTGGCAAAACGATTAACACGAACCGTTCCTGTCGCGTTTATTTTTTTATTGCTTAAAATTTGAAACAACTGAAACGTGGAGAAATAATTATCGAAGTATAAGTTGTGTCCAGTTTCTTGAATTCCATTAATTAGATCTAGATGTAAAACAGTAGATGCTCCAAAACCATATTTTTTTTGATTAAGTGGACATATTTCTGTTTTTGACCCTTGATGTAAAAAAAAATCGTATGGCTGTCCACTTTTACCACAAAGCATAAAAACTTTTATGCCCACGGTGCCGATTTTCCTTTGATATACTGCTTTATGTTCAGTTTACCTTTAAAAGGAATAATTTGCTTACCCACTCCAATGTTTTCTTCAACAGATAATTCCAAGCATCTTTTCCGAACAGTCTCAATTAATGGCCTCACTTTTGTAAAATTTATCATCCACATTATTCAAATCATCAAGATTGCTTATAAAATGTATAGTTGTTCGCAGTTGATAAAAACGAGATAAACTCATGGTTTCTGAAATATGTTTTATTTCAATATCTCGGCTATAATATAAATTAATTCTAGGCAACTTTAATGAACCCATCAAAATATGAATACCAAAAAATTTTTTAATTTCATTTTTATCAGTGGTTTTAAAACCTGTAAAACCCTGCTCGTTGTCGTACAGATTCGTAAAAAAAGCTATAGACTCTAGTATTTTTTCTGGAACGTATTTATTAAAATAATATGTGGGGGATTCATCTGCAACGATATTACTAACTAATGTACTATTTTTATAATCAGAGAATGTAATTTTTTCGTTTACATAATCTTTTTGTCTCTATTTTATATCGGATTTATTACTAATACAATTAAAATCATTCACTGCAGTATTACTTTCAAGATTTATATCCTCATTGTTATTTGCAACGTTATTATTGATAGATAAATTATCATCAAATTTAATATTATTATCAAAATTTTCATTAGTTTTTGCAACTCCACCTACAATATCCGTTACTATTTCATCTTCCAATTCATTACTATAATCAGATTCAACATCACTTCCATTCAATAATTCAAACAATTCCTTTGGTAGTTTATATAAACTTTAAGAAAGGAAATTAAATAATTTTAAATTAAAAATTTTGTAAAATTAAAGAAAAATTTTCAATTTACAAAATTCGCACTTTTCGAGACATTAACGCAAGTTTAAAATTATGTATACCATTGTACACAAATTACTTAACGACCGCTTTTGTACACATAGTTTTTCTTTCGCGAATAATTTTTGATAAAATTGAAAAAGTGAGAATTTTACTAAAGAAGTTAATTTACTAGTATAAATAACTTACTCGTTTTGGTTCATTTTATTTATTTATTGAAAAAATGAATAGTTTTGTCCCATAAGTTTTGGATAAATTTTTTTTTTGCGAAATCTGTATTCAATAAAAATTCTATATTTACTAAATTCAAAAGTCATACATAACAAAAATAATGTAAAATGAAAGTCAATGATATAACGATTGAAAATATGACGAGAAATTAATATTTAAATTTTTTTTTTGAAAGAAAGAAATTGGCGCTAAAATCATGTGTACAATTTTACACAAAAGTAGTGAAAGGGTTAAGTAAATTGGTATTTTCATTTTGTTGAAGGAACAAATTCCAAATTTCCAAAACACGAGGTGTAATATGAGTACAAAATTCGTATAAAAATTTCTCAAAAAATAAAAAAAAACTTTTAAAATCGCTGTCGTACTATATGTGAAAAACAAAAAAAATTTTGAAGTATAAATCAAAAACTTGCGTAAAAATCCAGCGTTATGGTACTGAAATTATTTTTTTGTCAATTTGAATAAAAAATTGGTCAATCATTTTTGAAGAAACTCCATATGCAGTTATTGTTGGTTGTATTGATTTTAAAATTTTTTAATCTACACTTATGTTTCTTTCCTTAAAAATAATAAATTTTCCACAGTTTGTGAAAAATTAGACGTGGATGTAATATTTTTTCCTGATGGTGGAAGTAGTATTTTAATTCAAGCGATAAATTTTGCTATATCCGGATGCCAATCTAAAAAATAAAAAAAAGTCATTCAATTTTATATTTATTAAAATAAGTACGTTTTATCATTAAATATATTACTAGCGACAGCTCTATTTTTGAAAAACTGACTGAACATTATCACATATCTTGACCCAGTTATTGAAAAAAATTTTACCATTAATATTATGAAACTGAAGTTTAAAATCATAAAGTATCTAAAAAAAGTTTAACATCAGAAAATATTAATAAAAAATAATTTGACTTTACCAATTCAGGATCGCAAAAATAAAATGGAAAAATAGCATGCAAATCTGATTGTTTTCAAAAAAATGTTTTCTAGCAGTAGCTGTTGCAATTTTTCCTTTAATTCTTTCTTAAAATTTGGAAGAATGACCGTCCTGAAATATTCCAGATTTTCTGCAGAAATTTGAGTTTCTTCATCTGTAGGAAGTGAAACTATTTTACTTGTCTTTTCAGTTTGATCTTCAAAACTTGATTGATGTTTTCACTTCATAAAATTTAAATTTTTCATAAGTGAGGGTCATAAAATATTTCCTGACCATAAAAAAATTAGTGCATAAAATTTTAAGATTAAATTTTAAAAAAAATTTAAAAAAAAAAATATTAATAATTATAACTCCACCATATTTCATGTTATTTTTAACATGGGAAAAATTTTACAGCAATTGTTGCCACTTTGATTTTTTCTTTTTTAGTTGGTTTATCCCCAAAAGTTTTTCTGTGTTTATCTTCCTAAAATGCGAACTAGCTCTCTTCTGTTTTGGTCGTTGAAAAAATTATTGGTTTCAAAATTTTTAAAAATTTCTTCACCATCATTTTCAATTATAAAACTTCTAATAGTTTAAACAATTTCAGGGTTTTTAAATTTAAATTTACTTTAAATTTAAATAAAAAATGAGCGTTTTGTCGAGTAACAACACTTAAGGTACTGGCACATAAAACCAAAACAAAGAAACTACACCATATGTAGTGATTGAAAACACTCAGCAATTCTTCATTTTCAATAACTATACCATCTCTTGTATTAAAATGGAAAAATGCGAAGAAACATATTCAAATTTTGTAAAAAAAACAATATTTTATTTATAAGCAAAAAAATTGTATGCAAATCTAGCACAAATATTGAAAAACATTTAACAATAGATCAAAAACAAAACAACACCACAATTTATAATATTTTTAAAATCAAAAATTTGTCCTTCTGGAACATGAGGAAATTTAATTAATTTTTTTCACCTATTTTTTCCAGTTTTAAATTACATCAATTTCCACTTATATTGTAAATTTCAATTATTAGTTATTCACTTTTTATTTAAAAAAAGCACGTCTTATATAGTATAATATATAATACGCTGCAACTGTATTTTTGCAAATTACAATTACAACTGCAAAAATATTTTTTTAATATTATATTCTCAAGTTTATAGGCAAAAATTTATTCAAATTAGACTAAATTTAAGACCTGTTCGATCATGTTTTCATATTAATAAAAAGAAAAGAAAAAATTTAAAATTTACTGTTTCATTTTCAAACCTTAAAATTTTATTTTTAAACTTTAAAGTTTACTTTGGAATGTTAGTCAAGAGTAGGGGAGAGTTGGGCTAAAATTAATAATTTTTGAGAAAATAGTTGTAAAATGTATCAAAAATATTATTTTGATAAACCAGTTTCTGTATAGTATGAGTAATAGTATGATCAATTATCTAACATCTATTTAAAGAATTGTATCAAAATTGTTAACAACTTCCCGGCAACAGCGGTTTTAAAAAAAAAGTACTCTGTTATTTTTTGCCCCACATTTGGGGTTAAAATTAACAGCATGGGGGTAATTATTAACATCATAAAAAATATTTACAATAATAATTTTTCGTTTTTTTTTTTTTTAAATGTGATTGTTACGTTTATTATTTTTAAATATGTATTCAATAAAATAAAAATATAAAACAAAATATGAAAATAATAATTCAATATATATAAAAAAACATAAAATTCAATATAATATTATAAATGTAAGCGACTACGAATTTCAATAAAATAAAATTATAAAAAAATATAAAGGTAACAATTCAACGTATTTAAATAAACATAAAATGACATAAATGCAATATAATATTATTAATTTAAGTAACACAAGTATCACAGCATAGTGTTTCTAAGCTTTAGTGTTTTAACTTAATTTAAAATTAGATAGAGTAATCATCATCAGAATCACAATTGATACATCTGAATAAATCTGTGTCACCTTTTACGCATTTAATGTGAGCCCATTGTTTGTATAATATACACTGAACCCACTCCTCTCCAGGGATAGCAATTTCATAAGATTTGCCACATGCAAGGCAAAACCATTCTTCGTCTTCACTTTCTTCACTTTGGTTCAAAACTCTTCTTTTAACTTGTTTAACTTTTTCACATCTTTTTTGTTTTTTTATTTTTTTTGTTTTCAATTGTGCTTTATTTTTCTTGTCTTCTTTTTTTTTAATTAAATTTTGTCTCCGTTCTTCTCTTTTTTTAACGCTTCCTTTTCTGGAGTATCTGTTAGAATGGCTGATTTTCTTATTTTGCGTTTTGTACAATTTTTACGAGGTGGAGCCTTTGGTAAAGGTCTTATTTTTGCAGGTGAAAAATGTTCACCCAGCTGTATTTTTGAATGTTCTTCAATTGAGTTGTGTTCATAGGTCAATTGATTAATTATTTCAGTTATACTTATATTTGTATCAGATACAGATTGCAAAACTCCTGGATCTTCTAAATTTAATGTTAGATTACTTTGTACTTCATCGACTTCTTCTGATGCAGATTTATTTAATATAGATCCTCTTTGCTCACTAATATCTGAGATTGGATTAGCTCTATCAGTAACGAATGATGGTGCGAAATCAGCTTCTTGAAATATTTTATCATTTAAAGGCCAAACTTATATTTAGCTAAAACTGATTTGTATTTTACAAAAAAATCGCTCACATTTGTCCTATTGAATGATGTGGCTCTGCTTAATGAAGTGGCTTCCGGTGTTCTAATAGCCAAAGTAGCATTTCTTTCAATAAATTTTTTAAGCCAATCAATTCCAGCCTTTTCATTTTTAATCCACGAAGATGGCAAATTGTCAATTTTTAAATATACAACACACTGATATGTTAGCTTTCTTACTTCCATAGGAAGCAAACCAAAATAAATAATAGAGCACTTTAATAAATAATCAGCTATTTTTTTGTTCTTGCTCTGATGAAAACACTAAACGTGATTCTTATAACCAACTGAAGCAATCGCATTATGCCTCTTTTTCTTTATAAATTTGTATAAAGTAACATGACAGAGTTCGAAATCTTTTGTTGTTTTCTTAAACTAGTATTCTTTTCTATAACTTCTTTTGCTGCTAACTCATAAACTTCACCTGTATTAGTTTACCTTTTATAATTTCTCATCCTAAAACAATTTGGAAACAAACTCAGTTACGTTTTAGGATTCTTGTTTTTTATTATTATAATTGTCTATATTATCTATGTTAATAAAATCAACAATGGGGTAAGAATTAACAAGTTAATATTTGCCCCAGATATTTGTTAAAACTTGCCCCATTGTACTTTCAAACATATTAGTTAACATTAAAAGGAAACTACAGTAGTAATAGTAGCGCTTTGGCATGGGAAAATAATTATGCAAATTAGGTCAAAGTAATAGTAGCGCTTTGGCATGGGAAAATAATTATGCAAATTAGGTCAAAGTAATAGTAGCGCTTTGGCATGGGAAAATAATTATGCAAATTAGGTCAATGACCTTGGGCGTTTACTTTGTTGTTGAGAGCTTTTTTAAGGAATGTTGTAGTGTAAAAAAACAGGTAGCAAATTAGATGTCGTGATTGGCGTTTGCATAATTAGTTTCCGGAAAAGTGTTTGTAAATAATATAGAAAGTCAACTAGATAATGTGGAACAAGTAGATAGTGCAATGACCTAAACAGGTGTTGTACTATAATAACATAGACTATATAAATAATATGCAAGAATTTATTTTATTTTTTAATAAAAAGCTTTTACTAAGTGTGTTTGGAAATAATATTGAAAGGTAAACTAAATAATGTAGAACAAGTAAGTGCAATGATCTAAACAGGTGTTATAATATCTAGTATTTGTTACCGGTTGCATAATTAGTTTCCGGAAAAAGCTTTTGTAAATAATATAGAAGGTAAACGAGATAATGTAGGATAAGTAAGTGCAATGATCTTGTTATGATAGTATAGTAACATATAGGTTATTTTAAATAATAAAAATGTATCTTATTTTTTCAATAAAAAGCTTTCACGGTCAACCAGGTATTGTAACATAATATTAGCGCAAAAAATACAGTTGTTATTTATGAGATAAATAAAATGCAGATATTGAACTTGTTATTGTATCTTAGTTTTTATTTTAATCTGAACGATATAAAAAAAAAAGAAAAAAAAAACAAAAAATAATTTATAGTATAGGTTGTATGTATAAAATCGAGAGAAAAAATTTGTATTTAGTGATTAATTGTTATGTTTTATAAAAAAAAATAAGAAAAATTTTAATATAGAACAAGATTTATTATAGATTCTTTTTAATTACTTTCTATTATGCAAATTTGAGATATGTTATTAATAACAACTATGTATTATGCAAATAATTTAATAATGAATTGTAAAACGAAAAACACGTAAATTAATTTTTATATAATATGAATTAATATAATTGAAATATAATTTGAAAAATTTTTATAATATATAACAAGAGTTATTATGTTCTAGGAAATTACTAGTATTATGCAAATTTGAGTTGTAAAATGTAAACAAGCTGTAATGTAGAGTGGCAATGTTAATTTTATTGTCTATTTGATTCATTTCCTAGTTTTTAAAAATATGTATGGAAAATTTCCTATCCCTTTTAATATTGGTATAAAAAAATGGTTAATTAGTTATATATTATCATTAACAAAAAAAAAAGTCGTATAAACATACCAAATCAATACTGAGAAAAATGGCCAAGAAACAAATATTAGAGAAATATTTAGAGGAGTCTTCCAAATTCATAATTATAGAAGAAAAAAGTCAGTTTTTGAAAAAGTTTGGACTTATGTCGAGAAAAATTACATTCAAAATAAGAAAAGCTCCAAATGAAGAAGATATATTGGAATATACTAAAGAAGCCATTAATCAAATAGTTATATATTCGGTGGAAAACGTTGAACCGAATGATCTCATTGGTATAGTATTTTTTGCTGATAACTTTCAACAGAGAACTCCAGGTTGGATGAATTTTAAGCTTGCAAGTTCAGTGAAGTTTGAAGATATTTGGGAACTAATAAGTAAAATATTCCAAAGTAATTCGGAGGGCCTGAATACTGATTCTTTTCAACTAACAACTACAACTGTACGGTTGCCTTCTGGAAGTGGACGAGGGAGAAATTATTTTACTTTCAATGAAGAAAGTTTAAAACGAAAAGGCATTGTTGTCATTAAAAATAATGATAATCTTTGCTTACTCCGAGCTATTGTAGTAGGAAAAGCTTTTATAGATGGTGACATGAATTATAAAAAAATTCGCCAAGATACACAGAAGATGCAGAAAAATCTAGCATTAGAGCTGATGGTAAAAACAAAATTAAATATAACGCAAAGTGCAGGAATATCTGAACTTAAAAAAATACAGGATTATTATGGGGATGAATATAACATCGTTGTTTACGATTATGCTAATAACAAAAATATAATTTTTGAAGGTAAAAACGATGGCAAAAGAATTAATTTATTATATTACGAAAATCACTTTAACGTTATTATTTCGCTGACAGCGGTTTTTTGCATTAACCATTACTGTAAAAAATGTAATGTAGGTTACGCAAATTATCATAATTGTGAAGGTATCTGTATTTGTTGTCGACAGTCTCCTGCATGTAATAATATACCTACAACTATTACATGCAACTATTGCAAACGATCATTCCGAGGTGGAAAATGTTTTGAAAACCATAAAACAGTTACTACATGTCAAAAATTTCACAAATGCTTAATCTGTTTTAAAACATATTTTAGAAAGATTGATTCACCACATAAATGTGATACTGTTTTTTGTAAAAATTGTAACAAAAGTGTAGAAAAAAATCATTTTTGTTATATTATTGTAGATAAGAGCAAACCAAAAATTAATGATTTTGTGTTTATCTTTTACGATCTAGAAACAATGCAAGAAAAAACGCTAGTTAAAAACAATAATGAAGATATTAAACTACATGAACCTAATTTATGTGTTCTTAGTATAAGATGTCATCATTGCATAAAAGAAGAGAAGTTACATTTTTGTTCTAAATGTGGTTTTAGAACAACAGTTTTTGACACAAATGTAATTCCAAATTTAGTTGATTACATTTTTAAAATGGCTAAAAAATTTAAACAAGTTGTTGTAATAGCTCATAATGGACAAAGTTTTGATCACCAGTTTATTTTAAATGAATTGCTGCATAAAAGTGAGATAGAGCCAAAATTAATCATGAGGGGTACAAAAATTATTCAGATGCAGATAAAAAATATAAGGTTTTTAGATTCTATTAATTATTTTGCAATGCCACTATCACAATTTCCTAAAGCTTTCGATTTATCAACTGATTTAAAAAAAGGTTATTTTCCTCATTTGTTCAATACATCAGAAAATATAAATTATGTTGGGCCAATACCACTTATGCACTACTATAGTCCTGATACAATGACAGAAGAAAATCGAAAAATGTTTATTGATTGGTATGAACAAAGCAAAAATACCGAGTTCAATATGAAACGTGATTTGATAGAATATTGCAAAAATGATGTACATATTTTAACTGAAGCCTGCATTAAATTTAGAAAACTCCTATTGGAAGAAAATAATGTATGTCCTTTCACTGAGGCTACAACCATTGCTTCAGCATGCAATTTAGTTTTTCGAAGAAATTTTTTGAAACCGGAAACTATAGGATTGATACCCAAAAAAGGTTACAGATTTGCAGACAATCAATCAAAAATTGCTCTTCAATGGCTAATTTGGGAAGAGGATCAAAGAAAGATTAATATTCAACATGCAGCAAAGAAAAAAGAAGCAATTATAAAAAATATAAAAGTAGATGGTTTTTGTTCAGAAACAAAACAAATTTTTCAATTCCATGGGTGCTATTTTCATGGCCATCCAAAATGTTTTCCATATAAGAGGAATGAATCAATACAAGGAAACAAACATGATACTCTTGATATCAGATTTGAAAATACCATAACAAGAACAGAACGATTAAAATCATTTGGATATCAAGTGATCGAAATGTGGGAATGTGATTTTAGAGAACAATTGATAGAAAAAGAAGATGAGATGTCATATCTTATAAATCACCCCCTTTTAAAAAACGTTCCTTTAGAACCACGAGATGCTTTTTATGGAGGTAGAACTGGAAACACTTTTATGTATTACAAAGCAAAAGAAAATGAAAAAATAAAATACATAGATATTTGCTCATTATATCCCTATGTGTGCAAATATGGGAAATTTCCAGTAGGACATCCTGAAGTTTTAGTGGGCCATGAAATATGTTCTAAAGTTGACTTAGAAAATACTAATGGTTTAATAAAATGTGATATTCTTCCACCAACTGATTTGATTCACCCTGTTCTTCCAATAAAACAAAATAATAAATTAATGTTTACGCTTTGTTTCACTTGCAGCCTTGAAACATATCAAGATGAATGCCTTCATTCTGATAAAGAAAGAACTCTGACAGGAACTTGGGTTATAGACGAAGTAGTAAAAGCTGTAAAAAAGGGGTATAAAATATTTGAATTTCATGAAATTTGGCGTTATAAGGTACAACAATATAACAAAGACAACTGTGAACCTGGATTATTTACAGAGATGATGGACAAATTTCTTAAAACTAAACAGGAAGCTTCTGGATGGCCTAAAGATTGCAACACAGAAGAATTAAAACAAAATTATTTGGAGCAATTTTTCCAACAAGAAAATATTAAACTTGATACAGAAAATATTTACAAAAACCCTGGAAAAAGATCATACAGTAAGCTTATATTGAACTCTTTCTGGGGAAAATTTGGTCAACGAGAAAATCAGACAAAAACGCAAATAATAAAAAGTCCAGCTACTTTTTATTCTATATTGACAAATCCAAGCAAAGATGTATTGCACATAATGATTATCAATTCTGACACGGTTTTAGTTAACTGGAAATATAAAAATGAAGATTTAGATTCATTGCGTACAGTGAACGTATGTATTGCAAGTTATACAACTGCACAGGCTCGTTTAAAATTGTATGAATATTTGGAAAATTTACAAGAACGAGTTTTATATTATGACACTGATTCCGTCATATATGTGTCAAAAGAAGGTGAATATGAACCTGTCATAGGCAATTTTATCGGAGATATGACTAATGAACTAGAATCATTTGGATCTGACAGCTACATAAAAGAATTCGTTAGCGGTGGACCAAAAAATTATGCATATAAAGCATTTTCTTCTGACAAACAAAGCGATGCAGTAGTTTGTAAAGTAAAAGGAATTAAACTAGATTATAATAATTCAAAACTAGTCAATTTTGAAAAAATTAAGGAAATGGTTTTATTGAACGATAAAGCCGGTGTAAATATTCTGTACAAAAATTTTCGAAGAACAAATGATCATAGGGTAATTACAGTTCCAGAAACAAAGATATACAGGTTAAAAGCAGAAAAACGAAGGTTTTATGAAAATTATAGTTCTGTACCATTTGGATTTAAAAGAAAAAAATAAAGTTTTTTTTAAAAAGAAGTTTAATCAATTTTTTATTATTTCAATTTCGTAATTGAATGTTAATGTTCTTTCTAATTGGAAAATATCGCATTTTCCAATTATTTCTTCAAACGGCTCCTGTACTTCCATTATTAATTAAAAATAATTTAAAAACTTAAATCAATTTATACTTTTTATGCAACATACATAATATTTTGCATCATACATAATACTTTCTAAAATATTCAAATTATATTTTTGCATTTTCATTAATAATTAATGACTGTATATTCTCTAAACTATGTCTAAGATTTAAAATACTTTGTAGCTACCAATATAAAAATCACTATGTAGAGGAGTTAAAATATTAGTCAGCAAGATTTTTGTAACTCTTTGCACGTTTTTTTTTTTTTTCCAGGTTAATCCATTTAAATCAACCCTTGTTTCTGGAGAGTCGATATCCGGTCCCCTGAGGTTCGGTCCCTTTAAAGCGGGGCCTGAATCAGGCGCCCCTTTTCTTGATTCTGGATGGGGTCCCCGGATGTCCGGTATCTGTCTTTGAGGGTCCGGTATCGGTTTATGCTACTGCTAAAGGCTCCCTTCCCCTTTTTTTTTCCACTCTTTTTAAATCGTATTAGTTATAAATTATAGGATTTCAAGCTATTTTAAAATAGTCAGGTACAAAATGAGCAGCAGGAAGGCAGTAGCAGATTTACAATTTACTGTTGGAAATAAAAAGCAATATTTCTTGAAGGAATTTGCTTTGATAGCTGATGGGTCACTGATACCAATGCTATTTATGTTTAAAGCACCTTATTCGTTCGAAGAGTTAAATACTGATGTTAAACAGCAAAATGATTTCAATAAAACACAAATAAATGGTCTTGACTGGGATGATGGCTTTATAGAATATTCAGCAATTAAAAATACCTTAAAGGAACATTTAAATTCATTCGACGTCGTTTACGTAAAGGGGTACCAGAAAAAGGAATTTTTAGATAAATTTGTTTCGAGTTCAGTAGAAGTTATCAACTTAGATAATGACATTCCATCTCTTCAGAAACTAAAGAATTTCACAACCATTTGCCCTCACCATAACATTACTGAAAATTTAAAAAGATGTGCTGTAAAAAATTGTATGAATTTATATATGTATTTAATAAAAGAAAATAATTGGTTTTAAAAAATATTTGTTTTATTTATTGTTGACCAAGATAATTTTTCTGACAAAAACATAGGTATTTCATAAAATAGTCTGGAATAATTACACTGAGCTATGTGTAAATTCATTGGAATGTAGAAATCTTCTTGTTCCAATCTTAGTTTATTCTTTTCAATACATCTCTCAAAATATTTGAATACATATTCTCTTATATTAAGTTCAGCTCCGTTGTTATATGACATCACTGCTTGTATAAAGTCTAACATAAGACAAAAGCGGGTGTACTCATCTAACTGCAATGTAATTTTTTTAGTTTTCCCGGTATGATTAAATGTTAGCGCAAATCCTTTTGAATTTAATTTATGTTGGTTGTTAGTAAAATCTTGATAAAAGGCATACCACGCCAAATAATTCATCTCACAAATGACTTTTTGATGACGTTGGAAAATTATTGTTGCAGCAAAATTTTCAACATTAAATCCAATTTGTATTTTTGTTGTTTGTTTTTTATCCAAATAATAGATATAGCTTAACAAAAGATTTTGCGGAGGTTCACTTTTTTGTTTTTCAATGACTTCCGAATTTGTTGATTGCTCCATTTTTCTTGTTTTAACTGATGAATTCTATTTTAGAATTTTGTATTTATATTTTTTCTCCCTCATTTTTTAAAAATTTTTCGAAATATTCTTTGTATTTTTTTATCGTTTTTAAGTGGGGATGATGTGTCGAATAAATTAAGAAAATATTTTATGCTTTTACAGGAACTTCGCATCCATAGATATACACAACAATAATGTCCGCAAACAGATGTTAAATTACTTTGTAAACGCTTATTGTTGAAAACAAAACATGTTGATTGATTTTGTAGAAATTTTATAATCTCATTGTGAAATGGGGGATTTCCAAATGAATCAAAATATTCTGCACACCCTTGAACTGGAACAAATATTGCTAACCAATGTGTTCCCTTTTCATTAGAATTATCGGTATTTACCACCAAAATACTAGGTTTTGAAACTTGTTTTGGTAATTTATCAAGAGCATAAACGCCTCTAAATATTTTATGTGTTAACTTATTACATTTCAGAACCTTTGAAATCTGAAGTGTATTCATTTTCTTGCAAACGGGAAATATCAATTAGTCGAGTATTTCCTCGTACAAATGTTGTTAAAAATTCTGCTTTAAGTTTTCCATTTGTTAAGACTATATCGAATTTTTCAAGCAAATTTATTAAGTTATTAGTTACTTTTTCGTTATCGATATGTCCAAAAGAGTAATTCTCAATATCTGTTTTTTTCAAATCTCTGACAGGAAATTTATACTTTAATTCTTTTACAATAGTTTTACATTTTTCTTTAATACCAGCCACAGCAATATTTTTTACAAATATTGTATTGTTATCGTCCGTACAGAACGATAAATCTACTAGAGCACATGTCATTGTGAAATGAATAGAGATGGTTCGCTAAACTTCCTTTTATATGTTCACGTAGACGTTACGATTTTTATCAATTTCGATATTAGCATCGAATTCTGCAAATACAATACAAGTTAATGTTGAAGTTAATGGAGAGCTGAGTCTTGCTTCAATCTTTACTACTCCCTGATTTAATAAACTCTGACATGTATCTGTTCCCGAGCCGTCTGGTGATAAATCAAAAGCCAGTATTGTATAACCTTTTGAAAATAATTCTTTTGAAATTTGATGTCCTCTATCAGAATGATGTATACCTGTTCCGCTAAATAATGTTAAATATGCTCGAGAATTACAAGAATTATTCGGTGTAAAACTTGTTTCAATTGCAGAGTTTGGTGTAGGCACTCCATTCACATATAATTGAAATTGTGTGAGATTTTGATGGTCGAAATGGTATGGATTTTTTGATCTCTTACCATTGAAGTTTTCATTATTAACCATACAAAATACTAGAGCTTTTGGTATTTGCCCTATAAATATATTATCCAATGATATGTTAGATGTGTTAGCTGGAATTGTAAATGTTTTGATTTCACTTCTGGTATAAAAATATTTCGCGTTAGCCTTTTCCAATACAGTATTATGTGCTATCAATATACTAGGATTAATTGTTAAATGTTTCATGTATAACGTAGCTTCGAGAATTTTTAAATAGCTTTCATCGGCATCGTTAAAGAAAATAAAAAAATCCTGTTTTTCTAGGGCTAAAGCAATTCGAATGTCAACATTATTTAAAAGTAATTTAGGAGTATTGAAGAAATCTACATGTAATTTTCCCATTAATTCTACTACAGTAGAATTGTTGTATGATTTTTGTCTTGATTTAGAACCAGAATTACTAAAATCATTTACATTTGGTTTATCCAATTCCCAACCAGATGCTTCCAAATGTGTTTGACTGGAATCTGTACCATAATTTAGTAAAGTAGTTAAGTATGCTTTATAATGGTATAAGGAGTCTGAAGGAGTGATGTTTTTTCCGTTTAGAGTTACATTACATTGTTTAATTAAAGAGTGTAATAAATTATTTACAACACTGGGCTGCGGAGCTGGTCTTGCTTCAGTTCCGGTTCCTACTTTATCATTTGCACTCCAAACTGATCCATCTTTTTTTAATATTTGAACTTTAAATTTTATATAGGTGGAGGATAAATCTCGATATGTATCTCCATTTCCAAGGGAAACAAATTCAATAGTTGACGGTGATGCCTCTAAAGAAGCTAAAGGATTGTATGCTACCTCTTCTGAACGCAAAATACTTGTTTGTACGGGTAATGACGCAAAAAGATCAAGTTCAGATTTCATACATTCCATTTTTAGTTGAATATGTCGGATGTTTTACTTTGCTTTTTTCGTCGTTTCGACTTCAAATGTGTCTTTTTAGAAACTGTTTGTCTTTTAATAGCTCTTTGTCTTTTTATAGTTCTTTGTCTTCCACCATACATCGAATGCAGTTGGTTAACTACTGATTTCCGTAAATTTTTTATACCGCCTTTACTTTGATCAATTACAGCTTCTTTTATGTTTGCACCAGATGCTATATCATTAAAAATATTTTTACTTGTGTTTACAGCCTCTTTTTTAATTAAGTCCCAACCTGATGTAAAAACTGGCTTTAAGTAACGAATTAAACTTCCGAATATATTTCCAAAACCACGACCTTTTTGTATAGCTGGATAAAATTGTAATAAAGGCCCAATATCGTTGATTCCCCCTCCTACCTGAGAGGAATAATATCTCACGTAAGCTCTTTCCATGTTTGATAGGATATCATATTTGAGTAGTAGTATTTATATTGTTTTTGGGGAATCAATGCTTTTTAAAGTGTAATACAATTTTTGTTGGATAGTAACTGGAAACAAAATTTATTCCATCACCGTATTGATTGCAAATTTTAATTGCTATTGTTTCAAAAATATTTTTTTCTATAGGTATGTAATGGACGTTTTTAAATTCAGTATTTGTAGGTATTCTACAATTTTCTATGTTGATAGCTCTCAACGCCCGAACTTTGCTACTTCCAAAAACAGAAGATTGAACTATATCTGAATAAATCAACACCATTCCATTCAATTCATCTTTATTTTTAGCAACAGCTAATTTGAATAGTTCAGGTAATTTTGTTTTGAAATTTTTTATATTTTTTTTCTGTTGAAATAATTCAGTTAATAATGTTTTTACATTATAACTCTGATTAACTTTTATATAAAAACTATCTTCATCAAAAGTCTGCGATATTCGAATTAAGTCCCCTCGGTTAGATTCTGACACTTTTTTAAATGTTACATCATCATAATTTTTAGGATTAGAAATATATGTCAAAACTTCATTAAAAAATTCAGTAAAAACTTGGTTTCGAGTAAATCCGGGATTAGGAGTTATATTTTTAATAAGCGTTGGCAAAAAATTAAACTTCCAATCATCTAAATGTAATTCCGAATCGTTATATGAATAATATGTGTAGCCTATAGATTTGGTTACTTTGATTTTTTCAAGAGGTTTTTCAATGTTTCTTACATAAACATTATACTGTCCAATATTAATAAAAGCACAATTCTCTTTGTTAAATTGTTCTGTTTGTAGGAAATCGTTCAGATAAATTTCTGAAAGACCAACTTTCCAATTACCATTTCTTAAATCAAAGTGAATAGGTAATTTATTTTCGAATGAAGCTAAAGTGTTGTCTGGAAACAGTTTTAGATTATCATTACTAAACAATGTTACATAGAAGTCATCTTGACTATCCATCTTTGTTAACTTCTTCTAAAACATAAAATGTTGTACTATTTATATGTTGTCCACTCCGGTGTTGATGAAGTTCTTAGTTTTGGACTTCTTAGTAAAGGTTTTAGTTTTCGTTTTTTTGTTTCAGGAAACTGTGAAAGTATAGTTGAGGAAATTGAACTACCAGCCGATCTTAGTGTCTTCTTTTTTTCAGGAGATGGTACAGCAACGGTAATTACATCACCACTTGGTGTTTCAAACATTCGATAATCAGAGCTTAGAGATGGTCTTTCGACTAATTTTTCATCTTTCAACATTTCAGTTTGAGCTAATTTTTTAAATGAATTTTCATCATCTAAATCGTAATTTGTTAAATCAACATCCATATTTGAATGTTCTTTTTTAGGGTCATATTCAAACACATCATCAGTAACTAATGGTAAAAATTTAGTTTGTGTTGACGTTGATTTGTATTTAGGTAATTCAGTTTCTGTATATGCATTTCGCTTAGAAAAGAATTTTGTTTGAGTACCTGTATTAAATGTAACATTATTTAACTTTTCTGGTAATTTTTTTGTATGCCTTTTGTTAATTCCGTATTTAATGAGATTTTGACGATATAAATACCATTTTTGCAATGGTTTTAATTTTTTATCATATAAAACTTTTTTCATTTTTTGATCCAATAAATCTAAGTTTTTATCATCTTGAAATAATTTGCTAAATTTTGAAAATATTTCTGGTGACATAACAATCATTCGCTGCATTATGTCTTACTGAGAAGTTTTCCTATTATACCAGATAATATAGTACCAATTAATGTAGGTAAAAATCCTCCATGTTGAATTAACATTTTTCGTTTAGCTTTTATACCTTTTTGTGGACACGCTAAGAGTCTTAATTGTTTTTTATATTTTTTTAGTTTTGTTTTTTGTGATGGTGATATTTTATTGTTCCCGTTTAACACATTAATTGCAATTTCAGCAATAGTTTTTATTATATCATCATCACAATATTTTAGAATATTTTTACGAAAATTCTTGTTGTTGCATTTTTCTAGTACATGTAACATATGTCGGTTTTTCTTCAACCGTTTCATATTTTAAGCAATTGTTTAAATCTTTGGTAGCACAAAAACAAACGCAATATTCCTCTGAGAATATGTTGGTTCTAATTCGAAACAAATCGCTAATGTCTTGTGTTAAATCTAATACAATATAACCATGTGGGTTTGATGTTGATTCATTATATACCCCCAGGAAGCCTTTTATATTTTCCGGATATAGTTGTCTAGCTAGAGGAAAAATCTGTGATTTATCTCGAGGGTTTTTAAAAAGTACCAAATATTTACAATTTAATGAAATATCTCGTGAGAATTTCCCCTGATGAAAAATGTTTTGCGTTAATAATATAATAGACAAATTACGGTGGTGCGAACCTTTAGTAAAAAGTTCACATACTTGTTTGTTTGCTGAATCTAACATTAAATCATCTAAAACAATTAAAGTAGGTTTATTTTCATTTTCACTAAGCTTTTCCGGAATGCCGGCATAAAAATCTATATCAGGGAAATCTGTATTTCTTGGAACCGCAGAAATTTCTGGGTTACACCATTTTATTTTTTCAATTTTGGGATGTATCAATCTAGTAATATTTTTGATCAAGTTGCAAACAAATGTTGTTTTCCCACATCCAGATGGTCCCGCCACCATCATTGTAAATGGATGATTAAAATATATCATTATTGGTTCGCGTTTTAAAAGTCATTGAAAGGTAATTAGATTTGCTCTTCAAATATATAAAAGCAAAAACGTGTATAACTTATTCTCAATTTAAAAGATGGAGGTAAAAGAAGTGGAAGAGTTTTTAAAATCATATTCCTCTGTGTTATTAAATGAGCATAAACAACGTATTTTTCACATGTATAAATACATTAAAGAATTTTCAATAACAGAAAAATTTACGTCAATATACGGAACTCATTTTGCTCTTTGTCCTTGGGCTTACGACAACTCGTCATCTGGACCGGATACATGTAACTGTTGCTCTATAGAAAATTATAAAATAGAATTGGAAAATCTGATTAAATGGTACAAGTATAATGTCACGGGCACAAATAGTATCGGAAATACATAGACCAGCCAGACGAAACTTTCGTCGAAGAAAATTTAATCAGAAAGGTTTAAACGATACATGGCAAATTGATTTAGTAGAAATGATTCCATATGCAAAGTATAACAAAGGAAATAAATATTTATTAATTGTAATAGACATCTTTTCGAAATATGCTTATGCTGAACCAATTAAAACTAAAAATGCTAATAACGTTTTACTTGGTATGCAAAACATTTTCAAACGTGCTGGAACACTCCCAAAAAATATTCAATCTGATCAAGGTAAAGAATTTTTTAACAAAGAATTTAGAAAACTTATGGAAAGAAAAAAAATTAATCATTATCATACATATTCTGAAATGAAAGCATCCATAGTAGAACGTTTTAACCGTACTTTAAAAAATTCAATGTGGAAACAGTTTAGTTTTCAGGGTAATTATAAATGGATATCTTTTTTTACCCTCACTTATTGAGAAATACAACTCAACATATCATCGGACAATTAAACTTCAACCTAAAAAAGTTACAAAAGCAAACGAGAAATATATTTTGAAGAACATTTACATGCAACCGAAATTTTATCAGAAAGCAAAATATAAAGTTGGAGATTATGTACGCATAAGTAAATACAAAAGAAACTTTGCAAAAGGTTATCAACCAAACTGGTCAACAGAAATATTTACAATTAAAGAAGTAAAACGCACAGATCCAATTACTTACAACTTACTTGATTATACAAAAACACCGATTTCAGGTTCTTTTTACGAGTATGAACTTACTCGCGTCAAAAATCCTGACACTTTTCTTGTTGAAAAAATATTGAAAAGAAAAGGAAATCAGGTTTTTGTTAAATGGTTAGGTTTTGATAAAGATCACAATTCTTGGGTAAATAAAAACGATATTATATGAAACTAATTTGCTTTTTTATTTTTAATTTTTTTTTTTTTTGCTCATTTATAGCTAGCCATAACTCACTTCAAATTTGCAATGTAAAAATACTAATAGTTGACGTTTATTTATTCGCAAAATACAAAGTAGTTAATATAATAATTCAATTAACATTAACATAAATTCATATCAAACACCTGCATTTTTTCTTTAAAAATTTTTTCTGCAACACAATAAATCTATTTGATTTTATAATGCTTTAATTTGTATCTACAATAACAGAAAATTTAATTTACTTATACAAAGTAGCAAAAAATTTAAGAATAACTGACTTTTTTATTTGCAAAATACAAAGTAGTTAATATAATAAATCAATTAACATTAACATAAATTTTTCTCAAACACCTGGATTTTTTCTTTAAAAATTTTTTCTGCAATAAACACAACAATTAATCAATAAATACATTTTTTTTTAAATTACTTTAAAAATAAGATACAATATCAAGGTCAATATCTGCATTTTATTTATCTCATAAATAACAACTGCATTCTTGTGTTAAAATAACTGATTGACCGTGAAAGCTTTTTATTAAAAAATAAAATAAATTCTTATTATTTACAATAATCTATGTTACTATATACTATCACAACAAGATCATTGCACTTACTTGTATTATTTACAAAAGCTTTTTCCGGAAACTAATCATGCAACCGGTAGAAATACTACACACCTGTTTAGGTCATTGCACTATCTACTTGTTCCACATTATCTAGTTGACCTTCTATATTATTTACAAACACTTTTCCGGAAACTAATTATGCAAACGCCAATCACGACATCTAATTTGCTACCTGTTTTTTTACACTACAACATTCCTTAAAAAAGCTCTCAACAACAAAGTAAACGCCCAAGGTCATTGACCTAATTTGCATAATTATTTTCCCATGCCAAAGCGCTACTATTACTTTGACCTAATTTGCATAATTATTTTCCCATGCCAAAGCGCTACTATTACTACTAACTACTTACTTTATATCAAAATAACAAAAAAGGGATACTCGCTTTTAAAAATATGGATTCGTTTATTCGCAAATCAAAAAGAAATTTCACAAAAAATGTTCATTAACTGCCAAAAAAATAAACAAGATGCACAACCTTCCTATAAAACGAATAATGATATACTGAATATTTTTATTGAATGCATATGTAAAAAAATAACAAAAAAACCGCGAAATAAAATCTGTTCGCCTACTAGATTTTTGAAAAATTCAATGTTAATATTTACCCCTGTTAATTTTAGCGCCTTTCTCCCCACCTACAATATATTTCGCAGGAAGTTTAGAAGAAGGCGTTTAAAAGTTAAACTTCAATATCTACGAAATAAAACGGTTTTTTCGTTTTTCAACTTTGGCAGTTTAAGAGTCTAGGTTTAAATTCTTATCGTAAACCCGGGCGTTTAATATTTTTAAACTTTTTGTTTTAGAAAACGTCTGTAAACCCATAAAAGTTTAAGAAAGTTAAAAAAAAAAAAACTGATATTTGCTCAGTGATTGTACAAAGTCATAATTAAAATGTTTATCATTTATTTCTTTATGCCCAATTATTAGCCTCCACTGGTTGTTCAATAGTTTCTTATTAATTTTATAGAAAGGGAATGAGTTTAAAAGAGGTAATGGTCGGCTGGCTACCGGACAAAATTTCCCTGAATTTTTATTATGTTTACCTGCGGAAGAGGCTAAGAATTAAATTTTATATTAAATAATTTAATAAAAAAAAAAACACAAATTTAAATTTGGATACAATTTATTGTTATTTAATCATTATTATTATTTTTGACATATATAACTTTTTATTATTAATTTATTTAAAACCGTCTGGCACTTATTGAATTTACTGACTGACGATCACCAACAGGTGAATGGGTGTTTTATATTACATTATCGCTGACTTTGCGTCTGCGATATTTTATTATAATATCGGGTAATTCGTGGGAACGGAAGTTGAATTAGCCAATAATTGTCTTTAATAATTTTATGCGAAAACTAATTATTTGATTTTTTATACGTTTTTTACGTGAATTTGGAAATAATTGTTTTCACAAACAAAAAGTATTTTAAAAGAAATAGAATACGATGTTTGCAACACGCGACTTAAATAACTTCTTTTGCAAACTTCTGGAAATGCAAATTTAGCGTCTGTTATTTTTGTGGGAATAGAATTTGAAGAATTTGTACTTGTTTTGATAATAACAGGAAGTGCTGACGTAGTGTCTGGTAAATAATTTATTTTATTACATAAAGGATTTGGTGAATACTTCTTGCTCCTTTTAATTAGAATTCTCCTGAATTCTTTTATTAATTTTAAAATATCCAAATTTTTTAAATAAGACAACTGCTCCAATTATTCCAATTACAAAAAGTATCATGTCGATTATATAAGAGACATGTTTATGAAATTTTAATCCTTTGATTACATTTACATTATTTTCATTTTCTAATACAATTTCAAATGTTATTTTATTCTTAAAATTATGAGTTTGATTTAATGGATAATAGAATCTTTCTTGAAACATATATTTTAAATTTGAAAAATAATGATCCATTATATTTAATGAACAATTGTTAAAATGAATAAGAACATGATTTGATACAATTATGTTTTTATTATCACATGATTGATTTATATGTAAATTATTAGCATTTTTGATTGAAATTGTTTCTTTATCAATTTTTACAATTTCTATTAATTTATTATTTATTAATTGACAATTATTTTTAAATATACAATGTTTGCTTAAAGTTAATTCATTTAAAGTTTTTAATTTTTCATATGTATAAGTTTTATTATTATATGTAAATATGATTTCATTAGTAGAATCTATTTCTTTATTTTCTTTATTGGGTATAGGAATTATAACTTCTAATTGTACTGATTTAATTTTTCTTGGAATTTAAATTGCCAGTTCTTTAAATAGAGCGAGACCTAATTTAAGGTATTGCAATTTGTAAAAGTGTATCTGATAATTTTCTATTTCTTTTTCTGTTAATATATTTGGATGTATAATGCCGTGTCTAATAGAAGCTAAATTATCTTGTATTGTATTAATTATTTCTTTAATAAATTGAATTTTGAAAAGTAAGTCTAAGTATAAATTTTGTTGATTAAGAGAATCTTCCAACATTTTTATTTGATTTGAAACTATTTTTCTATAATTTTCTATAATTATTTTAATTTGGTTTATTGTTCTATGAAACTGATTATTAATTTTAATTTGATCATTATAATTTGTGATTAATAAAAATCACAACACAAAAAATCACATTAATAAAAAACACAAAAAAAATTTTTTTTAATATATGTACCTGCTGATACTATATTTTATATAATATAAAAATTCTAAATAAAGAAAACACCCCACAAATGATAATATCATGTTGTTCCTCTCCTCTCCCATCTCCGCAACGGGTTGATTTGGTTCCTTTACAAGTTTTGTATAACTTGTGGTTTTGATTAATTTATATTCTGGAAGTAAAAGAAGAAATAAAAATCCTCTAAAATGTATATTAATTTTGTAAATTCTAGCTTTTTACCTGTATTTTTCACTTGCTTAGCTTGCTTAGCAAGATTAATCATTTTCCATGCACGACTATTTCTATCCATAATTACATTAATCTAAAATTTGATTCATTTTACATGGATAACGCAAAATACGAAAAAAACTGACTTAGGATATTCTGCCAGAAAACGGACGCTATAATCTAATAAAACAAGAAAAAGCCAAATATATTTATAAAATCAAAAACAACCTTATCAAAACAAGCATCACACTATCCAGCCAAGGAGATATTCACTAACACAACACGAGATCAGCCAGCCTAATTATAACAAGACTAACCAGACGTAAATTCATTAGGAATTCCCTACTCTCTTCAGCTATAAGGAATTTCAATCATTCGAAAAATTTAAGAAGGAACTAAAAAAACACTTACATGGTAGTCAAACAAACTCGGCTAACCAGTAGGACTCAATAATCATTATTTATGCAGTATCGATAATCGTAGCTTGAAATGGCTTCTACATTTACATAACTGCTTCGTGGGTTCATTTGTCAAACCTAAAAACCTAAAAATTCAATCAATATATCTTATAACATTAAATCAAATTAAAAATTACAGTATAAACATAATCACGATAAAAAAAGCAACATCACAAGAGCCACTTTCGATCGTCGATAGTCGATATATCAGTCGATATATCAGTCGATATATATCAGTCACAACTTCGAGATGAACACCCTTTAAAATGAAGCATACAAATACAGCAATATATGTTTTATAAATTCGATGGACACTAGTTGAGGGGCTTGTATATATGGGTCCACAAAAATCGACTCCACTGATAGAAAAAGCAAGAGCAGCATTTACACGATCTGCAGGCACTTCACCCATAATTTGATTGAGCAGTTTCGGCCTATAACGAAAACAGTGAACACATTATACACGATTCTTCGTGTATAATCACGTGCATTGATGATCCGAAACTGTTGATTGATTATTCACAATAGAGCCTGAGATCTCGCGTGACAATGCAGTAAATTATCTTGATATACTCGTATGATGTACTATGATTGTTTTTTTTTTGTAGATGATTCCAGATGTACAAAAAATTACGTTCCTATTTTTTTTAAAATTCTTTAATTGTATAAATTCACTCATTTTTCTTTTATTCTAAACGAATTAATTAACTAAATTAATTAGCTAATTTTTTCACACTAACACAATGTTATACGATAGTTTTAAACTACGAATTAATAAATTTGATTAATGTTTTATTTTAATTGTTTTTACGAAATCGAAAGTTTATTAAAATCCAGGCCTATTACCAATGTAATATCAAATCCTGGGAGTTTTAACACAAAATTATACTTATTTTTTATAAAGTGGCCTGTCACGGTCGCCAAATGTTTCAGAGCTATGTAGTTTGCACCGAATGGTTTTATTATAGTAATAAAAAAAGTATATTTTAATGAAACACTCAATTGTAATAATTATATTCAATTTTATTTAAATGGTTTTATTATGTATATTAATATTTATTTTCAATTGTTTATTTTAAATATTTTTAACTAATTTCAACTATTTTTTTTGAACTAATTTCAACTAGATTTTATTTTATTTGTAAAATGCTTAATCCAAATATTCTGACTACTGACTCTGATTACTGCTAATTAAATACGACTGACTACTGGTTCTTTTTTTTTTTTTTATAATTTCTTTCAAGCAAACAATTTTGCATTTTTTTCTTTATATATAAAAACACACGGGTATATACTTTTTTTATTCATAACAAAATTGAAATATTCCATTATTCAAATATTTATTCAAAAAAAAGTATATACACGTACATTATTGTATATAAACGTACATTATTGTATATAAACGTACATTATTGTATATAAACGTACCTTATGTAAAAAACTACAATTATTCTTCACAATTAACTTAGTTAAAATTTTAAACACTTTAAAATTGATATTATTTATTATCTTATTCTTATATATTATATATTTTTATATATTATATATTTTTATATACATGCATTTATATATACATGTGTACATATATTTTTTTATATACTTTCTTTTTATTCATAAAAAACTACAAATATTTCTTAAAATTAAAAAAACACCTTAATATTATTATTTGTATTTATTATTTTCTTATGTATTACAATATATTCTTATATATACACGTATATACACTTTCTTTTATATACTTTCTTTTTATTCATAAAAAACTACAAATATTTCTTAAAATTAAAAAAACACCATAATATTATTATTTGTATTTATTATTTTCTTCTTATGTATTACAATATATTCTTATATATACACGTATATACACTTTCTTTTATATACTTTCTTTTTATTCATAAAAAACTACAAATGTTTCTTAAAATTAAAAAAACACCTTAATATTATTATTTGTATTTATTATTTTCTTATGTATTACAATATATTCTTATATGTACACGTATATACACTTTCTTTTATATACTTTATTTTTATTCATAAAAAACTACAAATATTTCTTAAAATTAAAAATTTAAACACCTTAATATTATTATTTGTATTTATTATTTTCTTCTTATGTATTACAATATATTCTTATATATACGCGTATATGCACTTTCTTTTATATACTTTCTTTTTATTCATAAAAAACTACAAATATTTCTTAAAATTAAAAAAACACCTTAATATTATTATTTGTATTTATTATTTTCTTATGTATTACAATATATTCTTATATGTACACGTATATAAACTTTCTTTTATATACTTTCTTTTTATTCATAAAAAACTACAAATATTTCTTAAAATTAAAAATTTAAACACCTTAATATTATTATTTGTATTTATTATTTTCTTCTTATGTATTACAATATATTCTTATATGTACACGTATATACACTTTCTTTTATATACTTCTTTTTATTCATAAAAAACTACAAATATTTCTTAAAATTAAAAATTTAAACACCTTAATATTATTATTTGTATTTATTATTTTCTTCTTATGTATTACAATATATTCTTATATATACACGTATATACACTTTCTTTTATATACTTTCTTTTTATTCATAAAAAACTACAAATATTTCTTAAAATTAAAAAAACACCTTAATATTATTATTTGTATTTATTATTTTCTTATGTATTACAATATATTCTTATATGTACACGTATATACACTTTCTTTTATATACTTTCTTTTTATTCATAAAAAACTACAAATATTTCTTAAAATTAAAAATTTAAACACCTTAATATTATTATTTGTATTTATTATTTTCTTCCTATGTATTACAATATATTCTTATATATACACGTATATACACTTTCTTTTATATACTTTCTTTTTATTCATAAAAAACTACAAATATTTCTTAAAATTAAAAAAACACCTTAATATTATTATTTGTATTTATTATTTTCTTATGTATTACAATATATTCTTATATGTACACGTATATACACTTTCTTTTATATACTTTCTTTTTATTCATAAAAAACTACAAATATTTCTTAAAATTAAAAATTTAAACACCTTAATATTATTATTTGTATTTATTATTTTCTTCTTATGTATTACAATATATTCTTATATATACACGTATATACACTTTCTTTTATATACTTTCTTTTTATTCATAAAAAACTACAAATATTTCTTAAAATTAAAAAAACACCTTAATATTATTATTTGTATTTATTATTTTCTTATGTATTACAATATATTCTTATATATACACGTATATACACTTTCTTTTATATACTTTCTTTTTATTCATAAAAAACTACAAATATTTCTTAAAATTAAAAAAACACCTTAATATTATTATTTGTATTTATTATTTTCTTATGTATTACAATATATTCTTATATATACACGTATATACACTTTCTTTTATATACTTTCTTTTTATTCATAAAAAACTACAAATATTTCTTAAAATTAAAAATTTAAACACCTTAATATTATTATTTGTATTTATTATTTTCTTCTTATGTATTACAATATATTCTTATATATACACGTATATACACTTTCTTTTATATACTTTCTTTTTATTCATAAAAAACTACAAATATTTCTTAAAATTAAAAAAACACC
Source organism: Poecilobothrus nobilitatus (assembly GCA_947095535.1). Taxonomy (NCBI): domain Eukaryota; kingdom Metazoa; phylum Arthropoda; class Insecta; order Diptera; family Dolichopodidae; genus Poecilobothrus; species Poecilobothrus nobilitatus. Next base: position 258,169,326 of record OX352774.1, on the reverse strand, counting down.
TTAATATTATTATTTGTATTTATTATTTTCTTATGTATTACAATATATTCTTATATGTACACGTATAAACACTTTCTTTTATATACTTTATTTTTATTCATAAAAAACTACAAATATTTCTTAAAATTAAAAATTTAAACACCTTAATATTATTATTTGTATTTATTATTTTCTTCTTATGTATTACAATATATTCTTATATATACGCGTATATACACTTTCTTTTATATACTTTCTTTTTATTCATAAAAAACTACAAATATTTCTTAAAATTAAAAAAACACCTTAATATTATTATTTGTATTTATTATTTTCTTATGTATTACAATATATTCTTATATGTACACGTATATACACTTTCTTTTATATACTTTCTTTTTATTCCAAAAAAACTACAAATATTTCTTAAAATTAAAAATTTAAACACCTTAATATTATTATTTGTATTTATTATTTTCTTCTTATGTATTACAATATATTCTTATATGTACACGTATATACACTTTCTTTTATATACTTCTTTTTATTCATAAAAAACTACAAATATTTCTTAAAATTAAAAATTTAAACACCTTAATATTATTATTTGTATTTATTATTTTCTTCTTATGTATTACAATATATTCTTATATATACACGTATATACACTTTCTTTTATATACTTTCTTTTTATTCATAAAAAACTACAAATATTTCTTAAAATTAAAAAAACACCTTAATATTATTATTTATATTTATTATTTTCTTCTTATGTATTACAATATATTCTTATATATACACGTATATACACTTTCTTTTATATACTTTCTTTTTATTCATAAAAAACTACAAATATTTCTTAAAATTAAAAATTTAAACACCTTAATATTATTATTTGTATTTATTATTTTCTTATGTATTACAATATATTCTTATATATACACGTATATACACTTTCTTTTATATACTTTCTTTTTATTCATAAAAAACTACAAATATTTCTTAAAATTAAAAAAACACCTTAATATTATTATTTGTATTTATTATTTTCTTCTTATGTATTACAATATATTCTTATATGTACACGTATATACACTTTCTTTAATATACTTTCTTTTTATTCATAAAAAACTACAAATATTTCTTATAACTAAAAAACTTCAAATATTTCTTATAATTAACTTACTTAATATTTTAAACACAATATTTTTATATATTATTTATTATTTCAATCTTTATTATTTATTATCTAACTTTTTTATTATTAAATTTAAAACACTTTTATATATTACAATTAAATCCACTTTTAATTTTATAATATTAATCACAATATTAGATTTTATGCTTAACTTTGCTATATACTTAAAAATATTTAAAAAACTTCAAATATATAATTAATAATTTGTTCGAAAACCAAATAAAGAAAATAATTAATTATTAAAAAATTTTATTTCTGTTTTTTTATTAACCTTTGTTTCTTAGATGTTACAAGTCAACTGAATATTACTTAAACATCCTTTTTTATAAACTTACAATTTTTCTTACTTTCTAAATATTGCTTATTCTAACCTTTTTTACAAATTATAAAAAATCTGAGTCGTTATTGTTTTTATAAAAATTACTATTACTACTTGAATATTTATTTTACCCTATTTTATAATTATCTAAGTGATTATCTGCCTTGTTATTATTATTTGATTTATTTTGATTTGAAAGATCATTATTATAGGCAGTGGTGATATTCGAATTTTTTAACAACCGGTACGCATGGAAAAAAATCTATTGTAGGTTATATTTACTTCATAATAGTTATTTATTTACATATTTACATAAGAAATACATATATTATATATAATAGTATAAAAAATAGTATATAAAATTAATTAAATAATTTCCAAATTAAATTTTGGTTTTGGGACGGCAAATTAGGTGCGGCTGCTTTGACACGTTTGTCACTTGCCATATGATGCCCTTCTCGCAACCATAATTTAACATATGGTGTTGCATCAAAATCCTCAATCGATTTTCCCATTAAATTTATTGTCATTAAATGACTTGTTGTTTCAATTAACAACGAATTTCTCTTATCATAAATGATATTGTTCATTGTGCTGAATCCTCTTTCAGCTTTTGCGGAATTAACAGCAATTACATTTAAAATTCTTTTTGCTCTCAAAATAGTATTAATATTTTTAGATTCTCTATCTCGCACATCAACAAAATCTCGAAAATCATTTACTGGAATGATGTATTTGATTATTTTATTTAACTGCTCTAACCTATTTTCACCTTCAATCCATGGTGCTTCAAAAATATCACCCGGCCATGTTTCTGGATTTAATAAATTAAAGCAATTTAAGAGATTATTATAGTTTTCATTTTTATCGTCTAATAGCAAACGCGTTTTCATATGTTTTTCTAAACAATCAAAAAATTTATCTCTCGAAACAACAATTGATGTTTTTTTTCTATTAATTTCAAATGGAATATTGTATTTTTTCGTTTTAATAATATCATCTGCTTCTTTTTCATATGTTCCTTTATTTAATTTTAAATGTTGGAATAGATTTATCGTTCGCCTTATCAATCTATCAGCTCTAATTAATGAAATATCTCTTTCTTGTAAAGCTGTAGACAGTACAGAAATTTCTTCTAATATGTCGTTTATTAAACCTAAATCTTTTAAAAAGTTTTCATTTTTGAAATATGACATTATTCCAATTTCTTTATTTTGACTAAAGTGAATATATAAGGCCTGATATGATTTCCAAACTGCTTTGGCGGTCCTAGCGCTACAGGCTGCCCATCGAGGACCAAATATTCTACCTATTTTGTGTACTTCAGTGCCAAGTTCTTTAGAAACATTATTTAATTCTCGTTGATGTTTATTTGAAGTATGATAATACTAATAAAGTTTATCGAGAAAATATCTAAAGTTATTTACTTCATTTACTTCTTTGATAACATCATCTAGAGTTAACTGAATACGATGAGCTAAACAGTGACAGATGCTAATACCTGGAAAATGTTCTAAAATTCTTGCAGAAACTCCAGCCTTTTTTCCTAACATTACACTAGCACCGTCTGAGCAAAATCCAATAAGATTTTCATGTAAATATTTTTCATTAAAACCATGTTTTTCAAGAACTGAAGAATTAAGGTTTTAAAAATTATTTCTGATGTTGTTCCTTCTAATTCGACAAGATCAATAAAAACTGTTACACTATCATCGGAATCTTGAATTTCAGATTTCAAATAAACTACTAAAACGCTTTTGTGTGAAACAGTTGAGGCTTCATCAATAATAATTGAAATTTTACAACCTGTATTTATCAGTTTTCCAAAAATAATTCTTCTTATTTCTGTAGATATAAGCTTTGCGACAAGTGGAACTATAAATCTGGAATGTAATGAAAATCCAAAATCTACATTATTTTTTTTCTGTAAATCAATTAATTTTTTAAAATCACTGAATGGGTAATTGTTTTTAATTATGAAATAGATAGTATTAAAAATGTTTACTGTGCTGTTTAAATACTTTTCATTAGCCACATCGAAAGATTTGGAAATTATATTTGTTTCACCAATTTTTATTATTTCCCCAGCTTTTTTATGTGAAGCTGATTCATTGTGTTCCTTCAATTTTTTTCTCATTGATGATTGTAAATTTTCTTTGTTCGAGCCATGAGCTTTGACAGATCTTGATTTCCACTCCACAGAAATGTGTAAATGTTTAGCAGTTTCTAAATTTAACGATTCTACTTTCGAACACCACTGACATCCCACATTTTCATCGCTAACAACAATAAGCCACTCGTATTTAGTTTTAAAATAATTTAGTTGTTTATTATTCCAAAAATGTAATAACGCAGCATCACGAGACGTTCCAGCTTTTTCCGATTGGTGTTGAACTTCAGAAGTATCATTTTTTTCTTTTACCTGTTTTGTTTGATTAGAATTAGTAATATTCTCAGCTTGCTGTTCAGGGTTTTTGGTTATTTTTATAGATTTGCTAAAAAAGTCATCCAAATTACCTTGCCTTTTCATTCTTAGGTTGAAACAAAGAAAATATTTAATAATTAATTAATAATTAATTAGAAATTTAAATTAATTTAAAAACTTCATACTTGCACGTTAAAACTGAATTTAATAGAGATTAAAAGTAAGGGATAACCATTCACCATAAAAATATTTCTACTACTAAACTTTTTATTTAGAGTAAATATATCAAAATAAAAATGTATTCAAAAAGGGAAATTCCCTTTTTATTAAAAGAAAAATATTTTTTTTTACAGAATTTTCCGTTAACCCTTTCAAGCTTAGTGGTTACGCGGTGAAACCACCTATTAAAATGCAACTTTAAACATGCTCAGTAGGAATTTTTCAATTCCATAAATTTTGTTCTATAATTCAATGCCATCTCTTGGATTGTAGTGGAAATTAAAAGTACTAAAATTCAAATTAGACAGTTTTAAGTAGATTTTTTTTTACTAAAACCGAAAAAAATTTTAAATCCCAAATTTTTATTTTATTGTAAGATTTTTTATATTTGATCGATAATGGCAGGTAAATATTTATATTTTTTTAGTAATTTAGAATGTTTTTATCAATACTTTTACTTTTACATACTTTTACTTAAAAACATACTTTTTTTTTAATATACAACAACCGGTACGGAAAATTTTAAAAATGTTAACAACCGGTACGAGCGTACCGCCACTGATTATAGGCTGAATTTATATTACATTTTAAGTTTTATTTTGATTATAATGTTTCTGATAATTTATGTTTTTATTATATTCTTTCTTAATACAAGCATCTTCGAATCTTCCTTCTCTTATAATAGCAACAATATTAACTAACTCTTTTTCACAATAAATTTTATACAATAAAATTTCTTGTCATTTCTTTGACTGTATTAACTAAGAGACTATCTACATTACTTAAATCTATGTGATGTTTGACCCCTACAATAAACCTGAATTTCATCTACCTTATATTTAATGTCTTGGATAATAGTAGCTAATTCACATACTGAGTTAACTTTCAAGTTGGAAATCATCCTATAGATTTCGAACGGCTCTACTTCTAGTCTGTATCATAGTTTTAAAATTACTTTAATTGCTTTCCAATCGAATGAATCTGGTATATTAATAACACAGATTTTTGCCTCACATTGTATTTTCTCTAAGAATATTGCTCAAACCATTGCTTGTTTAGTATCTGCATCATTTGTTGTTGATAGCTGATATTCTACATTACTAATAAAGGAGTTAACACTTACGTCTCTTTTACCAGAGTTGACATGAACTTGATGTTTCTTCCATATCGTTTTGATTTTCGAGATTCCTGTTTTTGTTGTATTTGTTCATAAAATTTTATTTTATTTTAAGTACGAAGCTTATTTCTGCGGATAATGTAATATCTTTCGTTGTCCACTATCGTACATTTAGATTCGATCACTGGATAATTTGTTTATATATAAAATTCTTTGTGCCTTAAGCAGACTCACTTAAGGGTATCGAAGTCTTCTTTCACAAAAATTTTTATTTATATATTTTTAAATTATTCTACGGACTGCGCCACTTAAATAACTTCTTTTGGTTATTTTCAAAAAAAAAAACTTTATTTTTAATTTTATTAAACAAATTTTATTCAAAATTTTAACAGTTATCTTAAAATATAACTTGCAACACTTTTAATTTAAGTTTAAACGAATGATTTAATTATGACCACTTTCAGATCTAAACAATGTTTGATTTTCTTCTGATTTGTATGACTATTTATATTACTTAAAAATTGCAATCTCAGCAATACTTAACTTAATTCTATTTAATTTTGGTGTAATCCGACCAATGTTAATTAAATGTGGGAAAGCTTTTATTTTAATTATTCCACGATAAAATTATAATTAAACATGATTGAAATGTGATATTGTTTTTGAATTATTTGATTAATAAATTTATTATTTACGAATAAGAGGAAATGCTAATTTAGCGTCTGTTATTTTTGGCGGAATATAATTTGAAGAATTTGTACTTGTTTTGATAATAACAGGAAGTGCTGACGTGGTTTCTGGTAAATAATTTATTTTATTACATAAAGGATTTGGGGAATACGTAACTCGCGTAATAATTAATTAGGAATTTTATTGTTTTAAGAATTTCATGTTAATTAAAAAAATTTTCATATATAAAAGAAATGCATGCCTACTTATAACATTTATGTTTTACGGTGATTTAATATCTTAAGATTTATGTTATAGCTTACAGGGGTGTAGTAACTATAACTGCTAAGTTAAAAAAAAAACTCAACTGAAACTGCTCTAATATTCTATCGACAATTTTTTTGTAATGGCCAATGACAGCCATCTAGTTGTCGATATCTTTTATTGAACTTTATTGAACTGCCGAATTATTGAACTTCCAATTGCTCCTTAGGACTATGAGAGAAAAATAAATAAATTGATTTAGCTAAATTTTCTACATTATTGGGAGTTTTTTTTATGCTGCAATTGAACGTAAATGCATAGAATGTCAAATGCAATCTATCAAATATAAAAAAGGATTTTCTTTTTAAAATAGCGATTTAATCCCTTGAGTTTTTCTCATAATAACTGACACATTCGAAATTGGTTTGCAGCGAAATCAATAAATTTTTTTGTTGGAATTCTAATACTATCACAAAATTTAACTATTGCCTGATAAATATATGCAGGATTAAACTGGTCTAATTTATTAAGGGTTAAAAAGCGAAAAAAAAGTAACACGGAAAATACAATGGAGAATAGAAATACAAACAATATTAATCAATCACTTTACCTGGTAAAAGCGGAGTCTACAAAAAATGACCTTATGCTATAAAAAAAACGACTGAACGTGTTTTTATTTCGGAACTAGGAATTCATTCAAATGGAAATCGAGAAGTATTTTTACGACATCACCTTAGGGGCTGTTCACAAATTACGTAAAGCTTTTTTTGTCGCTTTTTAATCCGTCCCCTTCCCCTAGTAACAGATCGTAACAAATTCCGAGGACCCTCCCCGGAAATTAAAATACTTTCTAAATATTTTTTAATTACATTTTTTATTCAAATAAAGAAAACTAACTTTAAAATTAAAAGAAAAAATAAAATAATATATATTAACCAAAAAAAAAAAACAAACACAACAAACTTTAAAACTTTTAACACATTATAACTTTAAAGTTAGCACAATAGGAACAAATAAAATAATAAATAACCATAAAAAAGAAACAAAAAAAAAAAAAAACAAAATTCGTTATAATTTTAAAGTAGAAAAAAAGGTAAAAATAGTCCGACGATCTAAAAACCAAGAATTTAAAAAATAAACCCTTTTATAAATATTTATGGAATATCTTATTCAGTCTCCCACGGAGAAACAAAGTATTCATCCATTGATAAAATGGGGATGGAATTTCCAGTAGATTTATCCTCAGAAACAATGTCAACGTTTGTCAAATCGACGTTCTCTTCATCAATCCATTCAGCATCTTCATTTCCTTCCTGCAGGGCAATTACAGCCATTAATTCACGTTGCCTTCGGAAATTGAAAATTCTCTATCAAATACTGCTGCTTATTTTTCATAAGTGTTTCATCATCTATATCATTTACTGATTGTCATTCCTCTACGCTACCTTTTAAAGAATTAATTTTTTTTATGTTTTTAATATGAATTATCTGATTATCGCATTTTCTTTTTGGCGATCGGTTAAGGAAATTATTTCTATTTCCCATAGAGGTAATTAGTCCCACGCAACCATTAGATATTGCGTTTTTATCTGAATCCTTAAACATAAATGATTCCGTATATTGAGAAACAATTTGATCTGCTACTGATCGAAAAATTCTCATAGGAATAAATAATGAAACATTTCGTAACTTATCCACAATAATATTTATAAATGCATTTGTTCTGGTTCCAAGTTTACCTTTTGAGGCTAAAATGTTTAATATATCTGTTTATATATATATGTTTTATATATAGGCATTTTATTCCAAGGGATTTCAAAATTATGAAATAATTTGTAACATTCAGCAGTTGTAGAAGTTGAAGAGGTGGAAGTTGAAAGAAAATGCTGTACTAGTTACCGATAACGTATCAGCATTTTGTTCTGTTAAAAATTTATTGTAAAAACAGCTGGCAGAATCTTGGTTTTTATTATTGTCGTTTTTATTTAGTGAAATTGAAGCCAACGGAACTGAATATCTCTAAAAATATTTAATTAAAATCCAAATCTTTTTTTGACAGAAACACTAAAATCAGTTTATCAGCAAAAAATCGACAAATGTTGGCTCATTATTGTACAATTCACTAAAATGTTGGAAACTACCAACTACCAACTAGAAAATATCTATTTAAAGTAAAATGGTTTCGTTTGGTTAATTTTTATTTAATTGTAGTAAATGAAATATTTATAGCCAGTTTAATTTGAAATTATTTTTAATTTACATTCATTTTTTAATGAAAATTGATAAACTAAGTATTATTATAATTAATTCATATGTACATAGTTATATGTATGTATGTATTCAAATATTTAAAACAACAAAAATTTTGTTATATATAAATAATATAAATAATACTGTAATAATAATAATACTTAATATAAAAAATACTGAAAAGAAAATAGTTTATTTATTAGTATTAAAAAAATTAATAAATATAAAAAATGTTATTATGCAGTTCTTAAAAAATTTTTTACACTGTAGGCATACTTGTAACCTAATATTGTAAAGAATACCTGTTCAATGTGTTTTTTTCTTATTTTCTAGAATCACTAAATCACTTTTGTTTTTAATAGTTTTTTTTATTTTTTATATTTATTTATTTTTATTTTTTTATTAAATTTTTTTATTAATTTTAATAATATTTGTATTTATAATATTTTAATAATTTATAAAACTCACTACACTTTTCACTGAAGCCTTCGTACGTATACTAAATTATATGGATTAATATTAAAATATCCACGCGAACACCCTTCAGCAAACGGTATTCTTGCTGATTATCGCTGAAAAATACATTCTTTTGTTGATAATAACTAAAAAAATGTTTAAAATTAAACACTTTTGTTTAAACTGTTTATCAACTTTGTTGAGAACTAAACATTTTTGCTGACTATTACTAAAAGTATGTTTAAAAATAAAAACTTTTATTGATAAACAAAAAAAATGTTTAAAATTAAACACTTTTGTTTAAACTGTTTATCAACTTTGTTGAGAACTAAACATTTTTGCTGACTATTACTAAAAGTATGTTTAAAAATAAAAATTTGCATTGATAAACACAAAAAATGTTTAGAATTAAACACTTTTGTTTAAACTGTTTATCAACTTTGTTGAGAACTAAACATTTTTGCTGACTATTACTGAAAGTATGTTGAAAAATACATGATTTGTTGGTAATAAACTAAAAAATATTTAGAATTAAAAATTTTTGTTTAAATTTTATAAACATTTTTGTTGAAAATTGCTAGAAATATGTTAAAAAATAAAAACTTATTTTGAATACTGTTCAGAATGCTTAAAATAAAAAAACAAAATTGGGAAAAAATTAAACTCTTTTGTTGATTATAACTAATCATGTTCAAAACATGAAATAACTTGTTGAAAATTAAACACATTTGTTACTTATTGTCAAAAGTTTGGCAAAAATTAAACATTTTTATTTTACCTTAAATTAAACAATAAAGACAAATTCAACAATTTTATTGAAAATTACTTTTTTTTTGTTTATAAATTTTTTATTTTAACAAAATATTGTAATTTTAAACTTTCTTGTTAAAATTTACAACACTTTTAAACAAATTAAATAAATTATCTACATAATCATTGAAATTTAAACAAATTGTTTCAATTTACTACTTCCATTCTGTGCTTACTACATTTATTATAGTAATTTTAAATGCTATAGTAATTTTAAACAAAAATTTACTACATTTATTGCAGTAAATCTTGTTTAAATTTAAACACATTTTTTAGAGTGTATCTACATGCTCCAAACAAAATTAAAATTTGGGACAGAATCTGCCTCACTTGATGTAGATTTCATGCTTAGTTCATAAATATTATCTGAGCCTTTGGAAAAATCATCTAACGATATCTCATCTTCCAATAACTTATTTATTATATCTTCCTCATCCAGCTTTCTATTTCCTAATAGTGAAGGAAAGCAGCTGAAAAACATATTATTATTCATTAGCTTTTTTAAAACTTACTTGTTAAGATTTTTCCTTCTTTTTTGATATTGTTTTTAGCCATATTTTTTTATTCCTTTATCGTATATTTTATAATAATAAATAATTATTCTTAATACGTTTTACACTTGTTTATTTGTTAACTGTTTAAAATGTATTGATCAAAATAATGTATGTCAAAATTAACCGCTCAAATAATCAAAACAAAAAATAAATTAAAAAAAAAAAAAAAATAAAAGAACATGTTCTAGCAAAACGATTTTTTTCTGATTATACGATGTTCTTTTTAACTGAATCTTTTGTTTTTATTATGTATAGTTGAAATTTGAAATAGCTTAAAAACAAGAATGAAGTACCGTATGCGCGACTTAAGTATTTTGACTTAAGTATTTCGGTCAACAAACAATTTATTTTAAATCAAAAGTTGTGCTTTATTCCTTTATCCAAACTTAATTAATTTGATTATAATTTTACCTGTTTTTTATATATTTTAAAAGGTGCAATCTAAGCAATTAATTATATAAAATTATTAAAATATAATTGACAAACAAGAAATAATATTATGAGAAAGTTAAATTTTAAAGTTGCAAGGTGTGTCAATATATCTGATGAACTGATTTATGCCATCATATCAGGTAACGCTTATTGGAAATGTGTTAATTGTCCAACAACATCAAATGAGTCTATGGTGTTAGTTGATACTGACGAGGTAGATGAAAATAGCAAAACTCCTAAAACATCAGTTGAATCTGTGATAATTAATAACAACAATCATAAGATAAGAAATGACGTAAGTTTTTGCAATTCTCTTAATAATAATGCTCAATTAAGCCTAGAAGATGAATTAGAATTTTCAATTGTACTAATTATACCCCAGAAGAATTAGCACAATTTTTAAAAAATCTAGGTTGTGTTTTGCTCGAAATTCACAAAAATCAAAATCATTTAGCACTCCAGTTTGAAGAAGTTTTAATCAAAAATGCAGAATTATTGAAAGAAAATTCTAAATTACATGATCGTGTGAATAGTTCTGAAAATCACACATCAGCATTTTGGAAAACAGAGTTAACAGTTTGGAGTACTTACATGATAAAACGCAGCAGAATTTGTTAAAAAATAATCTTGTACTAGCCGGTTTACCTTCGAATCTCATAAACCCAACAGAAACTGTTTTGGCGATCGCAAAAAAAATTAATGCTAATATTGATAAAAATGATATATCAGATGTTACAACAATTAATCAAAAAAAAATTAATGAAGCTGGTCCCCAGAAAAAATTATATATTGTTAAGTTTAATTCTGATATCCCAAAAAGAGAATTATTGGAAAAAAAACGACAATATAAGCATCTTTTTACTGTTGAATTAGATATGAATAATGATGGCAACAAAGAAATATTTCTACGTCGCCATCTTACAGCACTGCAGTCTAATCTTTATTACGAAGCTAAAAATATTAAAATCAAACATAAATTTCAATTTCTCTGGGTCAAAGATAGCACCATTTTCTTACGGAGAAATCATTCCAGCAAAATATTATACAAAATATTGTCGAGGAACGATATCAATCATATTTATAAAACCTTCAATACCTAAGCACAATATCAACGCAATACATTTACAAATGTTAAAATTAAAAAACTTAGTTAAATGTATTTTTTTTTTTATTATTCTTTAAATTCAATTCTAAAATTTTTTTTTTCTTATCTTTTGTCAATATTAATATTAATAGTTTATACAAATTATTTTTCTTTTTTTCTTACATTAAAATTTTTTTCATCATACATTAAAACTAACCAAAAATATTTGAGAACAAAAACACGCTTATTTCTAATTTTTTCTTTTTTGCTTCTTTTATTTAATTACTTAAAATTAAAATTAATTTTAAACTTTATATTTCTTTATATTTTACACTTATTTTTTCACATATTTACTTTTTTTATACATTCTATTTCTTTATATTTTACAAATAATTTTTTACTTTACAATTTTTATTTTTTTTTTACAATTTTACTTATTTATAATTTTTACAAATCGATTATTACATTTTTATTTTTTATCAAAAAGCCTTCCCCAGACCGACGCGTTTTGTTTTGCGGCAGCGGCGCGGTTGCGGTGCGGAATAAAAATCGCGCGGAAATCGCGCGGAATCCGCATATGTGCCCACACTGAAAATTTAAAAATTCGTAATAGATGTCAAACAGAAAATAAAAAATTATTGTATTGTCAATAAATTTAAAAAAAAAAATTTTGTTTACATCGAGTGACCTGTGTTTGTTTACAAAAAAAATAATACTTTTGATTTTATCTAAACAAAATAACAAAATAATTATGTCGTCAGATGAAGAAGAAGCACTTTTGTTATTTGCCTTACTAGAAGACGAAGAAAATAGGTAAATGTGAAAATAATTATTTTTGTTTTTGAAACTTACCTCCTCATATATAATATGTATATTTTTTTTAAGGAGAAAAAGAAAGTGGGTGCATGATATTTAACCTAGATCGGTTAAAGTATGGAGAATATCATACATTGATGCCACAACTTCGAAACGATGAAAAACGTTTTTATATATATTTTAGAATGACAAGTAAGTGTTTCGATGAAATTTTAAGCTTAATAGACAGCGATATTCGAAAAGTAGATACAAATTATCGGGAAGCTATTTCATCTGAGGAAAGACTTGTTATTACATTAAGGTGAGAAATTTTAACATAATATGTTTATGAAAAAATTTTTTACAAATTTGATATGTATAATTTTACAGATTTCTTGCTACTGGTGATAGTTTCTACACAATTGGACATAGTTTTCGTGTTGGTTTTTCAACAGTTAGTGCAATTGTTGTAGAAGTTTGTGAAGCTATTTGCAATAAACTGAAAAGTATTTATCTACCAGAACCAACAATGGAAATTTGGAAAGAATCTTCTGAAGGGTACATGAATTTATGGCGTTTTCCAAATTGTATTGGAAGTATTGATGGTAAACACGTGTCTATCAAGTGTCCAGATAATACTGGATCGAATTATTGGTGCTACTTGCATAAATTTTCTATGGTGCTCATGGCTATTGTTGGTCCAGATTACAAATTTATATGTGTAGATATTGGTGGGTATGGCAAAAATAGTGATGGCGGTATTTTCGAAGAATCCAATATGGGAAGAAAATTTGAAGCAAATATGATGAATGTTCCTGAATCTAAAAATTTGCCTGGACAAAATGAACGATGTCCACACGTTGTAATTGGAGATGAAGCTTTTGGACTAAAACCATATTTAATGAGACCATTTGCTTATCGTCAATCAAGAAATGATCCAACAAAAAAAAATTATAATGAAAGACTTTGTGCTGCAAGAAGAGTTGTCGAAAATGCATTTGGAATATTGGCTCAAAAATGGCGAATATTTTATAGACCCATAGAAACCAAAACAACAACAACAATTTTAATTATAAAAACAGCATGTGTCTTACACAATTTTTTACGAACAAAAAAAAGTGATGATAATTTTTTTGAATATTTAGATCCACCAGAGTCAGAACTGGGAGCTTTTACCAATATCACGAATGATCCAAGACGAGCAACAAATATAGCATTTGAAACTAGAGACAAATTTGTCAATTACTTCAATTGAGTCATTTATTTTCAAGAGATTAGTATACAATATAGTAATACAAAATCCAGTAAAAGTAAAAAATTTCATTTATATTATATTTTTTATTTTTTTTAAGTTGTTATAATGAATTATAAGAAGAATAAAATGAATTATATATATTTTTAATTATCGAGAACAATAAAAAAAGGTAAAATTTAAACTTATTATTAATTTTTAAAATTATCTAAACTAAAGCATTGAGAAAAATTTGGTGTCTCAGATAAAATAGATATTTCAGATGAGCATATATCACTTGCATATGATGTGCTATCACGGGTGCTTTCTTCCAAATTTAATAGCTCTTGCTGCATAATTAATTCTGCTATTTTCATTTTGGTAATAATCTGCCTCTTTTTTGAAAATTTTTTTATGGTTTTTGCATGGGCCAACATAAGGCAATCAATTTCATCTTCCTTGTTTTTTTTTTTTTCTTCTAAATAATTAATTACTCTGCCTATATTTGAAGATGGTGATGGTGGACGACTCTTCTTGGCTTTTTTTCCAGGAACAAATGCAGATGGTTGATTTATAGCAGACTTGTCACAGGCTTGAATTGTTACGGGTGTTTTAGAAGATGATGGTGTCTCAAAAACAAATTGTAACTCTTCTGTTTGATTATTCAATAAAGCTATATCAATGATAACACAAACTCTTATTATTTGAACATATTTACAAATAAATAAATAATCTTACAAGATTCAGCAATAGGTGGTGATGTGATATCTAATTCCAAACTACTTTCATCCCTATTCTCGCTATTGCTATTAGTTAAATCACAATAGGTTATATCCAGATTTGCGACATTGGAACTGGTTTTCGCAAATTTAAAAAAAGGTTTAAAAAATTCCATTTGGTCTGCCCATATCCATTTATTTTTAAAACTGGCTGCTTGACCAGATTTAGTTTTTTGATTCCTTATATGTTTAGCATAGGAATCTCTTAAATTTTTCCATTTTTTTCGTAAATCATCAGCTAAAAATAACATAATTTTTTAAATTACACAATTACACAATAGTTTATAAAATAATACAATTGCAAAAAATATTTCTTATTTCTTACCATTTTCATTTAATTCAATCCCTATTTCATCCCATATTTGATCTTTTTTTCTTATATTTTTATAATCTTTGTTTGATAGATCGTATAATATGGGATATTTTTTAACTAGCTCGATTAATTTTTCCATTTTGTTCTCCATTTTGTCCTTTTGTTTATTTTTAAAAATAAAAATGTTTGACATTTATATGCGGAAACCGCATAAAAATCGCTGCCAGCCGCGTTTTTTTTGCGGAAAAAATTCTTATGTATATTTGCCGCAAAAAAAACGCTGTAAAAACGCGCCGCAATCGTGTTGGTTTGGGCATATTCATAAGCCGCCATGTAATAATATTTTGCGGAAAAAAAACGCACCGCTGCCGCAAAAAAAACGCGCCGGTTTGGGGAAGGCTAAAAAAAAGCAGGAACACAGCTTTTAGTTAATAATCACTTAAGAGAGGCTGATATATCCATAGATAGCACTATGAAAGTTTGCGATAATAGAAAAATATCTATCTCTTTCTATTGCATTGATAATCATTTTATTGTTAATTCACAAATTTCTTTTTCTGATAGCCTTCCCCAGTTAAATATACTATTTTATCAACATTAGGATCATTCGGTAATACATCTAAGAATTCATAACCAATTACGTGCTCAGTTGCATTCAGAGTATACGTTGGAATTGATAATATCCCTTCATTTTCCTCTTTTGAAAAAATCAAAGTTTTTCTCTTTATTTGAATTATCGTTATTTGAAGTAGCCATAATATTTAATTTTTTACAAATTGATGCAGATTAAGCAAAGTACCCAAATCTATAGTAAGCACTACGAACTTATCGAAAAATTTTAAATTATGGAATATAATTAAATAAGTTCCATTTATAAATTTTGATTCATGATTGATGATAACTGTTCCTGTGAATTGATTCAACAATAATATGCCCTCTGCTACTAGTTCCACTGATGGGATATGATGGTTGTTTGTCATATATTGCATGCTGAATTTTTGCTTTTTATGATGTTCGGAATGCAGTTAGAGTTAGTTATGTCCATTATTTCATTTTCGTTACATATCGTTATCGTTAATTATTTTACAATTTTTTAATTTTATACTTAATATTTTTTACTTTATTTAATAAAATTTGTTCATAATCAATTTTTACTACTAATTTTCAATTTTTATTGCTTTAACTAATAATTTTACAAATATTTCATTTGAAGTTAAAGGAATTTCAATGAGATAGAACAAGCAAGTACCATTACTTATAACCTTTACATTAGAAAAATCTAATACTTCTTCAACATTTTCATAAGAAAAATTTTCTTTATCTAATATTTCCACTAAAATTTCTATTTCTGATTTTAGAGCCATTGGATAAGGATATGATTTTGAAAAGACAGGCTCTCTCGTTATTGTTCTAATATCCGCTACAACTCTTGTTTAGGTGAGGTGAGTTTCTTATTTGGGTCCGCTAATAGATTTTTATGTTTATTTACTAGTGAATCTAATTTTTATTTTTGGAATTCGTTAATGTGCGAAGTTCTTAATTGAATATTATTAACATAATATGAAGTATGTTGCTTTAGTGAAATTTTTAATTTACCTCCTATTTCTAAATAACCATCATTAGTATGATTTATTGCGTAAATTTTGTCTTTTTCCTTAAGAAAATATTTTTTCTTTCTTTTTATTATATTGTTTAATCTTTTTCCTTTTAAAAATTTTTAGCTTCCTCTATCTGGCCAAAGTTTTTTTCTTTCTTTCTTTTTTATTTTAACAAAATTGTATTTAATTGATAAAATACCAAAATAGATTATTTTTATAAAAATTTAAACTCTACAATATTACCTTTAGACTTATAAAATAATATTATTATAATTGAATTAAATTATTGATTGTTGAAATTTAATCATAAAATTTTCTTATGAGATTAAAAATATAATATTTATAAAAAGTCTAATTTTATTAATATGGATATTCTGTATGCCTTAAATGGCCTATTAAATTATTTTAATCAATTAGTAAAACTATGTTTTAATAGAACTACAGATAGAACTAATTACTACGGATTCTTTTTACGCTACGGAACGCTTTTTATGTATAAATTTTAATATTTTTTTTAATATTCTCCTTTTTTTCCGTACAAATGCGGATGTATTTCCCAAAAACTTTTTATCTCTAACTGGCCGTTTAATTTTTATATTTTTAATTAGCGTTTCCTTTTCTCCGTACAGATACGGATACTTATTGACAGAAACTCTAAGAAAAATCTTATCCCTTTAAAAATTTAATTTCTTTTAAAAATTTAATTTCTTTTAAAAATTTAATTTCTTTTATTTTCTTTTAATTGTTTTAATTTTAATTTTACTTTTCTTTCGTCTTTTCTTTTAATTTAGTAATTTTAATAAGAGTGATTTAACAACTCTACAATCTTAATTTTTTAATTCGAATTTTTAATTTTTTCTTTAATATTTCTTTTTTTTTGGATTTGCGCTATTAACTGTTTGTATTGGACAGTAAAATCTTCAGTATCAGAATTATCTGATATTACATTGAACATTACAAAAATTTATATTTTTTTTTTTAATTTTTTGTTTTTATTATATTTTTTGAAATTTTATTATGCGATCTTTAATAATTATGAGATCTTTTTATAAAAAAAAGGATTAAAAACACTTACATGTAAATTATTTTACTTAAAACCTTTTGCATGGTGGAATCGTTGCAGTCTCTCTGGTCAACAAGGAAAGCGGCTGTTCCTAAGGCCTTTGATGCAATTAACACTGGAACTCCTTTTGGTTGGTACTACTCGGAGGCCTCGTTTCTTTCTTTTTTTTTTCCAAAAATGGGTTGACCAGTCTTGATACGCGTCGCCGTCTTTGTGGTTTGTAACTTTATTCTTTATTTTTCTTTTTGTTTTATTGTCTTTTAAATTATAAGTTTTTTTGTTTTCAAAGTTATTTAATATTTAATTTTTATTATTTAAAAAAAAATTTTATAATTGAGTTTCAGTTAATGTTTTTTTTCTTTTTAAAAAATTTTAAATTATTTAAAGTACTTTATTTGGTTTAAAATTTAATAGTTAATTTTTGGTCACTGATAATTATTGACACCCATTCTCCTTCTTTAACCACTAATTAATTTAATTTTGGTGATCAAAGAATTTTTATTTCACTTTTTATTTTTTTTTTATATTAATTAAAACAAAAAAAATGTTTGTTGTATTAACTTCTTCTATACTTACTGTGCCTAGAGCAGCCTCACTCTAGGTAGCGAAGAAAATAGGCTTTATCATAGTAAAATAAAATAGTTAAATTAAGTTAAAACCGAAGATTCTATTATCGACTGACGGTCCCTGCTCGGGCGCCAGTTAATTTACTTCTTGTAAATTTTAAATAAAACTATAATTAAATTTTTTTTTTCAAGAAGATGTCCTTGTTTTATTATCAAATTAAGAGTGATTTTTTTTTGTAATGTTAAACATATTTATAGTAAAATATTTCTTTAGTTAAACAGAGTTACAAAATTTCTTTA
Organism: Poecilobothrus nobilitatus; assembly: GCA_947095535.1. Lineage (NCBI taxonomy): Eukaryota > Metazoa > Arthropoda > Insecta > Diptera > Dolichopodidae > Poecilobothrus > Poecilobothrus nobilitatus. The sequence goes on along the minus strand of OX352774.1, from coordinate 258,150,905 downwards.
CAAATTTTAGCTTATTTTAAAATCCTAAATATAATTTATTGGTCTACATGAAAAGATTACAAAATTTCTTTATAAATACTTAATATAATTTATTGATCTACATTTGGTAAACATTCTTAAAAATAATTTTTGCATTACAAAATACCTGTTCTCATTACATTGTTGGTGGTCTTAGTATCATATTGGTCAATAAGCGGAACTTACTAAGTATTAGTGGATTTTCCAATATTTATTTTTAGTTCACAAATAATAACTTGCGCTTCTTGAGCAAAACAAAGTACACATTTTTTAAGTGTAATTCTTATTAAGTAATAAGATCAATATTTTATTTTTGGAACAATAATAAAAAAGTAATATTTTAGTAAGAACCTTTTTTTTCTTTTTTTTTTTAAATGTAATTTTGTTGTTTCTTTTCTTTTAACACGTTGACTGCCAACTACCCACATAACTAAGCTTTATAGATTTCGGTAAAGATTAATAAATATTGCGTTATTGCCTTTATAGAAATTAATAAATGTGGTGTTGAAAATCGACATCGTTTGCAGAGATTTTACATCTAGTTTGAGTTATCTAAAAAGTTAAAAAAAGTTAAAGTTGCAGAAATTAGTTTCTTTAAAATTTCTATTTAGTTATCTTTATCTTAATTTAACTTGATAGAGTTTTTGAGCTATAAAGAAATTGTTAAAGATCTTTATCGACGCACCGCGTTGTTAAAAAAAAAAATTTGAAAAAATATATTTTTTTATTAGATTTTTTTTACATTTATTTTTACATTTATTTTACATATTAATAATATATTTTACATTTACTTTACATAGTATTTATACATACTTTGTACCTATTTTTAAATTATTATTTAATCATATATATTTTTTTTAACACATATTTACTTACTATATCGAAATAAAGTTTGATGCTTTTAAGGGGATTCGAACCTGAATTGTTCTCATTTGTAGTTCAACTTCTTATACCATAGACCACGTAACCACCTTGAGAAAGTGAATTTATTATGGTTTAAATACTACATATTGAAGTGTCGTTAAAGATCTGTAACCATCTTTAAAGTCCTATAAAGTTGGTTAAACATGTTTCGTTATAGTTTGACAATTTAATATTTATATTTCTGACAATTATTTATATTTCAAAATTTATCTCGTTTAATCATGTACAGAAATAAATTTTTAAAAAAATATTCCTTAGATCGTTTTTCTATATGAGTACCGCATATATATGTGCAACGGTCAGTCATTGTTTTTGTTAATGATACCGAATTATAAAAATTATCAGTATAAAGACTGTGTGCTTTATCAAGGAATCCATTCATGAGATCTAACACTACTTCAGAAGTAAGACTTGCACCACTGGTTGGTTCCTTTGATTTTCCGCAATATATTTGAATGTTTAACACAGTTCCATTAGATTTTCACAATTCGTAAAGTTTAATACCATATTTATGTCGTTTATTTTTTATGTACTGGCGAAATATCAATCTTCCACACCAAAGTACCATTGACTCATCTATGCATAAATTTTTTCCTGGACAATAAATTGTGTTCATTGTGTTGTTGATGTGGTAATATGGTAAGACCATAAGTAATGGTTTTATTTTATGCAATCTATCAGTGGAAGCTCTTGAATCATTATTGTCTGCATAATGTAAGAAACGTAGCAAAATTTGAAATCGATTACGACTCATTATACTACGCCAAAATGGAACATTGTAATAAACACTAGACTTCCAATAATGCTCAATAGTTGGGAGTGAAAATGGACCCATTTGGAAAAGCAAACCCAAAAAAGTTTCATTTCTGAAACATTCGTTTCATTCCAGCGTTTCCAACGAGATGATCTTCGCATAGTACCTACTTTTGCGATTTCTTGTGCAGCATATATATTAGTTTGGTCCACCAAAGACTTTATGAAAACATCGTTGAAAAATAAATCAGCAAAATCTTGTGAAGAAAGCTTGATTGTTTTGAGTATCTACTAATTTTAAAAGATACTCTAATTTAGTGTTCATTTCGGCTAGAATGTTTTCATTAGTTTTCTTATCTGTTAAAATGAAATATTGTATTATTTATGAAATAAAAAATTTAAGTATACGTACATTTAATAAACTCTTCACGCAAGAAATTATCACTTAAAACTAACTGCGGAAGGTCTTGTACGCTAACAATACTTGGTCCTGTATGTACATTATCAGTAGGTACTTGAAGAATTGGAGAAATTGGGTATTCATTCGAAGATTCAATTATGAAAACCCACTTGAAAAATACTCTTGTTTCAATTTCCTCTTCAAATTCGCTCTCAAAGTTCGTCAAATCTCCTTCAATATTATTTTTCCTGGATGTAGACGTTTTCTACACTTTTTTACTTGGTATCTAAAAAAATTATATTAAAGTAAGTTATAATATTATATTAAGTATTATATTATTAAGTAGGTATGCATATAATGTATTGCAATTTGTATTACATACATACATATATAATAATATGTATACATACATGTTTTCATCTTCTGCATCGTTAAAATTGGAATACAATTCTTCCAATTCTTGAGCTTGAGAAAATGTTGAAATGTCTTGAGCTTTCACTTGGCATTTAATTTTGGACCAGTTCGGGTTTGGAACACTATTTCTATTCGTCCGAAGCTTTTCAAGTTTAATTTTGGAAAAAAAATCCTTTCGGCCATGATAAGGTTCCTTCTTTTTGCCAATCGTGGGGAACAGCAGTTACCATTGTTCCCGTTTTTTCTTTCGTTAAAATAATTTTAAACGACATGACTGTTTGTTTTGTTTGAATATTTTTAATGAAAATAACAATCTTTTTAGTTTTGACATTTCGTGTTCTTAAACATTCAGATATTTCCTGCAACATTATTATTATTTAGCAACATATTTGGTACATTAAGAATAATATGACTAGTTTAAAAATAAAGGAAAATTTGGTAATTTGTAGTTACATTACAGAATAAAGCTGGAAATTTTGTTTTTAAAATTTTTTACATTTTGACACTTTCACATGAAATGCGTATACTTTGAATAGTTGACACCATTTTGAAACAATGTTCTCGTATTTCAACACAAAATGTATTCTTTTACATATTCAGTAAATTTTACACACATAAGCACGCAAATAAGAAACAAAAATACTAATTTCGAAACAAACAGAAACATTTTGTTTCTGCAATTTTTATTATTTTATTATTATATATTAAAAAAATTTTGTATTAAATAATACCGAAATAATGATTTCAAACATTTTTGAAATCATTATTTCGGTAATATATTTACCATTAAGTACACGTTAAAAAAAATACTAATATTTACATCAAAAACTATATTTAATTCTTAAACAAAATTAATGTTTAATGTTAAAAATAATTTAATATTAACTTCTATTTTATGTTTTTTTTTTAAATATTTAAACATTTTTGTATTTTATTAATTCAACGCATGGCCCGTTAATTATTACGAAATACTTTAGTCACTATTATGACCCGTTGATAAATTTTCTGTTTAAAAAAATAAAAAAATATACATATTCGTTTGCATATTAAAACATTATATAGTTTTATCAATGAATAACACTTCTTAGTTATATTCAAAAAATAATTTTAAAGATAAAAAAACTCTGGTTTTTTTATATTACCATCTTTATTCTTTGAGTTGTTCTTACAGACTGAACTTAAACTTAAAATTATTTACAGCTATTCAAATAAAAATATGCTACGCAAGCAATCTGCATATATTGGCATACTATTGCAACGTGACGTGATGCATGATTGCATGCCAAAAATAATAAATACAAATATAAAACAACTTGAGAAATAATGTGTCGTAATAAAGTGTTTACTTTTGATATAAAATTTGTCCCCACTTTGGTCGCAACATTGTCGCCATGTATACACTGCGACTAAATTTGTTACTGTGTGAGCACAACGTGTTTATTATGTGTGGTAACTGCGACCGAATTTTGTTGCTTGGGTGTTTACTTTTTAAAAACAAATAATTTTAAAAAATAACTGTACTTTTTTATATTTTATTGTTCCCTGGTTTCACTGGTTATGATTGTATTATTTGCTTGAAAAATATTTTTTCATAAGAAAATTTACATTACAATTTCAAAAGTTTTTCTTTTTGATGTTTTTTCTGAGTGTAGCGAGATTGGACATAACATTCTCTATTCGTGAATAAATATAACCGTTCATACAGAGATAATGGCTATTTGAATGAACTCGAAAATAATTTTAACTTGAGGACAGGGTTGCCAGATTTTTTTTGAAGAAAGCGCTATAATTTATGTAGACCAAAAGTAAAATTACATACATATGTAAATAAGAAGATACTTATTATAATTGGTAATAATTACTTATTTCAACCAACACGTTAATCCTCAAAATTTAAAAGACCAAACGGCTTAGGCTAGGGTCATAAAAAACTTAGATTTTAAGATGAATTTAGAATTATAAAACAAAAACATATTAACCAAAAATTTTAACAATTTATAAGTTTATGTATGAAATATAAAAGGAATGTTTTTAGTTTTTAAGTCTTAATAATTAATTGAAATAAAGAAAAAAAAAAAAAAAAAAATAAGCGAAAGCTACTGATAAAAAATATGAAAGTTTACATTGTTTTCCATCAAAAGCAAATTAATGTGATGTTGCTTCTCACATTTTGTTAAATAATATGGACCAATCAATTCATAATCAGATCCATTAATTAAAAGACCAAAGACGTTAATACTAATTTCTGAATTATTTTGTTCAAATATATTAATTTCTTTTATTTTAACTGGGAATTCCATCCCATAAAAATTTAAAAGATTCACTTTTCCATTTTCTAAATAAATTTCATCTGCTTCAATATAATCAATGTTGTAAGACGTTGGTGTATCTTGATGAAAAAATTGTTGGTTTCAATGCTGATATTAATGCCCACTTGAAGCAAAATTCATCTGAGTTTTTTACATTGCGACAAGCACGTTTTGTTTTTACTTTTATGTACTGGTAAATCTATAAATCTAGATCCTCGAATAGGTTGATATTTATTATTTATGTTAATTTCTAAACTGATTATTCTTACTATAGCCCAACCTCTATCATTCTCTTGAAAATATTCCGTTTTCGTATAAACTTTCTCTGCAATTTGATCAATAGCCGCATTAATATCTTCTTCATTCAAGACTGGAGTCATTATTGATTGAAAAGATTTAATACTTAATTGTAAATCATCTGCATCATTAGCGTTAACCTTCATATACTCTGCAAAAAATTATTTTAAAACTTCCATGTTCAAGCAGTGCATTGCGAAGTAATATTATCATTTGATCTGGTATTTTATTTAAAAATATTGTTGGATCAAGAACTCCTTCATCATCGTTATCAATTAAAAATGATTAAATTCTCCTTTCAAATGACTCTTTAATTCATTTTACATTCGGTTTCAGCTCTTCAGCAGCTTTTCTTTTATGTTCATTTGTTCTGAGATGATAACTCCAATTGAATGTAAAAAATATTATATTTAGTGCAATATTTGTGAATTTTAGAATGTCGATCCAAATTATATTTCGTTTCAAATGTTTTTTGACATTACATTCAAATTTTTTACTTAATTTCAATTTTTTTGCTTGTACTTCCATTATTAAAAATAATGGAGTAATAAAAGTAAGTAAGTAATAAAAGTAATAAATTAAAATCACGTATGTATACTAGTTCTTTCAAGCTGAAACTACTTTACATTTTTTTCAACACATTTTTTTTTTTTTTTTATATATATTTTAACAACCAGAAATTATATATATATAGATAACGCAAGTAGAAGAAAAAATCTCTCACAATTTTTTTTAAATTTGAAGTGCCCTAAAAGAAAGAGAAAAACATTGCATTAAAAAATTAACATATTATTTTTGTCTGTTCTTTCTCATTCTCATTGTTCAAATTTATTTATTTTATTTTTCTAACGAAAAATCAAACAAGTTACAAATGTGAAGGTTTCTTTTATTTAAAATATATTGGTTTGTTTTAGGGTATTAGTTTTATTTTTTTTTCTATTCATTTCATATTTTTTGAATAGTTCATTTTTTTTTGGCGAAATATATATGAGCCTTTCTTTTCCTCCTTTTGTCATAAATTTGTATGAAATTTTTCGTCTTGATTTTGTATGAAAATTTTCTACCATTTGATTAAACCCATTTACTTTAAAGTGTTGTGTTGAATGTGTTCTAGTAGAGAAAAAAAAATTATGTAGCTATAATGTATACAGTATAGATAAAATTTCTAAATATGATTACTATAATGTAAAAGAAAAAAAACCTCGATTTTATATCGATCCTTTTTAAAAATGATAGCCTACTCATTTTGCTTCTTCTTTTTGTAATAGCTGCAATGCGCTTATTTTTTTTAATTTGTTTCATTTTTTTTGGAATGCGCAATTCCCCACACTCTGCTCGCTCAATTTTGGTTAAAGCCAAAATAAGTTCCTTACTCATTTCAGATATTAACCTATATAAGCCAATATGAGATTTGTTGATTACCACCTAGATTTTAATAATTATATAATAATATATATTACAAATTTATTACTTTTTAATTTTTTTACCTGTAAACGACGATGCCATGCCTCAACATTATTTTGAGTTCGAGGAAAATGTAATTCTTCGTTACCTGTTACAGACCAAAATGTTGCAGGGTAATTGGGCTTAACAGTTTTTTCTAATGGGTTTTTTGAAAAATTCCCTATATGTAATTTTTCGCAAACCAATTGCACATTTTTTTGGCATCCTTATTTTTTTTTTTAAATTATTACTTAGCTTAGAGTAATAATTTAAAATTTCGCCAGGTGGCACGAAAGTTAAGCTTTTTAGCATGCAAATCTTAACCCATTTAAACCTGAAACTTTTTTTGTAAGAAAAAACCGTTTTACTGTAAAAATATTATTGATTAATGATGAATTAGCATGAAAATGATAAAAAAAAATTTTTTTATTAACTAGTATGGGCACGACATACTGGACTTTTAAAGGGACGGTAGGATTATATACTACTATAAAAATAATAATAAAGTGAATTTCATTTTTTAATAAATCCATTTTTTATTTTTTAATAATCATCATTTTTAATTCATATTTTTTATAAATCTGTGCATTTTTTAATAAATCCATAAATACTATAACAGAAATTAAATTAAAACAAAAACAAAACAAAATTCATAAGTACAATACTAAATAAAACTACACTAAAACAAAATAAAATTCTAAACATATTAGTACATAATGCCAGAATAATTTGTTGTTATAGAATATCAAACTATAATTTATTTGATAGTATGATATTCTATAAAGCAATTTTTCGGATGTAAACCAACATTACATTTTTTGCATACAAAATTAGCTTTTTTGCCACACATAGCACAACGTCTCTGAGCTTCTATATATAAAATTGTGTGGTCCATCCTATCATATCGGGAAAATTCGTAGACATTCCTAGTGGTTTTAGAGAGTCCTCTTTTTTTCCGTTCTTTTATAAGTTTTTAACAATTCTGTAGCTACAGATCGACGAAATTCCAATAAATCTAGTGTTCCATTATTAGCTTTATGCAGGCGCCAAGAATTTTGCAAAGCCATATCTATACAATGCGCAAATAATGGGAAATACCATTTTTTCCCTCTAATAGATACACGATATTTATTAAGGTTTTGATCTGCACGATCGACCCCACCCATATTCTCGTTGTAAGACTGAATTAGTCTAGGTTGATCTATAGTTATATATTTTTTTTCTGCTTGAGAAAATCTTTTTACTTTATGTAGCGGAAAAACTTTTGATACATTTGAAGCAATTGTCACCACACTATTGTCATTCCATTTACATATCAAAATTTCTTCATCAGCTACTGCATGTTCAAACGTTCTGCGATCTTGCTTTTTCATAATTTTTGAATTGGATAGAGGAGAATGTGGAACACGATTTTCCGTTAGAGTACCAGTTGCTTTTATATTTCTTATTTTCAACTCTTTCAGCAAAGAAAGCGAGTTAAAAAAGTTGTCAAAGTATAAATGAAATGATTTATATGGCATTTTTTGTAAGATATCTGCGTACGTCAAAACCACAGAAGATCCTAATCCCATATGCTTGTATCTTGTAGGTAGTGTAGTTGACGAACCTTGATATGGGTCAAAATAAACAATGTAACCTAATTTCAAAGCTGCCATCCAAAATTTGTAACCCCATCGAATAGGTTTTCCTTTGATAAATTGCTTACCACTATGACGTCCATAGTATGGAACCATAGATTCGTCTACAGAATGGTTTTCTTCAACTGGTGCATTTTCACAAAATTTTTTATTCAGGAGATCGAAAATAGGTCTCATTTTTGAAAACTTGTCATTGCTATTCAGCTGCGTATTATCATTGCAATGCAAATTAGTCATTATATACACAAACCTGTCACGAGATATTGCATCACACACCAATTTTTTATTTGTATCTTCTCTGTTTTGCCAGTACATCTTCCTTCGAGGATATGGAGCATAACCACTTAAAAGGAGAACTCCAACAAAGCAGAGAAATTCAGATGAAGTAATGTCTCCTGAGCGATTCTTTTGCTGCGCATACGTATTGGTAAAATTTAAAATTTGATTTATTACTTCTTCATCAAAGAATAGCCTGAAGATAGCCAATGGTGAAAGATTACTTGGTACTGTTAATATATTTTCCCAAACTGGCAAATCTACCGCTTCCAAATCACTTATTTTGTAATGAAATATTTTTTGCTTTTTAGGTGTGTATTGCATAATTGATGACAGAGGTTTCTCATCTTCACTTTCCCAGTCTTCGTTTGATATTGGTAATATTGCTTCTGCATTAGCTAATAACTGGGACCCAGGCAAATTATTTAAAGTAACGTCATCTTCATCGCCAGAGTCTTCATCAGTATCTCTATCTTCGTTTGCATTATCTGGTGGAAAAATTACAATTTCTACCGGAATATCATCTACGTCATCTTTTTCTAACTCTGCTAATAGTTCCGTCAAGGTAAGAGGCTTCTGCCAATTCCTAAATGACAAAAAAAAATAATAAAAAAAATAAAAAACCCAAAATCTTGTACTGCTTTGAAAAACTGCGCAAATTATGCCGAAAATAAGCAAAATAAATATAATTTCACTAATGTCTCAAAAAAAATAAAAATAAAATATAGATAGTAGTATATGGTCCTACCGTCCTTTTAAAAGAACAGTGATATTATCCATTGAATATCATTTACAGATTCAAACAAAATTGAGTTTGTGAAATTGAAAAAATTTAATAGCATTATAATCTAACATAAAATGTACATTTTAATTTTATTTTTTACTAAAAATAATAAAATAGCTTACCTGGAATCAGCCATTGTCAGTGGGAATAAAAAACAAATTTTTAAAACTTGAATAAAATTTACAAAATTGATAATAACTGTTTGCAGTTTTGTATAAATAGTTGCCAAAACAACAATAATCATGGCAAACTTTCTCATTAATTATTTTTTTTTTTTTAAATAAGGCGCGAGTTTTGACATTCCTTTTAAAAGGACGGTAGGTTCATATGGGTTAAGGCCGAAACTTTCATTTTTCCATACTTTTTAACTAGGTGTTGCTTTTGGACTTGTCTCCAAAGTATCTGACCAAAATGAAAGAGGCAGCCTTTAAATTCAGTGGATGGAAAAAATTGCCTAGCTGCCGTTACGATGGCCTTTTCAAAATCCGATATAATGCCGATCGGATTTAATGGCAGACGATATCCCTCACTAATTCGGCATAGCTAAGAAAAAAATGAGACATATGCAATTGTTGCTTTGGAGCTCATGATACAAAATATTAGTGGTACTATCTCCGTTCCAATTCTTCCATGGATAGTGAAAAGCTGACGCATTAGATGAGGAACCACATCAAAAGTTCCATCCATTATCCAACAGTCAGCCTTAGACAGGAGTGAAACACTAGTTTTTGTTCCCAATAAATTAATGACAGTTTATTATTACTTAATGAACTTGTTGTAAATTATTTAAATCATACCTAATATTATGTTTCTACCACCAATAAATGTTTTTTCTGAAAGTACAAATAGTTCACCTTCTATGTACCGGTATATCTTCTGGTATATCAATTTCCATAATATTAGAGGGTTCTTTGGTTGTAACTGAGCGCACCCTTGAAATTTTTCTTCTTTGAGCTTCCATTGGAGGTAAATATACGCGAAATTGTGGATTGCATTCTGTGACACTGTTACGTATAATGTGCGATTGCACTATTTATAATAAAATATAACTAATATATTATATTATATTATATTAACTAATATATATGATCTTTTTCTAACAGATAGGTATTAATAATTTTTATTTTTGAAAATTAAACCACAAGTTGTAAGCCAAAATAAAATAGTGTACCCACTTTTTAGTTCCGGTTATGAACAATAAATTATGACACTTTGTTGTTTATCTTTATCATAATCGTCAACTCATACGACAAACCATCAACTCAAAGCTTGATATCCATATATGTATATATTATTATATATTAATTTGATATATTATATATATATATATATATATATATATATATATTAATTCGATATTCTATTTTCATTATACTTTTGTTTTTAAATGTTTCATTTATTTGTTCTTTTATTATGTACAATTGTTTATACAAAACAAAAACAACAACAACTTATTATACAAAAACAAAAACTAATAAATGCACGTGGCTAATTTTGTTAGCTCTCTCATTCATATATATATATATTAAATTAGAATTATTTATAAGCTATTGCCTATTTAAGATAATATTATCTGTATGAAAATTATTTATTTTGATTATAATCATTATAATTTTATGCTTTATTTTCATTACTGATAATTACTTGATTAATTTAAACTGATAATTTACTTTGATTACTAATTTTAAAAACAACGAAATAGTATAAATAAATAGAGAAAAAAAAAATGTATAGAATTTATAAATTAAGAAAAGAGGTATAAAAAATTAAATTAAGAAAATAAAATACTTTTAACAATAAAATTAAAATATCGTTTTTTTTGTTTTATTTTTTTAAATTTATTTGGACCGCGCGATATTTTGACCGGGCGAGATTTGTAAGTGAGATTTTGGAATAGCGAGATTTTCAGTTATAAAATCAGTTATAAAATTTTTAATACCTTATTTTCTTCTTCAAACAAAATACATTTTACATGAAAAACAAAATAGCAAAGAGATTTTATATTTATTATTTTATTTTTATTAAATATAATTTTCCTTTTTTTTTCTGAAAATAGTAAAAATTTATTTGTACTATTATTTAGAATTATTTTTTAAAAATTTAAAATTTTTTTAAAAAAATGTTTTTATTCACATTTATATGTCTTGATAAGACAGTGCTTTAAAACGTCATAGATGATGACTACGCTGACTGCTATACAGAATTCTTTTAAAACTTCTTCGGTGCTGTTATTCAGAGTTTGGACGATACTCTGTGCTGAACCCATTGAATTGATTGAAAACGGCGCTCTTGACCCCCGTTTCAAAAATTTTTTTTTAAACACAAAATTACGATGTTTAATGGCTCTTTTGGCCCTGCATATAATTATTTTCACTTCCACGTTTTTTTTTTTTTTTTTTTTTTAAATATTAGTATTCTATTTTTTTATTTTTTTAGTCTAAATAATTTTATTCACCCATTTTTTTTTATTTATATTTTTTTTATTAAAGTTATTATAAGCTATTAATTTATTAAAAAAAAAAATTATTATATATAATTTTTTTTTTTTTTTTTTTGCAGCACATCCATAGATGTACCGTATTATAAAACTATTACACTTTTTTTTTTTTAATGAAACTTATTCACGTCTAGAACAAACACATTCCAGAACCCACATCTGACACCAATGTAATATTTTTAGAAAAATGGTTAATTTATACCGTCGATATTCAATGGTAAATTAAACACAGAAGTTGTTTTATTTTAATATTACTTTATTTGTTTTACATCTCTGCAGTGTAAAATTTGAAATAGTAATGTCGCTTCCTTTTGTAAAAGAAAGTCTTTTATACAATTTATTTTCTTACATTCTAAAACAATATTTATTACAAAATAGACTAAAACAATGATTATTATAAAAATAGATAAATATGTCAAGTATCATGCTGGCAATGCAAACCAGTATGCATTTACAAAATATTTTAGTTCAATATTGCAATATGATAACTTAATTCTACTTTCTTTGTTTATATATTTTGAAGTAACCTTTATTATTTATTGTTTTTAGACGTAATTAAAAACTATATTTTTTTTTGTTTAGATTTCTGAATTTTATGATTTATTTTTTCTTCTCTAAAAATACTTGCTAATTTACATGTTTTGCACTCGAACGTTAATCAACGATTAAAAATAAAAAATTCTAAAACAATCTAACATTAAACTTATCTTTACAACTTGTTTAAACTATAACCGTTCGAGGTCAATGACTTTTGTTTAAAATTTAAATCATTTCAAAGTACATAATACAAAGTACATAAGAAAAAAAGTATAATTAATAGCATCTGTTTTAACAGTTTACATTTTTATATACAATTATTTCAAGTTCCACATTCAAATTTAAGTTTACAGAAATAATTAACATTATAAGTTTTAAGTGTACAGAAATAATTTACATTATGTTCTATAATAATATTCTATGATTATGGATCAGACCCATCTATTAGATTTAATGTAAATATAATTTAATAATTAATTTCTATAATTCAATTTTAATATTTAACTAAGTGAAACAATAGAAATGAAATATTATTGAATAAAAAGTAATTATTGTGAATTAATATGTGACATAACCATATTTGTCACATGCATTTAAGGTAAGTAAATAATAAATACATATAAAATAATATAGTATGTAAATAATAAATAAAATAATATATTATATTACAGAATAATTGGATCATTATTGTTGGTGAGGGATGACTCGGTGACTCGGTGACATGGTGACGATTCAACTCCCATATTTCAGATAAGTATAGATTTAAATATTTTGTTGATGTGTTTCTTTGTGTTTCTTTATTTTCAATTGTAGGTGGATGCATTATGTAATGCACAGACGGAACATTTATAGTTAGTTTATTTTGGTTCAATATTGCAATATGATATTTAATTTTAAACATATGTAAACCATATGTTACATTATTCATGCTTTAACCTAATTTATTTATAGTTAAAAAGAAAAGGAATTGAAAGTAAAAAGAAATACAAAATTAATATAATGTTTATTGTTATGGTTTTAGTATATTGGAGTGGCATATTACAACTTCATCTTTTATTAATTCAATTTGAAGTAAACGCATTTTGATTTTTTTCTCATTTTTATGGTTTTAAATTTAATTTTCCATGCCAAAGTGGACCAAGGCACAAAAAAGCCACACGGTCCACTGTGGCACTAAGGTTAACCACTTAAAATACTTTAGTCCATTTAAAAACAATGTATAGTCACATTTAAATTCATAGTCACATTAAATTCAAGTCAATATGACTAGTTTGCATTATACGATGAAAAAAATTTTTAATTTAATATAGAAAATGCTAATAACTCATTTTTCGAAAAATTGGCGCTTGGTCCACTCTGGCTCGGACCGCTTTATATATACTTTGGCTTATGTTTGATTATATCATATTGAAATAAAAAAAAAATCATTCCACTTTAAAAAAAAAATGTATATATCGCTGGTTAAATCTTTGTTTCCATATACGCCATTCACTTCAAACTGAGAAAAACAACCTTAAAGTTTAAAACTAAATTGAAGAAAAACTAACTGATAGAATCTTTTTAAAGTTTGATGGACGATTCTATACTAAATTAAGATGAATTTCCTAAATATTCAAAAACATCCATCGATAGTTTTGTTAGTTATAACAATTTTGATTGAAGAAACTTTTTTGCATTTGTCCTATATCCTCCTCGAATTCACTAGCTTGGTTGTAATGTATGAGGTGGAGCAAATTTTTTGGGATATAGGTCAAACAAATATTAAAAAAAAATAATAATCTTTATATATTTATAGAAAACAAAATATAAAATATAAAAACAATGTACCTATAGTAATATTAAATAAAAAACGAATTCCAATTTGTAATAAATTAGGTACTTCATTTTTATTTAATTATAAATTTTCATAATGAATTATTGAAATAAATTAAATCAAAAATAAAAAAAAAACACTTAATTATAAGAACTTAATTTTCTTAATTCTACAAATTTAAAAATTAAATAAATTAATATTAAATAAACAAATTAATAAAAAATAAAATAAATAAAATGTTAAATTAAAAAAAAAAAATTAAGAACTTTATTTTCAGTCTATTTATTATATTTACATAATTAATGTTAAATATTTGAATTTCAACTTCTATAAAATATTATACTTTCAATAAATTGTCTCACAACCTTTACCATTTTCACGGCCTTTGAAAATAATCTTATTATATTAAAAGACACTCTCTTAATCTCTCTAATTTTTAAATATTATTTATAAATAAAAGGCATTTCCATTACTTAAAACTAATAGTATACTTATTATTATGGCATCCACTTTATGTAAAAGCAATTTATTATTGAACATTTTTAGTTATTTTTCAGTTTAAGCACTATTTCGAAATATGTTCTGTCCAATTGTGGCAAATATTGCAATAAATCTTGAAGATCTGATTTTTTTTTTGATGAAATTACTGGGCGTGTTATTTGAATGACCGGTTTATGAGAAAATAAATTACTAGGAGTTTGTAAAGACTTCTTACTGGCTTTTTTAAATATAGATGCAACATGGTTTTCAATTTCTTGTGCAGAAAGTTTATATTTTAATGAATATTCTTCCGAGTCATAGTATATAGCTTTGATTTTTGAAAAAGGAACATGCTGAAAATTTAATTTTCCAGATATAATTGAGTAAACTTTAAAATCCTCAGGCATCATTTGCAAAATTTTCAATGTAACTTTCGGCATTTTCATATTTGTTAATAACATATTTGTTAATTTGTTAATTTGTTAATTAAGTGCACAGTGCACATGTTTTTTAAATATCGATCAATTACTCCATGTACACTATCAATCTCTTGAATTTGAGAGTGGCCGGGCTCACTAAATTTTCGAGTTATTTCCGATATATTTGTATTTGATTTTAAAAACATTTTAATAACTGTTGAATTGATTTTGTTTTTATTTTGTGGCACACAAGAATCACTTCAAAGAGTAATTCTTGTGGCTTGTGGAAAGTTCGTTACTACGCTATTTAAAATTTTTATTAAACCGCTTGAAATGTCATTACCATTACGACCGCTGTTAATCTCTGACCATATAGCACAATAAGAAAGTTTTTTGCCAAAGGATGGTATTACGATGGCTGTTAAATTGTATACATTTAATTTTCTTTTGCACTCAAATAAAAATGTTGTTATATTAATGAAAAACTACATTCAAACCAATGAAAAATGGCTACGGTTTCCAGCCTATAAAATTTGATTTTAAATTGACAAAACAAATTTCATTAAAAATAAACCAATTATTTTCATTACACTAATTCTATACATGTTTGCTGCAAAGTAAGTTAGTTTGATTTAAAGAAAGTGTTATCTTTGAATATAGTAAAGTTTTCATTCTTGGCATGTAAGAATTTACTTTCGTAGATTAAATTGATATGTTTGACCTAATGAGAAATTTAATTGAATATAATAAAGTTTTCATTGTTGTCATGTAACAGTTACTTTGGCAAAAAAAATTGAATATACTTAACTAAAAGAAAAATTTTACTGATTCTATAAAAACTTACTTTAAATCAAATATAAGCTTAAATTAATATGGTTGATTTAATGAAAAATTTCATTGAATATAATAAAATTTTCATGGTTTCATGTAACAATTACTTTGATCAAAAATTGAATATACTTAGAAAAATTAAAAATTTCACTGATCTTTAGAAAACTTACATTAAATCAAATATAAGATTAATTTAATATACTTAATCTAATGAGATATTTCATTGAATAAAAAAAAATGTTCTTTCTTCTCATGCAACAATTACTTATTGATAAAAAAATTTAATATACTTAACAAAAAGAAATTTTCACTAGTTGTATGAAACCTTACATTAATTCAAGTATTATAACATTATTAAATTAATTAAATGTTTTTATATGGATTATGTATTAATATGGATAATTATTATTAAATGATTTTTATATGGATCAAGTAAATTCTTGGCTGGAATTTCATTATTTTAAGGAAAGCATTTTCATTAAATTCTTTTAAGAATTTCTGTACCTGTATTAAAAATAAAAAACCAAATTTTTATTAAAAAATATAATTTATTATTGCTATATATTATATATTTCTTAAAATATTTTTTAATTTTTCTTTTACTTAAATGCTTAAAAATTATTGCAATTTCATTTTGTCACAGTTATACATTTATTAACATTTAACTTAAATTTTTAATAATTATTTTTAATTCTAAATGCTTTTTCACCTGTTGACAAAGTTACTATATCAACTGGAGGTTTACAAAAATCATCAAGTTTACAAAAAATAAAATCTTTATTTTTATTTAAGACAATATAGCTCATCATGTGCCTTTTATATATAATTTCTAGTTGTTGACAAAATAAATATATTTCCGAATTAACTTGTACAATTTCTAAAATTTCATAAGTAATTACATTTTCTTTAACGATAGGCAATACATGCGTTTTTTTATAAACAGTACCTGCGTAACTTATTTTGTCATAACATAAATTTTCACTAATAATTATGTCATTGGAATCACCAACAACTGTAACGATATTTTCAAAGCACATAGAATTTTTTATTTTAAAGCCTTTTTTTAACGGAATCCATTTTTCTAATTTAAAACATAAAATTTGTTGAGCGAAATTGATTCCATAATTTATAGCTAATGATACTGGAACATTTATTCTAGAATATATATTTTTTAAATAACTTTTCAAAATTCTGTGTTTTGATTCAAATTTGAATGTCCACAAATATTTCAATGGACCAGATTTCTGAATAATATTGGCATAATGTATTAAGAAATGGTGCTTAGGTTTAAGCGTGTCTTTGAACAAAAGAGTATATTTTGTGTTATGAAGTTTAATTTTATCTTTTAGTAAATTAATTTTTTCCGAATCAAATTGAGAAAGCAAACAAATATCAACAATTTCAATTAAAGTTAGTAAAAACTCCCACACCTCATCATTTTCTGGTACTAAGTCACCGATTATTAAGGGTAAGAAATGTAAAAATGTAAACATTTCTCTTGCAGACATTTTTAAATTTGAATTATTCAGTTGAGCGCTAGTTATAGATCCAGAAATATTTCCCACCTCACTTTCACCATATCCAAAACTTTGTTTACGATTATTAAGTATGTCCAAAGTAAAATATTTCTTGATAATGCATTGGCGAATTATATGGCAAAGATCATACAAGCAAACACCCTCAAATAAATCATGCATGATATCTACCGCATAATTTTCAACAACATGAAAAGAGGAAATGGAATTAAATATTGAATTTTCATTTATACCGTTTTGTTGATTTAAAACATCTACATCATAGTTTTCTATATTTCTTAAACTTAAAACATCTTCCTCACACATAGTGTGTGTTGTATATTTCCCACTCTGACAAAAACGACAAAAATGTAATGCTGAAAAGGACTTAGAAAATCCTAACACACTGTTTAAACCTAAGTTATCACCTAGAATTAATCCAAGTACAAAGTGAATCTGAAATGAACCTTTAGTTGTATCAATAATCAATCCATTTTGTTCCAAATAATTAATTTTTTCAACTAAATTATAAAAGCATATAAAATTTCCTACATTTTTTACATCTTTTGAGTTAAAAAATCCTGATACGAAAACGCTATCTATTTTCGATACTAAAAAATCTGGTGCAGTGGGAAAAGAATAGTATACACCTAAAATTGAAGAAGAGTGTGATCCTAGAGGATTGTTCACCTCGAAATCGTCGAAGTATAAAAAATATGGTATAACGATTTTCTCTTCAAATTTTTTTATTTTGCTTAACCATAAACTTCTTTTAAAGAGCCTTCTTCTAAAGAGGCGGAACTTCTTTTAAAGAGGCTTTTTTAACAAAGCCTTTTATGAAATTATCAACATAATTTTGTTTTTTAATGTTTTCCATATTTTCAAGAAAACATTCCAGCACTCCCGGTATTTCAAAATATCTTTTAAATTTTGGGTTATTGTTGGGTTTCCACTAATGACAACATTACTAATTGAGTTACATATTAAGAATTACTTCTGTGGGTTTTGCATACAAGTTATTATGTTCCAAGTTTTTTAAAAAATTATACTCAGTGTCAAAATATTGAAATGGTTCCATGCAAAATTGGGAAATTTCTTGTAAACGTGTTTTACTAGCCTGGGTTAATAAAGAATCATTGTTAAAAACATTTTCAATTGCTTCAGCAATAGGATTAGTTATCATGACTTTTATATCATGTTGCATCTCTAGAACATCTTTTCGAGCTAAATTGAATTTACTAAAATATTTGCACGTGAAACTAAGACTAAGTTCTTTTAGTGATTTTATATTACCGAACGGTGTATTTGTTTTGAAATGCACAAATTCTTCATTTAAAAATAAATTATATGAATGTGATGTGGTTTTTAAATCAACAGTTTTTTTATTTTGATTTATTTGAAATTGTTTATCTTCATTAAAATTATTATATTTGTTTAATCTACTAACTTCAGTTCTCATGTGCTTTGAAAATGATCGAAACGATGTAAAACTTTGTTCACAACTAGAAATACAGCAATTATATAAGCTACTTGGCTTTAAACGATGAAAAAATTTAAGATGAACAAATAATTGTTCTAAGGAAATATTTATTTTTTTACAAACAAAACATATTAAATTCATTTTTTTTTAAAAAATTTTTCAATTCTTGCACAAAAATAGTTAAATAATTTTTTAATAGTTATTATTTCTAATAAATTTCAATTTTATTTTATATATTAATAAGTTTAAATTAAATAGTTAAATAAGTTTTAAATAGTAGTATATGTAAATAAATTTTTAATTCTAATATGCAGAAACGTTTTTAATTGTTTTATTATAAAACATAAATTAACTTCTAATCAATTTCAATATTTTTTGTATTATTATTACCTTAATTTTTAAAAAGTTTTTATATAAATATTTCATTTATATTTCAAATTTCATAACTACTTAAATCACATATTAGTGCGGATATGGCAGGAGATTTGATGTCGGATTGGAGATGAATTTCGTAAAAATATTTTTGAATAAAACACCACACGAGTTCAGCTTCCTTCGGATATTCTAAATGAAGAGCTTGAAAACATTTAAAACAGACATCTAATGTCTTTAGAAAATTTGGTAACTTATAGAAGATATTATAATAATATACGTAGAAATCTCTTAAATTAGATAAATAATTTCCAACAACAAAAATAGTAGGTTGAAGTGTAGTTTTTGATTTCAAGCACTCTTGTGTCAATGTTTCTATTGTATTTTTCAACTCATTTGGTGTTTTGGCATGTCTGAGAAACTTATTTCGAGAATCATTAATCGATGCTTTTACTAATTTGCGTTTATTTGTATCCTTATTGTATTTATATGTTCTGGATGTTGGTATTAAAATCGCATGCAGAAGCAAAAATATAAGAACACCTTCAGTATCTGAAATATTTTGTTGTTAGATTCTGTATTTATATTTAGATAAAATTAAAATGTACCTTTTGTAATATTTTCTGAAGTCAACAATTCCAGCAATTCCTTACTATTGCTATCTTTAACATTCCTTTTGAAAAATTTAAGAATTTTAAGAGAAAAATTTGTATATTTCTCAAATAAATTTGACTGTTTTCCTGGGTAAATATGGTCAAAGTCGATTTCAATCTAAGAAAGTCGGAAAAAGTTGTTAATTACGTACTATACATAAAAAATAAATACTTTAAATCAAATACTAAGTATATATAGCAAAAACAATTTAAAAATATAAACCAAATAATTTTTTTTATGATTTTAATATTTTTAAGTTGCTTTTACTTATTTTTTATAGTTTATACAACTTAGTACTTACTAAAGAGTAACCGAACGATTGCGCCAGTAATGGCCAATTATGTAAAGTTTGTTGTAAATTTGTATTAGGGTCAAGAACAGTTGCTAGCCTGTGCTCCGCTGTTGTTTTCCATTTAGTTATAATTAAATCCAAAGGACCAGCATTAAATAATAGCCACTTTTTTGCTTCTAATATGTCATCTAAAACAAAAATAATTAATAGTAAGTTATAAAATACTGTTAAGTTAAATAAATCACAGTAAAAATAGTGTAAAATCAGAACGCTCAAAGGAAAGTTAGTAATAATAATTTTATTTTGCCAAAATAGGAAATCAATTTTGCATAATTTATTTACGTGACAGAAGTTTAATTTGTTAATGAGTTATTTTTAATATAATATGTCAATTTGAAATTTCAGAAAATTAAAACAACAAAAATGTCCATAGATATTTTAAATTGCCCATAATTGGCAGTGGTATTATTATTTCTCATTAAAAATCGTTAAATCGTTAAACCCCTTAAGTTCGCTTATTTTGATGACATTTTGGAACTGACCTCAATCGATCTTTACTGTACATGTTAATTGCAAATAAAAATTATCACACACTCACCTGCAATAGTTTCGGTTTCTGAAATTGGAGGTACAGGTTTTTGTATTTTATTTATAGATTTAGGGTAAAGTCCTTCTGATCTAAGTTTTGATATCACGTTATGATATCTGGCATACAAAATTCCACCTGGCCTTTTTTTAGGAATGTGCATAAAATATATATCCTATATTTGTATATACAAATTAAAATAGTTAATTATTATTATACATAACATGTATATATATTATCAAGAAGTCGCATTAGAAATATTGTTCTTTTTTCAAACTATGATATGTACGGGCGACCATAAAATAAAAAAAAAATTTTCTTAAGAAAAACAAAACAAAAAAACTTCTTTTGTATTCATTAGTTCGAAATTTATTATCTTCGAATTGATTTTTTTTTCTTAAGTATTTAATTTAATTTGTAATTTCTATATAAGAACATACATATGTACATACAAAAATTGTTAAATAATTTTAAAATGCTTTTTATACGGAAATAATTTTAAAACATTTTCTTAACATCACGTATACTAAAGTTTCTTCTCGAGAAGAACCTTCATATGCGACTTCTTTGTATAGGTACATTTTCTATGATATAATAAATATTATTCCATAGATATGGTGTGCTGTAAACGTGTTTACAAAAAAAGCGATGATTGGGTATATCCAGTGGTGATATTCGAATTTTTTAACAACCGGTACGCATGGAAAAAAATCTATTGTAGGTTATATTTACTTCATAATAGTTATTTATTTACATATTTACATAAGAAATACATATATTATATATAATAGTATAAAAAATAGTATATAAAATTAATTAAATAATTTCCAAATTAAATTTTGGTTTTGGGACGGCAAATTAGGTGCGGCTGCTTTGACACGTTTGTCACTTGCCATATGATGCCCTTCTCGCAACCATAATTTAACATATGGTGTTGCATCAAAATCCTCAATCGATTTTCCCATTAAATTTATTGTCATTAAATGACTTGTTGTTTCAATTAACAACGAATTTCTCTTATCATAAATGATATTGTTCATTGTGCTGAATCCTCTTTCAGCTTCTGCGGAATTAACAGCAATTACATTTAAAATTCTTTTTGCTCTCAAAATAGTATTAATATTTTTAGATTCTCTATCTCGCACATCAACAAAATCTCGAAAATCATTTACTGGAATGATGTATTTGATTATTTTATTTAACTGCTCTAACCTATTTTCACCTTCAATCCATGGTGCTTCAAAAATATCACCCGGCCATGTTTCTGGATTTAATAAATTAAAGCAATTTAAGAGATTATTATAGTTTTCATTTTTATCGTCTAATAGCAAACGCGTTTTCATATGTTTTTCTAAACAATCAAAAAATTTATCTCTCGAAACAACAATTGATGTTTTTTTTCTATTAATTTCAAATGGAATATTGTATTTTTTCTTTTTAATAATATCATCTGCTTCTTTTTCATATGTTCCTTTATTTAATTTTAAATGTTGGAATAGATTTATCGTTCGCCTTATCAATCTATCAGCTCTAATTAATGAAATATCTCTTTCTTGTAAAGCTGTAGACAGTACAGAAATTTCTTCTAATATGTCGTTTATTAAACCTAAATCTTTTAAAAAGTTTTCATTTTTGAAATATGACATTATTCCAATTTCTTTATTTTGACTAAAGTGAATATATAAGGCCTGATATGATTTCCAAACTGCTTTGGCGGTCCTAGCGCTACAGGCTGCCCATCGAGGACCAAATATTCTACCTATTTTGTGTACTTCAGTGCCAAGTTCTTTAGAAACATTATTTAATTCTCGTTGATGTTTATTTGAAGTATGATAATACGAATAAAGTTTATCGAGAAAATATCTAAAGTTATTTACTTCATTTACTTCTTTGATAACATCATCTAGAGTTAACTGAATACGATGAGCTAAACAGTGACAGATGCTAATACCTGGAAAATGTTCTAAAATTCTTGCAGAAACTCCAGCCTTTTTTCCTAACATTACACTAGCACCGTCTGAGCAAAATCCAATAAGATTTTCATGTAAATATTTTTCATTAAAACCATGTTTTTCAAGAACTGAAGAATTAAGGTTTTAAAAATTATTTCTGATGTTGTTCCTTCTAATTCGACAAGATCAATAAAAACTGTTACACTATCATCGGAATCTTGAATTTCAGATTTCAAATAAACTACTAAAACGCTTTTGTGTGGAAACAGTTGAGGCTTCATCAATAATAATTGAAATTTTACAACCTGTATTTATCAGTTTTCCAAAAATAATTCTTCTTATTTCTGTAGATATAAGCTTTGCGACAAGTGGAACTATAAATCTGGAATGTAATGAAAATCCAAAATCTACATTATTTTTTTTCTGTAAATCAATTAATTTTTTAAAATCACTGAATGGGTAATTGTTTTTAATTATGAAATAGATAGTATTAAAAATGTTTACTGTGCTGTTTAAATACTTTTCATTAGCCACATCGAAAGATTTGGAAATTATATTTGTTTCACCAATTTTTATTATTTCCCCAGCTTTTTTATGTGAAGCTGATTCATTGTGTTCCTTCAATTTTTTTCTCATTGATGATTGTAAATTTTCTTTGTTCGAGCCATGAGCTTTGACAGAACATGATTTCCACTCCACAGAAATGTGTAAATGTTTAGCAGTTTCTAAATTTAACGATTCTACTTTCGAACACCACTGACATCCCACATTTTCATCGCTAACAACAATAAGCCACTCGTATTTAGTTTTAAAATAATTTAGTTGTTTATCATTCCAAAAATGTAATAACGCAGCATCACGAGACGTTCCAGCTTTTTCCGATTGGTGTTGAACTTCAGAAGTATCATTTTTTTCTTTTACCTGTTTTGTTTGATTAGAATTAGTTAGAATATTCTCAGCTTGCTGTTCAGGGTTTTTGGTTTTTTTATAGATTTGCTAAAAAAGTCATCCAAATTACCTTGCCTTTTCATTCTTAGGTTGAAACAAAGAAAATATTTAATAATTAATTAATAATTAATTAGAAATTTAAATTAATTTAAAAACTTCATACTTGCACGTTAAAACTGAATTTAATAGAGATTAAAAGTAAGGGATAACCATTCACCATAAAAATATTTATACTACTAAACTTTTTATTTAGAGTAAATATAATAAAAATGTATTCAAAAAGGGAAATTCCCTTTTTATTAAAAGAAAAATATTTTTTTTTACAGAATTTTCCGTTAACCCTTTCAAGCTTAGTGGTTACGCGGTGAAACCACCTATTAAAATGCAACTTTAAACATGCTCAGTAGGAATTTTTCAATTCCATAAATTTTGTTCTATAATTCAATGCCATCTCTTGGATTGTAGTGGAAATTAAAAGTACTAAAATTCAAATTAGACAGTTTCAAGTAGATTTTTTTTTACTAAAACCGAAAAAAATTTTAAATCCCAAATTTTTATTTTATTGTAAGATTTTTTGTATTTGATCGATAATGGCAGGTAAATATTTATATTTTTTTAGTAATTTAGAATGTTTTTATCAATACTTTTACTTTTACATACTTTTACTTAAAAACATACTTTTTTTTTAATATACAACAACCGGTACGGAAAATTTTAAAAATGTTAACAACCGGTACGAGCGTACCGTCCCGTACCGGCTGAATATCACCACTGGGTATATCAAAACAAATAAAATGGGTATGGGTATTCATCTGCAACGGTTTTCGAGATAACTGTTAAAAAATTCTGATCAATTTACATTTATTTTGAATAAATGTATTTTGTTTATAAAAAACCATATAATTTTTTAACCAAATATTATTTTTATTTCTTTTGATGTTCCCAATCATCCCCTATTTTTTGAGATCAGACTAACGGAACACGCTTTATATATATGTACATGTAGATATAGCAGTTTGAATGAAAAGAATTAATAATTAGGTATACCTATCACACATTAAATTTTCTGCACTTTGGACAATATCATAATATTGCATTAAAAATAATCATTCAAACATAACAATACGTACTCGTATGTAATTTAAAATTATTTAAACACAAAACAAATTAAAACGAATTAGATGCTTTGGAAAGTTATCTTTTGATTCAATGTAATAAATATTAACTCAAAAATTATATCATCACCATTTCATTTTAAATTGAAAAAATTAAACTACTAATAGCAGACCGTGAAATACTGTATTAAAAATTTTGTATTCAGTTAAAAATTTTAATTACTATAATATTGTATGTACCTAATTGTATTTACAAACATATTTATATTTCCTATTTGGTCTGTTTAAATTATTTTTTTGTTAAAAATAAAAACTAAAAAAATATTTTTGTTATGTTATTTATAAACTATTTAGTTTTAATATGTTAATTAAATGTTAAATTTCTTTTGTTATATTTATTAAAGTAAAATTTTGTTAATGTAATAAAAATTAATTTTATAGGTATACCTACTTACATATATGTATGTACGTATAAAAAAAATTTAAGTTTGTATATATTTAAGTATGTACCTAACTTACTTTCAGTCGAGAAAATTTGTATAATTCGTTCTGCAATTATATTGAAATATTTTGGTGTTCCAGTAATTTTTTTTTTGATGATTTCTTGTATAATTATATCTGCTAAAACTTGCCTATATTTTTTATTTAATCCTTTATTTAACTTATAAAAATTTGAAATTATATCTCCCTGACCAATGTTTCAATATTTAATAACTGAAAAACTAGATACATATAAAATAAGCCAATTCATAGTGATATAAAATTTTACTTACATCGTCACAAGATGAGTTGCTCGCTGAAAAATTTGAATTGTCCAGCCAACGCTCAACGGATGACGTATTTAATACGGTTGGTGCCAATTCCTTTACGAAATAATAAGTAGGTAGGTACATATTTTATTTTTTATTATTTTATTTTTAGGTAAAAAAACTTACCGATTTTCCTTTTTGCCGAAGTAGTAATTTGTTTTCAAAAATTACACGTTGCCCGTAACATTCTTTTGGGCAAATTTCGTTTAGATGGTAACTTTTGAAATATTTTAAACTTTCAACAGTTATTCCACATTCTAAAAAAATAATATTATAAAAAATATTATTTAATATTACTTATAATTTTTCTAAAACAAAAAAATTGTGGGAATACTTACTCAAAAATTCCGCGTAAAAAATTTCACCGCTTAAATTTTTTAGTAAGTTTAGCAATTCTATATTTTCAGTTAAACCTTGTTTAATTACGCATAATAATTGACCGTCTTCACCTATAGTAAAGTCCAAATTACTTAAATTTTCTAATGGTGCATCAGCAATAGCACCAGATTGATTTGCACTAGTTTCTGTATTACTTTCCGACATTTTTGTATTTTAACCGCATAAATAAAATATACCAACCGCACTAGTGCACTGCACGTAAGAAACTAGATGTTAATGTTTTTTTTTTTAATACTTTGCAATCGATCGATCAATACTTTCTTAAATTTAATGAAAATGTTCATAGATTTAATAAAAACTGTACTTAGATTTAAAAATATTTTACGTTAATTCGATGTAACGATTTTTTAGTAACATTAAGTTAAGAAAATATTTTCTTAGAAATACAGTTAACTTTTTTGCATTCGGTCGATCAATGCTTTCTTAAATTTAATGAAAATTTTCATAGATTTAATAAAAACTGTACTAGATTTAAAAATATTTTACGTTAATTCGATGTAACGATTTTTTAGTAACATTAAGTTAAGAAAATATTTTCTTAGAAATACAGACAACTTTTTTGCATTCGATCGATCAATGCTTTCTTAAATTTAATGAAAATTTTCTTTTGAATAATATTGTTTTATAATTAATTTTAAGTCATAGAATAATTGAATTTAATAAAATTATGTTTTTGGAACAATGGTGTTATTCTTTCTTTCAAACAGAAGAAATCTACATAAATTCATGAAATTTTTTTTAAAACAAAGATATTTTCTTCAATTTATATATTTTTTCCTTGTTTCAATGAAAAATACAATTTCTTCAAAACATCAAAACAATTTCATTGATATAAGTACATGCTTTTTTTAGAGTGTTGCTTGGAATATGATAGAAACAATCAGAAAATTTTATTGTATCACAAATTTTAATTTGCATGCACTTGAAATGACTTTTTTTTACTGTGCTGACACTTTGGCATGGTTGGTAATTCTTTCCTTTTATATCTAATTAACTTTTCTTTTGCTCTTTTGAGATTTGTAATGTTAATTTTTCTTTTCCGTGAATAGTTTGTTACAACTGGGTGTTCCATTTCAGCAAAATAGAAGTTTATA
This sequence comes from Poecilobothrus nobilitatus, assembly GCA_947095535.1. Lineage (NCBI taxonomy): Eukaryota > Metazoa > Arthropoda > Insecta > Diptera > Dolichopodidae > Poecilobothrus > Poecilobothrus nobilitatus. The sequence goes on along the minus strand of OX352774.1, from coordinate 258,123,858 downwards.
TTATTTATTTATTTAAAAAAAAATACTAACTTGAAACAACTTCTTATTGAACAACAATTCTTATTGAATTCTTCTTTGCAAGTGAGAATAAATACAAATAATTTTGACATAAATTCAAACTTTCGCAAATTGATTCAAAATGTATAAATGTTTTTCCTTTTACTAATTTTTTCTTTAAATTGTGTATATAATATTCTTATTTAAGAATACACAATATATAAGTTAATCTATTTTAAAAATAGATAATAAAAACAACGAATTTTTACAATTTAATGGGAGATAATCCTCCTTGATTTATTAACAAATTAATAATGAATATTTTTGAATTATTCTTAGACTATAATAAAAATTTTTGTTAAAAGTACAGTTTTTTCTTATAAATTTAGATTAACATTTCTTAAGAATTTAGATTATTATTACATTGATTTATCTAGATTACCATTACATTTCCTAGAACTGATAATCTAGATTTTTTTATTAAAATTGAAAATTACATTATTTCCTTGGTGGTCTAAAAAAGTGTTATTCTGACTAATAAGCGGAATTTTCATCAAGCAGAAGTTTACTTTAAATATGTAATACAAATTTCGCTTATCAGACAAAACAACGTACAAAATTATTAATAACAAATTCTTATTAAAAAAATAAAAACCTACTTTCTTTTTAGAACACTTAAACATTATCATAATAAGAACCTTTACAAAATAATAATTTTTTTTTTATTGTTTTTCTTTAAAGTGTCAAATTACAATTTTTTGTTTGAACACATTTTTATTTACAATTGAGGTTCTTTATATTTTGTAGTAATTTCTTATAGTAATTTCATTCAAGTAACGAAATGCTAATTAAGCAAAATACTATGACATAATAATTCAAGTTCAAAGAATAAAGAAAATTATTTATTTGCTAGATAATTTTTATTTATGGAATTTTTATATTTTAGTATTTAATATTATTAACGTGGTTAACTCCTCCACCTTTAAATTCAAATGTCCTCATTTGATGTTAATTTTAAAATTATCTGTGGTAGTTTTTGCTCCTGTTGACTAGCTGTATTCTGTTGTGTGGTTTGTTTATTGGTTATGTTTTTGATTGTTAAGCTACGTCGTTTTTTTAATATTGTGTTAATGATTATGATAATTAATACAATAACTACTGTTGTTGATGATCCATAACTGATTGCTTCGTTGAATGATTTTTCTGGTTGTAGGAGCTCTATTTCTTTTGTATTATTGATGTGAACTTCCTTCAGAAATTCGAGAGATAAGTGCTCACGAAAATCACCTTGTATTGACTTAGGTTGAAGGATGGGAGGTAATATTTCTGTTGTTACTATTTCTTTTGAAGTAAATGTATTCCCCATTATTGAAATTGTGGTGTTGTGAAACTTTATAAGATATGTGCCAGTCATGTTGCGTATTTCGTTCCCTATGATGATTTCACCGTCAAAGTGATTTAGTAGAATTATGCCTTGCTGTATCTCCTCTATTGTTGGTATGTGGTGGTTGTTAGTGGTGTTGCATATGGAGTTTTTGCTTTTAAATAGATTTTTAATACAAGTGGAATTTTCTATGTTAACAATATTCTTTTTATTACAAATTGTTAAATCGTTTATTTTATTACAATTTTCTTTTATTTCGTACAATTTTTTATTATCTGACAGTATTTCCTTAAATTCTATTTCATTTATAACATTTTTAAATTTAATCGGTTTTACTAATAACTTATTATAAGTTTCTAATTTAGTTAAAGGAATTTCTAAAACATACAATAAACTAGTACCATTAGTTATAATTTTAATGTTTGCAAAATCTAAAGCTTCTTCTGCTGTAGCATAAGGAAGCTGTTCGTTATCTAATAATTTAGTAATTGTTTCTACTTCTACTTCTGATACTAAAACAGAAATGATCATACCTAGTTTAGCCCAATGAATACTATATTTGATATTAATAATTTCTTCTTTTAATAATTTGATTTAATATTGCAGTTTAAATATAGCTTGATTGTCAATATCGGTCTTATCAGCATAATGTCGTCTCATACATTTTTTTATTTTTTCCCAGTCTAAGGAGGTGATATACGATTTTAATGTAATTTCAGCTTCTCCTACTATTTTTTTCTTAATTGTCCTTAGTATTGCGTTGTACTGCTGTGTTCCCTTTAAGTCATCAAACATGTTCAATGCGTCTTCGACATCTTGTTCCCAATAATAATATTCCCCTTTTTTCCCGAAAACTCCTTTAAATCTTTTACAATTTCAGGTATTTTTAAATCCTTACAAAATCTCTCATAATAATTTTGCCCTATTGTTTGAACTTGTTGGTATACGTGTTGGGTTTCCCTTTCTGTTCGAACCTGAGCTTGTGCTTGCTCCTTTTCCCGAATTTTCTTCGTCTCTATTTCAACTAATTTTGCTACAATAGCTTTTAAGTTTGAGGCATCTACGGGAATAGTATGGATTTGTGGGGGTACTTCGCTATTAATAATACCCCCATTGTTACAATTATCATCAGCCATTGTTCAAAAAACTATATAGAAAATCCAAATTTTTCCAAAATAAACGATAAAAGTTTACAAGAAAAACAAAAATAATATAAGAAATAAATGCTGCTCCAACTGGATAGGAAAAAAAAATTATTCAGTTTATAAGAAACAACTACTAGAAACAATCACTAAAATAAAGATAAATATAGTAAGACAATAGTACTTTTTTTAAAAAATTTTTTAGATCATAAAAATAATAAAAAGATGGATTACTAGATTTTCCTTTAACTATTACACTGAGATGTATTTTTTATTTAGTATAATTTTTAATATATTTTTCTGTAAAAAAATTTCTTTAATAGTTTAAACTATAATATAGTTTTTCTAATAAAAAACTTTTTTTTTTTTTTCAAAAAAGTTTAAAAAAATTTTTTCTAATAAAATATTTTAATAATAATTTTTTTTTTATAAAAATAGTTTAAAATATAAGAAATTTTTTTTTTATAATTATTTTTGATAAAATAGTTTAAAATATAAAAATTTTTTTTTTATAAAATAGTTCAAAATATAATATTTTTTTTTACAATAATTATTTTAAATAATTTCTACTTAATTATTTTGTTTGGGCCCAAAATTGTTTTTCGTATAATTCTTTAATATGTTTAATTGCGCTTTGTTTTAATTTATTTGTTTAATATTCAATTTCTTTATTTGAATTTTAACTTTTCTCTCAATAAATTTTTTATTGTATTTTTTCCATTCTGATCGTCTTAAATTTATGAAATGTGCAGAAAAGTCTTCAGTATCAGAGTTTTCTAACGACTCTATTTTTAAATCGGATATTGAAAAAAATACAATAACCTTGACAAGTGAGGTTGAATTCGTTGAGAATTGTCTCAATTTTCTCCTTGTTAAAAATAGATACTTGTTCTTGACAAGGAATCTTCTTGAGAGAGAAGAAAAATATAACTTAAATTAACTTTGCTAAGTGAGGTTGAATTCGTTGAGAATTGATTCAATTTTCTCCTTGTTAAAAATAGATACTTGTTCTTAGACAAAGTTAAAAAAGTCTTAATTTATTTTTTTTCTTTATGAAAATTATTTTTTGAATTTTTTATTTTTTCTTTATGAAAATAATTTTTCGAATTTTGTTTCTTTATGAAAGTATTTATTTATTATTATATATTTTTTTTTTGGATTATTCTTTTATAATCTTAGTTTTTTTTATTTTTTTTTTTTTCTTAAAAAAAATTTTATAAACTCACATGAAAATTGTACTCCTCATGACTGAGTTCATTTTCGGCACCGCAGTGATCCTCCTGGTTAACGAGACAAGTGGCTGCAACAGTGATTTTGGTGATTTTTAGTTACTGTGTCACTGGTGCTCCTGTTTGCTCATCCACTACTAGGGCGCCTCGTTCCTTGTCTCTTTCCCGTTTCGGGTTAACCAGGCCAGATGCACTTGTCAGCAAAGAATCTTCTTTTTTTTTCACTCTACTAATATTTGAATCACTTTTTTTATTTTTTTTTTCAGTTATTGTTTTCAGTTCAGTTAGTTGTTTTCAGTTTATTGTTTATAGTTTTTTTTTTTATTTTATTTAAGTTTTTAATGCTTTTAATATTTTTATTTTTTTATTTTTAATTATTATTCACTTATTTTCCTTCTTTAAAAAAAAACTAGACAACTTGCTATATTGTGCCTAGAGCAGCCTCACTCTAGGTATTCTGTAGGCTTGATCACAATACAACAATTAGAATAGTCCTTAAAAAGTGATTTATTAGTAACCGTGACCGAATTTTCTAATTGCTAACGAACGATCCCTGGACCCTTAAGGGTCCCTGCTCGGGCGCCAGTTAATCTGTTTTAAAAATAGATAATAAAAACAACGAATTTTTACAATTTAATGGGAGATAATCCTCCTTGGTTTTTTAACAAATTAATAATGAATATTTTTGAGTTATTCTTAGACTATTTATAATAAAAATTTTTGTTAAAAGTACAGTTTTTTCTTATAAATTTAGATTAGCATTTCTTAAGAATTTAGATTATTATTACATTGATTTATCTAGATTACCATTACATTTCCTAGAACTGATAATCTAGATTTTTTTATTAAAATTGAAAATTACATTATTTCCTTGGTGGTCTAAAAAAGTGTTATTCTGACTAATAAGCGGAATTTTCATCAAGCAGAAGTTTACTTTAAATATGTAATACAAATTTCGCTTATCAGACAAAACAACGTACAAAATTATTAATAACAAATTCTTATTAAAAAAATAAAAACCTACTTTCTTTTTAGAACACTTAAACATTATCATAATAAGAACCTTTACAAAATAATAATTTTTTTTTTATTGTTTTTCTTTAAAGTGTCAAATTACAATTTTTTGTTTGAACACATTTTTATTTACAATTGAGGTTCTTTATATTTTGTAGTAATTTCTTATAGTAATTTCATTCAAGTACCGAAATGCTAATTAAGCAAAATACTATGACATAATAATTCAAGTTCAAAGAATAAAGAAAATTATTTATTTGCTAGATAATTTTTATTTATGGAATTTTTATGTTTTAATATTTAATATTATTAACGTGGTTAATTTATACATAAAATTAAAAGTTTTAATGAAATTTTATTTTAAAATTATTTCCTATAAAGTTTGGTTTTTTTTTTTTTTTTTTTTTGTATGTATTTTTTTTTTTTGAATATAAAAATATTACTAACAGTTACTAATTAAACCATTACGTTTATTTGTTCATTTAAGACTTTATCATTCAATTTTGTATTAATACAGCACAATATTACACACAAGAAATTTGAAGTACAGTCACTTCATTTGATTAGTTTCTTTTTTTTTTTTTTTTTTTATATATATATATTTCTATAAGTTTTACGCTCAATTCCTTTACATAAAATTTTATTTTATTGAAAATTAATTTGTAGCATATTATTCTAAAATTTACTTTTAATTTCTTTATTTTTTATATCAATGTTTTCACTTATTATTTTATCTACTTTTAAATTCTTATATTTTTTATTAAAATTTTTCCACACTTTATTATGATTTTTTTCCTTTTTTAGTAGCTTCTTACAAACTAAACTTTCATTTGATTAAAAAAAAAATATCAAAAAAAATATTATGATAGGAATATAAACTAAAATTAAGCTAAATTGTTGAACTGTAAATAAATGTAAATTGTTGGACTTGATATTAAAAATTTTTTATTTTTTTTTTAATTAGATTAATTAATTTGAATTTTTATTTTTTTCCAAGTCCCTGCTGGGCGCCAGTTAATTTTTCCTAATTTTATTTTAAATTAAAACTTCCTTTTTTCCTTTTTTGGGTTTAAACAAACTTATTTCTGGGTTTTCTTCCTAACCCTATCTCCATGAATGTTAAAATAATACTGACTAATAATGGTATTGATCAAAATATTTAGTTTTTTTCTTTAATTATCTAACTGTTCTGCTTACATCGTATGATGCGTTTCGTAGAATTGGAATCACACGATGTAAGCAAAACATCAGACAATTAATTATTCAGGGACGTAGTGATTCTCTGAGGTTTGTTAACTATGTTAACTTGTACATTGAAAATAGTATGAGGTTTTTTGAGTTACAGACAAATAATTGTCTATGAAAGTACATATTGTTAAAATAAAAACTAAAACGTGCATTGTATATAAAAAATTGCTATTATTGGAATGAGTATTCGTAATTATTCTAGTAAAAATTCGTCGCTTCCATTGAGATATTTAAGATATTAAAAATTTATAATAAATGTACAAACTACAAAATAATTTTCATGCAATTCACAAAATTATTTGTTGAAGTTGGCATCAAAATTAATATTATGATCAGAGACCGGATTTATATGCATTTGAAAAGTGCAAAATGTGCGCATAAATATGCATGAAAAATTGTCAAATATGCACAAAAATATGCTTTAAAAATAGGCTGAAAATTTAATTAGAAATAGCATTAAATCAAGAAAATTCATTTTTTATTAATTTCATTCAATGTATTTTTAATATTTCATTAATCAATTAACAAAACTAAAAGAAAAAACATAACAAAAAAATTTATAAAAAACAAATATTTAAATAAGACATAACAGAACTAATTAATTCTTTTCTTCTAATTAATTTCTAATATAATATTTGAAATTAGGAATACATTTTTAAACTTTAATAATGAATGTATCACAAACTCCGTTTAATTATTGCATCAAACTCCGTTGCATTATTGCATTGTATTATTAAATGATGTTTTATATTTTCTTCTTTTAAATTTAATCTTTTATCGGTTACCAATTGCTTGTATAAAGAAAAACTGCGTTCTACATCGCAGGGCGTACTTCAGTTTTAATATTTCTTCTACCGAATGGTTAACTTTTGTTATTGGTTCATTTCCCGTGAAATATTTAGAAATGTTTTTTAATGTAGTAAGTCCTTTATTTTTTTCAAATATTTTGTTAAACTTATCTTGCACTTTTTTACCTATACTAGATTTAAAAATTTTTGAATTGTTTTATTTGAGCACAATTCCTCTACCTATCTCATGTGTCACTAGCACAAGTTTTTGTTTAATATCTTCAACTACAGACAGCGATTCTTCCAATGACATATTTTTATTTATTGATACTTTCAGAATGGAACCCAAAATTTGAAGATATCTGTACGATCTGTGCCTCAAATGTGGTCGATAACATAACCCGTTCACATTTCTCCACGGATATAGAATCATCTAGATTTCTAATTTCAATTATTATTTTTTTTCAAGCAGTAAAATTTTTGGCAGTATACATAACGCAGTTTAACCAAGTACCCCATCTAGTAGTAACTTCTTGAGCAGGTAAAGGAAGATCAGGAATTTTTTTAAAAATCTCTACTCGTGAAGGAGCCTGTAAAAACATTTTCTTCAAATTAGCGACTCAAATATCAACATCAGCGTATAAATTTCGAATAAATTCTGCTATTCTGTGTAGACCATGCGTTATACATGTTACGTGTATTAGCTTTGGATATAGTGCATGGATTTAAAGTTCTTTCGTAAATAGCCTTTAAGTAATTTTTTTTTAAAGTCGATTCACATGGCATTTTTTGTTCAGTATATTTTTCTAAAAATAATTTTTATTTTTGATTTTCTAATTTCCAAAGAGGTATATTAGCCGCCACCAAAGCCAAACAAAGATCGGTATAAAATTCATTTTTTTTGTTATAAAAATTTTGCGTTATGAAAAGTTGTATTTCATTCTTTTGTTTTTGTTTTTTTATAATATCTAAGTGAGTAATTGAATTTACATGTTGTTCTACTAAAAATTTTCTGGAATAATTTATTGCTTTGGAACATATTTTGCAGAACAACATGTCTCCATCATTTGTGAAAATATCTTTACCGTATATTTGAATAAAATTATTAATTTTTGTTGTGTTACTGACTTTAACTTTACCCATGGCGATAATATATAAAAAATTACGTACTTACATTGATTAGATTGAAGATTTACCTAATAAAAGGTTAACAATTTATTCATTTAAAGTTTTTGTTAAATTATTTTCTTGGGAATTTGCGGAAGATTAAATTTCAATAATAATTAAATAAGTGGTTTAAAAGTTATTTATTATTTTGATTTTATGATAGGCATAAGAGAAGCGCCAAATTAAACTACAAAATAAAATAAAAACAATACACAATTTTTCAAATGTCAGTTTATTTTAAGCATACTACAAACTAAGCAACTGTTCGCAATATTTTTTATGAAAAGACAAACACGATTTCAGCGTGAAGCGTAATATATTGACAAAAGGTTTTATACGTCAAATAGGTATTTAATTTTAATTTGTTAATTTTTTTATGTATAGAAATATTTTTTAGAAAAAGAATTGTTTGTAAAATGATATTAGCGTAAGTAAAATGTTGATTAATACAAGTTTTTATGTAATAAATATGCTTATATATGCATTTTTAAACAAAATATGAAATAAGTGAACTAATATGCAAATTGTTGCCTATTTAAGATAAATATGCAGAAATATGCAAAAATATGCAAATGCATATAAATCCGGTCTCTGATTATGATACATAATTTGATACATTATTTATGCATCACAAATTCAATAATATTGCACTTTTTTCATTCAAATCAAATATTTTGTTTTTCCTAAAAATCTGTTAAGAATTACAAATCTGATTGCTAAAAATAGAAGTATTCGAAAATAACCGTTCAATAAGAGGTCTATTTATGTATTAATTAAAATATGTGACAAAGTTCAAACCGTACTAGAAAATATTTCGCCAGTCCTTAAATTTTATTTTTAATAAAATTTCAAACTTACTTGTTTTTATTTTCAGTCACTTTACTTTATAAAAAGAAGTAGCCAAGTAAAAAATTATTAAGGAATGGAGAGTATAGAATATTTCTGATAGAGTAGTATAGCCAGCCCATATATATTGTACATATTATAGTACATATATATAATTTTTTCTTTGCTTAGAAAATTTTAGATTTTATAAATATTGAAATGTTAACCTCTGAGGGTAAATTTTTTATTTCTTTTTTATCAATTTAGGAATTTTGCAAACATATTATAAATAAAGTATGTAAGATTAAAAACTCGTGTGCGGTATAAAATTTTATACTGGATGAAAAAATTATAATTTTATCTTTCATATCTTTTTATCTCAAAATTTTGACCTAATTAAAAAAAATTTAATTGTTGTGATGTAATATTTTAAGAAAAGGGAAAAAGCCGAATTGAAGTTTCAAAATAAAAAAAAAGCATTGAATTCAATTAAACGTTCAATTCGGCATAAAAAATTCTTGTAAAATAAAATTATAAGATAAATATATACATTTTGAAGTCCATATATCAAACAAGCTACTATCCTTTGATAATCTGTAGAGCCTTCCATTAAAATTCAGCCTACTATTTTTGCATGTGGCGCAGGTTCTACCTGATTTGCGGGAATCTGAATTTATATTTTAAAACATTCTAAACAGAGGATGAATATATTATATGTTTTTCTTTTTTTTCTTTATTGAACAATAATTTATATTTATTTACATATAAATTTACATAATTACATATTTACATAATTAATTTGTGTAATAATTTGTGCAGAGACCTTAACAAAATGCTGTGTGGTCATATAATTTTAAATTAATATAACGTAGGACGTAGGACGTATAAGTAAAATATAATAACAATTAAGAAAAATTCAAAAAAAAAAAAAAATATTCAGAAATTTACAAAAACATTAAACAAACAAAAACAAAACAAACAAAAATACAATGTAATAAAATTTAAAAAATTAACAAAAAACAAAAATGAAAAACAAAAAATTATATATTTATATATAATAATATAATAATAATATTGCATTAGGCGCATATTGTTTTCTATTTTGTGTGTATATATCTGTTAGTATATTGATTAATTAATTAATTTGTAAGTAAGGTTATACTATAGATTTATTAACTAATAGATGGGAAGTTAGGTATAGTCGTTTCTTTTCTTATGTGTTTTCCTATCTTAAGGTATTCAGTCAAAAAAATACATAAGCATTTTATAATAGGTATACATTTCGTTCACTCAACTGTTTATATTTATTAAAATAATGTAAAGCAGTTTTTCATAACCAGTTTCATTCAGAGATTTTAAGTTTTTATATTACTTAATAATTGATATATTTTGTTTTTAAAATTAAAATTTAATTTAATTAAGGTTATTCAAAATTTTACCTACTTGTAAAGTACTAAAATAAGTGATAAAATCTTTAAAAAAATTAAATGAATTTATTTCATCTTTTAGGAACCTATTTCTGAGAAAACTAAAGCAATACATACGCACGGTTCACTCAGCTGTTTCTCAAAATTGGTATCTATTAGTAATTAATCTATGTGTTATACAATTTTTTTTTTAAATATATTTAGGTCGGATATTAATTTTAATTCCTCTCGTTGTTGTTGTAAACTTTAAGACAGTTGTAAAGGCAATTGTTTTTTTTGTTGGGTTGTTTTGAAAAGTGAAAGGTAGAAATTTGATTTATTTCGGGTATTGTGATCGTGTAGGGTAGATGTACCGGTAGTCGGCCAGATAACAAATTTTTAACCTTACCTGCTTCGTTTTAAATATTAAATAAAATATTTATTAAGAAATTTTATTTGTTTTTATTTCATTAAGTTTTTATTTTTAAAGTCAAATAGGTTTTTAATTGATATTTTAATGTTTTGACCAAAAAAATTTGAGAAATAGATAAAAAGTCATAATTTTCCAGTAGTACAATTTTAAAGTCGGCCAAAATGGTTTCTAAAGTCGGCCTTATTAGAAAATCGAAAAATTAATAAAATAAAATAAGTTCAAGTATTAATTTTTAAATATTTTATTCAAAATAATAATTTAATACTTCAGGTGCTAAATAGATTAAAACATAACAAATAAAAACAAAAATAAATTAGTAAGTACTTTTAACTTTAATAAAAATAGAGATTAACTAAAAATAAAATTTAACAAACTGAAATCAATAGAACATAAAATTTAAATTTTTAATAATTTCAGACATTTAAGTAAAAAAATTGCAACTTTCGCATTTAAAATCTGAGTAGATACTTCTTCGAAAGTTTGCCCAATATATTTTGTACATTTTATAGGGTCTTTTTCCATTCGTCCTTTAGCGGTTTAAAAACACTGATATCACATGGTTGCATTATATGCGTGGTGTTGGGCGGTAATGCATACAAAATAATTCCATTCTGATGACAAAAATTGCTTAGTTCCATAGTCATATGGGATCTGTGCCCATCTACAAATAAAATGACTGGTTTTGGAATATTGTTTTCATTTATCCATTTGTTAAAACCATCGTTTGCGATATATTCGTAAAAATTTTCCCCTCTCATCCAACCACTTTCACTAAGGCCTAAGCTTAAAGCCTAAGGCCAATTTGATGGAATAGAGTTTCGAATTTCTTTTGGAGGGCGAATATAGGGAAATATAACTATTGACGGTAAAGTTTCCCCTGCTGCATTTATCACAATTAAAACTGTAATGGTCTCTTTTTCGTTTCCAGATGCAACTTAATATATATTACGTAAACCTTTTGGAGCGATTACTTTCCCAGTTTTTGGACATAGTGAAAACCCAGTTTCATCTCTATTGAAAATTCTTTGAGGATCTTCAAGAACATCTTCCCAATTATTCAGTTTTAAATATGATTCAAGCTCAGAAAACCACTTTTCAATCAGCTCTTTAGTAATTATAGCGCGAGCTTTAGAAATCGATTCACTCGTTCGAAAAAAAATATTAGGATGTCGTTTAATAAAATTATCACACCATTTATGACCTGGTGCATTGTCCTTAAATGGTGTTGTTCTTTTAGCGTCTGTTATAATTTTTTTGACAGTGTTTACAAGATCCACCATTTTTAAAGGAAAACCACATAATGCCATTTCCTCGATCCACTTTACAAGTTCCTCTTCTTTTTTTAACGACAAAACGGTAGATGGACCCATTTTTATGACATTTCGAGAAATTCTACCACTTAATCGATCTTGAATTGTGGTTCGTGGGATGCCATACTTCTGCGATAATTTTCGAATACTTATGTTATTTGTTTTGTAGTCTTCAATAGCTGCAGCAATTTGATTTACATCATATTTTCTGATAGGTCGAATAAATAGGTAATATAATAAATAGGTAATAACAAAAAAAGTGGCCGATCAGCAGCAAGTGTGATCATAATCGGCCATCATAAGTTTGTATTTTTATACCCCGGCCGACTTAAGTAAATGACATAATATTACTATTGCCAATTCTCGGCCACCAAGGCCGATTTCAGGAAAATATACATTTAGTTTTGCTCTAAAGTCGGCATATCAGTATTCATTATATACAAAACATTTTATTTAAAATAAACTGAACAATTAAAAAGTATAACTAATTTATAAAACAAAAATTATTCTTACCATAATATATATAACCATAGAAAGAATTGTAATATATCAATGTCATCTAAGCAATTTGTTTCAAAATATTTTTGATTCTCAGGTTCAGTGACACTTTCCTTATTCAAATCGTCTTTATCAATATACAATTCAGTTTCTTCAAAGAAATTATGTTCAGATTCAGAAATTTTAGATTTAGTAATTTTTTTTGTCTAAGTCCAAGTTAACATTGTTATGTTGATTAATTATATGCTTTTTGAACGAATAAATAAATTGAAACGACTGTAAGCATTTTGAACATGTAAATATTTATACATATTTATAGACTAAGTATCAATTATTTACTTTAAAGGTTTTTTAAAATAAAATAATTCGAATTCAATTAAATAAATTAAACAACGTTAATTGTAATTGAAATTGATCATATAATAGACAAATTGTTCATATTTATTTTATAGAAAACTATATTCATATGTAAACTAATTATAATGGAAATAGAATATATACATACCTTTTTTCGTTTAACAAAAAGTTTTTACTTTATTATTTAATTACGAAAAACTTTGACTTAAAAGCAAAAACTTTTTGTTAAACGAAAAACTTGCACTCAAATGCAAAAACTTTTTGTTAAAAAAAAAACTTGTACTTAAACGAAAAAAGGATTGTAGAAAAAATTTATTTTAAATAAAGTTTGACTAATCTATAAATAAAGAAATTATACTTTAACTAATGTTTTATAATTTTTTAGTTTAACTTATCAAATTTTAATAAAAGAAACTTAATTCTATAAGTATATAGATAATAATTTAAATATACACAAAATATTATAATGAAAAACACGTTGAAAAATACCTTGATAATACATTTGTTGCAATGTAAATATGAGGTAAGTTGCGTGATGAGATAAAGGTGGAGGGTTTAGCGATGACATATTATGTACTATAATTGACAAAAATAGTGTTCTAAAAATGGAATAGAATAATATTTTTGAATAGGCTGTTTAGAATATTTAAATTTAATATATTATGTACTTACCATTTAAAAATTATTTATTTAAGTATAGTTAGAAGATAAGATAAGGCTGGAGTTTTTTGTGATAACATTGGTAAATCGTAAAAGTACTACTCTACAAAGTTCCACACTTGTCTGCATTGGCGATCATAATGGAAATTTAAAACTTAGTAAACCTGGAAAGTTACCGAAAGTGCTTTCAAGAAGCTTTCGGTTTCATATAATATATCATTAACATATAAGAAAAAATTAGTGAGATTTTCTATTGAGTCTCCTACAACTATTATAAATATTCGTCCTTTTTTATATTAATTGTTGATTCGATAAAACTGTTTTGCTAAAAAATACAAAATTAATTTATTATCATTTTTAATTATATGGAAATATTATAATTAATTTATTTGTTATAATTAAAAATGTTCATTAGATATCTCAAGTTATTACTGTAACATGTATTACTAATGAGTTTTGTCCATCTGAAATAGAGGGTTTCCACTGTTTTTTAGACTCTTTAATTACTTGAGGCTTAAGTAGAGTGTTAAGTAATATGATTAATATATAATTTTTAAAATCTATAAATATATTATTAACATAACGCTAAAAAATTATCATCAATGTCTTTTTCACAAACTTTTAAAAAGATCTTTGTTTTGCTTGTCTTTAACTTCTCTTTTAAAAATAGGAATTTTTCCACTTTGAAAATAATAATAAATTCTTTGATGGAAATAGTTTTTCAAAATCAAGTTCAATGTATAAGTAAAAACATATTGTATCTGTTTTCTTATAATATAAAAATAAAAACTACCAATGAAACTACAATTTTTTTTTGATAAAATTGGCCATTTAGTAAGAAAATCCTTAAAACTTTTTTGATTAATTACATCCTTTCCGCGAATATCAAAAGTGATATTCCATTTCTCAATTGCTAAAGATTCTGGCGAAAAATTATCTTGTAACCAAATTTGGTGAATCTTGAGATCAGAATCAATTTCGTCTATTGTCAGCAATGTTTCGTTATTTGACTGTAAATCCAATTTTCTCTTTAGTTTATTCCTGTTTTTAACAAAACCCTGTTTTTGAAATTTTTTATTCAGTCCGTAATACTTTTCTGCTAATTTTCCTCTCTTCCCTTTTTCCCCTAAGTAAATACACTAAAATTAAAGCACCAATTATGTAAATAATTTTCCGTAATTATCTAATAGCTTACCTTATCTTCTGTTGGAAACAACGATACAATTTGTCTTTCACAATTAACCCAAACGTCGGCAATAGTCTTTACAATAAATTGGCGTTCCTTATTAGTGAGAACTTTATTTTCACTGTAATTGCTCAATATATTTCTTCTGTTAATATTTTTTTCCAATATCCGTTTTAAATTCTGCGAATTAAAAAATACAAGGCGTTTTATAAAAGTGTTGGTTTTAAAAACAGTTTTTATTGTTTGACGTTTTCAAATTGAACTTACTAATTCTGTTGTTACACTTGTGCATGGACTAGAAATACTACTGATCCAAATTTATATCTTCAGAAGTTAAGTTTTTTAATACTTCCATATTTATATTGCGACCTAAAAAGATATGGTGTAAATATTATATATCTACTGGGTGTTTCCTAATTAAGTGCACTGCTATATATCACTGAATAGATACTTATGAGTAGATCAATTTTGTGTATGGGAGCTAAGCTGAGGCTCTTCTAGTTTCCAATATATAGGGACTTAAATGAAATTTTCAAACTTTTTTTTTAGTTTTTAGAAATTATCATTTTACTCCGCTTTTAGACCGCATGTGAAAATTTTGTAAAATGTATTCAAAGGCTTAAGAAGTGCTCTTTAACCCATTTACGTTCTTAATAAAAAAAAGTTAAAAGTGTCAAGCGTTCGCAATTATTTTTTTTAATAGTTTTGTTAAATTTCGTTAAATAAGATTTGTTTTTGGAAAAATTAGTTTGTCTTTGATGGATAAACTGGGAAATATACGTTTAATTGGAATTTATCACGGGGTCGAAAACGACCCACTGAGCACATACATATAATAATATTTTAGTAAAGAAATTTTATTTTAAATTATTTTTTATTTTATTGTTTTTCATTTTGTATCAGAAAAGTAACAAATTTATTAAAAATAGCAAACAAAATAAATAAATCTTTGAACAAACATAAAATTCAAAATAAAAACATTTCTCTAATTTCCATTAAAAAATAAAATAAAAAAATACAAAATAATACAATATAATTCTAATTCTGATGAAAAATAAAAAAGCATTTATCATGCAAAGGAATATTGCATGTGTTACATGCACTTATTGTTTTATTTTTGCAATAAACGCATCTTCTTCTAGGCTGATCAACGATGATTAAGTGCTGTCCTGTTTCTTTCAAAAATTTTGATGGAGTTTTAGTAGATCTTCCACATTTTTTCCAATCAGTCCCATATAATTTACACAGCGATGTTGCTACACTTCTTTGAAAAGCTAACTTATCATACTTAGCACCGAAATTTTTACTCAAAATCCAAGCATTATTTAGGGCCACGTCAAACATCCAAAGCAAAATGTGCATGTACCATTTCTTTCCTCGTATTGCAATCTGATAACTACTGACGCACTGATCCATCAGATCTACACCACCCATGAAATTGTTGTATTTATTTACAACATTTGGTTGAGGTATTTCAATTCTTTTTTTTCTTTCACGGAGAATCGGGATGCTTTTTTTAAAGGCATTACTCCAAATTGATTTGACAAAAGTGTGACAATACTATTGTCTTTCCATTTAATACCAATTATATTTTTATTTTTATCAACACTGCTATCATATGATCCTCTTTCCAATTTTTGCATTACTTTTGTCGGCATCAGATCACATTTACCTGTGCGGTTTTCCCGAACAGTACCTGTAGCCCCAGCATTCTGAAATGTTAGTTGCGAAATCAGTTTCGCACTTGTAAAAAAATTGTCAAAGAAAAAATTAAATGAAGTATCTGGAAAGCTTTTCTTAAGTGTTAAAAAGAATTTCATAACTACTGAGCCACCAAGACCATAATCTTTAACGAAAGTGTCTGTTAATGTTAGACTTTTTCCTTGATATAAATCAAATCCAAGACAAAATGCACTTTTTAGGGCCATACACTATGCTTTATAACCAAAACGGACAGGTTTTGATTTGATAAACTGTTTACATGGATGTCTTCCAAAATATTTGATCATGGATTCATCAATTGAGATACAACTTTCTAAAGGAGCATATTTCAAAAATTGTTCACAAAGTTTTGAAACAATAGGTCTTAATTTACAAAACTTATCATTCGAAAATAAATTTTGGTTATCGCAAGCATGAAGATTAGAAAATATGTCTTCGAAGCGTTTTCTTCTCATTGTACTTGCAATTAAAGGATTTGGGCAATCAACGTCTTGCTCCCAATACATTCTTTTTCTTGGACAGGGGTTGTATCCAGTAATGTATAAAATACCCAGAAATGCATAAAATTCATCAGCCGTCATTGTTAAATCAATGTTCTTTTGACTGGAATATGTATTTGTGTACAAAACAAGTTCTTCAATTATTTCCGTTGTTATGAAAAGGTTGAAAAATTCCAATGGATTTGATTCTGCGCCCAATGTAAGTGGAGGTAACAAAACTATTTCGCTTGGTTCAGCAACTATGGAGCAACAATCACATATATCACTAATGTGTTCTTTATTCAATATCACAAATATTACAATAGAAAAAACCGGTATCCATTTCTTATATTCAATAATTCTTTAATCAGACACAAACATGTTCATTGTTCTAATAATTACAAACAACTGTCTTATCTTAACCTAAGATCTTAACATTAATATTTATTTTAGAGTTACCAGTTACATTAATATTTTATTCTAAATGAGTACATATTAATCACCATTCTGCCATTGAAACGATTTTAACGTTCGTTTCAAATTCGCTAATGGAACATTATCCTCATCATCATCACTATCATTGCATTCAAATGGAACATTTTTTGAAAACTGCAATTCTGCCTCTGCTCTGGGTTGATTAGAGCTT
The DNA here is from genome assembly GCA_947095535.1 of Poecilobothrus nobilitatus. Taxonomy (NCBI): domain Eukaryota; kingdom Metazoa; phylum Arthropoda; class Insecta; order Diptera; family Dolichopodidae; genus Poecilobothrus; species Poecilobothrus nobilitatus. The sequence continues at coordinate 258,106,367 of OX352774.1, read as the reverse complement.
AAACGATTCAAGTTGAACTCATTTTCATCGTCTGAATCAGCATCTGTATCCTGGCCAGTGTCATCTGGTGGCAACATGTACACTTCGTCTAAAATATTATTATCTTCATTGTCTTCTAACGCCTCCAAAATTTCTGCAAGCGATAAACCTTCTTTTCTGAAATAAAATTTTTTTATAATCTTATGTGCTTAATGGGTCAAAAACGACCCATATCATTTTAACAAGAAAAAAAATGTATAAAACATTTTCTTTTCTTAAAATTCATGGGCTGTTATATTTTTGCAGATAATTTCTTATATAAAAACAATTTTCTCACTTAAAAAATTTAAATAGTATTACTTCCAATTTATCTTTTTCCATAACAATTTCCTAAAATTTTTACTGAACAATTATTTACCACTTAATTAATTTCACGCATATACTAAATACAAAATGCAATTTTTTTCTGCAAAGTATGAAACTTACATATTTCAACGCTTGCTACGAATTCGCAAAAATTTATAATTTTTAAAAATTCAAATTTTTAAGCATGCAATTTGTAATGGGTCGTGTTGACCTATATTGCGTGTGTTAACTTATATTCGAGCATATATGAAAAAACCACATTTATGCTATTTAAGCTTCAGCGCAGAAAATTTTCAGCGTAAACTGTTGCGCTGAAAGAGAGAATGATATTTTCAACTCTTGTGCAGGAAATTGTCAGCGTCAACTGCTAAAAAAGGTATTCAAAATTTTATGCATCTCATGTAGAAACTTTTCAGCACAGAAGGTGGCGTACAAAATACTCGACAAAATATTCTACACTGCTTTCATAGCTGAAAATGCAGTTATTTCACAAATTCTAAATTTACTAAACCAATCGCAAAGTTTTACAGTGTAAAATTTTTTTTTGCTGTGATAGCATTTGTAAAATGGGGTAAACTGCTGAACATTTTTTATCAGGACACAATATTTCTTAATTAATACGACTAATACTAACAAGAAAAGAGACAAAAACAATATGAAAAGAAATGGTTTGATTCTTAAACGATACTCTTTACTCTTTATTTTAATACTATACGATACTTCTACTACATATCGTCGCATGAGAACAGTTTTGTCGTATGTAGCTAAATACAGTTTAGGGAAAATTAGGTATCAAAATTAAATTTCTCGAAAACGACACGTCAGATATTAACCAAACTTTGTGAGGATGACGTTTTGAAAACTAGTTTTTATATTCAAACCGTGAAATGCCCCGCCGAATTTTAATTTTCTAGATATTTATAAAAGTATTGAAAAAGCGTTTGTTCGTATGTCACTCTTTTGCAAAAAAAAAATAATTTGCAGTTGTGTTTTGTAATTAATATCTTAAAATGAAGTATTGGGGTATTCAAAACTCACAAGTAAAATAGTTATTTTTAATTAATATTTAGTGAATATAAAAATATGAACTTGAATTCTTTTAATATTTAAATGCAGCAATAAAAACTAAATTCTTTATTCTAATTCTGCCTAATTTAAAAAAATAACATAAAAACGAAACATTATCACGGTAATAAGTTTAATTTCAGTTTTTTGACTTACGTGACTTTTGATATAAATATTTTGTTCATAAATTCTTTAAGAATATGTCGAATAATATAATATTATGTTTTCATTAATATTATAATATTATTACTAATTTAATTTTAATATTGCTTTCATATAAATCTGATCCTGATCTGGCAAATATTTTAACATACTTTCTAGATCTTCCAATTTTTGTGTTGGAAATGGTTTGTATTATAATTTCGCAAATTTTCAGATAATGTAGTTGTTGTTGGAGTTGTAAATCGTTTTAAATTCTTGCTTATTATTACCGAAATCATATTTGTATTATTTGGATGTAACTTATAATTTACCTTATATACTTCTTTGTAAACTCTAAAATTTTAATTTTGGTAAATGGAACCTTCTTGAAAGAAAAGTGGACAACTTTCCTGCTATACAACTTAAAATCAAATTGATTTATTTAAAGTAATTTTAATGTTCGGATAATTCATACTTTTTAAAAATTTTATAAACGTTAGTGGACTATGAATCTCCAAATCTTTAAGGACTTTTTTAATTGCACTGTGAACACAGTCTACTTCTTGAACTTCACTATGACCCGAAAATTTTTGAATAATTTTTTCTATTTTGTCGTTATCATGTAAAAACTGAATCAGTGCTATTGATGTTATTTGGTTTTTGTTCTGTGGAATGCATGAATCGCTCTACAAAGTAATTTCTCTTAAATCAGGGTTATCTTTTAGAACTTCGTTTAAAATTTTTATTAGGGCGCTATCTATATCATTTCCGCTTCTCATAATAGTCTCACTCCAAATAACGCAATAAGTAATTTTACGTTTACCGATGATTATTGTTTGCAGTTAGGTTGAATACTGAAAGTTTTCGTTTGTAATAAAAATTAGATACATATTCTTTTGGTACACCCAAAGAAATTTTACAATCAATACGAAAAATTAAGATAATAAATTGAAAATTGAACGGTACATATACGGTCAACAAAGAAACGTTGTTGGATTGAAAATAAGTGAAAATATATTTTAGAATATATAACTACCGCATTGTCTATGTGAAAATAAAGTTTGCTTCAAAATAATAATTTATTTTCATTTTGAAAATATTTGCACATGGAATTTTGTAGAATTAAACAATTTTGTAGAATTATTGTCTACAAATAATTCTACAAATTATTTTGAACAATTTCTAAAAGAAAAAATTCTTTTCAATATGGTTATAAATTTAAGAATAAGAAAATTTTGTTTTCATTTAAAAAAATGAATTATTTTTTAGATCGACATTATTTTTTGTTTTGGAGAAGGCATCTGAAAAAATTATTTTAAAAACGTTTCAACTCAATCTCCAATTAAACCGAATAAGTTATAAGGTTTTTTTTGATTAATAAAATAAATTTTGCAAATCACTTAAAAAAATATATCGATTTTCAATAATCGAAAAACTATTACTTTTTTCAAATAAGAACAATATTTTCTTATTCCTAAATTTTATCACCATATTTATAAGAATATATTCTTTTAGGAAATCATTATGCAAATCATTAATAAATATTGCATACAAAACAAAGCTTTTGGGTTTTTGAAGAGAAAAACTGAATGAAATGAAATGAAATGTATGAACAAAATTTAATTTTTTAAATAGTTTATTAAAATAATATTGGGATGATTTTGGTCACATTTTGTTATTATATTATAAAAAAAATTTTGGACAAACATCCAAACGTGCGTACTAGCACGTGAATATTTTAAATTAAATAAATTTATATTTAATTCCATCGAAGAAAACAATAATATCTATTGGGGGAAAAAATACTTCCCGTTATCAACAGAAGTGGCTGTAAATTTTCCTTTAATGTTATTAATTTTTCCAGGTTATCTTCAACCTCCGTTGTGCTGGCTCCAACCAAATTTTGAGAATCTTTTATTGAATATTTTACCAATTTTTTTATTGTTTTTTACTTCTACCTCTTTGTTAATAGGTGTAAAGCAAAGGTAATAAGCAAAGCATGTAGAAGCATGTAAAATATTAAAAATGTTTCACAATATAGAAAATATAAGTAATATTTATTTTAAATTAAATTAAATAATTTTTCATTTTCAAATATCTTGCTTTCAGTTTTATGGTCCAACTTCTCAAACTGCAAAAGCAAGTTTCGTCCTTCGACGTCTTTTACTTTTTCTTTTATTAGTTTTAATAAATGTTGACTGTAGTTTTGAAAGGTATTTATCAGCCTTCCTGATGCCGAAAACATTGTTTTAAAATTCAAATCAATCTGTAAAATAATATTTATGAAATTATTTTATCCTTATTATTTTATCCTTGTAAAATTGGTAAGTAGTATATTAGTTAAATTTATTAAACTTCTAATAGAAACATTTTTTTTTTTTTTTTTTTCCTGTTACTCCACTAGGGAGCATAGGACTTCAACTTGAAGTTTCCATTCTTCTTTATTTCTTGCTACTGCTTCTATTTCGTTCCAGGAGCTCTCGCATCTGCTTATTTCATCTAGCACTGTTCTCCTCCATGTTGTTCTGGGTCTTTCTCTTGTTCTGGACCCACCTTGAGGGTTCCAACACAGCGCCATCCTTGTTATGCAATCTTCACTTTTCCTTAGTGTATGACCAATCCATTTCCATTTCCTTCTGGTAATTTGCTTCACTATTGGCTCTTCATTTGTTAACTCCCACAAGTCTGTATTCCTAATTCTTTCGGGCCAGAATATTCGGCATATTATTCTAAGATGTTTGTTGATGAAGACTTGTAGTTTATTCTTGATGGAATTAGTTAGCAACCATGATTCGCTGCCATATGTTAATGTAGATATTACACATGACTTGAATATCATTAACTTAGTTCGTCTAGATATTTGCGAACTGTTCCATATGGGGCGAAGTCTTCCGAAGACTGTTCGGGCTTTATCAATTCTGTTTTGAACGTCTTCACTGGTGCCGCCTGTTGGCGTGATGATACTGCCCAGATAACAGAAGTTAGATGTGCACTCTATGTCGCGGCCATCTAGCTTGATTGGATTATCATTTGGAAGGTGTATGTGCATTGCTTTGGTTTTATTGATGTTTATTTCTAATCCAACGTTTCGCGCTATTTGTTGCAAGTGATTCAATTTGGACTGTGCATCTTCTTGGCTATGTGATAGTAGACAGATGTCATCTGCGAAGTCAAGGTCTTCTAAGATTTTATCATCTGACCAATTTATGCCTCTTTCTGTGCAACTGATTTCTCTCATAATGTCGTCTAGTAAGATGGTGAACAGTAGTGGCGAGAGGGGGCATCCTTGCTTAACACCAACATTAGTTGTAAATGAATTGCTGATGTTTCCATTATGTGATACTGCTAGTTTCGAGTTGACATACATGTTCTTGATAATGTTGATTATTTTATCTGGTAAATTTCTATTCTCAAGTGCTCTCCATATTGCGTTTCTGTGGATGGAGTCGAAAGCTTTCTGAAAGTCAACAAATATTAGACATAGCGGTGACCTCCATTCATGTGATTGTTCTACGATCATTCTGAGGGTGTTTGCTTGGTCTAGGCAGCTTCTGTTTGGTCGAAATCCAGCTTGTTCATCTCTGAGCATGTTCTGCATTGCGTCTTGGAGTCTGTTTTGTATTATCCCGACTAGGATTTTATATATGGTGTTGAGCAGTGTGATACCTCTCCAATTGTTGCAATCAGATAGATCTCCTTTCTTCGGGATCTTAATTATTACTCCTTCCTTCCATACCGTAAGAATTGTTTCTGTTTCCCATGTATTTGTTATGTGGGGCTGTATAAGTTCGGCTGCTGTTTGCGGATCAAGTCTTAAGATTTCGCTTGGTAGACCGTCACTTCCGGCTGCCCTGTTGCTTTTCAGCCTTAGGATGGTGTCTTTGATTTCCAGTATGGACGGGGTAGAGTCGCTTATGTTGTTGATTATGTTGCTGTGTTGGATAGTATCCCTTTGCGGTTGCTCATTTGGTTGTTGTATATTGCTAATTTCTTGGAAGTGTTCTTTCCACCTTTGCGTCTGTTCATTTACACTTGTTATTAGTACACCGTTACGACTTTTAACTGGCTGATTGACTCCGCATGTTTGATTTGTGAGCCTATGAATGGTGTTATATACTGCCCTCATGTCGTATTTGTTTCCTGCAGTTTCAGCTTCTCTAGCAATTCTTCCAAGATGCTTCCTTTTGTCTGTTCTCGCCGCTTTCTTAACCAGTTTCGAGGTGTTAAGGTATTGTTCTCTTATAACAGCCGAGCTGTCAGTGTTTAGCTGGTTTTTGAGATGTTGCCTTTGCTTGATTAGGTCCCATGTTTGGCCTGAGATCCATGGCTTCCTGTTATTATTTAGGTTGGTGCCCAGAATATTTGTAGCTGTTTGTCTCAGATTCCTGGATGTTTCTTCCCACGCTTGCTGGATGTTTTGCCGCATGGTGTCTCGTATGGCTGCAGTGGTGCTTGCTCTTACAATTGGGTCCCTAAGTGGCGCTAGGTTTATTTTGGCTGGGGGCCGCTGTGTGTTATTACTTGTGTTTCTCCTTAACTTGATCTGGAGGTCTGCAGTTATTAATTCATGGTTGCTATGTATGTCTGCACCTCTTTTATTCCTTACGTCCATGAGGGAGTTCCTCCATTTCTTACTCACACATATGTGGTCTATCTGATTTCTTACTCTACCGCCTGGTGAAGTCCATGTATATTTGTGAATGTTTTTGTGCGGGAATATAGTACCACCTATTACCAGATTGTTTGTTTGACATATTTCTATTAATCTGTCCCCATTGTTATTCCTTGATCCTAAGCCATGTTTACCTATGACATCTTCTAGATTTAAGTTGTTATTGCCGACCTGAGCATTGAAGTCGCCCATAAGTATTACTAGATCCCCTTTGCTAACGCTGCTGAGTGTGCTGCTTATTTGGTTGTAGAAATCATCTTTCTTCTCTGTTTCTGCGTTTTCCGTTGGTGCATAGCATTGAATGATTGTTGTGTGTCTAATTCTACCTTTAAATCGTGCAATTATAATTCTATCAGAGATTGCTTTCCAAGAGACTAGTGATTGGCTTATATTTTTCGCGATTAGTATTCCTACTCCACCCTCACTTCTTGAATCTTTGCCACTGAATAGGATTATGTTGCCATTGTCAGATTTTAGTTCGCCTTGCTTGTTCCATCTTAGCTCGCTAATGCCTAGAATACTTATTTTATACGCAGCCACTTGTTGTTCTAGCTGTGCAAGTCTTGATGCTTCCCTAAGAGTTCTTACATTCCATTGTGCGATTCGTGTCCTTATTTTCGTGCCAAATGTTGTGCCTATATTTCCGTATCTATGGTATCCGAGGCTTGTTGAAGTTTCTTGAATCCTCTTAGATTTTTTAAGTTTGAGCAGGAGATTAGCCTACTGCAAACCGATCCTAGTGTTTTGCTAGGCATATTCAATATTGGTTATAAACAATATAAACATTTATTATAATAAATGTTTATAAACTTATAAAAAAAATGATTATTTGTTTATGTAATTAGTTATAAGTGATTGTAAGCAATAGAGCCTGTGTAACAAATTTATAATTACCAATTTATAGTCCATGGGATGTTTGTAATGCTTCCATTTAACTAAAATATCGGTGGTTGAATTTGCTTCGATTATTTTCGAAACACGATACTTAGTTGTTGATATCCAGATTTGCTCCAGCTCGGCCCATGTTCAGTTGTCGTTTTTAATAGTTCTCAACATTTCATCAATATTTCTTTCGGATTCTAAAACCGAAATAATGTATGTTAATTTGTATATTGTTTTTTCCTTTGAAATAATACTACATATAATTTCTACATTAAATAATTAATACCTAAAATATTTGAAAGAATTGATTTTAAAATATTTGAAAGAAAGATTTGATCTTAAAATATTTGAATCCTTTTTTTTATAATCACGCTTTTCCTTTAGACCACAGTTTTTTAACTTCCTCAACGAATTATAATACTTCATGTAGAATGCACCTAATGCAGCTTTACCGCACTCCATCATGAAGTAATAGCTCTGCAAAAAGAAAATTTTATATTTTTCTGTTTCAGTATTTTAAAATTTACTTACCTCTACTTCGGTCGGAAATCTAATCTTGATGTTTTTTGCGATCGAAATTGCGAGTCTTACTCTCCATTTTATATCACGCTGCATTACAAAATTAATTACAACATCAAGCATAATTTTTCTGCAACCTTCGTTTAACTTACAATTGAGTTTGTAGTAGTTTAAGATAGATCGACCTTCAGAAGTTTTATTTAAAACATTCATAATATCAAAGTTTATTTCAATATACGACCTGATTAATTTTCTGACAACTCTTCAATATTGGAACAAATTTCATAAGACTGACTTGTACTCACACTTGATAAGTATGAAGTAATAGTTGTATTGGTCAATGCTTGCCATCTTCCTAAATTTGTGTACCTAAGTCCATTCCCGTGAGTGTAAAAAATTTTAAATTTACAATGTTTGTTTGAAATTTTTTTTTTTTTTTTTATATTAATTCATAAATTTTAATTTTGATAAGAAAATCTTGTATTTTTTTAATATTTGTAACTGTAGGATGAGATAGGAGATCTGCCGGGTTCATGTTATTGAAAATGGAAGAGCGGGTTTGAGTAAGGAGTGTGCATTCGGATAGGATATGTGTAATGGTTAGCGGGAATCTATTACAAAATTGACAAATAGGTTGATCCTCGTTCTTGAGTAGGTATGAGTGTGTTAAGCTGCTATGTCCTAATCTCATTCTTATAAAGCACCGATTCATTTTGACTGATGTGGTAACTGGCAGTTTAATACCTATTCTTTAGATTTATATTGGTGTGTGTATGTTGCCCATTCAGTATCTATCATCTTTAAAATCGTTTTAGATGCCTTATAGTTAACTGCTTCATTAGAAAATGGCATGAATGTATGAAGTGGAAATTTGGAAGCAGATTTGGCAGTAGTATCGGCGAATTCATTGCCAGATATTCATATATGACTCGGGACCCACATAATTTTAATTTTATTTTTCATTTGGAAAATTAGCTGTCTTGCATAGTTTAACAGGCTGGACTCATTTCTTGTATTCTGTATAGCTTGGAATACTGATAGGCTATCGGTGCAAATGAGATATTTTCCCTTGTTTTCTTTTGCAAATTCTATAGCAGAAAGAATGCCCTGTGTTTTAGCTTCGAAGACATTTCCGCATTCAGGAAGCAGTCCTTGGGCTAGGATACTCCCATCTTCTCCAACCACGCCAAACGAAACATTATTATCAGTTTTTGATCCGTCAGTAAATATTATTTTCCAGTTGGTTTGTTTTAAAATGGTGGATTGTTCTCTGTAAAGGTGCAGATATTGGCTTTTTGAAGTATATTCTTTTCGAAATTGGGAAAGTTCATCGATGAATAAATGTGATCCCTGTTGCCAAGGTGGAGAATTATTATGTTTTATATGCATTGGTTTAATATTTGGCTCGAGTTTTGAGTTTATGTCAAGGATCTTGCTTAGAGTTGATTCCATTGATAATTTCGTTGTTCTGCATTTTAGTAAGTTAATCTCTTTGAATAAAAGGTGTTTTGAGCTACAAAATATTTTGCTGGTAAGTCGGCTTGTTAAATATAGTTTTCGTTCCTCTATTGAAATGAATCCTCCTTCAGCTAATAAATTTCTTATTGGAGTTGTTCTAAATGCCCTTAAGCTTGCTCTGATTGCAGCATGAAATGGGGCTTTTGGTATATTTAGATGGCTTTTTGCACATTTTCCGTATATTTGTAAACCATAGTCAATTTTCGATAATAAGGTTAGTTTGGTCATGTTTAGGAAGGAGTTAGTACGCATGAAACTGTTAGAGGAAGCGAGATATTTAATAATATTTAGTCTGGCAGCTAGATTTGATTTTAAATATTTACAATGATACTTAAAACTATGTTTACAATCAAAATATAAGCCTAAAATTTTTAATTCTTTAACATTACAAACATTTTGGTTTTTAAAGTTAATTTGTACATTATTACAATTAATTTTTCTGCAAATATGTTAATGTTTTGTTTTTTCAACTGAAATGTTAGTACCTGAGTATTGTGACCAATTATCTATTGCAGTTAGGATTTCGCAAAATTGTTGTGAAATTTCATTCTGGTTATGTTTTTTACTAATTATATATAAATCATCAGCGTAGATGCAATGGTATAGATTTTTGTAGTTTAAAATAATTTTGTTAATTTCTTCGAAAGCTATTAAGAACAAGGTAACAGAAAGAGGGGAACCTTGTGGGATCCCATTAAAGAGAGAATAAGTAGGGGGTATTATGTTATTAACTCTACACCGAATTTGTCTATTCGTTAAGAAAGATTTTATAAAGTTAAACATTTTGTGACCAATTTTTAATTCTTGCAATTTTTTTAATACGACGTGAATGCCTATTTTGTCAAAAGCTTTTTCGAAGTCAATAGAAAGAATTGAAATGTGATTTTTTGACGATAGATTTTTGCAAATAAGGTGGTCTATATATAGTAGTGCATCTACGGTAGACGAATTTGGTCTGAAACCAACTTGATTTGGAGATAGTGAATTGGAGGTTGTGAGGAACCACATGAGTCTTTTGGACACCATTTTTTCCAGAATTTTGCTCAGACATGGTATTAATGAAATAGGTCTGTAGCTAGAAATTTCGTCGATTGGTTTGTTAGGTTTGCGTATTGGAATGATGGCAGCTATTTTAAATACTTGTGGAATAATGCCAGTTTGATCAATTTTATTGTAGAGTTGTACAATTCTTGTTTTGCATTGTTTGGTACAATTTTTGATCATTTGGTATGAAATTTTATCTAAACCTGGAGTTGACCCTGTTAGAGTTTTTAAGCATGTTTCAAATTCAAGTTCATTGAATTGTGATTCAAGAAATTTAGCTTTTATATTCGAAGGGTTTTGAATTTGTAGTGTGGCAGCACTACGTTTGTTTTCTCTAAAGAGAAAAGGGAAGTTGTCTGTTTTAGAGCTGTTTGAAAAATGTTGTGCAAATTTTGTAGAAATTGTTTGAGGGTCGTTGATGCTATCATTGTTCATTGTAATTGTTTTAATATGAAATGGGGTATATGTTGAAGTTAAAACTTTAATGTTCTGCCAAATTTTTGTTATGTTATTATTAGGGTTAATAGTTTCTGTAAATTTATTAAATGTAATCTTTTTTGCTTTCTTTTTTTCTTTGTTAAAAATGGCATTCTTTTTTTTATATGATATAAGGTTGATTAAAGTTTGTGTTTTCAGTAATTTTTTCAAGCATTTTGTTTTTCTTCTCTTAATTTTTTTAATTCTACAGTCCACCACGGTGCATTTCGACCTAATTTTTTATAAAAACATTGTGGGATGGATTCATTTGCTGCTGAGCGAATAATTTTTTGAATTGATGCTGTTTCTCTATTTATGTTATCTGTTTGGAGTATTTTGTCATTGAGCTTGTCAACTAAAGTTTGAAATTTCGGCCAATTTGCGCGTTTGCAATTGAAACGTGTGGGTTTTGAATTTAAATATGTATTATAATTAGGGAATGTGACTTTACTAAAAATGGGGTAATGATCACTGTTGTGAAGATCTTTAATGATTTTCCACGACAAAAGTGGTAATAACATAGGAGAACATATAGTTAGATCAATATTGGAAAAAGTACCGTGGGTTGAAAAGTGTGTTGGGCCATCATTGTTTAAAATTGATAAATTTGTGCTCAGAACAAAGTCTTCAATAATTTTCCCTTTGGAATTGTAAGTGGGTGAACCCCATAGTGGACTCCATGCATTGAAGTCTCCAGCTAGTATTATGGGAGTATTAATATTTGAAATTAGATTTGTGAAATCAAAATTGGAAATTGATTGCTGCGGAGGTATGTAGATAGAAATTAAAGTAATTGGAGACTTTATGTTTACTTCGATGGCTATGACTGAGAGCCGAGTATTTATGTCTATGACTTTAAAAGGAATTGATCTATGGATAAGAATGCCTGTCCCTTGTTTGGCTCTGAGGTTGCAGTCAAAATTGTGAAAAAAGCCAATGTATTGTTTTGGAAAAAGGGGTTTTACTGTGTTGTTGGTAATATGGGTTTCTTGTTATATATATATAAAAAATTTTTTATATATATTTAAATTTTAATTTTTATGTATAACTAAGATGAATTTTTGTTTTTTTTTTTTAGGTTAAATTTGATATGAAAGTGTGAGAAAAAAGAAGTTGTATAAGAACGAAAAGTATGACTATAGTAATAAAAGATAATAGAAGAAATTATTGATTAGCACTAAAAAAGAAACGTCTACTCGTTACGAAGGTTAGTCGATGACTGTTATAGAATTTAAAACTAATCCACGTTAGAGGTTTGTGGTCGATCACGATTTTAAATTTTCTACAGAATAGGTATGGTCTAAAGTGTTTTGTAGCCCATACAATGGCTAACAGCTCTTTTTCGATGGTTGAGTAATTGATTTCGGATTCAGTAAGGGTTCGGCTAGCATAACAAATGGGTTTGATCCTTACGAAAGTACGGCTCCTAGAGCGTAATTACTCGCGTCTGTGGTAAGAATGAATGGTTGCTTAAAATATGGATATTGGAAAATCGGGTCGTTAGTTAATAAATTTTTGCCAATTTCAAAAGCTTGAATATAATTTTTACTAATATTAATTTCAACGTCTTTCTTTAAACACATAGTTAGTGGTTTGGTTAATTTAGCAAAGTCTTTAATGAACTTGCGATAATAACTTAAAGGTCCTAAAAATAATTTTATTTCTTTTCTTGTCTTAGGCAATGGAAACTCTCTTATTGCCTTTGTTTTAATAGGGTTAGGCTTTACACCTTCGGTGGTAACAAGATGACATAAAAATACAATTTCTTTGTGAAGAAATTCTGATTTGTCTGGCTTAATTTTGAAATTTGCGTATTTAAGTTTTTGGAATACCTTTTTAAGATTTTCAATGTGTTCTTGAAGACTTGTAGAAAACACAATTATGTCGTCTAAATATACAAGGCATACTGTTCCTTGGAGATCTTTTAATACGCTGTCCATAACTCGTTGGAATGTCGACGGTGCGTTCTTTAAACCGAAGGGCATCCGTGCGAATTCGTAATGTCCTCCTTCTACCGTGAAGGCCGTCTTTTTAATGTCATTTTGGTACATCTCAATTTGATGGAGTCCGCTTGCTAAATAAAGAGTCGTAAAGTACATGCATTTTCCAAGTTTGTCCAATATTTCTGTTATATTCGGCAAAGGGTACTTGCCACTTATTGTCTTCTCATTGAACTTGCGATAGTCGATCACAAGTCTCCACTTCTGCTTACCATTTGCGTCTTGTTTTTTCGGAACCATCCAGACTGGGACGTTCCAAGGGGAGTAACTCGGTCTTATGATTTCTTGTTCCAACATGTCCGTTATTTGTCGACGTATTTCTTCTTTGTGTACATAAGGGTATCTATATGTCTTGGAAATTAAATTGAGGATTTCATCTACATTTTCTAAGAAATCTAATAATAACCGTGGGTTTCCGTCAAATTTTGGTAAGTCTTTTATAGAATCAGGAATTTGTAAAGAATTGTAAATGTCATTTGTAGTCACATTATTATTTTGAGAAGTCATTTCGATAACAGTTATGTTAGAAGAAGTTTCGGGAGAATAAAAAGAATTATCAAATGGATTACTTATTTCACAGTTATGTTCAGGTGATTTAAAATTTTTGCTTGTACCGGGTGTATAACTTATACTGGGTGCGTTTATAAATTCAGATTTACTATTATTTTTACTAATTTCAGTAATATTATTTTTATTTAGAAAATGATTCAAACCTAATCTGTTTGTTAATTTATTTACTAAAGAATAGGGGGTTGGACGTTTTCTAATCATGAATAATAATAGAATAAAATATTACTTACATTAAACAAAGCAGTATAAACATCGTTCGGGATAGGCAATCAGGAATTAAAATTCTAGAGTCCTCTGTTGTAAAATTTTTTTTTTACACTACGCTGGTTCAATTTTTTCTGATTCAATATAATGTTTATTGTTTATAAGTCACTATATATATATTTTATGAATTTTGATAGTTTTGATTAAATTGTAAAATTCTTTTACTCTAAGAAAAGTTTGATTTTTTACTTTGTAAAGATGAACTGGAGGAAAGATTAAATTTTCTGATTTTAAAACTGTAAATTTACCAATATTTGATCCTACACTGTATGATAAATAATGCTTTATGTACCTTAGAATTTCAAGTTTTTCACATAATAAAAAAATATTTGTATCCAAAACAAAAATTTCTCGAACTGTGTAGGCAACAAGTTCTGGCTCATAAAAATAAATTATAAAATTTCTTTTATATAATGCTCCATTTTTTTCTAAACTTGAAAAGCATATACATTTTCTGAACTCTAAGGTACGCTTAAATTGTTTTTTAATTCGTTAAAAAATAATGATGATTCTGCATTGTATTTTTTAGTGCTTAAAATATAATCTTTTTTTTCAAAATTGATTATAAAATCAGAAAATTCTAAAGAATATTTTAAAGCTAATGATAACGGAGTATTTTTTCTGGAATTTATGTTTTTAGTGTAAGATTTTAGCTGTCTGTGTTTAGATTCGAAGGGAAAAGTCCAAAGATATTTTAAAGGTCCTGACTGTTTAATAATCCTGCAATAATGGTTTAAAAAATGGTGTTTTGGTTTCAGAGTATCCGAAAAAAGTTTTGTGTATTTTTTATTATGAAACAGAATATGGTCTTTCAAGTTGATTAAGTCTATTTCCGTATATTCAGATAATAAGAGTAAGTCTAAAAGTTCTATTAAATTTATTACAAACTTCCATAACTCGTCGTCTTCCTCAATTAAGTCCCCAATTATTAAGGGAAAGAAATGGGCAAAAGTCAACATTTCCCTACCAGACATTTTTAGGTTAAATTTTTTAAGATGTGATAACTGAAAAGGTGGTGAAATGTTTCCATGCTCAGTTTCTCCGTAGTTAAAACTTTGTTTACGGATGTTTAATAATTCTAAATCAAATGTTTTGTTTTTTATGAAAAGTAAAATAATATGGCAAAAATCGTACTTCAAAACTCCTTCAAAAATGTCATGAAGTATGTCGACAGAGAAATTTTCTACAACATGGAAACTTTTTACATTATTAAAAATTGAAAATTCTTTAATACCCGTATCATTTAGATTATTGAGCTTAACATCTTCGTCATAATTAGTTTTATTACGTAATTTATCAAATTCTTCTTCAAAAGAAATCTTTGTTGTTGTTTTATTTGTTTTGCAAAATCTGCAAAAGTATTTTGCCGAAAAACTGCCCGAAAACCCTAAAATATTATTTAAAGCTAAGTTGTCTCCTGTTATTAAACCTAATAAGAAATATATTTTTTTAATACCGGTTTGAGTTTTAATTTCTATCCCGTTTTCTTCTAGTTCATTAAGATATTCTATAAATTTAAAAAAGGATTTATCGTTTCCAAAGTTTTTTATATTTTTTGATTTGAATAGAGCTGCAACAAATATACTTTGAAGTTTATATTTTACAGATACCGGCGCAGTAGGAAACGAATAATAAACACCTAAAAGAGAAGAACAATGTGAACCAAGAGGATTATTTATTTCGAAATCGTCGAAATATAAGAAATAAGGAATCACAATTTTATTACTTAAATTTTTAGTTTTATTTTTTCAAATTTCTGCGTTAATGAAATTTTGTAAAGTATTATTTTTAGATAAAGTTTCCATGTGTTCTATGAAAGATTCAAAAATTCCAGGAATTTCAAAATACTTTTGAAACTGAAATTTAATTGGGAGAATAACAGCTTTTGTTATAGCTACATCAAGACTGTTTATGTTATTTGAAAGTAAGTTACTGATTGAATTGTCTATATGAATAACTTTTGGACTTTCATACATATTAAGTTCTTCGAGTTTCTTTACGAATTTATATTCCGTGTTAAATTCATCAAAAGGGTCCTTGCAGAATCTCATTATTTTTTCTAAATTACATTTAATTAAAGAATTTTCAGAGCTTAATCCAGACAAACTCTTTTCAATCTCATTTCCAATGGATTGTGTAATTATGTCTTTTATATCTTTTTGTAAGTTAACAATTTGTCCTTTTGGGAGATTTTTTTTAGCATAATATTTTATAGTAAATTTCAGACAAGATTGTTTTAAATTATCGGTATCTATATTAAAATTGAAATTGTGTTCTTCAAAGTCTTTTTGCTTTGAAATATAGTTAATATTTGTCAGTACAGATTCTTTGTCTTTTTTATTGTATTGATTAACAGTATTATTCTCAACTTCTACATAGTTACAATAGTTTTTACTTTCAGATCGCATGGGTTTACATAAAGCTTTAAAAGCAGTAAACTTTTGATTGCAATTAGAAAATCCACATTTAAAAGTATTATTAAGGCCTAAGTTATGAAAATATTTTAAATGACGAAAGAATGTTTCACATAAAATTTTGATTACAGGCAGGACATAAAATATACATTTTTAAGTATTTGAAAACCTAAATTGCTTAAATATTTGTTATAAATTATTTTTTTGAAACTAAAATTTTACGAGTGTTATACCTAAAATATGAAGATGATAATTCGAATATTTGTAATAAAAATTAATCTTTTCTCAAAGTAAAAATGTCGTAAATAATAAATTCTTATTTTAAATTCTGAATTATAATTCAGTCTTTTTACTTTCTAAGTAGTTATTTTAAACCTGAAATAATAGGTTAAGCTTTTAATTTTTTTAAATGAATAATTATTTTAAATATATATCTTTTAACTTAAAATAATATGTATTTTAAATTTGGATTTGTTAAAAAGGAAAACATTTGTATTTTAATATATTAAACTTTTAAATTTGTAGTTTAAATTGTTTTTGATTTACTTATTAAAAAAATAGTTATGATTGATAATTAATAACTATTTTAAACTTTAAAATTTTTTAGATCAGTTAAAAGTGCTGATAGGGAACTATTTTTTTGATCACATTTCAAATTGATATTATAAAAATATTGTTGGAGAAGTGTCCATATTAATTTACAGTCGCTCGGATATTTTAAATCTAGTACGTGAAATATTTTAAAACATATATCTATACATTTAATTATATTCTCTGATTTATAAAAAATACCGCAAAAATAAACATAATACTCAGATAACTCAAAAATATCATTCCCTATTGCAGATATTACTGGTTGAATGGTTAACTTATCTTTGTAAGAGCTGTCTATCATTAATTTTATTCTGCACTTCAATTCACCGTGAGTACTTGCATATAACAGGAAAGCATTTCTTGAATCTGCTATGGATGTTTTTACATATTGTCTTTTACCGGTTTCTGAACTAGTTTTGTATTGTCTGTTCGTAGGGATTAATAATGAATGAAGTAAAGTTGAAATTATGTTATCCCTAACACCTAAAATTAAATTCATTTTAGCCTTGAATAATAATTTATAGCTAACGTTATTTACTTGATCCAAATTTTCCAGTTTTAAAAGTTTTTAACATTTCCAAACTATTTTGATCCTTAATCCTCTGTTCGAACAGTGATAGAATCATTGGGCAAAAAGCTTCCCACTTTTCAAATAGTAGATTTTCTTTTCCTGGATTAATTTTCTTAAAATCAATTTCAATCTGTAAATAATATAGAAATTAAGTTTACGGTTTTATTAAAAATAAAAATAAATAACATTCTATTATTAAAAATAAATAACTTACTAAATTATGACCAAAACTTTGTTTAAGTATAGGCCACTCTTCTAAAATTTTATCTGTTTCATGATTTTCTTTAAAAAAGTTTTGTCTGATATCAAATGTGGCTTCCCACTTATCTTTGACTTCTTCTAATGGTTCTGTGTTATATTTCAGCCAGTTTTTCTGTGTTAATTTGATTTCATCTGAAGATAATTTTTTCGATTATATGATTTAAAGATATAAATATATATTTAGTATAACGAAATTAAAAATTTTCGATATAAAGGGTCCGCCATCTAAAGTTTTTTTTTTCAACTAGTGCTTATTTCGTGAATGGTAACACTTAGCTCATGTCTGATTTGACAGATAATTAGTTTTATTCTTCCGCTGAACGAATATGGTTGTGTATACGCTTGAACAACGCTGGGAAATATTGCGACATTACTTTGAAAATCATGGTAATGTTGCAGAATGTGTGCGAAAATTGCGTACGGATTTTGGAAGAAGAGAAGCACAGAAGCGTCCGTCGCATTTGGGGCACAGAAAACCCGCACGCATACATTGAAAAGCCGGTACACCCAAAACGAGTCACTGTTTGGTGCAGATTTTGGTCCAGAGGCATAATTGGGCCATTTTTCTTCGAAAATGAGCAAGGAGTGGCCGTTACAGTCAATGGCGATCGTTATCGGGCCATGTTGAACGAATTTTTGTTCACAAAAATTGAAGAGGAGGATATTGGCAACATTTGGTTTCAACAGGACGGCGCTACGTGCCACACAGCCGAAGCTACACTCGATGTTTTGCGCCCTGTTTTTGAAGATCGCATTATCAGCCGCAGAGCTGATGTCGTTTGGCCATCTCGGAGCTGCGATTTGACACCGTTGGACTATTATTTGTGGGGTGCCCTCAAAGATAAGTGTTACGCCGACAAGCCAGAGACAATTGACGCTTTAAAGGACAATATTCGTGAAGCCATTGGTGAAATACAGCTGCACACAATCGATAATGTGCTTAAAAATTGGACCAATCG
Source organism: Poecilobothrus nobilitatus (assembly GCA_947095535.1). Lineage (NCBI taxonomy): Eukaryota > Metazoa > Arthropoda > Insecta > Diptera > Dolichopodidae > Poecilobothrus > Poecilobothrus nobilitatus. The sequence continues at coordinate 258,088,071 of OX352774.1, read as the reverse complement.
TGTAGGCTACTGCATGGCCAGCCGAGGCAGCCATTTGAAAGAAATCATTTTCCATTATTAACCGGAAGGATTGTACTTTCAAATAAAAAAAGAAATTTGAGAAAATATTCAGTAGTTTTTTTTTATAGCATTTTTCAAAAAAAAAAAGTTATTTGGCGGACCTTATAGATAAATTTTAGATCATACCAGGTATAGGTTTTTCTTGATTTTTTATGGTAACTTCTCCTTTGCTTTTTATTGTTTCTTTTTTTTTTAAAACTCCATCTAATCGAAGTTTAAAAACCGAACTATGATATTTCGCATAGAGGCACCCACCAGGCTTTTTGCCTTTATTGGATATAAAGTAAATTTCCTAGAAAAAATAGTAAATAATAACATTTTATATAAATAAATATTCATTAGTGAAAAAAAAATTTTACTTTTGTTTCTGTTGTGAAATATGCTACTATTTTTTCAGATATTTTTTCAAACGTTTTTGGTGAAGGGTTAATATTTTGACTAAGCAAATATTCAGATATTGTATTTGCCAACAACTTTCGATATTTGGGATTAAGACCTTGGTTATCTTTAAAATACTTCAATATTTGCTTGCCACAAGTTGATTTATTTAAAATATTTTGAATAGGAAGCTGGAATCTAAATTTATATTAAATACGCAGAAATTAAAATAAATAAGAATGTTAACCTCATTGAAGTGCTCCATTTCTTCTTCAAAACTAGTTGTAATTGAAACGGTTGATGAACATTTAGACGATGCTGGTGATGACTCTGATAAACTAATTCCCTTTATATATATAAAAAAAAATTAAGAAGCATATAAGATAATATAGAAAATAACAATTTATTACTTGACTCTTCTGTCAATTGTCCAGATTATATTCAAAAATTACTCGTGGCCCAAATAATATGTTAGGTATAATAGCATCTAGATGGTTTCGTTTTAAATATTTAAGACTTTCTACTGTGAATCCGTGATCTAAAATTGTACAAATTTATTAAATTTATAATATGGTATCTTATGGCATTTTAATATGTGGTTCTAATCGGGCCTGTGGTTTTCACGTGAAAGTGAGACAAACAAACAAACAAATTTTCTGTTTTAATTATTATATTTTATGTTTGTTTTATGTATGTTTTTATTTTTTGACTTGCAAAATCCATTTTCTTACTGCAACATAAACTTGATGTATTTTAATACAGATAATGTATTATACCAAAGAACATATAACTTATAAAGCAGTCGCATTGGAAATATTTTTATTTTTTTAAATCTAGATAGTTACGGGCGGTGGTAAAAAGAAAGAAAAAAATCTTAAGAAAAACAAAACAAAAATAAAATTATTTTTTCATTCATGTTGTTTTTATTTTTATACGTATCGTACAAACAAATGTCTCTAATAATTTTAAAATGTAATTTTATAGATCTCATCTCTATATAGATCATAAAGAATTCTTTACAAAACACATATAACTTTTCAAGGTTGATATTGCTCGTGATCTATTTGTTTTGATTTTTTATTTTTTGTAAGAAAGAATATTTTTTTCTAAAAATTAAAATATAGTTCTGGATGGAATATTGAAATTTTCTAAAATATTCAGGTTCTGTGTGTATCCACTTTTTTTTTAAATGCCTATTTTTTGTTTTCCTATGTTTAGCCGTTAAGTTTTACCTACATATACATACATACATTCATATATGTACGTATATATTTTTTTAACCTTTTAATTTAAAATTTGCATTTTGGAATATAGTATATTGGAATATATTAAATTAACCAAAAATTTTAGAAGCATAAAAAAACATAATATGTATGTACATATGTACATACTTACATATACATATAGGACTTATATATGATTCAATACAAAACTAGGAAATTTTAAATACAAGTGTGTATAAGCTTTTTGTTAATTTAACGTAAACCGTTACAAATCTTGATGTTTCTTTTAATAAACATACGTACATACATACATTTTCAATAAAAAGGCTTAGTTTTTATATTAAATTTATATAGCAAATTATTTTCTTACCTTTAAATATGTTGTAAAATAAATCTCCTTTTAAATTTTTTAATATTTTAAACAAATCGTCATCTGGCTCTTCATAATCAATAATATCATCAATATTGATATCATTAATTTCTCCATAAGATGTATGAATTTCTTCTAAACTCGTAGAAGCACTAATTATATTTTTATTACTTTTATTTTCCATTTAACTTTTAATTTTAAACAAATTTTAACAAAATTTAACAAATTAATATGTAAGTATGTATTTAATTTTTTTATCAAAATGTTTAAACTTTATTTTTTAATTAACTTTATATTTTTATTATGTAAAAAGAATTTGTTTTATTTTGAAGAAGCTCCTGTATCTTGGAGAAGTGATTTAAAACAGGTATTCAGCGATTTTATAGTAGAACTAGAACTTAAATATAACAAGTTAAAGTTTATAAAGTTTAATATTATTATTAGAATTTGTTTGCAATATTTATATTAAAAATTTCAGATAGAATTTAAAAAATGTGGTAAAAATTAGGACACAAAATTAAAATAAATTAATTAACATAAATACAGAATATTAGCCACACCAAAGATTTTTTTCAACTTAATAAGTTAATTTTGTTCTTTGAACCTCTTGCACGGTATTGTTAAATATATTGTTTTAAATATTATTTTCATTCTTAATTTATTTCACTTTTTTTTTAAATTACACTTTTTAAGATTTAAAGATTAATAAAAGATTAAAATAACTTTAAAGAAGGCACCCTACATTTTATAAAACATTTAGAATTTGTTTGCAATATGTAAATTAAAAATTTAAGATAAATTTGCGAAGTCTTCACTTGAAAAACAAAACTCAAACTGTACCAAAAATAAAAAAAAATATATGTATATGTATAACCAAATGCACTAAGGAGGGAATACACATGCTAAGGTTAACGGCCGGTATATCGTATATTTGATGTATACAATTTTTATGTGTAAATTGTGTCGCGTTTTTTAAAATGTTGAATTAAAATTTTTGTCAAATTTTTAATATACATATTGCAAACAAATTCTAATAATAATATTAAACTTTATAAACTAATTTGCAAATTTTAATCAGAGTTTGAAAAACTACTCAGTTTTTCGTAGCATTTACTTATGACAACCTATTGCTGTGAAACATCTTTGTCGTCGAAATTGTTAAATTTTTATTGTTATATTTAAGTTCTAGTTCTACTATAAAATCGCTGAATACCTGTTTTAAATCACTTCTCCAAGATACAGGAGCTTCTTCAAAATAAAACAAATTATTTTTACCTAATAAAAATATAGAGCACTTTCGTGACAAATAATAAAATATATTTAGTCCAATTCTGCTTTTCATTATAGTCTATAATGTTGCTAAAAGTCAAAGCAAATTATATAGTATTTGGCTGTAGTAAAAGAACAAAGCTTTTACTTTACTTCCGTGGACCTTTAGCTACAAGACGTAGTCAAAGTTTTTTTTTTTTGAGTTGAAATACTATCATTACTTTCAACAGCGGAAATTTTAGTGTTTTTACTATTTTAGCTTTTTCTAGTAACCCTGATTTTAATAAAGCAATTGAACTTATGTATATATATATGTAATTTAAGTTTGTTTTTTATTATTTATTTACTTATTTATTTATCTATGTCATAATATAATATTAATATAAGTTATTTACAATTTAGTTATGAATGTTTTTAGGGCTTTATGCATGTAGTATTTACAACTGTGATATGAAAATTATTTACATTGAGAATATAAAATGAAATATGTAGTATAATAAAACGGTTTAGACTTACGAAAATGTTATTTAAATGAGGTAAGTTTCTTTAATATATTTTTTGTATAATATCTACTTATACATATGAATATCATGTTTTAAATAATTGCTAATATTTAAATTCTCTATATAAAAATTAACTTTAAAATATAAAGTCACCTTAAATAATTCTAAACAGTCTTTCGCTTTAATAAATATAAAAAATTTCTAGTAGAATAAAAAACAAATAGCACCAGTAAAGTATACCAATATGAACAATACTTTAGTAAAGGATTTTTTACATTATAATATTATGAATAACATACTTTTGACAGCATTTAAATATTTTCATTTAAACAAAAATCAAATAAGTCAAATTCTCGTTGAACAAAATCGTATTACCGTGTATTCCATACTTTAAGATTAAATACAATAATTTTATTTTTAATAGTATGCATATGTAATATGAGTGTATGTTGTTTTCTTAAAAACAAAGTAGGCCATTCTGAATTAAAAAAAGATAACTGCCACTTTTTTTAAATTGCAATTGCTAAAGAACATTTTTTGATTTGTAATAAAGATTTTTATTTGTTTTGTAGAAAAAATATTCTCCACAAAGAAAAAAAGGCTTTGAATTTTGATTTGGTGTATATTCTATTTCTCTGTCGGTGTATACATATTATATAATATATTTATATTTTTTTTTATATGTTTTGTTTTTTATTTCTGTTTTGTAGAAAAATATTCCACAGACCACAATACAATGAACAACATGTTTACATTTTGTATTTGATTAGAAAACAGGTGGAAACTTGCATGCACGGAAAAAATGGAATTGAAATTAAGAAATATTTCTTCCATCGAAAGAATTTTTTTCTTTTTATTAAAGAATACTTATTTAAAATATGTAACGAAAATTCTTTCAATTGAAGAAATTTTTTCTTTTGGTTTTTGGAAAAATATTATAAAAAACAAAGACATGTTTTTAGGATTATAAGAATTTTTACCTGATTTGAAAATAGAATTTTATATGATAGGAAGAAAACGATAGATTTGAAATGACACATTAATTTTTTATTTAGACTTTTAAAATGAGGAGTTTTTCTTTATAGTAAAGAAAAAACTTTTGATTGTGAAAAATTTTACTTCATTGTAAGGTCGTAATTTTATCTTATTCGAGAAAAGCGATGGCTTTCGATTAAAGATATTGTTTTTTGTTATAACTTTAGTTAGAAGATATTTTTTCTTTTAATAAACAAAGTGCTTTAGACTAAAGCCAATTTTTGTTTCATGTTAAACCGTGTAATAACTTTGAAATAAATACAACATTTCTTTAGATCGAAAATCATTAATTTTTTGAGTGTATATTATTACATTCAGGTTTATGTTTTTCCAAAATGGTTTGCGATTTAAAATGTAATAAACAGCCGGGACATAAAAATATTCTTCCTTTATGTCTGTTAATTTGTGAACCTAATAACTTTGAGATATTTTTAATCCATACATAATGACAGCGCTCCTCTTCTTCAATTAATAATAAATTAACATGATTGTTTTCTATTGATTTTGTACGATAATATGGTCCGATAACATTAAAATTTTCATTCAACCTAAAAACGTTTATACTGATATTAGAATTTAAATTTTCAAACTTATAAATTTCATCAATTCCCATAGGAAATTTTAATCTAGTAAAATTTAAACTTATTATATCATTTAATTGAATAATCTCGCTGATGATATCAGCTATGTTATAAGAAGCAGTTTTATCAGAATTTGTTGAAACTTTTGAAAATGCAGATATTAATGCCCATTTAAAACAAAAAAAAATCATTATTTTTTATATTAATACAAGCTTTTTTAGCTTTTATTTTCTTTGGTAAATCGATATAACTTGAACCTTTAATTGGATCATATTTATTAATATTAATTTTTAAATGTAAAATGTGAGCTAAACTCCAACCACTGTCTCTTTCTTGGAATTCATCCATCAATTTTTTAATTCTTTCATTGTCTTCATTCAAATAATTTGCTATATCACGTTCCATATTAACTAATTTAATTTTAGTCATGAATGACTTTATATCTGTTATTATATCAGAAGAATCATTAGTATTATCAGCTAAAGTCTGTGGTTTCACATATTTACAAAATAATTCCAAATTGTATTTAAGATTACCATAACTTTTAACATATTTTTTATTAAATTAATAACTTTATCAATACAATATTTAAAAAAATCGTCTATATTAAGTGATGAGTTATCAATATTTTCTATTATGTAAATTTTCGTTCTATTACGGAAATCTGATTTAACACATTTTATATTTTCATCATCTATACTCACAGCACATTTTTCTTTATGTGAATTAGTTCGCAGATGGTAATACCATTTCGAATTTTCAATTTCTAGTTCACATGTTTCACAAAACATTATTCGTTTTTTTATTAAACTATTCTTAGAACTATTCTCTTTTCGTTTTTTTAAATGTATACTTTTATAAGCTATTAAAGCGTCAGCTCTTGAAAAGTTTTTGTTACATATCTCACATATAAATTTTTTCCCCCCTTTATGTATGTTAAGATGTCTATTTAAATTACTAATTGAATCAAATTGATGTCCACAAATTTCACATAACATTTTTTTTTTTTTCTTTTCATCTGTTTATACATTGAGCTAATTATTACAACTGAATTGTTTTTTTTTTTTTTTAAATAAAAAACCACAAAGCTATGCATCATTTCTTTCGTCAGTTGACGTCTCATTATCATCACTTTCAGAAACATCATCATCACTCTCCTCCACAAAATTATTAATTAATTTCACGAATTTTAATTTCCAGTTACGTCCACATGCCTCTTTGTTAATAACACCATATTCCCCCGTTTTTAATCTCATCATATCATCATCGGTTAATGTGATGAACCTCATTGGTAGATATACACGAAACTGTTTGAATGTTACTAACACTCTTACTCCATATTTAGTATCTCCTTTTTTAATGTCTACTATACCATAGACTTTTTTCAGCTTTAAGTTTGAAACTTTTTTTAGTTTTAAATTTTTTAATTTTAAAACTTTTGTTTAAATTTGCTGTGAATGAATCCATTTTTTTTAGATGTTCTGTCTTCAACATTTAATTAGTTAATGAATTCTTTAACATCTTTGAAATTTAAATTTATAATCGTTGAAAGCATTCAACAATTATGATATTATAAAACCGTGTACATGATAAATAAACTGATTTGGTTACATACAATTCAACCAAATTTTTTAAAATATCGTTATTATGATTAGCTAAAATAATAAAAAAATTAGATATGTTTTTAGATTTAATATAAAATTTTTTATTTCCAAAGCTCTATCATTGAATTCGCTTTGTCTTAAAATTATTACAATATTATTTTTATGTAAACAACTTAGGCATTCAGGTCCTTTGTTATTTACAAATTCCTCAGCATCCTCGATGCAATCGAATCCGGCAACGTGATATTGACAATTAAAACTTCCTGCCCAGGACTTTCGATGATTGTTTTCTAATTCTTCATTCTTTCGCAGGAAACAAGTAAAACAAAATAGTTGCTCCTGTGTGTAGACTTCACACGTTTCCTTGAAGTCCTCTTTAGATTTAGATTTAGAACAAGAAAGAACTGAAAATTTTAGAATTTTTAAATTATACTGAAAAGTGTTCAATATGAAATTAAATTTAAATAGCAAAGGATGTTGACCAAAAACTCCTCAAAAATTATCAAAAATGTGGCGTATAGAATAAAGAAGAAGGGCTTAATTCAGAAACTGTAAGAAATAGACCAAAATGGATTTCGCCAATTGAAAAATTACAGTTGAAAACCTATGATTGCATATATAACTCATTTTCGTCAAAAATGGTCTATTGAACAAGTAAGAACTCGACTGATGATATGTATGTATTATTTCAGAAAAATATTTTGTCGAATTATAGATTTTAATATTAATACAATTTACCAAAAAAATATACTTTTGTCATTTTAATGCAAATTATTGCATCATCAATTTATGAAGTACACATTTTTTAGTACATACTACATACATATACATATGTGTATATATTAAATTTATATTTTTCATCAGTGATGATCGTCCATTGTTGGAAAATGACGTTTTGAAAGAGTGCCATTTTCTAGGAAAAATAGTGCCAAAACTAAGACAAATTCAAATAATGAAAAAAAAAATTTCATTAAAATTATTAAAAATTCATTTATATTTTATAAATTTTTATAATATTACATTTTTATTGTTTTTACATCTTATTCAATATTATTGTTGTTATCTTTATCGCCGCTAAGATTTCGGTTAAGCATTTTTAGAGTTGGCTTAAAATTATAACAGGTATATTGGTTTGCTTTCAGCAAATCTTACACTCAAAAGCGCAGAACAACTTTCCACTTAAAGTCTATTTCTCATTGAAGTTTTTATCAATTTGTTTTGTGAGAAAACTCGTTCTACGGCTACTGTAGAATGTGGTAAGGTTAATAGTCCACTAACTACGTTGCTTTTGGAAATGTTTGCTAATCCAATTTGGAAATGTAAATTTGGAAATGTTTGCTCATTCAAACTATGTTTGCAGCATTCCACTGTAAAGCAGATTTCTTCGATAGGCAAAATCGTCATAATCTATTAACGATGTCCATTCTGTGTTAACTAGCTGTCTATTCTGCTAAAGAATAAGTAAAACAAATTTTACATTTGATGAGTTGTAAAGAAAAGTTTAATATCTTTTGTTTGAATGAATTTTACATAAAAAGTTGTTCGTTTATATACAAAGAAAACTGTTATAAAAATTCTTAACGTTGCATTAATTAAATAAATAAAATTTAAGTTACATTGATACAATAATTACTTAACTAAAATTTGATTACATAGCAAAAATAATAATAACAATTAAAAGTAATTTAAAGTAAAAGTTATAGTAAATTATAAGTTTAAGTTTTAAATGTCGATTTACAAAATGTCGAATGGGTGAAAATATCGACTATAAATAAAATGCCGACTGAGAAAATGTCGACTGATAGTTTGCCTACAATTGAAAATATTAACAAAAATGTCGACGTAATTAAAAATATAAAAAACAAATTATAACAATATATTTATTCTAGAAACAATAAATATCCATTCATTAAAAAAAACTAAAAGGAAAAATAGATATAATAATTATATGTGAAACAATACGATAAATAAATTTAATAAAAAATAGATTTTAGTATAACTTCATGTTCCTCGCTAATAAACATAAATATTCAAATTTAGAATCAAACCTATTGTTGTAAAAAAATTAGTAAAACCTCAAATAACTATTATACTGAAAAAATGTTGAAAAAATGACAATCTTCACTGAAAAAATGTTGTCTAAGAAAATGTGGATTGAGAAAATACTGCGCAGTATTAACATTTTCTTAGACGACATTTCAGTCGACATTTTTTCAGTCGACATTTTCTCAGTCTTCATTATGACCAATATTTTTGTACCTGTGTGCAAAAAACATCGTTTAAAGGCATCAATTTTGTACTAATATCAATATTTATATTAATCACATCTGTTTCTTTAATTATATCATGCTTTATGTAGTTCCTAATCATAAAACGAAATAGAAATTTACACCTCTGTAATATTAAATATGAGATAGAACCTTCACTTTGGAATTCCTTGTTAACTGAATTTATTATCTTTAAAGTACACGATAAGAAATAAAAGTATAATTTTACAATAGAATCCAATAATGATGTAGAAATAAAATTATTTTTCGAATTTGCAATATTTGTTTCAAAATCTGCTTGGTTAAAATAATACTGCAAAGCATTCCATTGTTCCAAGGTACGATTAACAGCTCCCTAATGAGTAAAAAATTAGAAAAATATACAAAACAAAGAACAATAAGCACCTCTAGTGACAGCCATCTAGTTAGAGCAACATTTAATATAACATGTAGAGGAGTTCCAAAATACTCCTGAAACGTTGCAAAATCAGCTCGACAAGGGGAGCTGTTTGAGAAATGAAAATTTATTGCTAAAATTAGGTCCTTTACAATATCAGGTATGTGCTTGCTTGCACTTTTTGTAGCCTAATTTAAAATGTGAAAAATATACAGCCTTGAATTAGGATGAATTTCTTTTAACCTGGCTGGACACCGTTTTCTTTTCCTATCATAGTTGCACAATTCTCTGCAGCAAAACCAACAATTTTTTCTAAACATACATTTTTTTCTTAAAGAATTCTATTAATTATTAAAAATTGCTTCAGCAGTATGTACTACTTTTTAGTTCTAAAAGATCTAAAAAGCGATCTTGTAATAGATATATTCAAAATTTCAATATAAAGTTTCGTTTGTTCCAGATTGTTTAATAGAATTTCAAATTCCAACAGCAACTGAATTGAATTTATATTCAAATTTGAAAATATCAGATTGAAATGTCAAAAAATAAATGTTGAAGTGAGAATGTCAGCGATTTTATGAAAATGTTGACAAATAAATTTTGCTAAAAATTTTTCATTAAAGCTTGGTATGCAACCAGCATAGATAATAAGATAGACAATATATAGTAATAAATAATAATAGATAGCATACTTAAAACTTTTAAATGCCAGCGCCGCCATCGCCATCCTAGTTTCAATAAAATACTACATCTAAAAGGCCAATAGATGTCGCTAAACAATTTCACTTAAAAATCACTAGATGTCGTCAAACCTATTTTCTTTTTATTTTATTTTTTGAATTTTTAAATAAAAAAAAGAAATTATATTGTAATAGCCAATTTTATTACATATTAAATAATGAAAATTAACAATCGCTTTATTTTTGTTTCTTCCAAAATTGTTTAAAGTTGTGTCATTTCTTGAATGGTATCGATATCGGCAATTTGTTTTTCTTGGTTGTTCTACTAGGTATTGTTTTATTTTGGAAACACCATTGCTAAAGTTAATAAAAATAATATTAGATAGTAGTATATGAAATTTTATAATATTAAATTTAAAAATATTTAATCGAAAAGCATAACTGAAATAACTTACATTGGTACTGGTGTTGAAGTAACAAAACCACACCCTAGAAATTGAAATCTATTTTTTTATTTAACTTATCCCCACAACAAGGAACACAGCACTTAATATCTACCATGTTTCAAAATTCAAAAATATTTAAAAAAATACATCCTGATATAATTGTATGTAGCTCCCATTAGTTCCAAATTATTATCCTTATTTGCTTTTATATGCTTTTTATTTATTTATGCATTTTTTTACTATACCCTGTATATTTATTTATTAAATATTTTTTATAAGCCACTTTAATCTTTCATCTTAAGAATCACAATCTTATTCAATCTTATTAGAATCAAATATAAAATATTTCCACGCCAAATTTTTATAAGTCACTTTAATCTTCATTACTTAATGTTTTTACTTTTAGAATCACAATCTTATTCAATCTTATTAGAATCAATTGCAATCAAATATACAAAATTTCCACTAAACACATCATATTTGATTCAAAATGGATTCAAAACTGGCTAGACAGTAGACGTATGGCTTTTGACAATTTAAAAAATTTCATATGACGGTAATAAAAAAAAATGGCGCTATTTTTGACATTGGGTGAAAGTACTTTCACTTTTCTAAAATTTTTGACAAATAAAAAATTTGTTCTAATTTGTTCTGCTAGAAAAAAAGATTAAACGAAGAAATATTTTACCGCAGTCATAATATAATAATAGTGTGTTTATTTATTTATTTAAGAAGTATAAATTTTAGGTAGTTCTGAGAAAGAAGAATTAGAAATGTGTCTTGTTCTCGCTGGATATATATATCGTTTGCATCATTTCAATAATACCAAATACATATAAAAAAAAAGAAAATATTGGGTAAATCCTTATCTAAAGAAAAGAAATAGTAGGATTTATTTCCTTTTAAGTTTTGGCTTACAGTAATTTATTTGCATAGTTACTGTAAATCCCACAAAATGGGCCTCACTTCAACTAAAGTAATTAGATATCATTTTACTTCGTTGTTTATGGTAGCTGCTTTCACATTTGTATTTTTCACCTTCAAAGTAGAATTATTTTCAACATTCGCTTCTTCAATTTCCTCGAATTCCAAATACTTTTAAAAATTATGTATGTATGTATATGTATAGTCCTCCTCACCTTCTTTTATTTTGACATTCAAAATTTATAAAAACAGCTCGAAGCACGTCTGCTCAAAATGACATTTGCTAGAAAAATAAAAATTTATCCGGCACTATGAAATAAGTACGAAAAATAAAAGATGACATAAGTACGAAAAAAAATCATGTTTTATTTCGGTCTTATTTCGTACTTATGTCATTATGACATGTAGTAGTAGGTACTTTTGCATTAGTGGAGACTTGTATTAAATCTTCCACAACTGCTCTGCAAGTCGGGCATATATAATTATTCTGATTATGTTGAAGAGCTTCTGCTTGTAATTTTAATTGACACTCTTGGCAAACCATTAAATGTCGACACGGCAAAAAGACAATATTTGATGGTTTAGCAAGGCAACCAGTACACACATTTTCAATAATTTGGGATGCAATAGTATTTTCGCCGCAGTCAAATTCTTCCGCAGATTCATCCACAAATTCAATTGCGTCGAAATTATTTTCATTTTCAATATTACTGTCGTCGTCTTCGATTTCAATATCATTAAATTCTTCAAATATTTTGTTTTCCTTGTATGCCATTCGATAAGAAATGGGATATAACTAATTTTTCCTTTCTTCAGCAACTCACTAGCTTCTTTAATTTTTTCGTTTCTTTCGACATTATATATTTTTTTTTTGCTTTTCCGATAGCGCCACCACTTTCAACTAAAATCAAAAGCGACTTTTGTGATATTCCTCTTCACGAATTCGCTTTACAAATTTAAAAAAATTGCCATTTTTATTTATTATTCGTCCTAATACTCCATTATAGGCTTCTATAGCCAACGTTGTTCTAATATTTTCCGTGAAAACTGTTATTTTTGCAGCACCTTCCTTCTTCAGAAAAATATATTTTTTTTTTTAATAAAAATTGATTTTCAGTTTTAAGTAAATATTAATATTTAACTATTTTAATTATTATCTTATTACCTTTTTCAGCCATTGTTTTTCAAATTAAGTTAAGAATCCATTGAATGTATTTTCATGATCAAATAGTTTTATGTTCAATTTTAATTGATTGTATGCAAACACAATTTGATTGGCTGGCAACAACGGTAACGAAATAAGTTTGTAATATATTGTTTGTGCAACCGGTGTTTTATTAATAAATTTTGATAATTCTTTAAATTTTATTTTTAAGCTACGCCTTATTGCTTGTATAAAGTGAAACCAGCATCCTTGTTGTTTTGCCATTGGAAAAACCTTTTGTAAGGCGTTACGTAACGCGGTTTCATAATCCGTTATTATTATATTTGCATTTAGGCAAAATATATTTTTATTTATATAAGAAAATAAAATGTAATAGGATTCTTCAGTTTTTTTGTTCTTTAAAATAAAAAATATTGGAAAAATCTGAAAATGAAATAAGATTTTAGTATTTATATTAATTTTATTCTAGATTTTCACAAGTTTTAACAAAAATATTAAATAGCTTTGTAAATTAGGAACGTGTTTGCTAAAATTTTTGGAAAAAGGAGTATACCTGCTTTTAGTTTAGTTTTTATTTGCCGAGATTGAAGGAGGACCGCGTCGAGGCGCAAAAAACGCGTGGGCGGACGCCGCGTTGGGCACCAAACACCGCCGCTTTGAACATTTCCTGGAGACTAATTTCCTATAGCCCCTTAAAATAATGTCATTAAATTTCATTAAAATTCGGACATTTCTTACGAAATACAATTATATTTTGTTACGCTTACGACAAAAATTATATTTCGTACAAAACACAAAATTTCGTACTTATGTCATAATGACATAATTTAATGAATTTCGTACTTATTTCATTAATTTTTCGTACTTATGTCATTTGTACGTATTATTTTTTTTTATAAATTTTCATTTAAAAAATGTAGTTTAAAATTTTACCTGTTCACAAAACTCTATGTAAATAATTAAGAGTTGCTTAAAGCATCCTTTTGGTACAATAGAAAATGTTCCATCAATTAAAAAATGTCGATTTTTCTTTTCCAATATGTTTTCATTTATAATTTTAATGGATTTTTCCGAAGCAAAAATGCAAAAACTATAGTTTTGTTCTATAATGCATGCTTTGAAGAAATCCGTGTTTTCGTTTTTCTTCTCCATTGATTTACCAAAATTATTCCATACAGTTTCTTTTTGAAATGCATGGAGCACTTCTAATGCAGATTGGGGCGAATCAACAAAAATATTGCTATAAAAAAAAGCTTTGATAATTTGATCAAATGTGTTACTAGCTGTTTTTCCATCTCTTCAGAAAATATAGGCTTTTTACCCATAGCATTTGAAATTGAATGTGACTCGTTTTTTAAATATCCACGTAATGTTGATTCTGGAATCAAATAGCAGCACATCTTTGTGACAAACTTTTATCTTTGATGCTCTTAATGGCCTTTTCTATAAATTTTATTTCGTCCAGGAATGTCTATCCGTCTTTCTCTTATAATTTCATGGCATCTATAATATTTAAATTAAGATTACTTTAACTAAATAAAAATCCTTAACTTTGGGATAATTTCACGCAAGCGCGATTTTACTCCAAAATTAGTGTGCGCCTTAACCCCAATTATACTTACTTTAGATATTTTCTTTAAAAATGAGTTATATATACATATATATATGTACAACTTAATGAATAACTTAAAGAATACTTTAAATTACATTTTATTTTGTTGTTAAAAACTTCTAAAAATTAAATTTTTAGAAAAAAAAACTGTTAATATAAAATTAAAAAAAAAATTACATCAAAAATCACTATTTCAAACTTTACACCAGCAAGTATTACAGCTGAATGACAATCACATACAATTTAATTTAAAATGAATATTTTTATTTTTCTTTTGTTTTTTGCAAATGCAGACAAACCTAAACATGTTACAATTTCTTATAATTTGATACATATTATATTGTGACATGACATACATACATATTACATTGTACATATTATATTGTATTTAAAAAAAAAAAAAAAAAAGGATTTGTACGCGTATTTAAGGGTTAATAAGAGCAACTGTATTCTTCCTCGTGTTTTTATATAATTTTAAACAATAAAGTATAAATTTGCAATAAAAATATCAAAGGACAAATTTTGATAAATTAATATTCGATCAAAAAAAAAAAAAAGTTTTTTTTTAAACAAACGTCATTTTATCTTTTTTTATAAGAAAAATGCAATTAATAAAAATGCTATATAAAATATTGAATTGCAACATGGTCACAGTTTAATGTATACAAAGTCGTATATAAATCTGTCATGGTAAGGAATTAAATAAAATTCAGTCAAGTAATTTTTTAATTTCATTTTAAAAAGTTACAACTCAGCTTAAGATGCAAAAAGAAAACCTCAATAAAATTAAAAATTAAATTTTATCATTACATTTTAAAAAAGATTAAAAATAAAATTTAATAAATTAATTTTTTTTTTATTTTGTGAATTTTAAGAATTTTTGATAAATTATTTACGAAAATTTGTACCAATTAGAAAGAAGACTCTTAAATTTAAATTTAAAATTAATTTATTTATAATATAATGTATAATTAAGTTTAAGATTAAAAAGAGTCTTTATTATTTCTATGAATATTTTTCAGTTGAATGCCACTAAAAAATAAATACATACCTATTTTTAATATACGTATGTACATATGTATTTAAAAGTTCTTTTAATTTTTTTATACTAAAATTATCACTAATTTTAAACTTATGTTTTTTTCTAAGAAACAATTAAAATAACTGTATTTAAAAAAAAAAATTTTTTTTTGATAATTTATTAATTTTGTAAAATTACAAAAATTTACAATAATAATTTAATTATATATAAATTATTAATTTCTAATATTATGGCTGAATGCCTCAGTTACTAATGCTAGTAATTATTGTATGTATAATTGGTAATTAATTTTAGTTATTATATAAGTTAAATAAATAAATAAATAATTTCTAGTATTTATATTATTTGTAAATTTTATTTATTTTTTTATTTTTTTTTTATTTTGAAACTCTAAAATTGTATTTTCTCTCAAACTATTTTTACCAACCAATCAGTATGTTATTTGATTAAATTTTGATTTTGTATCACTTTTAAGTATAAAATTTACATATTAGTTGTAAAAAAATTTTGAAGCACATGAGAGGAAATGCACCTTTAATACCATACATATTTCAAAGAAAAAAAACACAATGACCTAAAGGGTTAATTACTTTAAATAACAAAAAATTTGTGTTAAAAAAATTGTTTTTTATATATATATTTTTTTTGTTATTGTGATATTTTTTAATTTAAAAATAATAATTAAAATTTAATAGTATTCATAATTAAAAAAAAAAAATATTTTATAGATAATAGGCAATAAATATGTGACTAATTACGAAATAGATTAACGATGATAAAACTTGCACCAAAATTGATAAAAATTTTTTTGTAAAAATTTTATTCAAATCATAACCCCCTTTTATCAGTTAAAAATAAATTTTATTTTTCATGATTTTATTAAAATGCAATGGGACAGTGGGGTTATATCATTTTTAGATTTTTTTTTTTAATTTAAATATTTGCCTTAGCCCGTAACATTTTTTATTTGTCAAAATTTGATTGTTTTTCACGATATTTTGATTAAAGTTTAACAAGTTTTAACGTTATTTTTATTAGAGCGCTTTTATAGCTTAATATTTTCTTTATTTTAATTCTATTCATGTTAATAAATTAGTCTTTCTTACATACAAATTTTTACCAAAAATCATACTAAAATTGAAAGGCTATAAATAAAAATAATTATGAAAATAAAAACAAAAAACAATTTATTATGTACATACATATACATGTACATACAATAAAAATCCATATACAGAAATATACGAAAATAACTTAAAATTTTATTTTTGATTTGATATTTAAAATTATAATATAAAAAATGTGTTTAAAGTTAAAAAAAAAAAAAAAAAAAAAAAAATGTATTGTAGTTAAAATTTATACAAATTAAATATTAAAACAAAAATTAAATTAATAAATAATAAAATAATTTTTATACTGCTTAAGTTTCAAAATAAATTGTAAGAAATAAAGTTGTTTATACATTTTAAAACAAAAATTTGTTAAAATTTGTTCTTTTGTTTTTTACGTAGATATGTATGAAAATTAAATTTATAAAATTTTTATTTTAATTTTTAGGTAATTTTATGTTATTCTTATTTTTTTCAGCTCAGTAGTCAAGTACTCAGGAAAAAAAGAATTTGTTCTTTTCATTTAAACTCTATGTAAAAAAAACGTAAGTAAAGGTCATGAAATGCTCAATAAATAAAATGTTTCTTTTCTTTTTTGAAAGTAGTACTCAGTTCAAAAGGAAAATTGTATAGTATTATATTTCCCGATAGATAGCACTAGTATCTATAGTCATCCGTCAAAATTATTATTTCCTTTTAGAAATAAATAAAAAATATACCTACTATATTAGAACAAAAAATTTCCAATAATACCTAAACATTTTGTACCTATATAAAAAAATCAATTGCCTCCACCATAGGACAGACCGCTATTATACGAAAAGTATAAAGCCAAAAATCATAGATTTTTTACATAATAACTTATATCAAAGCAAAATAACTTCTAAAATTTTACATTATTTTTACCGACCGCATACAAGTCCATATGTATTGCTTCCATACTAAAAATTTAGGTATTGTTTTCATACTAAAAATTTGTACCCGAGATTTTGGCACTAGAAAAGCACTACTCCGGTGCGGAGAAGGCTGTAACAGTTTTTGTGTGTCTGTATGTTTGTTGGCACTTGTACAGCCTAAACGACTGAACGGAAGTTTTTGAAATTTCATATTTAAGGTTTTGATGTAAATATCTCGGATTAATAAGCTTGTGGAGCAAATCGAACTTTTAAGAACTGACAGGTAACATTTTTAAGGCATTTATTTTTAAAAAATTTGAAAATATGTATGTTGTCAAAGTTGTTCTCAAAATTAAATGAAAAATTAAAACTTTCTGTACTTAATAGAATTCAATTCTACGAAGTCGGTGTGACCAGTTTTCATAATCAAGTACATGCATACATACATATAGGAAAAATGCCTTCATTCAATTTTAATTTATTTTAAATATTAAAATTATGATAACTATTCAGATAACTAATTCAGATTAGATTGATTAAAATTTTTGGCAAATTTTGAAGTTTTTGGAAATTGGTAAGTTTTGAAAGTTATTCTGAACCAAAAGTAATTAATAAATATTTAATTAGACACACAAGGTTCGAAAGTTCATTATTAATTTGTACAAAAGTGTTGAATTTGAAGAAAAAATTCACCTTACAACCGTCTTAAATAATATGTGTAACAAATGAGTCAAAAATTTTAATTATTATAAATTCTAAAATAAAAATGAATTACGATTTTATATTTATATTTATAGGTAGATGGATTGTAATTTTATATTTATAGATTAATATCAAAAAATAAGTGTAACTAACCAAGGACTTAAAAAGTAATCATTAAATTAAAATTACAGCTGATGTATTTTCTTTATTATATAAGACCAGCCGCACAATCAATATAGAAAACAAAAACAAGGGCGCCACAAATTATTACCGAAAAACTTAACTGTAAGCAAAGAACATACTACGCAGCCACACACTACGTATTATGACATTCCGCCAAGTTTTGAATAGAAGTACATATTTGGATACAATTTTCTATTACAAAATCTACATTAACATATAAACATACATAAAGAATCATGATATTTTTGTTTTCTTTTGGAATCAAGAAATTTTTTATTTCAAACAAATTTTTTGTAATTGATAGATGTCTGTCACGATAAAATATACACTTACACAACAGCTACAGGGCCTCTAGTAGCTATATAATAATATAATATTGTACCTATATTCATATATTTGAATATGATTCATATTCAAACTATATGTATAGCAATAGGAATAGCATATATTGTATAGAAACATAAAATTCGGAAAAAAAAAAAGAAAATAGGAAAACAAAGGCTCATATATTTCGCCAACCACGGTCAGGTCAAAAATAATATATAAAATATAATAAAATAATGTAAACAAAATCTTAAATATAATTATAATTGAATACTTGTATCGAGATGGCCCACATGCTAAAGGCAAAAGGGTCCTAAAAAAATATCGACAGATATTTATATCTGCACGATATAATATAAAAAAATTCTATTTTGAGATAGGGCTTTAGATGCGTTTTTGTAAGTTTTTTGTGAACAAATCAAAAATTGATTTCCTTGAAAAACAAGTTGCTATATATTTTATATACCAGTCATCCAACAATATTCTATTAAAGTTTTTTTTTGCTATACCAGATATAATAGTGCATCTATTATATCATAATGATTTTTTGTATCATTATAATTATTTAATTTATGATCTGCTAAACTTATTTAACTCTAAATAAAATAAAAAAAAAAAGCAATTATGTACTTTAATAGTTTCCACAGAAGGTAAATTATAACGAAAAAACAGAATAAAAGTATAAAACAAGACAAGGATGGTATATAAAAGTAAAGTTTTTTAAAGTGAACATTTTTAAACACGATCATCAAAATATTATTAAAGCATTCAAAAACTGTATTATTTTTGCATAAAACATATTTTGTAGTTTTTCTTAAGAAAGAGGCATAAAACATATTTTAACTTAAGAAAGAGGCTGTTTGATTTTTCTATATTGAAAATATTATCAAGGAGATATCCTTGGATCATATTTCTCAATTCGTAATTAGCGAAACTTCTTCAGAAGTCATAGATTGAATTGAAAGAGAAATAAAATCTTGGATATTATTAAGTCTAGAGTATTATTTCTAATTAAATGTTAAATAACACCCCGGGTGCTTTATTTCGCAAGATCTTAATTCATCGTATCCTTCCAGTTACGTAAGCTACATATGAAACATAGAGTTCTTTTTAACTTTGAGAGCATCAAAACTGCTTTAAAGCATCAAAGCTGCTTTAGAGCATCAAAACTGCTTTAGAGCATCATAGCTGTCTAAATATACAACATAAAAACTAACTAATCTACAAAATTAATTTTTTAATGAAATCTATCAATGGTTAAAATTTGAAAGTTTTATCTTGAACCAGGCTTACAATTTTTTAAACAGACTGACAATATGGATAAGTTAAAACTAAAAAGGATAATTTTTAAATTTTTTTTTTTTTTTTACAAACGTACTAAAAAATATTTGCGATAATTTGTTAAACGCTTATAATAAAAACATTTAATTTACTGTTCAAAACAACCCACCTACAATCGGAGATAATAAATGGATTTAAGTGTAAAAAACGTTTTATTATAGTTTTTCTTAGTGTGTATATATTATTTTTTT
The DNA here is from genome assembly GCA_947095535.1 of Poecilobothrus nobilitatus. Lineage (NCBI taxonomy): Eukaryota > Metazoa > Arthropoda > Insecta > Diptera > Dolichopodidae > Poecilobothrus > Poecilobothrus nobilitatus. The sequence goes on along the minus strand of OX352774.1, from coordinate 258,067,769 downwards.
TTTTTGTTTTTTTTTTTTTTTTAAATAAAGTTATTGTAATCATGATACAGTGACTTAATATTATGTATATATGTATAGTTTTAGACAAATTGATAATTGTCTAATAATTTTTCATTTTTAGATTTATTTAATTACTTTTTTTTTTTTTCAAAGTAATTTACAAAAGTCTAACAAAAGCGTTTAAGTAAATTTAAAGTTTTAGTATATACATATATTTACTAAAAGTTTTTATTTAATTTAGATATAATCAATTATATTATATCTAATAGTAAAGAAAAAAAAAACATTATTAAATTAAAAGTCATATTAATAGAGTTATTAAATTGTTGCAATTAATAAAAATTATTGTCAGGGAAAATTAATTAAAGAGGAAATAAATTTTTTATGTTTTTAAATTTTCTATCGATTAATAATTATATATGTGTATATATATAGATATATATAAATATAAAAAAATATAAATTTGGACGATTATGTTTTTATAGGTTTCTTTAAGGGATAAGTAAAATTAATTAAGTAAATTTAAGTTTAATAGTAGTAAATTTAGTACAGAGTTAAACTCAATAGTAAAAACCATAATTTTCATTATGTCATATTATGCATTTTCGAAACATAAAATTTTGATAATATACTTTGAAATTAAGCATAAGTTATCTTAGAACAACTTTGTTTGGCTTTCTTTTCGTTTTTTTTTTTCCTAAGGGAGGTGAGAATCTTCCAAAGACACCAATAATTTCCCCTTAGTAGTGTCAAGATTCTTATTGACTAAATCCACTTCCCCCTTAGGTAATATAATGAGATGAAACCCTTACTTGTTAACGCAGTATATTGGCTAAGGAGGGATAGTGATAGGAAAGGATAGGAAATTGGATGCGGAAACATTGAATTAGGAGTGGGACTGTAAGGAAACCATGAATTACAACATACATTAGTATATAACACCTTACTGCATGATGTAATTATTGAAGGCAACGTCCACTGTCACTGTAGCAGCTATTTTTATTGAGTATTAGTATTATTTATTAATATTATTATTATTTTACTACAGAGTCAGTGAATTACAATAAACAGTAGTATATAAAACCTTACTGCATGATATATAACCAAAGAAAGCTCCATTGTGGCAGCTATTATTATTATTACTGTTAATTATATGATATTATAGATTATTACGATATGAAGTTATTACATATTTTTTATTTATATGACCTGACCGGGGTTTGAATCCAAGACTCTCTGATTTAAAGACTGGCGACTTAACCACTACGCTATGAGTCAGATAAGAGCAATTAGGAGTTAAAAATTGAAAAACTGAGTTTTCAGGGTATAAAAAATTTGTCATTACGTGTATGACATCTTAAAGAAGATAATTATAATAGGTATATTGGAAAAATATAAACAAGTTCATATCTATATGTAAGTCGATTTATCTATGTGAGTCTGTTCGTGTGCTAGGAGTTCGTCTCTTATTTTTTTCTATTTCATTTTTATATAAATGTCAGTTTTGCTATTAAAATTGAATAAGTTTGAACGGCGAGTTCAAATAGCTGTCCTAGAACTTCCTTCTTTATTATAAAAATAACTCAGTATCGGTATCTGAAAATTTATGAAAAGAAGTCAAGTTTGATGCTAATACATAATTTCCGTAAAATTTCATAATTTATAAGAATAACAGGTTTGAATAGCTGCCATACTCGTATAACTTATTTATTTATATGAAACTAACTCAGTGGTTTGTTGAGACTGGTAGATATCAGAAGCTAGACTAATTTTGTGAAAAGACGTTAAGTATTATAACAACGAGTTCTGCAAAATTTTGTTGGTCTAGAGCATCAAGTTCGGTTAGCTGTCAAACAACTCTAAAATAATTTATGTACATACATTTATAAATGTATCTTGATACTTAAATAAGTCATATATCTTAAATTTTATTAACGATAAACATTTTTTAAGCATCACTTCTTAAATTTTATTGTAATGGAAAGACTTATGTTCATATGGGTATACAGTTGACACAACTATACACTCTTCCTCGTTTAAGATAAGTTTAAATCCAAACATTTATTCATAACTTTTCTTAATTTTATAGGATTTCCTTAAAAAATTAAAAAAATTAAAAAACGAAAAGAGGAAGAGTGTAGTAGAGTAGACTGTGTCAACTCTGGGACACCCGTATGAATGTAATATATCCTATTTCTATAAAACTTGATCATCTTTTAAAAACTTTCAGATGTTTTAGTACCGTCGTTAACTACAGAGATATATTTATGTAAAGTGTGGAGTTGTATGGCAGTTACCCGAACCTGTTGCAAGAGCACAACCAAATTTTAGAGAAGTTGTGGTCATAAAATTTGATCATCATTTGTAAGATTTCAAACCCATACCTTCATTAATTTTCAAGAGGTGCAAGAAGCCTGAACCGGCTGCTCTAGACCAACCAAATTTTACAAAAGTTGTTGGCATGTAACTCGACACCTCTTTACTAAATTTCAGGTTCCTAACTTCAATAGACCCTGAGTTATTTTCATTTAAAAAAAGAAGTTGTATGGCAGCTATCCGAACCTGCCGTACCATCATAACCAAATTTTACAGAAGTTGTTGCCATTAAACTTGATCATCATTTGCAAAATTTCAGATACCTAGTTTGAATATTTTTAAGTTATCGTGAGGACGGACGGACGTGCATGACTTAATCGACTCAGAACTCGATTCTGAATCCATACCTTTTACACTGTATCTAGCTTGAGTCCTTTAAGGTGTCACAAACGTAATGGCAAATTTATTATACCCTTGAACATAGTTCTTACGGGTATAATGAACATATTTCATATGGGTAGAAAAATGTTTTTTGAATTGCAACATACTATGTTTGCCTAAATTCATTTTTCGAAAGGACATTATAATCGAATTAATAAGAAATTTTAATTTAAAGTTGCATTATTTTATTCTTATAAAATTTTAGGGTATTGTAAGTTTTTTTGCAATATTATTTAATTCTATGCTATATAATTTTGATTGATCTTATTTAAAGAAAAACAACCAAATCTATATTTTTATTTCATATACTAAAGTTAATTTATAGTAAAATTTTAATCAGTAGAGAAAAAAAATTAAAAAACGTGCTTTTTAAAAAATTATTTTATATGTAATTAAGAATAAAAAAAAAAACATTAAATTATTACAATAATCAATAAAATCCATAAATAATTCCTATAAATACATTTAAAAGTTAAACTTTTTAATTAACTCACGTACAAGAATCATAAAAAATAAAATAAATTCGTTTAATAATAATTTAATATAAATAAAAATTACATATAGATATTCTGATAATCTGATATTTTATAATTATTAATATATTTTGATGTTGAAAAATTAATAACTTACAAGTTTTTTGTTCGATTGTACGTGCTCCCAATATAAAATATATAAATCCTTAATTAAATAATAGATAACAATAAAACTACACTTTAAAATAAGGCATATTTAACGAAATAAGGCAGAATGTATACTAACGGTTTTTAAAGGCGCACATTTTGCAAATGACAATAGGATCTTTTATAATAAGAAAAAATGTAAAAAATAAAGAGACACTTTCACCAATTTGAAGGGAACTCTCCATAATTAAACCATTAACACATATATAAAATTATAAAGTTGAAATTTGATTTTATGCCTTTTTGAAAAAAATTCTTACAGGTGCCGAAGTTACAGATGTTTAAAAACAGCCAAATTTTCATTTTTGACCTCTTATAGCTGTTAAACCCCTTATAGCTCTTAAAGGGGGTAAGGCAATACAATTTTCTGAGACAACTTAAACTAATTCTAAAAGATCTTACTTCTCTTAAAATTTTAATGTTCTAAAAGCGTGCCGGAGTTATGAAGAAGAATGAAAGGAAGGAAAATTCTTGCAAAATTTTATCTTCATATAACGGTAATTTAAATAGTAAATTGCTAAACATTGCATAATTTTGATACTGTTTTATAAAGGTAAGAAAAGTTTCGGTCTTCTAGCGTTTTTAGATTGTAAAACTATACTATTATATACATTTGAAAATGGGTTTGTTTTTTGCAATTTTGAGGTGCTGCAACTTTGTAACCCTATACAACTAAAAGGAACCGTTAACACACTTAGTAATATATTACTGGAGCTTTAATTTTTATGTCTTACCGAAGAAAAATTTGTTCAAATGCCGAAGTCACAGGTGTCTAAAAACAGCCAAATATTAATTTCTCAGGAAACGTATACTAATTCTAAAAGTTATTTCTTATCTCAAAATGTCAAGTTTCTATCTAAAAGCGTGCCTCAGTTACGAAGGAAGAAAAATTATGCAAAATTTGGTTTTTACATAACGGTAAATTTAAATACAAAATTTAAAAACAAATTATAATTCTCATATTGATTTATAAAGGCTAAAAAAAAGTTCTGTCGAATTGAAAAAATGTTAAGCAGAACTTGAGATATATGTATTAAAAAAAAAAGCTTTTTCAAAGTTTGAGGGGCTGTATTTCCGTAATGAATGGGGCTACATAAAAAGTAGTTCCACAATATGTATTTTTTTATAAGACCCACCCATAATTAAAATTTCATTACTATATCTTTAACAATGTTGAAATTTTCTAAACAGACGGACAAAGTGAAACTAAATTTTTTCAAAGTTTTTTTTGAAAATGTGCTAAAAATCAATAAAAATTAAAAAATAAATTTTCTACATAAATGGACTTCTAAATGCTAATAATAGAATGTAACAACTAACAAACGTTTTTGTTTTTTTTTACTTAGATATTATGAATTTAAAACAAAAACTTCATTTTATTTTCAGTTGATATCACATTAAAAAACCTTAAGTTATAGAAAGTGTTTTATAGATGGTTTAAAAAGATAAATTCATAAGAAAAGTTTATAAAAGAAATACAATAATCCTTTAATGTTCTTGAATTGGCAAAACATGTACTAAAATTGGAGTGATATGGAAAAGAACTGCACAAGATAATAACAAAATGCCCATATAACCCTGGTCAAGTAACTACAGAGAGATAATAAAAGTCAGCACTAACCTGGACATATCAAAAATGCGTACCTTTTCACAAAGTCACCACATCCTAGAGGATATCTAAAAAGAAAAACAAAAAACCTAAACACTTTTGAAGTGTTATTTACTAATGCTTGGAAATAAAATATAAATAATAATTATGTTAAAAATATATTTATTTATTTATATACAAGTACCGTGGTACATAAATGTGCCAGGTAGCTTAACCCCTGTTTCCTGATAGGAATGTGGGGTGTACGAGATATTATGTGATATATTAAGTATTTATATATTGCGATATATGAATTTTTTTTTTTTATATTATAATTATTGCACCCAGCCGGGAATCGAACCGGAGACCTCTCATTCCCTTATGAATGAGAAGCGGTGCGTCAACCACTGCACCAATGGCTGGATGAAAATTATATTGCGATATATTACATTTACAACATTAATTTTCTTTGTAACCAGTAGAAGATTGTTGTTGTTGAAGATTGTGAAGATTAATATTGTTGCTCTGTCGTTTTACAGAATGCAAAAAGGTAATCTGCATTGGGAAGCATATGACTAGCGACTGATATCTTATATTGATATTGCTTGTTTAAAAAATATAAACTCTAACAAAATTTTAATATACTGTAATAAAAGTTTTATCATTTAAAATGTTATATTTTACTTTGGAGTGCAACAAATTTGAAAATTCAAAATTATGGTCTTAATTCCATTTTAAAACAAATTAAGGCCATCATTTTAAATTCTTCCTGTACTAATACTTATCAAAATTATTATTATCATTAAATAATTTTTAAATACCTAGGTATAGTTTTATAATTTGAGTACCTTTGTTTGGAATGACTTGACTTTATAAATAATTAGACAAAATTTCGAGATATTATAATAAACTAGGATGTCATCATTTTTATCATTTGTAACGATTTTGACTATAATCTGACCAGCATTTAAAAGGGGTATTAGAAAACAAGTGATTTAAGCACTGCATCATTAGTCAGATTTCATAACTAGTTTTTATACTCTACACCTAAAGTATAGGGTATATTAACTTTGGTATGGAGTTTGTAATCACCAAAAGTAAGCGAGTTAGATATGGACATTTATATATATTCTGAATCAGGGTCACCTGAGTCAATTTAACGATGTCCGTCCGTCCGTCCGCCCGTTTGCATGATAACTCAAAAACTAGTAAAGCTATCTTCATGAAATTTATATAGTAGGTTACTAATTACGAAAGGAAGGCTAAGTTCGAATCTGAACAAAATCAATCCATGGGTTCGGATTCTGGAAACTACCGAATGATTCCTGAGCAAATGAGATTATCTTCAAAACCAACAAAGATAGAACCTTTAAATTTTTTACAGTGATGTTCCTTCCCGTTTGATTTACGTCTCTGAAATTTAAGAGGTTTTGGTCCATGGGTTTGGATTTTGGAAGCTTCTGAACGAGCACCAGAGCAAATGAGATTATCTCCAAAACCAACAAAGATATAACCTTTGAATTTTGCAGAATGGTGTTCTTTAATGTTTGATTTTTGTCTGCGAAATTTGGGAGGATTTGGTCCATGGGTTTGGATTTTGGAAGCTTCCGAATGGGCCCCAGAGCAAACGAGATTATCTTCAAAACCAACAAAGATAGAATCTTTGAATTTGGTACAGTGGTGTTCTTTCGTGCTTTATTTATGTTTCTGAAATTTGGGAGGATTTGGCTCATGGGTTCCGATCTTGGAAGCTTCCGAACGAGCCCCAGAGCAAACGAGTATATCTCCACAATCAACAAAAATAGTACCTTTATTTTTAGTACAAGGCTGTTGTGTTACGTTTCCTTTTCTGTAAAATTGAAAACTGACATTTGAAAGAATTTGAACCATGGGTTCGTATTTTGGAAACTTCCGGACGAGCACAAGAGCAAACGAGCATATCTCCAAAACCAACAAAAGTAGAACCTTTAAATTTAGTACAATGGGGTTCTGGCATGTTTTTTTTATGTCCCTGAGATGGATTTGATGAATTGGAGTGGCAATTCGGGTACCTGACACACGCCTTCCAAGGACTAACAAGCATATCTTCGAAATTAACAAAGATAGAAACTTGAAATTTTTTACAAGGGTGTCAAGCATATCCCAAAAGGATGCCTCTTTTACGTTCCTGAAATTCGAGTTGAATAAGACAGAAAAGGGAAGAAGTTCAAGCAGCTGCCAAAAACACTTATGGATTTTTAATTTAATTCGAATTATTCAGGTGTAGGGTATTAATAATTCGGTTGCATCGACTTACTGTTACATTTACTTGTTTAAAATCGTTTCGAAATTAAAAAGTGTTTTTTCTTTTTACTAATTTTATAAGTAATAAGTTGTATTTTATTTTTAATACTATATATTTTTATTATAAAGTTACAATAATATATACCTATATGTATTTATTTTATACATAAATATACTTCTAAATCTATTTAATTTTTATTACAAGACTTTCAATGATTTCATCATTATAATTTTATGGGTCACCATATATTTTTTTAGTGCGATTCACGTTTGAATAAAATAATTGTAACATTGAACTAAAAATAATTCTAACATGTCAAACTGTTATAAATATTGATTTTATATTATTTAAAATGAATTCTGCAAAAAAAAAATTTTTTAAATAAAAAATAACATCTATAAATTATAACGTTAAAAATTTTTTTTGAAGGTTTCATCTTATTCGGTTTCTGTCTTTGAAAATTGCTTAGTATCATGCGATAAATAAATTTCCAATTAACGATTTTTACACGACTAAGTTTAGGGATCGTTTGTTGGTAAAATAATAAAATTCCCATAATAATAAAATCATTTTAATCACAAAAAGAAATTTTAACACAAAAATAAAAATTCTTGTAATAAAGTGAAGAAAGAATCATTTTTTTTTCATGAAAATTTCATGAAAACTGTAGTCTTTGTAAAATCTTCTCTGGTAGTTGTTAAACCTGCCACATGCACTTTAAAAGAAAAGTTTTGCTATAAAAATTATAGTACCTTGGTAGATAAAATAAAATAAAATCTAAATTAAATTGGTGATCTGTTCTGTTCTGTTTTTGCACATTGCTGTAAAGGTGCAAAAGAAAAATTATTGTTTGCTTATTAGTCCGTTTATTTGTCCGTTCGTGCAATGGCTTAGAAAACCTTCTATATTTGGTCAAGATGTAACAATGAAATTTTAACCATGAATAGATCTCATAAAAAAGTTAATATTGTGGAATAACTGTTTTATGTAGCTCAATCCATTACAGAGTTATATTATAACCTCTCAAATTTCGAAACAGCCCTATTTTAATATAATCATGTCACAAGTTCTGTTTTTAGATTTTTTTAATCTAAAAACGTCAAACGACAGGAAAATTTTCAATAATAAAATTATATAATTTTTTGCTATTTGGTATTTAAATTAACTTATGTAAAACCATAATTTTGCATTTTGGTTCCTCTGTATCTTGTGAATGTTTTCAGTTAGAACCTTCAAACATTGAAAGAAGGAAAATCCTTAAGAATTAACGTACATAAGTTATCTCAGCTCTGTTAAAAAAAGGGATCTGGTACGATGTGTCGAAAAAAAAAAAAATTTTGAATAAAAAAATGTTGAAAAACAAAATGTCAAAAGAAAAAAATTTAATCCAAAAAATATTAAAAAAAAAAAATGTCGAAAAAAAATTGTAAAAAAATAAATAATAAAAATTTAATTCAATAAAAAAAAATGTCATTGCATTGGTTTTGTTTTTATTTAACCCAAAATGCATTTTGATACATACATATGCAAGTATATTAAAAATTTATTATATAGAATTTAGATTTCATATAAGGATATATACTATAATAAATTAGCGTATAACCCTGATTTTGAAACCAATCCTAAAATTCATTTTAAATATTTTTTTTTTTACATAAATAATTCAACATCAAAGTATTTAAAATAGTGTGGGCAACTGGGTTACCGCCCCTCCAAATCCCTATTAAATATATTATTAAAACTCTGTTATTGTGTCTTAATCTAAAATTTCTCCTTTATACATAAAAATATCCTTTTAAAGAAAATATCGAAAATTTTGTGTTTCATTTCATGTAATTTTTTTCTTCGATGTTGTTTTTCATATCGTTCAAGATATGAATTCAAGATATTTTTATACCCTACACATTAAGTATAGGGTATATTAACTTTGGTATGGTGTTTGTAACAACCAAAATGAAGCGAGTTAGGTATAGACATGTATATATATTCTGAATCAGGATCACCTCAGGAGTCCATTTAGTGATGTCCGTCCGTCAGTCCGTACGCACGATAACTCAAAAAGTAATGACGCTATCTTGATGAAATTTATACTGTAGGTTAACAATGACTAACGTAAGGCGGGAATTGTAAATGGGCGAAATCGGACCATGCGTTCGAGTACCTCCCATACAACTCCCAAAACCGAATACGCATATCTTCGAAATTAATAAAGATAGAAACTTAAAATTTTGTACGAGGGTGTGTTTTCCTGAATGCATGATATGCCTAAAATTTGAGATGAATTGGGGTAGCTGTTCGGGTACCTCCCATACAACTCCCAAAACCGAATACGCATATCTTCGAAATTAATAAAGATAGAAACTTAAAATTTTGTACGAGGGTGTGTTTTCCTGAATCCCTGATATGCCTAAAATTTGAGATAAATTGGAGTGGTTGTTCGGGTACCTCCCATACAAATCTCAAAACCGAACAAGCATATATTCGAAATTAATAAAGATAGAAACTTCAAATTTGGTACTAGGGTGTTGTGTCCTGAATCCCTTATTTGTTGAAAATTTGAGATGAATTAGAATGGTTGTTCGGATATCTGCCACACAACTCCCAAGACCAAACAAGCATATCTTCGAAATTAATAAATATATAAACTTAAAATTTGATATAAGAATATTCTACCCTGTTGATGTCTCTAAAATTTGAGATGAATTGGGGTGGTGATCCGCGTGCCTTCACACACTTCCCAAGACCTAAGAAGCTTATTTTCGAATTTAATAAAGATAGAAATCTGAAATTTTGTACAAAGGTTGTAAAAACATTTATTTTTTTAGCTTAGTTATATTAAATACTTAACTAAAATAACTTATGGATTTTTAATTTAATTTGAATTTTTTAGGTGTAGGGTATAAATAAGTCGGTTACATCGACTTACTGTTACTTTTACTTGTTTTCCAACATTTTTTAACATTTTTGTTATTCAACTTTTTTTTTTTTGGTTAAAAGACCGTCCCTCACAAAGAAATGAAATAAATTCTATCAAAAATTATAAATTATAATACAAAAAAAAAATTACAATTCCTTAGAGCTTTTCATTGCCTTTTTGGAAATATGCGCCTTAGTTTTATATACTGTTTTGTTTAAAATTATTGTGGAAATTTTGTAAAACTCAATTATTTATAAACTAAAGATTTTAACATTAATTTAAATATATAAAAATTTTTCCAATAAGATTTTGATTTCGCAGTATTTTTACCATTAAAGCAAAACTGAATATTAAAGCAATACATTATAGTACATGTACCTATAATGGTATACGGTGTTAAAATAAAATTTTTTCGCCAAAAATAAAATGATGCCAAAAATAGCATCTAGTCAAATGATTTTAATTAAAATTTATAAATGGTGGTGGTCTGTAAATAGTTAATTTTATGACAATTAAATGGTAATTTATTTTTACAAATTTTATTGTCAAATTATTTGCTACAACCTTATATAGAATTTTTTTTTTTTTTTGCAGTATATGTCAATTTAATTAAAATTTATTTATATATTTTTGAAACAAAAAAAAAATAAAAAATAATAAATTTATACTTTAGTGATTTAAAAGCTTGGATCATTAAATGATTTTAAAAATGTAGTGGAGTTTACTTGGAGTTTACAATGATAAAAAAAAAATGACGAAAAACAAAATACAATATTAAAATCGTATATAATATATTTTTTTAATTAAATAGGTATTTTGATAAAAAGTTTAGGTGATGCTCCAAATTATTAATATTTGATTTTAGCGAAAGGTTCAAAACCATTTTCTTAAATGACACTTTCGTTAAATGATAATTGATACGGGTCCGTATCGAAATCCCGTAAATCGAAATTCCGCCTAATCAAAATCCCGTCAATTAAAATCCCGCCATATCAAAATCCCGAGAATTAATATCGCGTTTTTTCTTTGTTTTTTTTTTTAAATAAAAATTCGTACCTACTCTACTGTTAGATACAAAAAAAAATTGAAATTCTCGTTTTTGTATCTAACAGTGGCTACGTATAAACAAATTGGCTAACTGGCTTTTGTAATTTTTATTGAATATATATATTTTGTTGTTATGTTATTTTTGTTGAACATGTATTCATACCTATTTTGTTTTTTTTTTTGTTTTATATTTTGTCTAAAATGCTGTTAGAATAAAACCATTTATTTTTGTTATTAAAAAATTAAGATTACATATTATTTTATTAGGTAACTCACAATTTTCAGTAATTAAAAAAAAACATCTGAGAAATGGTAAAATATTTAAGACAAAAAATGTGGTAAAAAATGGAATTTTAGAATTTCAATTAAAGATGAATTTGAATTGTCGGGATTTTGATATGGTGGGATTTTAATTGTCCGGATTTTGATATGGTGGGATTTTAATTGTCAGGATTTTCTTATCGCGGGATTTTAATTGGCGGGATTTTGACATGGCGGGATTTTAATTGGCGGGGCTTTGATATGTCGGGATTTTAATTGGCGGGATTTGGAAAAAGTTTTTAATATTAATTAAACGAATGAATGGAATAATGATCAAAGAACCAACCAAAATTTTCGAAGAGTTCAGAGTTTAAATCCAAGTAAAAGCTGGAACATTTAAAAATCCTTGTTTAAATATCATGTGATTAAATAACCATTCATCATTGAGTTTCTCATATAATAAAAATATCAATAAGAATGTATATTACAAACATAAGTTATAATAGGCACTGGGCTATTTTCATATAAAAAAAAAAGTTGTATGACAGCTAAGTACTCAAACCAGCCGGTACAACTTGCTCAATTTAAATAACAAAACTATAACAATTTTACAAAGCTGAATTAGTAAAAATTGCAGAATCTTAGCTCCATTTTGTTTTGAGTTATCATGCGGACCAAATGACGGACCAAATGCATGGCTAAATATATTCAGAATTCAATTCACATTTATATTATTTGTATTACATTTATATGCAAGAATATATATATACTTTACTATATCTATCTCGTTTCCCTTAAGGTGTCACAAACTTCATGGCATATTTATTATACCCTTGAACTACAATCATACAGGTATAAACATTGTAACAAAATATAGGGTTTTCCAATTTGTGTGATATGATTTCTAAGTGACGTTTCGGCCATTTGTAGTATGTCATAATTTGTCATTTTTTTTGTCATTGTATTCAGTAATGTTTACAATTTCATCATGGAGAGATATACGCAAGAACAACGTTTACAAATTATTCAATTTTTTTAAGAAAATCATCTTCTCCGATGAGGCTCACTTTCATCTGAGTGGTGCGGAACCTTTAGAAGTCAATATTGAACGTGCTATTCATAACATACGACTTGATTTAGTGGAATGAGTGCTCGAAAATTGGGTTCATCGAATTCGTTCCTGCAAAAGAAGTCGTCGAGGCCATTTGAATGACGTTTTATTCAGAACTTAATTGTATCGATTGTACTTCACATTAAATAAAAAATATTTGAATTTCCTTAACAATTAGTGTTTTTATTTTTGAAAAGAAATCATATAATTCAAATTGGAAAAACCTTTATATTTTATTTAAAGAAGTGTACTGATTAGATATAATATAAATAATTTTAGATATTGTCACAATTCCATATACTGGTTAGTACAATCTGTCCTTGTACAATTATATTAAAATGTGCAACAGTTTAATATATGACATTGCAGCGCTAGATTTTCAAAAAAAAAAAATGTAATAATAATTATGGAGAATAAAATTATTCTAAAACTATATGTACCTAAAATACAAATTTATTAAAAAGTCTTTTAAAAGTAACAAACCAGTTAACATACACAATTTTCTGTCTATAAATTAAATAAGATCAATTTTTAATATGGTGCAACAAAATTATATAAAATTTCATATAGAATAAATAATAATTCACCTATAAATAAGATTCATATCAGATTCTAAAAAAAAATACACATACATATATTATCAAATTTTTATTTTCTATTTTTAAAATGATTTAACAACATACAATTGAACTTCACTCACCTTTAAAAAACAAAAAATTATACGCAATTTATTTACATACGTACCATTTTATATTATGCAGTTTTTCTTTATTTTTATCATTTGGACTAAAAGATTTTCATAAAAGACGTAATGGTATAAAAATGATTTATTTGGTCAAGTGTCAATTCAATTTATATTTATTATGTCATCTTTTATAAAAAAAAAAAAAAAAAATTTAAATTCAAATATCAGCAACATTGTAATATCTATTTAGTTAGACTTTTCAGTTTTCAATATAGTTTAAATTACAATTTTAGAAAGTAGAAAATGAAATAAAAACGATTTGAATCGATTTAAATCTATTCGATACAGTTTTGATTGAAATTAAACGTTTGTATGGGAACGTTTTTGTTTTTTTAATATGTAGAGTATTTATCTAATTGAATTTTAAATATAAAATATGAAAATTATACTAATATTAAAATCAGTAGCGACTGATAAATTTATAAATTTCTTTAATTTTAATATGTGTACATTAATGTGCAAAAAGAATATCTGAGCTATATTGAAAGATCATAGCGATAGTTTAGATATACATATAAATATGTATATATAGGATCGGAACAAAAGTATGGCACAAAATTATATAACTTGCCTATAATTGAGAATGTCATTTCCATCTTTGTACATTCTTTGTACATCTTACTGTACCCCATCTGAGTTGAGAACCCCAAAGCAAACAAAACGAATTGAAATATTTTTGAAGAGAAAAACAAATCAATTAAATTTAATTTTATTTTAATGGCCTAATAATTCAAATTTTTACCGCTGTAAGACGCTACGATTGCTTAACATAAAATTGTTTGATGTTGTGCAATCGTAGCGTCTTACAGCGGTAAAAATTTGAATTATTATATTTTTTATTTAATAACATTTATTTCCCTTAATTTTGTGTTTACATTTTTTATGTTTATTGTTTAATACAATTACAAGATAGAAGATAATTATATTTCATAAATAGATTAATAAATTACACTTTATTTGCTTTTAGGGAAATCGATTAACCCCTGCAAAGAAAAGGAAAATTTAAAAAGAAGAAGTATAAAATAAAATATGAAAATTATAAGTTAAGTAAAAAATTTGGAATGAAAGTTAAAAAATGCTGGATTGTTACCTTAACAGTGCCTCGATCAAAGCATGATCAAAGTTGATTTAATATAAAAATTATAAAAACACAATAATGTCTATTGGAAGTCTTAAAAAATTTTACTTTGTCGTCACTGGTTAAATTGATTTCATATAACAACTTATTGATAAAATGAAGTGTTGAGTTTAGACCTGCAATGATTAATGATAAGTTTGAAATTAATGCATGCAATTATTTTACAGTTATGAACATTTTTTTTGGAAATAATTTAAAATATTTTTCCGAATTTATAAATTTACAAAGAAATGTGAATTTTGATTTATAATATTTTTTTATTTGCGCGAGGGTAGGTAGGAAAATTTCGAAAGACACAAATGAGATCAAAGAGGCGGATTTTCTTTGGTTAGTCTTGAACTATAACCAACAAAATGTTACCTACCTTTTAAATCAAGCATTAGCTTAGAACCTGTGGTATTGCTTGGGGATTATTACCCCAAGCCTGTATTTCTTTTGAGTGTATTTTCTTTGTCTGTATTTCATTTGCCTGTATTTCATATTATACAAAAATATATTATATAAATATTCTGTAAAAGGCGTATAACTTTGATTTTGAATTCAGTAAAGTCTCTTCTAATTTAGATTCTGACATATTCATATATATAAATATTCTGAAAAAGCGTAAAGCTCTTCTTTTGAATGTAACTCTAAAATCTCTCCTAATTTAGAATGAAATACAAACATATGTCCTGCTCCCATTGTTTGGTTTGAGGATAATATTTTTAATTCAGAAATCTTTTTCTGTCAGAGTAATTAAGAGGTAGTTGATATCATCACGTTTAATATATTTGCTAATAATTTTTTTTTTACACGCTCACTAAACATTAGGAATTTTTTTATACTAATGTAAATTTGTCCAAAGGAAAGAGAGAAAACGACAGATAAATAAGATATTAAAGGTAAATTGAAGGGTATAATTTAAAAATTAACCTTAAAAGTTTTCTATAGTTGCACAACGAATAGCAGTTCTCACAACAAATGAGTTTTTATAACAAGTTTTAGACCACCTAGTAATTTTCATAATGTAGAAATGAGTACTTACAGTTTGTCTTCTGTTACGTTGTGTTACGGAACGTAGTAGTAGGCATAATTGATTTTAGTTCAATAGAACAAGTGTCGCTACTTACAAAATATCTATATAAATGAGTGAAATAACTCTAATATTTCGACGAATGTTGAGAGGAGTTAGTGTTACTAGTTGAAGATGTCGCCAATTAGGCGTACCTTTCGGCCAATTAGGCCTTTTTTCGAGGTAAGTCAAAAAAACTTAAGTGAGCCAAATTATAACAGTAGTTTATTGTTTTACGTTCGAATATAGAATGCGAAAAATATAATATATGTGTGTAGATAATAATTGTGTTATATATGCATATTTATAAAAGTTTTATATTTTAAATAAAAATTTAACTCATGTTGCCATATAAAAAATCTTCAACATATTATACACTCACTAAATGATAAAATTATTTTGCAGAAGTATAATAAAATCACTCAAATTTATACAATATTTTATTTAGTTTTTACTTAAACTAAAATCTTTTACTACTCAAAAAAATCTTAATAAAATCTGAATGAAATTAGTGTATAAATATTGATATTTTCCGGGAAAATATGTATATATTTTATATTAAGTGAAATAAATTTAAAATAAATGCCATTTTGAACTTATTTAGTTCAATATTTTTTTTTTTTTTTTTGTTTTTTGTTCTGTTTCTGACATAAATCAACTTTTTAGTGAACTGTGACTTTAATTTTATAATATTTGTATAATAATAACTATAAATAAAAACAATTGAATTTTAAAAAATATATTATTTATCTTACATAATAATAACTTTCAATAAAATATTAATAGACAAAAAAAAAAAAAAAAAAATTTGTAATATAAAACAAACTATTGAAATCATTTTAAAATAAAAATCAAAAGTGTTAAAATCGTGACATAATTTTATGTACAAATACACGACATGAAAACAAAAATAGTTAATAATAAAACAAAATAATAATGATGTCCAAAAATATTCAAAAGAAAGTAAAGAAAAAGAAAAAAAAAAAATATTTTTTTTTCTTAAAATTAAGTTACATGGAAAATTCATAGAAAATGTATTGTACCATAACTGACATTAAAAACAAAGAAAACGAATAAATAAAATCATTTTTTATGTTTTTTACTTTTCTTTTTACACAAAGTAAAGACAATATAATTCAAACATGTTTATAATCTCTAGCTTAATCTGTCTCATATTCTTATATATGTAGGCATGAAAACTATGTTTCTTGTCATATTTTTGCTAAAGGCAATTCAATGACACAAAACAAAAGTAAATTATATAAAAGTTATTATAATAACAGTGGCTTAATTTAATTTTTTTTTTTAGTGTATCTTTTAATATTTAATTTTCCAATTGAGTGTATCTTTTAATATTTTCATTTTTATAAATGCCTGAACATATACCTAACATTTTACCGGTTTCCAACAATTAATCCAAAAAACAAAAAAAAAAAAAAAGTCTGTTTAGACGGTGATACTCGATAGATATGGAAGTTGTAGGATGGTATTTTACAAGCAAAATTTCATTTAACAAATTAAAGAAAAGTATTATTCAATATAATACAGATAGGATATAGAATTTCACGTCACCGACTACATTCAATACAATGTAATCGGTGACGTGAAATAAGGCCCTGCAAAATAAAGCCCCGAGGATGTTATTTCGCATTTGATAAGAATAAGAAATAAAGTCTGTCAGAGGGAGGTTATTTCTCTTTTAATTTAATCTACGTTTTTCTATATAAAGCCCTTGTGTGTTATTTCTCCCTTATATAAAGTCCTGGTGTGAATAAACACAAATGGTTCATCAATACATTTTTTTATAAAGAAAAACAAAAATATATTAATTTTTTATTGATTTTTTTTATGTATTTATCTATTCAAGACGAAGAAAAATTAGAGGTTGAAAAAAAATTCTGAAAATAAAAAGTGAAAAAACAATTCTTGCAGGTACTAGAATGTATATATATTTTTTTTTAATGTATTTCTCTGCCACAAAAATGTGTCACAATTACACAGCCTTTCCTGTTTAGGCATGGCTGTAAATGTCGTAAGGGGCAATAACTCTTACGACGTGTGTGGGATTCGAACTCACATTTCCTCGGTTTTTACACGCTCTTACCCATTAGACCACCGAGGCCCCGGTACTAGAATATAACATGCAGGTACTATAATGTATAACCTAGAAGAAGATGAAAACAAATTTCAAAAATTTTGAATGAAATTTAGTGAAGTAGAAATTAAAAACCAGTTCCGGAAATTTGAGACTATCGAAAAGCTGACAGTGCATTTATGAAAATCCTATCTTCTTAAATGTATAAAAAATTAAAAAATATATTGGACGTATCTGCCTTTCCAGCCTTTCGTTAGTTTTTATTTAAAATCATTTTTGATTTTATTATCGTACTTTAGTAATTGCTGTTAAATATTTTATTTTATATCTTTGCAATTTAATCTATTTTTGCAATTCAATCTAAAATTTGCTAGAAAATTATTTTTCAACTAATTATTGATAATATTGTTTATATATGTATATAATAATATACTTTAAATTTTTGGTTTTAGCAACATGTTTCTACTATAGTTGTTACTCTTCTTTTTTACTGGCAACATGTTTCTAATATAGTTGTTATTTGTCTTTTTTTATTTAAATTTGAACTGTTCAATAAATTTTGTAGGATCATAAAATTTATATTAAATACTTTAATTTTTATAATTAAACCCTTTTGATTTACATTTTCAAAAATTTTTTAAATTTAAGAATTTTTAACATTGTTTTGAGGTTAAAGATAATTTTCACTCTAATTTTTATTTTACTCTTTTAATTGAAGCTTCAATAGGTTTATAAAGTTTTTGGTCTTTTTCATTTTATAAAATTAAAGAAGAAGAAGAAAATTTGAAAAAAAAATGAAAAATATGAAAACTAAAACTTAAATTAATTTGATTTATTACTTTAATTATAGTTTATCTAAAATATATTGTAATTAGTGTAAATTTTATCTATTTTTAAATTAAAAAATCTCAAAAATATTTTTAAAATGAAAATATTTCCAAATTTTTCAAACAAACGTAATTAATAATTATTATTACAAAATTTTTTCAAAAGATTATAACATTTTCCTGTTAATTTTCGAAATAAAAAAATATATTTTATACAACTTTTTTTTTTTTTAAAGTATCTTATAGGTCTAAAAATGTAATGAAAACTTGTCATACAGTTTGAACCAAATCTTTAACTTCTTTTTTTTATTTTGTAACATTATTAGACATAGGTAACATTTTTTTCTTTTTTATACCAACAAAAAAAAAAAAAAAAATTAATTGAGCAACGATTAAATGCTAAGAAAAAAAATCAAAACCTATTGATTTAAGGAAAAAAATTCAACTAGTTTTTATGCCTACAAAATAAATATGCGTTAAATATTTTTAGCTTAAAGTTAAATAGCTACTTGATTCCAGATAATTTATGAAAATTTTTTGCAGATTGCTAATTTTTATGTCTGAAAGGCAATATTATTAATTTAAAATTTTACCGTGTTTTTGTTTTTTTAGAGTTTAGGGATAGTTGCGTTTACTCTTTAATTTAATAAGTTTTTATAAATGGTGATCTCTTGTATTGTATGATCTCTTGTAAAAAAAAGTGATTATCTTATATACAGAATTTCGTAAAAAAAATTTTTTTTTAACGAAAACCAGACTACTGAGTGCAAACTATCAATATTAGAAATTTTTTAATAACTGCGATGATTAAAATCGGCATTAAACTTTTTGAATCAATTTTAAATTCAACTAATGTTTCTTTTCCGATAAGGATTTGCGTTATGAAAATTTATATATTGTAATCGTTCTTAAGAACATATGATATTTTTATCATTAAAATTATAATTAAAATTAAAAATTAAGAGTATAGTATGATTGATTATAGCATGATCTTTTCATTTTGGTATTCAAATTGTAGTGTTACAGTATTGAAACTGCGAAAGAAATTGGTTATGAATTAGAGTAATAAAAGAAATAAATTTGTTCTGATTATTTCATTTGATATACTATTTATATTTTAATGAAATTTTTTTGATGGCTAATTGAAATTGTTTTTAAACCTAAACAAAACTTTTTTAAAAATTAAATAAAATTTTTTCAAAATCAAAGCAACTTTTCAAACCTTAATAAAAATCTTTAATAAAAAGTAATTTAAATCTTTGCAAAATTATTAAAAACATTTTCAATTTCAATAATAACTTTATAATTCTTTTTTACATTTGGAATAAAGTGCGATGTAGAAATTCTCTGTTTAGATCTATGTCTTGGGTTTGCTACATTATCTTTTACGTCAAATTCGAATGCGACAAAATCTTGCATACAAAGTCTTGCTTTCGAAAATCATTTAAAACAAAATCTTTTTTCCAAAATCTACTAATCTTACATGTAATTCGGAATGACACATATTCTAATATATAAATATTCTGGAAACCTGTTTTTGAATCCAACTCTAAAATCCTCCATAGCTTATACATATTTTAAAAACAAAGCCATAAAGCCTTTAAAAATATATTGCAAGATTTTGTCCATGAAAAATTTTAGTTGGTGACTATGAAAAAATGTTTGAACTAGAATTTTTCTATTTTTAAATTTTGAAAGGGAAAGCATAAAATAGAATTCAACATCGTTATGACATCAATTAAACGCAAAACTTTGTATTTTTATTTTTTTATTTTTATTTGTGTGTGTGTCAATTGAACACAAAACTATTTTTTTTTAATTTTTTTTAAATATTTTTATAGATAATTTGAATTTGTATATTTTTAATAAAAATTGCTAAAACTGTTTGATTGGTTTAGTTTTAATTAATGTTAAGTAAAGTTTTACATTAAGTTTTGAAATTATAGAATTAGTTTATTTTATTAAATACATTAGTTTTAAAAGGTACTAAAAAAGTAAATGATGTCGTTAAAAACTTTTTTATTAATTTCTGTTTATTTCAACAACGACTAAGATATATATATTTTTTTACTATAATAAACATATAAAATTGCGTACAAAAAAATAATTGTTTTTTTTTTTATAGTTTATTACATTACTATGCATATTTTGAAACTTTTCAAATAAAACTAAGTTAATTTAAATTTTTAATATTTATTTTTTTTCTTTAAAAGCTTTTTACAATAAAAAAAATTTTTAGTTTTACAATTTATTATAGGTGGTAAAGAAAATGATACTAAAAAACTTTTAAGCAATTTAATCTTTTTATATTACCCACCTACAATATCAATTAAAGCATTATTTTAACAAACTATGCCTTTATTTTCGTCTTGAGTTAAATAGAGTTATATTGTATATATTGTTATACATGTATATATTGTAAAATGTCAAATAAAACTCTAATAAAAATTAAGCAAATAAATAAAATTAATATAGTTAAGTTTATTTTATTTAACATAATTAAAAGTGATATACATTTTTTATGTTAATGTAATCTAAATCGAATATTAATCTGGTCCTGTTAAAATAATTTAAAATATAGGTAATATGATATAATATATATATATATAGTTAATATAAAACATTAAATTTCAACTAATAATATGTTATAAAATATATATATAAATTATATTTTTAATTTTAAGCCTGCTTCAATTAATAATTATCGAATAAAAATATTTAAAAAATATTTAAGTTTTAAATATTTAAAACTTTACTTTTTTAATATATCCATAAAAAAATGAGATTTAAATTTAAAAAGTACAAATTAAAAAGTATTATAATAAAAACAATTTATAAAAACAATAAACTTCAATGTTGTGACGAAATTTCAAATAGTTAAAAATCGACAACATAAAAAAAATGTATAAAAATTAAAAATCTCTACGCCACTATATGTTAATTATAAGGATAGAAAAATATATGTAAATACCTTTGTTGTTTTTTTTTTTTTAATCATTACTGTTTGATCAAAAATAAGAATTAGTATGAATTAATGCCATGAACAAAGTTGATTAACATTAAACTGCTTTATAGAACAAAAATGAAATTGATTATAACAAAAGACTCAAGTGAAGAACTTGTATAAAATTAAATTAAATATGTAAATGGGAAGTGTGTATAATATATTGATTGATTACATCCAAAGGCACAAAATTACTCAGATCAAATTACATATATATTAAAAGATTACATATAGATTAAAGATCAAAAGTCGCAGAAGGCAAAACAAAAAAATTAAAAGAATTATAAGAAATTCATTAAAAAATGGAAAAGAGAAAACTAATTTTTAATCCTATATTTTTCTGTGTAAATCGTACAAACAAATCAAACATTTTTTTGAAGAGTTAACAATACAATAGTTTGTTATACAATTCCACTTATAATATTATCGTTTCTTTTCTGTCATAATACAATTTATTCAACATCCAAAACAAAATTTTTTTTCAAAATCTTTACTATTAATTTTAAATTAATAAATAAAAGATTTTTTTTTTTATATTAGATTTTGTTTCTCCATGAATTTAAAATAATTGAAATTAAAACTTAATTTAAAAAAAAAGCACTAATCCTATATTGACAAATAAAAATAACCATTAATCATTTTTAATTGGGATTATATGTCCGATAACATCGCTGCAATTTCAAAATAAAAACGATATCAATTTGTAAATTAAAAAAAAAGAAACAGTTATTAATAAATAGGTGCTAATTTGTATTAACATTTTTTACGTATTAAATATTATTTAAATAGAGAACAATAATGTTAGTTTAGATATATTGTAAATCTGTCGTTTTAAATTTTAATTGTAAGTAATTGTTGTTAATTAAAATGAATATAATAAGTGAGTTCAGATTATATATTGAAAAAAAAAAATTATTATTAAATTATCTTGGAATCTTTCTAATTATTTTCATATGGAATATAAAGTGCTTAGCCGTAATTATTTGCAATGTAGTTATATTATCTAATAATCATGTATTTAAAAGTGTAAAAAAACCTTGAGTAGTTTTTTGTGTTTCTCAATAAATATAAGAATGCTAGATAAACTCGGCGTAGCATATGCCCGTTTGGTAATCTAGAAATAATATTGGTTAATAATTCTGGCATCTTAGTAATCTACAAATAATATTGGTTTTTTGTCACTTAACTTTTTAATGAAATAAAAAGAATAATCTTTCTGTTCTAATATAGTTTTTATTTACCTTAAAAACGTTTTTTGAGAACTACGTTCCCTTCATCAGTATGAATACTTAACTTTTTACAATAAGAATAAAAATAAATTCAAATAAACGTAAAAACTTGGATAACAACACTAAGAAAACTCGGCGAAAACACTAAGAAAACTAAAGAAAAATTTTGTTGTGGGGATTTGGGGGCGGTAGCTCCCGTTCCTTTAAAAATAATTTGTTTTTCATAAAAATGTCTAAATTCGTATAAAATTTACTATTTTTTAAGTGAAATATCAAAATTGAATACATTTGTATGCGGGGGTTTTGAAAATTAATTATTTTTCATATGGCAATGTGAAAATTTAATTTTTTTTGAGTGAAATTGGTATATATGTGTAATGTGTGGGCATACTGTAAGTATTAATAATTAGCTTCAAAATCAGAGTATTCCCCTTTTTCGGAATATTTATATCCATATATGTATGTCTATGCGAGATCTTGAAATTTCGGGATTTTGATTTTCGGAATTTCGTGATTTCGGATTTTAATTTTTAAGATTTTGATTTTCGGGATTTTGATTTTTCAGGATTTTGTTTTCGAAATTTTGTATTTGGGATTTTGATTTTCGGGATTAAGTACCCAACCCTATAAATTTTCAATTTTTTTTATTCTTTTTTTCTGTTATGTGCAGTTTTTGCTATGAAAAATGTTATTGTTGCAAACGTTTACGGCTTTTATATAATATCTTATACAAAAAAAAAGAAAATTTTATTTTTGGTTTATGCAATACTTTGCGAAGCATTTAAACTGAATGAATTTTTACAAAATTAGAATACCTCCCGCAGTTCATTATGATCGTTAAGCTGATTTATGATTTTCTTTTATTATATTTTACGATATGCATTTCTTTAAAATTTTTTTTTAACTTCTACTTTATTTACACCTATTCAAATTATAAAATGTTAATCTTATAAATAGTTAACATTAATAGATATACAGTAAATTATTTGGCAATTTATTTAAAGACTTAAATCCATTGAAAACGAGTATTAAACAAAATATTTATTCTTTTATAACCTTGCACGAGGAGATTAGAAGCAGTAAACCATTTTAACCTGCAGTATTCAGCGTTAATTGTTCTTAGTTTTCTAGCCAGGAAGTTTGATTGGTTGGATAGTACGAAGATGTTGACGACGGAGGCTTCTTTTGTTTCCTTCTGGAAAACTTTGAGTGGAATTTATGTTTAAAAGAGAC
Source organism: Poecilobothrus nobilitatus (assembly GCA_947095535.1). Taxonomy (NCBI): domain Eukaryota; kingdom Metazoa; phylum Arthropoda; class Insecta; order Diptera; family Dolichopodidae; genus Poecilobothrus; species Poecilobothrus nobilitatus. The sequence continues at coordinate 258,043,802 of OX352774.1, read as the reverse complement.
AAGGTTCAAAATATTTAAATTTATTAAAATCTTCAGATTGCAATTACACTACTTTCAAAATTTTTGAGCGATTTCAATGCATTGCATGCTACGTTTACAAAAAAGGGAATAAGTATAAAAACATGAAATGTTTTCAATATGATAATAACAAAATAAATGGCATAAACCAAAACAATTTTTTTCACTTTTTCTACTACAATATGCAACGTTTTTATAGCTGAAAAAATTTCCTGACTGATTTTTTTTACTTTTGCTTTTCTTATTATTGTATACAAAAACTAGTTTTAAGTTTTACTTGTTCATAACTTCACAGTTTGTATGTATATCTGTACTATAGTAATTTTATATTAAGCTTAAGTATTTTACTATAATGATACAAAGCAGAGTTACAGTTTTTTCAAGTTCATTGTCAAAACAAGGTTAGACTGAAACTCTTTTTGTTACATCATTTTTAAATACTATGCAATAATTTTAAACTTGAAATAATGTTGATATTGAAAAGGAAAAATTATTACTGGTTATATTGAAATACATTCTTGTTTGATGAACCAAATTTTCTCATACTTAAGATTATTTGAGACTAATTTAGTTAAAATGACAATAAAATTTAATAAATTATATATGTAAAAGTTCTGTGTGAGCGAAAGTTATAAAAAACCATATAATAAAATTTTAAATATATAAAAGCTGACAACTAAACAACTTTACTTCAGAAGAAATGTATTTAAATTTGAAAATCATTTATAGGTTTTTACTGTTATTTAAAAATTTGTTGTTATAAAATCTGCAAAAATTTAAGCTAAAAGTAAATTTTTAGGTGCAGCATAATCTATAACAGATTGGATAAGATCAATAGAATGATTTAATCATATATTTCACTATATTTAAATAATTAGAAAAAAACTAAACCAAAGATATAAAAATTAAATAACATTATGCTCCATGAAAAAAATTCCCGAGAAAAAAGTTCCCAAAGTCAAAAACCAAAAAAGTTTCCAAAATTTGTACAAACCCAACCCAAATTAAGAGAGGTTTTAGAGTAGAATCCAAAATCAGGATATTTCCCTTTTACGATATTTAAGTATATATTATGAAAAGGAATTTTTTTATGAAATTTCGTACCCAACCCCAGAAAAATACTTTTGATTTGGAGACTTTTTGTATATGAAAAATGTCCTCAAAAAAATCTAAAATGTTATTATAAGAAAAAGTCCCCCCCAATCAAAAGTATTTTTCTGGGGTTGGGTACGAAATTTCATAAAAAAATTCCTTTTCATAATATATACTTAAATATCGTAAAAGGGAAATATCCTGATTTTGGATTCTACTCTAAAACCTCTCTTAATTCAGAATCTGTCATATACATAATATATATAAATACATATTTTGGAAAAAGCGGCAATCCTGATATAAATCCAACATTAAAAACCCTCATAATTCAGAATATAACGTATACATATATAGAAATTTTTCGAAAAAGGTGCCAATATCAAACTGTAAAACCAATACCAATTGTATATCAATGCTTACAGATTTCCTACAACCTGTTATCTACAACAGATAACAGTATTCAATTTCGAACCTTATGAAAATAACATAGTTATAAATAAATATTTACTATAGTGTTTATGAAAGTATAAAAATTTGTTAATATATAAATTTAATTTTTATACCCCTATGTGAAAATAGTTCTAATGGTATAACTCATTTGCCATTACGTTTGTGATACTGTAAAGGAGACAAAATATATTTTAAAATGTATATATACAAATACTCTTACTCAGGATTCACTTTAGATAGTATGTGAGATGATTTAGCTGTGTGAGTCTTTTCGTCCGCTAGGATAATGAAATTTTTTCCTTCAATTTTTATATTAATGCCAGTTTTAATATTGAAATTGAACAACTTTTGAAATGATGATTACAATTTATGGTTGTAAAATTTGTTTGACTCGGGGAATCCGATTCGAGTAGCTGTCATATAACTTTAAAATTTAAATAAACATTTTTTTGGTTGTTATGTTTGGTAGTTCATTCAAATACAAAAAAACCATTAGTTCTTGTTTTTTAATTATCTTCATTTTTATTGCCTCGTGTCTGAATAGCTATTGTCGGTCAATGGCGGACAGCTCAGTATCTTTAATTATATTATTTAATTAAGTACTTGTTATATGATTATAAGTACTGATTATATATTAAGTACTGAATCTTCCTATTCTACTACAAATTATGATCTGTCATATATTACATTGATAATTGAGTCAGTAATCTGAAATTTTTTAAAAGATGATTAAATATTATGAAAATAGATCAATCAATATGTATATATAATATGTTCGTGTGGGTTTTTTTACACTAGCTGGCAAAGTCATAACATGATAACAGAAAATGTCGTTATTATTTAATATTTTCATTTACAATTAGGTTTTGTTTTTTTTTTTTTTGAATATTTTGGAACTGTTTTGTTTAAAATTAAATATACAAACGTTCTTTATTTAACCATTTCTTTTTAAAGCAAACGAAAGTATAGAATAATTAGGTTTACAAAACGTGAAGGGTTCAAAATAAGTTTTTCTCATTTGAAAGAATCGATATTATAAATCGATATAACAAAAAAAAACTCGATACATTTGAAAATATTCATTATTCACCAAGTTAGTATTAATTAGATTCTTAAAATGATTATTAACATAAATAAAAAAAAAAAATACTAAATATAGATATATGTACATATACATATTTAAAATGTTAAATATTATTCGTCTCCTGTGATTTGTATTCATACAATTAAACTTATAAACATAATCGGATATATTTAATGCTATAAAATCAATTATTTTGTCTTATTAAGATTGATTTATAGAAAATTCTATTTAAATTTTATGGTAAGATTGACATGGCACGAGAGCAAATATCAATGAGACATATATTAAAATACCTTTGGGCATTTTATTAAAAATGAATGTTTAGAAAAATGAATTGACAGTGAATAAAAAGCTCTAAGTTGGTATATAAAAAAAAAAATGTTTATGCAAAAATAGTAAATAATGAAACAAATGTGGAATTATTTTTTTAATCCATTTTGTTCTTAATTTGATTTGATTTAAAACCCGCTATAAAACTGTATTTTATATGGATTGAGATAAAATCTAAAAACTATGAAAACTAAAAGTTAAACAAGGCAATAATTATAAAATTAAAGGTTTTTAAAGGCGAAAAATCTCAAAGAGACAATAAAAAACATTTTAAAATATTGTGACTTCAAAATTTTTGATTTTTAAAAGTTTTTTTTTTTTTTGTAAAAAAAAATTGCGAAAAATCATGAAAGACATTCTTTAGTTTTAGGGGCCTCGGTGGCCTATTGAGTAAGATCGTATAAACTATGCTGTAAACACTGACGGAGTGTGGGTTTGAATCCTCACTGAAGGTAGTAGGAAAATAGAAAATTATGGAAGTAGGGGAAGCGAAAAATTTTTTTCTAAGGTAACTTATGGTAATTCTCAAAAATTTTGCTTCTCTAACTTATAACTAAAACATCTTGTAAAATTTTGCTTCACATAACGGTAAATATAAATATTGTACAGTGAAAAATTATATATGTTTGAGACGTTTTTATAGATTTTGTAAAAATATTAATCACAACTTGAGTTGTAATCATTTGAAAATAAAGATTTTTTCAACTTTGAAGAATTTGAAAGATTTTGCTGATGCTAAAAAGAAAATTATTTAAATTATCATCTATTTATTTAAAAATTTATTTTATTTACCTTCAATTTTTTACATTATTTTAAAAAGCGTCACCGTTTATTCTTTTTATATTTTGACCGGTAATAAATAATTTGTTCCACATATGCTTTAAATTTTTATAACGAGCATACAGAGATCATTCTCTGATCGAATTCTGATTGAAAAAATGAACACAATTTTTTTCACTCAGTGTTACAAGTTAAAAAAAGGAATACAATTTTTTTTTTTTTTGATAGATCATGGCTCTGCTCTGATTTACATTTTTATATAAACGCTTTTAAGTATTTGTTATTTTTATAATATTTTATTATTTTAATTACTTTATTATCCCAATGTAAAGATAATTAAATTAAATCTTATAATTTATTTCTAAAAAAAAATACAGAGACTTTTTTTGTATTTTTTGTATTCAATTGCTAATTTGAAATTTTTTCTAACAGTTAATTCTAAAATGTCAAGAAAATGTCAACAAAATTTAAAAAAATTAGGTAACATAATATTCTCTTAAATTATTTAAGGTGAATTATTTTTCACATATGTTTTATTTTTAAAATTTATTAAAAATTGATTGCAAGTTAAAATTTTTCTAAATAAATCGTATTGATTATATTTCAATGATTTTATTAATAAAATAGAAAAAATCTTTATCTAATAAAATAACATTATTAAGCTATTAATAGTATTAAAATGAAAAGATTTGGAATTAGCGCACCCAATAGTATCTTACACAATAATAAATTGATAAAACATCATCAGATACGTCCAATCACTGTTAGTGTTAATTATAGATGAAATTTATAAAATTCCAAATTCTAATTTATTGTAATAAATCAGTTAGCTAAAGTTTAAATTCGTCTTAAATTAAAAAAAAAAAAAAAAAAAAACTCACCTAAATGTGAAAAAAAACAAGGTAGAATGTAAACAAACGAATTTTAAAAGCGCACATTTCTAAAACTTAATACAAACTGTTTAGAATTGTGACTTGCACCAAAATTAGAAAATTTCTTGTAATAAGAAAAAAAGTGAAAATAGGACATTTTTGAAATTTTGAGGGGCCGTAAGTCCGGAATCCTATATAACAAAGAAAAGCCGTTAACACACGTAAAAATATATTATTGAACCTTTAATTTTCATGTCTTGCCGAAGAAAATTTTTTACAGGTGCCTAAGTTACAGGTGTCTAAAAATAGCAAATTTTCAATTTTTGAGGCATAATAACTCTTAAAGAGGGGGTGCTAACAAAAAATTTTCTGAAAAAACTTGTACTAATTCTAAAAGTTCTTTCTTGTCTCAAAATTTCAAGCCTCTATCTAAAAGTGTGCTGGAGTTATGAAAGTAGAAAAATCATTCAAAATTTGGTTTTCACATAACGGTAAATTTAAATACTAAATTTAAAAATATTGTATAATTTTGATATTAATTTACAAAGTTAAAAAAAATACCTGTCGAATGACGTTTTCAGATTTAAAAAATCTTAAGCAGAACATAAGATATATGCATTTAAAAATAGAGCTTTTTCAAAGTTTGAGGGGCTGTAGCTCCGTAATGGATGAGGCTACATAAAAAAGTTGTTCCACAAAATTATTTTTTTTATGAGACCTACCCATGGTTAAATTTCTTTTTCTCTATCTTTAACGGTGTAGAAGTTTCGTAAACAGACGGACGGACGGACGAACGGATAAAGTGAAACTAATAAGCACATTTTTTCAAAAGTTTTTTGGAAATGTGCTAACAAGGCAGAATATACCAGAAGTTTTTAATGTCGCACATTTTCTAAAATAAGAATAAAAACAGTTTGGAATGCGATGCACTTTGTACTTGCAAATGCACGCATCATCACGTTGCACTTTGGATCATCATCAGTTCATTCATATCTTTAAACTAAACAAAAAACTCAAAAAATCAAAAAAAGGCATAAAATGTTTTTTTCTTATAAAAATGTTTAAAAAATATTCAATTAACTGTGTATTAAGAAATAAAACTTAAAATTAAAATTACAAAAACAAATTACTTACTAAAGCAAATCAAACACACATGAATTTATTACCGATTCTTCCCGACTAACAATTTTTTCCCTATTTTTATTTATGTGTTTTGATTCTAAAATATTTAATTTTCTTTTGTTAATTTCAATTTCGATTAAAGATATGGAGTGTCAATAGATACGGAGTGTTGTTATTTTAAAATGTGCTCGGCTAAACCCCTTTTTCAATATTCTTTTTTCTCAATGTATTTAAGGTGTTCTTTCACACAAATTTTTAACTGCGGTTTTTTTTTTGTCCAATATATTTTAAAGAACAATTTTCAGTTTTACACTTAGATTTACAATATAAACAATCGATTTTTTTAAAAACATCCTATTTTATCTTTTGTATTACCCAGAAGAGTTTTCAATTTATTTTTGTTGCTTGTAGGTACTAATTCTATACACCCTTTGATATAAATAAATATTTAATGCTTTGAAAAATACTTACCTTCGTAAAAAGTAAAAGAAGTTCTTTTGTTCCCTTCTTTTTTTGAATTAGGGTTGCTAAGATTTGAAAATAGTGCTTTTTTAAATTTTAATGGGGTTCAGCTCCGTATTGAACAAGATAACATAGAAAAAGTGTTCTACAGTATTAATTTTTTTATGACAGCTATCCATGGTTAAAATTTCATTGTTCTATCTTAAACGGTGTAAAAGTTACTAAATAGACAGACGAAGGGACGAGTAAAATAAAATTAACAATTTTTCAATTTTTTTTTGAAAAAATGTACTAAAATTTTTTTGGTTTTAACAATTTATTATATGTATATGTACATATTAAATCTAATTTGTTTTTAAAATTTATTTTGCAGCGAATTTTCATAATTTATGGAACAATAAAAAATTGCTGATGTCAAATACAATTAAAAAATAATTTTTTTTGGTAAAAGAAAAATCTGCTTATTCTGCAACATCTTGAAAATTTTGTAACCTTAGTTAAGAGTGAATATTTTTATGTGATAAATTTTATAAAAAAAATTAAAGTGATTTATAAGTATTTTAAATTTTTTTCTTTTTTGTTAGTTGAAATTCAAATAAAAAAAAAAACTAATTAATTTTTCTAATGCTTATTAAAAAAAAAATTTTTTTTAACCACTAATAAATCACTATTACACAATAAAAATCAGACATGGCGAAATATGGAAATTTCAAAAAATTAAGATTGCAGTGTAGCAAATACATTACATTTTGTGACTATCTTCAAATATATAAAATGCAATGCATAATGTTCAGCCCAACGGTAAATTTCTTAAAACTTTTTTACTATATTAATTTTTTGTTTTCCTTCGCATTCCTATAAGGAGCGTAAGGACATCAACTAAATGATTTATTATTCATATTTGACTAAGCTTCAGTTTCTGGAATCATTATTTTCACTAAACCGTTGATTACTCGGCTGTGTGATAAGGTGTAAGAAAGATTATGAGATATAAATATATCTGGATGGATACTATATTTATTAAATAACTAAATATATAAACATAAATTATAATTACGTCATAATTAAAAATTATATATTTGACAAAAACTTGAATATATAATTAACAAATATCTAAACGCACGACCAGTGTATTTTCAATGACTTTGAATTTACAAAAGAAATAATTTCTTTAAGTCATCGTCGAAATGTAACAGTTTTTGCTTTTGTTAAACCTTTTGTTTTATTATAATGTTTTTGCTTTTGTTACACCTTAGAAAATTTTAGTTAATAACATTGTACTTATAATGCTCACTTATTTCTGCACAATGCACTCACTTCTGCACAGTGCAATGCATAGTAGAGTGTATTCGCATCAGAATTTTTTCAAATGTGATTCTCTAAATTTTACTACCACTAAAGAAATAGTCCTTTAAGAATATCCATTTAATACAACTATTTTAATATTTCTTTGTTCCTTTCCTTTCCTGGTTACTGTAGTACCATTTACTTCGATACCACTTAGGGTATTTGTCTTAGTATATTCTAGTCACAGAGCAATTTTGTATCTTATGTTTAAATTTATTAGATGATCCAGAATTTTTTACTATCCTTTGAAGATTAATGCAACTGTTATTAATTATAGTTATTCATTTTTAGCACATTTCCAAAAATTTTTTGAAAAAATGTGCTTATTAGTTTCACTCTGTCCGTCCGTCCGTCCGTCCGTCTGTTTACAAAACTTCTACACCGTTAAAGATAGAGAAAAACAATTTTAACCATGGGTAGGTCTCATAAAAAAATAATTTTGTGGAACAACTTTTTCATGTAGCCCCTCAAACTTTGAAAAAGCCCTATTTTTAAATGCATATATCTTATGTTCTGCTTAAGATTTTTTCAATCTGAAAACGTCATTCGACAGATATTTTCTTTAACTTTGTAAATTAATATCAAAATTATACAATTTTTTAAAATTTAGTATTTAAATTTTCCGTTATGTGAAAACCCAATTTTGCATGATTTTTCTACTTTCATAACTCCGGCATGCTTCTAGATAGAAGCTTGAAATTTTGAGGCAAGAAAGAACTTTTAGAATTAGTATAAGTTTGCTCAGAAAATTTTTTTGGACCACCCCCTGTTTATGAGATATGGGGGCTTAAAAATTCAAAATTTGCTATTTTTAAACACCTGTAACTTAGGCACCTGTACACTTTTTACTTCTGCAAGATATAAAATTTAAAGCTACAGTAATATATTTTAATGTGTGTTAAAGGTTTGTTTTAGTTGTAAAGGGTTCCAAAGTTGCAGCTCTTCAAAATTGCGAAAAAGTCCCATTTTCAGATATATATATCTCAGGCCCTGCGTAATAGTTTTGCAATCTAAAACCGCCAGAAGATCGAAAATTTTATTGTCTATATAAAACAATATCAAAATTATGCAATATTTTGTAATTTACTATTTAAATTTACCGTTATGTGAAAACCATATTTTGCATGAAATTTTTTTTTTTATGACTCCGGCACGCCTTTAGATAGAAACCTGAAATTTTGAGACAAGAAAGAACTTTTAGAACTAGTATAAGTTTCCTCAGAAAATTTTTTGGTAACACCCTCTATTTAAGAGTTATTACACTTCAAAAATTGAAAATTTTCTATTTTTAGACACCTGTAACTTAGGCACCTGTAAAAATTTTTCTTCGGCGAGGCATGAAAATTAAAGGTTCAATAATATATTTTTACACGTGTTAATGGCTTTTCTTAGTTATATAGGATTCCGGACTTACGGCCCTTCAAAATTTCAAAAATGTCCTATTTTCACATTTTTTCTTATTACATGAAATTTTCAAATTTTTGTGCAAGTCAAAATTCTAAACAGTTTGTATTAAGTTTGGAAATGTGCGCTTTTAAAAACCGTTGGTTTACATTCTACCTTGTTTTTAAAGCTTTTCGACTTTTAAAATTCAACTCGCCAAGTTTTTAAATATCTGTAATGTTAAAAAATTAAATTTATATTTAAAACTAAATTTATTTTAACTTGCAAAAGATTCCGCAAAAAAAAAATCAAACTTTAGTTTAAAAATTTTTTTTACTTTCTAGGTTATTCCTTTCCTTGTTTGTGGTTATGTTTTCTAAAAATTTAAATAAATTTATCTTTATGTTTATAAAAAAAAAACAGAAAAAATACAAATTTATTTTAAAATATATAATTTAAAATTTATGACCATTATTTAATAGTTTATGTAGTTAAAAATAATTTTAGTTTAAAGAATCTTTATGTTTATTTAAAGTTTCGCCTCTTGAAAAAATCATGGAAATTTTTTTCATTTGAATATTTAGAAAAAAAAAAATTTAAATGAAATATTTTGAAATTAATTATAGATTATACTATAAATATTATTTACAAAGGATTAGAATTTCTAGGGATAACAAAGGAGTGCGGCAGATCTCCATCCCTGAAATCTGATGCGATCGCATGTGCTCTCCAAAGTTGGTAACTCATATGTGTACACGATTTAATAAAGTTTAACAAGAACATTAAAATCTTTCTTCAAAATGTCCCTTCACATTTTCTTATCCAACCGACATAACTCCAAAATATTCCTAAATCCCTTTTCTTAAAAATTCTTCGGACATTCCATAAACCAAACTACATTTATATTAAAGCTTCTAAACTAAAGTTTTGTTTTAATCACGTGCATTTCTTCTGGATGGTTTTGAAGGTGAAGCCAATACCCTTAAAATTTATTTTATTGAAATTGAAAATGGTTAAATAAAATTTTAACCTTAATTTTTCTCTAAATAAATTTAAGTTATTTTTTTTTGGATAAATTTTGATGGAAAACGTATGTATGTAGTAATTAAATGAAAAAATCTTTTAAAACGCTAATAAAAATGCTGTATTTCTTTGTTAAAAAAAAAGACCATTAAATAAACTAAACTAGTTTTAATAAAAAAAATTATTAAATTAATTAATTAAATTTAGTAGTAATGAGTGGATGGATTTTCTTTAAATTAATTAGACGCTATGATCTTATTCATAACTACGAAAACTAAAAATGACGTAAGTACGAATTTATTTTTAATTTAAATTTTTTTTTGTAATTTTTCGTATTTACGTGTTTATGACATAAGTTCGAAAATTTCAAAAAATAAAAACATAAATTTACGAAATTTTATCTAAATTTAAAATATAAGAAAAAGGAAATATTCGCGAAAATTTACCACAAAACAAAAGAAAGATACAAAAAATAATATTTGGAAAAGGGAAATATAGTCGATTTAACGTTACAAAATCAGGGTTATATGTTCATATCCAAAATATGTCGTATATGTATACATTTTTATTTAGGAGGGATAGTTGGTTGGTTATAATTGATAAGAAAATCAGGATTATTCACTTTTACAAAATATGTATGTAGGCGGAATTTTGAGTTTGGAGGAATTTTATAGTTGGTTACAAAAGTAACTCAAATTTAATGTTAAGATTATATTTTTTGTTTATTTGGCCTTTATATTTTTTTTTATCATCAACATTGATAAATTTTAACTGTGTTTTTTTTTTAACAGGCCAAAAACATAAAGTTATCGGATGTTAGTTTTCTTTTCAAAAATTTACTGTTATTTGAATTATTTCTATTCAACAAAAACCAATAATTGAAACATTTTAACATTTCTTTTATAATTACGGTTATTTTTATTTTTTCGTACCTGTGATATTATGACATAAGTTACGAAATTATATTTTTGTTTCAGACTTATAATTTGAATTTTTAGCACATTTTCTAAAAAATTGGACTATTAGTCGGTCTGTCTGTTACAAAACTTCTTCACCGTTAAAGATAAAAACTCATAAAAAAATTAATGTTATAGAACAAGTTTTTCATGTAAACCCATCCATTACGATGCTACAGCCCCTCAAACTTTAAAAAAGCCCTATTTTTAAATTTGTATATCTCAAGTTCTGTTTAACATTTTGTAAATTTAAAAACGTCATTCGACAGAAATTTTTGTCTTTTTAAATCAATATTTTAAAATTTAGTATTTAAATTTACCGTTATGTAAAAATCAAATTTTGTATGATTTTTTTACTTTCATAACTGCGACACGCTTTTAGAAGGGACTTAAAATTTTGAGATAAGAAAAAACTTTTAGAATTGGTATAAGTTTTCTCAGAAATTTTTTGTTTTTTTGTTCCACCCCCTGTTTTAGAATTATTAGGGTTCAAAAATTGAAAATTTGTTATTTTTAAACACCTGTAACTTATTCACCTGTACACATTTTTTCGAAACAAAAGACAAAAATTAAAGCTTAAGCTTTATAATTTTACGTGTTAATGGTCCTTCTTAATTATGTAAAGTTCCCTTACAATTCAAATAAAGTGTCTCTTTATTCTTCACATTTTTTCTTATTATATGAAATTTAAATAATTTTCATCTTAACATAACCCTAAACTGTTTTTGGAAATGTGCGAATTATGTTTTTCGCGTTCTTTAGAACGAAAATAAAACGACTTAATCATTTAGTTGTGTTCTTAAGACTGATTTTTTATTTTATTAACCGAAATTATATACTTAAACTAAAATTAACTTAATGCTAAGATCATCAAAAAAATAATGTTGTTTTTAAAATTTATAAAATCAACTAATCAGGAATGCTAAATGCATTTCCTGTTATTGTTAAAATATAAAAATGCTTAAAACAAAAAAAGGTGAATGAGCTACTATAATATTATGCCAACACAATACCATGCAACATTATATTAAGTTGTGTCAACATGATGTATCATGCTACATTATGGCAACACATATCTCATGCTACATTATGTAAACATAATATTATTATGTAACTTGCGCTTTTAAAAACCGTTGGTTAACATTCTGCCTTGTTTGAGTGTTTTAATTATCTCTTTCGATCTTATGATATAGCGCCAATTAATTAATATAATTTTTTATTATTTTATTTATTTTTCTAATTATTTATATTTGATTTTTATCATTATATATTTATCTGGACAAATTTCGGCAAAATTTTAAAGTTTTAAATAAAATTTGTATCATAAATTCATTAAAAACCTTTTAAACATATTGGTGCCATTTAAAAATACCATATAATATTGTAATTTATACCATTATTACAAAACAAGTCACGATATAAGCTGAAAAAAAAATTATTATATTTAATATTTGTAAAAGAGTAATTAAATTAAAAATAAAACTAAAATTTTATAATAAATTGATCAATTTATTTTATAATCAAATATTATTTTTATAACTTAATTTTTTTTATAGTTTAATTTTAACACTAGAACTACCGACTGGATGTATGTTACCGACTAAATTTGGTTTCTTGAAATTTTTTGTTTATATAGGGTGTTCAAAATTGAGGTATCATTTTAATTTTATTTTTAAATGACAATTTTTTTTGAAATATTAAATATATTTTTATTTTAATTTATTACAAATACGTTCCGGTTAATAATGAAAAATTATGTCGGCCAAGTGACCTCCTCTACTACTTCGGCAGGCTTCCAATCTTTTACCAAAATTCTGAATCACGTTGTTCAATAAACTGTTCTCAATGGTTGAAATCTGCTTGATAATGTTGTTTTTAAGCTCTTGAATTGTTGTGGGATTATTGCAGTACACTTTCGATTTCACAAAACCCCACAAAAAAAAATCCAACGGTGTCAAATCGCACGATCTTGGTGGCCACATCACTCCTCCTCTACGAGAAATAATGCGATCTTCGAACTTTTCCTTCAAAAATCCATTGTTTCTCTTGCTGTGTGGCAAGTGGCACAATCCTGTTGAAACCACATATTCTCTACGTCCAAATCATCAATTTCCCGCCACAAAAAGCTTTGAATCATCTCATCTCATCTTTGGATCAGCGATTTCCATTGACCGTAATCGCATTTCCATTTACGTTTTCAAAAAAATATGGTTCGATAATTCCTCCTGACCACAAACCACATCAAACCGTAACTTTTTGCGGATGTACTGGTTGCTCTAAGATAACCCTTGGATTCTCTTCACTCCAAATGCGGCAATTCTGTTTATTGACGAAGCCATTGAGCTGGAAATGAGCTTCGTCGGTGAAGATTATTTTGTTAAAAAAATTCTCATTTTCTTCTTGTTTTTCGGTTGCCCAAGAAACGAATTGCCGACGTAATGCATGGTCAGTTGATTTTAATTCTTACGTCAGCTGGATCTTATAAGCCTTTAAATGGAGATCACGATGCAAAATGTTGAATAATGTGGATGGTTTGATGTTTAATTGCTGCGAACGATAACGAATGGAAGTTTTTGGATCTTCTTCAACACTTCTACTCACAGCTGCTACATTCTCGGTTGAACGGCCACTAAGTTGATAAATGTTGCCTCTGTTATCAAGAACAGATTCAGTTTCTAGAAATTTATCAACCATCAGCTTGATGGCACGATTTGTTGGAGCATTTTCTCTACCAAATTTTGTTCCTAATTACATCTGTAATTACATGATGTAATTTCCTAATTACATCTTGAAAACTTTTACCATTTTCAAAAAATGTTGTAATAACAAAAACACTTCGTTGTTTCTTCGTGTAACGTTCTATATTAACTGAATGTATTACCGGAATGTATTTAGAATATACCTAAAGAAACCTCGTATAAAAATTCCAGGTAGAAAAAAAAATGGCGGCAAAATCAAAATGATACCTCAATTTTGAACACCCTATATATTTATTAAAATGATAAAATTATAGAAATGTTTAAAAATTTTTTGTTGCTTAAAAAAAGTTCAGTTACATTCAAAATTAATGGTAATGGTAGTTAATGTGTTAAAATGTTTTTATTTTGTTATTAAATTATTTTATGTTTATTATTTGTAAATATCATTTTGTGAGTCATTTTCAACATTAAATGATTTTATAATCATTTTATGATGCTATAAATATTTGCATATTAGCAAAAATTTTTAATAAATTGACTAAAATATAAATCAGTATGTAAAAATAAGAATTTTTAAGGTTGTACTTTTCAAAAAAATGTGTACAATCGAAAGGTTTTGGATTAAAGTACAGTTTACGAAAAAATAAAAATTTGATCCAGTTTCAATTTAATATAATTAAATAAAAAATAAGTATATATATGTATAATCCTATATAATTAATATAATACCGCGTAATATATAAAAAAAATAATAAGCCTTGTACTTGTATAAAATAGCGCAAAAATAAAAAATATAAATGTTTCATATAAACTTGTACAATAGCTTACCCCGAGTAATTAAAGGCTTAGTGAACTAATGGATGTCGTATGGCTTTTATAGGTTAGAAAACAAAAAACGAAAAGTATTGATAATTTATATATTTTATTGCTTTATTTTAGAATAGATTATATTTAAAAGATGTATAAGGAACAATGCGACCTTTTAATGTATATCTATTAATTGTGCTCCTTCTATTATTACGTACTGTAGAGTTTGATTCAACTTACAATACTTCTGTCAGCCTATTTGCTCTAAGATATTAAACATCTGTATAGGAGTTATTGCTGGTCGAAGATAGGAGTTATCTTCGGTAAAGCGGTATGCTCCTAGGTATCTTTTATTGGGAATAAAACTTCGCAGTTTTTGAGTATGTGTCCTCGTGATTTTATTTCTTCTTTATCTTTGTTCCTATTATATTTAACGGCATAGAAAGATAGGCAACAGCATCCGACAGACAGATTAATATTACATAATATATTTTTAATTTTTTTTGGAAATATGTTTAAAAGTAAAAGTGATTTTAAATTTTAGTAAATTATAAATTATAATAAAATAATAGTAATATAGGTATAGTATATTTCTGTTAATATGCTTTTAAACTGTTGTAAAAGTTTTTAAGATACACAAATATTTGTTACTTAAATGGGAAAATTTGATAAATAAAATAAACAATATTTTCCAATTAGTTTTAAAAATTGTCAATAATCAGTTTTTTTTTTGTTTTAGTACTTGGTTGGAATAAATAAAAAACAAAAATTAATTGTACATTTAATTTTACAACATTTTAAATTGTTAAATGAATTTTGTATAATAATTTCTAGACCACTCTAATAATAAAAATAAAATATGTAATTTAAAAATTTAAAAAATTTTTTTTTTATGCACTTATATATTAACACTTAATAAATCACTTATAATAACTGATTTTTGCTTAACCCTTTAACTTACAATTAATTTTTTTACTTTTTTAATGAAATAAATTGAATGCTTTAAATAAAAAATTTGCAAATTTTTATAGATAAATTTTAATTATTTCTAATATCTATAAATGAACTTGCAAGAATTGATATAACTTTACAGGTCCTGCCGGACAAAGCAAGACTAGATGTATCTCAATTCACAAGGGAAACGTTATTTGGAATGGAAATAACGGATAATAAAAATAACAAATGATCTAACTTGACCTCGTGCAACATCACAAGACATATATGGCCTAAAACCTATTTAATATGAACTAATGCTCTGCTTTTTCTTCGGGCGGATATTAAAATGATAATTAGTATAGTCATATATATAAACTGTAGCGCCTGCAAAGATGAAGAAGAGGAAGAAACGACTTTTCATCTCCTTTGCCCATACCCAACCTTGTTGTCTAAAAGAAACACCCATTTGGGACAATATCTCTTCCACAACCTCAGTGATCTAGCAGGTAGAAACGTGAGTACCATTTTTGTCTTTGCAAAAACCTCAAACTGGTTTTAACGAGTCGACATTAAATTGGTGATACGGATAGAAAAATTTCTATGTGGTATCAAAATGAACTAAATATGGTCTAAGTGTGCCTTTCCCGCAGTTTAACCTAACCTAATCTTATATCTATACAGGATTTGTTTTGAAGGATTTAATGAAGAAAGAAGAAACGCGCATACTTCTCAAAATAATGGTATAAAGAATTTTAGAAAAATGTAAAATTATATTTTTGTGATCAAAATAATAAAAAATCTTTGGGCACGTTTTTTTTATTTTAAAGAAATCATAAAATCAACTTTTAAGAAGATTTGACGAATGAGGAAGTTGGTCAATTTTAAAGGAATCGTATATCTAACTTTTAAGAAGAACGTCACGATCGGTCAACTAAACTAACCTGGGCTTTTTTTTAAAAATGTAAAAAATAAACCGAAAAAAAATATTGTTATAAAAGTTAAAGAATTTTTTTTTTTTCTAGCATAATAAATTTTTAAAGTTTATATTGGTCATAAACCAATATAAAAATTTGGTTTATAGAATAGGGTAAATTAATGGGTTATTAATATAATTTCAAAAATGAATGTTTTCTTCTTTTTTTTTATTTTTTGAAAATGTTTCCACTATAGGCTCAAATTTGAATAATAATTTTTTTTTTGTTGTGTTTACTAAAGTTGTATTTAACACAAGCAATCAAGTACTTATGTACGGGTAAATTTTTTATTTCATATTGAACTGGCATAGAATTTTATTAAGTAAATTTAAGCTTAGCTTGTTATTTATGCTTTGGGGTACAAAATAAAAAAATAATCAAAATTTACATTTATAGATATATTTATTATTATAACCTATAAGGTTCAACAATATTATTTTTATAATTTTTTTTTTTTTTTACAAACAAGTAATTTTTATAACTTTAAGCGAAAGTTGTTTATGCGTAAGTTCAGAAGTCATTACAAAAAATTTAACTATTATTTTTCATTTCAAAAGATATTCTAATCAAAAATTTTTAAATCACCTAAAATGTGTAATTGAAAAAGTTATCTGACTTTTCTGTTTTTGTTTGGAAAATATATTTTGGTGAAAAAAAATTTTTTTTTTTTTTAGTGCATTTCTCTGCCACATAAATGTGGACAGGAAATTACACAGCCTTTCCTGTTCAGGCGTGACTGTAAATGTGCAGGCATGGCTGTAAATGTTCAGGCGTGGCTGTAAGGGGGAATGAATCTTACGACGTGTGTGGGATTCGAACCCATACTCCCTCGGTGTTTACAGCATATTTTATACGCTCTTACCCACTAGGCCATCGACGCCCCCTTAAAAAAACAAAAAAAAAAATATGATTTGGATGTTAAGTTTTGATTTTTGTTAAATAATTAAATATAGAAAAATTATTAAAAATTTACATATTGTGTAGTAACAAAAAAATAAGATATACACTAGTTTTCACTTTAATTGAATTTTAACATTAGTTTTAGTTATATTGATTATTAATTTCAATACACTTATTTATAATACCAAAATATACTACCAAAGCTACCAAAGCTCTAAAAACAAAAAAAAGATGGTATCAAAGAAATAACAAAAATTCAAAATTTGATTTGCATAAGATTTGTTGTCTTACCAAGAGATGTAAGTAAAAATAATCCTAAATCAAATCAAAAACTCCTAATCTCTTAAAAAATTTTATACATAATCCAGTTAAGGCATTTTTAGATTGAATTTCATTTTGCAACGATACTTTATTTTCCCTACCTAACAACAAAGTTAGGATTTCAATTTAACAATAATGGATTTCAATATATCTTTTTGGTTCCTTTTTCCTATTTAGCACACTTTCAAATAAATTGAGAAAAAACGTGACTATATTACTTTCCCTCTAGCCCACTATCCGTCTTGGTGTTTACAAAACTTCTACACCTTTTAAAGTAAAGCAATGAAATTTTAACTACCCATTACGAAGCTACAACACTGGATTTAAATGGTCATAACACAAGTTTGGTAGAAGGTAGATCTTCAATATGGAAACGTTAAATGATAGCTACTTTTATACGCCTTCTAAGTGTATATAAAATAAATATATAGTTTTGCCATACGATATGTTAATTTACCGTTATGCAAAACTCAATTTTTGCAAAATTTGTCATCCCTTTTATCTTCCAAACGGTTTAAGTTAGAAACATGTAATTTTGCGAGAAGTTAAATCTTTGGAAATAAGTATGAGTATGAATTTAGAAAATGTTATTGCGTCGCTTTCCGCTGTAAGGGGTCAAAAACTGAAAATTTTCTACTTACCTTAAACACCTGTAATTTGAACACCTGTCAACATTTTTTTGAAGTAATATATAAAAATGAAATCTCCAACATTATATTTTTATTTCGGTTAATAACTTTTCTTAATAAAATATTGCTACCTTTAAATTGATGAAAGTTTGACTTGATTTTTCCTAAAGGAATCCCTAAAATTGAGATTTCCTTCATAACGAAAATAGAAAGACATTTTTAAAATAATAAAAAAGGGGATGTATTCTCTTTTCCAGAAAAAATTTAATATTTATATATAATATACTATAGTTTTAATATATATATATATATATATGTATATATATACTAATTTAATATATTTATACATATATGTGGATTTTTGAGTTGGATACAAAATCAAGGTTTCAATAATTAGTTTTTTCTTGAAGATTTCATATAAATTTTAGAAATTTAACTTTGGGGAGTAATTTCCATGAACCATTAATTTATAAGTTATGTATAGGTAACATAAAAACAAAAGTTTTTTTATGTACCAAAACAACAAATCATTCATAAATATTTATTTGAAAAGAAAAAAAAAATTATTATCAATCTAAATGAGGTGAAAAAAAATCAAAAAATGAATACATTACAGACCCTGATGTAATTTTTATTTTTTGTATTATTTTCGTGAAGCATCAAACAATAACTTCGAAAGACTAAAATTAAATCTTAAAATATATTTTAATTTGAAAATAAAATTTTGTTACATATCACATGATATCGTGTTTTAGAAAGCTATAAAATATATTTAAGAAATACAGATATAAATCAAATGTTTAATAATTATATGTCAAAAAAAAAAAAAAATTGCATGATATAAATTTGTAGCTGTATTTCGTTATAAACACATTGTATTTTAGACATATATGGTTGAAAAAATAATGATATATTTTGATTTGTAGCTGATAGAATGTTTAAACTTTATGTCTTAATTTTATTAATGTTTGATGAATGAATGTCTTTACTTTTGGAATGTTTTAACTTTATTAAGTTATGTCATGAAATATATATTTAAAATTTTTGAAAAAAAAAGAGATATTAGACATTATTCTCATGATTCTCATTCTTAAAGCAAACAAAATAATTTTCTAAATTATTTCAATCAAAAATTTATTGCAAATGCTGATTATAGTGGCTGACATTATGTATGTATATCTATATTTTATGATAACTTATTGTGATATAAGAAAATGAAATGAAAATTTGATTATATCATTTGATATATCCCTGATATTTTTTATTTTATTTCCATAACATTTGAATGTTGTATTTAAAAAAAAAAAATGTTTGTTTAAATGTTTTATACATATTTGAGCAATATGTTGCTGAAACAATTTTGTTTAAATTTTCCATATTTTTTTTAATTTTTTTTTTAATTTCGCAAAAGTGCACAATTTTTTTTTCCCAGTTGAGTTTTGCTTTCTATCTCATTAACTGAACTCGTGATGTTAGCAAAATAAATCCTATTTTTTTTTTAGGTTTATCTTTTAGAGCGTTTTATGATAAAATTTTAAATAGTTGTATAATATTAATCTTATACTGTGTATGTATTTGATTATTGAAGATTATATAGATTTAATCTTAGGTAATTGATGTTAAAATGTTCAAAAGTTGTAGTTATAAATCATGTTTTCTTTCTGATGCAATATCAGAAATACAAGCTTTGTTTAGTAGTCTTTTAAATTGTACATTCTAAAGTAAATTTGAATATTGATACATTTCAAAAAGCAGAAATTGATAAGCATAATAATATAATTAGATTAGTAAATATGCTATCAATATGATATTTTTAGACTAAATGAAAACTATATTCTATAGCATTAATGTTATCCTTAAGATTTGTGTTTTGTAACAGTATTTGTAATGCTGATAATTTTATTGTTTTTAAAAGATTTGGAAATTAAACTTTGTATACTAAGTATTGCAATATTCAAACTGTAGATTCTTAAATACGAACATATAATTTTTTATTTTTTTTTTGGTAAATTTTCTTATTAATATTTACCAATATCGAAAACCACCATTGCATGAATACTTTCTTTTTTCAAAACATAGAAAAGTGACTTACAAAAGGATCTGAGATACTTTGACATTACAAAATTATCTGAAATTGCAACAAAATAATAAGTAACAAAATTTGGAAGAAATTGATAATAACAATAATTGTGAAAAGAAAAAAAGTTTAACAAAATATTAAACTTTTTAAATAGAAATTATTAAATATAATGCATTAAAATCTTTGGGAACTTAGATTAACGGAATTTAACAAATACATTTTTTAAGATAATAATTCTTTAGTCTCAAAAAAGCCGTCTGCATAATTAGAAAATGTTTCGCACCGGTTAATGAAATGTGAATCTGTTATTATTGTCAACTCTCCTATTACAGAGCTCCATTTATAGAAAATGGTAAATCAATCGATCACATCGTTTTTAATTGATAGCAAAAAGTCTAAAGTTCCTGTTAACGGAAATCAAAAATTTTTTTAAGAATTCTTTTTGGTCACTTATATACGCTTATAAATTTTTTTTTTTTTTTTGACCAATCTTCGCGTCCAAACAGATTAACGAATTTTGAGTCAACTCCACTATCAAAGAGTTACACAAATACAAAATTTAAATAGGTAATCATTTAATCTGGTTTTATTTTAAAGCCGGAAATGAAAAAATTTTTGTAAATGTCTTGTACCGCAAAGGGTTAATGGATCCAACACGAAATTACTTTGCATATAACAAACATATTATGTACAAAGATTGTAGTCAGTTATTCGTAACGTTTAGCTATAAAAGAATCGAAAAACATAAAAGGTGGTTGTGCCAAAAAGGGTTAACAATTCCAGAAAAAATTAAAAATATGATTAACTTTTTTGACGGCCAGAGGAAGATTCCTGCATAGTTTTGTTTCCATTGGATGAATAGTTGAGCAATGCAGCTCAGAGAAACTGCAAACAAACATAAAATCTATTTTTATATAATACAAAAATTGTAGAATCACAAAACTCATTTTCTGCAAAAAAAAAGCAATTACCTATCTATGTATATTTTTTTTTAAATACTTTGATTTTAAAATATTTTGAAACCATATATAGTTTAATATTGTATTGTCAAAACGTTACATTTTCAAAGCAAAATTTAAAATTAATAAAAGAGGCCTAAAAATTTAACTATACATATTTGTAAAATAAAAGAAAATCATTATTAATTTACGTTGAATTTCAACCATTCTATAACATAAATTACTAATCTGAACTATTTTGTTGATTACGTAAAATTGAAAATTTATAAGAAAAAAAAAAAAATGAATCCATTTAATAAATAAAAAAAAAGAAAATGGTACAATACACGCATTAATTTTATTCATTTCAAATTATTTTAAATTATTTCTTTTTTTAAGGTTTTCAATTAAAATTTTTTAAAAACGCAAGAAAAAAAAAAAAAAAAATGATAAATAAAGCGTAAAAAGATTATAAATCATTGAAATGTTTATAAAAAATTTAAAAAATAAAAAAAATTTATCTAGTTATTTAAAATATATTTCTTAGTGTTTCTTAGTATTTTTCGGTGTTTAATAATTTTACTCAGATACAAAAAAAAAAACCAAGACAAAAAGAAAAAACAAATGAAAGAAAATCATAGAATTAAACCGAATTTTTAAAAATGCTCCTTATTTCAGTTTTGTCGTGCGTTCATTCAAAAAATATGTATAAATGTTGAAAAAAAAAAAAAATTATAGATAAACTTTTTATTAGAATCACCATAATAATATCCCCACACCTTATACCTTTATACTCGTATAATGTACATACATATATACGTATATATAATTTTTATGAATTTTATATTTGGGTTAAAAGCAAAAGTTGTACCGCTAGGTGATCAAGAAAAATATCCGTCATATATTAGAAATACATGTTTTAATTTACTTTTATGCACGTAACATGTGCGTATCTATAGATACTCCATCTAATGTATTTTTTTTTTTTTTATATAAAATGAATTGAATTATTAAAGAGATTAAATTCTTTTAATTTAATTTGTATAATTCTTATGTATAATGAAAAGAAGAGTTAAATATTTTATTTATTTAAATTTAACATAAAAAGGCTGTGTAATTTCTTTGTCACATTTATATGGTAGGGTAATACAATAAAAAATAAATTTAACTAAATCTAAATTGCATATATTTATTATTTGATCATAGCCTTATAATTTTTTTTTTTAATTGAGGTAAACACTATTGAAACTATACAGAACAGGCATTAAAGATTAAGATATATTTGAAGCTAATCTTCAATCAATTATAAAGAATTAATCAATTGAAACGTTAACTTTTATGGCATTGGTTTTTTTAATTGACTAAGGCTGAGCTAATTCATTAGTAATCACTAGACTCTAGATTCGTGTTTACCTTCAAAAAGTGTAGGTAGGAGAACCTATTGGTGTTAAGTTTCTCTCTATTGATGGCAGAAGTTTTGAAACTTCTCAGGTCCATGTCAAAGAGATCATCTAAATCTTGAAAAAAAAAAGTGCCGGGACATTTCCGCCTTATGGCATTATTAAAATTACTCAATACATTTTTTATGGAAGATGCTTTTTTCCTCAATACATTTTTATGCAAGATGTAACAATTTGTAACCGTCGTCCATATTATCGTTTTGTAAGAATGTATTAGTTCGATATAATAACAAAATCCTTAAAGGTTTCTTCATAATACAAAAAAGAGTTTCTGTTTTCACTGCTTCTAATTACATTTAACATTTAAAAGATGACTAATGGAACTAAAAAAATGATGTGTGACAATGTTCACTAATTGAAACTCATAGTTATTTTAGTTCTGTTTAAAATACGTTTTCTTCTATAGATTCCTATAAGAGAAGGGCATACACATACAGATATCACAGTTCCATTATAGTGAAATAACAAAGAGAAAACTTAAAAATAATGACGAATATTGTTCGTAATCGTTGCTCTGAACCACTTAATCTGCAAATTTATGGATCTAACATGGTTATCAAATGTAATGATAAAATGGTGTGCGGTCAAAAGTCTATAATATAACAATATATTCCCATGCCCAAAAGTATATATTGCATTATAAAAAAGAACAAGTTAGTGAAGTATAATAAGAAAACAATTCAAAAACAGCTAAAAAGAATTAAAGATGCTTCTCAAGAAATTGTATGGAACAACATTATAATGTTGACTGAGAAAATGTTGCCTGAGAAAATTAATATCAATTCGTAAAGGGGAGGTGGTTGTCCACAAAAAGATTTTAATCAAAATATTGATTTAGATTCTGATTTACATCAATAAGTCAGCAGACACATGATAATTTTAATCTTTTTTTGGAACTTTTGTCTGACAAAGATAAGTCGTAAGCTGTTAGAACTTTTGATTTACCGAAAATAGTTTGAAAGTCCCAATGGACTTATGACCCTGTTCAATATAAAAGTATTTTGTTTGTCCATCATAAAAAGGGAAGTCAAATTTAAAATTTTCGACATTTTTTGGTTTATTATTGTCAAAAGTGTCAATTAATAGTTTTAAGCTAAAAATATTCTTCACGTTTTTCTGATATTGGGCCTTTATAGATCTTTAATAATAATTAGTTAAGATAAATTTTCTTTTTAAAAGAAAAACTTCAAAATATAAGTTTTATAATTTATAAGTCAAGATTTAGTTCAAAGAAGATTTTTTAATGTTTTAAAAAATTCGATATGTTTAAAAAAAATATACCTACTCATGTGAAATATATTTTTGATGTCTACACAAAAAACTAACATAAGGTAACTGATTTTGCAAAATATAATAAATGTAAGTTAATATATGTAAAAAAAAAAAAACTTATATCACTCCCGCAATTACCATACATCCTTACCGTATGTCTTTCAGTTAGATTTTAATATAAAAGAATGTTAACAAACCTGAATATAATTCAAAATTAAACAATCGTAATTCGTAATCCAAAAACTTAAAGAAACGCTTAAAAAAAAATCAAATTTTATTAAAACGATTTAAATCATTTTTTTAAATTGATTTCAATTGACTTTAAATCAATACTTTTTAAAATACAAAATAATGTTTCGTAAAATTGAAAGTAGAATAAAAAAAAAAACGCATTCAAAACATTCAAAGAAACCTGATTGTTTCAAAAGGCCACATACTGTAAAAATTGTAGACACTTGTCCAAATATATCATTTTTTTTCTATCTCTTTCTTTTACAAATTATTAAATGAGACAGAAAATAAAACATTTATTGAATGCGTAACTTTTTCAAATGGATCAATTACATTTTCTTGTTGTGTCATTTATAAATTAAATCAAAAATTAATAAAAAAAAACAAAAAAAAAAAAATGAAAAACAAAAATTAATTTTACAATAATATTTTTTTTTTTTTTCGCGAATTTATTTTTAAAATATAAAGTTGGATTTGATAGAAAAACTTATAAGATTTTATTAACTCCAGCCACCTGATATTTTATTAAACTATAGAATAATTTATAATTAATAGACATGTTTTTTATAGAACTGAAATAGAGACAAAACGTATAAAGTCAAATTGGTTCTTTTTTGACTTTTCTAAATTTTTCCCAAGAGAAAATTACTATTGATTTTTTTGATGTTTCTCAAAATAAGCATTATTATGTATACCATTTTTCTAGATAAGACGCTGTTAAGCTTCTCTCGGTTATTTCGCCCGTACTGGTTCGCCGTGTCGTATAAATTCGTAATTTGACATGTTATAAAAAAAATGCTGTTACATTTTTATGATAGATTTTATTACAATAGTTTTGTAGTAGTAGATTTTTAAAAAACAAAATAGTATATAAAACCAAAAATTTTTAAAGGCCTACATTTGCTGCAAACATAATAAAAACAGTTTATAATAATTATGACTTGCTGCAGTAAAAGAATTTGTAATTTTTCTTCAAAACTTATGTGTAAGAAACTATTTTGAAAACTCAAGAGACACTTTTTTCAATTTTATGGAAACTTTATATATAATTAAGAAAAGTTGTTAATGTATATAAAAATGCCTAAGTTACAACTGCCTAAGTTACAGATGCCTAAGATGCCTAAGTTACAACTTTATAACAATAGAAAATTTTCAAATTTTCGACCCTTTATAGCTCTTAAATAGGGAGAGGGACAAAAAAATTTCAATATAATGTACCTCTATGCTAATCTTCTCTCAAAATTTCATGTTTCTAAACGCTTGCGAGATGTATGAAGAAATCTTACAATATTTTATTTTCTGTAAATTTAAATAGTAAATTGCAAGATATTGTATAATTTTGATAATCATTTAAAAAGCTATAAAAATCTCTTATCGTTTTGAAATTAAAAAAAATGTTAAGCAGAACCTGAGATACACATTTGAAAGTAAGTTTAAATAAATAAGTTAAAAATAAATTTTCCAACTTTGAGAGGCTATAACTTCGTAATGGATGCGGTTTCATAAAAAAGTTATCCCACAGCATTAATTTTTTTGAGAAACTTATACATATAATTAAAATTACATTGTAAACGTGGTTTTGTAAAAAGATGGCCAGACAGAATGGAACTAATAATAAATTATTTTTGAAATGTTCTAAACATAGATCTTTCATTGTGACTTTATGACTTTTGGCTTTATTTCATGTCATCGATTTTTTTAACAATATTAACTATTGTTTTTGATATGAGTTGATTTTGAAACATTCAAACGTATTTTAGTGTTCATAGTAATGTTCTGAATTTTATTTATATCAAGCATAAGTCTAAGCAATAGCCTACTTGAAGATAAGTAAAAATATAAAATCAAGTTTGAGGTTATTTTTCTTTATTGTTCTTTACAGCAACGAAAATGAAAATGTTATTATGTATAAATAAAGCCGTTATTGTTTCCTTATATATTACCCTCATTTTGTTAATAGTAACAGTAGCTAATCATCTAATACAAAAGTTTAGAAGAAAACAAATTTCAAACATATTGTAAATAAATCACAGCACTAAAACCAAAATAATGGGAATATTTTTTTTGAAACGTCAGAAAAGCTTCAAAAATAGAATAGGTATAGTACGGATGTTGAACAACTTCAATATCCGTTATCTATTTATGTTTACGTACACAACAGCAAGGCTCTAAGATATTGATTTAGAATTTTTTTGAGTTGATTCATACTTACTTTTTTGTAAAATATGTTTATTTTTATTGCATTCAAAACGTAATGGCGCTAATCGGGATGTGATTAAAATGAATTGAAAAATTTTTGACAAAAAATTATTGAAACCATGGTAGAATTAAATTGGTAACTAAATAATTTTATATTTTCATATATCATATATCTTCAGTTGCATAAAAAGCTAGTTACGCAGAATGGGTCTACTATGAAAATCGTCTACAGCATCGGTGCAGCAAAAAACAGCATCGGTCTACCGAAATGCTGTTTTATCAAAATTTGATTTTTTAAAAACCGGCTTTTTAAAATCCAGCTTTTTGAAATCCGATTTTCTAAATTCCGTTTTGTTGTTTATTTTTATTTATTGTTTTGTTTACATAAATTTTAGTAGATTGCGCACAAATCTAAATCTAAAATTTTCCAAATTCAAATCGTCGCATATATGTATATAATATACATCAATATTCTGGAAAAAGCGTTTAACTTTGATTTGATTTGAGACCTTTAATTTTTATTTAAATATTTTTTACTTTTTTGCTTAATAATAGAAAAAACCGAAATTTTAGCAACAGCAGATTCTAAAAAAATATATTTCAAAAAAAATGGATTTGAAAAAACTGGATTTTATAAAGTTGGATTTTGATAAGACCGTATTATGAAACCTTTCCACACATACATAAATTATACTGAAACTTGTATATTTTCGAAGACGCGTAGTGCAAAAACGGTTCTGAACTTATTCTCAAAGGTTCTGTTCAAACTTATAACATATTTTCATTTTATACTTTCCATATTATGATTTATTTTATGTCCACACTTAAAAGAAAACTGAACTAGAGTAATGCTTGACATCAAATGATTAAATTATTCTTAATATTAAAATAAAATGTTCACTTGTTAGCTTTATTATAAAAATATACGAAAGGGGTTAAATTAAAATTATGTAATTAATTTTAAGAAAATGATTTAAAGTAAATACAACCGTTTGTAACCGTTTTTCTATTTTTTGTCAACTAATAGAATACAAAAAAAAAATAATTTAAATTATTTAAAAGTTTGTTTAAAAATTACAATTTTTTATTTGCGAAAAATTTTCGTAATTTATAACAAGTAGGAAACCATTTAAATATAACATTTCAACTATTTTAAAAATTACTGATGAAAAACACAGCAATAACATATTATTTGTGTCATGCAAAAATAAAATCAATTCTAATTAAATTGAATTCAAAGTAAAGTAATTTTAGTACTGATTAAAACTTTTATACATATAATAAAAATGTTAACGGTAGGTACCAGTGGCGGAGTGTGAGAATATGCAAAGGTATGTATACATTTTTTTGTTTATCGAAAGATGGATGTATAAATTAAAATCTTATTAATACAAGACTTGGATATTGAAAAATAAATAATTTCATAAGATATTGTTAAATGTAAAACATATTATAAAAGTTTGGACATAGAACAAAGGATTATAATATATTTTTTCATATTTTTTAACGACATCATTTAAGTTGATCTAAATTCATTAATTATGTTGCCGTGCAAGATATTCTAAACTTTTAATATTAATATTAACTTTAAAGGATTTGATTTTAACTAACTTTTTCAAATTTCTAAAATAATTTTAAAAACAGTATTATGGTATAATTTTTTACTGTAATTATATAAGGACTGTCATTTTACTGTAATATATGTTATTGTATAAGAAGGGTAAATATAAGAAGATACTAATTTTAGCCAAAGTAAAAGATAATAAAAAAAAATAATGATAAACTACACTACATATTATATTAGATGTATCTAATACAATAACGAAAAATATTTTATATTGTGGCTCTTTTTCTTCATATTTTCTTTTTATGATATGTCTCATGTAGAGTTAACTAGATGGCTATCCATAGTATAATAATGATCTAATTTAGTTAAAATATTATTATATTTTAAAGAAGACTGAAGAAATATAGACAAGAAATACTTTTTTATGATGTATTTTATCTTTCCGTCATAAATACAAAATAATAATTATACAGGTTTTTCTTCTTTTTTAAAAATTTTAAACTAAAACAAAAAATAATAGATTAAACGGCAATTACATTCATAATACTCCAATTAGTTAGAAATCCAATTCACGCCATCCTTCATAATTTCAATATAAATTGAATAAAAATATGTATGTACAGAGCAAGCTTTATTGGTTTAGTGGGAAGAAAAAATAATCGGCGCAAAAATTAATGTGATTTCGTTAAAATTGGTTCAGAAATTTTTGATAAAAGTGTTACAATTTTATTGCATAGAGAAAAATAATCCGATTATAGGATACATTTTTATAACTTATTAAATAAGCCGAGTTTTTGATTGCATAATTTTTATTCAAATAAAATTAATTGTAAAAATTATTTTAAAAATAATTTTTATACCCGTATGAACTATGTTCAAGGGTATAATAAATTTGCCATTACGTTTGTGACACCTTAAAGGAGTCGAGCTAGATATAGTGTCAAAGGTATGGATCGGCTCAGAATCGAATTCTGAGTCGATTAAGCCATGTACGTCCGTCCGTCCGTCCGTCCGTCCGCACGATAACTCAAAAAATAAAGGAGCTAGGGGGCTGAAATTTTTTTTACGTCACTTTTGCAAAATTGTTAGTTTTGCTATTTAAATCCAACATTTTCGGTCGGCGGGTTCGAGTAGCTGCCATACAACTTCTATCTTTATATAGAAATAACTCAGTATCTATTCAAGCTAGATTTCTGAAATTTTGCAAATGATGATCAAGTTTTATGGCAACAACTTCTGTAAAATTTGGTTGTGCTGGTGCAGCGGGTTCGGGTAGCTGCCATACAACTTCTCCGTTTAAATGAGAATAACTCAGTGTTTATTGAAGCTAGGAATCTGAAATTTAGTAAAGAGGTGTCGAGTTATATGCCAACAACTTTTGTAAAATTTGTTTGGCCTAGAACAGCCGGTTCAGGCTTCTTGCACCTCTTGGAAGTTAATAAAGCTAGGCGTCTGAAATCTTGCAAATGATGATCAAGTTTTATGGCAACAACTTCTACAAAATTTGGTTGTGCTGGTGCGACGGGTTCGGGTAGCTGCCATACAAAATCTCTTTTTAAATGAAAGAACTCAGTGTCCGTCCGCACTATAACTCAAAAAATAGAGGAGCTAGGAGGCTGAAAATTTTTTTACGTTACTTTTGTAAAATTGTTAGTTTTGCTATTTAACTCCACCATTTTCGGCCGCCGGGTTCGAGTAGCTGCCATACAACGTCTTTCTTTAAATGGAAATAACCCAGTGTCTGTTCAATCTAGGTATCTGCAATTTTGCGAATGATGATCAAGTTTTATGGCAACAACTTCTGCAAAATTTGGTTGTGGTGGTGTGACGAGTTCGGGTAGCTGCCATACAAAATCTCTTTTTA
This sequence comes from Poecilobothrus nobilitatus, assembly GCA_947095535.1. Taxonomy (NCBI): domain Eukaryota; kingdom Metazoa; phylum Arthropoda; class Insecta; order Diptera; family Dolichopodidae; genus Poecilobothrus; species Poecilobothrus nobilitatus. Next base: position 258,014,006 of record OX352774.1, on the reverse strand, counting down.
AATGAAATAACTCAGTGTCCGTCCGCACTATAACTCAAAAAATAGAGGAGCTAGGAGGCTGAAAATTTTTTTACGTTACTTTTGTAAAATTGTTAGTTTTGCTATTTGACTCCAGCATTTTCGGTCGCCGGGTTCGAGTAGCTGCCATACAACGTCTTTCTTGAAATGGAAATAACCCAGTGTCTGTTCAATCTAGGTATCTGCAATTTTGCGAATGATGATCAAGTTTTATGGCAACAACTTCTGCAAAATTTGGTTGTGGTGGTGTGACGGGTTCGGGTAGCTGCCATACAACTTCTCTTTTTAAATGAAAATAACTCAGTGTCCGTCCGCACGATAACTCAAAAAATAAAGGAGTTAGGAGGCTGAAATTTTTTTTACGTCACTTTTACAAAATTGTTAGTTTTGCTATTTAACTCCAGCATTTTCGGCCGCCGGGTTCGAGTAGCTGCCATACAACGTCTTTTTTTAAATGGAAATAACCCAGTGTCTATTCAATCTAGGTATCTGAAATTTTGCAAATGATGATCGAGTTTTATGGCAACAACTTCTGTAAAATTTTGTTGTGATGATATGACAGGTTCGGATAGTTGCCATACAACTTCTCTTTTTAAATGAAAATAACTCAGTGTCTATTGAAGCTAGCTATCTGAAATTTAGTGAAAAAGTGTCGAGTTGCATGCCAAAAACTTTTGTAAAATTTGAATTGTCTAAAGCAGCCGGTTCAGCCTTTTTGCATTTCTTGGAACTTAATGAAGCTAGGCGCAATAGATTCGGGTAGCTATCATACAACTCCACAATTTACATAAATATATCTCTGTAGTTCGGTACTAAAACTCTGAATGTTTTTAAAAGATGATCAAGTTTTATAAAAACAGGATATATTACGCTCATACGGGTATCCCAGAGTTGACACAGTCTACTCTACTGCACTCTTCCTCGTTTTATATTGAAACATCGCCCCTGATAACTACTTATTTTAAAAGTAAATGAAACTAAAATTAAAAATATTTAAAAAGAAAGAAATAAGTTAAAATGATTGTGATTTATTTACAATAATTATTATAAATTTTCAATTTGTAAGATTTAAGACAAATAGTAGTTATAAAAATGATAATTACAAATAAATTGAAGAAATTTATTATACAGTATGATTTTAATTTTTATAATCAATTTTATTTGAAAGTAAATTTATTTATTTAAAAAAAAAAGTCAAGTGATTAAATCACATGTTTAATTAAAAATATTTTGAAGAGAATATAAACTAAAGACTTGTAAAGGTTAATATATAACATTGTATATTATATAATTATATGGTATTATATACATATGATTATTTTCGGCAAAAAGTTTTAAAATAATCGTATAATTTCGATATGATTTTGAGATTGACTACAAAATCAGGATAACAATGAAATTTTTAGTAATTATTTAGGGACGAACCTTTAGTATAGCAAAAAACTTAAATTTAAGTAATAAAACTTTTAGAAATATGTCCATAATATATATTTTATATGTATATATAAAGTAGATTTAAGTTAATAAAATAATAACCTAGAGATTTTCTAATACTTCAAATAAAACTAACCCACTAATCCATTTATTATACCCTACACATTAAGTATAGGGTATATTAACTTTGGTATGGTGTTTGTAACCACCAAAAGGAAGCGAGTTAGGTATAGACTAAGTATATAGAGTTAGGTATATATATTCTGAATCAGGATCACCTCCTGAGTCGATTTAGCGATGTCCGTCCGTCCGTCCGTACGCACGATAACTCAAAAAATAATGATGCTATCTTGATGAAATTTATACTGTAGGTTAACAATGACTAAGGCAAGGCGGGGATTGTAAATGGGCGAAATCTTCGAAATTAATAAAGATAGAAACTTCAAATTTAGTACTAGGGTGTTGTTTCCTAAATCCCTGATATCCCTAAAATTTGAGATGAATTGGAGTGGTTGTTCATGTAGCTCCCATACAACTTTCAAAGCCGAACAAGCATATCTTCGAAATTAATAAAGATAAAAACTTCAAATTTAGTACTAGGGTGTTGTTTCCTGAATCCCTTATTTGTTAAAAATTTGAGATAAATTGCAGGAGCTGTTCGGGTACCTCCCATACAACTCCCAAAACCGAACAAGCATATCTTCGAAATTAATAAAGATAGGAACTTCAAATTTGATACGAGGGTGCTGTTTCCTAAATCCCTGATTTGCCTAAAATTTGAGATGAATTGGAGTGATCGTTCGGGTACCTCCCTTACAACTCCCAAAACCGAACAAGCATATCTTCGAAATTAATAAAGATAGAAACTGCAAATTTGATACCAGGGTGTTGTTTCCAGAATCCCTGATTTGCCTAAAATTTCAGATGAATTGGAATGGTTGCTCGGGTATCTCCCACACAACTCCCAAGACCGAACAAGCATATCTTCGAAATTAATATATATAAAAACTTGAAATTTGATATAAGAGTATTCTACCCTGTTCTGAATGATGATGCCTCTAAAATTTGAGATGAATTGGGGTGGTGGTTCGGGTGCCTTCACACACTTCCCAAGACCTTACAAGCATATCTTCGAATTTAATAAAGATAGAAACCTGAAATTTTGTACAAAGGTTGTAAAAGCATTTATTTTTTTTAGCTTATATTAAATACCTAACTAAAATAATTTATGGATTTTTAATTTAATTTGAATTTGTAGGGTATAAATAAGTCGGTTGCATCGACTTACTGTTACATTTACTTGTTAAAAATTAATTTTGTGACTGAAACTCTTAAAGTAATATAGAAATTAAATAATTTTTGGGAAAGGCTGCATCTATTCCCATGTACATTGTATGTGTATGGCAATAAATAAATAAATAATTTTTAAACTATGACATATATTTGCCTAAAATAACTTTATTCCAACGGCATATCATTTACAAGAATATAATTTATAGAATTTTAGATATTTCATTAATTTAAACAACTTGAAATCGAATGCATTGATAGCTTCTAAATTGCATCGATTAATTTTAAATTTTAACATGCAATTTTTTTCTCTTTAGTTAAAATTTAATTAAAATTTTTAAGATAATTATTTAAAACTAATATGATTTTGTGAGAGTTTTGATAATATAAATCAAAAATAAAAAACCGATTCTATTTGCTGAAACTCTTCGATCTTATAAATTATCGTATACTAGTAAACTTTTACACACTAAGTAAAGTATGTTTGAAACTAAAGAAAATTTAGCTTTAGAACCATATTATAATGATATAAGGTTAAAAATATGTATTAAAAGCGAATGATTACTAAAAATTTTTTTTAATTTCAATCTAAATTTTTATAAAACATGTGAACTCTGTAATTTGAAATCAGAGTTCGAAAATATCAGAGTTTTGTTAATACCAGAATGACAGTATCATTTTTCGATCCGCAGTTTTTCCATTATTTCTGATTTTTTGTGTGGATGACTATATTTCAGAACGAGGAAGAGTGCAGTAGAGTAGACTGTGTCAACTCTGGGATACCCGTATGAGCGTAATATATCCTGTTTCTATAAAACTTGATCATCTTTTAAAAACATTCAGAGTTTTAGTACCGAACTACAGAGATATATTTATGTAAATTGTGGAGTTGTATGATAGCTACCCGAATCTATTGCGCCTAGCTTCATTAAGTTCCAAGAAATGCAAAAAGGCTGAACCGGCTGCTTTAGACAATTCAAATTTTACAAAAGTTTTTGGCATGCAACTCGACACTTTTTCACTAAATTTCAGATAGCTAGCTTCAATAGACACTGAGTTATTTTCATTTAAAAAGAGAAGTTGTATGGCAACTATCCGAACCTGTCATATCATCACAACAAAATTTTACAGAAGTTGTTGCCATAAAACTCGATCATCATTTGCAAAATTTCAGATACCTAGATTGAATAGACACTGGGTTATTTCCATTTAAAAAAAGACGTTGTCTGGCAGCTACTCGAACCCGGCGGCCGAAAATGCTGGAGTTAAATAGCAAAACTAACAATTTTGTAAAAGTGACGTAAAAAAAATTTCAGCCTCCTAACTCCTTTATTTTTTGAGTTATCGTGCGGACGGACACTGAGTTATTTTCATTTAAAAAGAGAAGTTGTATGGCAGCTACCCGAACCCGTCGCACCACCACAACCAAATTTTGCAGAAGTTGTTGCCATAAAACTTGATCATCATTCGCAAAATTGCAGATACCTAGATTGAACAGACACTGGGTTATTTCCATTTAAAGAAAGACGTTGTATGGCAGCTACTCGAACCCTGCGGCCGAAAATGCTGGAGTCAAATAGCAAAACTAACAATTTTACAAAAGTAACGTAAAAAAATTTTCAGCCTCCTAGCTCCTCTATTTTTTGAGTTATAGTGCGGACGGACACTGAGTTATTTCATTTAAAAAGAGATTTTGTATGGCAGCTACCCGAACTCGTCACACCACCACAACCAAATTTTGCAGAAGTTGTTGCCATAAAACTTGATCATCATTCGCAAAATTTCAGATACCTAGATTGAACAGACACTGGGTTATTTCTATTTAAAGAAAGACGTTGTATGGCAGCTACCCGAACCCGGGGACAGAAAATGCTGGAGTTAAATAGCAAAACTAACAATTTTGTAAAAGTGACGTAAAAAAAATTTCAGCCTCCTAACTCCTTTATTTTTTGAGTTATCGTGCGGACGGACATTGAGTTATTTTCATTTAAAAAGAGAAGTTGTATGGCAGCTACCCGAACCCGTCGCACCACCACAACCAAATTTTGCAGAAGTTGTTGCCATAAAACTTGATCATCATTCGCAAAATTGCAGATACCTAGATTGAACAGACACTGGGTTATTTCCATTTAAAGAAAGACGTTGTATGGCAGCTACTCGAACCCGGCGGCCGAAAATGGTGGAGTTCAATAGCAAAACTAACAATTTTACAAAAGTAACGTAAAAAAATTTTCAGCCTCCTAGCTCCTCTATTTTTTGAGTTATAGTGCGGACGGACACTGAGTTCTTTCATTTAAAAAGAGATTTTGTATGGCAGCTACCCGAACCCGTCACACCACCACAACCAAATTTTGCAGAAGTTGTTGCCATAAAACTTGATCATCATTCGCAAAATTTCAGATACCTAGAACGAACAGACACTGGGTTATTTCTATTTAAAGAAAGACGTTGTATGGCAGCTACCCGAACCCGGGGACAGAAAATGCTGGAGTTAAATAGCAAAACTAACAATTTTACAAAAGTGACGTAAAAAAATTTTCAGCCTCCTAGCTCCTCTATTTTTTGAGTTAACGTGCGGACGGACACTGAGTTCTTTTCATTTAAAAAAAGATTTTGTATGGCAGCTACCCGAACCCGTCGCACCAGCACAACCAAATTTTGTAGAAGTTGTTGCCATAAAACTTGATCATCATTTGCAAGATTTCAGACGCCTAGCTTTATTAACTTCCAAGAGGTGCAAGAAGCCTGAACCGGCTGTTCTAGGCCAAACAAATTTTACAAAAGTTGTTGGCATATAACTCGACACTTCTTTACTAAATTTCAGATTCCTAGCTTCAATAAACACTGAGTTATTCTCATTTAACCGGATAAGTTGTATGGCAGCTACCCGAACCCACCGCACCACCACAACCAAATTTTACAAAAGTTGTTGCCATAAAACTTGATCATCATTTGCAAAATTTCAGACGCCTAGCTTCATTAGGTTCCAAGAGGTGCAAGAAGTCTGAACCGGCTGCTCTAGACCAACCAAATTTTACAAAAGTTGTTGGCATGTAACTCGACACCTCTTTACTAAATTTCAGATTCCTAGCTTCAATAAACACTGAGTTATTCTCATTTAAACGGAGAAGTTGTATGGCAGCTACCCGAACCCGCTGCACCAGCACAACCAAATTTTACAGAAGTTGTTGCCATAAAACTTGATCATCATTTGCAAAATTTCAGAAATCTAGCTTGAATAGATACTGAGTTATTTCTATATAAAGATAGAAGTTGTATGGCAGCTACTCGAACCCGCCGACCGAAAATGTTGGATTTAAATAGCAAAACTAACAATTTTGCAAAAGTGACGTAAAAAAAATTTCAGCCCCCTAGCTCCTTTATTTTTTGAGTTATCGTGCGGACGGACGGACGGACGGACGGACGGACGTACATGGCTTAATCGACTCAGAATTCGATTCTGAGCCGATCCATACCTTTGACAGTATATCTAGCTCGACTCCTTTAAGGTGTCACAAACGTAATGGCAAATTTATTATACCCTTGAACATAGTTCATACGGGTATAATAAAACAACGATATTTCGAAATCTTCAGGTGAGATTTTCCATCTGAAAATACAGTTTAAAAATGAAGAAAACTTTAAATCGTGTTTTCTAGCCTTTCCAATCGTTTTGCAACGATTTTAACAATACTTTATGATCATTTTTTTAAATTTAGAAAAATTAAATGTTTTTGTTAAAAAAAGGATTTTAATTAAAAAAATGATTTTTTCGAGTAGAAGACCATATTTCAGGATAAAATACAGAAATTTTATAGTGTTCAGCTAAGTTTGAAATTATGATAACTTTAAATCATTTTTTGTATCTTTTTAATTGTTTTTTTTAACAATTTTAACAATATTTTGTGATCATTTTTTTTTTATTATCAGAAAAATTAGATCTAACTTGAAGAGTATATACAATTAATTTAATAATTTTTTTTTTTGTTTTATATCTAGTCTATTTTACTAATTACAATTTATTACAATAATTAGAAAGTTTAATTATGATGTTTTTTTTTTGTAGAGTTAACTAATTGTATTCTATTATAAATTATAATCCTTTAAAATTTAAAGGCGTTTATCTAAAAATTAAGATATTGTTTTTTCGGTCTTAATTTTATGATAAATTTATTTGATTTAATTTTATTATAGGTATGATTTATTACTTTCTAAATGTTCTTTTTTATTCACCTATTTTCTACCAATGTAAAAATTATATTTATACTAAACAGAGTTGCCATTTTGGCATATTTTATACTAGATCTGACAAAATGAAAAGTATAGTTTTGCATAATATTTTTAAAAAATTATATGGCATAATTTGTTTAATAAGAGCATAAAATCTGGCATATTTAAAACATTTTTTCTTTAAATGTTAATGAACATTTATTTTAAAAATTTTTGAAATACATTTTTCCAAATCCGCAAGTTTTTTGAAAATCCAACCCGGGTTGGGTACAAATGTTCGTATCTCAAAATCTTTTAAAAATAGCTATAAAATCACTATTCATATGCATACATGTTTACAACGTTTAAATTATTAAGGAGTAAAATTTAAAAAAAGAATATTTTAAATTCATATTTTTGTTTCAGCATTTTTTTTTCGACATTTTTTTTTTCAACATTTTTTACATTCAACATTTTTTTCAACATTCATGGTAAAAAAAAAAACAGAATATGAGATTTTAAGAAGCGAGAATTTAAAAAACAAGATTTTGATAAAACGAGATTTTAAAAAACGAAATTTTGATAAAACGAGATTTTAAAAAACGAGTTTTTGAGATACGAGCATTCGTAGCGCTCCCACCCAACCCATAAACATAAATGATGAAGATTCTGCCACATTTAAAAATGATTGAATTTTGAATTATTTTGGAATTTGGTTTTTTTATTATAGGTATCATTTGCCATTCAAATTCAATTTAAATTTCAAATAGAACAGAGAAATTTGAATTCAGTGTTTGCAATTTGAATTTGAAAAATCAAAAGTTAAATTATTTTGTTATAAAATAAATTATTTTGATAATCATAGAAATAATTAAAATTCTAGATTTTTAATAAATTATCCGAATCTGGATCATAGTAAAATTCGTATTCGAAATTCTATAAAAACGGATATACCAAACAGTTTAATTTCATTAAAGAAAGTGGTTGCAAGATAAATGTTGCGATTCCTTTTATTTTTTAAAAGAGATGCTATTGCAGATTATGGTTTATCTGAAAAGTATTTCAACATTGGCGATATTGGCGAATACATAATAAATATAAATAAATATAATTGATTTTTAACAAATTAATAATTAATAATGTTACCAAAAATGTAATGAATTTTTGATTCTTGTTAAAATTTAAAAAAAATTATTTTGCATTAGTGTTTGTTTTAGTTTATATTTTGAATAAACATAAAATTTATTTAATTGGATATTAAAATAAGTTGCAACTATTACTAAAGTACAAGTATTTAATATAGATATAGAAAACTCAGCTTTTAACAGTGTTAGTCAGTCACTCTAGAACTTCTGGCGTTTGACACTTCATAAATGTGTTTGTGTTTAATTTTGACAGTTATTATAAAGTCAATAGTTTTTATATTCATAATCGTCTTTGTTGACACCATAGTCAACATTATCTATATATTGTATACAACAAAGTTTTCATTGTCAACACTAAATACTTTGTTTATCCGATTGTCTACTTCAGAGTATAAATAATGAAAGTCTACTCGAAAAGTAACAACTCTGATTTCTTTCTTTTTATATCGATATATTAATCGCCGAATTATTTGAATATTTCTTTTGAGCTGATAAATTTCGAAACACCTTTTTGAAAAAAAATATCTTTATTATTTTTAAACGAATAAAGTTGTTAAGTGATTTTTAATAATAAAATCGATTTAATCGCAAAAAAACTATTTTGATCTATTGATAAATTAAAAAAAAATTTTATAAATTTTTTGTTTTTTAAATATGAATTTAACATTTTTTTTTTGCTAAAACAATAAAATAAAATAATAAATAAAACTCACTTATCAACTAAAATTCAACTAAAAATGTATTAAAATCTGAATAAGATCTCATTTTTCATAATTAAATCGATTTTATATTAAAAAAAAAAAAAAAAAAAAACTCAATAAAAATATATTTTAAATGTCATTGAAATAAAAATGATGTAATATTTCACAATATTTAATCATTGATATATCGTGTATCCATTATTGATTCAACGTTTTAATGAAAGTGAAATAAAAGTGTACATATTTGTTAATTGAATTCAATTTAAATTATGCACCATAATATTATATATAAGTACCAATAATTGAAAATTGAAATAAAATAAATTAAAATAAATTCCAAATAAAAATTAGTTACACATTTACTGGAATTGTTTACAAAATACTTAAATATATTTCTTAACATGAATATTTTAAAAGTAGTGATGGAAGTATTTTAAATAATCGAATATACGTATACATATGTGCGTATACATAATTAGTTGCATTGCGTTATGAAATTAAAGAAAAAAGTAGAAATTAATATAATATGCTTACACTCACTTATTTCTGAGGATATACAATATGAGGCTTTAAAAAACAAAACATTGTGAATGGAAGGCTCTAGCTCACTTCTAGATACTTTGTACTGGACTCTTTATATCAATATTTTGTACTGAATTTTCTAAAAATTTAGTAATTTAGTTAAAAGAGCAGTGAAACACTGAAGTTAAGGAACTCTGAGAAGTATATTTTGTGATAAATTTCCAAAGAGGACAACAAAGAGAGTGTTACCAACAGAAGGTGTAATTAATAAGTATGTTATTTTAATAATGTAAGTTAAAAAATATATTTATTAAAGTTAATTATACACATCACTATTCTAAGAAGTTATGATTCTAATAATTTGTAATGACATATTTTTGAATATTACATACCTACTTAGAATAGAAGAGATACATTCGAAAAGAACAAAAGAGTAAACACCACCACATGTCATATGCCTTTTTGAAATGTTTTGCTTATGTTTAACAGCTGATCAGTAAAAAGTGGATTGAATATTGATAAAAATCTATTTTTTTATGTTATGACTTTTGTATTTTATTGTTATTGTATTGCCAAAGTTAATTGTTTTCTCTGCAGTTAAAAGTGTAAAGTGGAAATATTTTAAATATTTTGGCTAAAAAAAAAATTTTTTTTATGTATTTTATATTATAAATTAAATAATAATGTTACCAGGTCTTCTAACTAAACTAATTCAACTAAATAACAACAATTTAATTAAAACTCAATTCGACTAAAAGCAATTCAACTAGGACATTAATATTCTTTCATGTTGAAATATATGTATGTATGCACACAAAATAATTATAAAGAATTTTAGTTGGTTACACAGTCTGAAGTGAGTTTCCATTATTTTTATCTGTTTTTTCCATATTAATAAACTTTAAAAAAAAAAATGTGCTTATTAGTTTCGCTCTGTCTGTCTGTGCGTCCGTCCGTCGTCTGTGTGTTTACAAAACTTCTACACCGTTTCAAATAAAGCAATTAAATTTTAACTACAGATAGGCATCGCCAAAAAACGAATTTTGTGGAATAACTTTTTTTTGTAGCCCCACCCGTTACGGAGCTACAGCCGTACAAAATAACACAGGTTCTATAATGCATATTTTTTTCAATCTGAAAAGACCAAACGATACCTGGTTTTATGAACTTTATAAATATATGTATATAAAATAAATATTTGGGCTTTGCCATGCTCTATTTTAATATACCGTTATGTGAAGCTCATTTTTTGGACAAAAATTTGGACCCCTTTTATATTTCGAACGATTTAACATAAAAGCTTGAAATTTTAAGAGAAGTTAGATATTTGGAAATAAATATGAGTCATTTCAGAAAATATTTTTGTGTCGCTCCCCATTTAGGAACTGTAAGGGGTAAAAAAAAAATGAAAATTCTCTATTTTTAAACAGCTGTAACTTGGGCATCTCTAAAAATTTTTTTGATAATATCGGATTATCTTATAATTGACGAAAGTGTGATTTGATTTTTCTTAATTTTTTTCTTATTATTTTCATTATTATTCATAATTTGTATTAATAAAATACGTAATTTATATTATTATAAATTTATTTTTTAATATATCTATCTACTCTTTATTCTAGGCTTATTATCATGGAATATTTTTTAATTTTGGAAATGTGTTCTTTTTAAAACCCTTGGGTTTTTCCTTTATTTGTTTTCTTTTTCTTGATACATAGCATAATGGATGTCAAAAGAAACTTTTTTGATGTTCACACTATATTACTCCTTTTGTATTGTAGAATTTCTACGATATGTGTACATTTCCAGTCATATGACAATACATATAGTGTAAAATGGCTTTAATTACAGATATTCGTTTTTTTTTTTATATGAAAAAAAAAAATAAAATAAAAAAAAGTAAAAGATCAATATAATAAAAATGTTTTTTTTTTATAATTGAACAAAACATGCAAATAAAAATTACTTAATTTGTTCAAAAAACATTATATAAAACTATTAACCTTTTAAAGAAAAATAAGTTGATAAATTTAATTGGATTTCGTTCAAAATTATAATAAATAACACTAATCAGTTAAAGTTTGCCCTATTCATTTTTTTAATTCTTAATTGGATAGCCCATCCTTAAAACAAAAATTGAACGTTACTTTTCAAAACAAAAAAAAAAAAAAAATTTATTTTAGCTTTTTTATAGCTTTTCTTTTCTATTAAAATTCTGTGTGTGATGAATTGTAAAAAAAAAACAAACATCTTAAATCTAAATACTCTTTTTAGCACATTTCCAAAAAAATTTTGAAAAAATGTGCTTATTAGTTTCACTCTGTCCGTGCGTCCGTCCGTCCGTCTGTTTACAAAACTTCTACACCGTTAAAGATAGAGAAAAAAAATTTTAAGCATGGATAGGTCACATAAAAAAAATAATTTTGTGGAACAACTTTTTCATGTAGCCCCTCCCATTACGGAGCTACAGCCCCTCAAACTTTGAAAAAGCCCTATTTTTAAATGCATATATCTTATGATCTGCTTAAGATTTTTTCAATCTGAAAACGTCATTCGACAGGTATTTCTTTTATCTTTGTAAATTAATATCAAAATTTTACAATTTTTTTAAATTTAGTATTTAAATTTACCGTTATGTGAAAACCAAATTTTGCATGATTTTTCTACTTTCATAACTCCGGCACGCTTCTAGATAGAAGCTTGAAATTTTGAGGCAAGAAAGAACTTTTAGAATTAGTATAAGTTTGTTAAAAAAATTTTTTCGGACCACCCCCTGTTTATGAGCTATTAGGGCTTAAAAATTGAAAATTTGCTATTTTTAGACACCTGTAAGTGAGGCACCTGTAAACATTTTTCTTCGGCAAGACATGAAAATTAAAGGTTCAATAATATATTTTTACGTGTGTTAACGGCTTTTCTTAGTTATATAGGATTCCGGACTTACGGCCCCTCAAAATTTCAAAAATGTCCTATTTTCACATATTTTGTTATTACAAGAAATTTTCAAATTTCTGTGCAAGTCACAATTATAAACAGTTTGTATTGAGTTTTGGAAATGTGCGCTTTTAAAAACCGTTAGTTTACATTCTACCTTGTTTTTTTTTAATAAATTATTTACTATATAACAGTTATAAAAAAACACAACAAAAATCTGACATAACTAACTTGATTTTTAATATGGTTCATCATTCCAACTTATAGTTTGGTGAACAGAAGAAAAAATCAATTCAGTTGAAAAATTCATATTGTAATAATTTTTTTAACCGAACTTTAATTCTTTTATTTTTTTACATTTTTGTTTTTATTTTTTTTTTTTTTTTTTTAGCAAAACTGTGAGAAATTATTTTAAGATTTAATACAGATTATACAGAATATAGATGTGAAAAACAGACATTGAAAGTAAACATTAATTATATATAGTTTTTAGTTCAGTTGAACAATAAAAGACAAAAGTATATATACCTACATATGTATGTATGTATGTATGTATGTATAATACAAAATTAAATCATAGTTTTGACATGATTTTGTCATTTTGAATAATTGTTACAATTTTAACATCAAAAACTAAAAAAAAAAAACAAAAGTTTGCTATTTAAATTATTTTAATTATTCAGTTTTTTGTTTTTTTTTTTTTTGTTATTTTTATGTCACGGAAATTGAGGGTTATGTGAATGATATTTTAAAATTAATCAATTTATTTAAGTATTTTTTGAATGTTCATTTACGGTATTTTGTAATCAGTTTGTAATAAGAGTAGGTAAAATGTAAAAATTTTAATTTACTTTAATTCTTATTTATTTGCGGGTACTAATTGTCTTTTATATTTTACTGTTATCGAATTTTTCAACTAACACAATTAGTTACATTACAGTTTTAAAGTTTTTCTGAAAATTTGAATAACATAACTCAAGATATTGTATAATATTTATTTTGAAACAGTTATATAAAAGGGTTTGGTTTCAAAATGTCATAACTCAAGATCTTGTATGTCAAAATCTCATATCTAGAAATCTTGTTTGTCTTAAAATTCTACCCAATTATTCTTTTCACATAATATGTACTTATTTCAATAAAAAAACATTTAATTTTTGTATTTTTTCTATTTTGAGAGATTTAGAGACACACGAAATTTAAAAATGCGATATTTATACCCAAAGGGGACTTATAAAAGTGCTAAATTTTAAAAAAGGAGATTTAAAATTCGAATTTATATTGAATATAAATGATGAATGAATATTGATAATAATGAAATTGTTCCCAGAGGATCGTAAATGGATCAAGGCATTAAGAGATTAATATCGGCTTTGATATAGCAAATTCAAATTCATGTGTAGTTATCTCTTCACCGGTTAAAAGTATAAAATTGATGGATCGCTAATTAAAATAAAGGATTTCAGTTGCTCTTTCAAATTATTTGTTAAAATTTGAAAAGTATCTGTTAGTTTTAGTATACAGGGTGATTTGGAAGGAAAAAAAAAGTTAATTTTTTAAAATATAATTTTATATAACTTTACATTTTAATTTGTTTACTTTTACTCCTATTTTTTTTTTCTTTTTCCTTGTCACTGTAATGAGAAGTATAGGGCATCCACCAAGTCATTTATTATTCGTATAAGCTTCAGTTTCGTGAATCATTAATTTCACAAAGCCTTTGATTACTCGACTGTAAAACTCGGTTTACTTCTCTTAACTTTTTTTTTATTTAAAGATCTACGAAAGAGTTTCGAAATAATCGGAGGAAAATAATATTTTTAGGCTATAACATTTTTGTAATAAAATAAAAAACTTGTTTCCTTAATGTTACATCGAATTCTTTTTTTTAATCAAATATTTTGGTGTAATACATGAAATCTGCATTATCATTAAGTACAATGCAGTTTTTAATTTTAAGAGAAAGAATATATCATACATACATATACAAATTAATAAGTCATATGTACCTAATAAGATAATATCATATATTTACATCCCGTGTAACATAATTATGTCTTTAATCCATGTAATGATAAATCTCTTTGACAATTTTAAGTTATATATTAATATTGGTATGTGACTAAATATTAAAATATAAAATCACCTATATTTTGTAATCAAATTATAATTAGTAGCATCGGTGGTCTAGTGGGTAAGAGCGTATGAAACATACTTTGTAAACACCGAGGGCGGCTAGATTCGGATTTCACTTACGTCATAAGAATAATTCTTTCTTACGACATTTACAGCCACATCTGAAAATGAAATGCTGTGTAATTTTCTTGTCATATTTTTGTGGCAGGGGAATTCACTAAAAGAAAAAAAAAATTAGAATTTTTAGCTTCTGATATCTTTAGGATTTACAGACAAAGAAAATGCACTTTATGTTCAGGTAAATGTTTAAAGAACTCTTTATTAAGTAAGTGAGCCATCCTCAGACCTTTAGATTCTAATTTTTTTATACTCTCTAAATGTTTTATTTCGTTTTTGCCCTTGCATACTTTACATAATAATGATAATAAATAATTTGACAAAGCTTGCCATGTTCAATTGAGCGTTCCTAAATTATTGACTCTAAAATTTTACAATAGATATTTTAAAGTATAGATTAAAATTATTGGTTGTATATATTGGCTTCCCCACCACATGATTTGACCATGGCTTGAATTCGTGACCTATTGTCTAACAACTAAGCGACTTACGCCCTACTGATCAGATAGATTAGAATTTTTATTTCCAATTTTTTAATTTTTAATAATTATATCTTTTTCTCGAATTTACGCAATTAATTTGTTTTTAGGATTGTATAATAATCGTTCATTTCTAAAATAATAAATGCATGTTATGATTTTATTCCAACTAAAAAAGTTAATTCTATAGTATAAAAATTAATCCTGACTTTGGTAGAAAAAATCTTAACAAAACTTAAATGAAAGGTAATAATAGATACGTCTGGTTGAAATTAAAGCATATAAATCATTCAAATGGCATTTTAAAAAGCTGATAAAATAAACCGATCAACAATTTTAAAATATTTCTTTTGTGTTGTATTATAATATGTAATATGTACCATTATTAAGAATCAAAGAAAAGAAACTAAATAAAAAAGCTGAAAAAAAATAATAATAAAAAATGCGTTCTGTTTTTTTTTTTTTATCTTTTTTTTAACCATATTAAAACGAAAAAATTATGAAAAAAGTGCAGCTATAGCAAAACTGGTTCAAACCTTTTATTATAAGAATTAATTACAAGAATTAATATGTGCGAATTATAAATAAACTGCTATTTAACATTTGTATTTATAGATAATACATGAAGATAAGAAACGTTTGGTTAAAACTGAGTGCATTGAAAAATAAAATAATTTTTTAAATTTTAAAAATATTAATTGGATTATAAATACCTGTCCTACATATAGAAAATATTGAAAAAATATAATTTTTAACAATTTTAGCAAATTTTATCATAATTGCCATTTCGATTATTTTTTTTTTTTTTTGAACAGATACCATCGTGGTTACATAAGGTGTAACTCTAAAAATTATATTTATTATATATGTGTTATATTCACTTGATTTTATGGTAAAAATCTTCTGACAAAAATGGTAAACATCATCTAAAATCGGTTGTAATATTATTTTTTTTGAATATAAAAAAAAAAAAATTACAGAAATCAAAAAGATATTTATACCATAATCAGCGATTCTGCCTAAGAAAGATGTTTATTTCAAGGATATAAATTTGGCTGAGCTCTGCTCATGTTAATGAATGTTGTTAGACGTATCTAAGAATCTGAATCTTGAATATTGTTGGTCCGCTTAAAACCTTACTATTATATGAATTATGAAATTTTTTAGATAATTTTTGCATCTAGTTTATATAAGTTTCGAAAGATGATATTTTTCGGAGTGTCACATTATGTGTATCTACATATAAAATATCTATATAATATGTTCTTCGTATTCTTCTGAAGAATTTTTTGTATGTGGCTCTTTCTTCGCAATTTATTATCAGATTTTTTTTTTGTAAACTCAAAAGAATAATGCTGCCTATCTAGAATGTTGGTGAATGGTGATGTCATGTGATGTGATTATTTCAAAATTAAATTTCTATTGTAGAATTGTTTTTTCATTTTGAAAATAATGTTTTAATAAATATAAAACGTCTATATGCCATCTAAACTAGTTCGTCTAAAAGATATTGATCAAGAACTATCAAAAAACTTAATTCCTTATAGCTTAACATGTCTGATATATAATCGAAAAAAATAAATATTAAAATATATTATATATATATTATTATAATATATAAATATTAAATATTTAAATTAAATATAAAAAAAATTTATTTCAACTTTATGGTTGTTGTTAATCATAATATTTAATCTGTAAATGACAGACATTTAAAACCATTTTACTCAATGATTTACCAACCAACTTTCATTTTTTTCTTTTTAAATGATAAATATTCAGTATAGCCATCTTACAAAATTAATATTTTTCCAAAATTTTCTGATTTTCATTAATAATTTTCCATTTTTATAAAAAACCCATGTAAAGTATATATGTATCATATAGTATGTATAATCTATACCTATATTATACATTTTCAAAAAAGACGCTCTTTGATTCCGTTAAATTTTTGTTTTATTTTTCTTTTCGATTAAAAATTTTAAAATATTGGTTGTATGGTAGGAGTAGGAATTTCACAATAAAACTGAATATAAAGATTAAAATTTCAGTTTAGTGTTTAGTACAGCGGTAGAGTGTGGGGTTATTAATAGTTGCTTTTTGATTTTGCAAGTTCGATTCAGTTTTGTTTTTTTTTTGTTTTTTTTTTTATATTTTAAACGAAATAATACATATCATAATATCATCATAATATTTAATCTGTATTAATAGATATTTAAAACCCTTTTACTCAATGATTTACCATCTTAGGCTTCTTATAATATATACATATATAATAGGTATATATTGAGTTTCCAATACTCAATAAATCAAGGGCAACTTCTAAAAGATAATAATAATCGTGTTTTTACAAAAAATATCATTTACAAAGAAATTTTAAATTCATAAAGGCTTTAATTATTGAAAATTGTATTTTTACATTTTAAATAAAATCATAAAGAAACTATACTGTATATATTGTATTGTAATTGCTAATTAAAACACCTCGAATTTCGAGGGGCGGGCGAATACTAGTTTTTTTTAAATTTATAAACAGCGTAATGCGTTTCGAGCACATTTGCTCATTTTCAAACAGAAAGAGTTCGATGATGTTGTAAACGTTCGAATATTAAAAATATTAATAATAAAACGAATATTTATGAATAAAAAAATATCCTACTGCAAATCTTGCAATAACGTCAAAATCACCGATTTTTTTTAATTTCATCCAAAGACTCGGGTGCAGTTAGCTGAAAATATTTTTCAATTAATTTCAAACTTTCCAAAAATCTTTGTAGCATCTTCTATTTAAGAGCTATTGTGCGTCAAAAATTGGAAATATGCTCTTTTTAAACATCTATAACTTAGTCATCTGTGTAGATTTCCTCTAAGTAAAACATAAAACTTACAACTCCAATGTTATATTTTTACAGGTGTTAACAGCTTTTCTAAATTATAAAGGATTTAATTGAACACTAAAAAAAGTGTCTCATGATTTTTTATAATTTTTTTTTTAAATATTTTGGTGCAAGTCACAATTCTAAACTATAATTTATTGTCTTTTGGCAAAAGTGCTATTTTAAAAACCGTTAGTTTACATTATACCTTCTAAAACATCATACATCTTTTAATTGCAATCTTTTGAACTCTGGATAGGTTAATTTTAAAATAAAATGTAACAATATGAAGAAATAAATTTGTATTAATTAAATAAATTAAAAATTGTTTTGTACCGAGCTGTATTGGGGTTTCGAAAAGAACTTTAATAATAAAAGGTATTTTAAAAATAAATTCAAATAATAGTAATACATTTTTGTCAAAGGTAATTCTATTTTAATTTTTATTAAAAATAAATCACAATAATTTATAATATCAAATATAATTAAATTTATTTAAAGTATAAGATATTGATTTTAATCTTGTAATTATTATAAAATTATTTTTTTCCATTTTTAATTTTAAATTGCTTAAAATCGTTGCAAATTAAATGTTTACATTTGAAAGCGGTTAAGTTAAAAGTTAATTTCCATAATTAAATTAAATCAAAATGGTTTAAATTTATTTTGAAAATTTATACAATAAAATGTAAACAGTCAAACAATTCTTGGTTGTTTATTGGTAGTATAATAAATAAAAAGTTTTTCTATTTTGTTTTTAGCATTTTAATTTTATTTTTTTTTTTTTAAATAGGTTAAATTTTGATTATAAATCAATAGATAATTGTTTAAAATTCACAATTTTTAATTTATTAAAAGACTTTTATTAATGTTTTATGTACAAAAAAAAAAAAAATAATGAATATTTATCATTAAAATCTATTCTGATATCGAATTCAAAACTTTAGCATTTTTCGCTAAACAATATATTCTTTCCATAATTATAACATTATTTTTTAAATGACAAAAAAATTTAAATAGTAATTTTTTGAGATTTTACAAATTACGTTGTTTGGCATGAGGGTCTGCACTTAGACCCTGTGAGTCGTTCTTCACCTCAACTCCATCTACACCCAAACACGTTAAATTATCACAGCGGGTGTATAATACCCAAAGACGTTAGATTATCGATCCAGTCAAGGTTTATAAAGAATCGTACGATAATTATCAAACGCTGGACAAGCGCTCTCCGTTCGGAGAGATCTTTCATGTATCTCTATCCCAAAATTCCTCTCCTTTAAGATTTTAGCATCAGTGCTTTTACACGTACTCGTGTAATAGTATGTAGCTCCTGCCACAACCTCTTCATATTTCTGTGTCGTCTTCACGTATTCTTTTAGCGGTGTGTTTGGTTAGCATCAGATGATGATCTTATAAATAGATATGAATAAAGATAGAGAAAAAAGAAAATTTCACAAATTTTTCAAAAAAAAACATGTTGATTAGTTTCATTCTGGACCTTTCTAAAAAGTCGGAGATCCAAAATGGAACAGAATAGAACTCTAAGTTCTGGAAATCAAAACTTATAATTCAAGTTTTGCTTAATCTTTTTTTTTTTAATCTAAAAACAGAAATTTTATGAAATTTTACAGATCAAAGTTAATATAGTAAATGTACATTATTTAAAAATCCCCTTTCAATTTTCTGAATTAAAGTTAAATAATTAAAAGCTATTCTGGCTAAATCCATGTCCTTCTTTAGCCAATATAATGGAATGTAATCCATTGAACTGGCGGTTGTGACAGTATGAAATAATGGCTATTATTATTATGAACTCATCAATTGTTAAAACATGCAGTACATAACAATTTTCTGCTGAGGTTATAATCAAAAGTGGTTGCCCTGTAGCCGTTATTATTATTTGTATTGATATTATTATTATTCTCATTATTATTATTATTATTATTGTTATCATATACATTATTATGATATAAAATTACTACTTATTATATGCTTTTATATTAACTCGTCGGTCTCGGTTTATTTATTTATTTGTCATTCTGTCACGCTTTTTATTATCTTCGTAATCTGTTAGCAACATTTGTAAGTGTTGTATGGTGCAGAGGAAAGTGTACAGGTTTCAAAAGTAGGGGTCATATTGTTCGAATCCAGTTCACTTGCAACTTTTTTTTTTTTAACTAACTATTCATCAACATTTTTTGAATAAAGTATGTATATATTTTGTATATATATATGAATTTAACTTAATAAAAAAGAAACACGAACCTCAAATATCCTAGATATTTATTTAACCTTATTCCAGCAATTCACTTTTATATTATAACAGTCCAAAAAGCTAAAGTTTTGCAATCAATTTTATTTTCTACTTTTTAGGGGGCGAATTCGGTTCCGATAAAAGCATGTTTTAAAAAATATTTTTTTTACATTATTTTATTTTTATTTTTTATGTAATTTGACCGGAGTTTAAAACATAGACTCTCCAATTAAAAGGCCATTGACTTAAGCATGTATTTAGCATGTATACACCCTTAGTACAAATTACATTAACTTTAATTATTCAAACTTTTCCTAACTTTAATTGAACCTTTTTTTTTCAGGCAAAGCACATTGACATAAATTAATCGTTATCTGACATTAAAACATTTTAAAATTTTAGGGTCCTTGAAAATAAAAAAATTACTACTTTTAGATACCGGAACAGATCTGAAAAATTTCTAAAGTATTAAAGTTCAAATGTTATATGTTTGGATGTTTTGTAAACTCCTAATAAACAATTCAACAATAAATGTTTAATATACATTAATTATTTAGTATCCATAACCTAATAAATTTGATTTGATTTGTTTAGATTTTGTAAAATGTCAAGTTGGTAACTCTAATTATAGAATCACGAAATAAAAACAGTAACAAAAACTTCCAATTTCACGACATTTTATATACTCTTATATCGCGAATAAAAGTTTTTTTTATTTTTGTTTTATTTTTGTTTTTGTTTACAGTCTGATATTGAAGATTAATCAGGTGAAATATTGTACACTTTATTGAACTCACGTGTGGCCTGGTTGATGGTGTTGTTATCCGATGAAATCTTTTTGGTTTAGTTTTAATTTGACTATAGTTCAGATATTTTTTTTTTTTTTTTTTGTTTTTTTAATTTAAGTTTAATGAAGTAATTTTTTAGATTATAAATATATGCAACTAACTTGATTTAAACACCTGATTAATAGGTGTGTGGTAATGCTGATTACAGTTCTAGTTATAATTACAAAAATATGTCGTGATTTTCTATGATTGTAGTTTTTTTTTATGAAATAAAATTTTAAAGTTTTTTCTTTTTTTTTTTTTTTTGCACAAAATTAAATTTTTTAATTGATATATTTTAATTAAAAGTTTTAATTAATTAAAAGGTTCTAATTTAAGTTTAATAGTACTTTGTACAAGGTGTTTACTATTCTACAATAGTATGTTAGAGAATTTTTGTGCTATAGTAATTGATATTTTATTTTCATTTTTAACAATTTTATTTATATTTTGAATATTTCCTCTATGCATTTACTTTTCCTTCTTGACATTTTCACTACAAATTATATTCAATTTACTGATTGGGGTCTCGGTGGTGTCTTGGGTAAGAATGTACGAAATACGCTGAAAAAACCGAAGGAGTGTGGGTTATAAACACGTTGTAAGAATAATTTTCCCTTACGACATTTATAGATACACCTGGAAAGGAAAGATTATACAATTTCCTTGTCATATTTATGTTGGTAAAATAATCAGCTCCTTTTTAAGTCATAATTATAGTGATTTTACATTACAAAAATGTCAGAGATACAAACGTCACAAAAAACTTGGTGGATAAGGCAATATATATATATGTATATATATTTAATAAAAAAAAATTCAAAACAATGTAAAAGTTATGTAAAATTTTAAAATGCTTTTCTAACCACTCTGAGTTACAATAGATACTCTAATACTTTCCATTAAATTGGCAATTGCTACAAAAAAAAAAAAAAAAAACTACAAGCATTTAAAAAAACACTACTATAAAGATTTAAATTGAACTGATAGGTTTTATTTAGATTTTTTACAAATTGAAATAAATTGAATACTTTACATTATAACTATTAAATAAAATACTGTTTTGTCCTATTTATATATTATTTATATATACCTACCTACATACATTTTTTTTTTAAATCTTCAGCAGCCCAACCCAAATGTGGTTATTTCTACTCTTTTTGTTGTCAATATAAATGAATCAAAAAAGACATCTGAATTCTAGACATTAAATGGAAATAATTTTATAAAATAAAAGTCTAATAAGCAGAAAAAAAAAAAAAAAAACAAATTCACTTGACTATTAACTGGAGTGGTACATCAGGATCAGCCCTTGGAATTATAATTGGTTGTTTTGTTTTGTTGTTTACTTCAATTTGATTGTTTGTTGGTTTCTTTTTTTTTTTTTATATTGGGAAAAAATTGGGAAACAATTTTAAGATTTAAATGGTACAGTTTTAAATAAATTACACAGCCAATATTAATTAATACTACAATAATTATTAACTTAATATTAATTAAGTTTAAAAAAAAGTCTTCTTAATATATATGGTATGTCCATGATTTTATTAAATTGAATTAAAGATAATTGTAAAAGATTGTCATTGTATGTGCAAAAAAAAAATTATATTTAAAGACTGGATTTTGGAAGAGTACATACCTTGTATTGTAATTCGCATTCAGCTAAATCTTTTGTTTTATTCTTTTCGATCTAATTTAGTTACAAATTTTCATTAGACTCAAATTTAATTGTAAACGCAACAAAACAACATAAAGGTCGTATTACAATGGCATATAGCAACGTTGAAATGACAACGTACCGTAAAGCACCATATTTCTTTTCACACAATACTGACGTTGGATGATGACGTATTTTTTTGTTTATAAAACTGTTTATAAAATAATCTTAAATTCATGTTGTCCACTCATTAACTTATTCACACATAACGACAAGGTAGTTTCAATTATGCATTTCTTACGAATATATTCATACTATACCTACAAGGGTGACGTGACAACATTTTACCGACAAAAGTTAAATTCCATTAAGAACAATAATTTAATTTACAGTACGATGTCGGTATGTGTTTGTTGTAGTCGTTGTCGTTCAATGTGAATATAATATTAATAAGAAATGAATAATGTAAATAAAAATCACCATATATTTATCCTGAAATAATGAAATACCTAATTAGAGTTCGAAAGTTGAATGTTGAGAAATGTATCAGTTACGAAATGTCACATTTGTTAAATAAAATATTCGTGTTAAGATTATTTTGATAAAATAGATCCAAGTAGCATTAGACGAAATTAAATTTTGATATATCGAAATTGCGAACTAGAGTGTTCTCTAATAAAATATATCAACCAGTGGAGTAAGAATTAGTTTAAAAGTAACGGTGAAAAGGTGATTAATGACTAATAAAAATTTAAGATACTGATGGAGTTATAATGTAGTTTCTTTCAAATTAGAAATTCAATAATGCCTTCAATTAATACTATATGCAGGAAGGAGTTAATACTACTGCATGTTGTAACTTTTACACTGATAGCAAAATAGCAATAATAATGGGTGGATTCATTGTTCCCTTACAGTTCCATTCCGAATTAAATGTTTCCGAATCTTTGTCCTATCCTCTCCTGTCCGTAGAATCTGCCACTATCTAGGGCGTTTTCTTAGTCTCTTTTTCTTCCTTACGAAAAAAAAACAAAAAAAGAAGAATATTAGGTTTTTTTTTTTTCAAGCTTCATTCAAACAATGATGTTAAAATCTTGTGTTTAGTGTAGAACATATTAAAATACCAGATGAATTAAAATTTTTATTTTTAAATCACTGATTATAATTCCATTAAAACAAAGCTGTATATGTTAGTAATTTAATATAGGCAATTTAAAATTTAGAATTAAAAATTTTTGTATAATTTACCATTATGCAATTTTATTTTTATCAGAATTGTCACACGAGTAAACATACATACATACAATTATTAATATCTTGTAATATCACTAATAACATTCATTGAATGTTTATCTGCCACACCTAATAATTAAAATAAACTAAAAAAAAAAAAAATGGTTTTAAATAAATTTAAATTCTATAAGAAGAAAAAAGTTCTTTTATTTTTAACACGTTCTTGTTAATCAAACATTGAAATCAACAGGAATACGGCGTGAAACATTTTTTTTTTTCCTTAAAATCAAAAATTAATTTCAAACAGTTTTATTTAAATAAAATTATCTTGTATAGATTACAGTTGTAACTTTAGAAAAATTATATTAGCACAAACATAATCTTATTTTCATAAATTCCACATGAGCTTTAAAAAATAGAATGTATTTTTAGAAAAAATTGCATAGGTCATCTTATAAGCGATAACATTATTTTACATATAAATAGGTAGCATGCTGTTAGTTGTAATAGCTGATCTGATACATTCTCTAATTTAATATTATAACAGTGTTCCTACATACTTACATGTACTACATGTATATACTCTGTTATAAATAAAATTTTTTAAAAATTACGAACTTTTAATACAATTCGACTAATTTATATTTTAAAACTTTTCCATTCTATTGAATACCTTATACTGAGCATTAATATGAGTATATATATCCCATAATTTTGACTACGGAAAATGTTAAATTTTAAGTACATGACAACACAGCTTCGAATTTCTTTATTACTTTTTTTAAAGAAAGACCAAAATGTCTTTGAATCTTTTAAATTGAAAATCAATGTTTTGATACATTCAATATAATTAAGCCATTTTATCATGCTAATAAAATGCTATAGATTTTCATAGATTTTGGCTTTTTTTTTCTGCACAAAAATTTTTCGTTAACTTTTTTTTGAACTCCATTTGTTGTTGACAGCTATGTCTTTTTGCCAACTCCATTTGTTGTCAACTCCATTTGTTGTTGACAGCTACCTTTCATGAAGAATTTTTTTTTCTTTATTTGTTGCAGAGATTTCTGTTATCTACTATTTTGCTTTCTTCTTACAGTTAAACTTTTTTCTTTTATTCATATCAGTGACTCAAATTACTGTTAAATTATCGCATAAAAAAAAAATCGATTCTTAAATATTCTATAATTGTTTTTATTTAAGTGTAGCGAATTGTTTATCGTTAATCATATTTGTTTTTACCACATTTTTAAAAAATTTTGAAAAAATGTGCTTATTAGTTTCACTCTGTCCGTTTGTTCGTCCGTCCGTCCGCTGGGTGTTTACAAAACTTCTATACCGTACGAAATAAAGGAATGAAATTTTAACTGCGGATAGTCTTCGCCAAAAAACTATTTTTGTGGAACAACTTTTTTCGATAGTCCCACCCGTTACGGAGCTTACAGTCCTACAAAGTTTGAAAAAGCCCTATCTTTAAATTGTTATAACACAAGTTCTATAATGCATAATATTTTCAATCTGAAAACCCCAAACGATAGTTGGTTTTATAAAGTTTATAAATATATATAAAATAAATATATGGCTTTGCATGCGGTATTTTAATAAACCGTTATGTGAAACTCAATGTTTGTAAAAATTTGGACTCCTTCTATCTTTGAAAGGGCTTAACTTAGAAACTTAGAAATTTTGAGAGAAGTTCGATCTTTTGAAATCAGTATGAGTTATTTCAGGAAATATTTTTGTGTCGCCCCCCGTTTAGTAGCTGTATGGGGGTCAAAAACTGAAAATTCTCCATTTTTAAACACCTGTAACTTGTCTACCGTTCTACACGTTTTGTTTTTAAGTAATATACAAAAATTAAAGCTCCAACATTATATTTTTGTTTCTGTTAATAATTTTTCTTAATAATATAGGGTTACCTTATAATTGACGAGAATGTGATTTGATTTTCCTCAATTTTTTCTTACCAAAAAAAAAAAATCAAAGAAATTTATTATACCAGCGCACGATAAGTATCAGGTATTATAAAATTACTTCTCCGTTTTTCAATAATATCTACTTTTTACTTTGGGCTTATTGTGAAATCTTTTTTAATTTTGGAAATTTGCTTTTTTGAAAACTTTTGGTTTTTTCCATTACTTGTTTACTCTATATTTTGTTTGTTTACTCTAAGTATTGTTAAAATAATTATAAATTTGATTTCAAATTTCGATAATATATATACAATATAATGCTGGTAGTACATCTATACGTTTAATTTTCAATTATATATATTTTAAAAGTGTAGTTTTATTTGTTTTTTATCAACGCTGTTGAAACAGAATCAAGTCGAACCTTTTACATGTTACATCAAAGTTAAGTGATCGTATAACTTATTATAGTTTTCATAACAATTAATTTTGTATGTGTAGAATATGTATTAAATGTTTTTTTTTTTTTGTTTTATATTTTTTTTATATATCAGTCCAAAATGTATCTTACAAAATTTTAAACAATGTTTTCAATATTTAATAAATTCTAACCTTTATGACATTTTTCACAGTTATATTATTAATACAATTTTAAACTTTTAATGATATTAAATGGTTTGGATAGATTTGTACATTTTATATATACATACATACCTGTATATATCCTATATATTATATAATATAATATATTTGATAGATTAAATTATACTCGTATAGGTATAAAAAAAAAAGGAACGTTACAGTGCGGTGTTCCGTGTAAAATAGAAAAATTATAGCTCTTGTACTGAAAAAACTTGACCAACTATTAAAAATGAATAAAAAATTTCAATTATAATATTGGATAATTTAATTATTTTATTCAGAATTTTTAGTATGTTTTTGTTTTGAAGTTTATATAAAATTTTTAATAAAAGATTAATTTTAGGTTTCAAATAATTTCAACATGATTAATTTTAATTTTAAATTTAGCCTTGACTTTAAGATCAAAAACAATTTTGTTTCCTTTCACTGAGTTCTAAAAAATTATAACAATTAAAAAATGCGTATTATTTTATAGCTGAATTTGTAATATACATATATATATACTTATATATATATGTTTTTTATAAGTAACAGGTGTGCCTTCTTTTATATTTAAAATGATTGTGAACAGCTTGATAATTTATATACAGTTAAATTACTATTATTTATAAAATAAACTACAATATAACTATAAGTATCTATAGTTACTGTGGGTCCGAATGTATAAAAACTAAGCTTGAATTCAAACAAAATTCACATCTGAACTGGTAGTTTTGTTTGAAAAAGTAAAAAATATGAGTTCAAACTGAGTTTTGTGCATTCGACTCACTATCTCTAACATTTTACTTGTCTCAAAATATGTACGACCATATACCTTGAATACTATATGTATAATTGTATCTCTTTTTTTAAAAACTGAAACAAATAATATGAAAAAGTTTAGAACCATTTTTTAGATTCAAACATAATATTTATTTTTATTTCTAACAAATGTTTAAATATTTAAGCTGCTCACTGTATAAATTTATTTAAATATAATATGTACTTAATTTTTCTTTCTTCAAATAAACTTTTAACCTTCGTTTGATCTTAAGATCGTAATCGTGATTTAAATAAAAGACAAAAAAAAAAAAAAAAAACTTGTAATAGTTAGTTTTGGTTTAATATCATAAACGCATCAATCACTTTTGTAATTGGAAAGAAATAATAGCAAAAAAAAAAAAAAAATCTATTAGAAATGGTTAGAAAATTTAATGGCTAAAAATTTGAACTGAAAATGTGTTAACCATCAGTTTAAAACATTTTTAGAAAAACAAATACTGTTTTGGATAAGAATTTTCTTAAATTTTTGTACTTTTTCATTTTCAAATTATTTTTTCTCACCTATCATAATATTTTTGGATTAATAATATTAAATGAATTCTTATATTTAATTTAGGTGGGAGCGTTTTAAGAAACAATGATTCAATAGCTGCCTTTCTCAACTCCTAGATGATGAACACCAAAAGTACAAGAGAATGGTATTAAAACGGCATCTTGTTTATGCTAATTGTATTCTCTTGATAAATTTTTAGAGAGAAATCAGCTAAACCAACCAAGCTTCCAGCTTCCACCAGTTTACCTTAAATATAAATAAGGGCCTTACCTTAAATATAAATAACCACTTTTGTTTCTGTTACTTTTGTTTGTTTTTGTATATATTTTTTATTACATAAAAAATTTTATAAAATATTGCATAAGTGATTTTTAATTTTGCGTGTTTTTTTTTCATCTAATTTGCAAAAATCTAAAAAATAAAAATTTTTAATTAAAAGCTATACAAGTAAAAGTTTTATGACTTCAAAATTTTGTTAATTATTTATAAAAAAATGATTTAATTAAGATTAGTGCTATAGTTGAATTTTGGTATAAATTTTATTATACCAGTAATAACAAAATTCTAAGGGTATAATAATATTGTCATTACGTTTGTGAAACCTTAAAACAAAAAAGATACATTAATATAATTAAAAGTATATATTTGCTCAAAATTGAATTCTGAGTCGATTTAACTATATGCATCCATCGGTTCACACCTTAATTCAAAAAATATTGAACTATAGGATTCTCAAATTTACCAGTATCTGCCATACAATTTTTTTTCTATATGAACATACTGAGTAGGTGAATGAGCTACTGAATTACGTAATTAAGTTAGATATCTAAAATTTTGTCAAAAGAAGTTTTATGCCAACGAACTCTCAGATCTTTCTACTTAATTGAGTTAGACATGTGGGATTTTGAAAAAGATAATTAACTTTTCTCGAAATAACTTCTGTAAAATTTGGTTAGTTTAACGTAGGGTATTCGAAACCTGTTAAACAACTCGAATATGTACATTACTATATCTAGGTATAGTCAAATTTTCTTAATTAAATATGTAGAATCTGAAATTTTGTAAAAAATTTTTAAATTTTATCAAAACGGGATATATTTTATTTATTCGGGTACCCTATGATTGACACAGTTAACTATATATGTACACTTATAACATTCCTCATTTTTTAAATAGGTCAAAACTATTAAAAGATTAATAAAATTTTATATTAAAAAAATTTTTAAAATTTAGAAAAAATAATAAAAATTTATGTAATATGATTTGAAAATTTAAACGGGATTAATTGAGTTTTTATGTTTTCTTCCTCAATTTAATAATACCTAGTTTATTTTATTTTTTTTAAATTTATGATTTTTACTAACGTGCATATAAAACTGAGGATAATGAAAATTGAACAAAGAAGAGAGTTGAGAATATTTATGTTAAAGAATATTTCATATAAAAATTGGTTCTTAAATAAATAAAAATATCTTGAAAAATAGAACAGATTAACAAATTACGGATATCAAACGAATCTTGTTACAACTGTTTCAAATTTAAATTACCCTTTAAATTCATACTATTTTCAAGTTACTGAATTAAAAGGCAGCTTAAAATATGCTTATTTTATTTACCTTTAAAAATTACTCTAAAATTCCAAATCACCGTGATTTGTGGGACCTGCAAAATTAAACATCTGCGATAACTAACTGATGTTCTTATATTTATAATATAAAATTTCGTATAACAGTAAATCACATATTTGTGGCCGCAGTTTAGACAATTTTAGAATCTTTAGTTCTAATTTCATTGCTTCTTAACAACTTGGAACAAACTTTTTTTTGAACCATTTTTTCAGAGCTATGCTGAGATTGCTGCACTATAACGTTCCTTTTTTTATATGAGTAATCTATTTAATATCCAGCCAATGATGTATAGTGGTTAAGATACCGGAATTTCATTTGAAAGGTTTTCGGGTTCAAACTCTGGCTAGGTCATACAGATTAATAAAAAATAATATAGATTTTTATTATAATATATAATTAGTATAATGCAATTAAATAAAAAATAAGTATATATATCATATACTTAATATAATATCGTAATATATGTATAATAAAATAAAAAATAAATGATAATTCTAGATAAGATAATAGATGGCATTGAAAAAAATTTGTGTTTTATAGTTTTATACAATAGCTACAATCGAGTAAGTGAAATTAATGATTCAGAAACTGAAGCTTAGTCAAATATGAATAATAAATGATTTAATGGATGCCCTATGCTCCTTATAGGAGTGGGAAAAGAAATCTATCAAATATATATGTATACGTATGTTCAAATATAAATACCCAAACCATTTAATATCATTAAAAGTTTAAAATTGTATTAATAATATAACTGTGAAAAATGTCATAAAGGTTAGAATTTATTAAATATTGGAAACATTATTTAAAATTTTGTAAGATACATTTTGGACTGATATATAAAAAAAATATAAAACAAAAAAACAAAAAAACAAATAAACTTAATACATATGTTCTACACATACAAAAATAATTGTTTTGAAAACAATAATAGTTATGCAGTCACATGTGGGTTACATTTGACGGTCAATGAAAAAGGTTCGGTTTGATTCTCTTTCAACAGCGTTCATAAAAAAAAAACACTAAACTATACTTTTTAATATTAATATATTGAAATATATGTAATCAAAAATCTGTGCATTATAACAGTATATTCCTTTAATTTAAATGCTGAATCGGAATTATTTTAACAGTATATACTTAGAAAAAAACTTTAACAGTACATACTTCAGAAAAAACTAAAGTAAAAAATAAATAAAATTAAAGATAACCACTTCGCTACATTTAAATGAAAACAGCTATAGAATATTTTCATTTTAAATGTTTTTAAAGGACACTTTAACAGTTGATTGTCGCTATTTAAAGAATGAGGATAAAACAAAAACATTTAACTGTAGGAAGAAATAAAAATCGTCAAAAATCCTTACAACAAGTAAAAAATATTCCGAATCCTTTTATTTTTTTTTATACCCGTATGAACTATGTTCAACGGTATAAAAATTTGCCATTACGTTTGTGACACCATAAAGGAGTCGAGCTAGATATAGTGGCAAAGGTGTGGATATAGTGGCTCAGAATCGAATTCTGAGTCGATTAAGCCATGTAAGTCCGTTCGTCCGTCCGCACGATAACTCAAAAAATAAAAGAACTAGGAGGCTGAAATTTTTTTTACATCACTTTTGCAAAATTGTTAGTTATGCTATTTAAATCCAGCGTTTACGGCCGCCGAGTTCTTTACCAATTTGAAAGTAAATTTTTCTCTTTCGATTGATTTAAAACTAAGTTTTTTGACAGTTTTTGGTTTTTGTTGAACTAATGATCTAACGGTTAATTAAATAAATAAGTGGTGGAGATTTTATAAGATGGAGCTTGATGAAAGCAACAAGGTCCTGTTTCGTAAAATAATTATTTCTATGTGCATGATGATAAAATACATTGATTATAGATTTCTTTCTAATAAATAATAATAACCTTCAAAACATTTCATGAAGTCCTAAGCTATAACCAAAATATTAATTTAGAATTTAGATGATGATCATTAATGCTACGTATTTTATATATAAAAATTTTTATATTGATGATTGCATCAATATGACATATTAACAAAGTACAAGCTGTTTTTTTTCCTGATCAATACATTATTAAATTCTATTGATAAGGAAAAACAATTATATAACGAGCTAAACTGTATTCGTGAGTTGAAATGTAGAAAATCAGGTCAAACTGTAAGACAGATATCAATTTTTAGACTATACCAGCGTGAATTATTTTTTTATCACAATTTTTTTTTTTTTTTTCAAAAAGAATCTTTAGATACAAATATGTCCTGAAATAAAAATTGTCAATATCGTGACATAATTCGTTGTCGCGTTCAAAATGTATGTAATAATAAGAAATTATAGAAATGCGTTCACTAAGTTTAAGTAATCCAGTATTTTTATGAGTAACAATTTTAGAGAAATAATAAAGAACAAGGCAGTTTGCAAAGCAAAAGTTTTTTAAAGGAGCACATTTCTAAAAAAAACAATAAAAAGCATTCTAGAATTCGGACTACACTTTTTCATCAAATTTTAAATTTTTTTGTAGAATTTTTAGACAAGAAAAAATGATGGAATATAGAGATACCTTCATTTTTATGCAAACCTCATGTAATTAAAAAAAGCCGTTAACACATATAAAAATATAATATTGGGGCTTTGTATGTATTACTTGTGACAAATTTTGTACAGATGCCTAAAAATAGAGAATTTTCAATATTTCAACTCTATTAAGCTCTTAATTGGGAAGAAGCATAAACATATTTTCTGAGGTATCTTAGATCTCAAAAATCTTCCTCATTTAAAAATTTCAAGGCTCTGACTAAAACAGTTACGGAGATTCATAGGAACTAAAATCTTGCGAAATGTTGTTTTCATATATAACCGTAGATTTTACATACAAAATTGCAAGAATTTGTATAAATTGAAATATTGACTTATTATTTAAATTTTTCCAGGCGAACTATTAGGCAGTACTTGGCATATCAACATTTGAAATTGAGGCTTTTTCTAACTTGAAAAGGCTGTAGCTCCGTAATGGGTGGGGCTACATAAAAAAGTTATTCCACAACATTAATTTTTTAATGAGATCTATCCTTAATTAATTCCCAATTCCTTCATCTCAAACAGAGAAACTTTGTAAACAGACAGACCGGTTTTATTCTGTAACTAATAAGCGAATTTTAAAAATTTTTTTTAAAAATGTTTTAAAAATACTAAATGTATTTTATTATTCTTGTGACTGGTAAAAAAAATTACAATTTAACTGAAAATGCAAATAAAAACTGTCAACTTTTTTTAAAAATTAAAGTCACAATAAAAATGTTTATAAGTAGTTTATAATCTCTAATATTAAACGCATTGGTGTATATTAAAAAAAAATTAAAGTCATTTATTCTTTTCTTTATATGGAATTCAGTTATTGTAAAAGTCAAATAAAGGTGACAACACAAATAAACAAAATTCAAAAAAAAAAAATTTCCATTTTTATTTGGAACTTGTGAATTTTGTGACATGATATGTCACATTACGTATACTGGTACAGTCAACGTTCATGTAGCGATTTTTTTTTTTTACTGGTAACAAACTAAAAATGAATTTCACAGCATGATTTTTAACGTTTAAACGTATATTTTGTAAAATTTTCAAAATTGTTATGAAAGAAATTAAAATACTTAATAATTTAAAATATTCTGGTAGATTTTTTTAAAACATACTATACTCTATACATTAGTATTTTTTTTATTTATAAGGAAAATTAAATATAAAAAAAAGATTGGAGATTGAATCAACTGGAGTTGGAAGAAAAAAAAACTTAATTTTTTAATACCGCATTTGATTACCGCATTTAACTATTGCCTTTGTAGGAACATTGCGATAATTAAAAAGCAAATTATATCTAAGAACTGGTGTCGTCGACTAACGGCACAATTAACACTGTAAACCAACAAATAAAGAAGAGACATTTTAGTTAAGGTATCTTTTGAACCTAACGTCATCTGTATAGAATACGCAGCCCAAGAAAATTTTTATTCTAGAGTTGGAAGTAATTATTTAGGATTCAAATAATTTTATATTCAGTGCCCCAGTATTAGAATATTTAATTTTCATCTTATTAAAATTTCAACAAAATAATATCTACTAAATTTTATGAACTTCAGTTGACATTATATTGAATTTGACATATAAGAATTTTGATAAATATAAAATTATAACAATATATAAATAAATCTTAACTTATGACGTAGTGGTTGAGACACTGGCCTTTCAATCTGAGGGTCTTCTCATAATTTCATTGCGGTCCCACTTCTCAACTCATAGTTTCCGCATCATTGTTCTATTCTTTCCTATCTCCATCGCCCAAGTTCAATATTCTGCGTTGGCAGTTATCAGCTTTATCTAATTATATTGAATAAAGGAAGAGGTGAGTTTAGTTAGTAAGAATCTGACACTAACAAGGTCGTATACGACTTGCTGTCTTTGAAAACATGAAATCTTCTTTACGAAAAAAAAAAAATGAATCGATTGCAATTTAATTCTAGATAATATTGGGGTAAGACCTCGGTACTGTTTCATGTACTAATTCAGTTGCAATTAATTGAGATCAATTCTAATAGTAAGAGTGTCCATATCCATTCTTATCTATTATCAGTTGTCCCTAATGTCTCGATTTTTCTAGTAGTATAGCTTCTCATTTATTTAAACATGTACAAATGGTCTAGACGCAGGATTCTCAGTCTAACAGTTAAAGAAATGAAGAACAGTTTAAGAAGAATCAGTCTAACAGTTAAAGAAATGAAATAACGGAATTCGTCCGTATGAAATTTTTAAGCTTTTAAGTTAAAGTGATGTGTTAAATACAAACTAATTTATTTAGTTTCTATTTTGCCTATGGAAATAATTTTTAAAATCTGAACGAAACAAAAAAATTGCTCTGAATTTCAAATTTTTCATTCAGTATTTACTTTTACTTTTAAGCTTCTTTCATCTTATTAATCATAAAACAAATTACTTATGTTTGTAATTTTAACGTCAAGTACAAATAAAAATATAAAAGATTTTAATGAAATTTTAATGTTAACTTGATTTAATTTGAAATGTTATAAATTTGTTAACATGTTATAAATCATGTTAAAAAATTATTACGTACTGACATCTTAATCTCAGATTTTATGAATATATACATACATATTGCATACATACATACTACATACATACATAATCATACAAAACATAATATTGTTTTGTAAAGGTCTTTTTCCATTTTTATTTTGTTTTTTTTTTGTAAACCATTTATGGTAAACATGCGGTGGAAAATTAAGCGCAGAAGAAGCAAAAAAAAAAAGCTTACAATCAAATTACTGTTAAAATTTAAAATTGTTAAAGATGAGAGAAATCGTGATATATATACCTATATATAATGTACTTGTATATTTTTAATTAATTTTAAATGATACGGAAATCATGATTCACTGAAACGTTACCATTTTCTGAACATTTTTTTTTTTTTTTTCCATTTAAAAACTTTTGCCTGGAAGAAGTCACAACAAAAAAAAAAAATAAAAACAATTTTTAACAAAGAAGTGTAAACTGATGGATTGTATCAACAAGATCAAAGAAATGCAGTCAATCTAGAACAGATTTCAGAATATATATATAAAAACCTTGATGGATGAAATAAAGAATAAACAATATCATACATTTATAAAATCTTAAAGTAAAAGAACGCTTTCAAAAATTGTAATTTTTAACAGAATAAACAGTGTATGATGATAATAAAGATAAGATATTTTAGAATCATAATCATAATTTTATCTTAAAAATTTCTGGTTTTTTTTTTTAATTTTTTTTTTGTTGTTATTTTCATTGATAAAAACTTTTGTTGATTTTTCCTAAAAGGTAATTAAATTAAACTAAACTAGTTGTGTCTGATGATAAAATCTTTGATGTTTTCATATTAACTAATAGCAAAAACAAAAATTGTTTAGTATTTAATAATTTTCTCGTTTAACTAAACAACATTTTACAATCTGATTTTATCTTAAGTAGTTAGTGTTAAATTTGAAAGTCATATCAAAAGATCAATCATTTTTTTGTTGACCTCGTTCGAATATCTGAACTTGGAAACAGTTCAAATTATTGTAATGTCGTTTTTGTGTAATTTTATTACAATTTACAAAAAACAATCTTGTAAGAAAATTATAATATTAATGATACATATTACATATTATATAATTATTAAATTACATTTTATTAAATTAAAAAAAATTTGTTTTTCTAAATTAAAAAAAAAAAAAATATATAAAATTAATATCTGTTTTACAAAATATACTTTTTCTGATTAAAATATACATCTTAAGATTTTTTTGTCCATTTGTCTGTTCAAAAAATTGAAAACATTTGTCTGTTCAAAAAAAATCATTATTAATCATGCCCCACTTGCCCCATATATAATATAAAAAGATTAGAATTGATAGAGTTAGTGTCATCTATTGTAGTCAACCTCCCACAACATTCGATGTAGAGTACATACTTTTAAATGAAGTTTTAAAAATTTTTATGTTCGGAATTTAGATTTTTTTTTTTTTGATTTTTTATTTTTATTGATGAAGGCTAAGCTAATACGACACTAATAACTAAAGAGTAGAATTATAGACTAGAGTCGAAATTTTCAAAAAATGTGGAAGAACCTAAGTTAAGTTTCCCTAGAATTATGTCACGATAATACCAAACTGACGGAAGAAGCTTGCATAAAGGAAGAGGCTTGAAAATTCTAGGAGTTATAGATATGAATTCAATCCAGAACATAGGTTTTAGATTTCAATCATTTATTATTGGTTATTTTAAACGGGGTCGGTTTGATCTATTTGTTTAAATATAATGAAATATCTATCATAACTTGGAAATTTTGAAACTATGTACCTTCAAAATCTTAATTTAAACATTAAAACTTTTTTAGTTTATTTTAATTATCTTTATAACTATCTACTAATTAAATATTAGGAGAGTTTTTTTTTTTTAGTACAATTTTAAAAACCTTTTATATATTTTTATTTTTAAAAATAATTGAAAGTACCTACATGCATTATACAATTTTTCTTAAATAATATCTAAAGTAATTTTAATTAATTATATATTAAAAAAATATATTAACCTTATATTTATAGTTTCATTATACAAAATAAAAGTTATTGAATTATTATTATAATATGGTGTTTTTTATTATAACATGTGAAATTAATTAATATAATATAACATTTAAAGGGTTTTTAGCCCTTCTGGTCGATTATACAAAACAAAACATTTAAAGTAACATACCTACAAATTAATACTGTTTTCAATAAACCTTTTCTATCAAAAATCATTTGTAATATTAATTAATTATATATTATTATATTTTTTTTTAAAGTTTTTTTTTTATTATTATTAATAACTTTAATTAATATTACATTGATACAATTTAATATTCATGTTTAGTTGTACAGATTAAAAATTAAAGAAAAATAAAAAATAAAACATTTCTTTGTAAATTAAAATTCTATTATTAATTAATTTAATTAATAAAATAAAACTTTAATCCGAATTAATTATACCCGTTATGTTCAATATAATATGTTCAAGAGTATAATAAAATTGCCATTATGTTTGTGACACCTTAAAGTAGTCAAGCTTGATATAGTGTCAAAGGTATGGATCGGCTCAGAATCGAATTTTGAGTCGATTAAGCCATGTACGTCCCCCCGTTCCCACGATAACTCAAAAAAACAAAAGAGCTAGGAAGCTAAACATTTTTTTACGTTACTTTTGCAAAATTGTTAGTTTTGCTATTTAAATCCAGTTTTTTTGGCTGCCGCGTTCGAGTAGCTGCCATACAACTTCTATTTTGATATGGGAATAACTCAGTATATATTGAAACTATGTGTCTCAAATTTTTCAAAATTGTGTCGAGTTACTGTCCAACAATACCTAAAAAAAAAAATTTGGTTGTGCTGGGGCGACAGGTTCGGGTAGCTGCCATACAACTTCTCTTTTTAAATGTAAATAACTCAGTGTCTATTAAAGCTAGGTATCTGAAATTTTGTGAAGAGATGTCGAATTACATGCCTATAACTTTTGTAAACTTTGATTGATCTAGAGTAGCCGGTTCAGGCTTCTTGCATCTCTTGGCACTTAATGAAGCTAGGCATCTGTAATCTTGCAAATGAAGATCAAGTTTTATGGCAACAGCTTCTGCAAAATTTGGTTGTGTTGGTGCAATAAATTTTGGTAACTGTCATACAACTCCACAATTTACATAAATATATCTTGGCAGTTATAACGACGGTACTAGAACATCTGAAATTCTTTAAAAGATGATCAAGTTATATAGAAACAGGATATATTACGTTCATACAGGTATCTCAGAGTTGACATAGTCAAAACTAAAAAGCTGTTAAAAATATAAGGAATATTCCAATAAGTGATGAAGTTCACTATAAAGAAATATTTCTCGATTAAATAAAGTTGAAATTATATAGTGTAAAAGCGTTTATGGGAACGGAATACCCGAAAAAAGTAAGACTCTTTTACAAAAGCCTCTAAGATAAAATCCCCTATGCGACAAAAGATCCTATGTTTAAAGACTCCATATAAAATCACCTAAGATAAAAGAACATACGACGGAACTTATTTAAAAAAAAGTTAGAAACCTTTTTCAAAAGTTATGATATTAAAAATAAAATTTAAATTCAAGTGCGTCGATTTTCAATACAACTCTTAAATCTCTCCGAATTCAGAATATCGCATATACATATATGTAAATTTTCAGTAAAAGGCGTAAAAGTCTGATTTTGTAACCAATTATAAAATCCCCCTTAACAATTAACTTTTCATATATTTAAACACACCGCTAAACAAAATATTGAAAAAGAATTAATTAATTTTAAAAATATTAAAAGAATTATGAATTAATTAATTTTGATCCAACTCTAACATCTCTCCTGATTCAGAATCTTGCATATAAATACATTTATATATATTATACTCTCGAAAAAAGTAATACTTTGATTTTGAATATAACTCTAAAAACTTAAAAATCAAACATAGACCGTCTTAAATCTCTTAGATAGATGTTTTGACGCAGGGTTTTTTGCCCCATAGTTGATGTTATATAGGGTGATTTGTTGTAGGGGATTTTTTTTCATATATTTTTGAAATTGAAAGAAGTGTCTTTTGTTCTATTTTTAAAAACAGTCAAACCTACCGCTTCCAGTGGCTATACAGAGAAAAACTGTTTTAAAACATTAATTTTGTTTACATTTTATCTATGGTTAAAATGTCATTGTTCCAGTTTTAACGTTGTAGAAGTTTTATAAACAGACAGATTGTGAGACAAAGTGAAACTAATAAGTAAATTTTTCAAAGTTTTTTTTTGAAAAATGTGCTAAAAATAATTAGATGGGATTTTATATTTTATTAAAAAATCAAGATTTTATTACTTTATGATTATTATGGCAAACACCATTAGTGTTTACATAACCAACAACTGCAACATCATCTCTATAAAAAATGTAGGAAAAAAATAAATTTGACAACCATTAGATCTGGAACTTTATATCATTTTATCAACTAATTTTATAGATATATACATATATATTATATACATATATAAAAATGCTAAGAAAACAATTCAAAAAAGAATAAAACCCTTAAAACTCTTCATATACGTTTTGACAAATAATATTAGTTAGTACAGTTCTATAACAAACAGACAACTGTTGAAATGCCGGATTGTAATCGTGAACATAAACTAAAGTATAATAAATTTTATGAACCTTCTTTTTTATTCAAGGTGTTTAGAGCTCATTTAATTATTAGATACTTATAAAAATCACTTTTAATGACATTCGACATTTTTTTTATACTTTATATTGACATAATTTTATTGCAAAACTAAATTTTTTTTCCATGTCCTTAGAACGTTTTTTATTGTTTTTTTATTTTTGATTCAATTAAGTTGATTGATTAGTTTCAACTTATTATCTATAATTTATTTCTTTCACCTTATTAAAATGTGATATTATTTTTTATTTAAAATTACACTTTTTATTTTATACTTATCTAAAAAAAAAAAAAAAAAAAATTCACGACTATGATCCTAGGATCAGACAAAAGTTTAAAGATTATTTTGAAAAGAAGACAAGTTGATTCAGTTAAAAGTTAAAATTAATGATAATCAGATATAAATAAATTAACCACACCTTTATATCTAAAACTGTATATTATATACGTTCAATATTATAGAAAAACTATGATATAAAAGAGGTTGGTTGGAAAATGCGTTCTGTTTCTTTAAATGTAGTATTCATTAGAATGAAAAACTAATTGTATATGATTGTGGGGTTTCCCTGAAATAAAACCAAAATGCACTTTTTTGGTTTTATTTCATTCGTAGATTTGAAATAAAGCCAAAGTCATAAAATTTTTATTTTAGCTTAATGGCTTATTGGTTGAATTCAAAAGCAAGATCGATTCAAACAGGGTTATACTTTTTTACCAGAATATTTATATATGTGTATATGAGAGATTATATGAGTGTATATGAGAGAGAGATAAATAGAAGAGATTTTATAAGTGGTTATAAAATCAGGGTTGCCCTCTGTTCCGGAACATGTATATAAATAACTAGCAATTGCTCTACGAATATAAAAAATTAAATTTTTAAAAAATTTTTTTTGGAAAATAACAATTCAATTGTTTGCATATTAAAAAAAACAATTTGCCCAATTTGAAAATAGGCTTTATTTCAATTTCTCAAAATGAAAAATGGCCAAACTTTAAAAATTCGTTTTTTGACTTTATTTCAGGGAACAATTGTGGGTTTGTCTTTAATGAAAATAAAAACAAATAAATTAAGTATATTTAGAGAAGAATTTAATTTTAGATAATGACATAAAAATCGGCTTGTTTAATCTATTACATATATAATATATATAGCTATTATTGTGGAATATTCAAACAGATAGTAAAGACAGTTTTATCGAAAGCTACAATGAATACGATTCTATTAAGTCTAAGTAACTCGATTTAAATATGATTTAATTTGAATTTTAGCTTAAAATTGAATTTTAGGTGTATCTAACAATATTTTAAAGTTGAGTTTTTTTTCTTTTTTTCATTTTTTTTTTTACAAATTTCCAATTTTACACACAAACATTGTTAAATCAATCTAAAATTAACTACTGAAATTGATTTAAACCATATGTTAATTCTAATATAAAAAAAAAATTAAAAAAAAAAAGTAAAATGTTTTAAAAACTCTTTCAAGTTGCTTTTCAAAGTCGATTAAAGCAAAAAAAAAAAAAAAAAAAAACATAATTCTTTAATAATAATGACTTTCCGATTTTGTCGTGTGTTTTAAAATAATTTGCAATATTATGTACAGATTACAGACGATTTTAAAAATTGTCTATACTTTTATTAGTTTAGAAATCCATATATAGTTTGTTGACTTCTATATTTCATTAGTAAATTTTAATAAAATTTATGTTTTTTTTTTGTTTTTCATAAAAATTTAAATTAAACATGCATGCAATCTTATAATACCTTCTGGGTAGCTGCATGTTAAACCGACACTAAATTTGTTCTTTTTTTGTTTTTGTTAAGTTTTTCATAATTTAATGTTAAAAATATAGAATTATGTTGATTTATGTTGTATTAAAAAAAGATTGATATAAAACCATAAAAAAAAAAAAACAATGAAGGTATA
Organism: Poecilobothrus nobilitatus; assembly: GCA_947095535.1. Classification (NCBI taxonomy): domain Eukaryota; kingdom Metazoa; phylum Arthropoda; class Insecta; order Diptera; family Dolichopodidae; genus Poecilobothrus; species Poecilobothrus nobilitatus. Next base: position 257,972,958 of record OX352774.1, on the reverse strand, counting down.
TGTATCTAACATAAAGCAGCGTGTTAGAATTTTCCAATGTGTACATAAATAATATATGATATTATTTTCAGAACATAAAAGCAATCATATACCGATGAGTAATATATTATATTAAAATATAATATTAGATATCAAGAAATAATACATATTTAGAAAATAATTTAATTTGGGGTAGGAGTGGTTGAAACAAAAACAATCTCCATAAAGTATATTTGAGATAACTAAGCCTAAAGAACCCATGATGAGTTTAATCAAAAGTTATTTAACCCTTTACCGATACAATCTGAAAAAATAAATTTCATTTCATGAAACAAATTCATGAGAGAATCTACACTAGCCATGTAATTCGTGAGATAAATCGTAGCTACCATTGAATTATCTTTGATTTTATATATATACATTAAAGTAATATATTAATTTTTAACAAAATTATATCAGACATAAAAATATCAGAATTTTACATTACAACTAAATGGTTAAATGGTTTTTTTAAAACTAAATTACACAGCCCTAATCTCTTCTTCTTTATGTCCAAATTGAATTTTAAAAAATCTAAAATAAGGTTTTTGCGAATTTTTTACTCTGCAAAGAAAACTCTACTTCTTAACTAATAGGAATTTGAATTTAAATAATAATCTTAATCTTCAATTAAATTTGATGACAACATTAAATATCTTGGAATTTTACTCGATCTTAAATTAAAATTTAAAACAAACATTAATTACATAATTATTAATAAGTGCATTTCTTAATAAAAACGCTTTATCCCTGATAGGTATCCTTGAAATAAAAGGAACGTCTTAGTCTTGTACAATAGCTACAGCCGAGTAATCAACGGCTTAGTGAAATTAATGATTCACGAGACTGAAGCATAGTCAAATATGAATAATAAATGACTTAGTGAATGCCCTATACTCCTCATTGGAGTGGCAAGGAAAAAAAAAATCTCTGATAGTTAGAAAGTCAAAATTGGTCAAATATGGTCATTTATTCCGACACTTCATTTTATCTAGAAATACAATTTGCGATGACGCGCTGTTAAAATCAACTTTAATTTATTTTCAATTTAAACAAAACTCTATTTTAAATCGTGAACATCGAGATGCCACAAAAAAAAAAAAAAAACAGATAGTTTACCTCTTGTGAATATTCTGAAAACTCAATAATAAGGAAAATTTAATTTGTAATTTGTAACATATGTAATAAAATCTATAGTTAGTTAGTTTTTAAGACATAAATTTTTAAGTAAATAAATTCAATATGGTTTCTAAGGTTTTTCTTTTGCTACATTTTTCTTCAGTTTTAAGTAAAATTATTGAATTCAAATATAAATTCACAAAAATCTACAAATTTTATAATAGATATTGTAAAAGCTATCGTTTGATCTTTCAACTAATAAAAAAGTTATGTAAATACAATATCAAGAAGAATAAAAAAAAAAAAAAAAAAACAAAACAAAAAATTTAAATTTTATTAAAAATAAAATTATCATAAAATTTTGTCCTATTTACTATTTTTTATTACAACTTTTATTTAATATCATGCGATTTTTTATAGTTATTCTATTGCTATTCTAAACAAATCTGTAACTTTATTTTTCAAATATCAAAATATCAGAACACAAATAATATCTCACGTAATATTTTATTTATAGCATGATATAGATACATATATTTAAAAAAAAAATTTTTTTTTTTTCTATTTTATGTAATAAATGAAAAACAGAAAACAATTTATGTCAGCCAAATTCTTTCTGATATAATTTTATTTCAGCTACTTGATATAAAATTTTTTTTTTGTTACTTATATCTTTTTGAAGCATGAAATGTTACTTTTTCTTTAATGCTGCTATTAGCAACATGTTGCTATTAAATTGTTTATGTTTTTTTATAAATTTTTTTTTTTTTTTTTGTTATTGAAATAAAATTATTATGCGAAAAATATTTTTAGTTTAGTTTACTGTCGTATTTCACTTTGTTCGTTCGTGCGGTTGGCGGCTTTTTTTTTTTGTAAAATAAAATAAAGCCGGTAATATTTTTATTTGATAATAAAAATTACCAATCTTTGACTTATATTATATAATATGTACGAAAATATCGTTTTAATTTAAGAAATATGTATTTTAATAAATATTTTCAATATTGAGGAATAATTTTTTTTTTTTATAAAAGTGAGATATATAAAGAAAACCTGCTTTTAAAAAGGAAGTAGAAAAAAGAGAAGAAGAAGAAATAAGAAAATTCATTAAGTTAATTTTTCATAAACAAAAGTAAAATTTCGAATTAACATATTTAAAATTTAATTTTTAAGACTTAAAATATAAAAAATAATTGTATCTTATCATTAAAAATACAAGAAAACAAATACCTATCTCTGTTTATATTTTTATCATATTGCTTTACTTTTATGATATTAAAAATATTAATTATGAAATATTAATTTTAAATTAAAAAAAATTTGACATTTGAATATTGAAATTTTACTTTTTATCTTTAAAATACACTGCAATAGGAATAATAATTAAGTTGAAAAAAAAAAAAAAATATTTGTAATAACAATATACGACTTTAATAATTTTTTTAAATAAAATTTTGAATTTAAAGAGGAGTTTGATACTTACAGATACTTTTGATACTTACAGATACTATAATAGTTCTATTTAAGGGAAAATAATAACGAGGAGGTTTTATAATAACATTATTAAGGATTGAACTCAATAACAATCACAAAAGTACTGCTTAACATTTTACCTATGCTGGGAAGCAAATAAATGTTATAAAAAAGCAAAAAAAAAAAACTCATTTAAAATGAAAATGAGATTGCATAATAATGTTAAAAGCTAAAAATTACATTTTTATCCAATATACTCTTATTCTTTATTTTAAAAAATTTATAAATCTGAAAAGTTATCTTCATAAGAAGAGTTGAATTTTTCAAAACTTATTGATTTTGTATTTCATTTTTTGTTTTTTTTACTGAAGTGGTAGGAACAGTTTTTATTTATAACAAAACTTAAATATAGACTTTTTAAACTTTTAACGATATTTTAGAGTAAATTTCAATAGAATGTTTTTATTTAATTTTTGCAAGCTATATACTGATTGGTTACATTGAAAAAAAAAAAAAACAAAATTAAAAAAAAAAAATACATATACCTATTAAGAATGCTGAACTGAAGAACTTAAAATAAATTTAAGTAGATACATTGGATGCTGTTTAATAAATACGGAGCCCAACCCATTTTCAAATTGCACAAATGCGTTTTATCAGTCAAAATTTTTCAATGTGTAATTAAAAAAAGAAAAAACAAACAAAAATCAAAGAATAACAGTTATTTCAAATGAAATTTAAGATAAAGCTTTTTAGAACAACCACCATCAAATTTTTTACACGCCTTATGCGTACAAAAACTAAGATTTTAGATTAAAATAAAAAAATTGCAATGAATAAAATTGTTGCTATGGTTAATAAAAGTTAAATATAGCAGTTAATTATAGATTTATTTTGTTTTAATATTAGTTGGCGTTGAGTTTATAGTTTAAAAAATCTGGTGATATCTTAATTTAGATTTCATTGAAATTATTTTTACTTTCATTTAATATTTTAGAAAAAAAAAAAAAATGTAGTTAAGAAATTATAGTTAAAAATAAATTTGTTTTTACCACATTTTCTAAAAGAAATTATGAAAAATTTGCTTATTAGTGTTTCTTTGTTTGTCTGTCTGTTTACAAAATTTATATAAACCATTTAAGATATAGCGGAATGAAATTTTAACCATGTATATATCTCATTTAAAGAATTCATGGTGTACAACAACTTTTTTTTATTTATAGTTTCATCTACTACGGAATTACAGCCTTTTAAAGTTTGAAAAAGACCTATTTTCAAATGATATATATCTTAAGTTCGACTTAAAATTTTTTCAATCTAAAAATTTCAAACGATTGCAAATTTTTTTAAGTTTTAAATAAATTAATGTAAAAAATAGATATTTTATATTTTGCTATTTTGTTAATTTTCTGTTAAACATAATTTTGAAAAATTTTAACTTCTTTCGAAATTATAACTTTCACAGATACGAACGCTTTTAGTTAGAATCTTGAAATTTTGAACGGTGAAAAAACTTTAAGAATTAGAATAAACAGCGGAAACTTAAACATCTGTACAACTTGCCATAAATTAAATCTAAAAAACTAAAACTTAAAAAATTTTTTTTTTTTAAATGTACTGAAACCGGAAGTTTAAAATTTATTCCCCGTAAAGTCAATCAATTTACTTTAAGAATTCATTTTTAAATTGTATTGTATTTTAATTTATCATCACATCGGAGATCAGTTTTAAAATAATAAAAGAGCTATACAATTAAACCATAATATTATGCATTATTAAAAAAAAAAAAAAAATAGTATATTTAAAAAAAAGTGTATATTAAAGTTATTTTTTTTAAATAAATAAATATAAAATCATGATAATCATAGAAATCTTTTGAACATTTCCATGTGAAAACAATTAACCATTTTCGAAAATTTATTATAAATTTATAATAAATTTCACATCATTCAAACACGAACTTATATTATATCATAATAATAAAATATGATCTAAATTTATTTTTATCCTATAGCTGATACCTACAAGTATTATATACTTACATGTTAAATGCCACATATTGTACGCCACAAGTTATACTTCAATTATCGCGAATAACAATAATAAAAAAAAAAAAAAAAAAAAACATCGTTTTTAATTCAATTAAAATGACGCAACATAAGATTGAATGCACTCCATTCAATTTTAATAATTTACGCATTCAATATTTGATAATAATTCCAGTTTTATTCTGTATTTTTATACCCGTATGAACTATGTTCAAGGGTATAATAAATTTGCCATTACGTTTGTGACACCTTAAAGGAGTCGAGCTAGATATAGTATCAAAGGTATGGATCGGCTCAGAATCGAATTCTGAGTCGATTAAGCCATGTACGTCCGTCCGCACGATAACTCAAAAAATAAAGGAGCTAGGAGGCTGAAATTTTTTTTACGACACTTTTGCAAAATTATTAGTTTTGCTATTTAAATCCAACATTTTCGGTCGGCGGGTTCGAGTAGCTGCCATAGAACTTCTATCTTTATATAGAAATAACTCAGTATCTATTCAAGCTAGGTTTCTGAAATTTTGCAAGTTATGATCAAGTTTTATGGCAACAACTTCTGTAAAATTTGGTTGTGGTGGTGCGGCGGGTTCGGGTAGCTGCCATACAACTTCTCCGTTTAAATGAGAATAACTCAGTGCCTATTGAAGCTAGCAACCTGAAATTTAGTAAAGAGGTGTCGAGCTATAGGCCAACAACTTTTGTAAAATTTGGTTGGTCTAGAGCAGTCGGTTCAGGCTTCTTGCACCTCTTCGAACTTAATAAAGCTAGGCGTCTGAAATCTTGCAAATGATGATCAAATTTTATGGCAACCACTTTTGCAAAATTTGGTTGTGGTGGTGCGACGGGTTCGGGTAGCTGCCATACAACTTATCCGTTTAAATGAGAATAACTCAGTATCTATTGAAGCTAGGAACCTGAAATTTAGTAAAGAGGTGTCGAGTTATAGGCCAACAACTTTTGTAAAATTTGGTTGGTCTAGAGCGGCCGGTTCAGGCTTCTTGCACCTCTTGGAACCTAATGAAGTTAGGCGTCTGAAATTTTGCAAATGATGATCAAGTTTTATGGCAACAACTTTTGTAAAATTTGGTTGTGGTGGTGCCGCGGGTTCGGGTAACTGCCATACAACTTCTCCGTTTAAATGAGTATAACCCAGTGTCTATTGAAGCTAGGAACCTGAAATTTAGTAAAGAGGTGTCGAGTTATAGACCAACAACTTTTGTAAAATTTGGTTGGTCTAGAGCAGTCGGTTCAGGCTTCTTGCACCTCTTGGAACTTAATGAAGCTAGGCGCAATAGATTCAGGTAGCTGTCATACAACTCCACAATTTACATAAATATATCTCTGTAGTTCGGTACTAAAACATCTGAATGTTTTTAAAAGATGATCAAGTTTTATAGAAACAGGATATATTACGTTCATACGGGTATCCCAGAGTTGACACAGTCTACTCTACTGCACTCTTCCTCGTTTTTTTTTTGATTTAATTATTCAAAGAAATTAAAATAAAAATAACCGATTGAATATTAAAAAGTTTTGAATTTATTTTGAAATTTATGCCAGTATAAAGTAATTAAAATCTTTTGAATGTTATTTTAAATTACCTGCATCACTACATTATACATATGTCAACACTATAAAGTCAAAGGTATCCGTTTTTTTTTTTTTTTTGCAATTAATTAAAATGATATTTTTGAGCAATTTAAATCGTTTAAAACTGTTTAATTTAAGTAATTTTAATTTTTATTGATTTTATAATCAAGTTTTGAATTAAATATGAAATAAAAATTTCATTAATGAAAATAATATAAAAATGAAAGGTTGTGTAAAATGAATTTTTTTTTTTTTTTTGTGCGCTATCTATGGTTAGTGATATCATATGTTTTTATATTGCTAAAATGTAGACAATTAATCGAATAGAATTTTTGATTGAAGATAAAATTGTAAAAAACTTTTAAAAATCTAAATGACACACAAAATTGGTATTATTTCCAAAGTGACACTATCGACTAACTACTTTACCACTATAGTTTTTGGTAAATTTTTGTGTTAAATTTTTAAACTCTGTAACTATTAAATTTTTAAAATAAAAACTGTATATTGGCTAACTCTCCGACTATTTACAATGTTAATGAGAATATACATATATCAACTTTTTCTTTTTCAGATGTGGTTGCAGTGCAAATATATTTATTTAATTTTACTTAATATTATTAAATTTTATATAATACTTTAATCAGATTGGATGCAGATCTCATGCTTAAAGCTTTCGCCTAAAAAATCGTTAACTTATGGACTGCATCGTTGGTCAGATGACTATAAAGCTTAATTTTTTTTATTAATTAATTTTGCTAAGATGATTTTATCTATTCGACAAGATTACGAAAAATAATTACTGTTAAACATATTTTGTGCGTCATCTATTATATGGTACATGTATTATTTAATTTAATTATTTATTTTTATTTATATTTGGTTAATGATTATTATTGCATTATTGAATTATTATTAGAATTTTTTTATTTTTAAAAATTTTATTCATGGATGGTACTCTATAGTTAAAATTACTTTAAATGAAAATCGATTACTACAAAATAATTATGCTATGCTTTAGTCATCAGACTTTATTATGGATAAGTACTATTAAAATTATTTGAAATACAATATCGTAAGTATAAGAAAATAAACATTAAGATTTATGTGTAGGAATCAGATGTATTCGTCATATAAAAAAAAAAAAACTATTTTATACGAAAGAATAATAAAAGAAGATGTTTAAAAAATAAATTTTATAGGTGTGCATTTATTTCTAGCAAATAACATAAGCGTACTGTAACATAATCGAAAAGTTTTTTTTTGTAAAATTGTAATCTAAAATTTATTAATAAATTTATTTCCGTAAAAACAAAGTTTGTAAATATTATTTATATTTAATTTTATTAAGGTTCAAAATTTTTATTTCAAAAGTTTTAATCTATTTTTCAGGAATATCCTTGCGAAATATTAATTTATTTCGACTTATGAGAAAATTTGGAAAACATTTTGAAATTCTCAAAACTCCTTTTAACTGTCAATGACTGCAAAGTAGCTAGTATAGAAAATCTAATAACTATACAGTCAAAATGTTTTAATATTTTAAAAGATAATTTTTCTTTCCTTTGCTAAAAACTAAAAATTTTGGAAATATAAAAATTTAAAATCTGTTAATGTGTTTGCCCAAAAAATAAAAACCAATTGCGTAACATAAATTAGAGTTAATTTATTATTAAAAGACATAATAATTTTTAATATGCTCTGTTTTATATATTTTTTTTTTTTTTAATTTTTTATATAAATTTAAAATTTGTTAATAAAAGTTTTACTACTTTTTTAATCTATTAAATTCTTTATATTATTATAATCCTTTATTTACTGTTATCTAATCCTTTTCTAAACACAGTATAATCATAAATTTTTATAAAGAAAAAATTATTTTTAGTATAGATTATTTAAAATGGTTATTACACCGTTACGCAATGAAAAATATTTTTGACAACAGTTTTTTTTTTGACCTACTTTATTCTTTAGAATAAAATTTAATTTATGGACGTTTTTGGTATTTTTTAAAATCCTACATAATATAATATTCATTATAGAGTGCTTATAGAAACTGATTTTAGTTCCTTATAATCGTATCAAAATATTTTCCTAAAACAAACGTCGATACAAATCCTACAGTTTCTGAGATTTTACTATTCACAATTGTTTCTGTTGATTCAAGGTCATATATACATATTAAGTTACCTAATCTAAAAGTATATAATATTCTTGATTATCATTTTTTTGCGGTACAAATAAATCTCGTTTTGATTTGAAAATTTCTTGGTATGTTTTATTCAATTAGTTACCAAAGAGTAATGTTGAAATGTAAAATTCTTTAATCAAAAATTTTTTTGTTTCATTTGCTGGTAAAAGAAACATTCATATAATAGTAATAAATGTTTTAAATTTTATTCTTTCGCAATAAAAATCCGTAAGAAGTTAAAACTGAATAAGCATAATCAAAAATAACTTTAATATTGTGCTTAAAGGGTACACATCTACTAATTACAATTAACTACCTGTTGATTTATTTTCTGAAAATTAAATAATTTTTTTTTTTTTTTCAGTTACATATAGTAGAAAGAAAAAAAATAAAACTTCAATTGAATTCTTTACAAATTGAGGTATAAAAAGACATACGATCTCTTACATTAATATTAATTTAAATTTTACCTTGTTTACTTTAAATTATAACTAAATTTTGCTTTAATTTAGAAGCCCATCCTTAAAAAAATTGAAAAACTTTGCTTGGTACAGTAACATTTTAAGAATATATAAGTAATTGACTGCAACATAAATGTTTTAAATTTAAATAAAAGATAGTGACGAGCAGATAAAATTATATGTTTTCATTTAGAATTTGACAGGAGTATTCGTAACATTTTAAAAAACCAAAATAAGATAAAAGCAAATATATAAATTTATTAAGTTGAGAACATCATTCAAAAACCAAATTGAATTTCTTCTTTTCAAAAACTATGTCAGGTTTGTATTTACTTAACAGCACAAAAAGGTAATTGATAATTGCACGAAGTAATTATGTCACAAGGTTTATATGGTTTAAGCACCAGAATCTTGGCATAATAGGTATCATCATTAAGCAAAAAATATTAAGAAAAAAGTATATCTGTTATTTTTACTAACTATTAAAAATCATTGTCTTATATTGTATTTTACTATTAATTGTTTCATTTTAATTTGTTCATTCGAAACAAAAGACTTAAGGTAGAAACTTGAAAAATTACAAAAGAAAACAATTTTGAATTATGACTATTATAGATATACAAAAATGGTTTTATTTCTTGCAAAAAGATATTTTTTTCTGGTAATTTATTTCAAAAGATTATATGTTTGTAATTTAAATTTATATGTTGATTGTATCTTATCAAAATGAGTACCTAAGCTTTGAGATTGATTCACTGGTACAAGTTAAAAATATATATTTATTATACTAATTTTTTGCATACAACCTAGATCTGATTTGCTGGTTAGAATAGTTCAGTATTTTTTGCGAATTTAATTTTTAGTTAAATTTTTTTTTCTTGTTCTTTTGTGGGTGAATTATTCTGGGTTTCATGTGTTAGATGATTAAATTGTTGATGTGATATACGATTTATAGTGTATTATATTTAATCTATTTTATTGATATAACACTTAATCGATTTAGAAATGTGTAAAAATAGAAAATAAATGTTTGTTGTTTTGTTTCTATTAGCAATTTCTTCGTTTTTGCTAATCTCAGATTAGTTAGCTGAACTTGAAAAAGAATTTTTAAAATATATAGTAAATATTTTCAGAAAATTATCACAAACATGTATTTCTACTTAAATTTAACAGATCTATTGAACTTCGAATACTTCTTTTGTAATTATACAAAGTTTAAACAAGAGTAGAAATCTGCTGTTTAACTTTATTTCATCATTTAACAAAATATTAGGTTTAATAAGATAACTAAAAAGAAAAAAACAAAAGCAAACAAACAAACTACAAATTGTAAAATTATTTATCGATTTTCATGGTATTGATGAAACTTTTATTTAGTCATTTTAAAGTAAAATTTTAATTTTTCCTCAACTTGTTTGCGTTAAAAAAAGCATCTGATTTTTATCTCATAAATCATGTACCTTTAATGGTCTTCAACAATGTAATCATATAGTTTTTTTTTTTTTTTGCAAGCATCTTCAAGGTCTTATTGTATTGTTAAATTTAAATTTTAAGTTTTTTTATTTTTTGCTAATCATTGATATTAAACAATAGGTACAATAATGTAGGAGTGGTAAACGAATTAAAAAATAAATTTCTGTGGAAATACGTTTTTTATTTTTGGGTTTTTTTTTTTGTACAAAATACACTGTAAATAAATAATTTGTTTTTTTTTTTTTGTTTTTTACTTTTCTAAAGAAGATTATTCACATTTAATTCGGACAAAATCTGTTGAGACTTTATCAATAGCGAAACAAAAATTTTTAAATCTTAAGAGATTATTAACGCTTTACCTTTAATCCATATAACTTTTATTTAAGTTTGTTATAATCTCAAAGTATTTTTAAGATACATTTTCTATCTATAATTTCAATTACAATGAAAATGAAGGCAGAATGTAAAACCAAAGGTTTTTAAAGACGCAAATTTTCTAAAAAAAAAGCAATAAAAACAACTTAACTACATAAAAAAATTATTCCACAATATTATATTTTTTGAGATATCTATCCATGGTTAAAACTTATCCATGATTATTTTAAATGATGTAAAAGTTTTGTAAACAATAACCATGGTTATCTTTGATAATGTAGAAGTTTTGTAAATGAACAGACGGATGGACCGGCGAATAGAGTGAAAATAATAAATTTTTTTTTTTTTTTTTGAAAAATATGGTAAAAGGAAATTAAGGTGATACAACATAACAAAATTAGTATTATACAATATTATAATACATAAAGTATAATATATTATTATTACCTTGATTTGTGTGTGAACTTGAAAAAGTTCAAGAAATTTTTTTGTCATTTTATTTGCTTTTTTGAATTAATAAAAAATAATAATAGTTATATTCAATGGTCACTTACAGATTAATTTTTTAATTAAATTAAAATTTAAACATTTTGTGGTTTTAACATTCTTATAGTAAAAGTGTCACATTTATTTTTAATACACTTCATTAATCAGTCAAAATGAAACAATAGAACTGTCTTATAAAAATATTTTTGTCATATTTTAAAAATATAAAAAAAAATTAAAGACACACTGCCCTTGTTTCATTGAATTTTATTTGTATTTTTTATAACCTTACTTATTGGTACAAAAATAACAATAAAGTTACATTATTACATTATTTATGTAATACATAATAACATTTTATTACTTAATTTATTTTATATACATATACATCATATATATATATATATATATATTTTAAATAGTCAACAAATATTAGTTATCATTACATTAATTTAAAATGAGCACTAGACCTTCTGACCCTTTATAATACAATAAAGGTAAGTTAAAAAAAAAAAAACATATGTTGCATTTTAAACCTTTAAAATTTCTTAGTTGAGAATTATTATGTAAAAACAGATCATGGAATATAATATATTAATTTTATGTAATAGAGATAAATTGTACCAAAGAAAATTTTTGTAAATGACCTATAAAATGACCAAAAACTAATTTTTTTTTTGTCCAATTAACAAAATTCTTTAAAGAAAAAACAAAATTAATGATTCTGTCCACCCATGAGCTAATTTGAGTGATATAAAATAAAAGGCGATTAACTTAATCATAATAATTAGGTTGTGATTATAATTTTAAATAATTTTTTATTTTTTTTATTTTTTTTTATGAATTAATTGTTTGAATAATGAATAGCAATTTTATGTGGAAATTATAAATAGAGGCTAATTTAATAAAAAATATCAAAAAAAATATTATAAATGTTATTATCTATTAATTATTACCTAATAATTCCGTTAGGAAATTTTTTTATCTTAACGATAATGAAATCTGACTGATGACGTAGTTGTTAAGTAAGCAAAAAATAGTAAAAGGCGCATTCTTTATTCCCTTCCAGTCCTACTCACCAATTCAAATTTTTGTCATATCTGTTCTATATTTTTCTATTCCTGCTCCCTAAGGAATATATTGCGTTAGCAGTGAACGGTTCTATCCCATTATATACTGGCTTAAGGGGTCAGTAAGAATCTGATACTATACCAAGGGAATATTCTTGGTGTTTTTGAAGGATTTCTCTTTTACCGGGAAAAAACAAACTTAATTTTGTTAAGAGATCAGATTAATTAATGAGTTTTAGATATACAAAATTTTGACTCTTCTTTTTTATTTATAATCGAAATAAAAATTCGGCTGTGAATTGTGATATTGCTTTGTAAAACTTTGCGGTAATACATTTAAGAATTTTCAGTTAAAAGAATGAGCAAGAGATAAAGTAAAAAGAAGTTTTATTTTTGACTTTTTGAAAAATATTAATTAATTTAAAACAATCTTTACCATAACCATTCCAGGACACGACAGGTAATAAAATATCAAGAGTATTGCAATTTTAATCTGAATATAAATAAGTCAATATAATGAATTAAAAATAAAAAATAGACCTCAATAAATGTATTAGGCTCGAATCAATTTAATATTGTGTAATATAATTGTCATATCCTACAATTTTCGATTTCTTTTAGGTTGAAGTAAATATTTATATTCAACAGGAAGAAGGAATGATGCAGTTAAGAATAACAATGATGAAATATTAATAAATGATGTTCAAAATACTATACCTACATATTATTGGCAATGATCTTAACAACAGAAAATCTTTAAAATATTGTTTAATAAAATCAATCACAACAGTGTTTTGAACATCAACAATGCCATGACTTAGATTAAAAAGGATAATTTAACTAGTTATATAGTTATAAGCCATTGTTCAAAATTACAAATAAATAGTTAAGATATTAATTATTACAATTGAAAGCCGAAACTTAATTACACCATTACACCATTGGTCAGATATTTATAGATTTACATAAATTTTTACGTTTTACTTTGAACAAATTTGTGCAACTTTTTTTAGGTAGTTTAGGTAGTAAAATTTTAAATTTTGATTGCTAATAGTTCTTAAACAGAAGATACAAAAAAATTTTCTTAGGTAACTTATTCTAATTCCGAAAGATTTTCTCTATCAAAATTTGAAGATTGAAATGAAACTTTTAAGAAAATGTTAAATTTAAATTACAAAAAAAAATGTTTTATTTTAATATTGATTTTGGGGTCTGGGTAGCCTAGTGGGTAAGAGCGTATAAAATATTCTGTAAACACCGATGGAGTAAGGGTTCGAATCCCACACACGTCGTAAGAGTTATTTCCCCTTACGACATTTGCAGCCACGCCTAAAAACGAAAGGCTGTGTAATTTCCTGTTTACATTTATGTGGCAGAGAAATGCACTAAAAAAAAATATATATTGATTTAAAGCTAAAAAATAATAAAGCTAAAAAAATTTTCAGTAGACTGGTGTTTTTAGATTGAAAACATATTAAACAGAACCTGAGATATACACATTGAAAAATAGGGCTTTTTCAAAGTTTGAATAACTGTATTTCCGTTTTGCGTGGGGAACGTTACTTAAGTTTTTTAAGAGATCTATTCATGTTTAGGTTAGATCACAGACAGACGACAAACTGAAAATAATAAGAAAACTTTTTTTTAATTTTTTGCCTGAAAAATGTGCTTGAAAAACGAAAATTTCTTCTCTGGTTCCAATTTGAAAAAAAATCATATATGCTTTCATATGAAAAAATTAATACTAGAGGTACCTATACACAAAACCTTTATTATGCAATTTCATTACAAATTGAAATTACAATAAATTTTTTTCAAAAGATTTCATTTTTCAATTATTTGATAAATACATGCTCTACTTTCTAATATTCTCTAATAATATATTTAATAAATAGTAATGAATTGATTTACAAAAAAAAAAAACGAAAAAAAAATTACGAAATAATTATTTTTAATATAATATAATAAAATATATCACAATAATTAATAGGTATTTATCAAAAGATTTTATACGTATAACAAAACTATATTGATTTATATAAAAATAAATTGATCGATTAAATAAAAAAAAAAAACAAAATTTTTTTTTTAAATAACAAAAATTCATTTGAAACCATTATTAATTGCAAAATTTTTTTTTCATACGCTAGAGAATTGACCATTGTTTCATTCATAAAATTCATTTAATATTTAATAATAATATAAAATCATATTTTGTGCAAAATCTCGATAATAATCCCTTTTGCAATATAAACATTTATAAACTTTATCAAAGCCAGTAGATATAAAATAAACAACAATAAGAAAAAAAAAACTTTATAAATGTATATAAAAGCTTTCATCTTTTTTTTTTTTTTTTTAAAAACGATATAAATTTTTTTTTTGTAGGAGATGGAATATTTTTTTACTGACATGCAATAAATAATAAATCATGCTATAAAATTATTGCGTTATTAAAATATTTACACATTAACTGTCACAGAGTTTCTATCACATCATTTATGTGTTTGTGTATATCATTAAGATTCTTTCATAAAAAATAAGCTTATTAGTTATGTTACTGTGAAATTATTAGTTTTAAATAAACTTTTTATTAAAATATGAAATTAGATTATGATCAACACTTCATCCATTCATTTAAATATTCATTTAATGTTGAAAGTTTCCCTTTGAAGTTAGAATTTATTTAATTCGAAAATATTCCATGTTTGAAATAATGGTAACATAATTGGAAATTTTTAATTTATTAGTTGTCCCACTCATATAAGTATTACATCACCTAATTTACTTTAGCTCCCGTGAGAATGAACCAATTAAGACTTTTTTCGATGTCCGTCTACTACGAATCAATATATCTGGTGTTATATGAAAAGTTCTAATATCCGAGGTACAATTATTTGGTTTCATAGTATTTTTTTTTTTTTTTACACTATAAGACTGCTATCATTAATCTGAACCATAATTTTCGGTCGTCCATGATATTCCGTCTGAATATTTAGTTCAGTACGTTTTAATCTATAATTGTACTGCCAATACTCAATCGGAAAAGTTGTAACATAATATATATATATATAATTTTTTTTTTTGCAATGGTTGGTGCGAGAATCATCGAAACGAGTCCTCTATGAGTGTGTGGGACTTTAATCCACTAAACATCACCTCCCTTTTTTGACCTAACAATAGATTATACGACCTTTAGTACTCATGTACTGCCTGGTCAGATTAATAAAAATTTCAAAACGAGAAAGATAAGACTATTGAGTAGGATTTGGGGACCAAAAGACTAAATTTGGATTTTGGATTTGGTTCCAAAAGACAGCATATATGCATAATAAATTCTTGGAGCTATCTGATTTAATCATAATTATATTTAGAATCTGTTACTTGTAATCAAAGAAATTAGTAACATATGACGTTTTGCAACCAGGAAAAACCAAGTAAAATGAAAAGTATGAGAACATTGATTTAATTGAAGCAAAAACGTAATAGGAAAGAATAGTTGAAGCACTTTTTACATATTTACTATATATTTAGACAAAAACAACGTTTATGACGTCGAACTTTATTTCATTTTCAATTTTTTATTATAGTAAAGATATAAAAAATATATTTTTTAAATAACTATATATAGTATATTATGTAATTTGATAATTTTCCCTTTAAGTCAAACATAACCGAACTAAAAAAAAAAAAAAAAAAAAAAAAAAAATTGAAAAAAATTAAAACTACAATATTTTTTATGTAATTTTTCGTTGACATTTTAAACTATATACGGAGTAGATAAAATTCTAAGAAATAATAAATAAATTACAATACGCATGTTTCTCCCATCAAATTATTACTTGCAGCATAAATGTTAAATAAAAGGTAAGGCTGTCATATAAACTTGTCTGATATAAGGAATAAATAAAAAACAAAAAAAAAATAAAAATTAGTATAAAAAAATTTTATTTTATAAAATTCATATTTAGTTGCAAAGAATTTTATTTTTAATTGAGCTGCAATAAACACGCAAAACTATTTTTTTTTTTTTTGTCATAGATTTATATTTTTGCTACACCAGTTTAAGAAAAAAAAAAAAAAAAACAAAGAAAATGGAAAACTTAAAAAATTGAACTAAAAGACATGGTATTGTACTGAAATAATTATAATAATATGTATAAAATATATCTGCAATAAAAGATGAATAAATTAAATATTTAAAAACCATATTGATTTTATCGTATTTTTGTTTTTTGTTCTCATTCGTTGCCAAAATAAAAAAATTACATGATTTTAATTATAATCGTAGGTTGTTAATAATTTTATGAATCATAGGATAAAGATTTGAGAATTTATTTCTATAAAATATTCAATTTATAATCTTTATAATAATAATTTATAGATTTAATCAGTCAGAGCAATTTGTTGAATAAACGATCCCAATATCACCTTAATGCTCTCTCAACTTGGTCTTCGTTGCCTAACAGGAACACTTACTCTGTTCTATAGATATCTTATTGGATTGGGTAGTTGTTCTGATGAGATTAAAAGTCTGATACTTTCATAGGGCTGCCCACCCCTGTTAATAGTTTCAAATTTCCAAATGGTATAATTCACAAATTACGGAAATTAGTTTGTGATAGGAACATCGCGAATGTGGATTCACCTCATGAGTTCTACAGAATTGATGATGATTACATATTATATAACTTTTAAAGATTCAAAATGAACAATAATAACTTTGTTCTGAATAAAGTCGTAAACTTGAACCCAATTTTTATTCCCTATTATTTATTTTTCTTGACAAAGAAGTACATTAGTACTAAAAGGAATATATACTATCGATGGGTTATTAAAAAAAGATAATATTTAGTGAATTAAAATCAACACACTTATAGAGAACTCGTTTCACTTCTTTATAGTGTCCTTCATTGATTCCAACCTACCGTCACAAAAATGTGCCCATTATAGGTAACTAATAATAGATATTAGCTATCATATCATAAACGATATAATAATTAGTCGTCATCATTTAAAAAACATTAGTCATCACGGGTTCTAGGTGTAAGGATAGTTGTCTATCCCCCCTTTCAAACAACATCGTTATAGGAGAGCGATGATTGTGTATATCATGTATAATGATATTGAAAGCTATCCAATCTTGATATTATAGCTAATTACTAATTATTGTTATAGTTAGGGGTTTTATTTCCATTACTAATTAAAAGGTTTGCCCAACTTCAATTTTCAACTTCTACAGTTTGAAATATTTCGAAAATATAATGTATCCCAAATTTTTATATAAAATGTATTTATTTGTTTTGCACGTATTATTCCAATGCTTCACATTTTTAACCATTACATTATAAGTACAGTTTTTAAAAGATTTTATAGATATGTTCATTTTAATAGTTTTGAAGACATACAATTTTGTATGGGGTGAAATTATATTTTCTTTACAATCTTTAATTAACCTCTGCGGTACTTCGGTGTTAATAAATTTATTATAAATTTTTTAAATTTCCTACCTTTTTTAAAGGATGTGCTTATGATCTTTAAAAATTTATTTACTAAATTAGTCAAAATAAAATGTAGAATTTCCACGTTAAATTTATCAATTTTAACCGAAATGCAATGATAGAAGAAAAAAAATTTCATTCTCATCAAAGAAACTGCTTTTAAGATAAAACTTACCGAAACTAAGCCCCACATAATATATCTGGGCAACAAGGAGAGCTTCTGCTGTCCACCCCTATGTAGTTCAAATTCCCAGAAAGCATAATTCCGCTTATAGAAATTCGTTTGTAGTACGAACATCGCAAATGTGGAACCATCTCCCATCTCATGTGTTCCCCAGAATTAGTGATGGTTACATTTACAGCGTTCAAAGATTCAAGGTGAATATTAACAACTTTGTTCACAATATGCCTGCCACTTTGAAATCAATTTTCATTTTATAACTAAACTTCCTCGCTGACCAGACAGTACATGAGTACTAAAGGTCATATAACCTATTGTTTGGTCAAAAAAGGGAGGTGGTGTTTAGAGGGTTAAAGTCCCACATAATCATAGAGGACTCGTACTTGTTTTCACTTCTCTATAATGTCTTTCGATGATTCCTCCCTACCGTCGCAAATGGAAAAAAAAACTTAGATTTTCAAATTATTTCAAAAAACTTAATATATTAAATCTTTTTATAGCATTGTATCTACGGCACTTTAAGTAGATTAAAACAAAAATTTGTCTTTAAATTTGCAATTAAAGTTTCGGTTCAATTAAAAAAACATAAATATTTTTTTTTTTTTTGGTTCAATCGTATAATAAATTATATCTTAAGTATTGTTATATTCATTAGCATAAATTTACATATTACATTTAAAATTTTGCGAGAAATGATATTAATCAGGAAAAACATAAAATACAGGTAGAGTTCTTTTTTTTTTTTAAACACGTTTAACTATTTGCGCGTGCTGTATGGTTAAATTTTTATAAATTTATTTTTTTTTCTTTTTTTAATTTTATGTAATTGAACATTTTAAGACCACCTCTTATTACAGTCTTAAATTAAAGTCTTTTTTATAATAATATACCCGAAAGGAAAATGGCAATCCTTTTCAACGAAAAAAAAAACAGAAATAAAAAACTTTCTTTTAAGATCAGAATAAAATATTCTAATTCTTATAAATTATAAAAGGGTTGGTTACAAAATCTCATTTCTCAAAATGCCAATCACAAAATTCCAAACACAAAATCCCAAATTAGAAAATCCCAAAAAATTTTTAAACTTATCACAAAATCCCAAATTTCGAAATCGCTCATTTCCATGGGGTTGGGGTGGGGTTTCCAAAAGGAAATTCCATTTCCATACACAATTCTACAATTAGTTATAGTTGTAGTCTTAATTTTAGTTAAATTCTCAAATGATGTTTTTTGTAGCCAATTTTTCTCTTTAAAAATATTTTGCTACATAAAAAAATAAATAAGTCTAATCACTATAGATAGTAATCCAAAAGTTGTGAACAAATAAGTTTTAGGTACCTAAAATTAAACTAAACTAGAATATTCAAAGTTCACCGCTAACTAATTATTAAAAACAATAATATATAATTGGGGGAGGGACATAATATTATATAAATATTTTGGAAAAAGCGAATAACCCTGCTTTTGAAATCAACTCTTAAATTCCTCCTAATTCGGCATCTCGCATATAATGAAAATATTCTGTAAAAGGCGAATATTTAATCCTGATTTTAAATCCACCTCTAAAATCCTTCTAATTCAGAATCTTGCTTATACATATACATACATACATATTTTGGAAAAAGCGTATAACTTTGATTTTGAATCCATCTCATAACATACCTCACAATTTTTGATGTATAAATAGATATTGACCACATGTTGAAATCAATCGTATGTTTTTTTCTTTTGACTTTAATTTAATACAAGGCAATGTTTTATTTATTATAATTAATTCTTTTTTATTTTAGAAATTGGTGAATTCAGAGCTAGTTGGGATTACCAATTTAAACTTTTACATTGAAAATTCCTAATTTTGGGATTTTGAAATTTGGGATTATGTGATTTCGGATTTTGCAATTTTCCGATTTTATAATTTTAGGATTTTGTAATTTGGAATTCTCCCATTATAAAAGGAAAAGTTAAGAGTTATTTGTTACAAAAATGCATCTTTGAAAGAATTTTTTCTTCATTTGATTGGGTGTAACTTTAATGGAGAAGCAAAATATTAAATAAAAATGTTTTGTCTGTATGAAAATGTAAAATTTTTCATGGAAATGTTTGACATAGAAGTCGTGCAATAAATTTTGTATTTATTTGTTTTTGAAAGATTTGAAAAAAAAAAAAAATAAAATTTCTGAGTTGTGTTGTTACAAATTTTTTTACAAATAGAATATATTCAAAAAGTATTATATGTATATAAAAAGACTTTAAGGCAAAATCATATTACAAGTATAGCATAAGACAAAAAGTTGCATTGATATGTAATAAATGTCAAATATATAATCTATTAGGTATAGATATATTTTTCTTATTAACAGCTCTGTAAATAATTTTTAATAAAATTAGCATAAATTTGTATTTCTTTTATTGATACATAAACTACATAAGTGTATATTCACCTGTGAGAATATTAAAATATGAAAATTAAAAAACAAAAATGTTTTAAGTTTAGGTTGGATGGCAAATATTGAACATTATTTGTTGTTTTAGTCTAGGTATCAAAAGCATCTTGTCATTTGTCGCATGAGTTAGGTAAAAACATGTTTCTATTGCAAAAATTCCATTACTGATTCATAATAATTTTTCATTACTGATTCAACCTTACCGAAAACAAAAACTTTTTCTCCGGGTTATGTATCATTCCATCTCCATCTTAAAAACAAATTTATTTTCGCTTCTGACCTCTAATATTCGTTCAAACATGGGCTACCACCTAAGCTAGACCTCAAAGCAAATATATTTCCATATTTTTTACACTTTTGGTATTTATTCCTCAATATGGAAAGTGGCTTATGTTCAATCAAGTCGAAAGTGCTCAGAGTAATCCTCAATTCAATAATTTGTTTTAAACGGTTCTATACAAGTTGTGTTGGACCTATAAAACATCTGAAATATTAATGCTGGTGTTCCTCAATACTCTGTTATTTCCTAAACTTAATTTAATTTTTTTTAATTATCTTCCATTTATGACTGCTTTTCCTAAGGTTTTTAATTTTTATTAATTATCTTCCATTCATGACTGCTCAGAAAATAAAACGAATTCGCTGACTCTTAATTTGTCTTATCTATTTGACAGGATAGATGACGTTAACCACCATACAAAATTTTAAGCTCGTTAAATAGTGACCCTAAAATAATCCAAGAGAGGGAAAGCATTAACATGTTAAGTTTTAAGGCTTTATAAACCAAAAGCTATCTGTTATCATTAAAAATTCCCCCCACAGAAATAAAAGGAAAACTTTCATGGAGCCATAATTTTCTAAAGCGAAAACGCGTCTCAAAATGCCAAGGATGTTTTAACAGTAGTAAAAAATATTGTACATCTCCGGATCTACCTCAATAGTTTATTTTTTGTAGAGAATATTCTTTTTAATATATCTAATATTTTGTTTTCACCATTTTAAGTGTTTTATTTTTTAAGTTTTAAAAAATTGCTGTAATTAAGAAATTTAATTTAATTAAACTTATTTAGTTCAACAATAAATTAAATGAAACCAAACTACCATTTTTTTTTACACTTATCTTTTCTGTTTTTAGTTCAATGTTTTTAATAAAATTATAGTAAGTAGGTATTAATATTAAATAATGTTCAGTCATGCTTAAAATTTTATGAATGAATTTTTTTTTTTTGGTTTTAAATTAACCAATTCCCAACATTATGTACAGCTGTAAGTGTAATATGCTGATTGATATCGATTTTAATGCTATTAGCTGTTCCAAAACTTAATGGTATATTTTACCACTTACAATGTATATTTTAAATACCTTAATAATAACATTAATTAAATAATGATACTTTAAGATAATGAAGTCGTGAAATTATCATTAGTTTTGTTTAAATAAAGTGTAAATTTTTAAATTACTTATTGAAAACATTGGTAAAATTGAAATAATTTTAAAGAACCTTCCGATATGTATAGACTATAGGTAATAATTATGTTGCAAAGAAAATTAAATATTGATAAAAAAAAATTGTTGAAGGAAATAAATTAATGAATAAATTTTTTTTTAAGTGGTATATACTTGAATATTTGTAAATGAATCTTACCTGATAAAAATCAAAATAAGATTAGGGAATATGTAGGATGTCTCGAAAATGTGTGTTATTAAATCAGGAGATGATTAGGGAGGTTAAACTGAAGAAATAAATACCGTAATAAAAAAAGGTAAGTATATTTTCGATTTATTTTCACCAGGTAATAACTGGTTAAATTTTTGGATTCTTTTCAACTAGCATTTGGTTGGTAAGGTATAGGGTGTATTAACTATGGTATGGTGTTTGTAACCACCAAAAGGAAGTGAGTTAGATATGGACATGTATATATATTCTGAATCAGGATCATTTAGCAATGTCTGTCCGTCGGTACGTACGATAACTCAAAAAATAATGATGCTAATGGGGATTGCAAATGGGCGAAATCGGAACATGGGTTCGGGTACCCCCCATTCAACTCCCAAAACCAATGTTACAATGGTGGTTCTTTCATGTTTGATTTATGTCTCTGAAATTTGAGAGGATTCGGTCCATGGGTTCGGATTTTGGAAACTTCCGAAGGAGCCCCAGAGCAAACGAGATTATCTCCAAAACCAAAAAAGATAGGTACAATAAGGTTCTTTCGTGTTTTATTTATGTTTCTGAAATTTGGGAGGATTTGGACCATGGGTTCGGATCTTGGAAGCTTCCGAACGAGCTCCAGAGGAAACGAGTATATTTCCAAAACCAACAAAAGTAGAACCTTTAAATTTAGTACAATGGTGTTCTGGCTTGTTTTCTTTATGTCCCTGAGATGGATTTGATGAATTGGAGTGGCAATTCGGGTACCTGACACACGCCTACCAAGGACTAATAACCATATCTTCGAAATTAATAAAGATAGATACTTGAAATTTTCTACAAGGGTGTCAAGCATATCGCAAGAGGATGCCTCTTTTACGTTCCTGAAATTCAAGTTGAATAAGACGGAAAAGGTAAAACCTTCAAGCAGCTGCTAAAAAACTTATAGATTTTTAATTTAATTCGAATTATTCAGGTTAATAAGGTTGCATCGACTTACTGTAACATTTACTTGTTATTTTATGTTATTGCATCAGACTTATTTTAGTGAGTATAAAAAAATTTTTTTTTTTAACTTTATTTTTTTAATTTTGTAGTTCTGTTTTTGAGTTGAGCTCCATAATATTATTGTTTACTTTTGGTTGAGTGTATGGGAAAAACTCTACTACATGTGTAATTGATAATGATTTGGTATAGAAAGTGCAAAGTGTTTGATGGTGGAGTTATTCTATCAAAATGATGCTTATATAATGTGATTTTTATGTGGAAGAGTGCATCCCAAGCTTATCCGAGTTATTTGATCCTAAGATGTCTTAACTGAGTTTTCAACTGCTCAACTCAAAATTAAGTAAAGATTTTAATTAAAAGTGGTAAAACACTATTGAAAAATCTGCTCCAAAAAAGAACATTTTTTGTTTTTGAAACTATTATAAAGATATGTCTGCATAAACAATCTGTATTTTTAACTAATTTAAATATTTACCAAATGAATATATTTTTATTTTTTCTTGACCGTTCAATCCTTTACATCATGTTCTATGAAAAATTCATCCTTCAAATTACTTAAAACTTTCTTTTATCAAAAAAATTGAATTTTAGTTAATTTAATTAAAAATGTAAAATATAAATTATGTTTTTTTTTTTTTAAATCGTTACATTTGTTATTTAGATGTACAATTTCAATACTGTTCTCAATTGAAAAATTATTTATTCAGTTTTAAAATAAAAGTTAAAAACAAAAAAAAATTAAATAATTAATAGAATTACCATATTATATGAAATTGTCAGTACTTTAAAGTTCACACCCTAAAAATTTAACTTAATGTAATCGAAATAAAATTAAACCATTAAATTTAACCATTTTGAATTTTTTCATACGATATTTAAATTTAATTTTATATAATCCTATTAACAAATAACCAAATTTCGAAAACAAATACGTTAAAGAATGTATGTTTTATATAATTTTCAAAATGCCTTTGTATATGCCTTTATGGTAATTAAAAGTTTAAATATTTTAATTATATGCATATAAATATTGAGAAATAGTTGGAATTGTAAAGATTGTTGTAATGTTTGATAATATTAAATTAATGATACATGTATACTTAAGAGTAGTCTAGATATATATTAGACCTATAAGTAAACTTATTCTATCTCAAGAGCTGATAACTTTAAAATTATTTTATTCCTTGCTAGATTGAATTGCAACAAACTTCTTGACTGCATGGACATTTTCCACAAGAAAAATATCAATTATACTGCACAAAATTACAGATATTTCATAATAAAAGAAATCCGCATAATTAAAAAAGTCAAATAACACAATGAAATTAGTCTGTAAGAAAAAAAAAATGACATTTTGAAATTTAACGTTTTATCAGTTATTTTATAGTGAAATATTTTCGCAAATTTAGAAAAAGGAATAAATTCGGAATTTTTAATTTTTTATACATTTAAGTAAAAATATTTTGAAAATCTTAAAATATTGTTCCATTATAAATCAAACATATCTAATTTATTGTAGAAATGTAGTCAATATGGCTCCTTTCGGACAGTATACCATACACCACAGAAATTTCTTGAAGAAGACGGACAAAAATTAAACATTTCGGCTAATAAAAGGAAAATTTAATGAAAAAAATAAATAAAACTGGATATAATATGAAATAAATTTGTGAAAAAAAAATTGTGCAGAAGATTTTTGCAAATCTAATATATTTTTATTTCATGGAGTCAAAATTATTAGAAACAACAAAACAAAACAAAAATACGAGTATAGAAAAATTTCCTTAACCTATAAGTATGCAATTCATTTTCCTT
This sequence comes from Poecilobothrus nobilitatus, assembly GCA_947095535.1. Taxonomy (NCBI): domain Eukaryota; kingdom Metazoa; phylum Arthropoda; class Insecta; order Diptera; family Dolichopodidae; genus Poecilobothrus; species Poecilobothrus nobilitatus. The sequence goes on along the minus strand of OX352774.1, from coordinate 257,948,053 downwards.
TTTATAGAGGTGCAAGAAATTATTGATTTAGGCAGCTAATAATGATATAATAAAAATACATTCCAAACTTCTAATTTGTTTCCACTATTTTAAATTAAAAACTATTATTTTAATTAATAATTATTAATATGTTCGTCTATTTATAATAAAAAAAAAAAAAAGAAAATAACAAAAACTAAATTAGTCCACCATTAATGAAACGGATTTAGAAAAACGGAAAAATTTATTCTTATATAATACAACTCATATTAATAAAATTCTTAAAAATTTAACAAAATTCGCATATAAAAATGGTTAAAATTCAACAGATACTTTGTTGTTATTACATTTTATTACATATGCGAGTATAACATTGCTTAATCGTGCTTAAAAACGCATTTTAAAAGTAAATTAATGTATCAGTATTTTTCCAGTTCAGTAAAATAAAAAGAACAAAAAACAAAAGGAAAAAAAAAAAAACTGTTTAATAAATTTTTATTTTCTAGTTATACTAATCTAAAATTGACTACACTTACATTTTCAAGGCATGAAATGTTTTTCAAAAATCAAAACAAAAAAAGAAAAAATGCATTTTCCTAATTCAATGGGAATTGATTTTTTTTTTAATTAATTGTTGCTAACCTGATTTTTTACAAGTACAAAAAAAAAAAAAGAAAAAACTTTCCGTATAGGTATAGTATATAATATTATATTAATGAAAATATTTTGTATTCGATTTGGTATGACTGTCAGGTAAATAGATTTTGAATTTTCAGAGCCTAAGATAGGAAAACTAATTTACGAAAATCAAAATTACAATTTTCATTTTTTGTTAAGAATTTTGTTTTTATGTTTTCTGGTAACAAAAAAAAAAAAATAAAAAAATAAAAAAATATTTTAAGAAAAAGTATTGCGTAAATATAATATAGACTATACAGCATAATTACAGCTGTCAACGGAATTATAATATTATGGATTATGATGTTGTAATCAATTTTTTTTTTTTATTTGAATTTCATAGAAATATTTTTTAACCTTTTTTTTTGTGCCGTTTTAACCATTTTTCGATCGTTTAAAATATTAGGATTTTTTAATTAAAATTTATAATTGGTTACACCTATTTATAATATAAAAGTTAACTATTGATTGTATTGATTTAAAAAAAGGATTTTCCTTAAATCACTTCCTTCCTTTGCACACCAGTTAAAAGATAGTTTTAAAATCACACGAAATTGTCATAAATTAATTTTTCGTTAAATTCATTTAAATTTTATTTTAACTTTAAGGAAATATTATTCCATAAGATGATATGAAACACATCTTAGTGCTGATATGCAATTAATTCATTTAAGGGAAGATAATTTCAGTATAAAAACGTTAAATTCAAGACAGAACTCTTTAGTGTATAGATATTAATTATGAAAAAAGAAAAATTATAATAGGATTGATAATTAAATTATGAACTTTGGTTATTTTTACCATAGTATCAATATATTAGTTACTCTTATTAAAAAAAAAAAACCATTTTAATTTCTTATTTGAATAAGAATACTATTAATAATAACTTACGGAAACTTCAAGTTAAAACGGTTACCCTGAAAATCGAAGAAAAATCGAAAAAAATTTTCAAAAAAACATATGAAAAAATATGTTTTTCCTATAAATTTTTTTCATTTGTAAGTTTTGTTTTTTGTATTTTAGTCAGAATATATTAAAAACTTAAACAAATAAATAATTTTTTAGATACTGTGAACTAACCCTGAAGTCACTAACTTCGAAAAGCAAACATAAACTAAATATCACTATTTTTGGGCATTAAATCATTATAAACTAACCCACAATATTAATTTTGAAGTAATCCTTAAAAAAAAACCCTGATTTTTTAGTATTGAAACGGTGATCTTCTTTCCAACTATGAAATCCCTCCTAATAATTTTTTTTTTGCAAAACAAAAAATTTTTATATAAGCAAACGACAAGTTACGTGCAGCGGTTTAGTGAGTATCTTAATTAAAGAAAATTCAAAATCCCTTAAAAAAAGAACTAATCCCCAAAAAATATTTTTGGAATTTTTGAAATAAATATTTTGAAATCATATGAATTAACCTCCAAATTTTAAAAATAAACTAATACCCAAAAAAAAAAATGAGTAAACTCCAAAGTTAAATTTTACAAAAATAATATGGTTTTGTTAAGTTTTATTTTGGGGCTTTGTATCTAATTTGGAGGTTAGTTCATAAAGCCAATTTTGCAAATAAACTGTAAAATAGAACTGGAAACTTTTCCTCCACATTTTTTATTTTAAATTCTTTTACCAGATTTTATTTTTCATAATTGTATCTTAAAACGCTTTCTGTCCTGAATTATTTTATTTTAGGGGTGAAGTGATCATAACTGTCAATCAATATAAGAAAAAATTGTATTATTATGAATAAATTAAAATAATTTTAGTTATTTCTCAATAATTTTTGTTTTTATTATATAATTGAAGTCAAAAATATATAATATTATGTTATAATGGCATTAAAAAAATATTCATAATAGAAACAAACAAAAACTACCTATAAATTGAAATATTTAAAATCACAGGTGTTAAAATCGTGACATATATTGATTTTTGATGTTAATGTACGATTAATGATGTAATGATAGTAATGATGTCCAAAAATAAAAATCAAAAATTGTTCAACCATATCCAAAAAGACAAACCTCTCGTATTTTTAACATTGCCAGTTTAATAATAATTGAAATTTGATTTAAAAGGAGGTTATGTTTTCTGTTAATGATAGTGTAAAAATATTTTATAGTGTAAAAATAATATGTAGATACATAATGCATGTATATAGATAAGAAAAACTTTTTTTTACATTCCCTTAAGGTGGTGACATTCAGTCTGAAAGTTTTCTAGTACCATTTGACAATGACAGTTTATTTTTGAAAAATAACACGTTCCACACTTCCACCACATTACACTTAACAATTTTTGAACTACTTGTTTTTTTTTTTTTTTTATTAATTTTTCAAAAAAAAATAGTGGTTAATCTTAATAATAAACCACAAGATAGAAGGCTTTTGATAAAAGGTTGAACTTGACTACCTTTGTTATAAGGTATCAAATCAAAAAAAATTTAAATTCAATATTACTCAATTTCAGATTCCAAAGATAAAATATCTTAAATTTTGAAATTTTATGTCTTTACATATTTATTTTTTGATAAACTGTTTATATGTCCTGTAATTACCATTTCACTTTAGATATTTTTTCAATCCACTTTAATCCGTTTTAATAATTATTTAATTTGCTTTTAAATAAAAGTAATTGCAATTATTAAAATATCTGTTTAAACAGCATCAATCCGAAATTTGACCTTGTTTTTATTTAATTTATAAAAATTTTTGTTTAAAATTTCCATTGGTAACTTAAATTTTGACAGAAGAAAGTTCAATAAACTGAAAAGAGAATGTCAGTACACGACAATATCTTGCAAAAAAAATAAAAACAAACAATGTAAAAATAACGAATCATCAAAACCTCGAAAACAAACCTGTTAAAGCCAAAATCTGGAAAAAAAAATTTATATTTAAAAAAACGAAAAACATGAATCTTAAAATCTGAAATTTGATCTCGAAATGTAATGTCATTATTGAAGACTATTTTTGTATTTTCATATTTCCAAAAAAAAATATTTCTGAAAAATTTCTTTATAATATAAAATGATATATCGAAAATTCAACGGTTTAAGTACAGGGTGTTAAGAAAAAAAAATGTTTTATTCCCTATAGTTGTTACATAAAACATCTTTAACATTCTAACTTATGTTACACTCCCAAGATTTCACAAATAAATAATTTATAGAAAAGAAGGTTGAAAGCAGAACCACATTTAATTTTACCTTTTTTCAGAAATTGTCTTTAGTATAAATCTTTAGTATTATTTTGTAGCAATGAAGTCGGTTTTTTGTTTAAGTCATTGTTTTTCGGGAATCGAATTTTATTTCGTAATATGCTTTTAATTTAAAAAAATTGTTTTTTTTTTGGATTTTGGAAGAAAAATATTTTTTTTTTTTCCGGTATTTTAAAATTTCATATTTTGTCATTACAAATTTTTTATTCCAGATATTTTCATACATTACCTTAAAATTGTATAAAAATTTCCGAAAAAAAAAAAAAAACAAAGATCCCTGTCACCATTATCACTAAAAAGTGAATGAAGCAAAAATTAATAAAAAAGGCTATTCGGTGTCCATTAAATGAACAACCTTTCATTTTTTGAAAAAGTAAATGAATGAACTGTCATTTTAGTTGTCAAGTAAAGTAACTGTTAAGATGTGTTTTTGTTTTTAAGTTGTTTAAAATTTAGTTTTAAAATTAATTAATAAATGTGATTATGGAAAAATAATTTCATAAAGACTATTATTTTCAGGAATTCTATTTTCAGAATTTTTATATTTAAACTTATTTTTATCACTTTTATTTAAAATATTTAAAAATTCTTTGATTTTTTTTTAAAACAAACTGAAACAAATATAGTACCTTTCACCAAATAAAAAGTAAGTGAATGATAAGCAGATTAATTTTTTTTGATTAATGACACTGACATTTTTTTCCATATAAAATACGGTACACAATGGCAACTATTTTTTACAGTTCATTTTTTAATGGTGGCATCAAAAATGAGTGATAGATTCATAAAAATGTGAATAATAAAAGGAATGATGACAGGGCTCAAAATTAAAACTATACGATAACTTAAATGGTACAACAAATGGTGTTTAATGATGATTATTTATATATTAAACGCATAAATACATAAATATGCCAAACATTTTAAAGAAATTCCTGTCTCATTACATTTTAAACACAATTAAAGTATCAGATATAATCTACGGTATTGATTGGAAAATTTCGAAACTTTCGAAACTATGGATGTTTGTTTTTTTTTTATTTCCTTTAATCAAAAAACGTCTATTTATATTAATTAAAAATATCTTAAAAGTTTTTATATAAAAGCACAATTTTCTTTTTTGTGAATAAATTAAAGAATTTGAAAAATTTTTTAAAATATTTGGTAGTTATATGTGATATCTATAATTCTATTTCATTAAACTTAATTTAAACTTATCGAGTTATATGCCTTTTTCAAATGATTACACGTTTTAATTATACTTAAATTTACTAATACTTTAAATGTATTTAAAACTTAAGGCTAAATATATAAAACAAAATATATTTTGATACCATACTATATGTTTAAGTGTTTTTAGACCATTAATTAGATGATAGATCTTTTAAGCATATACTCACACAATCTATAATTAAAGATATTAAAAATTAAATTAAATAAAAAAAATATCAATCGATTATTAACATTTTTCATTCCATTCATTTTCATGTAACATTTAAATTATAGAATTATGGCGGGTAGAAATTTTTATAATGACATGTTATTTAATCACTGCATTCATCTTTTTTTTTTCTCTATATCAAATTAAAATATAGTTTATCTTTTAAAAATGTTGTTAATTTTCAAATTCTTAGTTTAAATATTTAATTTTTGTGGCGCCTTAAGTAAAACATTAATTATATATACTCGTGCCTGGCCATTAAAATAATACATATGTATATTTATATTATATAGGCAACCATATGTATATTGAATGTAAACAAATAAGCAGATAATTTAAATGAAAATTTGCAATTATTTATTTAGACTTTTTTTTGATTTAGATCTTGAAAAACCGTTATCTATAAAACTATAAATTATTTATTATCTAAGGGTTGTTATTTAATAAAATTCAAAAAAAAAAAATGTTTGCTTAAAAAGCCTTTAGGTACATCCATGATAATTTTTGTTGAATTCAGATTTTTTTTTGCGATTTTGTTCCGATGAAATGGATCCATTATGTTCTGATTAAATTGTTAAACCAGGTTAAACTGATTAAAAAACTTTATTAAAAGTAATGTTAGAAAAATGTTCATTTCCAAAAGTTTTTAACACAATATTAATTTGGTTTTCATTTTAAGTCGTCTCGCAAAAAAAAAAAATGTTTGTACCAAATCAAATCGTATTTAAATATACAGGGTGTTTTTCTTACTTAAAAAAAAAATACTATAGAGAAAAGCGCGGCATATCTACATTTTGGAGAAATTTTCATCGTAAGACATGTATAACTTTTCATATAGTGCAATACAACACATGGAAATTTATTTGTCATGGAACGGTATTTGGCGTATATGGAACTATATATCTGATATGAATACTTAAAGCTTGTAACTCATATGTGCACGATCATTATTCTTCAAAATCACCTTCCTCCATAATCCTTCATTTACTAAACTTAATTTTTTCAAGAATATTTCCCACATCCTTATCCCTAAAACCAATCTGTATTCTTGTATTAACGGTTCTATCCGAAAATCTGATTATAAAGAGGGTGGTTTTGATTGGTTAAAACTTCATTTTTTCAAGAATATTTCCCACATCCTTATTTCTCAAAACCAATCTGTAATCTTGCATTAACGGTTCTATCCGAAAGTCTGATTTTAAAGAGGGTGATTTTGGTTGGTTAATGACAAGCAGTAGTCGGAAGAACCACGGATAATTCCCTTCAGTGTAGTTTGAAGTATTTCACCAACTCTCGAAAAAAGAACCTTTTCGGTTTCTTGACCATAAGTTATTTACCAAGAAATTGGAACTTGGTTTGGTGTCAAATCAATGTAATCATGTAATATTATTACTACTGCAAAGATAAAAATAATTTCTGCATATTACGTCACATCTGTTATTTTGACATAATAATAATATGTTCTTTATAGTATTATAAATATCTAAAAAAAAAAAATATAATGAAATAAATAAATAAATTTAATTTTTAATAAATTATAAAATAGCAATGAACATTTTCTTAGTATATAAACAAAGATTAGGTATTACACAATTATTATTGGTTCTCTTTTTCTCTTTAAACTTTTGATTATTTCTTTTTATATTTTGTATATTTGGTTATGGGTGAGAATCTTTAAACCTTTCCAATCTTTTAAAACAATGGAAAAAATTCTCTAAGCTTAAAAAACATTTTACGAAATTATTTTATGCAATATTCTAAACTATACAGTAATAATTTTTTGTTTTTTTTTTAAATTATGAAAATAGAATTCACCAATCGATTTTATTTAAAATTTAATATGTTAAGAACTATTTTGACTTAAAAAGTTTTAACAAAAGTTTTAATAAGTATATATACATTATAGTTAAAAAATTTAAAAAAATTAATAAAAAAAAGATTTAATAACAAAAAAAAATTTAATTTTAAATTATGATTCTGTTACAATCTTATTACAATGAACTTAAAAGTTTAGTTAAAATGTTACAAATGGCACAGTGCTTAAAATGCCGACTTTTAAAATAAAATGTTTCATTTAGTCAAATCCACATATACATATACATATAACACAAATCCATCCGCATATATTAAAGCTTAAATCCCACCCAAAAAGATCTCACAATTTTTGTGAAGTTCTGGTGAAAAAAAAAATTATTATGCCTATAATAATAAAAATTTTTGTCAAATTTTAAAAATGTACAGAAATTTTATTATGCCGTAAAAATTTTTTTTCAGATATCTAAAAAATAGCTAAAAAAAAAACCATAGGATATCATACTCGACTCTATATAATATTCGAAAAGTTTTATTTATGCACTTATTGTTTTATTTTATTATCGAATTCCCTTTATTTTTCGTGCACAGGAAGATAAAAAAAAAAAAAAAATTCTCGTAACATTAAATGTGGCATAAATTTTAAAAAATTTTATAATTTAAAAATTAATTATGCGATGTGAAAAGTCAAATTCATTGAACCAAAGCGAAAAGTTTTAATCTTTAAAAAAAAATATATAATAAAAATATCAGTTTATATCATACGATTACATCACTATATTTATTATAAAAAAAATTTTAATATTTCATTTGGCTGATGTAAGTATTAATGAATGAATATTTCTGCAGTCTCTCACCTTTTAACATTTAATATTTTTATTTTTAATTTTTTTTTTTTTTAAGATAAATATATTAAGTTAAAAATTATGTTATGAAAAAAATTTGCATTAGCCCTTGGAAGAATCACGAAATTTAACATTTTTTTTTTTTTAAAATGAAAATTTATTTCGAATTCATTCAGAAATTTTCCTACAAATATACATATATATTATAGATAGGCAGATAGCAAGAAGAAAGATTCGTAGATTATCTGTAAATTTTTAATATATTTTAAAAAAAAAACTTTGAAAAAATTTTCTTAATAATTTCACTCTGTTCATATGTCCATTTCTTTTGAAAACTTCTGCAAAGTTTGAGATAGAACAATGAAATCTTTGAAAATTGTGGACTATTAAAATTTGTGAAAAAAATTGTGAACCACTCTGGATATCAATCAATTGTTTAAAGTTAGAAAGAAGAAATTTTGAGTGTTACCTCAAAAAAATCTTTGTTATTTTTCTTTATTTAATATTTTTTTAGACATCTGTGCAAATTTTTAACTGATCTTTACAAAAATTATATTATCAAAAATTTTTTTTTTCATATCGTCATAACGACCTTTTTTAATTGAATGGGACTTCTCTTAAAATGGAAGAAAGTATTAGAAACTACAAATGTTTAATCATAAATAGCCAATTTAAGAAAATTTTATATTATTGCTTTGAAAATATTCACCTTTAAATATTTTTCGTACCTATTCATATAATGTAGTATAGATACTAATTTTTTTATCACGATTTTAATATCCTATCAAATGTTTTTTGTAAACAATAATTTATTTTTTCTTTAAAAAAAAAAAAAAAAAAAAAACTTTCAACATTTGAAAGAAAACATATCAGCATATTTTTTGATACAAGTTTTTTGTACCTTATACTTATAAAGTGTAAGTGTTTAAATTTAAAAATTCCATAAAGTGTTTAAGTTTAAAAATTCTTTCTATTAGTTAAATGTTTACAATATATTCTGTCATGCAATAAATTTATATCAGATACATTATTAAACTCTATTGCTAACTCTTTATTTATTTTAAAAAAAAGTAAGAGTTAAAAAAATATAGAACATAAATTATTCAGTTAGGTAAATATAAAATATTTTAAAATTGTTTGTTGCTGAAACATTATATGTATATATATACAAATTTAATATATAATATCGCGAAAGCTTTTGATGTATAGAAACATTTGGTTTGCTTATCGCATGCTATTTATAATAATATTTTTTGATACTATATATTATGTATTTTATGTCATACAATTTTTTTTAGTTTTATATTATCCAATTGGTTTTTTTTTTTGTAAAAAAAAGTTTTTATTTAAATATTGATATTAGCAACATGTTGCTGTTATAATTTTTTTTTTTTTTTTTATTTCTACTTCTTGTTACACTTTTTATTATTAATTCTTTTTTTTTTTTGGATGGTTTCTTACTGTTATTCAAAAATAAAATTAGCATGTTAAACTTATTTTTAGTTCAGTTTATTTTCGTTTTTCGGTTCGTTCGCGCGAATAGCAGCGGTTAAAGTAATTTAATAAAAAAAAATAAAAAATAAAAAACCGTTACATTTTAAATTTTGTCATTTTTATTATATATTGTTAATTTTTTTCATAAAAATATTACAGTTATATAAAAATAAAAAAAAAAAACAAAACTAAAAAATAAAAAATAAAAAACATTTTAAAATTTAGGATTTACTTAAAGGATATATTTTCAATGTATTCGGTAGGTATATTATAATATATTATAAATTTTATTAAAATGTACAGTAAAACAAAATATTTAAAATGTAAAGAAAAAAAAGTAATACATAAATACTTTACTGAGTTTTTTAAGGACATATAAATTTTAAGGATTGATTAAGGATTAATTAGTTTTTTAAAGTCTTAAATATTTGAACTATTTCTCTTACTTAATTTAAGATGTCTTGTCTTTGTCTTTCGCTTTTTATATGAAATTTTTAGAAAGAAAATTAAAATTTTGTTTAAAGTTTGAAAATGAAAATATGTAATTTGGAGATAAATTTGTAGATTTTTGAAAATTATATAAATTTAAAGAATCGTTACATCAGCAAATATTTATTTTTTATGTGTAACTTTTACATAATAATTTTTTTTTTATTATGTTTATAATAACATAATAATCATATTTATAACTATTTATAAACACAGCAATTGTTTTATTTTTATATTTTTTAATTTTTAATTATATTGATATTTGGGTATATTATAAACGGTTTCGGTGAATTGTTTATTAAACGATATTGATTAATACATTCTTTTACATTTGATAAAATATAAGAGAAAAATTCTAGACTATTAAAAGTTTTTACATGATATTACTTCAAATTGGAGATAAAGTAAATAATAAAGTTTAAGTTTTTAGATGAAACAAAATGTGCACTAAAAGTTAAATATTAACCTACATTATATTAAATATAGTTTTTACATGACTTTAAAATTTTTTTTATATATTTTACTTTATATATTATGATGTCGGAAAAAAAAACAAAGGTCTTCTGAATATTTTTTTTTTTACACTTACTTATATAAGTACATAACTGCTTAATGTGTCCAATCTAACATTATTGCACTAATTTTATTTTCAATAATTTAAATTAGAACGCAATATTTTTTAAATTTCTTTGAAAATTAACTAACATATATATAAATATGTACCAAACATTGAAAAGTTAAAGAGAATCAAATTAAATCGTCTAAAAAGTACCATATCAATTTATGCTTAAGTTCTTCTACCTCATATATTTTTTTGTACTCCTTTCAATTATACAAGTATATAAGTTCTGTCCGTACTACAACCACATGCTTGGATAAATAACCAGACAAATGTATTCATAAGAATTGATTTAAAGAATTTTTTTCTTTCAATTCTAATGGTCAATTACTTCAATTTTTTCTAAATGTTCTTTTATTTGTTTACATTTTTATTTTGTTTGTATGTGAGTTATAATTAAAAATTTTTTATTTTTCACTTTTAATGTAATATGTGAATATTTGTCATTCATAATATTACTTGGTCTGCATGATTGGTCTTGAAGTGGTTTAAAGTTTGAAATAGGTATTAGTGGGTTAAGGTTCTATAATTTCTAAAAGAGACATTTCCATCTTTTTGTGTGTTTAAATATTTCTCACATGATTAATCAAAAATAAACAGGAGATCCTTTTTGAAATCACTATTAAATTAAAAACTCCATATTTAACAATTCATTGTTAAAAAAATCTTTTCTTATTTTGTAATACAGACTTTCCCGTGGTTTTTTTACTTCGTTAAATTAAACAATTCTTTTTACGTATTGCGTATATATTCTATTTAAATTCGTCTTAATATTTTCCAATTGAATTTTCCAATATTTTGTTTTAATTTCAAAAGGTCTGTTCAAATTTTGAACAACTATTTAAATTATTATCCCAGTTTTATTTTATTATTTGGGATTTTCTGACATATTGTTCGATTTTTTATCTATTTTGTATTTTTTTTCCTTCCTACTTCCTTTGGGAGTATAGGGCCTCCACAAAGCGTCTGTATCTAACTCTGTTTTGTGCTAGCATTTTTAGTTGAGGCCAGAGTTTCCCTGCTTCATCTATCTCCTTCATTACTGTCCTCCTCACGTAATTCTGGGTCTTCTCACGTTTCTTTTTCCTTGAGAGTTCCAATCAAGGGCTTATAACCGTTTTTTAAACATTTTAAAATTGGACGAATTTTGTATCGCATAAACTTTGATTAGATAATCATTAAGTGAAGTGTCTTCATATGTATTCAAACCATATTTAAATTTTATACATTTGAAGCAAGTTTTGTAATCAAAAAATTTGAGTTATAAGAAAAGTATAGTGCTTTTGATTGTGCACTTTCATTACTTTTTACTACAGAAATAATTTTTGTAATAAAAACCAAACCCACTAGTAATAAAATCTTAAAAAAATATATAAATATTAAAATATATTAAAAATGAAATTATAACTAAAATAGAACTAAGTTGACAATGATTTATTTATTTACATAAAAATAAACTGATTGCATAAAAAATCACCAAAATTATTTACATTCAATTTTAAAAATGGTACTATAAACGCATTTCGGATATTTTTTAACGCAATAAAATGATAAAAAAAAAAAAAACATGTAAGATCATATTATAAATCATTGACATAAGAGCTACAAAAAAAAAAAAAAAAATAAATAACTGACCAGTAATTGAAAGTTTAATTTTTTTTATATTTTTTTTTTTTTTTAAAAAGAAAAACAGAAAAAAAAAGAACCAAACCCAGTTTTAGTGTTTTAAAAAATGCGTTTCGATTGAATTTCGCCTTAATTTTTAATTTTTATTAAAATGCTGCAACTAAAAAAAAAAAAGAAAAACGAAAAGAAAATTTTTAGATAACAGTTTTTTTTTTAGAATAACACTACCAAGATTATGCAAGAATTGTACCTATATGCGTTTATTCATTTACAAATCTTAAAATTTGGGTTAAAATGAAAAGTTGTACGGTTGTACCAATAAAATTTACTTATCATTTCAAAAAGTCTATATATGTAGACATTCCATATAAATATGTATACAGTGGTATGCAAAATGAAAGGTACAATTTAATATTTTGTTTGGTATATGTATTTTTATTAGTAGCATTTATCTCGTTACGTGTTGATTATTTCTTTTAGTTTTAAAATTTTTCTAAATTTTGTTAATTTTTTTTTCCTGTACTTTGAAAAATTAAATTTGTCAAAGAATTTCTAAAGGTTTTTTTTTTCCTATAGATAAAAATTATCTAAGCTTCTAACTTCTGTCAACGAGAAAATATAAAAAATATTGAAAATACCATAATTTTATTTTCAAGAATGTTAAGTTAAGAAACTAAAAACTTACATACTTACTTAGTTACAAATTTTGTATATACTTTTAAAAAAAAATGTACACTATATTAAAGGTTCTAACTTATTGTTTGCACTAAAAAAAATGCTTTAATCTAATTGGTGTCTTTCACAAATTCTTTGGTATTCAAAAAATTATTGTTAAAAATTAATTATCTAAATATTTATTTATTATTTATTAATATCCACTCAGATTTCTCGGAAAATTGGCCAAAACGCAGACAAATTGGACAAATCTGCACTAGTCAAACCTAGTGTGCACATAAAATTAATAGCAAAACTGGATTGTTTTGAGGTTGTGAGCAGGAGACAGAGACGGTAATACACGTACTTTGCCAATGCCTGTCGCTGAAATCCCAAATGAGAAGAACCTTATGAGAGGGCTTCTGAGACGTTTCTTCAAAGTGAGAACGCTAGACCTGAAGATCATCGTCTGACTCTTTAGGGATATTTTTCGTGTTTCTATAATTTAACAAAGCAAGAACTATAATATCATTGCAGATTTTGAAGACTTGACAAATTTTTGTTATTGCTCTTACATTTTCTGACATGGATATGAGGAAATTTTAATATCTAATTGCGTTTCTTTCTGCAAAACTTTTAATCAATTAGCATTAATGAAACACTTGTTTTACCGTAAGCGTGTTTTGACAATATAGATAAGTTGAAGCGCTTGAAAATGTTTTTTTTTTTTGGTATGTAAGATATGTCCAAATGTTGAGCGCATTAAACATCTTTGCTTATCATCCTTGCGCAGTGACAATGCTAATCGTTACAATTTTAGTATATTATCTGACGAAGCAAGAACTTAATTAAATGTATTATAATAAAAAAAAAAAACAGTACTTAGTATGTATCTGTACTTTTGTAAAGTAATGTATTAATTTACAAAAGTAAAAGTGTAGAAAGGATTACTTGTTTTATGTAATAGAAAAAGGAGTCAGATAAAAAATTTTGTTCAGATTTTAAAAAATATATCATCGTTTTTTTTTTTTTTTGTTTTCTTACTGGACCATAACTACAGATCTAAAAATTAAAAAATAAAGGCTATTATTTTTTGTTATAAATACTATTTCGGATAAAATTTAAGACTGGTTAATTTTTTTTTTTTTGTTTTTGATTTCCTCAGCTGATGAAGGTGTTGTGAATTACAAATGAAGTAAAAAAAAAAAAAATATGTAAAAACAGGCTATAAAACTTATAAATTAAATTTGCATAACTTTATTTTTTCATAGATATTTAGTAATACGGTTTATTAAAATTGCATAAGAACATAAAAAAAAAAAATTTGGCAATATATATATTAAGAAATTTTTTAAAAATCTTATAAATTGAAGAAAATGAATAAATTAATTTCATTATATAAACTTTTTGACAGTTTTTGACTTTTAATATTTACAATAAATTTAGGTTATGAAATTTAATATACATAATATATAAAATGAATTAAAAAAAAAGGCGAATTGATAGTTAAATTCAAGGAAATTTTTAAATAATGTAAAAACAAACCCAGATTACTTTTTTTTTGTTTTAGAAGAAAAGTTTAACTTTTTAAGGTTAATTCCGAATCTCTTAAACGGAAATTTTTATTGGAAGAAAAAAAAAAAATTAATTTTATAAATATAAATAATTTTGAAATATTCGGTTTAATAAGCAATTTATTTTCTTATCTTCTTATTATATTTGGCATTCAAAGTGTAGAATAGAAATGTCTTGGAATATCTCAATTTACTATACGGGAAGGTAGCAAACCTGTGATCATGATACAGGTATTCTAATAAAGAACATATTAACTTAAATATTAAGAATACATATTTCAAAACAGAACTCATTAGTTTGAAAAAATAAAAGATTACTAAAAAAAAAAAAATTTTTTTAATAGATGGTGTTTATACTTAATGGATACATTATCATTATCATATATTAAGCTACGTCATGCAAACATTGACTGGCATACGAAAATTAGAATAGAAAATTATGCAAATAAGCCGCACTTTAAGACTTTAGGTTTACTTTTTCATATTCCATTCAGATTTATTCTTTTTGTTTTAATTTAAGCTATATTCACCATGAGCCATGATTCATGACTAAAGGACACATTTATAATGATACTAAATGACAACTTTATTAAAATTACAACTTAAAACTTAACATACACTTAACAAACGGACAAACGATTTACATTGAAGAAAAATATTTTTCGTAATTAAAAATGAATAATAAAAAGAGGATTATGTTATATTCAATTATTACATAGGTATATATACGAGTACATAATATACTATATGCGTATCTAAATTTTTTTTTTCCACTTTTGATTTTAATAAGCTTAACTGAGATAGATTTAGCCTCCATTAAGATTTAAATTGACAAATCATCACATTCTAAAATCCATTATTGAAAAATTAAACCATAATAAAAGTTTATGATTTTATCACGAAATTATAATCTTAATCTGCCCATAAAATATATATATGTATATATATATTTTTATTTTTTCCTTTTTTTTTATAAATTTTATTTTAAAAACTTTAAATAAATATGAATCTTTAGTGCAAAATAAATATTTAAAATGTATTTTGTTGTTAAAACCCAAAATATGCTGACATGTTATATATACGATATACATTTTCATGTTAAAAAGCCTTCTAGGCAGACTTAAAATTATTTGTTTGTTTTTTTTTTTCCTTAGATAATAGGTGGAGTTGAAGTTATTATTGTAGATATATTTTTCTTTAATTTATCTTAAAGTAAATAAAATATTTAAATTTGATGTTGATGAAACTTTAAATGGAATCATTTGTCATTTTTGTGGAGGTTTATGCAAATTTAAATTAAAATATAATGAAGGCAATAGACATTGTCTATAATAATTTATTATATATGTTGGTATTCATAATCTTGTGGTCAAATTGATTAAAATTAGGGTTCCTAACTCTAATAATTTTTGAATATAGTAATAAAATTTGTAGATGTTACTAACAGAACCTATATTTTTCTTAAGTTATTTCATAAAAGAAAGGATGACAATAACTTAGAAAGTAACTTTGATTTCGCCACACTTCTTTTTATTATGAATCACATCTTTATATTTACGAAGGGGGGGAGAGAGGGGGAGCATCAATTCTATTTTTCAACTATATCACAACATTTTAAAGCATTGGTCGAAAGAGTGATTATAATTTAACAAGCACTTACACAGTTGTTACCGCGGGTGTATAATTACTTGGTATCTGACTTCTGGCATCCCTTCAAATTATAGTATGACCACTATTCTATTTATATAGATAACGTATAAAAATAGGTATAAAACAATAAATAAACCAAGAAAAATAAACTGCATGGCAGGTTCAAAGTAAAGCTTCAAAGTATTACTAAAATTTAATATAAAAATTAAAAGAGCATTACGTTTGACGCCAACAATTATTTAAAAACTTTTTGGGATTTTCTCATTCCAGCGTATTTCTGTTTAGTAGTCTTAAGTTCCTTATAGTTAGAAAAAGATTTGTATTGCTCTAAGTTGTCCCTTTAAAATTTCTGGTCTATTTATCTTTTAAAGCGGAATTTGAAAGGTTTTAACAAAGTGATATGTAATATGTACAAGTAGAATATGAAGAAAGAAATTCCTTTGTTGGAACAGAAACAAAAAGATATATGAACAAAAACTTTTGACAATGAGGACAATTAAAAAATGTAGCAAACAAATTTACAATTTAATTAACATATTGTTTTTTTTTTTTTAAATTTGTTCTTCAACGTAACGGTAGATCCTTAATCATACTAATTTCCAAACTTTTTAATAAATATGATTAATATTTTATCATATACGGAAGTTGAATGGCATGATTTTCGTATCTAGAAGGGTTTATTTTTAGTGCCTTCAGATATTTAATTTTTTGGTTAGGCTAAATTGAATTTTTAACTAGACTAGTAACATATTTTTGATTATATTTGATATCTTTATTTGATATCTTTCATATTTTTGTTATTTTTTTCAGATTATTTTCCCCTGATTAATAATCTACCTCTGTACAAGCGTTTTCATTTATTTATAAAATAAATTTAATCGCTTCTAGATCTAATTCTTCTATTGCTTTATGTGCTATTCTTAATTAAAACTACTTCTTATATTATACTGTTTTTAATCATATAAAATACTAGTATTATCATTTTTATAATCAATAATAATATTTTTATGAGGCATTTTTCTCCTTTCAGTATATAATCATTGAAAACATATTAATAAAAATAATATTATAAAAACTGATACAATTAAGATAAACACTTCGATTAAATTAAATTGTTTAGCATTTAAAATCCTTTCAAAATTGATTTTAATTCATTTTGCTCTACTTTCGAAAAGCAAAAAAAAAAAACTGAATGTATAATACTAAAAACTGGAACCTTTATAGCTTAGACATGTCTAGTAAAATATTATATTACTATAGTATTTTAAATGTTTAATTTCAAAAGATTCAAGTTGTTTGGTTTTATATTGACATAATTTTAAAATAAAATTGAAAATTTTCAAACACTTGACCATATAATTCATTATTTTCATCATTTTTTAGCGCTTTTTCAAAAGTAAAATAAAAATTTGTAAAAATGTACTAATTATTGTCACTATATTTGTCTGTTGTTCTTTGTTCGTTCAAGAGCAAATTATAAAATTTCTAAACGTTTTAAGAGAAATTAACCCAAGTATTATTGGAAAAATAATTTATTAAAAGTGAAACAATTTGTTATGTATAGCCCCACCATTAACATATCTAATAACTACTTTAAAATTCGAAAAAATTCTACAGATGAAAGGGGTCAGAAGCAAAAGGGTACAAGTGTAATTTTTAAAAAGAATGAGATAAGTGCAAATTTTGAATATTTGTATTCAAAAGTATTATATTCGACATTTTATTTAGTGGCAAAATAGATACAAGTAAGTTGAAGAAAAAGTTGCTACTAAATAAAATATCGAATATAATGTTTTTTAACTGAATTTGTACTTGTCTCATTTTTTTTATAAATTGCACTTGTACCCTTTTGCTTCTGACACCTTCTAATATCATTACAAGTGGTGCAACTCAGATTCTGCTAAATATGTTTTTTTTGTTTTTAAATTCTAAGTCGATTTAAGTAAGAAGCGGAATTTGGTATTTAAATTTACTGTTATATGAAACTAAATATTGTTTTTAATTTTGCACCTTCAGATTCTTTAACTAAGTTGATGCTTAAAAGTGAAAAATTTTAATTTTTTAAAGGACTTGTGCTCAAATTAATGAGAACTATTTTATATTCCTGTCTGCTATAAATACGTAAAATGGATTAAAAATTGAATATTTTTTATATTTAAAATGTTTTTAAACCTTGACACTGTTAAAATTTTTTAGAGGTGAAAATGTACATTGCAATTTTAATAATTTACAAATTTAAAACATTTTAACCTCAAATTCTACTAACATTCTTCAAAAGAATCTCTTGTGTTCGCAATGTTCGCAACATTGTATAGCTACATTTAAATTACATCTATTTTTAACGTTTCAAAAATTAACATCTTTATAAACACTTCTTTTTATATACTACCTAGTTTTTTTTTTTTATTTTTGTCAAAAACCATCAAATTAATATAAAAGTGGAGTAAAACTGGATATCTTTTAAATGCGTAACTTATTAAAAGTAGATTAAATTCAATCCCAGCATGAATTGCGTCATTTTGTTCAAATATGTATGGAAAAAAAAAATTTAAAATTTTTAACGAGTGCGACGATATTTCATAGTCATTTTCTTTTTTTTTTTTTTTATGAAACAACTTTTTAGTAAAGTATTTTTGATCGCATCAAATATGTTTGAGTATCTGATATAGCATATAAGGTAAAGGCAACATGAATCATATTTATTTTATAGATTTAAAACAAATGGTTTGTGCACTTTGGTAACTTTTGATTGAATATTGATATGAAATTTTTAAAGTATGTATATATGTATATATGTATGTGTATAACAAAACACTTTTTCTACTTTTAAATAGGATTTAAATTTTTTTATTTTTGATTTTTTTTTTCTTTTTTTTTTTAATCAGAACATCGAAGTGGTGATTTTGATTATCATAATTTTGATTTTAGTTTAATCTTTGTAAATATTTATTAAAATTTTCGTTAAAATTATACATATTGCAACACAATTTAATAGTAGGTATATAATATTTTATATGATGTAAACTTATATATATATATATATATATATATTATATATATATAGTTAATAATTATTGATGAATTAATAATAGATATTATAAATGTGTCTATAAGAGTTGAATATCCAAGAAAATTTATTATTACTATCGCAATACCTTTCACTGAATTAAAAAAAAAATTTGTATGTGACTTGGTGTAGATCTAGAGAATTAGTTACACTGATAACTGATCTATAAAATTTTTTAATCAAAATTTAATAAGAGGATATAATAATTATAATTAGATAATGAAAAGTAAAAGGATTCAAAAGGTATAATGAAATTTAAATGTAAATTTTAAATGTTAATGAATTTTAGTTAATGAAGTATTTTTTTTCTCCTTATTATTCCTCTAGGGAACATTGGGCTTCCACATAGCCTCTCCAATTATCTCTGTTTGGCGCTAATCTTTTTATTTTCGAACATACTTTTCTAGATAGGCGACTTTCTCTTTGCACAGTCCTCCTCCAAGTTGCTTTTGGCCTTCCCACATTTCTTCTACCTTGGGGCTTCCATTCTAGCGCTAGACGTGCCACTGATAATGTCTGGCGCCTTAGAATAATCCACGAATCCAATTCTTCTTCCTTATTTGGACCCATATTGGCTCTTGCCTAGTCATTACTCAAAGCTCTTCGTTCATTATTCGTCTTGGCCAGAATATGCGACATATTATTCTCAAGCATTTATTTACAAAGACTTGTAGTTTCTGTATATTATTTCTCATGCCTCGGAGATTCTAATTTTCGTTCCGCGTGCTATGTGTGTTGACTTCCATATTAACCATAGCCTTTCGAACGCACTTCTGCTATTCTTTTGCTATTCTGTTTTCTATATCTCTATTTGCACCACCATCTGTCGTTAATATGCTTCCCAAGTATTCAAATTCTGATAGCTCTTCTATTTGGGTATTGTGTATAAGTATTGCTACTTGGCTTCTATTGTTGATTCTCATGCACTTGGTCTTATTTATGTTAATTCGAAGACCCATTCTTTTAGCTTTTTCTGCCAATTTATTGATGGTGGTCTGCATTTATTCCGCAGAGTGGCTTAGTAGAACAATGTCATCAGCATATTCCATGCTTTGCAGTTTCTGTGAGAGTTGCCAGTTGATTCCTTTGCATAGTGCTGTTATTTCTCTCATACACTTATCGAGCACTGTGATGAATAATTAATAAAGTATAGTTTCGGCTATTTTAACGAGAATCTTTAACAAGAATTTATTTTTAACACTATAGAAAAGTTTTATTTAAGTGTTATACGAGTATGTAAATAAAATTTTTCTGATATCTTTTGACTTTTAAGTAAATTTACAAAAAAACCACTCGTCGACTTGCCCGTCTGCAAAATTTCAAAACCCAAGTTGAAATAAAATAGCAATCAAATATTAAATATATGTATGGTTAGTTTATATTACGAAACTGACTTTGTTGAAGAATTGTTTCTTGGCCTACTACTTAAGAAGCTAAGAATTCTTTTTTGAAGCCAGAAAACGCCAACCGATATTTTATTAGACAAAATTTACCGTTATCTAAAATTTGAATTTTACATAGTATTAAAATATCTGAGTTGTTCGGTATATAGAAACGTAGTTTTTAATTAACCCTGCTGTACGACATGTATTTTTTAGTAAATATAAAGCGGGGTCCTTATAATAATCTCTTTAGAAACTTCCTTTGATTTGATTTGGAGCACATATCGTTTATAATAATTCATAATAATCTATTTTATAAATAAGATACTGCAATATTGTATTTTTGGTAGAGTTGTAATGCCATTCATAACTAACTTAAAAAAAATTTCTTACTTACTATTTTAAAATTAATATACATTATACGTTTCGGCAAAACCATAAGGCTTTCCTTATTTTTAAAAAATATTTTATTTTTTTAATTTTAATCTTTAGTAACAATTAAAATTGATTTTTTTTTGTTTATTAATAAATTTAATATAATATTAATGACTATAGTGTTTAATTTATAAAAAATTGCACTTTAATCCTCTTTAAAGTCATACAAAAATTTTATGCTTTAATCCTAGTCAAGTGCTCATAAATAAGAATTAACAGCTTATTGTCATATAATTAATTATTACAATTTGGTTAAAGTTTTTTTTTTTCAACTGTACTGATTTTAAATACTTGACAGATTTGTATAACGACATAGCAAAAAAAAAATAGCAAAAAAAAACTTCAAAAAAAAGAAGCTAAAAAATTGAAATAAATAAAAATATAATATAAGTAATTCAGCGTTAATAAAAAGATAATGAGATATTTATAATAATGAAATGTTTGTAATCCTATGGCCCTGTTTACCCTTGTTAACATTTCTGTGTGCAATGTGCTACAAAACTCTCGCGTTTACATTAAGTTGCATTTTGTAGTTGCAACTTTATATGTGTGCGTTAATATTATAATTTATTTCTTTGACCTGATCAAATTTTTTATTGTTGCTTTACATGTATTGGTGACTTGCAACAGCTAAAGCAGTTAAATTTTGGTTAACAAAAATGAATAAAGGTTTTCGGAATTTTACGCATTTTTGTCGTTTTTTTTCGTTTTTAATTTTTTTTTTTTGGGAAAAGCGAGAAAGTGGAAAAAAAAAAGAAAGAGTTTCAACTGACTAATGCAACCAGCGTAAACAGGCGGAATACATAATATTTTTGATACAATCCAACTCGTGATAATCAGTAGAATCATCGTAATGATAATCAAAATAAATTTTTATCCTTTTCCTACAGTTACAGCAATCCTTCATTTTGTTCTTATTTGCCCTGAATTAATCCAGGACTTGATAATAAGTCCTGAATATTATTTGTAACACAGTATAACTATCAATATTATTTCTGTATCTCAAGCTGAACACGACCTGAACTCAAACTTTCAAAAATTTAAAATAATAACAAAAAAATTAATTCCGGAGAAAGGTTTACAAAAGTTAACTCTGTTAAAACAATTCTATTATTTTGTAATTCTAATGTGACTTTTGTGACTATTATTAATGCAATTTTCGTAATCTTTACTTATAGTTAAATTAACTCTAATCTGTAGTATTTTAATATAATCTAATAAATGTTGTAGTTTTTAAGTAGCCATTGGTCAGATTAAGTTCAATTGAAAGTTTGTCTTGGGACTTCAAACTTCGACCAGATCAAAAACAATGTTAAGTGTAGTGAGTTGATCAAAAATTTGATTCTTATCACTTTCATTTTCTTGGATGGTGATCTCATCACTCATATCTTCTGTCGCTGATTCGTATGACTCTTCAACAGTTGCTTGTGGTTTATTATTATTTATGGAACATTCTGGACATTCCCATGTAGCAATACCATTTATAACAGCTTGATATAGCTCGTCGGTAATTTTTCCACAAATTGTATGAAAAAATTTTTGGCAAAATCCACTACATTGTAAACCTCTGCTTTTGCCTCTAGTAACTACACAGATACTGCAAACTGGATATACTTTTGTCATATTAAAATATCTTTATTTATTTATTACGTTTAAAATATGTAAATCAAAGTTTCCAACAATTAATAACTTTAATTTAAAAAAAAGGCACAAAAAAAATTTATATTTTATAAATATGTATTTTAGTCTTTCTTTTTTTTCTATTTTTCCACTTTCTAGTTATTATATTTTTTTAAATTAAAATAATTTTATCAGAGCAAAAAATTAAGATTTTGACGTATTTGACAGTTGCTAATTATTTTTAACTTAGTAAAAATAATAAATAAAGAAACTGAAGCTTAGTCTAATATGAATAATAAGGGACGTAGTTGATGCCCTTAAAGTGATTGATAGAAGAAATAAAATTTGGTATTTTAAAATGATTCTCTTTTCTGTCATTGCACCACAGCGTCGAACGAAATTAATCATTAATTCAAAAGGTTTGCGCTAAGGTTTCGTAAGCATAAATATTTAATTATTTTGTACATTTTATTACATATATAAATTTTATTTATCTTTCAAAAAAAAAAAAAAATTGTAAACTACCAAACGGTAGGTATATTTAAATTTATAGTATTAATCCCAATAACCGCGTTATATATCAAATTTGGGGTAATTCAATGTTTTATGTAATAGAATTTTTCAGTATTCACTTTCTTTAGGCAAAAACAAAAACAATTAAAATCAATTCAATTTTATGTGACAATTTTTTCTTTATTCATGTCAAATCTGTCTCTATCTTATTGAAAGTTTCTAATATCTAACTTTGGTTTGGTTTAAAATTTATAATTTTTTTCTTTTTTTAGCACATTTCAAAAAAAATTTTGAAAAAATATGCCTATTAGTTTCACTCTGTCCGTCCGTCTGTTTACAAAACTTCTACACTGTTAAAGATAGAGAAAAAAAATGTTAACGATGGGTAGGTCTCATAAAAAAATTAATTTTGTAGAACAACTTTTTCATATAGCCCCATCCATCAAGGAACTACAGCCCCTCAAACTTTGAAAAAACCCTATTTTTAAATGAGTATATTTCATGTTCCGCTTAATATATTTTGATTCTGAAAACGCCATTCGACAGAAATTTTCTTTACCTTTATAAATCAATATCAAAATTATAAATATTTTTTAAATTTAGTATTTAAATTTACCGTTATGTGAAAACCAAATTTTTGCATGATTTTTCTTTTCTGAAATGAAAATAACTCCGGCACGCTTTTAGATAGCGGCTTGAAATTTTGAAACAAGAAAAAACTTTTAGAATTAATATAAGTTTACTTAGAAAAGTTTTTCGTACCAGCCTCTGCTTAAGAGCTATTTAAGAGCTATTAGGCTCAAAAATTGAAAATTTGGTATTTTTAGGCACCTGTAACTTAAGCATCTGTACAAATTTTTCTTCGGCAAGACAGCTTAAAAATTAAACCTCCGTAATATATTTTTACGTGTATTAACGGTTTTTCTTAGTTATATAGAATTCCGGAATTACAGCCCCTCAAAATTTCAGAAAACTCCTATTTTCAAGTTTTTTCTTATTACATGAAATTTTCAAATTTCTGTGCAAGTCACAATTCTAAACAGTTTGTATTGCCTTTTGGAAATGTGCGCTTTTAAAAACCGTTGTTTTACATTTTACCTAGTTTTTTTTTTTTTGCATTTTAAACTTTATTAAAATTATTTTGACCCCAAAGATCTCAGATTTATTAATAAATTTTATTTAATTGGTATTAAAGTTAATTTGTGTTGTTTTTTGTTAAGTCGTGTCTGTCATTTTCTGTTCAATTAAATATTAAAACTAATAAATAATGTTATTTTTATTTTCATAATTCAGATTGAAAATAGAATTAAATTTGTGCAATAAAAAAAAAAAAAAAAAAAAAAAAATGTAGACCAATGACAGAGTGCGTTGGAACTCAAGTAAATATTAAATAAATATCTATCTAACTAAAACAAAAAAAAAAAAAATTAAAATAAATTTATTAAAGTTGTTTAATCTATATATATAATATATTTAAATAACCAGTTTAATTTTTGGTCAGATGATTAAAATTCAAAATAATAATTTTCTAAAATAATATTTATATAAAATTTACCATAGTAGGTGAACTAATTTCAAATTTTTTTTTTTTTTTTTAAATTGTATAACTAAAGAAAAAAGAAAAGAAAAAAAAGAAAAATTTTTAAACCAATCCAATCAACTTAACAAAGTTATTAATTAAAATAATTATTAACTTTAGTTTAGTTTTATAGAATTTATATGACCAGAGGTAATTCCTAAATTTATATTTAACTTGAGGATATTTTTATTAATTGTATTCAATAATTTCTAATAAGATTCACAATAATTTTAGTTTTCCAATACAGTAAACCTTTAAGATATTGGATATTTAATTTCAAAGGAATAAAATTTTTGTGATATTCTGTAGAAAAAAAAATTTATAACTAAATATAAATGTTGACCCATCATAAAATTTGAGGATATTTTATTAAAAAAGTTTTGCGAATTGACAAATTTTAATCAAATGTGTATT
Organism: Poecilobothrus nobilitatus; assembly: GCA_947095535.1. Lineage (NCBI taxonomy): Eukaryota > Metazoa > Arthropoda > Insecta > Diptera > Dolichopodidae > Poecilobothrus > Poecilobothrus nobilitatus. The sequence continues at coordinate 257,922,957 of OX352774.1, read as the reverse complement.
CTGCTAACTCGTCCATCAACCCACTAATTAAAATTAAAAATAAAACAAATTGGTGACAAGTATGGCTACACATATTATGCTCGTTAGCCTAATCTATAGCTTCTTTTAGAAGATTATTTAAACAGAAATATTAGTTGCAAGCAATATATGTATGTGCTATATATGTACACATATGCATGAAGTTAGGCTAGAGTGATTTAGTAAAATATGACATCTCGTTTTCTAATTATAATTCCTGATTTTTGTTCTCAATATATTTTTAATTACACTTGTACTCTAACTGTAGAACTATACTATACAACTGAAATATACTATACTTACTAAAAAATTCACGACAAAGAGGCAAGTAAAACAGCAAGTATTAAAAGTAGAAAAGTTATTCAAGGAATCTGTCAACTTGCATCTGATAAAATTTCCATTTAATCTTACTCTTAGAATTTAAGTTCAAAATGTCTATTTTTTATTCTCTTTTCTTTCCTCATCTTATTCTTCAATTATTATACTGCCCTTCAGTTAAGGTGATTAGCTTAATAAGCTTAAATTGACTACGGGGTAGAAGTGGTTTTAGTGGGTAAAAGTCTCACATTACCAAGGAGACTTATAGGTTTACTTCGTGTCTTTTCAAAATCTACACTTTCCGCAGGAAAAAAAACGTATAAAAGGTTTAATTAGAATATTAGAATTCAATTTGGCAGAGTAAATACTGATGACGTTATAGTAAAATACTTTAAAACAGTAATACATAAAAAATTGTTAAAAGAAAATGTTAGCGCAAAATTATTAATTAAACAAGGTACTCAAACTCAATACAAACTGTTTAGAATTGTGACTTGCACAAAAATTTGAAAATTTCATGTAATAAAAAAAAACGTGAAAATAGGATATTTTCGAAATTTTAAGGGGCCGTAAGTCCGGAACCCTATATAACTAAGAAAAGCCGTTAACACGTGTAAAAATATATTATTGAACCTTTAATTTTCATACCTCGCCGAAGAAAAATTTTTACAGGTGCCTAAGTTACAGGTGTCTAAAAATTGCAAATTTTCAATTTTTGAGGCGTAATAACTCTTAAAGAGGGGGTGCTACCAAAAAATTTTCTGAGGAAACTACTAATTCTAAAAGTTCTTTCTTGTCTCAAAATTTCAGGTTTCTATCTAAAGGCGTGCCGGAGTTATGAAAAAAGAAATTTCATGCAAAATATGGTTTTCACATAACGGTAAATTTAAATAGTAAATTACAAAATATTGCATAATTTTGATATTGTTTTGTATAGATAATAAAATTTTCGATCTTCTGACGGTTTTAGATTGCAAAACTATTACGCAGGGCCTGAAATATATACATCTGAAAATGGGACTTTCTCGCAATTTTGAAGAGCTGCAACTTTGGAATCCTTTACAACTAAAACAAACCTTTAACAAATGTAAAAATATATTACTGTAGCTTTAATTTTTATATCTTGCAGAAGTAAAATGTGTAAAGGTTCCTAAGTTACAGGTGTTTAAAAATAGCAAATTTTCAATTTTTAAGCCCTCATATCTCATAAACAGGGGGTGGTCCAAAAAAATTTTCTGAGCAAACTTATACTAATTGTAAAAGTTCTTTCTTGTCTCAAAATTTCAAGCCTTTATCTAAAAGCGTGCCGGAGTTATGAAAGTAGAAAAATCATGCAAAATTTGGTTTTCACATAACGGTAAATTTAAATACTAAATTTAAAAAAATTGTATAATTTTGATATTAATTTACAAAGATAAAAGAAATACCTATCGAATGACGTTTTCAGATTGAAAAAATCTTAAGCAGAACATAAGATATATGTATTTAAAAATAGGGCTTTTTCAAAGTTTGAGGGGGTGTAGCTCCGTAATGGGAGGGGCTACATGAAAAAGTTGTTCCACAAAATTATTTTTTTATGAGACCTACCCATGGTTAAAATTCTTTTTCTCTATCTTTAACGGTGTAGAAGTTTTGTAAACAGACGGACGGACGGACGGACGGACAGAGTGAAACTAATAAGCACATTTTTTCAAATTTTTTTTGGAAATGTGCTAAAAACTAAAGATGACATTTTTTAAACTTAAGAGAAACCATGCAAAATAATGATTAGAGTATTTTACAAGATATTTGCATCATGTAGAGTTTATGCCTACAATATTTATTTAAAAAATTTAGACTTATAGAAACATGGTAAGAATGAAGAAACCGAAACTTAAACAAATCTTGAAATTCGGATCTGTTATCATCTTATAGCCATATCGATAACAAGACTAAAACACTTTTAGTAGATGTTTGCTAAGAAATTTTGGTTGAACTTGGTTAACTATTTTTAATTACCCAAGAACGATAAAACTGTGAAAGCTAAAGACCTTCACACTTTCTTTGTAACTCTCCCCAAAATCCCTACAAATAAAATACTTAAAACAAATTGAAAACAAAATGTACAGATACAAGCGTTTACATTTCTTTAAAATGTATTTTTTATAAATTCCTAACAGTCAATTTTATTTTTTCACTTTGCAATTAAAATATGGAAATATAAGTGATAAATTTGTATATTTTCAATTTTCCAACTTTTTAGCAATTTAATTCCCTAAGTATATTTTTTAAATTATTTTTTTTTTTTTTCTTTTCAACAATAATAAATTGCATTTTATTCTTTATATTTCATTTTTGGAAGTGTAAGATTAAAACATTAAAGAATTGATTGATAAATACTTTTTATTTAGTTGAAAGCTCTGTGAACTGTCAATATAGACTTGATAAATATTAAAATTTTTGTCTATGCGGTTCAATTACCAGATCTATTTAAGGATAATTTATGATCATTAGAACCAATATATGATATATGAATTTAAAAAAAGCTTAACTATAACTTTAAAAAAAAAAATGCTATAGATAAAATACTTTACTGATGTAATATCATGGGCTCGGTATTATGCTTTTAAAAATATAATCAATTATACTTTACTTTATTTTAATTTTAACAGTACAAAATCATAAGTAAGGGAGGAAAAATAATTATTTAAATCAAATGGTAGAAATCTATAAACAGAAAAAAAAAAATCAGACAGTATGTAAACCTAAAGTTTTTTAAAGGTGCACATTTTCAAAAAGACATATAAAAACATATATTGGACTACTTCTACAGCAAAATTTTTATTGTAAGAAAAAATTGTGACAAATCAAGAGATATCTTCTTCAGTTTTAAAGAAACCGTATTTAAATAATTATGGCGACATCGGTGGCCTAGTGGGTAAGAGCGTATAAAATACGCTGTAAATACCGAGAGAGTGTTAGTTTGAATCCCACACACGTCGTAAGAATTATTCCCACTGACAACATTTACAGCCACGTCTAAATAGGAAAAGTCGGTGTAATTTCCTGTCCACATTTATGTGACAGTGAAATGCATTCAAAAAAAAAAAAGAAAAATTATTTAAGAAAACTGTAACACATCAAGATGCAAAAAAAAGCACATGTATTAGCACTTCAATTTATGCAGATGTCTAAAAATAGCAAATTTTCCATTTTTCCTTTATAGCACCACCATGTTTAAACCGGGTGAAGTTGTGAAGTTTAAATAATTTTTTTGAGGTAATTTATACTATTTCTGAAAGATATTCCCCCTCTTATAATCCCAAGATTGTGACTGAAAGCGTTCCGGTGGTACAGAGGAACCAAAATTATTTGCATAACGGTAAATTTAAATACAAATTTAAAAAATTTATTGTCGTTTTGTTTTCTTTTTTTTTTGCGAGGGTAGGTGGGAATCTTGAAAACAACAATGAGATCAACGCTTGAATTCACTTTGGTAGTGTTGGACTTTAACCAACTAAACACCATCTCTCTTTTAAAACATTACGTTAAAACCTATGGTACAAAATAGGAATAAAGGAATAGGAATATTTTGACGTTTTTAGTTTGAAAAAATCTTAAGATTTAAAGATAAGAAACATATGAGAAAAAGGGCTTCATCCCAGATTGAAGGACTGTAGCCGATTAATGGGGAGGGCTAAATAAAAATGTTCTTCTATAAGGTTACTTTTTATGAGTCATATCCACTGTTAAAATTTCAGTACTTCATCTTAAACCATATAAAATTTTTGTAAACAGACTAACGGATCGAGTGAAAGTAATTAGTAAATTTTTCACAATATTTTTGCAAAATGTGTTGCAAAAAAAAACGAAAACTCTCGCGTGTCATAACTAAATTTTGAATTTTTAATGAGAAGATAAACATATATGGTTTCGTGCAACTCGTTAAAATACATTGGATTTTTTTTTTTTTTTTTTTGCAATCACTTAAGTCTGGCAAAGGAACTGTAACAAAAAAATTAAAAAAAAATCAAATATTTTCAAATATTGAAATATAGATTAAATCAATTCAGTATTAAAAATTCAAAAAATCAGAATTTATTTCCAAAAATAGATTCAACTGGAATAAAATTAGACTTACATACACTGAATTTTTACTTTTCTTTAATATTTTTTTTTTTTTATTCGTTAAAAAAAGGCGTATTACATACAAGTTGTATTTTATATCAGTAATTTTTGAATTAATTTTTTAAACTTAAAACTTATTTTAGAGCTTTTTTTTATAAAAAAAAAAAAAGAAAAATATCTGGTAAAGTTAAAACATTAATATACAGTTATATATTTATTTTATTAACTGCTAAAAAAAATAGTGTTCCTAATTCAATAATAAATTATTGCATGAGTCATTTTGCATGCGATAAAATTAACTCATTTACATGTGCACCATTTGATGGTGATCATTGATACATGTAATTTTTTTTTTATCATATTTTACTGCCTGTCTATAGTAAGATAGACTTTCCTTTATTTATATTAAATTATTTTTTGTTTATTATAATGTTAGCATACATTGATGTATGTATAGATTGTATATATATATGCTTTTAAAATGTATGTTTAATGTAAATAATAATGAATCTATGTAGATAATATAGTTGCGCATATAATTGTTTTATATTCTTAAAGGTGGTTTATTATTATTGCATAAAATCTGTTTTGCATGATTTTTGATGTTTGTTTTTTTTTTTTGTTGTTTTTTTGTTGTTTTTTTGTGGATCATGCTTTAATTTTATTCTGATTTGAATGTGGGAATGTCTTTAATGACTTTATTTTTTTTTTTTTTTTTAAGATAATAGATACAATATAACTTTGTAGATAGTTAAAATTTTAATATTGAAATGAGTGAATTTTCTACTGAATTAATTTTTAAAATAAATATTTTGAATTATATTAGTACCTATGTGTATGTTTTTTGAAAAATGAAAAATAAAAAAATATATATTTTTTATCACCATTTATTGCTTTAAATAAACATGAATATAAACTCTCGTTTCTCTTCAATTTTCGAATAAATCTTTCATTTTTTTACTAAACATGAATAAGTAATATTAAATATGATCATAAAATGATGTTTGTAAGTACCTATATATAAAATGATTACAACAATTGATACTTCCTCAATAGTTAATAAAATTAAACTTATTAAAATGAAATAAGTATGATTTAAAATGTCGGCCCGTTAAGTGTTTGATGTTTTGTTGAAATAAAGTATGTGTTAAAGTATTAAATATTAAACAAATTTCTGGACAGACACTTACATATCAAAGTAATTTATAATTTTAATTTAATTACTTAATACAAAAATAAACATATATAAAGTTATTTACTTTATTTCATATCAATTAAGTAATATTATTACAACTCTTGCGTATTGTATACAGATTTATGATACAGAGTATGGTTTTATTATTAATAATGACGATTTTATCAATTAAATTATGTTTATGACCTAAGTACAGGATTTATGCTCGAAGCTCCTTCAATTCTTAATACATACTAATACATGTACTAGAATGTATTTTACTAATATATTACAGATCCTTAATGGCTCAGTTGTCCAGAGTTTTTTTTTTGTTTTTTTTTTAAATAAACTTTTATTTTTGTTATAATTTTACAGTCTTATGAATATCTTAAACTACAAAACAAAATTAACAAAAAAGGTTTAATTATTTAAATTTTTTAACAATTAAAAATATTTTAATTTTTTTATGTTAAATTTAATATCTATTAAGTTAAAATGTATTCTAATTATTTAATTTACAGTATGTTGTATTATTAATATTTATGTATCATTGTAAAATTGGAAAAAAACCAATGTTTAATATTTTTTTTATTTATAAAACTTATCTTATAAGCTAAAATAACACAAAGGGTTTTAGAGGATATGTTAAGATGTATTTAACCATCAATAATCTTTTCTTAATATTTTGTCTTTTTCTGTTATGCAACATGTCATATTATTGTCTTATATTATCACATCTTATCATGTCCAGACATGTCTTATATTATCTCCATTAATATAGGCTAAGATAAATTGGATTTTGTTTGCATGTAAGCCCGTCTACATGCAATGTGAAATAATAAAATAGTATAGGGACATGATCTTGGTTTTGAATATATCCATATTTGTCTAAGAAGATGAAATGCTCAGGAGCTATAAAACCCGTGACCAAAGTCTTCTTAATGTACTCTTCTTTTCTGGAGTATTTAATACTCTATCATAATGACTTCTGGATTAATTTTATCATAAAATTATCCATTCTCATAATTTTGTGCTTCCTTGTACAAATATTTTTTTTGGAATAAAAATGCTTGTATTCTGACTCAGGCTTTCTATGTTTATTAATACAAACTCTTATGCACTTTCTTTCAAATTTACGTATTTTTGCCATTAAGTTTGCAGTAATACAGGTACCATACTGGTACACCATAGACAAGATTTGGCCTTATTAATGTCTGGTAGCATATTATTATAACTTTACTGCTAATATATTTGTTGTAAAAGAGTTTTTTAGCTGCCATAAAGGATTTATTGCCTTTATCAATTGAGTATCTTACATGATCAATAAAGTTCAAGTTTCGATGCAACTGAACTCCAAGATATTTAACGAATTTTTTCTATGCGAGAATTGACATAGGCGATTTAACTAATACATACTAGAATGTATTTTACTAATATATAACAGATCCTTAATCGCTCAGTTCTCGAGATTTTTTTTTTTTTTTTTAAACTTTTATTTGCAATTTAAAAATTCTTACATTTTTATCCTAAAAAAGTTTACAAAAAGATATTTTTATTTTTTTATTTATTTATTTATTTATATTAATATTACATACATAAATGTAATGCAATATTATTGAACCATCGGCTACTAAAGGCCATTATAGGTTTTTTGTACTATTATTAAATTATATATAATATTATGTATTTTGTTTATATTATATACTATATATTTACATTATATTTGGTCGTAAGGTGGGTATGTAAAGAAAAAAACATTTACGACCTGTGCAGGGATCGAACCCACACTCCTTCGGTTAATACGCGACACACCTACCCACTAGGCTACCGAAGCCCCTTTTCTGTTTTTATTAATATAAAGTTCTCGAAATATCCAAGTTAAAATTTATACATATGATTTTTGCATACTTTTAGGCGTTTATTTACGAATATTAAAAAAGAATAAATGCGTTTCAATTTATAACAGATAAATAACAAAAAAAAAAGAATCTTTAGAATCTTTTTAATTTATGAAATAAATCAAATTAATAAAATATTGAAAAAACGTTAATTTTTATTTTATAAAACTTCAATAGTCATTTATTTCGAAAAATTATGGAATCATAGTTAAAAAAATTTTTATTCTAACAAAAAAAAACAATGATTTATTTTATTTCATTTTTAAATATTAGGGTTATTTTAAACTAAAAAAACAATACGACAATAAAGATACTTCATATTTTAAAAAGTAACTTTAAGTACACTTTTAATTTTTTTTTTCGTATTCAGATTATTCTAACATAATTTTGATAATATAATTCTAACATGTCATATATGTTTAAATAAATAAATTCTTGTGTTAGTAAGATAAGATAATCTTAATATAATTTTTAAAAAGAAAAAAAGGTGGTATTTTTTTTTTTTTTTATAGTATTTGTACTAGATTTCAGTAAATGTAAACTAATTTTCTTCTCTTTTTTTTTTTTTTTACATTTTTTTAAGGTTTGCCTTTGCATCTCAATATACCATAAGGCCATAAGGTATAGAAATGGAATAAATTTACAAATTCTCTAAAACAAAATAAAATAATTTAAACTTTTGAACTTCATTTGATCATTAAAAAATTATTTTCAAGATTGAATAGAACTACTAATAATAGACGATTAATTAAAATAATAATAAAATAGAAGCAATGATTTCTATTGCACTCACCACTATACAATAAAAATCTGAAAATTTTTGTAAAAGCAAAAGCAAAAAAAAAAAAAGATAAATACCAATAAATTATTCTTCACTTTTTTAACAAGAGTGCATCATTTTATCGATTATCTTGTAGACCTCTTTTGAACTCATATTTAATTCATTGAAATATATATATATACATATATATATATACTTAAACGTGTTTCTAAAAATTTATGTTATATCTTTTATTTTTTTTTTTTTTGCATCATTCTTTATAGCATTTCGCGCAGTGATGATGATTCGCTTCCAATAAATTTTTAAAATAAGGCGTTTTCTTTTATTTTATGATTTTAGTTATGTTATATTTTTTTTTTTTTTTAATAATTTTATTGTTTTCTTTTGATTTGTAAATCAATTGTTTAATAACAAAAAAAAAAAATAAACTTTTTCAGGCAATCTTTTTATATACAAGCAATCATTATGCGCTGAGAAAATATTTAAATGAAAATTAGGTTACAATAACTTTTAAATATTTTGCATTTGTAAAAATGCAAATAACTTTTATTTTTAGTGTCAAAGATATTTCTGATTCACACCGAATACTTTCAAACTCTAACAAAAAAATAGGGTTGGGTACGAAATCTCGTTCCTCAAAATCTCGTTTTATCAAAATCTCGTTTTTTAAAATCTCGTTTCTTAAAATCTCGTTTTATCAAAATCTCGTTTCTTAAAATCACGTTTTTTTTTTTTTTTATCATAGGTAATCTTTATTTTTAACAATTTTATCTTACATTTTCATTTTTTTATTTCAAATGTTTGTCGATTTATTGAAAAAATATTGATTGTAAAAATTGTAGAAAAAAAATTTAACAAAAAAGATTCAACATTTCATTCAAAATAGTACATACAAATAATATGGTAATATATATGTATATATATATGATATTAGATATACACATATATTAATATATGCATACTTATTTATAAATATTCTGGAAAAGGGAACAGTTCTGATTTTAAATCCAACTCTAAAATCCCTTTAAATTATTTTTTTTATATATATATTTTAACAACAATTAACTTAAAATAGTGGGGGCTACCGCCCCCAAACCCCCGCTAAACAAATTATTGAAACCCTGATTTTGTAACCAACTCTAAAATCTCTCCTTTATAACAATTCTTTATAACTGTTTTATTTTTTTTTTTTATATACAGAAAATGTTTTTATTTTATAAAATTTGTTTAATTTGGATTAAAAAAATAAAATATTCTTCGATAAAAATTAAAAATTACAATTTTTTATGTTTTCTGTATTTTCTGAAAAAAAAAAGAGATTTACCGAGATTTTTGAAAAAACGAGATTTTAAAAAACGAGATTTTGATAAAACAAGATTTTGATAAAACGAGATTTTAAGAAACGAGATTTTGAAAAACGAGATTTTGATAAAACGAGATTTTGAGAAACGAGCATTCGTACCTCTCCCAAAAAAATAATATTAAATAATAATAATCTATGTTGATTAAAATCTTGTCTCTATGTCTGTCTGTCAATTTTTCGAATATGTTAATCTACAATAACCTGGTAATTTATTTAAACGGTTTTTTTTTTTTTTTTCAATTAAGATACAATGATTCATTAAAAAATCATCATAAACCTATAAGATATTAGCATACAAATGTATGTATATATACACTAAAAAGAAAAATATTGTAAAAATTATTGTTATATAAAAATGTATCTTGAAGCGATCATAAGTCCTTGATATACATTAAATATTCATGAACTTTTATTTTTAAGGCAGAATGTGAAATAAAAGTTTCTAAAAGTGCATATTTTCTAAAACATAATGAAAACAGTTTAGAACTTCAATCTAAACCTCTTTTTACCCCCAATAGCTCTTAGACAGGACAAGGTATACAAATATTATCTGAGGTAACTTATGCTAAAAGCAAAAGAATTTTCTTTTCTCAAAATTTCAAAGTTCAAACTAAAAGTGTTTCAGAGGGATTTCAGAGGGAAGGAAACAACATTTTGTAAAGTCTTCTTTTCCTATGACGGTAAATTAAATACTAAATTTTAAAAAAAAATGTGAAATTGTAAGTGTAATCCAGTACTTTGGCTCTTTTAGATTAAAAAAATGTTAAACACTGACACATTTGAAAATATACACACATTTGAAAATATTACTTTTTGAAATTTTGAAGGGCTGTAGCTTCGTAATTGTTAAATAAAAGGTTACTCTGTAAATCTTACATAAAAAGAATTTTTTATAACTTCAATTAGAGCCTCGGTAGCTTAGTGGATAAGAGCTTATAAAATACGCTGTAAACACTGAGGGAATATGGGTTTGAATCCCACACATGTTGTTAAGAGTTATTCTCCTTTCCGACATTTACAGCCACGCCTGAAAAGGAAAGGCTGTGTGCGTGCGGTTAAAATTTCATTGCTGTAGTTTTAAAGGTGTAGACGTTTTGTAAACAGACATATAAACGAACGGGCTGAGTAATCTAAAACGCAAATTTTTCAAAATTTGTTGAAAAATGTGCTTAAAAGTCCGTTAATTACTTTGTTTCAATTTTATATCATTAAATTAAAAATTAAAATAAGTTGTCAGTCAGTAATTGCTTCGGAATTTCTCAAAGAAGTTAATAGCTTCAAAGGAAAGGGATCGTTCGATGGAAGTGCATAAAATTGACATTTTCATAAATTTAGAAAAGGAAGGTTGCGTTACATCCAAAATAATATTCTATTGAGAAATTACTAAATAATATTCTTTGAAAGAAAAGTTTTTTATACACAAGATTCTATTTTCATGTTAATTCATTGAAAATTTGACAAAATAAACTTCAGATGATTCTTAAGTATAATCTGAACAGATAAAAATTTAAATTTTCAAGCTAAGTGTAGAAAGATTATATTAATTGTTTTTAATAATAGGAGAAAAAAATAGGTCTTATAATTATAACAATATAACAAATAAATATTTTAGTGCAACAATAACAGGTCTCTAGTGGTATGGTATAAGTGGTATAAATGGTGCAATACCTGTTCAGTTTAAAAATTCTCATAACTTATTTTACATTTTCTGGTCATTCGCTATATACATTTAAACATTATCAAATATATCTTCTAAGATGTTAGGATTTAATGTTACATTAACAAAATGATAACAAAATGACATTAAATTGTTAATTAAAGTAATTAATAAATGATTTTATTATTTTTTTTTTTTTTTTAAATTAAAGTTATGTACGTTATAAAATTTTATAAACAAATCTAGTTAACATCAATAATTACAATCTTATATGATTTAATTATTTTATGATGTATCTTTTTTTTCAGTTGTTTCATACAGTTTCAAACGGTTTCAAAAAATTTAACATTATTTATAAAAATAATTATTTTGATAGTAAAAAGAGTGTCCCAAAAGAAAATTTTAATTTTAAATTGCAATACCAACATTTTTTACTGTCAAATTTTTGACATATGTGATATTTGACATAATTATATTGGCAGTAATTACCCATTTTCAGTAATGAACCACCATTACAAGCATGCTAAAAATGAAAGTTCAGTTTGTAAAAATTATAATATTTATTTTTTTACGAAAATTATTAGGAACGTATTTTCATCTCATAAATATAACAATAGGAGCCTTGCTGGCCAAGTAGGTAAAAGCGAATCAAACGCAACGAGCGTACTCTGTAAACACCGAATGAATGTGGGTTTGAATCCAAAGTTCAAGTTATGCCCTTTTACGACATTTACAGCCACGCCTTAACAGGAAAGGCTATGTAATTTCCTCTCCACATTTATGTGTCATTAAAATGCATTAAAAAAAAAAAAAAAAAAGTAGAAAATAAGCAATATTGAATTTGCGGGATGCCGTTTCTAAAAATACCTATGCAATCATAAAGAATTAATCCTTATTAAAAATATCAAAATGCAAATGATGCTGTATTGAATGCGAATCTTGAAAATTATCAAGATATCATATAAAAATATGATGATTACAATGGGATGATGTGGCGAGTGTGAATTCTTCAAAAGGACGGTAGAACTTGTGATGTTATTTTAATTAACCTTAGAGTTATGATATATCAGAATATAATATAGTATACGTGCCCTTGTGTTTTCTACTTTTGCTGATTTTCTCTTTGAAGTTAAATAAAAGGGTGTGTAAAAAATATATGAACAACGTAGAAATAATGCCGTATGTATGTCAAATTGTTTTAGAAAATAATTGAAATCAATATAGAACCCATAAAACTTGATGGCGGCCATTTAATCTAAATTATATTAATATAATAATATTTTAATAATAAGCTTTAAATAATATTAAATACATAATTTTATTTCGGAACACCCGATATAAAAAAAAACCTTATATATTAATTTTGTTTTTTTTTTTTAAATTAAATTATAGCTATTTAAACCATAAAGTATTTTTGTACATATTTTGGTCTTGCAATAAATTGAATATAAAAATATTTTACAAAATTAAGTATAAAATGTTTAAATTATGTTTAATTATGATATATAAATATAACTATTAAAATATATACCTATATATAAACTACATATATTAAAGCTTGTAGAATAAAAATTTTGATGAAACTGACTTTTTTTTTTTTTTTTAGCTTTTAATTGTACAAACAATCAAAAAATTCAAAATAAAGTCTGAAAAACTCAATTAATATATTTTTAATAGCCTAAGGAAATGATTTAATTATAAAGTCTTTAACAATTTATCAATTCGTTTTTTATTATTTTATATATATATATATATATATATATACAATATAAAAAATTCGATTAATCAAGTATTAAAATAAACGAAATAATAATGTATGTTAATTTAATTGGGTAATTATGGAAAATATTTTATGAAATATTTTTATTAACTAAATAAACCATTTATTTAATAGTATATAGATACATAGATAGATACAAGGTAATTTTGGTAATAAAGACATTTTGATAAAATGTAAATTTATTTATTGAAATTTTTAAATTCAGATTACATTTGAAATTTATCTTATAAAAAAATCAGAACATCATGTTAAATTTTATTATATATAGGCTATAAATTTTGTATATGTTTTTTTTTAAACTAATTTTTATTTTGTTGAAAATTGTTTGGTTGATTTTCCTTGAAATTTTCAATAGTGAAAATTTTTTAATCAATTGATCTCATTGTGTAAATAAAAAAACTTTTATTATTGATTTCAAATACATATTAGTTAGTTAGAACATAAGTTATGAAAAAATATTCAATAGAATTTAAATTACATACTATATATTTATATTACTCTTATCAGTTTTTATTCCGATTTTATTCGACTGTAACTTCATAATGCCTTTCTTTTCTTCTCCTCCCAATACTCTATTCAGGAGGTTGTGACATTACTCATTTTTATAATACAATCTTCGGGAATTTATTCAAATGATTTCCTCTTGTGTGTCTAATCCTATGCTCTTCACCATATATTTGGATAGATTATTTGCCTACGGAGGCGATTTCTCGCCACCTGGACAAGAGAGTACCCCTGCCTTGCCGACGTTGCTGGTTTGGTTGTTTTTCCGATGATTTTTCGGTCCCCATACACTTTAGCTGCCATCAGATTTGCCGGTGCTCTACCACGGGAAGATTTTTATTAGGATTTTCATTTATTTTAACATAAAACCATAATTACATTTCTTAATCCCTCCAGGACTTCAAAGAGACATATTCTACATAATATAATATACAAAAGTTCTTTTACAAAATAAAGGTTTTAATGAAACAAACTAATATAGGTAAATCCAAAAGGCGCAGCAAGTGAATTTCTAGCTAAGAAGCATATTTTTTTTTAATTTATTTGACTTCCTCCATCTCTTGATTATTTTCGTTGTCAATGTGAAATGTCAATTCAAGAAAAATTATCGACTTTGTAAAAGTTTTTAAAAAAATATTATAACTATAGCTAAGTTTATTCCTTGTGATGTTGTTGCGAAAGCATTAAATTACTAGATTTTCAAGATGTAAAATTTCTCTAGCTGAAATCCTATAGTTATAATGTATTAAATTGAATTCATTTTTAACTGCTAATCGCTACTATACAAAAAAAAACAAGGTAGAATGTAAACCAACGCTTTTTAAAAGCGCACAATTCAAAAAGACTATACAAACTGTTTAGAATTGTGACTTGCATAATTTTTAATTTTTGAGCCCTAATAGCTCATAAACAGAAGGTGATACAAAAACATTTTCTGAGAAAACTTAAACTAATTCTAAAAGTTCTTTCTTGTCTGAAAAGTTCAAGTCCCTATCTAAAAGCGTGCCAGAGTTATGAAGGTAGAAAAATCATGCAAAATTTGGTTTTCACATAACGGTAAATTTAAATACTAAATTTAAAAACTATATATAATTTTGATTCAGACGGACAGGCGAACGGGCAGAGTGAAACTAATAGACACATTTTTTCAAATTTTTTTTGGAAATGTGCTAAAAAAAAAAAATTTAACAAAATTTCAATCATTACATTGTGACAAAATTGTTATTAATTTTAATTTTTAATTGAAAAATTGTTTCTAATTTATTTTTATAAAGATAATTTGTTAGCATGTGTTGGTGTTCGGTACATACCTGTATTTATTCAACTTTGAAATTTTCTATTTTAGATCATTAGATAGTTTTTTTTTCTATGAATTTTCTTTAATGGTCATTACCAGAAGCTAAAAACATTGTTTGGTTTAAAACAATACCTAATGTCAATCGTTCCAAAACAATATAATGAAAAATTATATATACATATATATATATATGTATACATATATCAATAAGAACTATATGTGGTATTAAATACACCATATATTAACCAAAATATTTTTTTCTTCGCTTGAGGTCATTTTACATTTTTATTTTCATATGCTATATTTTATGGTTTTAACCTATTCTGACTGGTTGCCAGTTATGGTAATTAAATTGTATATGTGGGTGGTTTTAAATAGATTTGAATTTTTAGATTTGAAAAAGAGATTTTTTTTTTTTTTTGTTAATTCGACATTGACTTTGACAAGCGTGAGAATAGGATTAATGTATTTAACAAGAATTATTATAATTATCATATATTTTTCTTATATATGTTCTATTTTTCTTGGTAAAATACATTCAAAATTGAAACTAGGCCTAATGACATTTTAATAATAAATTAATTTTTATTAAGAAAAAGAATTAAAATAAAATTTTTTAATAGACAAGTTAAAAAATATCTTAATTTTTTCTGTTACATTTACATTACGCTCTTGTTGTGGTATATGGAATTCAAATACAAACGAAGTCCATTTAAAAAGTTTTTAACATTTTTGATAACAAAAGCTAAAATTAAGGGGATAGTAAGAATTTTATAAGGACTAGAGGACAGGACAGCATAAGGACAGCAAAGCGACTAGAAAAAATTTAAAATTAGCGTTTTTTTTTAGAAGTAGTGCTAAGAAGATACTATTTCAAAAGTCAACTGGGGTTTGGATGCGACATTTCGCACTTAAGCATATTTTGTTTTTCTTGATATTGCGTTAAAATAGTTTAGTTTAAATTTGGAAAATTCATTTTGGATCATTATTATTCTAAGATTTATTGCCGAAAATCGCAAATAGTTTATGTAAATTGTAATAATTAGAAATGATATCGAGATTATTTTAAAGTTAAAAATACTTTTCAATAATGTTTACGATACCCGAAAATAATGCTCCAAGAAATAAGACCGAATCGTCTTTATTGCCTATTTAATGCGGTATTAAAGCCGAACTTGCAATTTTTTTTTAAATTCAACCTAATTACAGCTTCAAAAGAGAAATAAAGTCAAATTATAGTTTTATCTCCGTTTTTCATAAATTATGATGGATGTTATAGGCATTATTGTTACAAAATCAGTATTTCGATAATTTATTTAGCAGTTGTTTATGTTTCTAAAAAAATTATGAAGAGTATATAAAGTTTGAATTTATTTTCATTCCGATTTAGGCTTTATTTCCGTTTCAAAACAATACAAATGTACACATATAATACTTTTCTTTTCATGTAAATAATCATATTTCTTTTCGCGAATGAACCTAAAGCTTAAGATCTAAGTTTTAAATTGATTTATTATAACTGATAACTATCTATATTTCTTATTATAGACTTAAAAGACTTTTATATCAAAAAACTTATCTCGTATTAAAGACTTTTATATTAAAAGATCCTGAATAAAAGTATTTATTCTGCAACAAAATTAATTGCAAATACCCAAAGCACAGTAACAATAGCATATCATATTTCACATTTTTATTTTAAACCACAAGCCTTAAACTTTCAATTAATTAACTAATTGGGTTAAATGCTTAAATAAACCATTATTATTAAAATACAAGGTGAATCAACACCTTCATGGTTTAAACTCTCTTTATACTTTTTAAAATTTGAAGACAAAACAATACAAATTATGCAATAGATATAATAACAATAAACATTTTAAACAAAAATAAAAAAAAAAATCACTGACTCATCGGAAATCCCAAAGATCTTTTCATGCATTATAAATTTTTCTTAAAGTATCTGTATTAAATTTTTTCTAATCGGTTTTTCCACAATTTTACTCTTTAGTTATAATAAAGTAAAAAATTATATAAAAAAAAAAACACAAAAATAATTTTTTTATATTAATATTATTTTTTTCATTTTCTTTTTTTTTTTTATAGGTCATGCGTCGTTTAATTTTCCTACTTTTTACATTACTTCATACAAAAATTACTATCAGTATATTAGTTCAAGATCATCGTAATGCACCAAGCGGTTATATTTATAATAGACCATCATCAATATCACAACAATTAACTGGTTTGAAACCAGTTACACAATTATTTCCATCATCATCATTGGTTCATGGACAAAGAACATCTTTATCACCGCTTTCATTTCATCCATTAACATCACAAACAACAATACAATCATCAAATCATTTTCATCCAGCTCAATTACCACAATCTATACATCTTGATATACCACCAGCAATATTACATAATTTTTTATCACCTGATGATGAAGTTTATTTTTCCGATGATGGTCGTCTATTAAAACAATATGAAGTTATGGAAAGAATAATTGGTGATTTAGAACATCCGGGAAAATTTTTAACATCATCACCATTAATATTTGATAGTTTTTTATCAAAATATGTTGCACAAAATCAAAATATAGCTGGACAATTAATACATCCTGCGGTAACAAGAAATCATGGTCCAATTGCATTAGGTTCTGGTTCATTAGGTTATATACAATTGGGAAATGGTGTTGCACATTTGGGTTCTGGTTCTTTAGGATATATAAGTGGAGCACAAGCAAATCAAGCTGTTATTGATGCTAAAACAAGAAAAACTTTATTACCACCAGGACCATTACATTTTGGACATTCATTTGCAAATTAAATTATTATGAATATTCGTTTTTCGTATTACCTATATATATATTTAAAGGTATATACGATTAATGAATTTTCATATCTTTTGTAGCCATTTTTTTTAACTGTATATTTACAACTATTTAGACTACTTTTTTTTTTTTTTTTTTAATTACAACTTAATTGTAATATTTTTTTTAATTTTTAATTTATTGTATAAAAAAAAAAAATTAAAAATGATTTTTGTACATATTAGGTTTAAATTGAGTATTTTTTTAAGAAATAAAGGAATTTTTCATATAAAGAAGAAAAATATTATGTTTATTTTTGTTTGTTTTAATTTTTGTTCTAGTCTAGTCCAACACTCCTTTTTTAATTGAGTTTATGCTATTTAAAAATTATTTTTAAATTAATTGTTTTTTTATCTGTTTTAGAATTTAAATTTTATGAATTTTCCCAGAGTGGGACTGTCCCTGTATTACATAATTAGGCATGTTTTCCATTTTAGTTAGAACTAAAAGTTTAAACCTGTAAAAGTTTAAACCTAAAAATTTACTGTGAAAAGATTAGGATTAGGTAAAAGGATTATATGTTTAGGAGATCCGTAAAGATTTGACTGACTATCTTTTTGTTGATAGTAATGAGTTGAGAACGAGAAGCTCAACGAGAATGACCGAATCGTTCCATGTTAAATAATAAATATTGAAAATAACTCTAATCCTATAGTCACGACTTTGGGAAATGGCCAATAATTTCATTTTATGAATGGTTTTAGTTTTATTACAGAAAATTGTTTTAGCAAAATTTCTGGAAATTGATGAAATTCAGAAGTAGTAAAAAGAATTTTTTAAAATTGGTAGGAGTTTTTGTTTTTTTTTTTTAAGTGCTTTTTTCTGCCACATAAATGTGAACAGGAAATTACACAGCCTTTCCTTTACAGGCGTGGGATGGAATTCGAACCCACACTCCCTCGGTGTTTACAGCGTATTTTATACGCTCTTACGCACTAGGCCACCGAGGCCCCTTAGAAGGAGTTTTAAATTTATAAGAGTTTCTCTGGACAAACTGAACAGTTCTTACAAATTAATACCCACTATAAATACTTCATTGTTCTTAATAAATTTATGAAATATTTTTCTTTTTTTTTGACTTTGAACTTTTAAATATAAAAAATGTGCTTATCACCTAAAATTGGTTTTCATTTAAAATATTCATACATACCTAATTGCTTTCAACTCAAGATTATGAATATGAAAAGATAATGAAATAGGATTAATTTATAATCATATATACATATATATATATATATATATATATTGAACATTTTGAGGAATAATTTATGATTGCTGTACCATCCAAATTTTGATTTGTGACTTCGTAACACATTTCAAGTAAAAGAATTGACTCAAACCACAAATTCACTGATAGTTTATGAGTAAATAAAGAGGTATGTTAAACAAGTTATTGGCTTTCAATTTATAGGTAAAAATTTCCATAATTTTCTACTTCTAAAAACGTCATCTTCAGTGTGGAATCAGTAAATATGTTTTCGTGCTTTGTAACTCTTAAGTCTGAAGTCCAATGAGTACGAGACAACATTGTCTTCCTAAATTGTCGGCATAGAATGTCGCAGAGCAAGTACAGACATTTCAATTGGTATTCAATATAATATTGTTGAAATCAAGAAGAAATAAAATTAAAAAATAAAAATAAAAACGAGGAAGAATACAGTTGCCTTTGTCAACTTTTAGATACCCTTACGAACCGTTAGTATGTTCATAGGCTGCCACCTCTGCTTATAATATTATTTTTTAAATTTTTTAGTACTTTAAAATAATTTGGGTGAATTTTATAATTTCTAGAACTATGGGTTGTACATATATTCAAACTATATGTTTATACATTCTTCAAAAGCAGATTCTAACCCTCCACATAACGATTATCAATGAATCGTAATTATCAATGAATCGAATAAAAAAACTTTTACAAATATGCTATAGTAGCATTTAGATTTAATACTAAATGACAAATGTATAATAATTTATACTATACAATGTATTATATATCATTCATTCATCAGTGACATATACGATATGTAAATAAACATGAGTTATATAAGTATGAATACTAATATCATATAAATATAAATTCTTCAAGCAACCGTTATATTTTTTATTTATTTAATTTTTTTTGTACTATGCATCACCTCAACAATTTCAAATTATATAGAGTAAAAAAAATGCAAAAAAATCGTTAAAAAAATTTGTTAGAAAAATTTAGAAAAATGAAGTCACAGTTTCGTCATTTTTAAGGTAATTAATATTTTTATGATATCTATCAGCAGTTAAAATTTAATGGCTTATTTAAAAAAAAATGTGGAGATTTAAAAGTTAGTTCTTCGGAGAGCTACCCGAAGTTTTGGTTGTATCTCAACCAAAAAAAAATAGGGAACCTAGAAATTGATGTAAGCATATTTTGTGTTAATTTCAAGACTCTAGCTTTCTTAGTTTTGGAGTTATCTTGCAGACGAACAGATGGGCGGATTTAATTCTGATCCTATCCATACCTCCATATCCATACCTCAGGATCCTATCCATACTTCAGGATCAATTTTAATATACCCGATCCTTATCGTACGGGTATAATGAGAATTTCAATTTTTAAAATAAAGAAATTATAAATACAAATTTAACTTTATTTACTGTCAAAAATAAAATGACGCACTGCGACAAAAATGAAAATTTTTGATTAAACTTTTGTCGCCGACTTTGTCTTGTCGTATACCGTTTGTTATTTTATGACATTTAAGCCCATTCAAAATACATTTACATACATCAAAATACAACGTTGAATCGTATTCATAGACTTCAGTTCAGGCTTTGGTCTTATCACTATTATACATATCAGTATATCACATTACTGACCTGACACAACACTATCAACCGCATATACTAACATTAACTTTTATATATTTTTGAAACATGAAAATAACTGTTTTTCTTATTCAAAACTCAAACAAACCTATACTTCTAAAAAAAAAAATTGTTATATTTTTTCAAAGATTTAAAAATGAATTAATTATTCATGAAAATAACATTTTCTCTTATTCAAAACACAAACCTACTACTAAAAAAAAAAGATTGTTATATTATTTTCAAAGATTCAAATCAGATTCAAATACATATATAGGACTCACACCATAACGGTTGATGAAGTTTATACCTGTACTAATATCCAGAACAAGAACCAATTTTCTGAAAATTGTTATTTATTTATTTTAAAATGAAACTTGTTTTTTCCATCCAGTACTTTGGCATCCAGTTAAGAATACAAAAAAGCTACCGTTAAAAAATTCAATTTTGAAATTAGATTTTTTTTGATACAATCATTATACTTATCTCTTTCTAATTTTTTATTTAACGCTAGTGTGTGTGTGTGCAATATATGAGAATTGAGAGAAAAAAATGGGTGTGGTTTAATATATACTTCAGCTTTCTTTATATTTATTTTGTCATTCTATTTTTATTTAATTGTACAAAACAAATATCCATATTTATATATGTATAAATGTACATAATAAATGTTTAAATAATAATTACCACTACAATAAAAAACAATTTAAAAATAAGTATTCCCCTTTTCTGTAATACGATTATTAATTGAAAATAGAAAATAATAATCAAATATATGAATACAAACAGATAAAAAGGAAATGTAAATTTATACAGAACTAACAAATTATTGAATTCTTTATTTTGAAAATATAAATGTGAAGTGGAAAATTTATTTTATTTTTTTTTTTTTATTTCCTTTTTTTTCTTACCTTATATAAAATTTTTTCATATATTCGATTTATTTGTTTTTCGTTTTGTTTTATTTTTAATTTAACAAATCCAATCCCATATCGATTTTTAAATATTCGTTTTTGATTCGTTGAAATCATTTACAGATGTCGCCTAAAATAGGAAATAAAACAAAAATAAAAAAAAACAAAACAAAACAAAACAAAACAGGACACTACAAACAAATAATAGAAAAGTAAAACAAAAAAAAAAAAAAATTAAAAGCGGAGAATGAAAACCAAAAAAAAAAAATATTAAAAAATCTCATTGTCCTTTGGTGTGAAATGGCGACGGAAATAATTTCAAATAGGAGCAAAACTAAAAATGTTCTTCTGTTTTTTTTTTTTGTTGTTGTTTTTGTTATAAATTGACGCCTTAAAAGACTTTTATATTATAGTTATATTTTTTTTGTATTGGATGACAGACAAGCGTAACGTTTTTATTCTTTCTATTGTTTTATTACGGTTAACGAATAATGAAAGGATAATGACGGAATTTTGTCGAAAAATATAAAACAAAAAGAAAAGAAAAGAAGAAGAAAGATCAAACCTCAACATTATAAAAAAACCAAATAAAATTTAATTATAGAAAAGTAAAAAATCAGTTATTTATTTTTTATTTAATAGGTGGTTGGATAACATAAAATTAAATAATACAAGCGCCTAAAACAATATGGTTCTAATCAATAAAATTAAAAGAAAAAGAAAAAAAAACTATAGGTACATTTATTTTTCTTATAAATTTTCATTTTTGTTTTTCTTACCAAAAACTTATTCTAAATTTGATTTTGATGTTCTTAACTGATTTTAATTTCTAAGTATACCTATATTGTGATGTACCTATTATACAACTTTATATTGTTACTCTTTAGCCCTTTTTTAACCTATAATCGAACTGAACTTTGACTATTGTCAGTTTCAAATCAGGGATGGGAAAAAAATAATTTTAAAAGTTTTTATTTTAGGTACCTATTTACCTATTTACTTTTTTTTTTTTTTTTTTTTTTGGAATTTTTGTTATAATATTTTAATTTATTAAAAATTTAATATTTATAATATTTTTATTTAGTCTTTTTGATATTTTGTTTTAATGTAATGTTTGTTTTTTTTTTTTGTTTTGGACTGGGATTTGAGGGGTACAGTAATCAATTTTAAATTATTAAAAAAAAAAACATCTGTAAAATATTTTTAAAACAAAAACAAAATGAAAAATATTTAGTAGCCGCATATAATAAAGATAAACAAAGAATTTATTACAATACACCTGTTATACTACCTGTATAGGTATAATATATTATATTATATTAATAAAATATAAAATAATATATGTATATATATATGTATATTATGTACGTATATACGTATGGATGATGATTATTGAAAGAAATTTTTTGAATAAAAAGGGAATAATTTATAATATTCATAATGTTTACTTTTGTTTTTTTTTTTTTTTTTTATTCTAAAAATTTTCAGTTTAATTTCAAGGTTAAAAAAACAAATAATTCCGAAATTCTTAATTTTTGGAATGAGTATCAAATATTTTTATTTATTTAACATAAATTTGTGAGAAAAAATAATAATAATACCTAACCTATAGGTATTAGTTAAATATTTTAACAAAAATAATGAATTTTATTAAATAAATTTTTGAAAATATTGGTATTAATTTAAGCGAAAAAAACAAAAAAAAATTATCAAAATGGCATGCAATATAAGAAAAAAATCAATGGTAATGATGATATTTCAAAAAAAAAAAAAAAACAGAAAAGGATCCAGTTCTCAAATTACAGTAGACGTAAATCTAAGTATATATTCAGTATGTGTCGACTAGACGAGTATACATAAGAACCCCGATAAAAATTAAATAGGGACATTATATTCAATTAGATCATAAACAAACGATTCTAGAAAGAACTAACAGCAAAATATGGTTTGGACGGGCATTTCTATAAAATAAATTAAAATATTTTCTTAAATTCAAAAATTACACACATGTAAGCAGTGCCAAAAAATGATTTTAAATTAAGCTAAAAAATTTTTTATTTTCCGGAAAGAATAACCAAAAATATTTTGCATTTCAAAGGGTTCAATTTCAAGGGTTCAATTTTCCAACTCCCCATAAATTTTTGAAAGTTTAAAATTAAACTTGAAAATAACTAGAACCAGTATCTGTTAAAACTTTAAATTAAATTGAGAGTTCAGATATTATTGATGCGTAAAATTTAAATAAATCAAGAATTATATAAAGTCGGCCAGGAGTTTGCATTTTATATTTATAAATTTGATATTTAATATTTTAATTATAAGTCGAATTAGTAAGTATAGATTATTATAATCAGGTTTTATAAATTCGCGAATTTTTTATTTTAATCATTTAACTGCATTTTTTTTGGGCAGGAAAGCACTGAAAGCTTCTTCAAAGCGTAGGATGGTGCAGATATGTGGGACCTTTATCCGAACTAAAACCCGTTCCCATGCAATTAAAACCAGTCGTGAAGACTAACCATTAATTGTTTTTTCTATATATATTGACTGCGAAAAAATCCCGTGTAGAGACTCTCGTTTAGCGATAAATGTCAGGAACCGTGTAGAGACCTACATTTACTGCTAGTTCTAGTGGCTTCTTTCTTTTAAACCTTCTGCGTATTCCATCGGAATGTAAGAGTTGACCGGCTTGTACATTTATATGCCCTTCTAGTCGGGTTTATGCTTCATTGCATAGTTTTTTATTTCTTGCACCACATTGGGAATGATAAGTCTCTATGTAAGTCGCTATTTCGCACATACCAGGGAATATTAACTATGTTTCTTAAAATTTTATGAAGTCTAAACTTGACGTCTAACCTTATACTTAGGTAGCTTCGTCAATATTTGATCCTACTGCCATAATTGGAGTATCGTCCGCAAAAGTAGCTAAGATAATATTTTCTAACAATGGTAAATCACTTGTAAAAAGCAAATACAAGATTGGGCTCATAATGCTATTTTAGGGCACACCCGCATTTATTTCTCTTAGAGTGGAATACTCGTCATTCTGTTTAATTCTGAATAATCTGTCATTCAGATATAATGAGAGTATTTCTACGTGAGAGTATATCTACTCTGAGCAGTATTTTACCTAGTTTGTATAATAATCCATCATGCCATACCTTATCGAACCCCTGGGCGACTTCAAGGAATATTGTAGAGCAAATCTTCTTTTCTTTAAGAGCCCTTTCTATGATATGTGTTATTCTGTGTATTTGATCCACAGTAGAATGTTTAGGTTTAAAACCAAATTGATAATTTGGAATTAGTTTCCTTTCTTCTATTATAGATTTCATTCAGAGGCAATAGCCTCTTAAATAGTTTCGATACTATTGGAAGCAGATATATATATAGATTTAACTGCATTTGAAGTTTGCATAAAAATTAAAACTCAGAAAACTTAATTGAAAATGTTGTAAAAATAAAATGAAGCTATGTGATGAAATGTATAGTTACAATACTGTTTTTGATAAGCTTGCTACATTGACAACAGATGCGTACCTATAATCTTTTACAAGTTCTGTAGCATATGATATTTTATTATAAAAAAAAAATTTAATATTTTCTATTTTATAAATAATATTATAAAAATATTAAATGAATAAAAATAATTATAATATTATTAATAATATGTAAGTAATATTTTACTAAACCAGTACGCACGGTAATTAAAACCACGATTGTATTTTAGTAGTTGTATTTTAAGAACAAAATCTAAAGATTTTTAAGGAAAAAACAAAAACGTTTTTTTAATGAATAATTAAAAAAGAAAATAAATTACTATATGTACCTATCATATGTTGAACTTTAATAATTTTCTTCGAAATACATGAAAATCTTAAAACCTAAACCTTTTCTTTAAGTAAGATAATATAAGTTTTATCCACAATTATTTAATCAAGAAAATCCCGACGATATCCTCACTATATACCTATATATAAATTACATTCAATTAATTCCTCCTAATATTATTTATTTGTTCTATTTATTTTTCTATTTATTTAATATAAGTTTAATATTGTATACCAATGCATTTAATAATAATATACATACCTATTTATATTATTTAAATACTAAATAAATAAAATTGAATACATTTTATATCTATGCAGTTATGTATGTATATCGTATTTATATAATTTTTTTTTTTTAAATTTCTTTTTATTCTTTACAATAATTTAAATAATTTCTAAAAAAAATAAATATATATTTTCGAAATTAGAGCTCGCCGCCCTCCAGGCTATAATCCACAAACAACAATTTTGATTTTACATACTTATACCATATCTAAAATCCAATAAGATTCAGAAGAAGAAATATATGTGTATACTATATATACATATATACATATATATACATATTATCCATATTATTTATGTTATAATTTATAAGTGAATCTATAGATTTTAACATATTCACTAGAAAGATATCTTTATAAAGTTCAAAATGTCTTTCTTTTCCCACTCCCTATTTCTCAAAATTAAAAAAAAATAAATAAATAAAATAAAACAGAAAAAAAAAACCCGAATATATTATATGAAATAAAAAAAAAGCACGAAAAAAATAAAGAAATTAAATAAATAAGAATAAAAATATTAAAAAGAAGAATTCTAAAATAAAAAATAAAAAGAAACAAAATAATAAAATCGAAACCAAATAAGAATATTACAATTAGAACAGGATAAAAAAAAAAACATTAATGTATAAAATAAAAATAAAAAGAAATAAATATATACTAACATAACATTAAATATACTAAGAAAGTGTATATAATTTAATACACATACAAAATTTATAAAAAAAATTGAACAGAGAGAAAATACATGCAGGGTAAATAAAGAGTTGGAGAAATATTTCTGAAAAATAAAAATTCTCAAAAAAAAAAAAGGAAAAACACATTGCTTGAAAAACTATACTGTATTCTGTATTTGTATATTGCAGTTTTTAAATGAAAAATACAACGTAATAAACGAAAAATAAAAAAAATTATGCAAAATTACAGAAAAACTGTAAAAAAATCCGTTTGAAATTATTGTGATTTGTGGACTGACTCTTTTGACTCTCTTGAGTGAAAAATTATTTACAGAATTGATATTTTATTTTTTGACTTTTATTTTATTGTTTTGTTTCACTGAGACTGACTGAAAGAAGATTGAAAAGTGAAGAGTATGTACAAAATAACTTATATGAAATTTCTGCAAATACAATACATATTTTTTTTTTGTTTAATTTCATTTCACACTTTAACTGCTCATATGAAGTATCATAGGTATATCATAGGTTCATAGGTATGGAAAACAATTACTGTGTCTGTATGTAATTATTTTTTTTATTTTGCTTTTAATTTAAATAATTTAAAAAAAAAAAGAAATTGTTTAAGTTTTAATCTAAAATATGTTGTCATATTTAACTTAGTCGGAAATAAATATATAAATAAATATAAAGTTGTAGTTTTTTATTACTTTTAAAATGTAATATAAATTTTTGGCAAACTTAATTTTCTTTTCAACTTTAATTTATTTTAAATTTATTTGTGCTTAATATACAATGTGTATTCATATAACACATACATATGTACTTCATTAACACGTTGAATACCAAGTGTATCACCGGTGAACATCACTTAAATGTTGCAAAATTTCGTGCTCACAAGTGAACATAAAAAAAAACTTGCGTTAAGTTCCACGTGTATCACCATTCACCAGTGAACGTTGCTGAATATTCTCAAAAGCCCGAATCAAATTATTTTTCTGTTTTTTACCTTTAAAAATGTTCACTGGTTATACATTGGGTGGGACTTAATGCAAGTATTTTTTTATGCTCAATGGTGAGCGTGGAACTGAACGTGGTAGTATAGATCAGTATTAACAGAACAAATATATTCAATATTTACTCCTACATTTGGAGTTTTCCATTTTATAAAACAACTCCACATAAATATATGTATGTTCCAATTTATAATTCGGCCTATATTTGAACGACAATTTGTAATTTTCTAAAAATAATGGAAGAATGATTAGAAGTAAATAAGATTATTATTATTTTTTTATTTTTTTTTTCTTGCCTCTCCTATGAGGAGTATAGGGCATCCACTAAGTGATTTATAATTCATATTTGACTAAGCTTCAGTTTCGTGAATCATTAATTTCAATAAGCCGTTGATTACTCGACTGTAGCTATTATACAAGACTAAGACGTTTCTTTTTTTTTTATTTCTACGCCATCTATTATCTTATACAAGAATTATGGTTTATTATTATTTTATTATATAGCTATTACAATATGATATTAATTATAATTTATAGAACATTTTATATACTTATTTTTTATTAATCTATATGACTTAGCCGTGGTTTGAACGCGAGACCTTTCGTATGAAAGGCCGGTGTCTTAAACACTACATCATTGGCTGGATAAGATTATTATTATAATGGCAATTAATAAAATTTTACAGTTTATTCATTCTAACATCATTTTACAGTTGTTTCAGTTTATAATCAATGTACATATTATGTATATGATATAAAAAGTATATTATTTAATGTCGTGTTTTTTGCAATCAATTTTCAAATGTTACCAACAAATACCTATAATTCACTAATTAATTTTAAGTTATTAAATAACTGACAAGTGACAGTCTTGTGTTATTTGAACATGTGGACATATGTTAGGTTTCTGTTTTCACTCTTGATAATCAAAATATTTTTGTTTCCTTGCCCAATTTTTCGTTTTTAATATTTAATTTTACTTAAATTCTAATTAATAGGCCTTTATAATTTTTCTTAACTAATCCTTAACGTTTTTTTTCATAATTAATTTTATATATTTTTTTTTTACTATATACATATTCAAATTTTGATTTAGAGTATCTATGAGTTAAAAGTTCTATATATTCGAATCTATGTTCGAATTATTATAATCTTATATTCGAATTATGTATATTATATAATATTATATAGCTTGTATTCCGCATTCGAATAAATATAACGTTTCCATAATTTCAATTTATATTTTATATAAATAACTGACCAAAATTCAAGTATATCCATATATAAATCATACCGCCTCTAAAATTCAAAAACATTTAGAATTTTTTTTATACCTACAATATTTTAATTAATATATTTTTTTTATTTTTATTCTTCCTTTTCAAAATATGTATATAAAAATTTTAATATTTAATTTAAATAAAAAACATAAAACTAAATAAAATCCAATAAATATTGGATTATTTATGTTTTATAATAAAAAGAGTTAATAAAAAATCAACTATAATTTGTTTTTATCAAAGCCGACTAATCACCGCTTTTATACATATAGATACTTCGAAACAGATCTAAAGCATAGTATCTTTTAAGACTTTACCGAAATGAGTTCGTTATAGGTACATCAATAAATTATAAGTATGTATGTTTGTATGTATATATGTACATATTTCGATTCAAGATTCAAGAGATGATTAATTTTATTAATTAATTATTATGATTATATATATTAAATTTTTATATATTAATAATAATTATTATTTATTTTTATAGTTATAATAAAATACTGTTATATTTAATTAAAATAAGATTAAAAATTTATTATTATTATATTTATAATTTTCCAATAAAAAAAAAAAAATCTGAACAACAGATTATTTTAATTAAAAAATAAATAAATTAAAATAGGTACTTAATATAATTACTATATATATAAAAAATATTATAAGAAAATAAGTAAATAAATATAACTATACAGAATGTCCTTTTTATTCAAAATAACTTAATTTTTATTTACATATGTATGTATGTATGTATATTTTTTATATAAAATATGTAGGTACCAAAACAAAAATAGAAATTACAAATAATATTTACTACAATTACAATCCATTTTCTTATTTTTTTTTAATTTTCAATTTTATATTTCTTTTATAAATCTACATATCTATATATATAATAAATTATATAAATATACATACATACCTAAATATAAATAAAATAAAAAAAAAATAAATAAAATAAAATACTTAAATAATTGTACATTTTACAATACTATTGCTGCTACTGTGTACAATA
Source organism: Poecilobothrus nobilitatus (assembly GCA_947095535.1). Classification (NCBI taxonomy): domain Eukaryota; kingdom Metazoa; phylum Arthropoda; class Insecta; order Diptera; family Dolichopodidae; genus Poecilobothrus; species Poecilobothrus nobilitatus. Next base: position 257,893,325 of record OX352774.1, on the reverse strand, counting down.
ATTTTTGCGATGGGTTTGGCTCAAATGTTCGTTCGTTTATTTCGTTCGTTCAATTTGAATTCCAAACCTTCTTCTCTATGTATTTTTTTTTTTTTTTTTTTTTTTTTTTTTTTTTTTTTTTTTTGTTTTCGACTATACAATTTTTATTTTTATGTTTTTCAATTTCATTTCTTTTATTTTTAAATACACAAACCATATTCCATATGAAATAAGTTTTTAGAAAGAGACAACAATATGTTGTATATATTTGTTATATTTCTTTACCGTGTTTGAATTTGTTTTTTTTTTTTTTTCTTTCTGTTTCCTTTTTGAGCAATACACAACATATTCAAATACAATTATAACAATTTCTTACTTAAATACATAGAAAATAATATTTTCAATTGAAAATTTATAATAAAAAAAAAAAAAACAAAAAACAAAAACACAAAATCAGAAACGAAACAGAGAAAAAAAATAAAAATAAAATAACGAAGAGAAAAATTAAAAACAATTTATACAGTTGTACTGTATTTCTGTTATTTGCTGCTGTATTATTCTGTATTCATTTCAAGTGTTATATTTCTACTTCATACTACATATTATTATTATTATTATTATTATACTCTATATCTACTCTCAATGTCTGCTTTCTTTTACATACTATTTAATAAAAGAAAACAAAAAAAAAAAAATAAATGAAACAAATATAGTTTGTGCATATATGATTGTATATTTTATATGATTGTATATAACTGTATATTATTTTGATTATAATATACATACCTAGTATATTTTTATACACAAAAATTTGTTATACCTTTTATAACATTTTATTATTTTCTCTTTACTTTGTATTTTTTTTATTTTTTTTTTTTTTATTTTATTATACTACTGTTCTTTACTTACTTATTCCATTTGCTTTGCTATGCCAATTCCAGTTCCAGTTTTATACCTAATGTAAATTTTATAATGGTGATGGGAGTGTGTAAGAAGCAAATAACAACAACAATATAAACAACAACAAAAGAATAAAATATAAAAAATAATAAAAGAAATATACAAAAGCAAAAAAGAAATAAACTGAAATAAAATAAAATATACAAGAAAAAAAAAAAAAAAAAATGAAATAATACAGAAAGCAAACAGAAACAGAAAAAAAAAATTATATATATAAAATAATAATAAAACAAAAAATATTAAAAAAAAAAAATTGAATAAAACATATAAAACATACAAAAATAAGAGAAAAAAAAATAAACAAAACAAAAAAGAAAATTGAAATAACGAAAAAGAAATAAGCAAATCGTACAGTAAAAATGTCGAATGATATCAATTCGAGAAATACAAATTAATCAGTTGGTAGAAATCATTTCGATTGTGTATACCTAAAAATTTTTGTATACAAGCGAATCGACGAGAAAAACGATTATATATATTTATTATTGTATTTTTGTTTTTGTGTTTGTTTTTTTTTTTTTATACGATTTTCTTTTTTTTTATTATTATTATTGCTATTTATGTATTATTATATTATTTAATAATCTGTAGTATTAATAATACGTTTGAAATGAAATGTACACAACAAACTATTTCGTATTATATTTCGATTGTTGTAATATGAACTTCCGTTGTTCGATTATTTGATTTAATATAATTATTGTGAATGATAATAACATTATATTATTATTGTGAACAATAAATCAAAATATTATAATTAAAAACTTTTATAATGAAGAAAATTAAAATATTATTAAAGAAATATTTATAATATACATACATACATACATATGTACTTACAAATAAATAAAAAATACAAAATGAATTTAATTAAATAAGGTGAAAAAATTAATATAAGATTTGAATTTTAAAACATTTAATTGTAAAAAAAAAAAAAAAAACAACTGGATTTGTATTAAAAAAGAATTTATTATGTATTGTATATATTATGTACAATAATGATTGAGTATAATAAAATATTATATATTATACGACTGGCTCGTGCCAGGGGGTGTTGTAAAATAAATAATAAAAAATTAAATGAAATAAAAGAAATAGTATAACGATATTATATATTATATACATATGTCATTTTTTTTCATATATATATATATGTAAAAATATAGTATATTATATAATATATGTATATATATTAAATATATCTGCACAAAAAAAAAAAAAAACAACACAAATAAAAATATTTTTTTGATTCGTTTCCAATTGTAGTATTATACGAATTCAAAAATATGTACATATTATGTACCTTTTAAACTTTTTATGTATATATATTATATATATATAAAATACATTAATATTACATATATACAAAATATCATATTTTGAAAAAAAAAAAAGAAAAATAATACTAAAAAGCAAACAAACATTTGGAAAAAAAATATAAATGTGAATTTCATTTTATTTTATTTTATTATTTCCAATTTTTTTTCTGGGTTAAAAAAACAGTTATATTTCAACTGTCAAATCCGTCGGTTATTTTTTTTGTTTTTTTAATAAAAAAAAATGTTATTTGTATTTTAAGTTATTTGTTTTTGTGTTTGTTTGAATAGACTCTTGTATTAAATGACATAACCACTTAATTTTAAAAAAATAAAAAAAAAAAAAAATTTAAAAGTGATTAAATACGTCCAATTTCTATGTACAATAACTATATTATATAAAATTGTGATTTAATTATTTTGAACAATAACAGTAAAAATATAAAAATTAAATTAAATAAAATGTAATTAAAAAAAAAAATATTTAAACTTACAAAAGAAAAATAAACAGTTTTTCGTAATAATAATTAAAATAAATATTGTTGTGTGATAAAAAGGAAAAAAAAAAAATCAATTATTAATTTTATTTTATTTTTGTGGTATATAAGTATTTATTATTTTTATTTTATACTATTAATTTAATAATAAAAAAAAATATTATTTTAATTAAATTTTTTTTTTTCTGTGCATATTGTGTTTTTTATTATTTAATTTTTTATTATTGAATTTAAGTTTTCAAAAAAAAAAAAAAAATTTTTTTAATTTTATATTAATTTTAATTTGTTTTATCATTGAATTTGCTATATTAATGTATTGTTTAATTATTCAGGTTATATTGTAAACGTTTAATTAATTGAAAACTTGAAAATAATTTAAATGAATTTTATTTAGGAATACTTTTCGTATGATATTTTGTTAAAGGAAAGCACATTGACATATTGCGAAAGCAAATTAAAATTAAATCAATTTCTTTTAGTAAGTATGTTATAATTATAGTTTAATTAATAGAAATTTTTTTGAAATTAAAGAGAAATTTAATGATAAGCAGTAAATTAATATTTTATTTTTTAGCAAATTTGCTTTTATAATTTTAAATAAACTATACCCCTTTAAACTTTTCATAAATGCACTTATTTTTTGACTTAACATAAAAAGTTTAAGTTCATTTATAGGTCAAAAAAACTAAAATAGAAGCCCTTATTACGAAGAATAAGATGTATAGATTACAATATTATGTAGGATTATATAAATGTATAGAATTTTAAGATATTGTGTTTCATGTAAATTATGTTGACTATGACAGCCTTCAATTTAAGTCACATTCTGACAGGCTTCAATTTAACAATTTGTGGGTTATTTTATCAAAAATGGTACATTCGGTATCAAAAGATCAATTATCTTATTGCTTTGTAAAACATATATATATATTAGATATATGTATGTATGTATTATATTTTTAATTACTTAATATAAATGAAATTACCCTTTTTGTATTTAAAATTTTATTTTTATTGTTTATTATTTATAATTAATTAATCGATTTAAATTTTTAATTGAATTGTAAATAAATCAAATCGATTTAATTTTTTTTTTAATTTTCAATAATTATAGCAATACATTTTGATAGCAAATTAAAAATTTTATTTTATTGTATGTATAATAATTAATTTTTCTTTATGTTATTTAATAGTTAAATTACGACGCATACTACAATAAAATGAACAATTTACATAATATATAAAACAAATTATTTTAAATAAAATTTCGAAAAAATTAAAAATAGTGTTAAAAAAAAGGAATTAAAAAATTCTTAAGAAAAAAAAATATATATATATATATATATTTAAAAATAAATAAATTATGGATTCTGCAATTGATACATTATCAACAACAAGTGAACACAGTATTGCATCTTCATCTGAATCAATAACTGCAATGCAAACAAGTAGTAAACGTTCATCTAATAGTCCATCAAATTATAGTAGTAATCATACCGGCGGTAATAGTAATATTAGTAATAATTCACATTCATCAATAAATTTACATTCACGTTCAACATTATCATTAGGAGCAGCCGCAGCAGCAGCAGCTGCTGCAGCATCTGGAATTGGTATATCAGGAGCACCAATACCATCAACAACACCAACAATAATGCAACATCATCATAATCAAAATTCAAATAGTGGTACACCAAATAATAATAGAATGATTGGTGAAAATCGTAATGAACGTGATCCTGGACGTGAATCACATCATTCGGCAACATCATCGCATCATAGAAGAAGTTTATCACCAGGTTCAACACCTCCACCATCATCATTACCATCACTAAGAAGTGGTGGTAGTATTAATGTTAGCAGTGTATTAGGTGGTGGTTCAACTGGTCATCCATCTAGTCCACCATCATCAGCTGCCGCTTTATCACATCAACAGATGATGCAACAAATGCAACATCAATTAAGTCCACCACATGTATCAACACCGAATAGTTTAGGTGCACCAATGGGGCCACGTGGTATGCCACATTTACCACCACATAGTTTAGGTTTATTAAATTCATTACAAATGATGCATCATGCATCACCATTAGAATTAATGGCTGCTGCACATCATCATGTTCCACCACGTTCATATAATTCACCACCACCAATTTCAACATCCGATCCAACAGCAAATGAATGTAAATTAGTAGAATATCGTGGTCAAAAAGTTGCTGCATTTATAATATCTGGTGATACAATGTTATGTTTACCGCAAGCATTTGAATTATTTTTAAAACATTTAGTTGGTGGTTTACATACAGTTTATACAAAATTAAAACGTTTAGATATTGTACCGTTAGTTTGTAATGTTGAACAAGTAAGAATTTTAAGAGGTTTAGGTGCCATTCAACCAGGTGTTAATCGTTGTAAATTATTATCATGCAAGGATTTTGATATATTATACCGTGATTGTACAACAGCCAGGTGTGTATGGATTATTTTTTAAATATATTTTTATATTATATACTTATATACATATATCTTTTTTTTATTTAAAATTTATTTACTTTCTTTTAAATATTTTATTGAACATATTATTTTATTAAAAATTAATTTTTTTTTTTTTGTATTTTTTTCAAATTTTTATTTATTATTTGAAAATTTTATTTAATTTTATTTCCAATGAAGTTAACACATTTACTTTTCTAATATGATATTGATTTCTACTCAAACTATTTTTATTCAAATACTTTTGGCATGTTCTATAATAGTTCTCGTATAACTTTAAGAGTAATTAATTTTCTTTCCTTTACTATTCATATTTGTAAGATTTGGTGATATTGCTGTAAATTTAAAAGCTACCTGTTATGTTTAAGTACTTTTATCAAATTATTTCCTAAATTAAATATTATATGAAATTCATCTTAACAATACTTATAAAACTAAAATTATACTATAATAGTTATGCCACTACATATAACTACTATTGAAAGTTTACGTATAGCTACATATAGCTTTATAATTTTTATGGAAGTGGGTTTTTTTTTAAGAATGAATAGAAAATTAGTTTCAATTATTTCAATAATCAGGGAAGGAATGTCGGTTTATTTTCGATCGAAAAATTTAGTTTTATTTGCTAAAAGCTTAATACGAACATTAAATCATTGTTTATAGCTTTAACACCCATCCGAAAAATCACTTGATTTTGCAATTTAATATTGTATGGTTCTCGTTTCCACAGTTACAATGCGAAAGTTAAGTCTGAAAAGGTTAATTACCTAATCAAAGATATTTATGTATGAATTTTAGAAATTTCTTTACAAATTAAAAGATTTCTTATATAATTAAATAGTATTTTTCAATTTTACATTTACGTTTATGAACTTAATTTTTTTAATTAAAATATACTAAGAGATGAATAAAATTTATTATCATTTAGGTTATGTTATGTTCTCTTAAAAGGGCAGATATTGGAATGACAGTGGGTATAATCACCGATCACGTCTAATAGGAGAGCATGCCAAAATACTTGGCTTATCCGCAAAAGACTATTGTAGAGCCTGCAAAGATGAAGAAGAGGAGGAAACGATCTTCATCTTCTTTGCACATTTCCAGCCTTGTTGGCTAAAAGAAACACTCATTTGGGGCAACATTTCTTCAACAACCTTAGTAATCTCGTCAACAACCTTAGCAGGTAAAAATGTGATGAGAATTCTTTGCTTTGCATAAAGCTGAAATTGGTTTTAAAGAGTGGGATAGAAATGTTACTATTTATTATTACAATTGACCAAATACGGTCTAAGTGTGCCTTTTCGGCAGGCACTTTAACCTAACCTAGGTTATGTTCTTGTATTATTAAAAATATAGACGCAAAAATTAGATGTTCTTAATAATGCATGTATATTTTCATTACAATTATTTTCATCTTCATATTTATATGAGTTATATCTTTATATATATCTGCAGTTGTATTCTCCATAAGTGTAAGTATTAATATCACAAAAATAAAACAAAATAAAAAAATCGGTTGAATATAAATTTAATATTTTTGCAATAATTTTGTACAGCATGTTCTAGTCTAGTGAACATCAAGAACTTAACTCCTTGGGCAGTTATCACAAATATTTTTTTGTTTTTGTTTAAATATTCTTTTTTTTTTTTACTTTGACTGTTTCTTTGGTTGGTATGTTGGTTCTCACGAACTTTAATAAAAATAAAATTTAACCCTTTTCCTTAAAAAAATAATAATATATATACGTACGTTTTCGAAGTATATGTAAAAGAAAAACCAAATAAAATTTTAAACAAGTATGAGTTTATAAAATTATAAAACTTTTTTTTTTAATATTCTGAATAAATGTCAGAATATGAATTTCAATACAACACTGGAACAGTGGAAGGATTTTAAAAGTGTTAAATTAAATCCTGTATTATTTTGAATACGAAAGATTTTTAATAAAATGTGCAATATTGTAAATGTTTAATATAAAAAACCTGAATGATTTTAAGATTAAGACTTTAAATTTACTTACGTACATACATAATTTACAATTCAATATACCGGAAATTGAATTAATGCATTAGAAATTGATTTGATGTCTCTAACAATGAGTTATAGTACGTATATTAAATAATTTTTAAAATATTAAAGGGCTTTAGTTTAAAATTACAATAATTATTTTCTATAATTAGATAACATGAGGCTTAAGCAAGAATATAAAAAACCAAAATCGCGTTATAAAAAAAAAATTTAATTATTTTATTTAACAGAAGGAGATTAAAATTAAATTTTGCTAAAAACAATTTTATTAATGAGTGTACGAAAAAATATACAATGTTTCAAAAAAATTTTCTTAATTGTTTGATTACGAAACTTGTACTCAAATTATGGCAATAAAAATTTAATGATAGATCATATCCCATTAACAAATTTTTTTTGTGAGCATTTTTATAAAACCTTACTTGTTACGGAAGCAACAGCTCTCAAAGTAAAAAGAAATTTAAAAAGAAAAATTAAAATTGCTTGTATTTCCGAATATGTCCCGTATCTGAATAATTTTCAACTTAATTATATATACACAGGTATTTTAATTTATTTAATGAATTTCTGTTTAGAACTCAATTGACGCAAACGTCATTATATGTATTCAAAGGTGATTTGAAAATTTTAGTATTAACGTCTCATAAATGTATAGATTCTCGTACGTATCTATTAAACTAAAAGAGAGAAATAAACTTTTATGACATAAAAAAAAATAGTAAACTGCTCTTTCTGAACAGAAGTGTGTATATATGTATATTTAATTCAAATTTATAAACTGCTTCAACTACAGGGTCGCATAAAAAAAAGTTTTTAAAATAAATGTTTGCTTTATATTATATTAAAATGTATATGCAACGATTCTAAATCAATGTAAATTTATTGTTATCTTAGTATTTGTTTTATTTTAATCTTCTTATTCTGTTTCAAAATGGGCTAAACATCTACTCTAACTTTAACGATTCTCGACTTTCGAGTTGTTGTATCAAAAATTTTGCAGAAAGAGTATTTTGAATTTTTTTAAATTTTCCTCATATACAGAAAAAAATGTATGTTAGGTCTTATTAATACATTATTGTAAATATTTTTATAGGTTAGAATAAGTAGTTGTTGTTAATAGTTTCTTTATGATAATACTGTTATATTTGGCGACTGTTCCAATCATGTTCCAGTCGATATTTATTTTATTTTTGATATAAAACTTTTTTCTTGCTTTGAGGACCCCTATCACATATTACAGAATTTCCTAATAATTGTAGAACTCTGTCACCTGTGTACATTTTAATATTATTTTTCTCTACATTTTTTTTGTACCTACACATATAAGTATGTATGAATAATACAAAATGTCCTTATAATGTCCAAAAACTTTGATTTGATTTTTCTAATGTAAAAAGTTCTGTTTTCTTCAAATGAGTGCGCAACTATATGAATCTACCACTACTATTGTTTATTTCCTCAATAAAGAAAATCACTTAAAACAAAGACGAAAGTATCGAATTTGTGCGTGGAATCAATAAAATGTTGTAGTCTATAAGGAATTATTAAATCATTTAATGATGACTGAGGACTAAAAATGTATAAAAAATGTATATATAAAAGCTTTTTATATATGTCATATTAAAATTTTAATTTGGTGTCATTTGTCAAAAACTTTGTCAAACATGTCAAACATTTCTCTACAAGGTGTTTAGACATCTCGACATGTTACTATTGAGATTTTTGTTTTAATTCTCTCATTTTTTTTTTGGTTTCTCGTCTAAACATACCTTTAGTGTTCTTATAAAATTTTTTTATTTTTGTATTATATATGCATTGTTATTGTAATTTTTAAATTTCAGATTTTGATGGTTTTTTTTTTTGTGTTCTAAATATTAAAATACTAAAATAAAATCAATTTCAATCAAATTTCTACAAAATCCAATTTATTTATGATAATTTTGTTTATAATCAAACCGGTTTGATTATAACAATCCAACAAAATTATTTATAAAAAAAAAAGTAGAGTTATTCATATATGGGTACATTTGAACTTTGATTTAAGTTAATAAATTTTTTTTTATAATAAAATGTTTTGTTAAATTTACTTTTCATGTTTTGATCCATGATTAAAAATTTTTTTTTTCTTTTTTTTTTTTTTGTGTAATTGCCCCAGGTTAACTGCAATTTAAAGTTTTAATTCATTTTTTTCAAATGTTATTGTTTTCCAGGTAATCATACAAGTTATTTTAAATTTATTTTTTTATTTTTACTGAAGTAGTCTTTCATATAGTATTTTTTTTTTTGCTGTGTTTGATTTTGCATTTTTCACTGCACCTTTTTAAACTCACACATACATATTTATAATATATTTGAAAAGAAATATATTGACATTTATTTACCTTATTTGTATACATACAATATATAGGTATATGTATTGTAGTGTTATCCTATATCAATTTAAAATTATAATTTATATAAATAATCGAAATGCAGCATTTTTCTAAAATTTTAAGTAAAAAAAAGAAAGAAAGAAAGAAAAGAAAGAAAGAAGAAAAAAAAAAAATATAAATTTCACGCAAAAATTTAAACATATAAAAGCGGTTCATTGTTCAATATAATAATATACAATACAAAATGATCAATAACTATAGAATATGTTTAAATGTATGTGTTTGTTTTGTATATACATATAATGCTGGAATTCACAAAAATTTTTCTTTTAAAATGAACATTACATACATATTTTCCAGATTAATTTTTTAACGGTTATTAACAGAAAACAGAGAAAAAAAACCATAATTTTACTTTGGGGCAATAGAGATGAACAATGATTGTTCTAAATTTTTCTTTTTTTTTTTTTTAATTCTATTTTGTATGTTTAGAATTTTTAGACTAATAAAATTATGGTAACGTGTTACTGGAAAGAAAAAATTGTAATAAACAGCGAGAGAGTGAAATAGATAAAGGAAGAGTACTGCAGTTTTTAGAATTAATATAATAATTGGCCTGTATTGGGGTTATTGATTTCGGATGGTAGATTAAAAATAATCATGTAATTTTTTTTCACCTGTTGGTACTTTTCATCCAAGAAGAATTCAGCAGAGATCAGGTGGTATTTCAATTCAAACGATTTGGGCTTCAAAGTGTTAAACTTTGATTAAATTTTTTATTTATAGCTTTAATTAGATATCATTGTAAATTTTAGCTTTGATGAAAATATTTTTATTAATTCCGATGAAAAAAAAGGAAATAGTTGGAACAAAGATTTTTAAACACTTATACTTACTTTAATATTAATAAAGTCTACGATATTTCCTGTTCTGATGTTTTTTTATATTGATAAAATATTCAATGGAATTTGAGTTATATACACATTTAAATGTAGAGCTTTTTATGATTTTAGAAGGTAAGGTCCCTTATGAATGTGGATGCAAAAGATTCTTCTATACAGTAATTTTTTTTCCTGAAATCTAGCGATATTTAAAAGTTATCTTATTTTATTTCAAATAGTGAAGATTGTTGTCAATATTCAGCAGATGGACAGAGTGAATAAGGATATTTAAAAAAAAATATTTTTTTTTTTTGTTGTTAATGTATTTGTTTATGAGTTCTTTTACCAAATTAATAAGTTCTATGTATAAAATTATAAACATTGTTTGTGGTAAATCTTAAACATTATTCAACTCTTACAGCTCTCCACTATGAACTACTATGAACCATGATCCACTATGAACACTACTTTTAAACGATATATGTAAAAAATTTTGCAAAATTAAGCAATACATTAATAAAAAATCAAAAAAAAAACTTTTTTTTTGATGGGCCACATCCTATCGGAACAGGTCCCTAAATTACGCCAAATTATTTATAACTGTGTAAAATATAAAATCAATAAACAAATTTTCATTTTCTATTCTATAACGTTTGAACAAAAAAAAAAAATTGCGTAGTTTAATTGAAAATCTTTTATTTCAAACGATGGTCACACTGATATTTTTTTACACAAATAATTCAATTTTTCTGTGAATTTAAATTTGAAAATAAAATGTTTTAATATTTATAACATACACACATACATAATAAAATTTTTCATACTAACTATAGTAACTAGTTTTATCAAGTACATATGCAATTAAAATTGTTTACTCATTTTTATATACGTACATATGTATTTGAGTATATATATGTATATACATTTGCATGTTAATAAAAACGTTTCTTTTATAAAAGAAATGTAAAAATATATGTACTACCTTAATATTTAATTTTTTGTTTTTTTTTGTTTTTTTAACGTAAGAAACGTGTATTTGAAATTCCTAAAAAAAAAAAAAAAATAATAAAAGAAGAACATTTCAAGAAAACCGGAACCGGAAACTAAAAGAAAATTATACAGTTATAGTATAGTAAAAATCTAGTAAAGGAAGTTTTTTTTTTTCATAATTTTTTTTTTAAATTGAGTATTAAATTTTTGTATTTAGTTTTTATATTTCATTCTTAAGTCGTCAGGACGTCAATAAAATATTAAAAAAAACAAAAAAAAAATTAAAACAAAAAAAATTCGCATTCTGTTTAAAACGATAATTGCGAAAAATTTATTGCGAAAAGAAAACTTTACTTTATATTTTTTTTTTTTTTTTGTCATTTCCGGTATTTTGAAAATTATTAGAGAAAAATAAAAAAATGAAAAAAAAAAAACCTTTAGAAAACTATCGAATGAATTCAACTTAATACAAAACGGTGTATACATACGTACATATACATACATATCTATGTGTACAGATCTATTTAAATAAAGTGGGAGTGTATATAGTATAGTACTCGTACAAAGAAAAATCAAAAAACGCGTCAATCATATGACTTGACATATTTAAATAAAAAAAAAAAAATAAAAAATAAAAAATAAAAAAATAAGTAAATAAAAGAAAAAGGAATATTTTGTTACTAATAGTTTAGGTTGTAAGAATTTCGAAAATCGAACGAAAGAAAATCATTTGTTTGTTTGTTTTTGTTTTTTTTTCTTTTATTTTTTTTTACTTAGTTTTTTCATAGTTTTTAAAACCGAACACTAATAAACGGTTTGAAAGCTTGCGTGTGCAATTTCAATGTATAATTTGTTTTTCTTATGTATAATCAAACACAATTTATGAAATTTGTCCGTTTTTTGTTTTTTTTTTTTGATTTTATTTAGTGCAATAAATTAAAATTAGATTTATTTACATTATAAATAAAAAAAAAAAGAAGTATTTAAGACATTATTCATATAATGCACAATATTCTTATTAGGGACGAAATAATACAGGATTGTATTAATATAATATAATATAACAAAGAGTAAGTATAGGTATATTAATTTAAAGAACGCTTCTATACGAAAAATCATTTTTGTTTTTCATCCTTTGTATTTATTTATTTATTTTTTTTTCAATTTCTTCTATTTCTTTAAAAAGTTTTAAGTATTAACTATACTAAAATATAAATAAAGAATTTCATTAATGGAAATGACAAATTCGTATTCGATTACAAGTATACATTTATTATTACAATACGTTATTTATTATTTGCTACTAGGACTAGTCTGGACCCTAGTTTGGATCCAGAAAAAACAAAGCAGCTTCTTTATACTTTTTTATAGTTGACCTTCAAAGAATTATTATTGGAATGGCTTAATTTTTTCATTTAAAACGAAACACGAAAATTGATTTTAATGGAATTGATAAACTGAACCATTAAATTTATAACTGTTAATTTTAAAAAGCTAGGACACTTTATATGGATCATGTTTATATTGAGACAATAACATGTATTGTAAATTTAAAATTTGAATTTTTAGCTTTATGAAACTTGTATAACTCTATTCACAGTTGGGCTACAGTTCCAAAATTAAATTTATAACTATAGCTATAGAGAGCACGCCAGTTTGCTTACATCCATTTCTTAAATACCTCATGCTATTTGACAAAAAAGGCTTGTAGGCAAAATGTCTCTTCCACAAAAAAAACTTATAACAAAAAAGGCACTTCGCAAAAAGAATTTTAACAAAATAGTACCTATTAAAAAAAAAATAAACATACTTTATTGTTGAAATATTTAGTAAAAAAAAATAATAATTTAGTTTGGAGGGATTTAGTGTTGATTTCCACAATATATGTAATATTTGTAAAGTATAGTTATGTTTGTCAAATATATTTTTACGAAGTGTCTCGTTATGCTAAATGAAAAGTTGAAAAATTACCCTTTTGCTGAAGATATTATGTAAAATGGGGTCTTGAAATTGAAATTTCGGCTAACTGTAGAAATAGCATATAGGTTAAAATAGATCAATTTTTTTGTTTCCTTTCCATTCCTTTAATAAGCATAAAACATGTATTAAGTCGTGTTATTATTTATATTAGATAATAAAGGATCTTTCAAATTGAGTTTTCAAAAGTAAATAATTAAAAGACATAGAATTTGAATTGAAACTGGAAAATTTTTTATTTATTTTTGAAGTCCAATGTTTGCGATTTATACTCTGAAAATGATATCTCCCATACCTACAGTACCTGATTCTTTTATCAAAATTTTCGGTCACATTCTGGCATAGTTGCGGCTCTATCACACCACCAGACCACAATGCACACCAAACATAGTGACTCTTTGTGGATGCGTTGGCTTCTCCTGCATCACGCGAGGGTCTTCCTCTCCCTAAATACGGCAGTTTTATTTGTTAACGTAGCCACCAACCTCGAAATGTGCTTCGTCCGAAAAGATGATTTTTTTTTGAAAAATTATCGTTTTGTTCCAGTATCCAATTGGCAAAGCCGCGACGCTTGGAATAATCTTGTGGCAGCAATTCTTATGTCAATTGAACTTTATAGGCATAAAACTTTCTGCATAATATGCAATACAGTTGATTCAGAAAGTCCCAATTGTTGTGATCGTCGGGAAATTGACATGGTGGGATCAGCTGTAACACTATCACTCACAGCACCAATATTTTCTTGTGAACCACCGGCACGAGCACACTGATGTCTTTCTCGATCTTGTACTGCACCAGTTTCCCAATTTGTTGCTCAGACGATTATGTCGACCATAAACATCGCGTAATTTGCGAAATACATTTCTTACAGAACGACCATTTTCATAAAATAATATAACATTTAATATACGCTTTTTTTCTAAGATTTGTGAAAATTAAATCAAAATATTTAATATTTTCAAAGATTTTGTAATATATAGGTAGAATGACGTTATATTTCTTACACCGAAGTATCAATAAAAACTTACACATTTATGTACAAAATTTTTTTTTATCAAACTTAAATAACGTCTTTTCTGTAGACGTTCAACAAAAATCAAATATAGTGTTGCCATATGTATCTGTATAAATGTACATATGTACGTAGGTACATATATGTATTTAAATATAAGAACAACTTTTTTAAACATTGACATATCTTACAGAGTAACTTTTCATGTTAAGATTGATTTTTGTCTGGACTTTGAAAAATTTATGAATTTTTTATACCTATTTTAGTTTTTTTTTTCAAAATGGAGTAGTAATTCAGTAATTTTTTTGCGTAAACACAAAAAATAAAAAAGATAAATTGTTAGAGACAATTTGGTAGAGACATAGAATGTAACATTTTTACTTTTAACTGCAAAATAATTAATCAAAAAATTGTAAAATAGAAAACAAAAAATAAGGAAACTGAGGAAGAAAGGAGGGAGTGAGAACATAAACAAAAGAAAGAAAATAAAATAAAGAAAAAAAATATATATATAAACGTACATATATATACTTATGTCTACACTTCCATAGTTGTTCAAATGATTATAAAAATAAATTTTCAATGCATCGCGTATTTATTTATTTATTTATACATAACTACATAATAATATGTAGATGCATGTTTGTATGGATGGATGTACATATGTATATATATAAATTTCACTATACAAAAATAAAACAGAAGAAATAAAAAACTAAAATAATAAAAACAAATTAAATATGTAATAACAAAACAAAAAAAAAACAATAACAAAATTAATTGTATAGGTATAGTCGCAAAAAACTATTCCAAATTACACAATAAACAAATAAATACATATTTATACACACACTCATTCACACAAATATAAATATAATGTATGTATGTTTAAAATAATGGACAATGAAAATTCTATACAATTTCAATTCCACAATTTTTATGTTCTATACGTAATTTCAAAACTACCAATTATTGAATTATTTTATTTTTCTGTGTCTTTTAACCCTTTGCGGTACACTGTACAAAAAAAAAAAAAGCGAGAACAAAAATGTAATTTTAGAAATCATAATATATTATTATTTTAATTTGTTTTGAAGGTCGCTATTAAAACTTAAGTAAAAAGAAATTATGTTATTGCTTGCGTTCACTTGAATAAAAAAATTGTCTGTACAAAAAGTTTTGCAGCAAAGCTTATAGGTATATAATATTTGCTGTGAGTGACGATTTGTATTTATTTTAAAATTTTATTTGTCTTAAATAACAATGAAGGTTGTAGAATATAGAATTTTTAACCTTTTAACAATAAAACTTTTTAAAAACAACAAATAAATAAAAAAATAAACGTCAAATAAATTTTGCTGTAAAATTTGTGAATTTATTTATTTAAGTGCTCAACAAAAAAATGTTCAGTAAAAAATTGCTTAAAGTGATTTAGGTCCTAGAAGATCCTAAATTATATTGAACTTTTTGAAAATACATGGAAAGCAAAACTAAAAAAAAAGTTTTTCGTCCTGTAAAAATTTATAAAAAATCTTGGACGCAATGGGTTAAACAATAAAATTGAATATTGTGTTTGTGAATGTTTATTTAAATTAAACTAAAAATAAGTACAAAATTCCGAACTAAAAGTCTACACTATACAATTGTTATTTCTTTTTTTAAATTGAGAGCGAATTAATACCTTTGAAACATACAAACAAATGTAATATAATTATTTTTTATGTTTTATAATAATAATAAAAAAAAACACAATTGCAGGAATTGGAATAATTAAAAATAATTTTGATCAGATGTATATTCAAAATTCGGTATATCGTTTATAATATTGATTCCAGATTTATTTTTAAAGCTTAGCTTTTAATATATTTTAGATTTAGAAGATTCTAAAAAAAACATTTGTTACAGGGATAAAAGAAAGGTCTATAACTAAACCCTTTGCGTAATGGTTTGTGTGATAATTAGACTAGAAATAGTAGGGGTCTTCACGTAAAAGTGCATCGAAGGAAAAATTTCGTACTTTACGTGAACGACCCGATGCTAAATTTAAATTGCAAACTAAAAAATTACAGATGACAGATATGTTGATTGGTTTAGAGAAATGTTTATTGGTATCTTTCAAGAAATGTTGATTGGTAGTTTTTTAAAATATTAGTTGGTATCTATCGGTTATATTATGTTCTTATTTCAATAAATATCTATTTTTCACTTAAAAAAACTAAAATATAATTTTTGAGTTTTAGTTTTGGAAAATAAATAATTTTTAAATAAAATAAAATGCCAAAAAAAATTTTTAAAGCATTTTTAGAAATTAGTTAGTCGAATGTGCTATTTTTATTTGATGCACTCCCAATAAATTCCAAAATTGAAACCAAATAAATTCTAAAAACGAAATGTCAAATTAACTTCAAAAAAATATCCTCGATTAACTTCAAAAAAATTTCCTCGAGCAAATAAAATATGAATAGGGTTAAAGTAGAGGATATTTTAGTCGAGGATCGGAGGATCGGTGCAAATTTTTTATACATGAAACAACAACAATTTCTGTCAAAAATTTCCTAAAATTCTCTGGTCCTCTGATGCAAGACTAGTTTGCACTTTTACGTGAACATGAACCCCTAGTATTTCCAAAATTTTCAATTTATTGAGTATTTGCCGAGGTTAATATTCGTCTTAAAATTTTAAATTTTTTAGCTGCAAAACGGAAAATTTTAACTTTATATCAAATTGCTGTAAATTTCCCCGCAGATATACAGAATAATTTTATACAGTTGTAGAAGTTTGAAAGAAGAATTAGGGATTTCTTTAATAAGAATCGAAAAATTTTTTAGTTATAAGATATTCCAATATATTTGAGTTAAGTATATGGGATCAGGGGTATAAGTGTAGCTGACTGATGTGTAAAAATATTTTTAATTACCATTTTGTTTTTATTGGATGAACTATATAGGCTCAAAATTATTGGTACTTAAATAGTTCTAGTGTAAATATTTTTACATTCTTGATTGATTGAGTGATTGAGTCTTTTTATACTTGATGATTGAGTCTTTTTATACTTAACTTAATTTCTTTTAGATTGCCATCGAGTACGTATTATCCAGACTTCATTATATTATATTTAAGTAATAGGTAACTGTCATACAGTCAAATGAGATACAGTCTTGTGATATCAATCCTTTCTTTTTTTGCTACTGAAATTCTTATTGTCTTTCTTTATAAATTTTTTTGTAGAATTGCCTTAAATGCTAGTTTTTGTGAAAAATGTTTGAAATGTAAATTTTTCAATAAAATTTCACTCGCATTACAACAATATTTAATTTTTATATGTTGGTTATATACTGGATAAAAATTTACGCTAGCAATTTGTTTTGCAACTTTTTGAGTGAACGATATGAAGGTTAAAATGTTTAAGTTGAAATTTTTTCATTCATTATTTTTCCTAACCTTTAATTTAAATTTATTGTACCAATTCTCAATTCTTTAATATAAGTAATACGGAATATCAATTTTGCAAAGAAAAATTGTGCTTTTCGAAAAATCTATAAAATAGTAAAGATGCTGCTTCGTAAATATTTATTTACAAGGTGTATGACTTTTATACAATAAAAAAATACGTTTTATTAATTGGTCATTAATTATTTTCAAAAGTTTTATATATTATTTTTGGTTAAATATATTAATATACATATATCATGTCAATTGCTTTCATTTCATTAGGAATCACCCTTTTTAACTAATAAAAATTTCAGAAGTTATCGCTGATTTGTCTCCATAAACTATTACTTGTTTTTCCCAATTTAGATATCTGATAAATATAATCATACTTTATATATATTTTTCTTTTTTCTAAGAAAGTTGGGAATCTTGAAAAGACACTAAGAATTTCCCCTTGGTAGTATCAGATTCTTACTGACTTAACCCACCTCCCTCTTTAGATAATATAATGGGATGAAAATCCTAACTACTAACGTAGTATATTAGCTAGAGAGTAGGGATAGAAGAGGATAGGGACAAGGATATGGAAATAATGAATTGGGAGTGGGACTGTAAGAGAACAATTAATTGGCTTATTATTAATATTTTGCCAACAGGTGTTTCTTATATTTTCTTTTGTGGTATGTCGTATGTGGTATGTTGTATGTAATATCAATAATAACACTTTTTGTTTAAAAGCAGGGTTTTATGATATAGTATTAGCAAAGCTTAATTTGCATCCTTATGAAAATTGATAATAATATTATTTCTAAGCACATTCTAAAAAAAGATTTATTTGATCCTTTTTAGTACATTTCTAAACAAAAAATTGAAAAAATGTACCCATTAGTTTCAATCTATCCGTCTGTTTACAAAACTTCTACACTGTTAAAGGTAGAGAAATGTTAAAAATGGGAAGACTTCATAAAAAAATAAATGTTGTCGAACAACTTTTTCATGTAGCCCCATCCATTACGGAGTTACAGACAGACCCCGCAGACTTTGAAAAAGCCCTATTTTAAATGCGTATATCTCATGTTCTGCTTAACATTTTTTCAATTTGAAAACGCGATCCGATATGATTTTTTGTATCTTTGTAAATCAAATTTATTTTGGGCCACCCCCTGTTTCAAAAGTCAAATTTCAAATTAAAATATAAAAATGAATTTTTTTAAATAATTGTTGAAATACAATTGGAAATATTTTAGAATTGTTTGTATTCTGTGAATGCGATTTTAAATCAAATATCATGTTATGGTAATTTGAACTGGTTAATTATAAGTTAAAGCAAAGAATTGAATAATTCTTGATTAATTACAATTTATTAATAATTTTATAAACTTTAGTTAAATTTAATATTAAAAAATGTAATTAAAGAGAAATTATAAAATAATTTTCACTTTAGTTTTGTGTTTTTTTTTTTTTTTTTTATCGTAATAATTAAGTAAAATTAGGGTTTTTGTCACCCTTGTCTTTCATTTATTTCACAAAATAGCTTCAAAACACGATAAAAGTTTCGTAATTATAAGTAAATATATCTCGTATTAAAATTTATTACTTATATATATATATATTAATAAAAAAAATATATTTTTTATATTTTTATTTATCAATGGAAGTTTAAAATAATTAAATTTTATTATTAAACAAACATTTACTTTGGTAACAATAAAAACAAAAATTACAATTGAAAAATGAAAATGAAAAAAACTATCTACCATGTTAATAAGTACTTTTCATGTTACTGAAAACAAGGTAGAATGCAAACCAACGGTTTTTAAAAGCGCACATTTCCAAAACACAATACAAACTGTTTAGAATTGCACAAACTTGCGCAAAAATTTTGTGACTTGCACAAAAATTTGAAAATTTTAAAAATAAAATTTAAGAAATTTTTTGTAATAAGAAATTTTCTTAATATGTGAAAATAGGACTTTTTGGAATTTCAAACCTCTATCTAAAAGCGTGCCGGAGTTATGAAAGTAGAAAAATCATGCAAAATTTGGTTTTCACATAACGGTAAATTTAAATACTAAATATAAAAAAATTGTATAATTTTGATACTAATTTATAAAGCTAAAAAAAATACCTGTCGAATGACGTTTTCCGATTGAAAAAATCTTAAGCAGAACATAAGATATATGCATTCAAAAATAGGGCTTTTTCAAAGTTTGAGGGGCTGTAGCTCCCTAATGGATGGGGCTACATGAAAAAGTTGTTTCACAAAATTATTTTTTTCATGAGACCTACTCATGGTTAAAATTTTTTTTCTCTATCTTTAACGTTGTAGAAGTTTTGTAAACAGATGGACGGACGGACGGAGGGACGGACAGAGGTAAACTAATAAGCACATTTTTTCAAAATTTTTTTGGAAATGTGCTAACAAGATATATATAACCACATATTATATCAAAACGACAGACTAACATTAAATTTAAATTATAATTTGATAAAAAAAAATGGTATAATTTTAAATTAATTTGTATTTATTTTAATTTTGTTCGTTTTAATATCGATTGAACTTCAAATAAATTTATTTTTAAGATATCGATTGATAAATTGACTCATGTTTGTTTTAAAATAAATCAATCTTATAATTTTATAATGGTATTATTTAAATTATTTATTTATTTAAATTAGGATAATACAATATACCGCAGTTTTACTAAGAAAAAGTGTTTTTTCAAATTTAAGTGCAAAACTTTTTTTTTTTTAAATGCACGATTTATTTTTCAGTTGTTTGAAATGATTGTTAATTGAATCTTATTTTAGTAAACGTTTTGTCCGAGTGTATTGTTTCAAATTTATAAAAAAAAAAGAAAATCTATGTAAGTAGTACTGTAGTAGATCTCTTGTAGTTTATCTGAAAAATTTTTAATGAATAATGTACATATTTAATTATATATATATATAATAATTTATATAAAAAAATTGCGTAAATATGAAATTTTTCATTTTAAAAGGTAATACTTGCAATTAAAATGGAAAACTTATATTTAAAATAGTATATTAAAAAAAACAATGGCTACTAAAGATGTTATAGATTTTTATTATCTAATTTATATTATATTTGATTACAAGGGGCCATTACTTTTTAGTAGTTTTCCTTCCAATTAAAAAAAAATAAATTGTTAGCTGGGCAGATAGACGCTTTTCGCTTAACCAATTGACCATAAAAGTTCCATAAATTAATTGGTTTTAAAAATAGAAAGTATATTTGTTTAACTATCTTTTTTTTTTTTGCGATACCCATTAAAATACTTAAATGATGTACCCGCTGCCTATAACGTTAACGTTTATAACGTCTATGTTTGTATTGAATTATGTTGTGCATTACTTGAACCCACGATGTATCCGTTAATCTGTTCAATCATTATTGGACCATTGCAGCTGTAAAACGTCAAAAAAAATTATTTTATCTATTTATTTATATTAATATTGCATACATAAATATAATGCAATATTATTGAAGCATGAGCTACTAAGGCCATTATAGGTTTTTTTACTGTTATTAAATAATATACTAATATTATTTATTTTGTTTATATTATATACTATATATTTTTTTTGGGGCTTCGGTAGCCTAGTGGGTAGGTGTGTGGTGTATTAACCGAAGGAGTGTGGATTCAATCCCTGAGGTCGTAAGTGTTTTTTTTCTTTACATACCCCCCTTACTACCAAATATAATGTAGATATATAGTATATAATATAAACAAAATAAATAATATTAGTATATAATTTAATAATAGTATAAAAACCTATAATGGCCTTGGTAGCCGATGGTTTAATAATATTGCATTACATTTATGTATGTAATATTAATATAAAAACAAAAAAAAAAAAAATTTAATAATAGTATAAAAAACCTATAATGGCCTTAGTAGCCGATGGTTCAATAATATTGCATTACATTTATTTATTTATTTATTTATATTAATATTACATACATAAATGTAATGCAATATTATTGAACCATCAGTTACTAAGGCCATTATAGATTTTTTTACTATTATTAAATAATATACTAATATTATTTATTTTGTTTATATTATATACTATATATTTACATTATATTTGGTCGTAAGGGGGGTATATAAAGAAAAAACACTTACGACCTGTGCAGGCGAACCCACACTCCTTCGGTTAATACGCCAAACACCGACCCACTAGGCTACCGAAGCCCCAAAAAACAAAAAACAAAAAAAAAAATTAAAGTTCCTTTCCTAAATATTGCATACTTTGAGGCGTTTTCATTATTTAGTTCTTTTGTTATGGTAAAGGAATTAATAATACTTATTTTTAAATAGTGTAAAACTTTTAAAAAATCAATTTGGTGAATAAACTTAAAAAATCAAGAGAGTGAAAACGCTCTATAATGAATAAACTTTTTCTTCTTTCTTATAATATTAATTTCTTTATAGAGAAGTTTCACTGTAAATGTTTTTTTTTTCAGCTATTTATTGCATTACTAACACTTTTTCTTTTTTCAATATTAGTTATTAAATTTTTAATTATTCATATTTATTTTTAATTAAATATTTTAAATATAAATTTTTTTTTTAATAATAAAAACTAATTAATATTTCTATTTATTTATTAATATTATTTTATTTATATATTTATTCTTACATTTTGTTTCTTTTTTTTTTGCCTTAAATATATTATAAAAATTAATATTTAGTTTAAAACAATCATTTGGAATAAAAGAGTTTTTTTTTTTGTTTTTATGATAATTTTTTTTTTTTTTAATTTTATTTACAAAAAAAAAAAAAAAATTTTTAATTTTTTATGAAATTATTTTAAATCAAAAATAAATAATTTTCTTTTACTGTTTACTATTTTAATAAATAACTTTAAATATTTATTTATTCGAAAATTTAAATTTATTGTTTTATTTCGTTTTGGCAAAACAAAATTCGAAAGTCAAAAATTTCGAAAGTAAAAGTGTCGATTTATTTTGATTTGAAAATTTTATGTAATTGTAAAAAAAAAAAATAAATGAAAATGCGGTGTAAATATATTTAAATATTAAGTATACGTTTGTATGTAAAAATATGTACTTAAAAATTTTTGACTTTCGAAATTTTTGGAGTCTTTGAAAAGATTTGAACTCCAGTTTCATAATTTTGTTTTAGAAAACTTTTTTGTTAGTTTTTTTTTTTTTTCTTTTCAATTAAAAAAAAAATTCATTGAACTGAAACGGTCGATTTTTTTTTCTTTTTTATTCCAGATGCTTATCAATCAAGCCACCTGAGAGGTAAATAATAAATATTATATTAAGCCTTAATTTTTCTTTTTATATAAAATATAGTATTAATGTTAGAATATATTAGATAAGTAATATAAAAAAAAAAAAAAAAAAATTTAAATATATACAAGAATGCTTTTAAATTAAATGTTTGGTTAAAAATAAATAAAAATAATATTAAAAATAATTTTAATATGTTATATGAAATGAAAAAAATGATTTCAACATTATTTACGAATATTAAATTTTGAAAATTTTATAAACAATGTATATAATTATAACACATAACTTATAGTTTGTATGTAACACATTTTATTCAAAAATTAATTTAACATCACTTTATGGCGCCACGAAATAAGTTGCTGGAAGCCGTAATTTTTTAAATGGCTTTATTTGCTGAAATTTGTTAAATGCATATGTAAGAAAAATAATTAAGAGCGATTTTAAATTTGGATACAAAGTCAGGGTTATTTGCTTTTCCCAGAATATGCATATATGTATCTATTACATAAAACAACGAGGAAGAATACAGTTGCCTTTGTCAACTCTTAGATACCCGTACGAACCGTTAGTATGTTCACAGCCTATCACTATGCTCACAATATTATTTTTTTAATATTTTAGTATTTTAAAATAATTTGAGTAAATTTTATAATTTCTAGAACTATGGGTTGTACATATATTTAAACTATATGTTTATATGTACATTCTTCAAAAGCAGATTCTAACCTTTCACATAACGATTATCAATCTAAAACTTTTTCAAATATTCTATAGTACCATTTAATACTAAGCGGTAAATGTATATTAAATTTACTTAGTACAAAATAGTAAATATAATTTTAAATATTATATTATATTATATTTAAATATTCCATTGACAGAATAATTTCTTATAAGTACAATAAAATACATATATGTATGTAAATTCGTTAAAGAAATTTGTTAGAAAATTTGAAAAAATCTAGTAACACTTTCGTCAATTATAAAGTAACCCTATATTATTAAAAAAAGTTGTTAACAGAAATAAGAGTATAATGTTGAAGCTTTAATTTTTGTGTATTACTTCAAAAAAATTTTAACAGGTGTTCAAGTTACAGGTGTTTAAAAATAAGAAATTTTCAGTTTTTGACCCCTTACAGCTCCTAAACGGGGGCTGATACAAATAAAATTTCTGAAATGAAAAAGAATCTAGAAATTTACACAAAATATTCTAGGAGCAATTTGTAGGTTCCCTATTTTTTTTGGTTGAGTTCCGACCAAAACTTCGGGTAGCTCTCGAACACCTAACTTTTAGATCCCCACATTTTTTTGAAATAGAGCTATAAAATTTTAACTACTGATAGATCTCACAAAAATATTAATTTTATTTTTAATAACTTTTTTATGTAGCCCCACCCGTTACGGAGCTACAGCTCCCCATAGGTTCAAAAAAGCTCTATATTTAAATTATTATAGCACAAGTTGTATAAGGTATATTTTCATTTTGAAAACGCCAAACGATTACTACTTTCATTAGCTTTAAAAGTATATATACAATAAATATATATTTTTGGCATGCGGTGTCTTAATTTACCGTTATGCGAAACTCAAATTTTGCAAAATCCTTCAACCCGTCTATCTTCTAAACGGTTTAAGTTGGAAACTTGAAATTTTGACAGAAGTTAGATCTTTGAAAATTAGTATGAGTCATTTCAGAAATTTTTTTTGTATCACCCCCCGTTTAGGAGCTGTAAGGGGTCAAAAACTGAAAATTTCCTATTTTTAAACACCTGTAACTTGAACACCTGTTAAAATTTTTTTGAAGTAATACACAAAAATTAAAGCTCCAACATTATATTTTTATTTCTGTTAACAACTTTTTTTAATAATATAGGGTTACTTTATAATTGACGAAAGTGTTACTTGATTTTTTCAAATTTTCTAACAAATTTCTTTAAAACGAATTTTTTCCATTTTGTTTTACTCGATAATTTGAAATTGTTGAGGATATAATGCGCAGTACATAAAAATGTAAATAAATATACAACATAACGGTTGCTTGAAGAATTTTTATTTATATGATATTGATATACATACATACTTATATAATATAATGTTTATTTACATATCGTATATGTCACTAGTGAATGAATGATAAGAGTATAGATGTATATTATATAGCGCCGTATTTACATACACATATGTATTTTATTGTACTTATAAGAAATTATTCTGTCAATGGAATATTTAAATATAATATAATATAATATTTAAAATTATATTTACTGTTTTGTACTTAGTAAATTTAATATACATTTACCGCTTAGTATTAAATGGTACTATAGAATATTTGAAAAAGTTTTGGATTGATAATCGTTATGTGGAAGGTTAGAATCTGCTTTTGAAGAATGTACATATAAACATATAGTTTAAATATATGTACAACCCATAGTTCTAGAAATTATAAAATTCACCCAAATTATTTTAAAATACTAAAATATTAAAAAAATAATATTGTAAGCAGAGTGACAGGCTGTAAACATACTAACGGTTCGTACGGGTATCTAAGAGTTGACAAAGTCAACTGTATTCTTCCTCGTTTTTAATTAAATTTAAGAGACACTCGTAAAAAAATATTAAACATTAACATCTATAGTAGAAATACATATTATTAATTTAAACATATTGATTGATATTGACAAAAAAACAAACCCTAATAATTTTGATTTCATAAAACCAATAAAATACTCCGAATAACGCCGGTAGCTCGTGCTCGTATATGTTTATTCTCGATGGTCTTCCCGACTCAATGGTCTTCCTTGAAATTGATGATCGGGGAAATCGAGATGAACAAAAAATTGTATTGAAGAGGCGAAGAGGGTCTGTTCTGGACCCTTTTCGTGATATGAGGGGTTAAAGATGTTTTAGCGACTTTTCATAAAAAATCTATAACTTTTGAACGGCTTGCTATAGAGAGATAAAAAAATGCATTTTATAAAGTAAGTTGTCAGCTTTAATTTTTGTATACTAATGATGCCCATATACCAGTTACAAAGTTATGAAGGTTCAAAATGCTTTAAAATTAAAAAATTATGTTAAAATTGCGGTTAGAGATAGAGAAAAAGTTATTAGGTACTAATTATAGGGCTTCAAAAGCTGTTTCGAAATATGCCATAAAAAGTAGCCCAATCATCGGGTGTTCCAAAAGAAAATTGAGTTTGAAACATAATTTTTTCATTTTAAATCATTTTGAACCTTCATAACTTTGTAACTGTTGGGTATATTGGGATTATTACTTAAAGCTGCTAACTTATTCTTACTCTACAAAAAGCATTTTTTTTTATCTCTCTATGGCAAGCCGTTCAAAAAGTATAGATTTTTTTATGACAAGTCGCTAAAACATTTTTTATTCCTCATAACTGGAAAAGCGTTCAGAATAGAAACTTAATGCAAAATGTGTGTTAATAAATCAGATGTGCAAATTAAATTTTACATTTATTAACACATCTGACAAAGGGTTAACATGCTTGAAAAAAAAAACTTAATTTTAATGTAAAACTACTTTATTATTTCAAGATCAAGAAGATAATCGAGGCGATATTTAATCGAAATTTAAATGTTATTTTCATAGTAGAGCTAATATCGTATAGTTGATTTTAATATTTATTTTATGGTATTTGAAGTACGTTCAAAATCTCGTACAATGTGATAAAGTAGTGAGGCCTTCGCAGATGTGGTAGTCATGGCATTGATACGAATATTATATTTTAATATTTCAAATCGAGAAAGTTTAGATAAAAAACCAAAAAAAAAAAAAAATCCTGAAGTTCTGAGTTCTGACGAACCATTTAATATTTCAACTTGCAGTTTTGTTTAAAAAAAAAAAGCATTACCAACCATATATTAATATACCTAATACTTTCATCTTCCAGACATTTTACTTTAACAACACTTTTAATATTTTGCATTTAAATTCGTTTCTAAAAATAATTTTTTATTTCCTTTTTAAAGAATTTTTTTTATATTCCTAAATTGAAAAAAAAAGAACTTTTATAATATTTCAACAGTTTTTTCAATAAATTTTTCAATTACTTAACAAGGTGTCAAAATTAACAAAATGAAATTGGAAAACTTAAAAGTAATACAGTAGCAGCATATATCCGGAATATTTTCAAATCTTGTTCGTTAAACAAGTTAAAATATTGCAACCAAATCATACAATACCCAAAAAAAAAAAAAAATTAAATATTAAATTGTTAATGGTTCAAGTTTAAATCATTTTGACAGTTAATAAAACGAATTTTATGGTTCCTTTTTTTTTACTTCTTAAACCTTTTAAATTTTTATTTTTTCGATTCAGTAAACAGTTAAGAAATTTTACTTTGAAATGAAAAATTTGGCTAATACCATAACATAACACCCCATAGTTTATGCCTGTTGTTATAAATAATTGTTATTGTTACTAAAATATTGAAAAAAAAAAAATCTTAAAAGTCAAAATCTTGAATTTTTTCTCTTTGGAAGCAATTTAGGATTTTGTGTGTAAAATAAATGTTTTGTTTTTCATTAATGAACAAGCTGTCAGCCGATTTCGTATACATGTAAAAACCTGAATTTACGAATAGTGAGTAGTTGAGCTGATCCTTCACATGTAAAAACCTGTGAAACCTGAAAAAAGTGAATAGTGTCCGGGATACGTAAGCTATGAAGGTGTTTGATTACATTTTCTTCTCTTCTCTTTTGATATTGAAGGAGTTGTTTTGGTATTTCACAGGCTGTTAAATTTGATTTTGTATCATAACACGTTTACCTACTCGAGTCTTCAAATATTTCTTTGAAAATTTTTGTTAAATCGGTATGGTGGTTTTATAGTTGATTACAGAATTACAATTTCAGTATTTTGTTTAACAAGGATTTGAAGGCGGCAGTGAAACACTATTTGTAGATACATTCAAAGAGATAATAAAGACAGAGTTTACACTTAGTTAAAAAATCAGAGTTATACGGTTTTTTTTTCTATATATAAATACGAGTTTAGAAAATTAAATATTGGTCGCCATTAATTTTTTTAGGGTTTTGTTTTGATTTGCTATAATAATAATAATTTCCAAAAAATTAAGTTTTTATTTCATAAATTTTTTATACCTACCAAAAATATTTTGATTTTCAAGATATTTTTTCTTAGATTTTCTTTTTAAAAAAATTAGAGGTGACGAAAATTTTGATAAACATGTTTGAGAGGTATCCGATCTAAAAGAAGATGAATAGATTCAATTCTAAAGCTACATACATAATATATTGATTTTAAAGGAAATGATAATACACAGAGCAAGAGAACTTGACATCATTGAACATAGCCCCAAATTTGAGCGAAAAACTAATTTTTTTTTTGCATAAGCCAAATGAAATTAAAATTTAGATTAGAATTTCATCGAATTTCTATATTAAATCATTTTTAAATAATCACATTTTTGAACTTCATTTTATTCTTCTCCCGGACGACGTAGGACTATCCTTGATGCCGACGGACCGAGTTTCTTTGAGATCTGGTGACAATCGAAAAGAAAATGAGTAGAAGGGTATACATATGTCCACTGACATTTTTATTAGTTTTTCGATCCATTAATGAAACGCTTATAAATTCATCCATTATAAACGCATTATAAACGCTTAACTATTAAACAATAAAATTTAGTGATACAGAATTAAAAGCTATTAAGTTTAAATACAAGTGTAAAGATGAGGATCACCATTCATATCTTAAGCTCAAAGGTCTATAATAGTTCTATATGTGAAGATCATGGTTTTAAAAAATAATATCGAAAGAACACTCATTATTAAGTCAAGGTAAATTAAAATAACAAAATATCGAAAATGTGAGTTTACTTTTATTTCATTGGCTTTTTGTTTTAATTACTGAAAATTTTTGCACTTGACCCAACTCGATTGATTCAAAAATATTCTCATACTTCCTACTGTTATGCTAATTTAAAATTTTTCGTCGAAATATTCCTCCTGATTCACTTCCTAATTATCTATTCCTTTAATAATCCAAATTTTAATGAGTTTTACCCAATTTTTATAAAACAAAATAATTCAATTTTTAATGACCCTTTGCATCTCCTTAAAATTACACCTTTGCCCTATACATTCTCAAAGGTGTAACAAGTCAGCATTACTAGCATTAATTTTAAATTGTGTAGAATTTTCGAAGCTTATAATTGAATTTTCGAACTTTGTCATCTGTATAAGATAGAAAATATACATTCAGCTCAGTTTACGTTCAATTTTTCTTTTGTTGTGATGTAAGAAGTCGTTTATATGTGCAATATAAATTATTCTTTAATTTTAGCTGAAAAGAGTTATATAAGAGTTTAACATAAAATGCGTCAATAATTTTTGGATGTTGTTTTGTTTTGTATTTTTTTTTTGCAAAGAACATCTAAACGCTATTACACCGATCCAAATATAATTTCACAAATCTTTAAAATTATTTCTAATAACAATTCTCTCTCTTCTATCCATTTTTTATTTCGGCATCATTTTTTTTTTTTTTTGTATATCGTTTTTTAGCTTTTAACATTCCACTTTACTTTCTAGCGAGTTGAATAACTGGAATCTGAATCAATTTTTTGATGCCGCCAGAATATAACCAAAATATAAATATGTATGTAGAATGGATTTTGCATAAATTGTAAACAGCACAAAATAAAAAAAATGAAAAACCAATTTTTGTTTTACCACAATCTTGAATCAGATCCTAAATGGTTTTGGCTTAAGGTGTAAAAGGAAAACAAAAAAAAAAAAAAAAATTAAAAATTAAAAAACAAGTCCAACTTAAAAAAAAAAAAAGTTTACGAACAAAATTACTATTAAATTCAAAGAACAAAATTTGTATTTGCAAAAAACAACAAGAACAACAACAAAAAAAATAAAATAAATAAAAAGAGAAAACCAGCAACTGATGATGAATTTGTGGTTTTAACATCACGCCGTCTATCGGTAGTTATTGTAGGAAAAATCAAAACAAAAACTAAATAAAAATATTTTATGTTCATAAGTTGTTATTGTTGTTTTCTGTTGTTGCCGCCAAAAGATCACTGCTTCATTATTGTACTCCTTTTGGTTTACTATATAAACTTTAGAATTTGTATACAGAAGCAATTTTTGTGGTTTTTTATATTATAAAATTTTATTTAATTTAAATTAAAATTAAAATATATCAGCTGATATTAATAAATAAAAAATTTTAGTCATTCAATTGAAAATTAAATAACGATCATTTTTAAAAAGTCAAGGAAAAATGATTTTTTTTTTTATAGATCTTATTTTTTTTTTTTTTTGTTTTGTTTGAAAATAATCTTCTTAGTAAAGATCAAAAGAAACTCTTTAAATCCTACCTATTAAAAAACATTATCTAAACGCTTAAAAATCTTTAATAAAATTTTTATTAACCACATATAATAAGTAGATTCACATTGTTTGCTTAAAATTTCATTAGGCATATATATATATATATATATACGATGCACCCAAAAATATAATCTTAATTATTAATACTTTGAAAAGAAAGCTATAAAAATAAAAACTCTTTAATTTTTACAATCATCTATATAAAAAATCATCTATATAAAAAATCATCTATATAAAAAATCATCTATATAAAAAACCATCTACTTATATAAAAAACCAAAACTATGGTCAGTCTTAAAAACGATAAAAATTTGACAATAAAGATTTTTTGCAATTATAGTACGTACTTAGTTGTAATAAGTTTTAATGGAGGGACTATACATTATAAACAGATTCATCTTATCAATTTTAGTTATTTTATATTTATTTTTATTTTAAGTTTTTTTTTTTTTTTTTTCCAGTTCTTTGTGAAATGAATGCTAGCCGAATCTTATTGAATTTTACTCAAATAAATTTAAGTACCTTTAATACCTTGATACCTTCATTTATAAGAAAAAACTTAGAACTTAACAATTTAATCAATAAATAGATTTGACATTTATGAATATAATTGACATCTTTAAATTTAAATAAAGATTTTTTAATTTTTTGTTTTATCGTTTTTGGTCTACACTGTATTTTAATAAGGTTGGGCTATTCAATATTCAATAAAAAAGAAAGCTGACGTTAATATCTAGCTTTAGACATCTTAAATGGTTTTTTAAAAGTTTTAAGGTTATGAAAATTAGTACAGTAAATGTTTCATTTCAAATATAAGAACAGTAAATTTGCACTTATATGAACTAATAAAATCTCGTACTTTATTCAAATATTTAAAAATTTGACTTAAGTGAGTAAATGTGAATTATTTTTATATTTTATTAGCAAATAAAATACAATCTGTCAATAAATGATATGTGCTTTCTTTTTTGATCAAATTATCGTTACCAACATAATTTTGCTATTTTGATTTAATAATTTTAAAATTTTTCTCGTGAACCTTAGCTTAAAGAAATATTTAGTATGAACTTATATTTCTAGAATTAAAATAATATAACTTTTAGATAATTTTTCTATCATATTATGATTGTTATGTATAAATTGTGTGAAGTTCATAAAATAAAGGATTGTTTGCTAACCGAACAGTCATTCTAAATAATTTTGTGTTCATATAAATATTCATTCTTTTATTCATATTGTTGAATAATATGAATATTATATTATATTAATAATTTCTCTCAGTTATATTGTTCATATAACTGAGAGAAAAACGTTCATGTGAACCAACAGCAAATTATTAAAAGAAACGTTAATTTAAAAAGAAAAGTCCCTACAAGTTCAAACGCTTTAATGTAAAGATATTTACAAAATAAAATTTTTATTCAAATTAAACTTAGCTTCAAATTATTTAATCATAAATTTCTCTAAGCTCTTTGTTTCTACTGTAATCCTATTTCCCTTTTTAGCTGGCCCAAAAAAATTATGTATTGAAACTAAAATCATTTATTTTGAGAATCACCAAAACATGGAACATGTTTTATTCAATTCCCCTTGGATTTATATCGCTGATTATACAATTTGAACCTTTTCAAAAAAAATCTGTTCATGTTCAGTCTCCAATTTACTTTTCAAGTCTCTTTTACGGTACTTTTTCTCTTACTTAAACCTGAAATAAATGTGTATAAAGGAATCTTTTCTTAAAATTTGGGTATAGCGTATAATACAAAGAAAACCCAATGTAGATATGTATGATTACTGATTATAATATAACACAAATACTTGTAAGCTATTTATGCGCATTCTATTATCTGATACATGCAGTCATACTCTTATATATACACTTTATTTCTTAATATGTTTTTTTAATAAAATGTTTTCATTTGAAAATAATAATATTCGTGCTAAAAGTCGTAATCTAATTTTTTTAATGCTTAAATTATATTAAAATTATAGAAAACTTTCCGACAATATTTTCAAAATGAGAAAAAAAAATAATAATTTATAAGAAAATAAACTAAAGTCAGTCAGTTTTATTTATTTAAATTAAGACAAAAAAAAAAAAAACAAAACGATAAAACTATTCTATTACAAACTCATTTTATTTTAATAAAATTATTCTTAAGTTAAAATTTTAAAAATAAACTTTTAGATATAATATGCAATTTACTTTTTCCTAAAAATACATTTTGTAGCTATATTTTAGGTAAGTTAAAAACCATATAATAACATAATTTTTTTTATTTATTTTTAATTATTGTATTATTTACCAAAGATAAATAAATATTAACCGCATAAATAAGAAAAAATTAAATAAAAAGCATTCTAGTATGTATTTAATTTTTGATTAAAAAAAAAAAGTAAATTAAATAAAACTTCTTATCATAATTAATTAAACAAAATAAAATTTACCTTCTTTTTTTTTGTTTTTGTAAAATAAAACAAAAACCATTCATTTACAAAATATACATTAACACATTCAGTTCCACGGTCACCGTTGAACTTAAAAAAATGCTTGCGTTAAGTCCCACGTGTCTCAACAGTGAACATTAAAATAAATTTGCATTAAGTCCCACGTGAATTACCGGTGGACATTTTTAAAGGTAAAAACAAATACATTAAATTGATTCCGGGATTTTGAAAATATTCAGCAATGTTCACCGATAATACACGTGGTACATATGTAGAACTTAACGCAATACATACATGTAGGACTTAACGCAAGTTCCCCCCTGAGAACGGGATTTTAAAATATTTGAGTTATGTTCGCCGATGATACACGTGAGACTCATCGGTGAGCACGGGATTTTGAAACATTTGAGTAGTGTTCACCGGTTTTATACATGGGCCTCAATGTGTTAAATAAATGTAAAAAAATTTAAATAAATGGCATTCCAAAAAAATATTTGCATACAGAAAAATTACACAAATATTGTTAAAAGTTAAAAAGTACTACTGGTGTTGAATTAAAATAAACAATTGTACGAGCAAACAAATAAAGAAGAAACAAAAAAAATAGAAATAAAGAGATGTAATATTTATTTAATGAATTAAGAAATAAAGAATTAAAATATACACCGGAAATTTCATAACTTGAATTTACTTAAGATAAAGTGTACGTTACTAATTAAATGCGTGAGAATATACTGTATATCTATATGTATATAATATACATACATATTTATACTTATTTGCGCTATTAGTCATTATTTATAAATAATTGTTAATTCCATATTTTGAATTTTGTTTTTTTTTTTCTTAATTCGGATTTATTAAAGTTATTCTAAATCTAGCTCAGAATTATTTAATATTTGATTT
Organism: Poecilobothrus nobilitatus; assembly: GCA_947095535.1. NCBI lineage: Eukaryota > Metazoa > Arthropoda > Insecta > Diptera > Dolichopodidae > Poecilobothrus > Poecilobothrus nobilitatus. The sequence goes on along the minus strand of OX352774.1, from coordinate 257,859,348 downwards.
GAAAATCTATTTGACATTATAAATGTCATTTTTTATCTAAACACACTTTATTACTTATACTGAATTCACTGCTTCAGTACATTTGTTCCGAACTATTTTTGTAAAAGAGAATGCTAACGCTAACGCTTTATTGCTTCATTCTGTTCCGAACAAAAAATAAATTAGGCAAGAAAAAATATTACTCCACTCTTTCTGTCGTCTAATAATTTTTTTTTAATGTGAGAAATGTCGAAAAAAATTGAAAATGACACTAAAAAAAAATAGTTCTAAACTAAAAAGTTAAAGTTAAATCAACTTTTGTTCCAGAGAGCAAAAAAAAGTTCTGAACGTTTTTGAAAATTGAGAAAATTTAAATTTCCATATAAAAACCTTGCCCGCGCATGAGTTCGGAACAAATGTACTGAAGCAGTGAATCCAGCTATAGTATATAGGTGAACATAATATTATTTGAGTAGCACATCTTGCTACCTTTATACCTTTAAATTTGCGTTAAAATTAATTTAATTTTACCTTTTTTCATCGCTTTGTCTGGTTCTATTTTAAATGGAATCCGTTTTCCTTGTATGTTATACTCAGGATGTCATATTTTTGAATTGCCATTTAATCAATTTGATAATTTTTTATTTGAGGTTCAAATAATTATTTTTTAAAATTTATTTAAATAAATTAAATATAAATGAAACAAAAACGCCCATCATTTGTTTGTAATTCGATGCATATATTTTAAAATTTTTTTTTGTCTTATAGGCCTGGTAGACCACCAAAACGTGGACCTGTTGGATTATCATTACCTCCAACACATTTATCTGGTCATCCACAATTAAAGAAACATCGATTAGATAATGGTGAATATGCTTATGAAAATGGACATATTAGTGGTAAGTTAAAAAAAATATTTTTACATAATGCAAATGTTTTGTGCACAAATATTTTTTCTTGTTTCAAAAATTTCATTAAAAAAAAGAAAGACTTTTACGGAAAAAAATTGATTTATTAGTCAGATGATTATTATAAAATTTCATATAAGTATAAGATTAATTGAAAGATTAAGCTCGGAGTTGTCTATAGACAATTTAACAATTATTACACTACAAATTCTGTTGTGTCTAACTGAAACTACTGTCTAACTACTGAAGAGTTCAGTAGTGTCTAACAACGAAACACTCTTCAAATGAAATATCTGACATTACATTAGATTTTTTAAATTTGCCGAAATTAATTTAGAACGTTAGTTTAACGTTTTTGTTTTATGCTATGAGAGGAAGAGTATACATTCGTAAAATTCAATTATGCCTGTGGTCTTCTGAAAGTTAGAGTTATCCTTTAAATATTCCTCTATAATAAATAAAATTTTTGGAAAAATGAATATTAAATGCTTATGTAGCGATGTGCTTTGTTTGTTCAAAAAAAAAAAACAAAATTCACTTTTCATAACACTTTTCATTTCAATTTTGTTAATTTGTCACAGGTTTGGCTAAGGAAGAACTTTTCCTTTATTGAATATTTATATATATATATTTTATACATACCTTTACCCTTGCATACATGTGAACATAATAATATTTTTGTATTAAATAATTTTTAATCGACTGTAAACACGAAATTTTTACAAGGTTTTAATGTTTTTTTTTCTTTCTTTTGCTTTATGGTTTCTTTACCACTTGACCACTTGGTCTTTTTGGTCTTTCAATTCCTTTCTTGAATTTGTCTTGTATTTTGTTCAAAGTTTATTAAAAGTTAAACAATTTTTGTTTTTTCTCTTTTAACAGCTTATTGTACTAACTCGTATTATTTGTTTTGAATACAAGTAATATATATACATACAAACAAACACAAATGCATTACTTTAATGTATAAAATACTTACTGGTGTATGTTAAAACAATGTTACAAAAGGTGTTCATTTTAAAAATATTTCTACTGTTTTGAAATTTATGTTAAATTGAATAGAAAAACTGTAAGTGTATACATTTCTTTAACCCGTACTGTGTGTGTTTTTTTTTTAGCTTCCCCCCTCTCTAAAAGAATGAGTTAAAATTTTGTGGTTTTTATTATTATATTTTTAAAAACAGTTAAATTGTTGAAGATTATAATATATAAAACAATTGTCGTATAATGTTAAACTAATTGGGGTGATTCATTTTTTCTTGAGGTCTGAGTAAATGTTAATAATTTAATGAGAAATGATAAGTGAACAAAAAATATGCATATAACTATAGAGTTAATACATGAGATTTAATAAAATGTGGAATAATTTGAAACAGAAGATATTGTAGAGTACGGAACATTTAAAAATGTGACTACTCACAGACTAACTATTTTTTTGTTTTTATAAAGAAAAGGGTAAGAAAATAAAAGCTTTTATTTTTTAACTATATATAACGAAAATATCCCCTTATAATAATTAACTTCCTATACTTAATAAAAATTTATGATCTTTGAAGCTGAAACATAAATTTTAAAAAAATTTTCGAATTGAATAAATAACTTTCTAACATTTTCGTATAGTTTTCCAATTTTTATTAAATTTTAAATATAAAATAAAATCTCTTAACTGATCTGAGCTAATAATACCTGTGAAGGAAAGTGGACTGACTTCTTTAACAAAGGACATGTATATTATTTTTTTTTTTTGTTTTATTGATGAATACTGACCTAACGCATTAGTAATCAGTAGTAGAAGTCATCAAGAATATTATGCATATGGAATACTTGCTTTCTATGCGGAATTAGATTCTATACATTTTTTTGGTTAAGGCCCTAAGCACTAAGTAATATACGACATGCAGTCAAATTCATAAAAACCCAAACAATTATCCGGTCTTGTCATAAATGAGTGCATCTCTAGAGTAAAATCTTATATATATAGAATTATGTTATGAAGAAAATCAAACAGGGGTAGGGAAGTATTACGACACTAATATTTAAGATCTCGATCTTAGTATAATAACAACTGTAGGAAATAATGTAAAAATTACATTGCGCAAGGTTAAGATATATCTAAATCTCTACCTACTAACTGTACTTTCGAATAAAAATTCATTGCAAATATAACAAATTTAAAAGAAAAAAGAAAATATACAATTGCTTTTGTTACAAATATACGAATGTTCTATGTATATGTACATATCAGAAAAAAATTCTTATGCCTTCCCTATTTTAATATTTTATTTGCCTTTTATAAATTGTAAAAATTATAATATGGTTATTTTTATATAAAAATATAATTATATCCTTTTTAAGGAATAAAACGTAATCAAATACAAAAGAAAATTATAAAATTTTTTTTTTATTTTTGAAATTATTCTCATAACTATCATACTATTTTATAATGTCACCCTCTATACACGTGCGAAACAATGTTTTTTTTTTTTTTTGTTTGTTTTTTGTTTGTTTTTTGTTTGTTTTTTGTTTGTTTTTTAATAGGGGACTTTAAATTTAGTTTAGTTGAAAATTATAAACTAAAAATAATTGATAACTAAGTACAAATTATCGAAATATTTAAAAAAACAAAAAAAAAAAAAAAAAAACTGATGACAATGACATAATTTTTATTGTAATTTTACGAGTCTTAAACGGAATATGAACTGAGAAAAGGATCTCTTTAAAAAAAAAAAAAAAAAACAGGGAAAACAAATTTGTATCAGACAGACCTATTTTATAAAATATTTTAAAATTTAAATGTTACTTAAAATCTACATAATATTATAGTGAGTTTGTTAAAAAAAAAAAAAAGAAAACAAAACCCCCTTCTTTTTAATGCAATAATTGTACAAATAAAGTATCCCTCAAAATTTTTACAAGTTTTGTACCTTTGCGTAATAATTTAATAAAAAAAAACAAAAAAAAACAAAATGTGAATAAAAGAAATGAATAATAATATTAACATGTCATTATAAATTTAAAATTTATTATAAGAAAATTATTGGTTTCAAACATTTCTTTTAAAACAAAATTTTTTTTTTTCTCTTTTGTTGCAATTTTTTTTTTTTTTTTTTTTATTACTGACATTCAATCGTTGAATGTAATTTAATAACATTTCAAATTATTGGTATGGTAAATTTTGCAAATGTACATTTTTACTTTTATTTCTTTTTGTGTTTTTCTTGCTGATTTTTTTTTTTTGTATTTTTTCTTTTTTGTAATTTTATTTCTTTGGAAAACAATTCATTTTTAAACCAGAAAAAGAGTTTTTAAAAACGATTATTTTGATAGAACATTTTAATACAGAATTTAATCTGTAACCTGAATTAAGAGTTGCTAATCGAATCGAACAATTGAATGAATTTTTTTAAAGAAACGACTTTTGTTTTTTTGTTCCTAAGGGAGATGGGAATTTACCAAAAACACTAAGAATACACGTTGATAGTGTGAGATTTTTAAAGATTAAACCCACCACCGTTTTTAGTTAATATAAATTTAATGAGAATCTCAACTGAACAAGCAGTATATACAAGGAAGTAGGCTACGAAGTTGGGATAAGAAAAGATAGGACAGGGATGCGGAAATTTTAAGGTGAGAATGTGTGATTGTATGGGAATAATGAATCCTTCTATTACTATTATCATCATTTTACTAACGGTTACGAAGCTATCTATTATTAGAACCAACAATAAAATATAACACTTATACCTGCATAAGGAAATGTCTGAAGGCAAATTCCACTGTCACAGCTATTATTATTGGTATTAATAGTATTATTGTTATTACTATTTGGTACAGAGAAAAAGCCATCATTCAGTTACAACATTCAGTTGTATATAGAACTTTCTTGAATAAAATATTAACCAAATGTAGATTGACAATAGCAGATATTATTATTATGTTATGAGTCAGATATAAAATGAGGCGCAGTGTTATTAAAAATGAAAATTAAAATAGAGAGTAAGTTGATTAACGCAGTTGTTTTGATCGCTTATTTAGATAATGACTCAATTCCCTTTATTCTTTAGCCACTTACGTGTTCTCTCTTTTCTATATCGAGAAGGTTTGCATTTTTGAGATTTTGATTTCATCAAGTTCCAATTAATATACAATTTCTTAAGTTCTGCAGAGCTTACATAAAACATCTTGTTTTTAAAACCTTTTCAACAGAAAGTCATTATTTATGGGTAACATTTTTGGCGTGCTTTTCAAAAATAAAATTTTTTTTTTGTCTGTTTACAAAAATTTCTTCACAGTTTAAAATCGAGCAATGATAGAGTTTTTATGACATAGATCTCATAAAAAAACAAATTTTATGAGCAACCTTTTATGTAGGCGCGTTACTTATTTCAAAGTTACGAAAAATTTTGCTTCTTGATTTTCAAATTTTTATATTTAAAGTTCTGCTTTCATTTCTTTATATTTAAAGTTCTGCTGCTTAAAGTTCATCTATCTTAAAACGTCAAACAATAGCAAATTTAAAAATAAATCAAACAAGGTAGAATGTAAATCAACGGTTTTTAAAAGCGCACATTTCCAAAACTCAATACAAACTGTTTAGAAGCGTGACTTACACAAAAATTTGAAAATTTCATGTAATAAAAAAAAATGTGAAAATAGGACATTTTTGAAATTTTGAGGAGCCGTAAGTCCGGAATCCTATATAACTAAGAAAAGCCGTTAACACACGTAAAAATATATTATTGAACCTTTAATTTTTATGTCCTGCCAGGTGCAATTTGTACAGGTGCCTAAGTTACAGGTGTCTCAAAATAGCAAATTTTCAATTTTTGAGGCGTAATAACTCTTTAAAAGGGGGGTGGTACCAAAAAATTTTTTGAGGAAACTTATACTAATTCTAAAAGTTCTTTCTTGTCTCAAAATTTCAAGCTCCTATCTAAAGGCGTGTCGGAGTTATGAAAAATGAAATTTCATGCAAAATATGGTTTTCACATAACGGCAAATTTAAATAGTAAATTACAAAATATTACATAATTTTGATATTGGTTTATATAGACAATAAAATTTTCGATATTCTGGGGGTTTTAGGTTGCAAAACTATTAAGCAGAGCCTGAGATATATATATCTGAAAATGGGGCTTTTTCGCAATTTTGAAGAGCTGCAACTTTGGAACCCTTTACAACTAAAATAAACCTTTAACACACGTAAAAATATAGTACTGTAGCTTTAATTTTTATATCTTGGTGAAGTAAAATGTGTACAGGTTCCTAAGTTACAGGTGTTTAAAAATAGCAAATTTTCAATTTTTAAGCCCTAATAGCTCATAAACAGGGGGTGGTCCAAAAAATTTTCTGAGCAAACTTATACTAATTCTAAAAGTTCTTTCTTGTCTCAAAATTTCAAGCCTCTATCTAAAAGCGTGCCGGAGTTATGAAAGTAGAAAAATCATGCAAAATTTGGTTTTCACATAACGGTAAATTTAAATACTAAATTTAAAAATATTGTATAATTTTGATATAAATTTACAAAAACAAAAGAAATATCTATCGAATGACGTTTTCAGATTGAAAAAATCTTAAGCAGAACATAAGATATATACATTTGAAAATAGGACTTTTTCAAAGTTTGAGGGGCTGTAGCTCCGTAATGGATGGGGCTACATGAAAAAGTTGTTCCACAAAATTATTTTTTTTATGAGACCTACCCATGGTTAAAACTTTTTTTCTCTATCTTTAACGGTGTAGAAGTTTTGTAAACAGACGGACGGACGGACGGACAGAGTGAAACTAATAAGCACATTTTTTCAAAATTTTTTTGGAAATGTGCTAAAAATGGAATATTTTTGTAAAATGTTGATTACTCGCATTTCCCGAAAGCTTTTCTTCAGACTATTACACTTTTAAGAGGAGAAAGATCTTTATAAATACGCATAAGGTGCTTCAGAAAAAAATGTTTGTACTTCCTGCCATTTAAAAATTGGATATTCGGTAGTCCTTATTTTTGACACCTTTCACCTATAATACTTCTGTTTAAATTAAGAAAAAAGCACAAAAATTAAAGGTTCAACATTATATTTTATATATTGCGCTAACAGTTTTATTTATCCTAATTATAAACGGTTTCATTAAAACTAAAAGAAGTGCCTTTTCATTTTTCAGAATTTTTGCTTCAATATTTGATACAAAAGTAGTGATAAAGTGCTGAAATTTGAAAATTTGCTGTTTAAAAATCTTTGGTTATATTTCCTACCTCGTTTCTCACTAAATCTGCCCCTTATGTAATCAGAATAAGTAATACAAAAAATATAATAAATGCAGTATGTTGAATGAAAAAAATGAGAATGATGGGGATCACAGATCGAGAACAGATCGTATATAGAAGTTGAAATATGAAATATTATCACGATCACATAATACAAGTTTGTGTTTTGTATGATAGCTATGAGAACTGATAAAACTATAAGAATAGAAAAATCTTTTTATATAATAGTTTAAATTTTTGTATTTAAAAACAAGTAAAATAACTTTTCAGTTCTTTTATTTAGAGTTCTTCAAGTTTTAGTGGTGTATCTAATAAGATAATTGTAAAATTTAATAGATATACGCCGATATTTCATATTGATTTTTATATTATAAGTTCTCTTTATTTTCAATCATAGTTTTTTTAACTAATGCTACCCATTCTACCCGTTATTATAATATAATTCTTTCAGTTGCCTTACAGTGATAATTTTTATATACAAAGTAGCAGAACAAATCAACAAGCAATTAATTTCTTATTATGTCGATACCTACTATGAGTTACAAGCTCAAGAGTTTTTTTTTTTGTGTTTTCTAACTTTCAAATTTCAAGTCATGCTTAAAATTAACGTAGGTTTTTTTTTTAAAAATATTTTTTTTATATCAAATATAATAAATTTATCTAAAATTGGATAATTGTAAGATAATTATTAAAATTATATCCAATATAATACATATGTATGTATATGTGTACATATGTTTAATATTTTTAAGATTTATGTTATGTTATTTTAGTTTGTGGAAAAAAAAAACCTTATCGAAATTAAAATCTAAAGTTAATTTAAAAACTAAACATTTTTTTTTGAGAATAAAAAATCTATAAAATTATATGGAAAACTATTAAAATCTAATAAGATACAATAATCTGATATTAACCATTAAATTATGTGCTTATATTAAAACTTAAAAAAAAAAAAATATATATATACTGCTACTGTTTTTGTTTTATTTTTTGATTAAAATATTTTGAAATTTTTAGATATTTCTAGAATGGATAAATCACCATTATTAGCAAATGGTTATAATCCTCCACCAATTAATCATATGGCATTTATGCAAATGAATCATCATCCTGGTTCAGCATTAATGAATCCTGGTTTACCACCACATGGTTTACATAGACCAGATGGTTCAATGATAAAAGTAGCTGGTGCTGCTGGTATGTCAGCAGCTGGTATGGATGCAATTGCACGCTCTGGTATTTGGGAAAATTGTAGAGCTGCTTATGAAGATATTGTTAAACATTTAGAAAGGTAAATTTATTTTGTTTTTTTTTTTTGGATAACATTTACATCAGTGTTCAATATTGTTACTATATTTGATCAAAATTTTAGTTACAATTGGTTTTTTTTTTTTTTATTTTTCTCTTTATTTAATATAGAAATTATAGACTGAGAGAAGAAAGAACCGATGATTGTAGACCAGCATCATCAGTTAATGATCAAAAACCAAGAGATCTAAGTTCTAGAAATGGTATGAAAAAAACTTAATTTTTGCTTAAAGTTTGAATTTTGTAATATACCTAATTATATAAAATTTAAATTTATAATAGGATCACCAAGTAGGCAAAGTCCTGTTTTGAATTTATCGAAAAATGGACCTGATCCTGATGATAATATTGATCATCGCAGTGAAAGAAGTGTTGATCATAGTGATAGAAGTGAAACACAACATTCACCATTGCCACCATCTTCTTTACGAGAAGGTGATGAAGGTGATAATTTAACAGATGATAATATCAGTGATGACGAGCAGCATAGATTAAGCAAAGATGAAGGTACAATAATTATATTTGATTTAAATAAAAATAATAATTTTTTTTTTTAAATTATATATTTTATATTTATATGTAAATAATATAGATTTAAGTGACACCGAAGAATGTAATTTAAATCAACCACCTTCAACAATACCAATTTTACCACCGGCCACAGGAACATCAACAGCTGAACAAGCAGCATTAGCTGCAGCAGCAGCTCATCAACGTGCAATCAATTATTCAAATTTAGCAGCTGCTAATGCTGTTGCTGTTGTTGCAAATACAACTAATAATAGTATACCATTACCAAATGATATTGATCATTCAAATGAACAAGGTGCTTCATCAACAGAAACATTATTAAGAAATATTCAAAGTTTATTAAAAGTTGCTGCTGATAATGCACGACAACAAGAACGTCAAATAACTTATGAAAAAGGTATATGTACTAATAGATTTATTTAAGATACATTAATAATCTTAAGATACTATTTTTTTTTTTTTTTTGAAAAATTTATTGCAATTAATTTTATTAAAAAATGTCTCTTCAAAAAAATTTTTTTTTTTATTTCTTTATGATACAGCTGAACTTAAAATGGACGTTTTAAGAGAAAGAGAAGTTAAAGATTCTCTTGAAAGACAGTTAGTTGAAGAACGTAAATTACGAGGTAAGTGTTTTATTAATACTGCTTTTTTTTTTTAAATTTATTTTTTGTTTTTAAATAATAAAACCAAAATGTTTTTTTTTTTATATAATCGTATAAAATTACGGAAGTTATGATAATTTTTAAAGAGATGCTTTAGAATTTGTTATATAAAAAAATTGTTTTTTATTTTTTTAGAAAAATAGCTTTTGGCAATTTCTCAATTTAAAAAAAAAAAGATTTTTTATAATTTTCACAAATATGTAATAAATGTTAGCGAAACTATCATTTTGTTATAAAGTTATTTTGTGTAACAGTTTATACTTGTAAATTATAGTTATATCAGAGAATACGACTATAGTTAAGTGAAAAAAAAAATTTATTTTTGAATTACTTTTTATAAATTTACAATAAATTTTTTTTTTTTAAATCATTATTCTGGATTTTGAAGCGACCAAAGTTAAAAGATTTAATAATTTTCTTAAAGATATTTCTATAGATATTCCCTTAATATGTTTTTAGTGTTATTTAAGTTAGGTGATTTTAATATTACCGTAGGCTTTAAAAAAGTATTAGCTATTTTTATTTTTTTGTGGAATTGATCCAATTATAAAGTTTATGGAGTTATAGCAAGAAGTTTTCTTCTTATGATATTTAAAAGTGCAATACAAAATTTGAGAAAAATTGAGTTGAATGCAAAATAAACATGTTTTGTATTTCAATTAAATTTCCCGTATGTGCATTATGTAAAGACGATAGTAATGTTTAATAGAGGAAATAAATAATGTTGTTTAAATTTAAAAGAATTCTAACAATAAATCAATTTTTTTTAAATCAAAACCAAAGAAAAACCATTATTTGTTATTCAATAGGGGTGAATTCACGAGTTAGAGCAAATATTTGCTAGAGTGCTAAAGCGGAAATATTTGCTGGAATTGCAAAAAAAAAAAAAAAAATTGACGCAATCATCTCGTGAGCAACCCTAGCAAAATTTGTGTTTCAAATATTTGCTATCGTCTAATTCAATCCATAGTTTCACAGTTGATAGCACTCTTGTAGCTTCCTGTGAATTACAGTGGCTATATGTAACATTAAGCACCGGATTAACATTGCTGTTTAATCTTTAAGTATCAACTACTAGACTCAACTTGATATTTCAGAGAGAAGCTCTGCAGCACTCAGCAGATTTGAACATTCTGGGCATCGAGTTAAATCAAAAATTGACTTGGTTAAATCATATTTTTGATAAAGCTGAAGATAAATATTTGGGTTTCTTGTACCACTGTTAAGATTACTTTTCTTCATTTGTGGCCTCCTCAATATCTATAAAACGTACATTAGGCCAAAAAGGGAGTATAATGCACATATTTGAGCTGGAGGTTCCCAAACATCACTGGGTTATCTCGAAAAAGTGCAAAACAGAGTTATTCGTTTTATTAGCGACCCTAGTGTTACTTTAACGCTCACCCCACTCTACCATTGCCGTTCTGTTGGGTTATTGACCCTGTTTTATAGATATTTTATAGGGGTAAACACCTGTTCTAAAATGTATTAACTCAAAGTTTTCTAACGTGAAACAAGAAGAACGACAGATGCCTATCCTTACGCTGTCGAACTGTCAAGATTGCGTAGCATAGCGTTTGGAAATTTGTTTGTTATGCTCACGTCTCGTTTATGGAATCTTATGTCTGCACATGTGTTCCCAAAAGTTAGTAACTCGTATGTGTACGATATAACGAAATTGAATCCTAATCCATAATCCTAATTATCCTAAACCTAATTTCCCAAGTAATCCTTCCTTCATTCTTTTTCCCAAAACCAAAACCATTATATCACTATGTGCCCATCCTGAAGATTAGTTTTATAGGGAGTGGTTTTAGTTGGTTAAAGTTCAAAACTATCCAGAAGAACCTCGTGCAGTTCTTTTAAGTGACTTTCTATGTTTTCCACACTCTTCCCTGTAAAAACAAAAAATTGAATTCAGCTCTTGCAAAGGTTAGCATAATTTTGCACTTTTTTATACATGAAAATAACAATGAAATTTTGCACTTTAACTGTCAAAATGTTGAAATATGTTAGGATGCAAAATTTTTAACTTTAGCAAGGAACCACTAATTGCACCACCATTTAAGGAGCTACCTTAAAATTTTACAAAAATAATTATTTTACAGTAGGAAAAAAAAAATACAGTAAACCTTATTAATTTAATTCAAAAAAGAAAAGGCTGTATATATTTCATTAGGTGACAGGGGAATAAACTAAAAAAAAAATACAAATACAATACGTTTTTACCGGATTTGTATTTTATTTTATGTGAGATGCCCTTTTTCTATTCTGTGAACTACTTGAACATTTTGCTAAAGAAACTAATTTCTGTCATAAATTAATTTTAACAAACTTCATTGTATAGGTCAACTTCTTCATTTAGGCGGTAGCGATTTTTATATATTATAGTACTATAGTCAGAAAAAACAACCACAGGTATGTTTCGAGAAATTGTTTTTCAAAAGTTCCGCATATTTCTGGTATTTGTTACATTTGGATACTAAGTCAAAGTGAGATTAAAATATCCAATTAATTTTTTTTTTTGAATTGTTATATGAAAACTTTAGGATTGAATGGGTTAAAGCATTTTGATTATAAACTTCTTGTATTTTTAACAATAATATTTTTGTTGTTCTTATTTTTGTCTAGATATCCTTAAAATCAAATGGCGTTCTTTATATTATTGTCATTTAAAATAAAAAAAAAATTTTGTGTCAAATGGCTTCAACAGAATTATAAAATTTTAACCAAAATGATATTATATGAATTTAAGTTGAGATTTTTTTGTTTTTTTTTTTTTATATTGTAATTAATGTCCTTTTTTCAAAGCCTACCAATTTGTATCAAATTTAATCAACTTGAATGAATCGAACATTTTTATGTCAATGTATCAAGTTCTTTTCAATTGAAAATGGAATTTAAAACTGATAGATAAAGACAAAAAATAAAAAAAAAAACATTATTTTTTCGAAATATTTAAAAAGGTACAATAATAATATACCTGTACTGGGTACATAACTGTGTCTTTAACATGCAAAAATAAAAAATAAAGCAAATTTTATATATGTATATACATATGTATGAAGAAATAAAAATAAAAAAAATGAATATCAAATTTCAATTTATATTCACTTGGACTGATTTATTTTGCAACTGTCATTTTCTTCAAATGTTACCAAAATTTAAAATAAAAACAAAAAAAAGAAAACAAAGAAAAAAAAAAAATAAAACAGAAAGATTAACTGCTAAATACCTTGTGAAGTCCTAATGACGTCTGGAACTCTTAGTTGTTATTACTTTTGATTTTGAATATAAAATTTATAGGTTAAATTTTAGGGTTAATTTCATAAATTAAGATAATATTGTATCTTTATCTTAAGAATTTTACGATCTCATGATATTTATATAACAAGGCGTTAACGGACCCACTATTACTATTTAAATTTCAAGATTTAAGAAAAATTTTTTAATGTAATTTTTATTTTTTGTTATTTATTTAAATCTTTACTTAATTAAAATTCATTTTAGTTAAATAAACATCTAAATTAAGTTCGAAATCGGGTATAAATTTTTCATTTCCATTCTGTGTTGAAAATTTAAGTTAAGAAGTTCTAAAATTGATAATAAATATTTGAGTAAATGTGAATAAGTAGAAATATGTTTAGAAGGATCACTTATTTTAGTATGGTTAGAACTAATTTGAGTTTTAAATAAAATAAACAAGTTTGATTTTATAGTCCACTATATCATGTTTTGTTCACTAGAACAAACATCAGACCAAAATGTGGTAGAGATTCTTAACGATGTCTAAATTTTCTTGTCTTAAATGTTAATTTTTAAGGAATCTTAAAGGTGTTTACACAAATCGTATAAAGAATCCTATATACACCTTAGAAATTATCTTCTTATTTAATCTTTGATCATAAGAGTATTTCTAAATCTTTGGAGTTTAGGGGTATTTTTTTAGTGTTTAACGGTAATTATATACATGTTCTCTAAAGAGATAAAATATAGTACAACTACAACTATACATACAAATATAGTATAGTATCAACGGTAAAATTAAATTTTATCTAAACTAAAATTATATCTGACTTCTAGATTATATCATTTGATTTTTTCATATACAATTTTAGGATTGACCTTTACAGTAGCTTAGTGACAATTTAAAATTTGAAAAAAATAAAAAAAAAACAAAAACAAAAAAAAAAACAAAAGGAAAAATCAATCTTGATTAATACCGACTATTTATTGAATTGTGAATTTAATTTTCATTTTTGTTATTTTTAAATCATCGGTTTGATTTCTAGATTTTCTTCCTTGATTTCGTTTTAAAATTTTTGGCTACTTGCTTTTTTTTTGTTCTTCTTTTTGTTTTTTTTATGCTCAGCATTTTTCGTGTTGAATTCGTGTCCAGCAGTTATTCATTTGTTTTTTGTTCTTTTATTTAACAAATTAAGGTGAATTGTATTTTTTTTTTCATTTTCAATTTTATTGATTCACTTCGATGAACACTGAATAATTTTTGCACAATAAAATTTAAAGAAATCAACAAAAAAAAAAAAAAAAAAGAAAGAAAGAAAGAAAAAAAGAAATATAGAAAATAATAACAGCAGCAGCAACGACAGCAGTTGTATAGTTTGTTTTTTTTTTCTTTTAATTTTTGATTGCATTTTTTTTTAGTTTTAAAATGAAAGAAGATATTTTTAATAATTTAATATCTAAAGATATACAATCTATGTAGATCGATGAAATCTTATTGGTTTTTTTTTTTATAGTGTTTTTTTTTTTTATTAATTTCTGTTGTATATATATATTTTTTTTTGCAGTTATTATTGATATGTTTTTGATGAAAAATCAGGGTCGAAAAAAAAAAATAATATGTACATAATAAAATATTATCGTGTGTGTGATTCGTATGCCCACCCGCAGAAAGGAATCTCAGTTCAATGATTTTTATTTATTTTATTTCATATTAAGTAATCTTATGGCGATATATTTAATATTGTGTAAATATATATACATATATATATATATATATATATGTATCTTTAGATACAGATTATGATTGTTATTTCTGAATTTTTTTTTTGTTTTTTTTTTTTAACTAAAGAAAAATTTTTAAAAAGACATTACTTTTATTTTTAATAATGCAAAAAAATAAATGAATTTTTATGTTGGTTTCCAGTTTATTGAAATGAAAATTAATAATAAAAAAAATAGTTTTTTTTTTTTTATATAATATAATATCAAATTTCATATTATTTGTAAAAATATAAAAAATTAAGAATATTATAAAGTTTAATATATATATTTATATATATATATATAGCTATATGTGTATATTATATATCTGTTTCCTTTGACCTCTCTTTATTGCTTATTTGTCTATATATAACATAAAGAGAACATCAAGTAATATATATAGAAACAATAAAAGTATCTATAAGTACTAAAAATTTAAGTTTCATTTTTAAACCACTTTTTATTTTTTATATCGTTAGTTAATTTAATTTTAAAATTGTGAATTAAAATAAATAAAAATAATGTCTGTAATTAAAATAATTATAATCAAAATAAAATAAAATTGGCGCCATTTTAGCAAATTTTTTTTAGGTTAAGTATGTGTATCATTATATGTATTTTTTTTTTATAATGGTAGCCCCTAGATGGGAATCACGAAAGACATTATTAAGATCAACACGCGAATTCTCTTTGGTAGTGTTGAACTTTAACCAACTAAAAGCCACCTCTCTTTTAAACCAAACATTAGGTTAGAACCTATTGTACATAATGTAATGGTTTGTGGATTGGGAAAGTAGGGAATAGAAATAAAAGAAATTGAGAAATATAAGAAGTTATTGAATAAATGAATAAACTTGAAATAACAATATAATTAAATTTGAGTCTAAAAAAATTTTGTTTAAAAAGTGCAACTGCAATGAAATTTGAATATTTTAAGTGTTAGAAAACGTCGACTTTCATAAGCCTGCCAGACGTTCCGTTTTGAGAAGGACAGTTGCAGCATGATGATATATATTATGTCCATCTCAAAAATAATGTACCTTTTTGTCCTATTTATTAAGTTTTGAAATTTTTTTACCACCTAGAAAACCTCTTAATTTATTAATAAATATTATTTTAGAGGAATATTTTGGTCGAAATGCATGGTAGACTTTATTTGATATGTTTTCTACCACTAAAATTTATTTTAACTAAAACAAAGAAAATATTTATATGTTTTGACTTTGACAACTGACAACCTAAAATACTTTTGACAACTGACTGACAAAAAATGTAAATATATAATACAATTTCTTGTATAAATTGGTTATAAAATAATTTGAATAAATTTAATTCTTATCTCGACTTCTTATTCGCAAAGCAAAAATCCTCTTATCTCATATCGCCAAAACCATATACCAAAGAAGAAAAACCCAATTCATTATTTTGGCAATTCTTTGGTTTTAGTTAAACAAAACCAAACTTTTCTTTTCTATTTTGTAGTAAATTGAAAAATATTTACCCTTTACAACTGAAATTTAAACCAGGAACTCTTTTTTCTCTAAAACGAAATGATAAGAGCTAAAATCTTTATCTTAAATCTATTATCTGAGACTAATTGGAAATTTAACGTAGATTTTGCATGCACAAAATTATTATACTTATGAATTCAACAGTTTCGTAAAACATTGAACTTATCCAGAAAACCCCCATGTGCATATAATGTAGTTGACAGACAAGATATTTCTCATTACTTTTTTAACGTAACCTAACCGTTTGATCGGATCGGTTTGATCGTTGATAATAATTCTGCCTGAGTTATTTCGCCACTGAAATTTGAAATTACAATATCCTGATGGTTTTTCAATAAATAATAAAACAATAAATTTTTACTTGAGCAATTAGATGTAAAATTCTATATTTTTGTTAGTATATTATTAAATTTCCCAAATAGGGGCCTCAGTGTGGGTTTGAATACTACACATCTGAAAGGTTGTGTAATTTCCTTTTCGCAGTTATGTGGTGGGAGAATATACTATAAAGAAATGTTCCAAATATTCCCATTTTCTCTTTTTTATTGAAATTGCTAAATCGGTTTTCTAATTTTTTTGGCTTAAATTTCTAAAGGTCTAATTGTCGTTACTTCATTTAAAATATTTCTATGCTACGGGCTACAAAAAGTTCTAATATCGTTAAATTTTATATTTATTGGTTATAGAGAAAAAATGTGGGTAAATTTTTCTAAACTTATCTTTCCTAATATAAAACTTCCATAGCCCAATTTTGTTGTGTGATATTTGATGATCACTTTTTTTGAATCATTTTCATATCAAATATCGAAATATCTAAAAATAATTATTTATTTAATTAAATTACAGTTTTGTATCAAAAACGTTATAGAAGAGAAAGAAAATTACGAATTCGATTACAACAAAGAATTGAAGGTAAAAGAAAAGGAAATAACGAGGGATCATCTGATCAAAATAAAACAAATCAA
This sequence comes from Poecilobothrus nobilitatus, assembly GCA_947095535.1. Classification (NCBI taxonomy): domain Eukaryota; kingdom Metazoa; phylum Arthropoda; class Insecta; order Diptera; family Dolichopodidae; genus Poecilobothrus; species Poecilobothrus nobilitatus. The sequence continues at coordinate 257,842,215 of OX352774.1, read as the reverse complement.
GGTAAAATATCAAATACAGATTTTTTTTTTTTGACATAAACATTTTTATAATACATTTAAAAAAAAAATTTTAATTCCTTTTCACAATTTTTTTTTTTTGTACTTCTAATTAACTATACTAGATTCAGACAGTAACAAAAATAATACAGAAAAATCTGAAAAAGTAAGTCAATCTTCATCATCTTTATCATCTAATAATCATGATCATAAAAATCAACAAAGAAGATTATCTGAAAGTCCTTCCAATCTTAGTCTTAATTATCAAAGAGAAAATATATCTGATAGAAATTCAAATGATCGTGAAAATCGAGAACATCGAAGAGGAGATCGTGATGATCGAAATAATTCTAATACCATTGGTAATAATTCAGATCGTGATGGAATTAGTAATAATCATCGTCCATCATCAGCTGGTGGTAATAGTTCACAACATGATACAACAACAATTGGTAGTAATAATGGTATTAATATTGGTAATACTGGTCCAATTGGTAATAATAATAGTAGTAGTGGTATTGGAAATGGTAGCACAAACAATAATACTAATAATAATAATGGTAAAACATGGAATTATCCAGGTATTGATTTAATGACAACAGGTGCATTTTGGCAAAATTATTCAGGTACAAAATTATTTTAATAAAAAAAATGTTTTCATTTTTTTTATTTTATTTAAATTAAAATTAAATTTTTAATAATGATATTTTCGTTATTTATTAAGTTTTGTTTTCTCTTTCTTTTTTTTTTGTTTTTTTTTTTGTTGTTTCGTTATTGTTTCTTTAATTTGATACAGAATCATTAGCTCAAGAAATTGAAATGGAAAGAAAAGCTAGACAACAAAATTCTGAACGTGATGTTAAAAGTCCATTACAGGATCGTCAACAAGGTTATTATAAGAATCCAGTATTATTTGGTAGTGCTACTTAATTTTTAAAATTTACAAAATTATATACGAATATATATATAAAATATTATTTATAATATATAATTAATATAATACCTAATATATATATATAAGGTATATGTATAAAATATAGTTACAAAAATAACTATTATACATTAATTAAATCAATTTAATTTAAATATATAAATATATAAATATTTAATAACTTAAATACAAAACATAAATACATAATATACATCTATATGTAAGTTAATTTAATAAAAAAGAAATGGCTATTCTGCGATGATCTCAAGTGCAATCCGATTATATACATATATAGTTTATAAAATGGTTATGCTACAAAAAAAAAAAAAAAAAGAAGAATTTAATGAGCAAAATATTAAAAAATAAAAAATAAAAAAAAAATACATATATACCTTTAACAAAACAAAATTTTAATTTTAATTAAAAAGAAAAAATACAAAAATTAAAAAAAAAAAACGAATTTTAAATAACAAAAAAAAAATAAAAAAATAAAAAAATTAATATAATTATAATCGTAGCGCATATTTAGTTTAAAATTTTAAATAAATCTATGGCTTTTAAGGATCTTTAATGTAAGTACTATAAATATTTTTAATTAAATTTAACTTAAAATAAAAAAGTATAACAGTTTTTAAAATAAGTTGTATTATAGAAAACATTTATTAATATATAGGTATATAAATTTATAAAATAATTTTAAATTAAAATTAAAAACGTCCTAGATTTATTTACAAATATTTCATTAATATAATATTATATATATATATATATATATATTAATTTTGTTTTAAAATTTATTATTTATTTATTTTTTTTTTTAAAAAATTTTAAATTATAGTTTAAATTAATTTCAAATATACAACAATTATTTATTTGTATAACAATTTATATATCTGGTAAATATTTTTTTAATTGTTATATAAATATTTTCTAAAACATGATATTTTTTTTATATTATATTAAATTTTTATTTACATTTAAAATGAATTTATTAATTATAGATATACTTTTTATATTTTGTATATTTGAATTATTTTTTTTTTTTTAATAATGAAAAATAAAAATTTATAAAATTTAAAATAAAAAAAAAAAAAAAATTAACTTTAAAATAAAAATCTGCCATATTTAATATTAATACATTTTTCATAATAAATATTTTTGTTAATAGAACTTATATAAAATATTTTGAATTATAACTCGCTTTTCATATTTTATTTTTCATAAATAATCAAATATTTAATTTATTTTATTAAATTTTAATTTTAATTTTTTTTTTTTGCGCAACGAAACTTTAAGTAAGTCTTACTGCCCAACCTAAATAAGAACATACGACGTATAACGTCTGTCAAAATGTGTTCATGCCCATTCATTTTACATGAACCCTATACCGAAATACGCGACTTATAAACTATGAATATTTAAATTTCCAATTTTGACACAACGTGTTTTTTGTTATGTTTTTATTTTTTTTAACATAGCTTTCATATTTTAGATTGACATATGATGGCGTTTTATTTCGGGAGACGTCAAAGTGTCAAAGTCCGGCGTTTATATGTCGAACGTCGAACGTTCTTATTTAAGGCAGTAATAGGGCAAACTGTCGCAGTTATTTATCGTTGATTTTTTGAATTAATAGTTTTTGTCAAAAAGAAAACAAACTAAATACAAATTATATATCTTAAAACTGTAAAAAGTGACAACAAAAAGAATTTTTTTGGAATAACAACTAGAGACTTAAAAATACTAACGAGGAACGTACTAATATATAAAATACATTTTAAATTTTATTATGGTAAGATATTTTGAACGCCAATGATATTTCGTTAATTAAAAGATCTGTATAGTATATATAAGTTACCACTTTTTCTCGTATTAACATTAATAAACATAATATAATTTAAATTAAATAACAAATTATAGGTAAATATTCTTCTACAGAGTTGTTGGAAAAAAAACTGGAGCTATTCCTTGCAAGCAATATTTTAATCACTCTTCTCTCTACTCATAAAAATTTAAAAACTTTAATAAAAACTTTTTACAAAGAAAATGGAACATTTTGAAAATCAGAACAAGCTTTGCCGGGATCAATGAAAACTTCTTTTTAGAATTAAATATAATATATATTTTAAAAAACCTTTTCATTTTCAATAAAAAATAAAATTTATTTAATTTCTTTAATAATTTTACCAATGAAGTATAGTGGTTAAAGCATAGACTTTTGATTCGAAAGACCTCAGGTTCAAACTCTGGTTGGATATAAAAAAATATAGAATAATAAAAAAAAATAATATGGAATTTTCTCCTATAATATCAAATTAAAAGTAAGTATAGGTATATTAAAAAGTAAAAATAAAATAATTCTTGTGTAAGATAATAGATGGCGAACAAATAAAAATATTTGCGTTAGATAGACCATAGCTACAGCTGAGTAATAAAACAGCTTATGCGCCAGTTATAGCTATCATTGAAACGCTTCCGGAAAAAACGTTTCATTGAAAACTTATACTTTTTTCCGTATATATTATAGCAATCAGAGAAAACTAACTGTCAGTTAAATTATCTGTTAAATGGTAAATGAAGGCAAAATATAAATAAATGTAATTTAAATTTAAATTGTTGTTAGCGTTATTTCGATGTTTGCAAAATAAAGTTTTATTATTTTAATTTATTTAATTATTATTGGTAGAAAATGGTACTAATAACGAATAAAAAAAGATTTTTTTTAATTTAATAATGACATTGGCTGAATTGAGAAGAATAAAAAAGTAGAAATTTTCTAGAATTAATTTTTTTTTTAGTTTTTTTCAAATTTCCATTTTAAAACAAAAAATTTTAAAACTAAACTTAAACAAAATAATAAAAAAAAGTCTAAACTCATTAAAATACAAAATCATAATGAAATATATCAAGAATTGCATCAGAATTTTTTTCAATGACAAACTGAAATGGGAAGAAATGAAACATATGTCATTGGAACAATTTTGTTTCATTATGCAAAATTACTGATCAGTTAGTTAGTTGTTCAAGAAAATAATTACCAATCCAGAAAATCATAAAATTGATTTTTTTTAAATATTTAACTTAAAATTTAAAAATTCGTAGCAGAATTTATTCTTTAAAAATTATTTAATCATTAAATCAACACTTTTGTTAAATTTTATATGTCTTTGCTGCAAAAAAATTTAAAATAAACATTTTCCGGGATGCATTTCAATGATAGCTATAACTGGCGCATTAGTCAAACTGATGATCTTAAAAACTCAAGTATAATCAATAATATAAATAGTAAATTACATCCATTAACCTTATGCTGCTTAGGCAGATCATTCATTAACCCTATGCTTCTTATAATAGTTAAAAAGTGAGAAATAAAAAAAAAAATTATAAGTAAAATAAAAGGCTTTGCTCAAAAAAAAATTCTCTCTAGAGATATTCAAACTTTGGAAAAAAAACGATGTCAGTTTCCATTCGCTTCAAATGATAATAACGTTACTCTGAAATTGCGACATTTGATTCATATTTATGCTTCATATTATCTTCTAAAATATTTTATATTTTTTATTGTATAACTTAAGGGATAGGATCTTAGCTAATATTGGGAAGAAAATTTTTCATTGATATTGAACTAGGTTTATTTCGCTTGGGAAAAAAGGAAATCGTTTCATTATTTACAAAAAAAAAAAAAAATTTAAATAATGTGGTATAAATTGTTACAAAAAAAATATTTTACATAAAAAATTTACATTTCATTTTTTTTTAATAAACATTCGACATATTCGACATATTATGTATGTACGGGTACATATAACAAAATTTATAATATCTTATCATTATAAAAATTTTCTTGACACAAATTGCATCAATAAATGACATAAAAAATCTTCTAGATTTTTCAAATAATTTTTCCCTTGACAGAAATCCGATACGATAACGAAAATGAAATTAACTCTGAAATAAAAATGTTTTGGTAAAAAAAAAATGTCACTAAATGAGATTTTAGCACTCGTAACAAAATATGAAACTGTATAGTAAAAAATTATAATAACTAAATTTTTTTTTTAATTAAATTAATTTTTTTTTTTATTTAAATTGATTTTTTAATGTTATTTATGACAACTATTTTTTTTTTTTTCGTTACTCTTTCTCTCTCTCGCTCTCTCTCTATCTTTTTGTGTTTAAAATTTAATTTATTTATATATGTATTATTTTTTATTTTTAAATAAACCTCATGACTTTGTAAATTTCATTATCTTAAAAAAGAAAATTTTAATTTAAATGAAAAAAAAATATATATATATATGTATACATATAAAATAAATCAAAACCACAATTTAATTAAGTCTGTCCTTTATTCAAAAAAAAAAATATATTACAAAAAAAAATGTTAAATTAAAATAAAAATAAATAAAATATAAAACCAAAAAAAACAAAAAAAAAAAAAAACAAAAATAAAAATAAAAAAAGCAGAAATAAATCATTTTATATTCACCACTACAATACTTCAAAAGAGGTAAATTAAAAATAATTGCGTTATTGACTTTATTGTAAATAATAAAATTTATGAAGCATCACAAAAATAAATTAAATTAATTGAAAAAAAAAAGAAAACGAAAAACAAACAAACAAAAAAAAAAAAACATGAATTAAATAAATAATACATTTAATTGAAGAATTAAAATAAAAATTATAATAATTAAAAATTTATATAATATATGTATAAAAAAAAAAAACAATAGAAACCATGATTAAATGCTATCACAAATTAAATATATTTATATATATGTATATATATATAATACATTAATGAAAATGTACAGTTATTTATTTTTCGTATTCATCAGTCACTCACCACTTAATGTTTTAACTGAATCGTTCTAATTTCAAAATATATGAGTACAATATAGCCAAATTTATATTTATTTCTTAAGCTTTAGGATAATTTTAACATCCCGGTTTAATTATTGAAAATCGTTTTAAACCTTTCAAATACCAAATTGTCATAAAATGCAATTTATGTAGGCGCTCTAATGACTCACTGTTACATATATCAAATTTTTTTTAACTCTTATAGCAGAGCAGTTAAAATTTATTAAGAGCCATAACATTTTGACGCTTAAACAATATTCCTAGAACCATCCGTTATTTGTTATTTATTTGTAATACCTTATAGAGGTTTCTTATTTGAAAAATAAAGTCAGAGCTTCAAAAAAAAAAAAAACAATAAAAATAAAATTATTATATATTTTGGCGTGCCGCGTGATGTAATATTGTGTTATTCTACAAACCTGTCAAAAAAGGGTGCCATTATTCATTATTTTTTTATTAGAAAATTTTTTGCAAATACTTCAGGTTTAATGTATACGTTACTATATAGAAGGTAGTTCCGCACTTTAATCGCTCTATACTTAAGGTCTTAGTAGTTAAATTAATATTTTCTTATCAGGCGCGTGATTCATCAGAGATTACCTATAATCATATTGATACTATACAGGTATTGATACTTATTTAACGGATTTTCATGTATATTCCATGTTTATTCAAAGTGTACATAAATTATTAATTGTCTCTTTTGCATTATATGTAGATGCTACATTCAGAATTAAAAAATACATCAGAGAAACTGCCGTTTGGTTTTCATTCAAAATCGAATAAATTATTTTATATTTAGTCAAATATGTCAAGTGCAGTGCTTTTATGAAATAAGTAAAATTTAACAACTTTTTTCAATTCATGTATACTTTATAAATCGTAGACTATGTAAAAATATAACTTTATTTTGTTTTGGCTTATACAAAAATATTGTTAAATATTATTTTTTCATCATGAGTATATTTTTTGATTTTTTTCACAATTTATAGCTCTTAAATTGCATAATTTTGATATTGAAAAATAGAATATTTTATTATATTTTATATCTAACTCTTTAGGTATACAGAAAATTTATAATATTTCAGATCCAATATACCCATATTATATTAATACATTTATTTTTACTTTAACTGAAGATATTTTTACTTAAAGTGAAGAAATTTGTACTTTAAGTAAAGATTTTTTACTTTAAATAAAATTTTTTTACTTTAAAACATTTATAATAAAAAGTTAAAATAAAAAATACATATAACATACATACATAACACACATATACATAAATATCTGATCCAAATTTATATGTATTACATAAATTAAATAATATGTATTTAACAAAATATAAATCTCTGAAGTAAAAATTCTTCATTTAAAATAAAAATGTTCTCGTATTTAAAGTAAAAAATATATACCTAAAGTAAAAATGCCCTCACACTAAAAGTAAATAAAAAATAAATCTTCATTCAGTTAAAGTAAAAAAGTCCTCATTTAAAGTCAAAAAGGTTTATTAAACTTTTAAAACATATCACCAAAATACGTCACGGTACTAAATTCCATGGATATATTAATTTTGTTTGAACATGTTGAACATTAAATGTTCTGTATAGCTTAAAGCTCAGACTTGATATCAAATTTCAGTGATACGTATCACACACGTAACATGATGGCTCTGATTTCGATAGTCATATCATTTTCATTTTTTATGAAAAACAAAATTTTTGATTTCGATAGACACACGTAACATGATGGCCCTGATTTCGATAGTCATATCATTTTCATTTTTTATGAAAAACAAAATTTTTGATTTCGATAGTCATAAAAAATGGACAAAATTCATAAAAAATGAAAAGAAGCTGATTTTGATAGTCGTTATTTATGAATATACTCATTTAAAACGTCAAATTTTCTCATTTTGAAATTGTTAAATGAGTGCTTGTAAAAATGAATTTAGAAAAAAAAAATTATGAAGTATTTTATTTATATTTATGTGAATATAGGCATTTTGATAAGCAACCTATGACAATACGAAGGTATTACTATTTTGTGAATTAGAAGTCGTTCTTAAATGATTTAAAAAAAGGTACTCACCGATTTTGTAGTAAAATTTATGTAAATATCATAAAAAAAAATAAAAAAATTCAACTTTTAAGCCCGTCCCAAAAAAACAGAAGCCAAAAACTAAGGAGCCACTTTTCGGAACTTTTTTGTAATTTTTTTTTTGCTGTTTTTCTATTACAGTATTAGGAACTACGTTTTTTAAATCATATTAGTCCGAATTCTTTCTCACAATATACGAAGCCTTCTCCAAAAATAACAGCAGGTATTTTTAGAAGTCAGTATTTTTTTTTCTCATTATGCAGACAATATTATTTAATAATTTACGAGCACTTAATTTTTTACTAAGCTTTTCTTTTCTTTCTATTATAGCCAAAACCTCAAATAATAAGAAAGTATTGCCGGTTTAAAAAGAAAAAATAAATCATTTTAATTTTAAATTCCGTTTCATTTTCCCCGACTATCGAAATCGCAAAAAATTATTAAAATGAAATGCAATTTTTTATTTTCATTTTTATGAAATGACTATCAAAATCAGGGCCGATATGAATGAAAAATAAATTTAAACTTCAAACCACTGAAGTGATAATATAATGATTATATTATAATATATATAAATCGATTCTGTTATAGTATAGGTTATACAAAATACATATACAAAATTTCATAGAAACTCAGTATTTTGAATTTTAAACATAATATCTAATATAAAAATTTATAACAATAAAAATATAATTTCATGATTATTTTGACATTAAAAGTCTTTTGACATTCAAAAAAACCATTTCGTATATTTGTATACAATACACATACATACATATATATGTATTAAGTATTAGTAAAAATTGAATTTTAAATATAATTAGAAACAAAATTTCATAATATTAAAAAAATTTAATAATTTATGATGCTATTTTGTAATTTTTAAGAGTTAATTTCATTTTAATATTAGTAATTAAATTATACATATATATATATATATATATATATTAAATAACATATATATATACACATATAATTTTAATATAAATTAAGTAATAAAATAATTATTTAATACAATATTAATTAATAGTTATACATATATACAATATATACATACATATATTATATATACACATAATGTAATTAGGTACTTTAAAAGAATTATTAAAATTAAAATTAAAATAAATTTTATTATTATTAACAAAATAATAAACAATGATAATAATGCTAAAATATATATTATATAATTTAATCTACAATAAATTTTAATATAATCAAATATAATTAAAATTATAATTAAAAAAAAAAAAAAAAAGAAACTTATTTAAAATAAGTTAAAATAATAAAATTTAAGAGAGAAAAAATAAAAATTAAAAAAATTCAAAAAAAAAAAAAAAAAAACAAACAAAACAAAAAAATTTAAAGAGAAAATTGAAAAAAGAGAAAAAAAAAAAGAAAATGAAAATTATAAACTGAATTAATAAATTATTCAATGAAAAATACAAAAAGCTTGTGTTATTCTTTTATTATTTTACCGTTATCTTAAAATTAATATTGCATTACATAGTAACAACCGTAACTTTTATATATTTCTATTTCCTATTTCTAGCATTGTGTTCAATATTATCAAATTTTTAAATATATTTAACCCCTTAAAACCCAATAAGTGTAATCATCCCTAGATAAATAATACTTCAATAGATAAAAATATAAAAATAAACAGAATAGAATTTTTACTTTAACTTCTGTTTTCCAAAATTTCTGATAGTTACAAGAAGGAGTTGTATTAGGAAGAAGAGTTGTATTAGACAGCTACAAATTTGATAAATGTATTTCTGTTTTTCTGAAAACTTTTTGAACGTTCATTTTTTTAATTTTAAATTATGATTAACTTTAAAATACCGTCAAGAATTTATTTTCTAAATTGTATACTTATTATACTAAAGTTGTGAACTTATATATTGGAAAATAACTATAGTAATACTAAAATCGACATAATAGAAAGATTCCAATATAAATTGATTTAGTTAATAGTAAATACATCGTCGTACGTTCGTAATTATAATCTATGGTATAACTTAGAGTTTTTATAATTGAAGGATACTGTAACAATTAAAAAAGTATGAATTATTGCGCAAAACTTAAAGTACATCCTAACACTTTGATAACACAGGTAACAATTCAAAATAAAACCGTACGCAATCTTTAAAGATTTCAACTTCGAGGTGTAATAACAAGTTTTTAGCGACATTTATCTGGTGTTTAGCAAAAAAACGGCCAATATAAATAATAAAAAAAAAAATGAAAATTGATATGTGTCAATTGATATACTCTGCACTTGTCAAATATTAATTGTCATAATTTATTGTTTACTTAATATCTTGCTACTATTTTGCTCATGTTGTTGTGTCATTTAGTTGAAAAAAGTACAAAATAGTTGTAAAGATAAACTATCGATTTTCAAAAGCGCACATTTGCAAAAGACAATACAACCTGTTTATAATTGTGACTTATTTGAAAATTTTCTTACAATTCCATATAATAAGACAAAAATATAAAAAAACAAAGAAACATTTTCATCAATTTTAAGGGAACTATCCATAATTAAGAACAACCATTAACACGTCATGTAAAATCATATAAAGTTAAGGCTTTTATTTTGAAATTTTTTTTACAGATGTTTAAAAATGAATGGGGGAATGCCAAAAAAATTTTTTTCTACAACATAAATTTTTTTATAAGATCTACCCATGATTAAAATTTCATTGCTCTATCTCTAACAGTGTAGAAGTGTACGTGCGGACGGACGTACAAAGTGAAAGTAATATGCACATTTTTTTTTCAAATTTTATTACCTAGTTATAAATATATATTTGAAAAGTTATGTTACTTATATGAGAAAAACATCCTGATCTGTTAGAAAAACATTTAAGATATCAAATTATGAACCTTATAAACACTACGAAATTTTGTTTATTTTAATTTTTTTTTTTTTTTTTACTTTTTTTATTATTATTACTCTACTTATTATTACTCTAATTATTACTCTACTTTCTGTTTTTTAATCAGTGAAAAGAAATGGAGACACTGCTTATATATAGGTCATGTATTTATGTAGACCATGGGTTAAACGAAGGCATATGTGTTTAAATCCCGTATAAATCGCATGCATACATTATATGTTTGAAGGTGCACTTCCAAATGAGAGTTTTACACTAGGAATTTGGAGTCTAATAATTACTGATTAATTATTTCGGTTTACAAAATATAAAATAAATAAAGCAGAATGTATAAACCAAAGGCGTATATTTTTCAAAAGTCGATAAAAACAGTTTAGAATATTGTGACTTGTACCGAAATTATTAAATTTTCTAATAATTTTACACGTAAGAAAAAAGTATTTGTATTATAAAAAAATTAGATTTCTTTAATCTTAAGAAAAAAACACAAGTCACAGCACAGGTGTCTTAAAATAGTTAATATTTTCAATTTTTAAATCGTGATATCTCTTAAACAAAAGAAAGGTGCAAAAAAATTTTCTGAGATAACTTATACTAATTCTGAAAGATTTTTCTGTTCTCAAAACAGGAGAGAATTTTTTTTTAAAAAATATGTTAAAAATGCGAAAAAAAAATTTTTTTTTTGGAAATTATTTTCGAGAATTTTAAAATACAGAGTGTAATATTGTATTTCATTGAACCGGAAAATCCTACTTTTATAAAATAAATAATTACTTTAAATCTGAAATTTTTAAAAATGAAAATAATCTTAACAATTGTCTTTTATTTATAATCACTATTTTGTTTTTTTTTTTTTTTTTTTTTTTTTGCAATTATTGTTAACTTAAATATATGTCATTGATTTTAAACTATTCATATAAGTATTGTTCAAAATCATTATAAAAGTAAACCATCTTGACATCATTATTGTTTTTTCCCACATTTTAATGTAAACATTCATAAACAACGGCATTATAATAAAATACAAAGACATTTTGGTTTTCAAAAAAAATTTATTTAAAAAAAAAACTAAAAAAACAATTTTAATCCTTATTTAAGTTTACAATACATATGAACAAAATAAGATTTGATTTAATTCTAAATTAAAAAACAAGGATGAAATAAAAGAATCCTTATACGAAAATTCTAAACCTCTCTGATGGTAGCCGACATTGTTATACAATATATGATGGTATACAGATTTAAAGCATGTAATGATTAAACAATGAGACAACGTATCTTTTAACGGATATTGTCTCTTTATCTATTGCTTTAAAAAAATAGTTGTTTAAATTTTCAGGATTTTAAAAATAAAAAATATTGTCTGAATCTTAAAGATTGCTTTCTTTTCATCAAATTATTTATAAAAATAAAAGATTTGATAAAAAATTTGTTATCAAAGTAACATTCTTTAAATACATTTTAATTATATTTAATTGTATTGAAGTGTAAATAGAAATGTGAACTATAATAAATAAGAACAAGGACTTCACAGCTAGGACTTCACTAAAATGAAATTATTGAAATAATTACATTTTCTTCATAAAATTAAAAAAAATTATAAAATAAAATAAAATTGAAAAATTTTGTAAAACTATTCCTAATTCTAAAATAATTTTTTTGATGAATAATTCTTGATTAAATTTTAAAATCACGATCGTTTTTGGTATTCTCTTTGGCATTGCATCATCTGTAACACTTTCTTATTTTCGGCTCTTGACGTGGAGCCGTTTTTAGTTTTGTTCTTCGTTCTATTTATTGTATTGGTTTTGTTCTTATATGTTTGTACTATTCTATGAGATGTAACAAAAGACATTAAGAAACTTTTAACTACCACTATAGTATGTGAGATTTTTGCTAACAAAACTAAACTTAACAATTTCAATTTTAAAATAGAAAGAGATAAGATTTTTATTGATAAAATCTTAATCAAAAAGCTAAGATGACGTTTGTTGTATTTGTAAGAATGGTAAGGTCTTAATTGCGGTAGATATAATATATATATATGATGAAACTAAAAGACTAAAAGATTTGGAGAATGAAAGTAGTTGAGAAAATAAGCCTTTTTCCAATATAAACCTATCCAAATCGTTAGAAATGAAATAAACAAGGTAGAATGTAAACCAACGGTTTTTAAAAGCGCACATTTCCAAAACTCAATACAAATTGTTTAGAAGTGTGACTTACACAAAAATTTGAAAATTTCATGTAATAAGAAAAAACTTGAAAATAGGACATTTTTGAGATTTTGAGGGACCGTAAGTCCGGAATGCTATATAACTAAGAAAAGCTGTTAACACACGTAAAAATATATTATTGAAGCTTTAATTTTTATGTCTTGCCGAAGAAAAATTTTTACAGGTGCCTAAGTTACAGGTGTCTAAAAATAGCAAATTTTCAATTTTTGAGGCGTAATAACTCTTAAAGAGGGGGCGTTACCAAAAAATTTTCTGAGGAAACTTATACTAATTCTAAACGTTCTTTCTTGTCTCAAAATTTCAGGTTCCTATCTAAAGGGGTGCCGGAGTTATGAAAAAAGAAATTTCATGCAAAATGTGGTTTTCACATAACGGTAAATTTAAATCGTAAATTACAAAATATTACATAATTTTGATATTGTTTTATATAGATAATAAAATTTTCGATCTTCTGATGGTTTTGGATTGCAAAACTATTACGCAAAGCCCGAGATATATACATCTGAAAATGGAGCTTTTTTACAATTTTGAAGAGCTGCAGCTTTGGAACCCTTTACAACTAAAATAAACCTTTCACACACGTAAAAATTTATTATTGTAGCTTTCATTTTCATGTCTTGCCGAAGAAAAATTTTTACAGGTGCCTAAGTTACAGGTGTCTAAAAATAGCAAATTTTCAATTTTTGAGGCGTAATAACTCTTAAAGAGGGGGCGTTACCAAAAAATTTTCTGAGGAAACTTATACTAATTCTAAACGTTCTTTCTTGTCTCAAAATTTCAGGTTCCTATCTAAAGGGGTGCCGGAGTTATGAAAAAAGAAATTTCATGCAAAATGTGGTTTTCACATAACGGTAAATTTAAATCGTAAATTACATAATATTACATAATTTTGATATTGTTTTATATAGATAATAAAATTTTCGATCTTCTGCCGGTTTTAGATTGCAAAACTATTACGCAGAGCCCGAGATATATACATCTGAAAATGGGGCTTTTTTACAATTTTGAAGAGCTGCAACTTTGGAACCCTTTACAATTAAAATAAACCTTTCACACACGTAAAAATATATTATTGTAGCTTTAATTTTTACATCTTGCAGAAGTAAAATGTTTGCAGGTTCCTAAGTTACAGGTGTTTAAAAATAGCAAATTTTCAATTTTTAAGCCCTAATAGCTCATAAAAAGGGGGTGGTCCGAAAAAATTTTCTGAGGAAACTTATACTAATTCTAAAAGTTCTTTCTTGCCTCAAAATTTCAAGCTTGTATCTAGAAGCGTGCCGGAGTTATGAAAGTAGAAAAATCATGCAAAATTTGGTTTTCACATAACGGTAAATTTAAATACTAAATTTAAAAAAATTGTATAATTTTGATATTAATTTACAAAGTTAAAAGAAATACCTGTCGAATGACGTTTTCAGATTGAAAAAATCTTAAGCAGAACATAAGATATATGCATTTAAAAATAGGGCTTTTTCAAAGTTTGAGGGGGTGTAGCTCCGTAATGGGGGGGGCTACATGAAAAAGTTGTTCCACAAAATTATTTTTTTTATAAGACCTACCTATGGTTAAAATTTTTTTTCTCTATCTTTAACGGTGTAGAAGTTTTGTAAACAGACGGACGGACGGACGGACGGACGGACGGACGGACGGACGGACGGACAGAGTGAAACTAATAAGCACATTTTTTCAAAATTTTTTTGGAAATGTGCTAAAAACTATATTATAAAAGAAAGTGTCCTTAAAAGAATACTATTTAGTAACAGGATTTTAATTAAATAAAGTATAGTTAATACTTGAATTTTTAAAGATAATACTGGAAGGTAAAATTGAAAGCAAGTGCACGACCTGGTAGACGTAGAATTTTCTGGCTCCTCAAAAATGTATGACAATGGTTCAAAACCAGTATTAAATCCTTGTTCAGAGTGGCAGTAGACAAAGTGAAAATAGCGATCATGTTGACCAACGTTCGTATCGAATAAGGCACCAGAAGAAGAAGAAAAAGATAGTTAATATATGTGTTATAAATATAATTAAAACTCCGTATAACCTGTATAATAAAGAAACAAAGTTTATATTAAAAATTCTCTTTTGTTATTTAATATGAAATAATTTTAATATTTTTTTTCTAAAAAAATAAAATAAAAAAAAAAAAATTAGGGAGCATTTTAGTAGGTAGTATTAGCTTATCTTAATAATAACAATTAAAAATTGAGATAATTATAAATTTCGACATACGAGTAGAGTTCATATAAGTAATTCAAAAATAATTTTTTTTTTAATATTAAATTAGTACAATATGTATATACTACATAGCTACATATTAAAATTTACTTTAAAAAAAAAAAAAACCTGAAAACAAAAAAACAATAACATAATACAGGTATATTAAGGTAAAATTAAAATTTATATAAGATATGATTTACTAAAATTAAAGTACACAAACATTGCAAGTACATTACATATTAAGTACATACATATTATATAAGAGCCTATATATAGTATGTATATTGAATATTTGCCACCCAGTAAAAAACCACTTACTGGCGCCATCCAAATCCAATATAACCTATGCAGTATATTCTCAATTCAAAAAAGTATATATATTTTTTTTTATTTTTTCTTATGTTGTTTTTTGTATTAATTTCATCCTTTAGACTTTTTTTTTTGTTTTTTTTTTTTTTGTAATTTAAAACAAAAACAAAAAAAAATATTTAAAGAAAAAAAACAACACCAGTTTTAATGCCACCAACCAAAGAGTGCGCCAAAATACCATAATCAGAAGAGTAATATACTAATCTTTGTGCGAATATGACCCTGACTTGTTGGCAAATATTTTTTTTTTGTTTTTTTTTTTTTTTTTTGACCAACAACGTCGAAATGGCATTAAATTTAAATTATCAGAAGCATAACTAACTTTAAAATAAACAAAATAAAAAAAAAAAAAACAAACCAAAAAAAAAAGTCATATGGAATGTAACGTAATGTTACGAAAAAATTCCTCATATTAAAATTACATGGACTGGAGTAAAAAGGATTTTGTGGTTAACAAATTTCCTGATTTCATGTTTAGAATTTTTATTATATTTTTTTTTTTTTTTTTGCTTTCTTTTTAGACACTTTTCCTTATTTAAAAAGGGGAGAAATATTTATTTATTTATCGTTAAAAAAAAAATACATACATTCATACATATCTATACATACATACATAGGTATATATTTTTTGTTTAAACATAGACAGCACAATTTTATTATGACATATCGAATTTCTGAAAAAGAGACAAAACAAAAAAAAAAAAAAGAAAAGCAAATCTGTTGCAATTTTTGTCTTAAGTTAACTGTTAACTGATTTTATTATGTGATAATTAAAAACAAAAAAAAAAAAAAACAACTAAAATAAAAGAACCCGGTCAATTTAAATAAAAATTATAATAAAATATAGGATAAAAAAAATGTATATATATAAGGATTCATTCAATTTTTTACCAAATGATGGAGTTATATATAATTAACTGTTAAACAAAATATATTTTTTTCGTAGGATATCTCACATAATACTTATATATTAAAAAAATAAATTATTAAGAAAAGGATTAAAGTGATAATTTCCTCATAATTTCTTTATAGTAAATTTCTAGATATATTTTTGTAAGCATAGAATTAACACTTCGTTAATCAAGAAAATACTATCAAAGGTGATGAAAACAGGTTTTTTGCTTTTTTTCAAGAGGGTAGGTGGAAAACAAAAGTCATCCAATCAAATTGCAAAAGTATACAAGCTTTTGTACCCAATTTTAAATCAAACTTTGGGATACGACCTTCAAAACAAATGTACAAGATGTTTGAATTCTCTTTTATTTCTTTAGTACATATGTTTATCGCTTTAGATATCTATAAAACAATTTCAATTGAGCCAAGTCGATGGTTGAGTGGAGGGAGCTTTGAAGTAAGGAATCGTTAATAAGACTGTTAGCTCTGTTTTGTGTATTATCAAGATAACTAACACTGTTTGGGAGGCTCCAGCCCAAAATGAGCATTATACTCCATTTTCCATCGAATGTCGGTTTTATAGATATTGACAAGATCTGATGCAGATTTTACTACCAAAGGTAATCAAAACATCATGATCAAGATAAGTTATCATAAAATTATGACCACTCTAAAGCACCATAATTTTCCATCGAAATAATTCTTTGTTCATTGGAAAAAATTATACACGTCTGATATTCTTTTTCTTGCTTTTTGTTTGTAGCCTAGCAATTAAATCTGCATTTTTGAAAAATGTTTTTAAATGTTTTCTTTAATATTAAAAAAAATTACATGTAGGGATGTGTATGAAGCAGCAGTGTATGACACAGCTAATTTTAAACTGAATCTATATAGCTATTTATAAGTATTTTTTAATAATTTTTTAATAAATAACTTCTTCGAATAATAGATTTAAAAAACATATTAAAAAAAATTTCAAAAATAAATAGGAATGCAAAATATGCTTCTCATAACCCATGATCAGTTAAAAGTTCATATATTCGATTCTAATTAAGGTTTCCTTCATAATTTTGTAACATAAATTAAAAAAAATAGAAATGACTTCATAACTTCGTCAAAACCCAAAGTGGAACCATCAAAATGTACGGTTTGTTTTGTAAACACCTTACGAGCACTCAACCACATTTTTAAATTTTTTCAAAAACGAAAAAAGAAGTTCTTTTAAAAATGTTAAAAGTGGCCGATTTTTTAACTGTACTCCAATCTGTTATAAATATATGAACAATAATAAAATATAAACTTAATTAAATAAAAACTCAATCTTAAAAGTAAGCTCAAAAATCCAAATTGTAAAAATATAATAAGAACTTAACTGGCGTAATCGGAAAAAGAAATCAATCTGAATTGACCTTTTATTTATTTTTTTTTAATAAGGGATTTAACAAGATAAGGATCCTTCGGAACAATCTTAAAACAATAAAAATAATTCTCACAAAAAATAAAATATGTGTTTTACATAAATAATAATATATAAATATATAAATCTTTCGTGAGTCTTAAAGCAAACTGTTGGTAGAATTATTTCAAATAAATGATCAAAGGTTAGTAACCATAAATAAAAAAAATATGTATTCATTAAGAACTTATATACATTTTTTAAGTTACTCTCTTACCACATAAATGTGATAAGAAAATTACGCAGTCTTTCCTTTCCAAATATTGCTGTAAATGTCGTAAGGAGGAACACTTAATACGACTTAAGTGGGATTAGAATCCACACTCGCAGTGTATTTTATATGCTCTTTCTTATCTACTAGGCCTTGGCGCTCTTATATAATTTTATAATATAAATAATTTTCTAAATAACGTCATTGACACTAACAACTATATAATAAAAAATCATTTCTTTGTAATTACATTTTTTTTAATGGTGATTTTAATTAGGGTCAGCATTTCCCTCAAATGATTTCTGTAAAGGTTGAAAAGGTAAAGAGAAAATCTAATCAGTTATTCATCTTTTATGTGAATGTCTGACCCTGAACAAAAAGATGGCTGTGGAATTTATTCTTGAATAATTTTCTCGATTTGTCGGATATAGATGTAATCGAATAAACAGCGCTTTCTTTAAAACAAACCTAGGTGTGCATCAGTAGCTCTCTCTACCTACTACTTACTTATTTGGATCACTAGTAATGTATTAATTTAACTAATGAGACTGAATACAAGAAAACCACTTTCTTTTTTAGATAATAATGCAAAAAGATAAAATTATCTAAATAAATTTTGAAGTAGCCTACAAATCTTGTAATTCTATAAACCTACATTAAAAATAATATGAAGAAAACATTAACTCTTCATATAATTAGTACTTACAGTTTTTTTTTTTTTTTTTGTATCTTTGAATTGTATCTATTCATAATATTTAATATTACGTATCTAATTCAAAATTACAATTGAAATGAACTGTTCTTTGAGTGAGAATATCTCAACAAAATTAACATATTATTACGAGTATGTTTGGTATTTTGACTGATTACTACTAATTATTTTCAAATTAATATGTTTTTTTTTTTTTTAATATAATCATTTTTTAACATTTGTAAAAATACAATAAAATGCAAGACAACACATCATCATTTGATTTATTTAAAATGATAAAAACATATAGTGAGTGAAATATTAAGAATTAGTTATAAAAAGGAATGAAAATTGCAAAATTTTTAAACTTTTAGTTTTTACTAACAACTATAAGTGCATTGCGATTAATCAAAAATATTTAAACAGCTATTTAAAATAAAATTTGTATATATAAGTATAGCTGCTGAAAAAGTTAAAAAAGCAAAACTATGTTAATAGTTAGAGTCTTTGTCACCATCAACGGTACCAGCCACTTGTAACAACCAAAAAACAGCTACTGAACTAGATGAAAAAATTGTTTACTTTTATAGATAATCGAATATTGAACCTCTGACTGAGAGATCCCTTAAATAATTCTAATTTAAGAAAAATAACAGGTTTAGTAGTATTTTAGTCAAAATAACAGGCTTAGTAATGGAAAAAAAATACAATCTGAATTATCATTAGGAGTCGTATAACTAATGAATAACTACGAAGCTGACAAATTTTGTTGCGCAAATCAAATAAAAAATTGCTTTTAATATTTAGGTTTTAGTTTTGAGAGACTTTAAGAGATAAGTCAAACTTTGTTATTTTGAATTAGACTATACCTAATATTTAACTCTTTTGTGCAGAATTTATACCAAAAATGTGTAAGTTTTGTAGGGAATTAATTAAGTCAATTCATCGAATAAACGAACAAAACAAAAAACATAATTAGTAACTTAATAAGATTTTTTATTTGTTTACCAGCTACACGCTACAAGTTTTTAAATATAATTGAAAATATGTTTTAATTTTATTGTTAACTGCATCAGCTTTTAGCAAAATTTTATTATTTAGATAAGTCCAGGCTTTTATTTATAATCCCAAATTTTGAATACCAATATAACGAAAATTTCTTATAATAAAATTGAAAAAGCCTTGTTATTAAGTTTAAAAATTTAGGAATTTTACAGTACTAGAAAAACTTTTTATGAAACTCGACTTCAATAACGATTTAACGGTATAATTATAAAAATCATAAAAATATATACAAGTCCTATCTTTGATGAGTATACCTTATTTGGAAAATTTTAATTTTACTTTAAATTAAATAACAAATTTAAAAAAAAAAAATAAAAGCGATTATATTTTATTAAAATAATGTGTCTGTGAGTTTTAAAATTAAAATAAAAATTTTAAACCAGGAATGGACCACGCGACTACTTAAATCTGGCTATTGAATTATTCTAAAAATCATTGCGTATTTCAAACACCATACCTAATTTATATTAAAGTAAAAATGGTTTAAGTTTCTTATATCGCGTTTTGCATTAGCTTAGAACGAAAAAAAAAAAAAAATTAAACAAAGCTTTAAATTCAATTAAAAATAATTATTTCTGTTTTTTTTTCATTTTTTTTTTATTTTTTTTTCTATATATTACATAAAATTTTGCTTTAGGGTTAATTTTGCATTTTAATTTAGTGATATTTTTCACGCAATATTTGTATTTTATTTGCTGATGCCCCCTATGGGTTATAATTTTATTGAATAGATTTTTAGATTGAAAGTAATTCTCACGACTTTTAGGAAGAAGTCTTAGATAGGTAATTATCGTAGTAGAACAGATGTTTAATCATAGATACAAAAAAAAAAAAAAAATATTCAACAATTGTTTTTCGAGTCTAGAGTAGATAAAATAATTAAATTTTTTTTTTTTTTTATTTTAATGATTGAATTTTAAAGGTCTATAATTTATATCTTGTTTTATTTTTCAGGTTATGACAATCAGAAGATGTAACAAAAAAATTTTTTTTTTATTTTTTGCTTCTTTTGTATAAGAGAAAGTTTTTAAGAAATAATTTATAGGTTCTATATAAAAATCCGTTTTAATTACAGATTTTAATTTATTAGATTTATTATTATAAAAGTCTACTTGTAACTAAGTATCCATTTAATTATACTGTATATATATACAAAAAAAAAAAAAAAACTGTGATATGTTGATGGAACATCATTGTTAAATTATGAATAAATCAAAAATAAAATAATACTTTAAGTTAACATTTTTCTATTTAATTGTTATTTTATGCGTTCTTTTAAATTGTATACATATACTGTTTATAAGTATGCGCTTAGAGCGCAGTTTTATTTAATTGATATTGAATGTTAAAAATTAATATGGAATTTATGAATTATTTTATTCGTTAATGAATTTTTTTTTTTCATGCATTTTTATGCTACATAAATGTGGACAGGAAATTACAGGCCTTTCCTGTTCAGGCGTGGCTGTAAATGACGTAAGGAGGAATAACTGTTACAACGTGTGTGGGATTCAAACCCACACTCCCTCGGTGTTTGCAGCGTATTTTATACGCTCTTACCGACTAGCGCATTTTATACGTTCTTATCCACTATAGGCCACCGATGCCCCGATTTATGAATAATAAATGTTGAATAAGATGATAATGTAATATTAAAGTAATATGCTGGTATTTATTAAAATATTTGATAATTATTTTGCATAAATGTTTGAATTTAAAAATAAATATTATAAGACAACTATTTAAAAGCAATTTTGAGGGTATAAAAAAATCATGTATTAAAACTAGAATCGTTGGAGTGTAATAAGAGCTCACAAAATAACGTTTAATCGATATTAAAAAAAAAGAACAAAATAAAGTTTAATTGTAATTTATTATTACAATAATTTGTTTACATATTTTTAATATATTTTTGAACTTGAATATTGTTTTGATATTGAAATCTCATTTTGTTATCATCTGTAAAATTCTTCTAATTCATAGGTTCACAGTTATACATAATATCCTCATGAAAGGTTATAACACGGATTTTGTTTTTTTTTTCCCTAAGGGAGGTACGAATCTTCTATAGATACCAAGAATAGCCCTTTCGCTAGATTCATATTGATTAAACCCTCGCCTCGCCTCATCCCTCCAATAAAATGGAATGCAACCCCTAATTAATAATGTAGTTTAATGATTAGGGTGTAGAGATAGAGGGATATAAGACGATAGGATAGGACAAGGATCCGGAAACATTGAATTGGAAGTGAAACTGTAAAAGAACAATTTATCTGCTTATTATTATTACTATTTTGCTATCAGTGATGCTATCAACCAGTTACAACATACAGTAGTATATAACATCTTACTACATGAGGTAATAATTGTAGGAAATTCCACTGTCGCTGTAGCAGCTATTATTATTAGTATTAGTATTAGCTTTTCCCATTAATAGTAATCCCATAGTAATAGCTAATCCCATTAATAGTCCCCTTTTAGGATTAATTTCCCATTCGAATAGATAATAAGACCGAACTAACCCTGAAACTTGGCGTTATTGTCAATACTTTGTAATATAAATAATCGATACTTTAGCAATAAAATTTTACCATGATGGATGATAAATGGATCTTTTCAACATTTTGCTTTAAACGTTACAATTAAAACTTTACGATTTTTAATAAATTTGTTATTTATAAGATTTCTTGAAAAACTTGGAACAAATTCGATCAAATGAAAATGAAAAATACAGTAAATTAAAAACAGGAGTTTAATAAAAAGAAGGGAAAAACTAAAACTTTATCACACACGTTTTTCAATTTTAACAAATTTAAACTATTAATGAAATGTATAAATAAAAATATTGAATATTTTTTTATTTTTTGAAATTATCTTGGAAAAATTAAACAAAAATATAATTATGCAATAGATATTATTAACGCTAACGCTTCCTAACACTCTTTAAGTTAATCCCATTTTCAATATATTTTAAGAAATTTTTAAAACAGAATGTCTAAAATGTTTTAAAAGTTAATTTTACTACACTTTAAGTCACTAATGTTTAAATTTTAAATTGATCTTATTACAAAAGATGTACGGGGGGGGGTCGTTTTAAATCTTTTCAAACGAAATTTTAAATTATACCATATAGCACTTTTATAGCATTTAAATGAATATGAAAACCATATTTAAATTCTAGCAAATAGTAAATACAAAAAATAAACTTATGAGATCCTTATAAGAATAAACATTTTTGATGAAAAAGGATTTTGAAGCTAAATAATCGTATATTATTTTAACAACTCACATATATTTGCACAATTTTTTATTTAATTTTACTGTTATTCAGAATTTTTTATTGTAATTTTATCAAAAAATAAAAAAAAATCCATTGAAATTTTCTACAAAATTTTTAAAATTTAAAAATAATACCAAGTCCTTACAAATCCTTATAAAAAATGAAAATATTTTAATTATGAAACTGTTGAAGAACAAAATAACGATAGACAATGAAAGTCAATTAAAATGGTCATTACTATAATATAATATTTATATAGGGAATAAAATTACTATATATATATATATATATATATATATATATATGTATATAAGGAATTGAAGCATTTCATTAATGTCCATTTTACTTTTTAAAATGAATAGATATATATTTCGAAAAGTTTAAATTTTCAGGAAATAAATTCTTATTTTCAGATTCTGCACAAAATTTTTACTATCAATATATAGTTAGGGGCTTTAATTTATTTTAAAAAGGAACCTGCGCAATAATTTTTAAATTTTCAGAAAAAGCTTTTTTTTCTTTTTAGTCTCTCTGTCTGTTTAAGCAATAGAAAATTCTATTTAAAATTAGTTTATGCTTTTTTTTTTTATATATATATATAGGTATACATAATATTATATATTTTCTGTATACGTATGTATAATAAAAATATAATAATATAAAGCTTATGTTATATAATGGTGTGATGATAAAAATCTATTAAGGAGGGGCCACATTATAATTATATTAAAACTTCTTTGATTTTTTTTTTCTTTGGTTTATTATTGATAAGTAAAAATGAATGTAAAGATAACGTCAATAGTTAAGAATTTATTTTTTATTTTTTATTTTGTTTTTTTTTTGCTTTTGGTTGTCTGCCAACATTTTGTTTGTACAAATTTCTTTAATTTGATTTTGTGTTTTTGTTTTTATTTTTTATTTTTGAAGAATTAAAATAATTTCTTTGAATTGAATTGTATAAAAAAGAAGGATAACAAGAAAAAATTAAATAAAATTTCAATATGGTGGCAGTTATCAAAAATTTTCTAATTATAAATTAAAATGTTGTGGTTAAAAAACAAAAATTTTTTTTTTATTTTTACCGACGGTAATTTTACTTCTGCGCAAATACCATATTATGTCAGTATAAATAATATATAAAATTTACTAAAATGCAATCCAAAAGTAGAGAATAGTTTTGAAATAAAAATATATAGGTATAATGTATATTTTTAATTATTTTATATATTTAAATATACATTTAATATTAATATGTATGTATATATACCTACGTTATGTACTTTATGAAGGTTTAGTTAATGATATTTCAAATACATTACAAAATTACAAACATTTTTAGATATTTTGAAAATATATAAATTTTGCTTATAAAAATTCCACTACATTCAGTATTTTAAGGAAATTAATTTTTGATTTTTTTTTCGCGATTTGATTTAAATTTTTTAAATTTTGTACTCTTTATTGTTCAGTTTTTATAAACGGGTGCGATTGTCAGTTTTTTGTAAAAAATATGTAATTATGGGATATGAAGGAAGAAATAATGGATAACAAACGGTTCCTAAATGCGAGTCAAATCTAATAATTCTCTTTCTACAATCTAGTATTTTTATTTAAAATTTTGTTGGACTTTACTTGAAAATTATTACCTTTTATTTGATTATCTAAAATTATTTTTAAGCAAGTAATGATTTAGCTAAAAATAATTTACATTTAGGATCTTGATGGGCTAGTGAGTAAGAGCGAGGGAGTGTAGATTCGAATCCTATACATGTCATAAGAATAATCCAATCTTACCACATTTACAACCACGCCTGAAAAGGAAAGGCTGTGTAATTTTCTTGTCAGATTTATGTGGCAGGACAATAAACTTGAAAAAATTTACATTTTAGAATAACGGTAATTTTTATAAAAATTATTATAATTAAGGCTACCTGTGTCCTTTTTATAAAATGTATTTTATTATATTTTTAGAATCCTTTTAAATTTCAGTTTCAAATTATAATTTTGATCTTATCTTTGAAATTATAAAAGATCTTCTCTTGAATTGTTAATCATATAAATTTCCTTATATCTCCTATATTACCGTGTTACCGTCTTTTCCATTTATCTTATGGTAAAACATGTAACATTATTATATTCATTTAAATCAATTAATTACTTTTAAAACCTTGGATTTCATGTCAAGAAAAAAAGTATTTTTTCTAGCCAGTTAAATAATGAAATTGGTTAGAAACATATTTTTTTTTTGGTGAATTTAGCTGCAAATCCTTTTGACATGAAAGGGGAAAAATTTTTTCGGCTAAATTGATTTGTATGCTCTAACAAATTGATAGTCAGAGACATATTATTGTAATCAAATCTCAATTCTCAATTTTTTAACATAACAACTTATGGCAGATATTATTATTTTTTTTAATTTGATAGATAAAATTTTATTTGTGCCTTAAAATATTCAAATATTTCAATATAAATGTACCAAACTTTCGAAAAGATATCATTTTAATTTAGTCCTTTCTTTCTTTTATTCTTTTTATTGAGTTTTAATTAGTCTCAGCGAAATATAATATAATTATATTTCAGTATATTCTTGTATTTAAGCATAAAATATAAAAAATGATGTCTCTAATGTATCACCAGCTGCACCACCATCAAACAATGGTTTCAAAAAATTTTGCACTATAATTCTTCTTTTTCTCTTAATGTTAAGA
The DNA here is from genome assembly GCA_947095535.1 of Poecilobothrus nobilitatus. NCBI lineage: Eukaryota > Metazoa > Arthropoda > Insecta > Diptera > Dolichopodidae > Poecilobothrus > Poecilobothrus nobilitatus. Next base: position 257,816,290 of record OX352774.1, on the reverse strand, counting down.
GTTTTTTTTTAAAATACTGTCAGTTGTACTAAAATGCTATAATCTTGGATTTTAGCTGGAACCAATGTGGTAAATAAAAGAGAAGTTAGATTACAAAAGAAGATTAAATTATTTCGTTTTACATATGGAATAAAAATCTGAAACCTTTTTCAATAAAAGGTCGGTATTTGAACTATATGTACTATATGTAAATAACAAGTCATTGGTTTTTTTAGTTATCCTTTTTTGTATTCATTTTTTAAATTGTTTCGGTATTTATTTTGACCATGTATTTCAAAACAAATTTGGAATTTCAAATTTTATTAATAAATAAGAATTTTTAAATAATTTTTAAGTATTTTCAAAAGAATGCATTTTAATTTTTCATAAATTTTTTTTTATGAATTTTCTCACTTTCATTGTTAGTTTATTAACCCAATATTAGGATGTTCTCGTAGAGGGAATACCACCAAAATCCTATAGAAAAATTAAAATTTTTTTTTTTTGAATATTTTTTTGTTTTATTTATTTACTTATACGTGATTACATTAGTATATGAGTGAAATTTTTAATTACAGTATACATTATGATTCCTATTATACGGGAATGTTGTTCACATCTCAGTGTCAGTTCGTTTTCGTTCCTTATGCTATATGTTATTTGTTAATTATTACTAATTTTAAATGTATATGTATCGTTGATATGATCTCACTGTTAAGTTTTTAAACATATTCCAGAATAAACGAACATACGATTAAAAAAAAGGACTTTACTGAAAATTCGTAAGACGAAGGATTAAAATAGTAATAGTACTTCAAACAATTAACAAATCTATTATGGGGTTAAAACTTCAATTTTTAAATAACAGTGAAATAGAAAAAGTATTATGTATATAGGTATCATACCTATACCTACATAAATATATAGGTATATCTCTTCATATATAATTATATAATTGTGTAGTATATTTTTTACAGTTATCTGAAAAAAATTTTTCATTTTAACATTTTAAAATCAGGATTTTGTTGTGTATGCGCCAAAAATTAAAAAAAATTAAAAAACGTAAAAAAAAAGAAAAATCAAATCGATATTTTAGGTTATTTTTTAGATTTTTTTTAAAATTTTTTTTGTTTAATTTTTAATAGTGTTCGAAAAGCGATCTATTGATATAAATCGAATGTATGTAAATGTATCAAAATAAAAGTGTATTATTTATTTGATCGCAATATTAGAAATGATAAAAAGCATATAGTTAAATCGGTTGGTATACTAGGGTATAATGTATAGATATATGAAGTATCACTATGTAGAGATATCTGATTTAGAGTACTTTATTTTATTTTTTTTTGTTTTTTAAATTCCGGCAATAGATGAAAAAATAATCGTAAGGAAAGCAAAAAATAAAAAGTTTTCTTTTATTGTTGTTTTCATTTTCGTTATGTTGAAAATGGGCGTTTCTGTTGAAAAAGAAATTGAATAAAAATAAAAAAAAAATAAAATAAGTATAAAGAGAGAGAAAAAGAAATCGAAAAGAAAAATTAGTTGTGCAATTTTAATGTTTTTTTCGTTATATTTTTTCTTGTCGTAGAGCAGCAGCTCCTTTGCAGTTCGTTGTCGTCATCATCATTTAGTGTTTTTTTTTTTCGCGTTTCTTTTATTTTAAGTTTTAATTGTTTTTTTTTTGTTTTGTTTTTTATTCTTTTTAATTGCTTTTGAAATTGGAATTTTCATTACTTCTTTTAGGCATCTTATATATTATGTATACAGTGTATGTATATGCATATAGATATGTAAATACATTTATATGTAGGTGGTTTTTAAGAATTTTGTTGTACCTGTAATATATGAGTATTCGAGAATTAAGAAAAAGACACGTAAGAAAATTCTGTATACTGTGGCAATGGCAGGAGGGTGTAAGGGATACTAATAAAATAGAAAATTTATTTCGCAATTTTCTTAAGCAATTTTTTTATTTTTGTTTTGTTTTGTATTAAAAAAATTTAAAAATTTTAAATTAAAAAACTTTATATGGAATTGTTTATCGTGGGGAAAAACAAAAAAAAAAAAACAAAAAGAAAATTAATAGAAATTGGAAATGTGGTGTATTATATTATGCTAGGTAAAGTTATATTGGTATTTTATACATAAGCATATTTAAGTATATGTATAGTATGTATGAAATTATGTTTAACGAGGAAGAATACAGTTGCCTTTGTCAACTCTTAGATACCCGTACGAACCCTTAGTATGTTCACAGCCTGTCACTCTGCTTACAATATTATTTTTTTAATATTTTAGTATTTTAAAATAATTTGGGTGAATTTTATAATTTATAGTACTATGGGTTGTAGATATATTCAAACTATATCTTTATACATTCTTCAAAAGCAGATTCTAACCTTCCACATAACGATTATCAATCCAAAACTTTTTCAAATACTCTATAGTACCATTTAATACTAAGCGGTAAATGTATATTAAATTTACTTAGTACAAAATAGTAAATATAATTTTAAATATTATATTATATTATATTTAAATATTCCATTGACAGAATAATTTCTTATAAGTACAATAAAATACATATATGTATGTAAATACGGCGCTATATTATATACATATATACTCTTATCATTCATTCACTAGTGACATATACGATATGTAAATAAACATGATATTATATAAGTATGTATGTATATCAATATCATATAAATAAAAATTCTTCAAGCAACCGTTATGTTGTTTATTTACTTACATTTTTATGTACTACGCATTATATCCTCAATAATTTCAAATTATCGAGTAAAACAAAATGCAAAAAATTCGTTGAAGAAATTTGCTAGAAAATTTGAAAAAATCAAGTAACACTTTCGTCAATTATAAACTACCCTATATTATTAAAAAAAGTTGTTAACAGAAATAAGAGCATAATGTTGAAGCTTTCATTTTTGTGTATTACTTCAAAAAAATTTTAACAGGTGTTCAAGTTACAGGTGTTTAAAAATAGGAAATTTTCAGTTTTTGACCTCTTACAGCTCCTAAACGGAGGGTGATACAAAAAAAATTTCTGAAATGACTCATACTTATTTTCAAAAATCTAACTTCTGTCATTTCAAGTTATCAACTTAAACTGTTTAGAAGATAGAAGGGTTAAAGGATTTTGTAAAATTTGAGTTTCGCATAACGGTAAATTAAGACACCGTATGCCACAAATATATATTTATTGTATATATACTTTTAAAGCTAATAAAAGTAGTAATCGTTTGGCGTTTTCAAAATGAAGATATACCTTATACAACTTGTGCTATAACAATTTAAATATAGAGCTTTTTAGAACCTTTGGGGATCTGTAGCTCCGTAACGGGTGGGGCTAAAAAAAAAAGTTATTAAAAATAAAATTAATAATTTTGTGAGATCTATCAGCAGTTAAAATTTCATAGCTCTATTTAAAACAAAATGTGGGGATCTAAAAGTTAGGTGTTCGAGAGCTATCCGAAGTTTTGGTCGGAACTCAACCAAAAAAATAGGGAACCTACAAATTGCTCCTAGAATATTTTGTGTAAATTTCAAAATTCTAGCTTTCTTAGTTTTTGAGTTAGCGTGCTGATGCACGAACGAATGGACGGACATGGCTCAATCGACTTAGAATTTTTTTCTGATCCGATCCTAGCTTATTTCAAGGTGTTACAAACGGAGGAGTAATTTTATTATACCCGATCCTATCGTACGGGTATAAAAATGTGGATTATGTTAAAAGATTTTTAGCAAAAAAAAAAAAAAAAAACACAAAATATAAATAAAATAAAACAATAATCTTATCGATTAGTGTGGATTAAGTAAATTTTATTTTATATTGAGTATATGGTTTTAATTTTTTTTTGTTTTGGTTTTCTTTTATTTTATAGAGGGTGTATAATAGAAATTACTGAATTAAGTTTGAAAGTAGAAAATATTATAGTAACCCAAGCTGTCAATTTTATATTTTTATTGCGTCAAGTACGAAAGCCCATATCTCATAATATTATTTTTCTAAATACCGTTTTTTTCCCCTATTTGTTTATGTAAATTGATCTATTTTCTCTTCTTATATTTCGAGGGCTAACCTCAAAACTCTAATAATCAGCAAAGTTTATTTTTTTTAAATTTAAATTTTTAATTTTGAAAAAATGTGCCTATTCGATTCACTCTGTCCGTTCGTCCGTTTGTTTACAGAACTTCTACCCTGTTAAAGATAGAGAAAAAAAATGCATATATTAAATGCGTATATCTCATGTTCTACTTAACACTTTTTTAATTTTAAAACACCATTCGACTGGATTTTTTTTACCTTTATAAATCAATATCAAAATTATACAAGTTCTTTAAATTTAGTATTTAAATTTATTGTTATGTGAAAGCATATTTTGCATGAATTTTTTATCTTCATAACTCCGGCACGCTTTAAGATAGGGACTTGAAACGTTAAGGTAAGAAAGAACTTTAAGAATTAGTATAAGTTTTCTCGGAAATTTTTTTTTAGATCACTTCATGTTTTTGTGCTATCAGGGCTCAAAAATTGAAAATTTGCTATTTTTAAACATTTGTAACTTGGGCACCTGTGAACATTTTCTTCGGGAAGACAAAAGATTTAAAGCTCCAGTAATATATTTTTACCGGTGTTAACGGTTTCTTTTAGTTGTATAGGGTTCCAGAATTACAGCTTTCAAAATTGTAAAAATCCCACATTTTCGGATGTATATATCTCAGGCTCTGCATAGTAGTTTCACAATCTAAAAAGGATATAAGACCGTAAATTTTCTTACCTGTATAAAACAATATCAAAATTATGGAATAATTTGTAATTTACTATTTAAATTTACCATTATGTGAAAACCAAATTTTACATGATATTTCTCTTTTCATAACTCCGGCACGCTTTTAAATAGAAACTTGAAATTTTGAGACAAGAAAGAACTTTTCGAATTAATATAAGTTTCCTCAAAATTTTTGTACCACCCCCTGTTTAAGAGTTAATACGGCTCAAAAATTGAAAACCGTTAACTTAGGCACTTGTACAAATTTTTCTTTGGCAAGACGTAAAAATTAAAGCTTTAATAATATATTTTTACGTGTGTTAACGGTTTTTCTTAGTTATATAGAATTCTGGACTTACAGCCCCTCAAACTTGAAAAAAAAAATCTATTTCCACATTTTTTCTTATACTAGTATATCAAATTTTCAAATTTTGGTGCAAGTCACAATTCTAATCAGTTTGTATTGTCTTTTGGAAATGTGCGCTTTTACAAACCGTTGGTTTACATTCTGGTTTGTTTATTTTATCCTTAAAAATACAATATTCTAAAGTTGTTTTCTTTTTAAACTAATATTTTAGCACAGGGCGGCTTTGCAGTTTAGATTTAAAAATAAAAGAACGAGACTTTTGGAAAAAGACAGAATTGTTAGCTAATACGAAATTTTAATAATGGGATTTTAATAAAATGATACTATGTCAGACGGGCATTATATTTCGTTCCCAGTTTTCGAATGTTTTGCAAAATATTGTCTTATTAGTTTTCATTCATCCTTCTACTTACGGTTTCTTGAGCAGCTCAAATTGTTATAAGATAATAAAAGAATCTCCTCAAGTAAATTTTTTGAGGTTAAGGTAAACCTGAAATACTTTATAGTAATACTTCAAATTAGGGAAAATAAGTGCAACCCCAGGTCAACTTTTTTTTAAGAAAAGAAAACGATATATGCATACATCCTTCTCTTTAACATTTAATAGAACCATTTAAAACAATTAATAACCCTAAAGTATGTAACTGTAATATACATATAGTTGAATGTATTTATTTATCTGTATAAATATCAATTTTGAGAAATGTTAAAGTCCCACAGCGAATAGGTTTCATATTATATTTACATATTCAGAAAAAATCTTCACAAGTTTTATGTTACATCTAAGAATCAAAAAGTAAAACAGGTATTGAGAAAGGAAAATGTATTTTATGAGTAGCTTTGTATGTATTGCATGATTTTCTGACTTTTTATTAATATCTCTTGATCTACAAAAACTCAAAGCACCTAGGAAATTTAGAACCTAAAAAATATAGAATCTAGAAAATCTAAAACCTGAGTGACCTGCTGGAAAATAATTTAATTTTATGCTTTTTTTAATGATAAACTTATGACTACATCAAATTTCAGTTCAATATTTACCTGTATTAAAAGGAGTCTCGCTAAATGGTGACAAAAAATTCTAATCTTTATTATATTGATCAAAATTAGATATTAGACTAATATTGATAACATTAAAAAATAAATATATACATATATATATATTTTTTTTTTTATTATTGTTTAATTATAATTATTTGTATTATTTTTTAACTATATTGAGAACTTTAGTGATTTAACACAATAATGTAGAACAAATATGAAAAGACAACAAAAAACAACAAAATAAATACCATTATATTGATAAAATAAAAAGGTGAGTATTTTAACACCTGTAAACATTTTTTTTTATTTTATTAATAAATTGATTATTATATTTTCAATTTTTTTTTTTTTTTATTAAAATGTTATTGAATTGTAATTAAAGATTGTGCACATGTAAAACTGAAGTGATTTCTTATCAATTTTTTTTTAATTATCAATCCTTTAAAAGTTTATTTCAATATTAATTCGGATTTTTTTTTTTTTTGTAATTTGTATTTTGAGTAATAAATAGATAAGTGTATATCCTTTTTTACCGATTACATTTAATATGATAGCAAATATTGTATTCTCAATCATTTTATAATATAAAATTAACCAATTATTCTTAAGTTTCTTTCCATGTTCCATGTATATGGTGACGTCAGTTTTTATATTAAATTTGAAGTTTAAAGGATAAAAAAAATGACTGAATATTTACACATGAATACCCGGAAATCAGACATTAAAAACTCTGAAATAATCTTTTGAATTATTCCAGCATTGTTTTGACTAGAATTCTAAATTTGGGACTGAATCCCTATTTAGAAATTCTTAAGGAAAACCAAAACTTTAATTGGAAGATTTAAAATTTTACGTAGGCGGTGTGGTCTATACGGCTTTTGTATATACAGAAAGAGTTTACAAATGTTATCATTAAATATTTCATACAAATAATTAATAGTATATAACTGTAAATCGTATATAAATAAGCTTTATAAATAAAATTAGTATAAATTGGAGGTTTTGTATAATATCTTATAAATTAAAAATTTTAATTTTATAAATTATATTAAAAACATATAAAATGTAATACTAGAACCTGTAGAATAAAACATTGACAGCCTTGATCCTTTTTAGCTTTAGGAGGTCTAAGCAAAAAAAAAAAGAACACAGTAGGTATATTCGATACAAAAACAATATACAGAAGAAGTCATTTGATATTTTTTTTATAAATTTGAAACTTAAATTCAAAAACAATAAAATAAAAGAAAAAAATCTAAAAATTTATACATACTTACATTGAATTTTCAAATACTTGTCTGATTTACCAAATTGATTTAAGCCAATTCTATTCAATTATATATTTACAAAAAAAAAATCAGCTATCTCCACCACAGAACCGACCGCTGTTACACTAAAAGCATAATGTGAAATTTCATAGATTTTTTACATAATAATTTTTATATAATAATTTTTCTCACAGCAAAATAACTTCTAATAATTTATTAACATTTTTTTTTGTATGTATATTATGTTATTATGTGTTCGTTATAGTATGTGTGTTAAATAATAAAACTTAAATTACTTTTACTTATGAAAAATTTTTTCTTAATAATTTTTTTCAAAATATCCGAGAGAATTGTGTCTAAACCTTAAATATAAAATTTTAAAAAATTTCCTAGGGTCGTTTAGGCGTTTAGGCTGTACACGTACCCACCATACTCAACAATGCATACTCAATAGGCATACTCAATAGGCATACTCAACAATGCATACACACATACATACACAGACACATAAAGACATCACTCTTTTTTTCAGCTTTCTACGCATATTTTTAAACATCTCGCGCCTAAAAATATTTGGTGTGAAAACAATACCTAATTTATACATTTATGTATGCAATGGTTAAAAAGAAAAAAAAATTTCATTTGAATTTAAAAATACAGTTAGTTATATTGCGATATAACAGTAAAAAAAAATCTTTGTATAATGGTAGCTAAGAATATTTGCAATATGATATTATTTAATTTTAATTTTTAATAAATACCGTTACATAAAAGGATTTGAGAAATATATTCGAATATTATAATGGTAACGTTATTTTTCGTTATTTAAGACCTAAATGTTATATTCTAACTGGCCACCCAACATTTTTTTTTTGTTTTATTTTTGGTATAATAAAAAATTTAAGAATTTTGAATACACAAAGAAAGGATGGGAATTTTTTTAATAATATTCAAAAAATTTTAAAATTCTGTTGGTTTATTGTACAGTAAATTTTTCAGAATTGGAAAGTGTGCAATGTGCATATGAAAAAAAACGAATTTTAAAAGGAACTTTAGAAAAATTCTAATAAGAAATAATTATACGTTATTTTTATATAATTTTTTTTTTGTTTTAAGGGACAAAAAGATAGTAAGTATAATAATTTGTAGAAACAGAAAATCTATTAACAGTAAAGTGTTATCCGCTTTTATTAGAGACTCATAAGTCATAACAAGTTCGATTTGTTTATTTCAAATGTAAGGTGTTACTAGTAAAGTTTAGTGTTTGTAATGTAAGGTGTTACTAGTAAAGTTTAGTGTACTAAATGAAACAGTTACTAGTCTTTATTACAAGCATATTGATTAAAATTATAACAATACAATCCGTTTTATTTGCATTTTGACATTTCTATGTATATGTGTACAATATGTAAGTTATAAAGGATGAATGCAATTTTTTTTTTCTATAACATATTTGTAAAATGTACATATACATATTTATTTTTTGTTATACGCTAGCTAGAAACTAGGATTCTTTTCTAGTAAAGTAGATTTAGCTAAATTTGAGAGGGAAAACGGGAAGGAAATAAAGGATATAAATGGAGGGTTGAAGGGTAAATTCGAAACTAAGGTAGAAAACTTTCATTTTGAATTTTTGCAAATTGTAGAATGGAAAATTATTGACAGAAAAAAGGCAACGCATTTGATGGAAGGATGTTCCACATCACATTGTAGTAGTTTTTTGCTTAGTAGTTCCACTGAAGTTGAAATGAGCTAATGCTCACTCTCTTGTTGTGCGTTGGAAATGTTTTAGGATATTTATATATCATATTGAAAGTAATGTGATGAAACCATTTATTTAATTTTAAAAATTTGATTCTAAAATTGAATATTAGATTTTTCCAAATCATGACCTGTCAAATTAAAAAGTGTTCAATATAAACTTACTTAATTCACTGTGTCATCCTTTCATTCATTTGTCATTCAGTTAAAAAAAAATTTTTTGCTGTAAGCAAATAAAAAATGTGTAAAGGGACGTTGTTATAAAAGTAATATACAAAAGATAGTGAATTTATTTAATTACAAAAGATTTCAATTCAATGTAAATTATAATTTTGTCTCCAACACTTTTAATAAATTAAATATTCAATACACCGCAAAATCTATTGACAGTTGACATTATTTACTGTCAATAATTATTTTTTTTTTTTAATTTTAATTAATATTGACAAATTGATTTAATAATTACATAAATATTTCTAATTTAATTGTATAGTTTTTTTTTTTAAGATTTTATTACATTCGATTTTATTTTTTAAATAATTTTTAATATTAATTTAATAAAAAAGAACTTTTTTGTTATTCAATAAAACCTTGACTTTAAAAAATTATTATTGATTGGTAATAAATATTTTATTGATTATATTGAAGTTCAATATTATGATTTAAAAAGATTATAAATACTTTATTATTTATATTATTGTAATTTAAATACAATAAAAAAAAAATATCAACTACAAAGTAACTTTTTAGATTTTTATGGTAGACAAATTCAACATAAGAAGAATAAAATTTATATTTTTTTTATTAATAAAATTTTATTGTAATATTTTTAAAATACATTTTAGATCTGGTTTTGGAAAATATGAACACAATATAACTTGAGGACAGTCTATGAATCAAAAAAAAAAACAAACAAATTAAATCAAATTATAATTTAGTTACATTATTATATGTTTAGAAATAGGTTTTAAATATGTTTATAAACATTTTATATAAATAAATATTCAATGCTCAAAAAAAGAACGATCATTACTTATTAATAGAATATTAATTAGGCTTTAAAAGTGTATTCATATTGAAGAATAACTATGTAGTCATCCGACTACCATCATTTTAAAATTTAAAATACTGATAGTTTCCTAGTTAATATGCAACACGACTATACTTAAAAATGAAAATTGAATTTCGAGTCTATAAGGCAAATAATGCTGTGCGATTTTATATGATGCAACCAAAGCGATAATGCGGTCTCGTTCGAGTCTGCATACTATTACGAAATACATATTAGTACACTTACACGAAAGAATATGTATATATATACATTTTTAAATTAATTTACTAATTATGTTATTTTTTTTTTTTTTTTGTTTTGAATTCTTAACTCACAGACGATTTTAGTAATTTACTAGAGGAATTTAGAACGATAACACGAAGTGTTCAAAAAAAGGTCAAAGAAGACTCTTTCTAAAATATTGTTTTAATTATAGTTTTATTCAAAAAAAAATTTTTAAAAAATCTTGAGGGGCCTAGGTTAAGTACATTCCTTATTAACATAAGCAGTACGGGATCAAATCCTGATCTGTAAGAATTTTCAATATGAAAATTATTGAAAAAGTAATTTTACAATTACATAATCCGCCTTGGAACCATATATAAAATAATAATATATAATATAAACAAAATAAATAATATTAAATATATAAATTATACTAAGAGTATATGTATGGCCCAGATTTCGAACGAAAGGGCATAACGTATATGTTGTAGTATTAATGGTGCAGAAAATAATTATATTTTTAAATAAATTTCTGTTCAGATTTAAGTTTAGACCCACAACAGATTGAGATGTTCTACTAAATTTTTTATGTAAGTGATGCGTTACATTTTACTCTTCTTTTAATAAAAAAAAATGAACATTTTATAATTTAAATAGAATAATAATTATTATTAATAAAATTTAATTGTAATATTCATAACAATACATATAATCCTTATATAACAAACAAAGTTTGTATGTAAAACCAAGTGTTTTAAAAAGACACATTTACAAAATATTAACATAATCATTAATAAGTTTTTGGTTAAAATTGAGTTAATTAAAATATAAATATTACATAAAAATTAAAAGTTTTTTTTTTTTTTAATATTCAGAAAAGGTTGTGTTATGATTTTAAAGAAAGTTTTGACTTTAAAGAACTTTACCTTTCAAACGGGTCAGTCTAAACAAAAGGCTATAGAAAAAGTACAAAATTAGTTAGTGTATAAAGTGAATTTGTTAAGGAGGAGAAGGTTAAAATTTGACTATTTTATTTGAAACGATTTAAAAGTGGGATGTTAGTTAAAGTGCACGAGTTTCCTTTGAATAGTGTTGTATTTTAACAAACTAAAACTAGCCTTTTTAAAATTAAACCTTAGGAAGGATCCTTTAATATATAACATAATGCACAGTCGGGATAACGATGTAGAAAGAATTAATTGGTGTTGGCCTTGGGATAATTAAGGGATTTGGTATAATTAAGATTTATTTTCCCCATAAAGGGGGACATTTTTTGAATTATTTTAATGAAATATGTTAATGCTCTTTTTTAATTTTGATCATAAATTAGAGCGACGAAGAAACAGATAGAATACAATTATTAAAATATTCCTCCAAATAATTTTAGTAAATGTGCTAAAAAAGTTGTTCAAGAATATTGTTATTTTGTTTTATGAAATGTACCAATAGTCAAAATTGCATTTTTTCATCTAAGTTTTACAGTAGTCTATAAAAAATTTTTAAAACAGACAAACGGACCGATTGCAACCAAAAAGCACATTTTCACCGACATTTTTTTTTTTGAAAATGTTCTAAAAAGTTACGAACAAAAGATTTTCAAATATTGTTATAATATTCACAATAAAATATTTGAAGATGAAGAGAAAAATTAAATAGGCGCAGAAAAAAAATAACTAACATTTTACAAAAAGAAAAAAAGTGAAACCAGTTATTAACCTTGTTATTCCCATTTTTTTCTTTTTCTTTTTTAATACATTACTATTATTATTACAATGAAAAAGTTAAAGGTAAGAATTGAAATTAAAAATATAAAAAAATTTTTTTCCAAATCATTCATTTATATTATCTTCAAATGAATCCGTTTATGAAACCACAACATTAAAATAATTTAAAAATCATAACAAGAATGCAACATTGCATGGTCATTTTCATGCAACAGAATAATAAAAAAAAAAAAAAAAAAAAAAAAACTAATAAAAAATTATTATTTAAAAGTAATATTTATCTCAAATCAATAATTGAAATAATATAAAGATTTTAAATTAAAATAAAATGAAAAGCTGCCAATCAAATCAAATCAAAAAATTAAGTAAATTAAAATAACAAAAACGTATTGAATTGTAAAAAATTAAATAAAATTCCGAATTATCAATATAACATTTTTTTTTTTTATTTTATAAAAGTAAGCATGTTGTGTTATTGGGACGTAGGTGTGATTGTGTTAAATATTGAATTACCAAAAAAAAAAAAATTTTCCTATAAATTTGCTTATATAATTTTTACAAAATAGTTATTTTTAATCATTTTTAAGGATAATGTATTTAACACTTTGACTTCCACGCTCATTTCTTCTTATTCTTTAAGTGCTATTTCTGTTATCATATATTGGCGATCTTGACTTTTCTCACTGACGCTCTGCATTTTTGGACGCATTGAACCATCCTCGACTGAGATTTTTCTGTATTTTGCCATTAAAAATTAGATGTTGAAGACTTTATTTTTCTGGATGTCTCATTACAAGTGCAAAGTAGATGAGTTTTTTTTGTTAAATGATTTTTTCAAATTCTTTTGATTTTTTCATTGAATTGAAAACTCAATTTTAAAAATTGGCTAAACTAATTTTTTGTATTCTTCTATATAGGCATCGTTAAAATGCTTCTTATTTGGTTTGGCGGTCTCAGAATCCAATGTAGGCAGATGAATAAAAAACAAAACTTAAATTAAATCCTAATAATTTTAGTCAATATTTTTGAGTTTCTTCAAAAGTCTCAATATCTAAAGTATTAAAAGTTAAAGTTAATAAATAGATAAAAAAAAAAAATCACACATTTTTGCTGCCATCTTTTTTTATTTTAAATTTAAATAGTGTAAAATTGAATTGTTGAATAATGCTAACCAAGTTTCGTTTATTTGTTTCGGTATAAGCACAATGTTCTAAGAAATCTAAATGATGTTAGCCAAATACTTCTCAAAGTGTTAGTTAAAGGGTTAAAGATTAAAATTTAATTCGATTATATTGAAGAAAAATAGTAGTTTCTTAAGTAGATAGGATTTCAGAATCTAATATCATGGTATTTGGTAAAAATTTTTAGTATTCCTTTTCAAATAAACCGGAATAACGACATAATAAACCAAATAGCGACGAAATTAACCAAATAACAACGTAAATCAAGGTTTGAGTGTATGACACTTTCAATAATGTTTAGTTTTAAGAGTTTAATTTTAAAACTAAGATAATTAACAAAACATATATTTTATTTATGTTTTCGTTAAAAAATTTTGCTTCAAGTTTTTATTTGATAGTGGGACGGACAGTGTTGGTAGGACGGAGATATTTTATTAGTTATAAATTATTTTTTAAATCAAAATTATATTAAATACAATTATTTTTAAAAATAAAATTTTTAAAAACCTTTAAAAGTTTGTTAACAAAATGATACAAGAAAAGATGTAAGATACATTTTTATTTTTCTTTTTGTCAAAGGATTGACAAGGTAGGAGGAATTGAATAAATCCATTCTTTAAAATGTGATGATAGCTGATTTCATCATGAAAAGTTTTTTTTTTTCAATAATAGAAGCGCCTTCTTTTATACTCACTCATATATCCATACATTTATATTTATGTATATATGAGTATATACCTATCAGTATATATATATATATTTTTGTGTAATTGTTAATAATATTAATATGTTCATTTTTTATGAAAATAATATTGATTTCATTTACGCTTTTTTTATTATTTTAATGTTTCCAGACCTTATGAAAAATTTAACTGAGGTTTAAATTTTATTATGACAGTTACATAATTGTAGCTTTAAAAATAAAGATACGATGGAAGCTGAGAGATAGTTATTATGAAGATATGAACTAAGAAATTTGTGTAAAAATTTGAATTAAACCTTATCAACCCTAAAATTTTAGTTGTATTTTGAACCAGAAATTTTGTCGAACAATAATTATAGATGACTCCATCTATGGTATTTATATTATCACTGTGTTAGTCAATTATAGTAGAGTATGTGTGTAGTTAAAAAAATAATTTTTAGAAAAAATTTGCTATATAGGTACCTATTTAAAAGTAAAATTATTATACTCTACACCTAAAGTATAGGGTATATTAACTTTAGTATGGAGTTTGTAACCACCAAAAGAAAGCGAGCTAGATATGTCCGTTTGCACGATAACTCAAAAACTAGTGAAGCTATCTTTATGAAATTTATAAAGCAGATTACTAATGACGAAAGGAAGGCTAAGTTCGAATCTGGACAAAATTGGTCTATGGGTTCGGATTCTGGAAGCTTCCGAATGATTCCGGAGCAAACGAGATTATCTCCAAAAACAACAATCATAGAACCTTTAAATTATGGTATAATGATGTTCTTTCATGTTTTCTTTATGTCCCTGAGATGGATTTTTTGAATTGGAGTGGTAATTCGGGTACCTGACACACGACTTTCAAGGACTAACAAGCATATCTTCGAAATTAATAAAGATATAGAAACTTGAAATTTTGTACAAGGGTGTTAAGGGATGCCTCTTTTACGTTTCTGAAATTCGAGTTGAATAAGGAAGAAAAGGGAAGAAGTTCAAGTAGCTGCCAAAAAACTTATGGATTTTTAATTTAATTGAAATTATTCAGGTGTAGGGTATTAATAAATCGGTTGCATCGACTTTTTATTACATTTACTTGTTTTATTTAAAAATTAAATAAATTTTTGTCCTTGTTTCAATTATTGAACATCTGATCACTCTGATTATTACTTCATTATCTTTATCAAGTAAAAGAATATCATTCATTTTTTGAAAATAATATTACCTTTATATTTGCTTATATTATACGTTATATAAATACTTTAATATATGCATTTTGGTTATTCTATTATAATAAGAATTGTATTTATACGGTATGTACAATAAATCGAATTTCAATAGATTTTATTATTTGTTTTTTTATTATGTTTTTGTTTCTTTTTATTTTGAGAGCATGTGTTGGCTGTAGCGTGTATAGAATATTTTTGATGACTAAGATACTTGTTATGAAATTTTCATCAAAAAAAATTATGATAAAATATAAGAAAAACGCGTTTTATAAGATTTTAATGAAAATATGCATATAACTAGGGTACATATATTTAGAATTAAACGTTTAGAACAGATTTGTATAATATTTAAGATGATTAATGATAAATGTTTTTGCGGCTAATCAATAATCATTGTATATGTTAAAATGATTATTGAACTTTAATGACAATTTTTTAGGATCTATGATGTAATCACTAAAATTATTACGTCCTTCACAGCAGCAAATATTTAAACCCTCAGTGGGATCTGTCACAGTAAGCAGCCTTGATATTTTGTAAGTTTTGGTATGATTCTTTCCAATTTGTAGCCCTTATTGCTATAATATAAGTTGGTATAATATCTTTAGGATTATCTTTTATTATTCTGCTTCTTCTTCTTTTATCCGTTTTAGCTGTTGGCCAATATAATATTAACTGACTTTGTCTACTACTGATATAAACAGTGGTCTGGTGCTCATTAACGTACATTTTTTAACGATATTCTTTTTCTGTCTGGACTTCGCCTTCCAACAGTTTTGCCTTCAATGATAATTTTCAGAAGACAATACTTCTTAAAATATGTTCTCAAATATTGTAGCTTCCTATATAATTTTTACTATGTACTTGCACTCTTAGTTTTTTTTTTCAAATTCGACCTTTTATTATTGCCAACATAATTTATTTTTTTAATTTGTGAGTTATAAAATATGAATTAAAATTGCTTGGTTGACGGATGATAATGAAATAAAAGTTTTGAGAGTTTTCTTTAATTTGAACTGTAATCTCTTGAATATGATAAAGATACTCTTTATTATATTTGTATAATCTAACTGTATATATTACTAAATTTAATTTAAAATAATATTAATATTTCTTTAAAAACACCAACTCACTCATTGAAACTCTCCATTGCTATCCTATTGTAATTAATTTTTAATGCAATTTGGAGAAAATAAATAGAGATATAAAAAGCATTGTATAAAACGATACAATCATATTTAATTTGATGGCACTGTGAATTCTATTTTTTTTTATCTTATAGATAATTTATATTAAAAAAAAAAATTGTGCTATTTTTTTATTTTCAATTAAAAAGAAACAGCAAAAAAAAAAAATGATTCATTCATTTTAAATTTCAATTGAATACTTAATAATTTTTATAATAAAAAAATTTCAGGGATTTCTTTTTTTAAAGTAAAAATTTTTTTAAAGATTGAAAATCTTTCCTTCTTCAAATAAATCTATTGATATTGTTATACAATCTAGAGATTTTTTTTTTTTTAATCCCTGCGTATATATTTTTATTTAAAATATTATATTGAGACTAATCCATTCAAAAAAAAAAAATAATAATTCTTCTTTTATCTTTACATTTTCAAGGATGTGAAATTGAACGTGCCAAGTACGCTATTAAAATTTGATACTCTCTCATTAGGTCGGATATTGTCATTTTGTGGTGTAAAAAAAAAAAAGTAAAAAATTATTATTTTCAATAATTCCAATATTGATTTTTATAATATTTAAAATTTTTATTCTTGATTTGATTAAAAGTTTATATTATGTATAGCAAAATTATTTATATATAAGAATTTATTTGGAAGGTTTTTTTTTTTTCAGGTATTGCTTATAGTGACCATTCAATGTTAATTGAGTAAAAAATTTAGTGTTTAAAGTTAAAGTGCTTGAATGTGTTCTAGATAAAAAAAAAATACTAAAATCTTCTAATAAATATTAAAATATGTAAAAAATTCTAATAAATATTAGAGGGGCCTCGGTAACTTAGTGGGTAAGAGCGTAAACACCGAGGGAGTGTGGATTCGAATCCCACACACGACGTAAGAGTTATTCCCTCTTACAACATTTACAGCCACGTCTGAAAAGGAAAAGCTGTATAATTTCTTGTTCACATTTATGTGGCAGAGAAATGCACTAAAAAAAATATATATATATATATATATTAGAGACAAAATACGATTTTAGAGATGACAACCGCTTTTGCACTACGTTTAATTACGTTAAAACGATACCTTTGATGATCTTCGATATAATTTGATATTCGTTATAATTTCTAAGAAATATGTTTCTTTGTTTGTTTTTTACGTGGGATTGAATAAAAAACAAATTCATTTATTAAATCTAAAACAAATTTCAATTTATGATAAACAAAATAAAAAATAACAATCTATTAAATTTCCCATTAGTAATAATTCGTTTTTGTTTATCCAAAAAATAGTAATAATAATAAAAAAAAAAAAATAGTTGATAAGAAAGTACAAAAGTTGATGAGTTGTACAAAAAAACAAATGTTCGAATTTATCAACTGTCAATATTATCAATAACAATTTATCCTACATGTAAATTTCTATTTAATTTGATAATCAAATTTATTTCTCGTGTTGATAAGGATTGATAATAGTTTATTTAAAAATCGAGGAAATTTCATTTTCATGTAAATATATACGGTAATTTTATTTACTATTATACTCTTACATATTATTAGATATTTTTATAATTGATAATAAGTGATATTAATTCATAATTGTGCAAAATAATAACGGAAAGCAAAAAAATTACATTAAATCCTGAAATTCCGAAAGACTTTATATTTTTGCTAGTATATAGAGGTCAATGCTAGTGTCCTTTCAAACTTTTATTATATCCCAAAAACAAGCGGAGCGAACACTTTTACGCTATACATATTTTTTGTTTTTTTACGAACATAGGTGAGAATCATGGAAAAACGATATAAAGCAGCGGTACCAGCATGATTTTTCTTTTAACGTGTAGGGCACACTGAACCCCACCCCTATTTTTGACCAAACAATAGGTTTTTTTTTTACGGAAATAGCTGACAATAATACGAAAATAAAGGTCACAGCTAGTGTTATTTAAATATTTCATTCTTTCCTATAAATAGAAGCGCAACGTACACTTTTACTCTATATCATACGGAGGTAAGTGTCACTGCTAGTGTCATTTAAAGACTTAATTCTATCTTACAAATAGAAACGCAGCAAACACTTTTAATTTATAAGTTTTTTTTAAAGCAGTAAGTGGGAATCTTTGAACAAGGAGGTACGAGCATGATTCTTCTATTTAACACACATTGGGGAATTTAACACACTGAACACTACCTCCCTTTTTAATCAAGATTTATCAATCTTTTAATAGGTTTATTTTTATGGAGGTAGATGGGAATTATCGACAGCGGTATGAGCATGATTCCTCTATCAACGTTTAAGATTTTAACACACTAAATACTACCCACTGTTCATTTTGAACAAGTGAAAATTCAGCTATGAAGTAAAAATATGTTTAAGGTTTGTAGAATGTGATGATCGTAGATGTTGGTATTCTCTTTATTTTATTAATTTATTAATTTAAGATATGACAAGGTAAGAAGGAAAAATGATTTTAATATTATATTTGAAAGAAGCGGCAATATAATGATAATACTTTTATGCAGAACATAATCTCAAGAAAAGAAAGAAGAAATATTTTGATTTAAATAAAATATTTTTTAAAACTGTAATGAAGATTTAATTTTAATATTTATATATACATATTTATTTATTTTCAGAACATTTAAAAAAAAAAAAACTTTTAAATTTTTAAGACTTAAGAAAAGAATCATTGATTTTTGAAATAAATACAAAAAATACACAAAGCAAAAGTTAAAAAAAGTTAAGTTAAAAAAAACTATTAATTAATGTTTTTAATTTTTATTTTTTTTTTGTACATATTTTAAAATTTCCAATTGGTATGCATGTTTAATAAAAAGCAAAAAAAAAAAAAACGTTTTTTAATAATTTGGAAGGATTTTAAAATATGACTTGTAATCACTATGATAAAAACAAAAGAAAAAGGATTTTTTTTACATGATAATCGAAAAAATTTCTAATAATTCACGTTGAAAAAGGAATAAAAAAGCACGGATGAACTCGAAGAACCATGTTTAAAAATATTTTTCTTTTTTTTACTTTTGTTTTGCTTTGTTTTTTGTATTTGTGTAAAATTAACGTTTTGCATGCAATCAGATCAAAAGTTTCCTACAATTACAATGTCTGGCAAAAAAGTTAAATTTTTATTTTATTTATTTCTTTTTCAAGGGTTGCCGTGTTTAAATTTGTTTTTCGTAACATAAGACAAAAATTTAAAGAACCAGCTTAAAGACAATAACATGGTCAATGATGGTTTCAAATTCCTTTACGAAAAAAAAAGGGGGAAAACAACAAAAAAAACAAAAAAAAAAAAAACTCTGGACATTGCAACAACCAATCAACCAACCAATGAAAAAAAAAAACATAAAGGGATCATTTTTTTGTTTATGTCAAATTTTTATGCAAAATATGTACATTTGAATAATATATATATATACTTTTTTTTTGTGTCTGTTCTATAATTTTGAAATGTTAACAAAAAAAAAATTAATATTTCCTCGTTTATATTCTGTTTTTTTTTTTTTTTTATTTCAATTTGTTGTTAACAAGTAATTTTCACTATTTTATGTTAAATATTGCGTGTTGTTTCGAAATTGCCACCATTTCGCATATATCTCGTTTTATTTTCTTTCCCTTTTTTTTTTGTCACTCGGCACTTTGTTTTTTCGAGAAATGCCGACATAAACAAAAACTTAACTTGATAATGAAAATAAAGGTATGTATTGCCAAAAAAAAAAAAAAAAAAAATATGTTTGGATTTTTACTTTCATGAAAAAATTATAACAAAACAAATCTGCCTATTTATAGGGGTTATATAGTTATTTCCAACAAATCAAAACATTATATTTTTCGAAAAGTGAGCTTCTTTTTCTTAAAATTCCGGTTTTCCTGATTCATGTGGTAGTATAAAATAGCAAATGTCATTTAAAACTAAAACCGTTAGTAGATTTAATTCGAAGATGGAAAGTGTAATTGTAGTGATGGAAACACTACTTAAGAATTTAAAGCTAAACTCTCTGTTATTATATTTCTTTAAATATTAAAATGCTTTCTCTAATTTAACATCAGCATCTTAAATTATTCCAGTTAGTCCGTATAACTCTTCTTTTTCCGCTGTTCCTTAATAATAAACCTTAAAATTACCATCCTTATTTCGTCTCCGTCGTCTTTTAATCTCCTTTATATAAATTAAGACAAATTATTAGTAATAACCGTTCCCTTCCTATACTATAATTTATTTTAACACCAGTTAATTTTATTTGAATAAAATATTCAGCCTATTTCTGGTCATCTTCACCTAATCTTGCAGAAAAAAAAAAAAAAAAAAAAAACAAAACATGAATTGTTTAAGTGCGAATTTTTCTTTCGATAAACTTCAAATACATTACACCACTATCAAAAATTTAGCAAAATATTTCATTGAGATCCTATAGCTTGAAAGGAATTCTTCTTTAAATTAAATTTAAACTTAAAAGAAAATCAATGCGTTTTTTTTTGTTATCAAATCGAAAAAAATAAAAAGATATTGTAGTAAAATATTAGTAATTCTTTTAAATTTAATTCTAAAAAATAAAAATTTTTATTTTTGTTCAAATTTTATTTTCATCCATGTTTTGTACAATGTTTTATCAGAAATTAATTTGCCGCACAACTAACAAATAGTCGTTTTAGGTTTCCTTTTTTAAAAAATTTTTTATTTTTTTTTTATTTTCTTTTTCATTGCTTTTACTTTCGCGCTTTTGAATTCAGGTCAATTTTATTGCACGGTTATCGCAATACAAAAAAAAAATAAAAGAAAAAGAAATAAAAATAAAAAAAAAATAAAAAATTAAAAGAATGAACATAATATTATCGTGTTGACCAGCAATCAATGGATTCTTAATTTATTGGATTTCTTGTTTTATCTGTATTGGCTTTGCGTTTTGTATTGTAAAATTATTACAGGAATGATTTTGAAAATGTTGAATTTAGAAAGAGAATGCGTACCTTTAATAAATTTTTTTTATTGTTTTTTTTTTTTTTTTTTTTTTTTTTTTAAATCTATGCTTCTGCATTAAAAGTTAAAAAGGCGCCTTTTAGAATATTTCACAGAAAAAATGTAAGAGATAAATAATGAATTCAGAGATCGAAACTTTAAAATATGCTTGACAACTGATCGTATTTCAGTTGTCATACATTTTACGAAATATATTATAAATCCCAATTTTACTAACTTATATAAATCTCACTCAATTAATTTAACTCGCTTTTTAATTCGTTAATAAATTTCACTCATTTAAAGTGTATAGTGACTGCCTTGCATCCATACATGCTATACCTATAAATGTCAAAATTTTATTTAATAATAATTAGTGATAAATCATCGAAAAGTTTAGATAGATTAATATAATCGATACTGAACTCGTTTTTTGGAAACTATAGAAAATTTGAACTAGTTATTGCTATGCTTATACTTCTTAAAATTTTCACTCAATTCTATGTTTAACTTGCAATATAAAATTCAAAAACAAGAAAATAATGGTAATTTGTTGGAATAAAAAACAAATTTTTGGATTCGATATTTAATCTTAACATTTTAAGTTTTTTTTTTTATATCAATAACAAATTTGTATTAATGGGTCTTTAATGTAATCTAAAAGATTTTAAAATTTTGAATACCAGTTAAACAATATACATAAATATTAAAATGGTAATGTTTTGGACAACTTATCGAAATTTTTTTTTTATTTTTGTTTTTGTTTTTTTATTCCTTTTCTCATGATGTTTCGTGAGTTGTTGTTTTAAAATATAAGATTTAAAGTTTTTAATATGAAATCAAATCGAATTAAATTTTAACGTGTTTAAAATGCAATAATTTTAATTTTGAATGTTTTTAATGTTATTGAAATTGAGTGATAACATAAAATAAAATATTTGAATAGTATTATAGATCAGTTATTCTATTTTTTATTTAATTATTGTTTTCTTTAACATGGTATTATGATTCGGAAATCATGAAAATGTAATATTTGGTTTGCAGCTAAGTTAATAACTAAATAATGTACTGTATGTATAGTCGCTTGGTTCCCGTCATTTTAAATTGATAGATAATAATAATTAAAAAGATTAAGTAAGCCAGCAGTATTGGTAGATAAATTTAAAGAGTATACGGTTAGAGGAATGATATGGATATCAAAAATCAAAATCTGAAAAAAAAATAGTAATTTGTTGCACATATCGTAGGGATACCGAAAGATATTATAGTAAAAAAGTTTTCTGAATGGAATTAACACAGTAATAAAATGCTTTCTTCCTATACGATTGAGCACGTAGAAAGCAACTATTTAATCAGCACAGACGGAAATAGCTTCTTATACCATATTATGTTCCTCGTAGCGATTAAAGGATCATCAATAAGTGTGAGATATCAATTATAATTTAATATTTCAAGATATAAAAATTTGATACTTATTATGAAAAAAATATATTAATATAATCTGAATGTCCTATTATTAGTCGGATCAACTATTTATCTTTTCTATATATTGTTTGATTTATAGTTGGATTTGGTTGACAGTTAACATTTTTTCATATATTTGTGTGTGTTTGTAAATATAAATAGTAAATACTGAAAAGGAAGTTAAGTAAATGTCGTGCAAATTTCTGATTATATTTTAGATTATATCCTTTTTAAAAAGTGCCTAAGTTTCGTGATGACAACTAGAATCTTTTTATTTTATTGTTGATAAATTAGCGATCTTAAATTGAAAATAAAATATTGAAAAAAATATTTTATCTTAAGATTTAATTTAAGATTTACAAATTTCTTGGTTGAATTCAAATAAAATTTTTGGTATTTATTTTTAATTTTTATAAATATACTATTTGATTACTCGTAATGTAATATAATTTTTTTACAGTTGAAGCTGAATGCTATAAGAAAATTTTTTAGAAAATATTAAAATATTACTTTGTTATTGTCATTGCAAAAACAAATAAAACAGGAAATTATAATTTATTTAAAAACGCATGGTTGTCTTATATAGCGTTCATTGGAATCCTAGTCCTATTAAAATACAAATCCTCTTTCAACATAGGTATTTCAGTTTCGATTTGGCTTCAAATTTTCAATTTTGGATTTTCAAAATTGGATTCAAAATTTTTAACAGAATATTTTTATCTACTTTTTAAACTAATTAATTAATGGGTAGTGAACTGAAAAATTTAATTAATCTTTCATATAATTTTTCCATACTATTTTTTAGATTATGTTATCCACTACATAAAAGTTGGCAATTCATATATCTCCCTAAAGTTGGCAATTTATATATCTGTAAGATTTAATAAAGTTTAAGAAGAACATTAACATCTTTCTTCAAAATATCCCATTTTATTTTCTCCCCCATTCACCCATAAACCAAAATTTCTCAAAGCCACTTCCAAAGCTTCCTTCCTTCATTCTACTACCTAAAACCAAATTTATAAGTGTAGATTTTTATTAAAGACCCTATCCTAAAGTTTGGTATAAGGGTGTTAGTTTTGTTTGGTTAAAGTTCAAAACTCTTCAGAAGAATACAGTTCCTATGGGGAAGATTCGATGATTTCCACCGACCCTATAAAAACAATAAAAAAAAAAAACTAAAAACAAAAACATTAGTACTCAATGACTTTCTTAATAACTTTGCATGATAAGTTTTACCGCTAATATAGCACAATTAAACTAATCATAGGTTTTTTGTATATCGCACCATCAAAAATGGAGCATACAATAACTTCTTCTGAATGTCTAGAATTATCTAGAATTATTATATATATAGTATTTTGATATATATATAGTATTATATAATTATTATATATATTATTTTAATATTTTTTAGATTTGCATAATTCTATAATTTAATACGAGTAATTGCGCTTTGTTCTTTTATTTCACTTTTGCTTATACACCCATATATTTTATTATATAAACATAGGTACTTAATTTCTTTTTTTTTTTTATTAAAAGACATATGAAAAATGTTGAAAATTTAAATCTCTATTTTCCAATTACCATAATTAAAATTTTATATTATGTTAATTATGTTGTCATCAGTATGTTATCACGAACTATAGGTAAAAAGAATATAAATGTATAAAAAAATTTTCCATCCACATTCAATATATACAGAGTGTCCGCATAAGGGGGCAAATATTTCAACAGGAGATTTCTGAGACTAAAACTAGAAAAAAAATTGTATGGGAGGCGAAGGGGCTCTATTACAAAAAAAGAAATATCACAGGATAATAAATCTTTCCATTCATTTCATAAATGGAAGCTTAAAGAATGAATGCTGAAACAAAGTAATTTAGCACCTGTAAAGCATGTGGCTCAAGAATTATTTAGCAATTAATAATAGAAAACAAAAATCATAAAAGCCCTAATATCTTGAAAACGGCTGATAATCGACTGCCATCCACCCATTCAATTTGTCTTTAGGTTTAGTCTCCAAAATCACTTCTAAAATATTTTTTTTTTTTTTTTTTTTAGGGACGGAAAGCATCAAAAGTCACTCAAAAAACCTGCAAGAGGTTCCTCTGAGTAGTGTTGGACTCTAACCAACCAAAGCCATCCTCTTTAAAATCAAACTTTAGGATGGGTCCTGTAATACATAATAATATAATGTACAGCTTGGTTTTGGGGAAAACGATTGCACTCTTATGCGAAACACCATGTGTTTAAGTAAAGGTATATGTAATGTAAATGTCCCAATGCATATTCTAACAAATGAATTAAAATATTAGAATTAATTGTAGAATTAATTTATATATGGTATATTCTTACCTATAAAACATTGTATTTATTTGTTAATAATTGTTTCTTAGATCCACCCTTTTATGTTTGAAACAATAAAAACTCACCTAAAAATATTATGATTTGATTGTAATATTTAAAAGTATGTTCACTTTTCAAAGATTTCACTATAAATGGAATATAATCAAATATCAACAAGTTTAAAAGAAATAAAAATATTCCAATTAATAATTTCTCAGTTCTAATTTGTATTAAATTGTTTTTAAAATTATTGCAATTTTTTTTTTTTAAAGATTAGAAAAAATGTTTTATTCCTTTCATTTATTTCAAAAAATATGATGATTATTCTTATGTTCTTTTACAGTTTATTATTCAGTTGAAAAACATTTACACCATCTTGTATTATATAAAATTATGGAAAGAACAAATCTTTTACATAATATGTGACTAAATTATTATTTTAATGTAATTTTTACAGTTATAATTTTCTGACATTTTATAATTAAATAAAATTTATTCTATTATATGTTTTATGATGGCTTAAATCTTATACACTCGGACCTCGGACCTTTTCTATTTAAAACTTTTCGTTTACACCTTAAGTCTATTTGACGTAATTTTTTTTTATTTTAAGCTGTTTTTTTTCATTTACACTTAATTTCAATTTGTTATTGTCAAATATTTTTCAGTTTAAACTAATTTTTCGTTTTACGTCAATTTTTTTTCCAATCAAAAATGAAAATTATTAACATGACGTTGAAGACTGCTTTATGAATTTTCATTTCGATTCAAATCTCTTTTTTTAATACCCATAATTTCAGGAACGCATACTGTCATAAATCGAGGTCAGAGTGTATAAAAGTTTGTAATCGTAAAATAATACATATATTGTTTTTCCCCTATTCTATAATCAGTTAATACTGATACAGAGTGTTACAAAAAGAGTTGTCGCTATTCATTATTGAAAATATTTGCTTTGCATGTCATTTTTTTTAACAAAAATCGTTCTGTTGTACATTTTGTAATTTATTTTACAGGATCTACTGTGCAAATTCAATCGAACCGCTACTTTCATGACTTTTGGAAGCAGTGTCTTTTAGTAAAACTGGTAAGTAGGTATTTGCTTGAATTCACAGGTTTATTTTCATTATTATACTCAATAATAAAATAATATCAAATAATAAAAGAGGCTTCTCATGGATGAAAAACTTAAAGCGAGATTCTGTAGATCCTGTAA
The DNA here is from genome assembly GCA_947095535.1 of Poecilobothrus nobilitatus. Classification (NCBI taxonomy): domain Eukaryota; kingdom Metazoa; phylum Arthropoda; class Insecta; order Diptera; family Dolichopodidae; genus Poecilobothrus; species Poecilobothrus nobilitatus. Next base: position 257,789,789 of record OX352774.1, on the reverse strand, counting down.
GAGAAATTTGAGTAAAATGAATTTCAAAATGTACAACACATTGATATTTGGTAAAAATATTATTTTTACCATTACAATGCTTTCTTCACTTTGTTTACAAATTCTAGAACAAAGTGAAGAAAGTCTATTTTGTTTTGTTAGAGACTATAAAAAGGAAACAATTAGTAATACCCTATAGTAATTTACTGAAAACTAAAAATTTCATATTATTGAACATATTATTTTTGAACACATATTAAAGTATGAAGATGATTTTATTCATTTCTTATATCCATTTGTGTAAAGGTGTGTTTTAGGAGGAAAAAAAAAAAAAACAAAGAACAAAATAATATAATGTTTGCATTTAATGCAATTATTCATAATGTTGGTATAATTTTTGTTTTCTTATTTACAGTAATTATTTTCGCAATGAGCATGCCATGTTACTTGTTTAGTTTTAATTGTTTTTCCATTTAGGGTAATAAATCAATGGGTGTATGTTTACTCCTTATTTCTCTATGAAAATCTTATTATACCTTTATATCTTAACATTTTTTTGGTTTGTTTTTCCTTTTGTTTTTATAATATGTTGAATTGTTTAAGACTTAAAATGTGAAGTTTCTAGTAGCATAACATGTATATGATGATGTTCAGATTGTATATTTATATATAAAACTTATCAACAAGTTTTTTGATATAGGATTTAATTATTAGAATAAGAAAAAGTTAAAAAAAAAAAGAAAAAAACCAATTCAATGGTAATTATTTTAGTTTTATACTATATAATGAAGAATCATTTTTCTGCAATGGTTTATAGAAAATGGTTTTTTTTTTCAATTATAGAAACACGCACTTTAGATTTTTTTTTAATTTAAAAATGGTATTGTTACTGATATTGAGGACGATCAGGTTATAAGAATGGGTTATAAAAGTGAAATTATCTATTTTGAATTACGTAAGTGAATACTAAAATAATTTTGAAGCATTTTCGTTCTAAATCAATGAGGCTTAGTATTAACATGACTAAGTATAAATCTTAGTTAGCCTTTTCTAAAAAAATTAAAATATACCTAAGCATATACTTCTAATAGGAACTTCTGATATTTTTACCACCTAACAACGTATAATATGTAATAAAGCAAAAAGTTTTTTTTTTGTTTTGTCTATAAGAATTTTGAAAGGGGCATTGGTAGCCTAGTGGGTAGGAGCGTATGACATACGTTGTATGACATTATTGTAAATACACACATGTCGTAAGAATAATTTCTCTTTACGACATTTACAGAAAAGAAAAGCTGTGTAGTTTCCTTGTTACATTTATGCGGCAGGGGAATGAACTAAAAAAAAAAAATATTTTAAAGTAAAGCTTTCAATTTAACATAGACAAAAAATCGAATTATAGGAAAAAATTATTGACCTTTAAATTTCTGGCTCCTTAAGCTTGAATATTATATAAAACTGAAATATGTTCTAAAATAGTTATATGAAATTTATTTTTCGTTTTTCTTATTATTAGTTAATGAAGACTAAGATCAATATGGTTCGGGAATTGTTCACTAGTAGAATAAATAAGCACAATTTTAATATACACAATCCTCAAAAAGGAAACTATAACTCAATAAAAATGGAATAAGGGAGCGTTAAATGTACTTTAAAATTGAAAAAATTTTACGTTATGTTATAAAAACATAAAAGCTAATTTTAAGATTAATTCATAACAAATTTCATATTGATAACAATAAGGTAGTCATGTTATAACAAAAAATAAGCGATTTAAAGTTACACTACGTTATACCTCTTTAAAGTTTGAAAAGTTCAATAATCAAAATAAACTTTAAAAGGACTCATAACTTATAATTCAAATTATTTATTTATATCCAGGTACCGTGGTACATAAATGTGCCAGGTAACTATAACCCCTGTTTCCTGGTAGGAATGTGGGGTGTACGAGATATTATGATACATTAAGTATTTATATATTGCGATATATGAATATTTTTTTTTTTTTTTATTATATTATAATTATTGTACCCAGCCGGGAATCGAATCCGAGACCTCTCATTCCCTTATGAATAAGAAGCGGTGCGTCACCCACTGCACCAATAGCTAGATGATTCAAATTATGAAATTCAATCTGTAATAAAAACCTTATCCAATCCAAAAATTTAATTTTTATTTTCTAGGATTACCCATGGTTAGAAGTAACAAGTAATGCGCCAATAAATCTATTATCAAAAAAAATAAAATGAAATAAGAATTCATAAAATACATTTAATATTATAAAAATTATTGCTACAGCTTAACTTTTTAAACTTTTTCAAATTAAATTAAAGCGGTGTTTTTAAACTGAAAAATGTTCAAACTTTGGTTACCAGTACATTATAATAATGTCTATGATCAACAATAAATAAAAGGTGGGCTTGCTAACATATGTATATAAATAGACAGATGTAAAATAATAAACATTAAAATGTTTAATTGTTAAAAGGAAATTAAATTTTTTTTTTTTGTTTTTTTTATTTATTATTCGATTTTAAAGTTTTATTTGTTTGGTTGTTATTTTTCTTTAAATGCAGGGAGCATAAAGTGCACGCAAAGTTATAACATATTTCGAAATCAATTCGATTTTTAGATAAACTCTTTAATGTATGGTTTATGTGTGTACTCAATAAATTAATACAAAATGTTGTAACATATGAACTTCGTGTTAAAATAATATTAATGCTTTTATACCCGTATGGATATAATTCAAGTGTATAATAAATTTGCTATTACGTTTGTGACACCCTAAACAAGGCGAACGAGATATATTCTTAAAGTGTATAAGGACTGATAAGAACTGAATTTTAAGTCGATTAGCCTATGTACGTTGATGCACCAGTCCATCTCTTCGCATGATAACTCAAAAATTAAAGGAGATAGAATTCTAAAATATTTATTACGTCATTTTTATAAAACTGTTAGTTTCGTAACTGCCATACAAGTTCTTTCTTTATGTGAAAATAACTGAGTCTCTATTGTAGATGAGGTCTGAAATTTTGTAAAAAAATGTTAAGTTGAATGCCAAAAACTTTTGTAAAATTTGGTTGTGCTAGGGCAGCTGAAATCTTGTAACAAATTATCAAGTTTTATGAAAATAACTTTTGCGAAATGTGATTGGTTCGGAGCAACAGAGGTTCGACTAGCTGTCATACAACTACAAAATTTACATAAGAAATATCTCGGTACATGGTTAAGTAAAACATCTGAAATTTTTTAAAAGATGGGCAAGTTTTATGGAAGCAGCATATGTGTATTATATTAATGTTTATGGGTATCCCAGAGTTTCTCGTTTTCTTTATTTTTTTTTTTTTTTTTGTATGATAGATAAAAAAAATGAAGTATGGATTGGTGTTAACATCATTATTTTATTTTGTTTTCTTTTTTTAGTAATGTTTATTATTAATTAAGAAAATTTTTAATTTTTTGTTTCTTGAATTTTAAACGATTGTAGTCTAAAGTTATATTTTGTATTTAAAGTTAAAGGGTAAGTCACATTTAATATTAAATATAAATAAATACATATAATGAAATTATGAGAATGCAATAATCTATAATTTGCATTACAATAATCCTGTGATGAAAATATAATATTTTTTTTTTTGAAAATTTTCGTAATTTGGAAAAATTAAAAATTTTTGATGTCATTTTGAGAAAATTACAGAAAATTCAGCCTCTATTGTAGGTGATGACATTACTAAATAATATGTTCACAGTTTTCTTTCAAAATTTATTACATATACCTAGCGGATAATATTCCCTTCCTTTAGATATTTTCAATATAATGACGAAGCAATTTTAATACTATTTATTGCTCGATAAATCGTTTTTCTACAGCATCAAATTTTTTTGTAATTTTTTTCAAAATTCGAATTTAAAAAATATAATCCAAAATTACTGCAAACAAAATTTGTTTTGTTAAAATTAATTTTATTCAATAACAATAATTTTAAAAAATTAAAAAACCATCATTCAAAAAAATATGTTATCTGAGAGATAAGTACTAGAGACTAGCATTAAAAATTTCATTTTGTTTTAAAATTGTAAATTTTTGAAACTATTTTGAACTTTTTATTCTCTTTTTAACTTTCACTGTGTTTATTTTATTACCCAAACTTATTACTTTAACTCTTTTTGACCATTCGTCTTCTAACCACCCGTTTCTTAAAACAAATTTAAAACTTTAATCAGCTGGATAGATGCAGACATAACATTTTTTTATGTAGCTCCAGGCTAGCCTTACCTATGTGCGTAGATCATATTAAAAAATTTTTAATAAACCCTTTATATTTAAATGGTTATAACTCAAGGTCTAATGGATATGGTTTCAATCCTTCGTCAAATCGACATTTAATTTTGCTATTGCATGAAATTTTGCACTCCTATTTCTTAAACAAATTAAAAATAGAAATTCTTTTGTGAGACCTGCGAACAGTTTTTTAAGGTTAGAGCAAAAATTAATTTCAAAGCATTATATTTTTCAATAGGTGAAAAGTTTTTCTATATTTATGAGCGCCATAAAATGACATTATCTCTTATTATTAAATAAAAGAAAATATTTTAGAAAAATTTCAAATTTTTAGCTTGGATACCACACTTCTATCAGTTTTGAAAATGTGCACATTTTGCATACAGCGTATCATTGTTATTATTCTCCGTGAGAACACTCTCAGTATAATTTTTGCCCATCTAATTGATAAGTACCTGTAATCTGTTGCCAATTAAATTTAATGTTGGTCAAATCTCCATACCATATAGTAGAGTTAATTTTACTCAGTATCAAACTATTCTAAATTTTGTGTTTCTCAAATAGGTTGCAATTTCCCAAATGCTGTTTCGGCTTTCTTTAATCTGCTCTGCAGTCTCCAGATCCTACTTGTTTGATCCACTAATTTATATTATATTGCTCAGGTAACAAAAGTTTTTTACAACACGATTTGTTAATTATTCATTTGGTGATTATTCTGTGAAATTGTTATTGAACCTTAGCAGCTATCGCTTTATTTGTGTTGATTTCGATTCTAATGTTTAGTACGAAACTTTGTAAGTGGCCGAATTAGCTATGCATGCGGATGAATTTGTACGAGAGTAGACAGATGTAGTCTGCATAATTTAAAACTACTAGTTATGCACTAATATCCTTCTAATTCCTCATTTTTTCGTGCTTTTGAGTGTAGGTAGAATTAAATTTAGTTTAAAACTAATAAAATCAATTACTTAATTCGTTTTTTTTTTGTTTAGAATAAATTATAAATACCATAAACTTTCATTTTCATTTATACTACATATAATAATTTTCTATATGCTCACATTATTATTTAACAAACATTTTATATCTTATATCACCGTTTATATCTTTGATCTTAATAATCCTATCATCGTTTAACAAATTACCATATATGTACATACTGTGTTTAATTGAGTTTTCATTATAAATCTGATTTTTATAAATTTCATTATTATACAATAAAATGTAATCTAAATAAATCGCATTAATAATAAATATGGTTGAAATAAAATTAAAAATAAAAAATTCACTTTTAAAATAAAATTTATTATTCAACTTTTACAATATCAAATAAAAAAAACAAATTTTAAATTCTGACCGTAAGCAATTACTGCCGAGGACAAAAATTAAAATTAATTAATACTATATATAAATATATTACACAGTATATAAATAAAATATATAATATGCTTATATGTGTATAATAGTAAAACCTATGAAAAGTGACATTTACATATAAAATAATTACAATCGATTATAAGTTTAACACTACTAGGTATAAGTATAACATACCACAATATCACTAATAGTGACAGCTACCACTTGCGAAACAGATTCACAAAACAGCAGGAGTTTAGTTTTTTTTTTTTTTTTTTTTAATTTTTAAATCTATGAATTTTCGATTTTCGTTTTTACTTTTGCGTATACGTACGAGTATATTAAAAGAAAAGTATTGTAATCACAAAAAATATTAAATCGACTTATATTATAACTTTGTTTTCTTTAAGCACTAGAATAAATTTATTGGGACATTTTCTGTCATTTCCATTTGACGTTTTATCTTGTTTATCATGCTTTTGTATAGCATCTTCTTCTATAGGTAGAGTTCACTTCTAAACCTTTGGTGAACTTTCTATAATATATTCTAAATCTCTTTGAGACAACATCTTATATATATCGCGTCATCACATCACACTTGAACCAAACGGAATAATAAAGTATTACTTCAGTAATGCTATTAGTATGATGTATCTTACAGAATATGGATGCATGCGTAATACATCAACATCTCTTCCCCTTCCAATACCTTATTCAGAGCTTAATGTCATAATACACCAACATAACATAAAGTAAATAAGAAAGTTAAAATAAAAGCACTCTACTGCTCTACTTTTAATTTCATTTGAATCGATTTTAAGTAATCGATTTATGTTCATATATAAATCTAAAAATATTGCAAGTTATAAAAAAAAAAAAAATTTAATTTATACAATTGTCGAATATACATATCGTTTATGTCTGGGATAATTTTAAAAAATATTAATTATAATATTTAAAAAAAAAAAAAATTAAATGATTACATGTCATAACATTTTAGTTTACAAAATTCTGTAATGAAATATGAAACATACAAATAACAAATTAGTTTTAACAAAAATCGATTGAATAAAATATATTATAAAAAAAATTTTGTTTTTATTAGAAATCGAATACAGTTGTCACACATAATAATATTGTGAAATTTAAAGTTGAAAAAAAAAAAAATGTAAAATAAATAATTTTGATTGGAAAATGCTTTGAGGCATTTCAACAATAATTATTTATTTGTAACTTGTATTTTGACATATAAAGAAAACTGTTATTAAAACATAGTTTTTAAATTATTTAATTAATTAAAAAAAAAAAAATGGTTTAAAAATTTTATAAAATTTAAAGTGACCAATTGTTCATTTTAAAAAAATTGTTTAGGAATCAAAATCCTTTGAAACATGCAGAATGAAAAGAATTTGTTTTTATTTCCCTGGATTTAGAAGAAGTAAATTTTAAATTTTTCTGCCAGTAAATTGAGTTTTCTTTTTTGTTTTGTTAAAAATAATTGCTAAAACCAGAACTAAGACGACTATGAAAATGGTTTGCTGCATTATTTATCATGACCCCACCTGTACAAATATAGATTGTACTAAGAAATGCTTGAAAATTTCCTTGACGTAGTGCAATTTATGAATATGACTACTGGAAAAATGAGAAAATGTAATAGATAACAAACCGGGTTAGATATTATTGTCGGTCACACCAGTCCAATTTAACTTAAGTGATTTAAAATAGGATAAATATTAGCAAAATATGTTGGGATGAAAATGAAAAATTCTGAAATAGGTATTCAGTTGGAAAATATGATGTTAATTTAAGCCATTGTACATCCTTTTTATTTCAAAATATTGGTCGCTTTAAAAATATCAAAACAAGAGTATTGCCTTTTGTAAAAAAAAAAAAAAAAACTCTCTTCAAAAATTTTGAAAATCGGTATATAGTCGATGGTAAACTGACAAATGTCAGTCAGTCATTTGTACTATTTTTTTAATATTTACCTAATTGTGCTATGTTTTTTGCATTAACTATAAGGTGTGTTATGTCATTAACTGTAAAGAGGTAGGCATTTATTTCTTCTTATTGGAATACTTTTAACAATTGGGCATTTGGTTTTTTTTTTGTATTTTAATAATGAAAGTTATCACTAAGAGTAATTATTTATTTTTGTTATTCTTTGCACTGGGTAATTACGCGATTCTTAACATTATTTTTGTTAATATCTCGTGTTTAATTTTTTTTTTTTCTGCTATGCCCAATGAATCTAATTCTGAGATTCTTGAATCTAATTCTGAGATTCTTTTGAAGATTTAATTCTTAATTCTTATGTCACTATAAAGATGTTTATCAAAAACAGATTCACTTTTACAAATCAAAATAGATGATATTAATAAAAAAAACTATCTAACTTTTCTGACTTGTCTTCAAATATTATAACCAACAGATACAAAATAAATATATACATATACCAAAATTATCTGTATAAATACATATACAACGTAAAAGTATTAAAAAATTTAAAATGAAATAAACGAATTTAAAAATACTGATGAAAAATTTAGACTAAAAAAAGGCGTTGATATCATTAAAGACACCTGTAATTTAGTTTTAATTAAAAAGAAAACAAAAAATAGTTATACGAAAATCTTTGGGATATTATCATATTATTTATATTAACTAGTTACTTTATTTGAGGAAGCTACCAAACGATGGAAAACTTGTACATAAAGATTATCTATATGGCATATAACACAAAATGCATAAATTTTATCAGAATAGCATAAAACTCACATCCACAAATGTCTCTTTACAAGTATAAGAAAATCAATAAATGGGTGTTATCGCAATTTGTCATTATTTTACCAGTGACATGAATTCGATTTTAACGAATTAATACCGATTAGTATATGTAAAAATTATTATAATGCTATGAATGGAAAAATAAATATATGATACTCTTTGATTATTTAGAAATTTATAGCGGCCTAATAAAATAAATTATTTTATTTAATAAAAAATATTGGAAAATTTTTTTGCGTAAAATTTTTTATTTTATTGCAATTTTTTTTTCACAATTCAATATTTAAAATACAAGATTTTAATATTCAGGTGAAAATTATTAGAAAATTTTGATTGATAATTGAAAAATTAATTTATTATTTTGAATAGTAATATAAAATTTGATTTTCAAATTAAAAGTTGTTATTATGAATTTATTATTTAAGGTTATGTTATAAATAAGGTTATAATATTTTAAAAATGATAAATTTTATTTTAACCTTGAAAATCTATTTAAATCAAATAAACAGGTGTGCGATAATAAATAAAGAAAATTCTAACAATATTCAGAAACTTTTTCTTTTAACTACAGGCAACTTTTTTTTACACTTTTAGCTAAACAGGAGACTGATATTAAGGGAGAGTTGAATTGTAAATTATAAGCAAATCTAACAAGATTCTTTTGGAATTTTCAACTAACCGTTGAAAACACATTTGATCGAAAGATATTCCACATCCTTGGAGTTCTAATAACGAATGTTTTTCCAGTTTTAAGATACTTAGGTATTTCCAATGTGTCGAAATTAATAGTTGCTGTCTCTTTAGTTGTATGTTCGGCTTTTTTTTAAGGAAGGTATAATTGATTTTATTTCAATTGGGCAAGTGTCATTCAATACAAAATATCTATAAAAGAGTTGCGCTAAGAGAAAATTGCTTGAATTTGTTAAAAAAAAAATCCACCAATATTTTGAATAATGCTAAGAGAAGTGAGTGTTATTAATTCGACAAGTTTGCGGTTTAGGCGTAAGGTGCAGTGTCAAGGTAACTTAAACATGTTTGAGGTGCGCCACTCCATATATGATTGATAAGCTCTTGCAGAAAACTATGTTTTACAACGGGAAAATTAATTTTTGGGGTACAGAATTACAGTTAAAAGCGAAAGTTCAGATGAAATAAAGATGCTTGAAGTTTTACTTATAGAAGAAATTGTATTCAATAAAATTCAATAATTTCTATAATTTAATTTGAGAGAAAAAAATATTTAAAAATTTTGCATTATTTAAGAGAATGTTTTGAAGAGTTTTTGTGTTCAATCATTCTTAAAAAAAAAAAAACAGAAAAATGATTTATCATAGTTAAATTGGATTTTAGGTTCTATTAGGGCCCTTATGTTTATATATTAGAAATTTGATGTATTATATATTGAAAACCCAGAAGAAAAATAACAACATCAAAAACAAAAACAAAAAAAAAAAAACCGTCTGTTATTTTCTGTCTAAAAAAAAAACAATAAATCAAATCCAGATCAATCTGAAACCAATTTAAATAAAAACAAATTTCAGCAAAACTAAGAAACATTTTTTGATTTCTCACCGCCAAATGGCGCTTTAAACAATTTTTTTTTTTCTTCTTTTCTTTTCTAATCCAATCATTTATGACTTTTTATTTTCTTTTGTTTTAATTTCATTTTTCAATCTTCTTTTTCTGTGATTTGATGTCTGTGAAGGTCTTTTTAAGATGACTTTACAATTTTTAAAGACCACTAACTAAAAGTTTAAATTAAAAAAAAAAAAAAATTAAGGAAAAAAAAGAAAACAAATCAAAAGAAGGTATTTAAAGATTTTAAAGGTTTGATTGTGGTTTTATTTTATTTCAAATCGATTCATCGAAAATGACCCTTAATTATCGATTTAACTTTATTATTGGGTTTTTATATAAAGTAATAATCATAATACAATTATAGAAAAATTTAAAAGATTTTTTAATTTCATTTTTGATTTTTTTTTTTTTGTGAAGATGATATTTCTGTTCTTGTTTTTCTTGTTTTACTAAAAAACCTATACATATATGCGCATATGGTAAAAAAAAGTCAATAAAAAACAGATAAAGTGTTTTTTATAGCAGCTATGTGTGGCAAAAAATATGCAAAAATATTTTAAATATTTTTATTTTTTTAGATTTTAAATTTAATAAAAAATAAAAATTATATCATCAAAATTAAATAAATAATTTCTTTACACATGGCAGATTCTATAAGCAATAAAATAATAAGAAAAATGAATCTGTTTTAGGTGTACCATTAAAAATATTAAAATATCTCTGTAAAAACATATCCATCTTTTAATAGACTTTGTTCTACTAGATATTTGTTCTAACTTTTCTTGCTTTACAACTTCCAAATGTTTTACCTTCTTTGGCTTTTCTAACATTCGTCGATAGCACTACCGGTTTTAATATCCGGTTTTGTATTTGCAACTGGCTAATATTGAAGAACAATATTGAATTCTCAAGTAAAAATATAAGAATTATATTCAAGTCGTGTTCTAATATTAGTTTATTGTATATTTGAAGCAGATCGAAAAATTATAAAATCATCTACTTATGAATTCTACATATTTCGTGATTTTTTTGGCAGATAAAACTGGTAAAATCTGGTTATTCCACAAAACATTTTATTTATTTTCTTAATTAAGATCCTTAGGGAATCAAAACGTTTCAATATGTATTTTTTTGATTATAGTTCATACCATTATACAGTTTTGAGCTTTTAAGCAACACTTACCCTATATCCCCTTTCTAGAATTAATTGAAGATCATCGTTTTAAAATTTTTAATATTTAATCAAGGTTTTGATTACCGACATCCTTAAATCTAATCAAAAGTTACTCTATTAGGTACTTTAATTCAGGAACGAAATAATAATGTTACAGGGATTAAACTGGTATATTTTAATCCCTGTAACATTTAAGGAAAATCCTTTAAATAGAAGAACTTGTAAAAGTTATACTAAGGCTACGGTTATACATTTACCGTGTATTATACGAAATCGCAGTTAAAATAATAATTATTGTTAGACAGTATTATATTGTGTATCACATAATAGTTTCATCTTAAATTAAATGACCGTTAAGAAAACTAAAATTTGTTAAAAATTCAAATAACGTTCTTCCAAAAAAAAAAAAAATTTTTTTTTTTTAAAATACATTTTATAATTCTAACGATTAACTTTAAATGATTTTAAAAATCCTTTAAAATTATACTCAAGATAAAAAAAAAAAATGATATCTTTAATTGATCACGTAAGAAAACGTTTAACTCAATCATATGGATCTGAAGACGATTAAAGAATTTAGAATCAAAACGGCGTTTTTTTTTTTTGTCTTTTATACCTATACCAGTCGTTCTTCACACTTGAAAAAAACATAGTATCTTAAAAATTATATTTTTAAATTCTTTATCTAAAGATTCAAGGAATTTGAGTGAATATTTTAAAATCTAAAGAAACATTTAAAAAGAAATTGGTTAATTATAGGGAATTGAATGGATCTTTTTACTATGCTTCAAAAAAAAAAAAAAAAAATACAAAAAAAAAACTAAAGTAGAAAAAATAACTGTATTTTAAAATTTTTAGAAGAAGAAAGAATAAACTATAATAGAATTAATTTTAGACCCATAAGTTAATAAAAAAAAAAAAAAATTTGATGTCATGTGATTGACCATATTGCTTAGCATTTATTGGAGCTTAATTTTATATTATTTTGACTTCCAAAATAAACCCAAAACATTTAAAAAAAAAAAATAATTTGTCTGCCTGTTCTATATTCGTGAAAGAAAATTTGATTTCAAAGATGTGTTTTTTGTGTATTTGGGTCAGACAAATAAAAATTTAAGAAACAACAAAAAAAAGAAATTTCCAGTCACATATAAGATAATAATATTAAGTGTATGAAACAGGAACTTATAAATCATATTTTAAATTTCGTTTAGCGGTTTTTTTTTTTGATTTTTTTTTGTTTTTAATTTGGATGGTAATTGCAGATTTCGATTTGACAGGATAATTCTTATAGGGATTTAAAATATATGGTGATTTTTTTTTTATTCTTATTGAATTTTCAATATTAATAATATTAAATATTTTGATTTTTGCAAAAATTTAAGTTGATTTTATTTAAGCTTTTATTTGTTTTATAACGGTACCTAAAAAAATAAAAATAAAGATTAAACCTTATATCTAACTATATAATTAAAATATTTCATCTAAATCCTTAAGACAATGTAAAATTCTAAAATAATAATTTTTAAAGTTAGACGACAATTTTTATCATTTTTTTTCTTTAGCCAGATTAGGTGACCATTACTAAAAATATTTATTTATTTATTTAAGATCTCCCCACACTCCTAAAAATAAAACAAGACAAAGTGTAAATTCTCTTAGAATTGCATTAAAGAAAAAATTGTGGAAAATCAAGAGACTCTAAGAAAATCTTATAGAATTGGAATATTATGTTACGCTCATTATCCATGAATGGGTAGAGATTCTATTTTATACCAGTTAAAGAGTTTATCGCATCCATTCCAAATAAACAAATTCATTAAATTCACTTATCCACTTATAAATATTGTCTCGAAAGTTTATAACAATTTAAATGTACAGGATATAAAAATTTTTATTTTTTCAATTTTGTTCTACATTCCATTAACAAAAACGATCATTTTTATCATTTTACTTTTAATGATAAGAACTACTGCTCATACCGATCATGCAATTTATTTCATAAAGTCATAAAATGGAAAAATAGTTTTTTTTTATCCTAAAGAAGGCGGGAGTTTTCCAAAAACACCAAGAATTGCTCCTAGGTATTGTCAGATTCTTACTGACTAAACCCACCACTCCCTTTAGCCAATAAATGGGATGAAACCCTTAACGCAGTACGTTGACTAGGGAATAGAGAAAGGAAAAGATAGACAAGGATGCGGAAACATTGAATTGGTAATACTAGTACTATTTTACTTATTAGTGACTATAGCCATTAACAGTTACAACATACAGTACACATTACACCTTGCTGCATGAGGTAATAATTAAAGGCAATTCCCACCTATTGTTCGTGGGCCATAAGCCTCAAGCGTATAAAGGCGCGGAATCTCATGACACGTCGCCTTTTAGTAGCAGGAACAACATTAGAAAACTTTTTTGTTCTCTAATAAAGTTGAATGATTTGTTATTTGTCTAGAGGTTTACTAATCCTATAGCATAACCTTTAATTTTTTGACATTTTTTTGATCTTTTCATGGTTAAGAAATAATATTTTATTGATTTAATTGAAATTTTACTATTGTTTTTGACAATTATTAGACAATTGAAAGTCAATATGGTGAATTAATTTTATTATAAGCCTCAAACAAAATATGGCATTAATATATGGTGAAATGAGTAGTAAAATCTATAAGTACCTTTTTTTATATTTAATTTATTTAAATTTCAATTTTAAATAAAAAACTTAATTAGAAATGAAAAAATCTTCATTATTTTTATGAAAATGTACTCTAAAACTCGTGTACTCTAATGTACTCTTAGTTACGATAATAAAGCTATGAAGCGCAGAATTGTGCCGTGCTTAAAAGTAATCAAAGAAGTTTATTTTTATAAGGCCCCTAACGTTGAAAAAAAAAACAATATTAGATAAAAAAAAATTTGAATGAAAATTTTAGATTTCAATTCGCCATTACCATTTTTTTTTTTTTTTTATTAATATAAATTTAAGTAACAATTATAGAAATCAATTTAGCCTAGCTACACTGCAAAAATTATTTGTTGTATGCCCATTATTAATTAATATACTAATTGTACAAAAATCAGTTGGATTTTTAAGTTTACAAGATCTTAATGAAAATATTAAATATTAGTTTAGTGTAGTAGAGCAAAAAATTAATAGCACAATTTTCTTTTAAATAAAATTTTTGAAGACAATTAACTTTTCTTTTAAACTGTTCTAAACTAAAATGAAGGAAAAAACAGATACTCAATCGATTTGAAATTATTTCAATATAACCGTAATAGTATTTTACGGTCCTGAAAAGAAGTTTGAATTTTTTTCCCCATCTCTTCTAATCCTATAGGCTATCTATACAAAATCGTATTTTACTATATACTTTAGTTTCTGAAATCATGAGTTTTACTAAGCCGTTGAGTACTCGGTTATGTATTAGACGTCTTAATTACTTGTTACTTAATATCTATACAGGACTGTTATTATTGTGAACTTATTTTTTTTATAAGAATAGCAGCCAAAGATGCAGATTTCTTTTATATATAATTATGTACTGTGCAAAATTTTGATCATTTTTATAATATGCTGCATACCTTCGTTTTGTTTTTAATACAGGTGTACTAAACTAAAGAGATTTGAGATTCGTTTTCAATCAATTTTCTATAGAAGTTTATAAATATTAGAAAAAAGGTATATCCCCTGCATTAGATACTATTTCTTCATTTTACTTTTTTTTTGATAATTCTTTCAATCAAAGAAACCATATTGCTATTGTTATTTTTAAATACTACCACAAATTAGCTATACATTCTAAGAACACTCTAGTACAGCTATTTTAAAGCAAACTGAATAAGTGCGCAAAATAAAAAAAATTTGTTCAGCAAACCTTATAACAGTTCATCAAACATTTTAATCAATTTTAAAACGGTAACACAGTACAACTGTCAATGCATCCTTTGACATCTATTCAACTGTAAATTTTTTTTTATAACTGGACAGAAAAAATTTTATTTTGAAAATTTTGTATTAATATTAACTATAGATCTAATCGTCACAAACTCCTCGAATTACAAACTTCTGATTAACCGCTGGACCATTTGACTTTATAAAAATTTATTAGGGTTACATTATGTATATAAAATTTACTTTTCTTTGTCCAAACCTTAATTTTATTTTGATTTATCTATTAAATGTTTTCAAAAGTTTTTTTTTTTTCATTTAATTTAAAATTTTTATTCTAAAAAAAAATTTAGTAGTTGGATAGCAGCCTTTCAAAATAAAACTTTTATAGTTCAAACTTTCGAAATAAAAAATTGATAAATTAAAAAATATAAGAAAATTTCTATAAGTGTATAAATTTATATATGTGTATATTAAATATTACATATTTTGTATCAATATAAATTTCCTTTAAAAGAAACACTAATATTATAAAAAATAAGTGTACAAAAAAAAACTGGGTAATTTTACAATAATTATAATGTTACAAATGCAAATAAAAAAAAAAAAAAAAGTGAAAAAAATTAATTTTTTTTTTTTTTTAAATAATTATGATTTCTTATTATACTTTTAATATTCTTTTATACATAAGTTTATTTATAGTAAATTGTATATAATAAAATATTATATATGCATATCATATATATGTAACTATGTATTTACATCTATAGAATTAAATAAAGTTATTTTTAGAGAAAAGAATTTAATTACATTTTATGCCGCAAAAATTCTCACCCCATTGAACAGTTTAAATGGTGTGAAAATAAATTTTTTTTTTTTTTATAATTAAATTTTTTTTTTATTTCAATTTTAACAAGGTGTAGTTTTTTTTTTTTTTTTTTTTGTATTTTTTAATACAAATACTTTTTTTGTTTATTTTATGAACATTCAGGATTTGCATTTTAACAACAATAAAATTACTATTTGATAAAAAAAAATATAAGTACATTGCAACATATATACATATACTGTAGCATATTATAAGAGAAATAGCATATAATTGAAAAAATTAAATAATGTAAAAAAAAAAAAAAAATTATTAAAAATTAATGAATTAGTTTTAATTGACTTTTGAATTTGTTTTTTTTTTTGTCGGATAGCACTTCAAATTGAAATTATTAAGGGAAACTTCAATTGAAAGTCTAATCAATTTAATATCTTGAGATAAAAAAAAAAACAAAAATAAAATCAAGTACCTAACATTAAAGAGATTTTATTCAAAAACGAGGAAGAATACAGTTGCCTTTGTCAACTCTTAGATACCCGTACGAACCGTTAGTATGTTAACAGTCTGTCACTCTGCTCACAATATTATTTTTTTAATATTTTAGTATTTTAAAATAATTTGGGTGAATTCTATAATTTCTAGAACTATGGGTTGTACATATATTCAAACTATATGTTTATATGTACATTCTTCAAAAGCAGATTCTAACCTTTCACATAACGATTATCAATCCAAAACTTTTTCAAATATTCTATAGTACAATTTAATACTAAGCGGTAAATGTATATTAAATTTACTTAGTACAAAATAGTAAATATAATTTTAAATATTATATTATATATTTAAATATTCCATTGACAGAATAATTTCTTATAAGTACAATAAAATACATGTATGTATGTAAATACTGCGCTATATAATATACATCTATACTCTTATCATTCATTCACTAGTGACATATACGATATGTAAATAAACATGATATTATATAATTATGTATATCTATCAAAATCATATAAATAAAAATTCTTCAAGCAACCGTTATGTTGTTTATTTATTTACATTTTTTTGTACTACGCATTATAATATCCTCAACAATTTCAAATTATCGAGTAAAACAAAATGGAAAAAATTCGTTTTAAAGAAATTTGTTAGAAAACTTGAAAAAATCAAGTAACACTTTCGTCAATTATAAAGTAACCCTATATTATTAAAAAAAGGTGTTAACAGAAATAAGAGTATAATGTTGAAGCTTTAATTTTTGTGTATTACTTCAAAAAAATTTTAACAGGTGTTCAAGTTACAGGTGTTTAAAAATAGGAAATTTTCAGTTTTTGACTCCTTACAGCTCCTAAACGGGGGGTGATACAAAAAAAATTTCTGAAATGACTCATACTTATTTTCAAAGATCTAACTTCTGTCAAAATTTCAAGTTTCCAACTTAAACAGTTTAGAAGATAGATGGGTTAAAGAATTTTGCAAAATTTGAGTTTCGCATAACGGTAAATTAAGACACCGTATGCCACAAATATATATTTATTGTATATATACTTTTAAAGCTAATAAAAGTAGTAATCGTTTGGCGTTTTCAAAATGAAGATTTACTTTATACAACTTGTGCTATAACAATTTAAATATAGAGCTTTTTTGAACCTTTGGGGAGCTGTAGCTCCGTAACGGGTGGGGCTACAAAAAAAGTTATTAAAAATAAAATTAATATTTTTGTGAGATCTATCAGCTGTTAAAATTTCATAGCTCTATTTCAAAAAAAATGTGGGGATCTAAAAGTTAGGTGTTCGAGAGCTACCCTAAGGCTTGGTCCAAACTCAACCAAAAAAAATAGGGAACCTACAAATTACTCCCAGAATATTTTGTGTAAATTTCAAGATTCTAGCTTTCTTAGTTTTTGAGTTAGCGTGCTGACGGACGGACGGACGGACGGACATGGCTCAAAAGTCTTAGAATTTTTTTCTGATCCGATCCATACCTTTGAAGGTATATCTAGCTCGCTTATTTCGAGGTGTTACAAACGGAGGAGTAATTTTATTATACCCGATCCTATCGTACGGGTATAAAAAAAAATCACTATATTTTAAATATTTAAAATTGAAAGTTTATTTAAACAGTTTCTTAAACATAAACTAAACATACAAGTAAGAGAGTCCTCATAATATACTCGAAAATAGTATCAGCCTTATTCTGGCTGGAATAAGCGTTAAGACCTTCCTATTAAAGAATATTTCAGGCCAATTATTGGAAAGCGGATATTTTTTTCGGCAACTATCTAACCTTATAATTAATGCGACGAACGGAATAGATTACAGTGTTCAACAAAGAAATGCGTATATGTATAAAAAATATTGGCTCTAAAAAATAAACTAGATTAAATTTCATCGATTCATTTATTAAACTATAAATAATATTGTATATATATTATAAGTAATGTATTTTACTACTTTATTTACATATAAATAAGTAAAGATGTGTAGTAAACAGTTATACATATATTAGAATAATTGAGAGCAACAAACAGATACAAAATTATTCGGCTGCCAAAGATCGATCGAGTCATATTTTTCTTTTATTAATTTGAATGTTGTAATATAGGTAGGTAAGCATAAATTTGTATATATGATTTATATTTATATCTATCTATATATAAAATATATAAAAGCGAATGTTTGTCTATGTCTGTTTCTCATTTATAGACTATTTAAACTGCTCAGCCAATTATCATAAAAATTTGTATATTTAAAACTGTTTGATCGATTTTAAAATAAAACCGGTTTTACCGATTAACTTAAAATTTTGTATACACGTTGCTCTTTGACAGTGGAGTTGACTCTATTAACAGACTTGGAAACCCATATCTTTAATTAAAAACCTATCTGTTTTATTTGAGGGGAACAGTAACGTACACCAGATATTAGCTCTTATACTATAAATATAAATAGGTATACATATAAAATAAAAAATCCCAATTCCTAAATATTTAGTAAACTGATAGGTCATATATCCTTAAATATCTATAATAACTGTATACTATTTTATACGTCAATTTATAAAAACTTAACGTTATAGGAGAATTTTAGTCAATCGTCAAGTATGAGAAAAACAATAAAAAGGAATTATTATATTTATTTACAGTATTTACAGTATTTATTATAGTTGTTATAGAATTATTTACAGTATTCTATAAATTTTATAGATATTATTTGTAATTTATTTTATTAAAATTAGAGAATATATTGAATTTTATTAACATTAACTCAGTCTGGTGGACAAAAGTACATAAGTTATTTTTTGAAAATTTTGGGGAGAACGGTTTTTCCAGTTTTAAATTCAATTATTTTTGCTAAAACAAATTAATGTACCCAATTAGTTTACTATAATTGTTTTCAACGCATAAAAATAAGTATTTCTTCTGCAAAAAAGTGAAATTTTTTAGTTGATTCTTTCTTTGTAATTTCTTACCCGCAAAATATGATTATTTTGCCTTATATGATTTTGTCATAATATGAGTTTTGGTAATATCATGGGATTGAAGCAATAAAAAAAAAATTGAGTTTATTTGACTTATGCACTTTTGTCCGCCAGACTGAGTTTATTATACATATATTTAATACATATTTGTTTTCATTAAATAAGCAAAAAGAAAAAAATTAAAATATAAATCATTTTAATAATAAATAAATATTAAAAATTTATTTTTTTAAATAATTAAATTGAATTTGTAGTTACAAAAATAAATAAATAAAAATTAAATAATTAAAATAATTTGGATTCATTTCTTTTAGTCGGTAACATTAAGATGCATTTAATGTATTGAAAAAAGCTATTAATTTAACATCCGTCATTTTACATAAAGATTCAATTTCAATAATAAAATTGAATATCATTATAATAAAAAACCCGGATTTTATTATTAATTAATATAATCAAAATAATAAATAAATTCTAAAATCAAATTTAATTATAATAAATTAAATTAAATTAAATTAATATAAATTTCAATTAATAAAATGAATAAAAAATAAAACAAATTTATTAACAAATTATTTAAACACTTATAAAATTAATAAATTCAATGTTAATATAATTAAAATCATGATTCTTTCATTTTGATTTATTTAAAATTATTATTCAAATTAAATTAAAATATATTTTAATATTAATATTTTAATAAATTATTGAAACGGAGTCAACTATGGAGTGAAAAATTTGGGCTAAGATAATGTAAAGAGCTTCTGGGGAAAAACTGCAGCTGGAGAAGATGTTAAAAAATCATATAGGATCTATTAAAAATAAACGGAAAATTCTTCAAAGTTTTCTGTCGGGACAATGTCGAGACAAAACACTAACAGGGTCGGGACATCCTAACAAGTTTTCTATCGGGACAAAAAGAGAATGACAGTACTTGTAGATTCTGTCAAGAAGAAGAAGAATCTCCAAGAAACATACTCGACAGCTGCGTAGCTTTACTTTGTGCAAGATGTGTGTATATAAGAGCATATTATTTTACCGATGATGAATTGCCAGCAAACACAGATCTTCAGCTTCTT
This sequence comes from Poecilobothrus nobilitatus, assembly GCA_947095535.1. Classification (NCBI taxonomy): domain Eukaryota; kingdom Metazoa; phylum Arthropoda; class Insecta; order Diptera; family Dolichopodidae; genus Poecilobothrus; species Poecilobothrus nobilitatus. The sequence continues at coordinate 257,769,338 of OX352774.1, read as the reverse complement.
AGAGACAGTAGGATTGATTGATTATTATAAGTGAAGGGAAAATTCGCAATACGTAGCAATGCGAGAGTACAACACCTTAAGTTATAGTTAAATAATAATGTGCAAGCGATAACAATTTGCTTTTTGTTTCATTTAAATAAATGTTGTATCTCTAACATTAACTTTTAAATGGTCAATTGAAGCAGTTCAAAATATTTCCAAGTACTTCTGTAAATAATTAATTATTTTCATAATTATAAAGTTAAAATTAGAGATTCATTAAAGTTTAAAATGTGAAGTATAGTTATATATTACGTTCTCGTATGAGATAGTTATATTATATAAATTTAAAGACGGAGCACTGAAATTTTAACCATGAATAGGTCTTATTAAAAAAATTCTTATTAGCCCCGCAAAGTTTAAAAATGTCCTATTTTTAAATATTCATGCCTTAAGTTCTATTAAACATTTTTCCTTCATATATCTCTGTACTGTTTTTAGGTAAAACCCTGAAGTTTAAAAAAAAAAACAGAGGTTTTTCAGAATTAGTATCTATAAATTATACCTTACATTGTACGTATAAAATTATACGTAATTCTAAGAATATATATAAATTTTGGTACAAATTACAGTATATTTTTAAGTTACTAAATTATTTTTAGAAAGCCCTACGAAAGTCGGTCTATGACAATTTTTTTTTTAAATGCGGTTTTTTGTGTAGACTGTAGACCCCTATTTTTTTGGTCTTTTGAAAAATGTGAACTTTTAAAAAAATATATGTAATCTTTAAAAATTTAATATCTCAGTATACGATTATAACATCTATACGCAAGCACGAAAAAAAGTATAAATGGAACGCCTATATCCATTATTACAGATTAATGTAAAAATAAATTAGAGTTATATTGTTAAACCCAATTTTATCCTAAGTGTAAAATTTCTGAAACTGTCTTCTATATTTTGAAATATTTTTTTCAATTAGTTTCTTTAAAACAAATAAATACGAGTACAAATGAATTATGTATGTCTTCCGGTACCTATTTATGATATGTTTTGAATGAAAATAAGAATAATATGCATTTTTTTAAATAAAGATCCTTAGATCCTTATAATAAAAAAAAAACCAAAAAAAAATACTAAATATTCATTCAATTTAAAAAAAAAATTAAACATAAAATTAAATCTTACAAAAATTTATTCAATAGTCCTTAAAAAAGGGTGGTTAAAGTTCCAAACTAATTCTTTATAATTTAAAACGGATCCTTCCATTGTATTAAAAATTTTTCACATACTTATGTATATCGAATTTTTATTATGATTTTAATTTTCTTTATATATGATTATATATAATATTATATATATGATATATGTATATATAACTCTTTCATCCCAATAATAATCTTAGTGGTTTTCAAGTACGTTATGTGTTATTAAGAAATAATAAAAAAAAAAAAAAAGGAAAATTTATTTTTAATTACCATTTTATAAGTTTATATATGGATATGCTGCTACCATATGTTACTACTTTTAATCTTTTTCATATTTAAAGAAAACACACACTTCTTTCTTAGTTTTTCATTGTTTGTTTTTTTGTTATTTTTTTGTTTCACAACTTTAAAAAATATAATAATAATAATTTCAAATCCTTTATTTTGTTTTATTTTTGTATCCTTTCTTAAAATCTTTGTCGATCTTTGTTTAATTATAGAATGAGTACCTCTTCTGCGTTTACTTAACCATAAAAAAAAAAAAAAATTCTATTATTGTACTATATATTATGTATAATGGTAACCAATTTATAACAGTATTTATTTTATTATATTTAATTCAATGTTGCGAAATCCTAACAAGAATCTGGTTGGTTCCAAAAGTAGCAAAAAAATAAAAAAAAAAAAACGAAAAGAAAATAATTTAAAACCAGTAAATACTCATGTATATATGAATAAGGTTATACAACATACGTTTTTATTTAAAGTATATGTACTCCAGATTATAAATTTTTTTTTTTGTTTTTTTTTTCTGAAAGTTTATTAAGGAAAAAGGATAAATAACAAAAATATAACAATAAGAAGAAAAAAAACGAAAAAAAAAAAAATAAATTAAATAATAAAAAACAGATTGGCATTTAAATCCTTGTAACAATAATTAAATGGTATAACCATTTATATTTCGACTATTAAAATTCGATAGAACAAAAACATTCTCAAAAATAATTGTTACATGCTGGATGTATTGTTACCTATTTTATGTATTATATACATCATAAATGCATAAATATATCATAGTATTACGTAACAAAAAAAAAAAAAAAAGGAAAGAAAAACTATAAAAAGTTAACCTGGACTATTACCTTCTTGACTTTCTCGTATAGTCAGATCTAAAGGCAAGTGATAAATAAAATTTTACGTTTTAGCCGATTTTTATTATGAAATAAAACCAAAAATATTTAAAATGAAAAATGTGCCAAAAAATTACTTTTTATTCATAGAAAAATTTGAAGATGTAGAAAAATTAGATCAAATTATTTGGAATAAAATCAGCTGTCTATTCTGTCACGTCTATTCGACCATAATATTATGAATTAAATTTTTTTTAATTTTTGTAAAAAATTAACCAAAGATAAAATGATAAATCTATAATTGATATCTAAAAATCTATAGATATTTTTAATTTATTTTATATTTTTTTTTTTTGATTTCCGCTCTTTTAATTTTATAAGATTTTTTTTTTTTATTTAATGAAAATTAGCCTAAATATTTTAGATATTATGTATGTAACCATTCAATACATCACTGTTTTCAATACCTAGATAACTTATTTCAATATTTAGATACTTACTTAACCTCAATAAATCTAGATAACTTACTATATAAATATAGGTATAGGTATATATTTAAGAAAATTACTTTCTTCGATTTGCGACATAACCGCTTTCGGATATTAAAAACTCACTTCCAAGTTCTGAACTAACTGAACTGCCTGACTTTCAATCATCAAATTTGATAAAAAAAATTATAATTTGACAAAATAATTTGACAAAGTTTTTTGAGGCTTTACTAATGTTTCGAACTCATTGAAATTTAAAATGTTCAGATTACACTTCTTTTTTAAATTAAATCTGAAAAAAAAAAAAAACAAAAAATTGAAAAATAGATTGCAAAAGTATAAGTATAAAAATAAAAAAATTGATCCTGAAAAAAAAATGTTCGTTTTTATAAAATATCTATAATTTATACTCGTATGACAATGAAATAATGGAATTGTGCAAATTAGAATCGGCAGATGCGTGTAATTATAAAAATATATTGGGAAAAAATATTTCGTCTTTTAAAAATCTTTCAATCCTTGTAAAAATCACTTCAAATTTTTTTTTATCGTTTAGAATATCATTTTTCAGTTCGTAGCTTTGTAGCGATACTATATTCTGCTGGACTGAGTTAATCGGGTTTTATTCAAATTTAAAGGCTGGAAGTAAATATGGATTATAATAATACCAAACAATAAATTTTTCATTCACAACTAAAGTAAATCATAGTTTGATGTTAATGAAACCGAGATTGACCAAATCTTAAACTTTACAAATCAGTCAGTTTACTAGACGGAATTAAAACGTATCTTAGAAAGAAAACAAAAGGCAACAGAAAATATAGAATTGTTTGCAAATAATCTTAAAACTGTCCAGAAAGCATAATTAGTTAAAATTTTGATTTCTAACTGGGCAAGAGCAAATAAAACTTACAATAACGATAGAAAAGGAGATCTCTTTCAAGCTACTGTAAATAAAAGTAACCATTACTGAGCAAGAAGTTAAAAGGAAATTGAGAGGTGCAAGAATTGCAGAAGCAAGAGGTGCAATGTAGAGAAAATTAAAGAACCTTAATGTATCTATAACTTATTGTTAGCAATTTTAACTAAAATTTTTACCACAATTCCATAAAAGTGTAGGCATAATTTTTACGTAAAATTTTAAAAAGGATAATCAAAAATCATTACAAAGATCATCACTTCAATGAAAATTATTACAATTGTTTTGTATTGAATTTAAAACAAGGCTAAAATATAAAAAATAAAAAGATAAAAAACAATTGGAAAATGAATAGAATATATAAAAAAAAAAAAAAGAAAAGGAAAAAAAAAATAAAAAAAAATTGAAATAACAATTTTAGTTATAACAGAACTAAAATAAATACTAGGATTATTTCACCCAAATTCACTTTAAAAGAAAATGTAATAATAAATAAATACATAATATATACGTATATATGGGTACAAACATTATTACGTATATATATGTATGAAAAATTATAATAATATTTGAAAAAAAAATAAAGTGTTATTCTTTATAATACATTTTCATTTCCTTCTTATGTAACAAAATGCAATTGCGATTCTGTTTTTTTTTTCTTTTTTTGTTTTTGTTTTTTTTTTTTTTTTTTATATCTATTGAAATTTTTAAAATCTATCTTTTGTACAAAATATGATGTAAATTGTAATAACAACATACGTATGCCTACAATTAAGACTAAGTATTATTGCGGTTCAATAATCTCTGAGTCTTATTTAGGAGTTAGAAGGACGAAAAAAAAATATAATCCTTGTTTTATTTTTTATGCTATTTAATGCACATAATGGTTGGCACAAAAAAAAAAAAGTTATGGGAATTCAAAAACAAAAAAAAACAAAATATTAAAAAAGCATATTTCGGATAATATCTTGAAGGTTTGATTTAAAAAATATTAAAAAAACAAAAAAAAATTAATAAATTTATTTTGAATGCTTTATTAAAATTATTTATTTAATATTTATTAAATTATATTTTCCTAAACAGTTAATAAACAATTTTTATATTTTAGGATTTGTTTCTCCTTTAAGAAAAATAATAATTTACTTTGTTTTTGGCTTACTAGTGTGCCTCTTGGAAACTTTGGATGTTTACTAGGTATTTTATTTGAAGCAGTTATTTTAGCTTTTTTCCATATGTGTTTTTAATTAAAATCAGCCATTGATGTATGTATGTACGCCTTCAAGTGTTATTGAAACGACATTGTCTTTTATTGCTGATTCCATTCTAATGCTTTTCTTGCTATGCACGCTCGTGACTTTCTAAGTGTATATTCTATTCCAGTTAACATTTTTTTTTCGTTATTTTGTCTAATTGATTTTATTGTTGCTTTACTGCTGTTACTTACTGTGTTTTATTATTCCGCATATGATCTTTAGACACTTGGTGATTAATACCAGCTGTAGTTTCTGTCAAATCTTCCTAGTGACTAACCATAGGTTTCACTTCCATAGGTTTCTATAAGGTATTCTTTATAAGTTATAATCTTTACACACGTATTGAATATTTTTTCAACTTTGTTCTTCTGGATAATTGTGAATTCCACCGAAATTGGCTGAGCAAGAGACCGAATATTGCAACATCTGCTAGACATTCCTTCATATTGGCGGAAAGCATCGAAATATTGCTATGATCTTGTTAATTCTGTTGTCAATGTACATGCTTATGTTACCGTGGTTATTTTTATTGCTGCTTAGTGGCTATAAGTAATAGTAGTTTTCTACATTGTTTAGCATTTACATTTTTAGTATTTGCTGATTTTCAATTCAACATACATTTTTTTCAATATTTTCATTTTTAATTTGAACACAAAAACCTGAATGCCTTCTCACAAAAATTTCAACTGAGATATAATAAGGAGGGCTGCACAGAATAATCCCTTTACCTTAAAGATCTCCGGATGGCACAACTTCGCAAATGGAATTTCATTTGTAATAAGTACAGCGTACAATAAACTTGCCGCCATTTGTATTCCCTAAAATTGGCAACCATAACGTGTATAATATATTAATAAATTCAAGAAGCACATCTTTGTTCTTAATATTTCTAACATCCAATAAATTTCTATATTTCCCAATTTCCTTTATTCTTATTTTCCTAATCCCAAAACCAAACAGTTCATTGTACCATAGGTTCTAACTTAATGTTTGGTTTAAAAGGAAGGTAGAAGGTTTGGTTTAAGGTATCAGTCAGTTGGGTAAAGTCTAACACTACCACAGAGAATCCGCACGATGATCTCATTGGTATCTTACCAGATTCCCACCTATCCTCTCAAAAAACGAAAACAAAAAAAAAAACACACCATTTTAATACTAAGTCAGGGGTGGTAAATGAAAAACTAGTATTAACTTTAAGTATTTTCTTGCATCAAGTTAAGTTCTTCTTAATGAGATTTAATATTTTTGCTCTAGGCATGAACATTTTTAAAATATAGTATATTCATATTTTATAGTTTGTTCAAAAAAGTTTTCATAAAAAATTAGTTGTAAGTTGAAAGTTTAATATTTTGTTTAGTTTCCAATAAAATCATAAATATCCATAATACAATACAACTTTAGAATAACAAAAGTTCTGTAAAATTAAAACAAAACGTTATTATCATTGTTATGATCATCAATATCATCCCTTCTTCATAGCATAGAACAAAACATTGTAATTATTTTATTCAAAATCTAAACATAAAAAACAAAAAAAAAAAAAAAAATTTTAATTTTAGTTGCATTGCAATAAATTTTATATCATTCATACAGTATTGCCTATTGGAACATATCTATGGGACATCCCTTATGTAATAAAATAAAAATATTTCTATATAATATGTATATAGCTTTTATGTTATTGTTTATTCGTTTATTGTCAGTTTTGCAATTCTATGATTTTTAAATTGTAATAACCACTCCTTCCTAAAAAATACTAAAAAATATCCAAATTTATTACAATTGAATTGGTTTTTGGTTTCACTTCTCACTATACATACTGAACAGAAACAAATAAATTTTTTATATAAAAATTGCATGTCCATATTTTGATTATTGGTTGCATTGTGCAATTTATAATTAGATGATTTTATCAAATAATATTTATGTTGTTTGAGATTATTTTTTAACAAAAGTATGAATTTTTGTCATTCAGAATATTTTCAGGTTCCATAAAATAGAAAAATCAAAACAATGGGATAAAATAAATTAAAATGGAAGGGGGGAAAAAAAATAAAGAATGAAAATATTGCAATATTTCGCAGGATCAGAATTAAAATTTTTAAAATTTCTTTGAGTAGTTATCACTTATTTTATTGCATTAAATGTACAAAAATTTGATATAAATGATAGAAAGTTTAAAAGGATTATTTTTTTTTTGAAAAACGTTTTATTTAATTCACATGATGTATCTTCAGGGGTTTTACCCGATGTAACAAATAAATTTTTCTTTTTAAAGATGCTAAAATAGTGGGAAAAAGCTATCAAATAAAATCTGTATTTATTTGGTAGCTTTTATTTATCAAAACATGAACATGAACATGAATCCCCAGGACATAAACTCAAAAACTGTGGAGCTTTACTCCGAGCAAGAAATGTGTAACTAAGAGCCTACTGATTGACCAGCCAGTAATTAACCTTTTACAGGTTTTTAGTTTTTTACGGGAAGTAGAATAGAAAAAAGAATTGTAAGGAGAGGTAAAATCCCCAATTTGTACAGTAATTAAAAAGGGGGACACAATAGATTTATACTTATACCCATTAAAAAATCTAGTCTAATCTAGCAAATAAATTAAAGATTTTTTTTTAGTATTGAACCAATATATTTTATTATAGCATTTAAAAATTTCTAGCTTCAGTAACCCTACAGTAAAGTGAAACAAAAGATATTATTAAATAGATTTCGTCTTACATTAATTTTATACAGTAATTTGAACTTCTATATGAATGAGATCTACGGCTTCTAATAGTCCTATATTAGATTTTCATGTTATCATTGCATCTTATGTTTTTTAAATCTTTTATATCCTGAAAGCCTTTGTTTCGGTCTTATTACATCCTAATAAGAGATCATTTCTTCTCCATTTCTTTATTATATTTGTATATATATATATATGTTCATACTCATAGTATATTATAAATAACAAATTTTATAAAAGGTTTATTTTATTTTTGAGTATTACTTCCATTATTCATTTAATTTTACTCAATTTATTTATTATTATTGTAAAAATTTTACTATATTTTTAATATTGTGTTTTATTATTTTTCATTGTATCATTTTCATTTCATCTACTCATGAAAGATTGCTGCCGATTTTATAATCTTGTAATTATTATTATCATGTTGGGATATGCTTTTACAATTACTATTTTTTTACTTTGTCTTATTGGTAATATAAAGAAAGTATTGTAATGGAAACAAAATGTTGTCAATCAATTCATTAAAAATTAAATCCTACACATATAAAAATCACTTTTGTTTGTTATTTGTTTTATTTTTACGGGGGTATTTGGCAAAGAGGAGCGATACAAACACGATTCCCTTTTAAGGCGTGGGACTTTAACCCACTAAACACATCCTCCATTTTTAGCCTAATAATAGGTTAAGAGATCTTTAGTACGAAAATTCTACTATGGAGTATAAGTAGGTTTAAGGTTTAGAGGAATATGATAAACAAAGTAAATTGAAAATGTAATCATCCCCAGTTTTAGAGAACCCAAGAGGTAGTAGATGATGTACGATATTCGAGTCATTAACGAATTGCTATATATGCTGAAAAATTTCGTCAAGAGATTTTAATGACGTAGCGGTGGGCAGCGGAGTCTGTTTTTGTTTCTCTTTGAAAGACTTTGAGTGGAAATATCAAATTTTTATTTCGTCGGAACAATTTCCCAATTTTATTACGAAAAATTGAATAAGTAAACCTACTAAACGTTGAAGGTTCAGTTGAGGTGTCAGCGTTGAGGTGACATTGAAATCGTTTCTTAAACGAATCGCGCTATTTTGAACTTTATCGAGAGATCCTAATGCCACTTTAAAGGTTGCTGCCAAAATATATGCAATATACTTCATTTTTGTTCGTATGAACGTTTTTTAGATATTGAGAAGTTCAGAAAATGTAAATTTAAAATTTAAAACTAATTTAGATAGGAATTTTCTAGGATCTTATTAATTTTTATTAAATTTCATAAATTTATTTTATAATGCAAAAATGTTGTTTTATAATGCAAAAAATGTTATTTATAAAGATTTTTAGAACCGCCTTTTAAAATTCTTTACAAAAGATTTAAAAATTCAAAGGAAAGAGCAGTTTTTTTTTTTTTTAAATAAGTACAAGGAATTCCATTATAAAAATTTGAATTTATGACCACTTATAACTCTCAAACTTATATTCATTCTTAAAAATCATACCCCTCTCAAAATTTCAAATTTTAAGTGTTTAGGAGATATGGGGTTCAAAAATTTTGCAAATAATTAATTCAAATAACGGTAAATTTAAATGTCGATAAACATAAAATCATGGTATTTTTTTTTCCTTTTCTTTAGCATTTTCAGATTAAAAAAATACTCAGTTTGAATTACATTTGGGTTGTAATAGAGTTTTTTTTTTTAACTTTCAGGGGCTATCTGTAATGGTTGGAACTATATAAAAAAATTGTTTTTTTTTTTTTGACTAACAACAACTGTTACAAATACTTTTTTCATTAGATTTATACATCAAACATTAAATTTTTATTTTTTTTTTATCTCAAACGGTGGTGAAATTTTGTTCTTATTTTGATCGACTGACGGGCAGAGCAAGTTTTAACTAATAAATAATTCACAAATTTTTTCGAAATTTAAATGAAAAAGTCAAGAGTAGAGTATACTGTTTGGTTAATTTGAAATATATTATGTAATCGATTATATATATGTATTTAGTTCCAGTTGTTTTGTTTTAAAAATTTTATTACCAAAAAAACAAAAAAAAAAAACACGAAAAAATAAAAAAAATAAAATTAATGTTTCATATAGTTTATTATTTTGTAAGGGTTCAATATTGATGCAAATGAACAAACGTTATTTTGTAATATTTTCCAGTTTTTAAAATAAAACAAAGAGTAAAATTGGTTGAAAAACCAAAAAAAAAAAAAAAAAAATTGCATTATTTATATTGCAGCAAAAATTTATTGCAGATATTTTCATTCATCCGATAATAAAAAAAGAAAAAAAAGCAATATATCCTATATAAATGTATTATGATGTTTACAAAAATTTTGAATATAAATCCATTGTAAAATTGTTCAATTTTCCATTTTCCATTTTCCGTTTTTTTTTTTTTTTATTTTCTATATTTTCTTTATAATATTAGAATTCTTTCATTGTTGTTTTTTGTTTTTTTTTTTTTTTGTCTAATAATGCATTTAAAAATCTAATTATTGTATTTTTTTTTTTGTTTTTTAAATAAATAATAATTTTAATAATTTATAAAGATTGTATTGTTAGGTTTTTTTTGTATAATTTGAAATGTAATTAAATGAAAAATAACAATTTTTTTTTGGGAAATTAACTAAATATAAAAATGAAGAGGGCTTCGGCTGCTCAGTGGGTAAGAACGTATAAAATACGTTGTAAACACAAAGAGAGCGTGGAAATTCGAATTCCATACACGTTGTAAGAGTTATACCTCCTTACGACATGTACAGCCACACCTGAAAAAGAAAAGCTGTGCAATTTTCTTGTTACATTTATGTGGCAAAGAAATGTAACTTTTCTTTAATTTATTTTTGAGTTAAGAAAATTATGAACACAAGATACGCTTTATTCATTTTTAGGGAAACGGTATTTAATAAAATATCATTAATAAAAAAAAAAAAAAAAATCTCTTTACAGGTATGAATATTATTTATAATTTCCACGGAATCAGTTTACCATTATATGTGTTTTCTTAAAATTTTGCATTGGAACCGTTATTCATAAATAAGCATAACGAGGAATTTCTAATAACAATAATAAAAAAATTTAAAGGTCCTTATTAGAAAAATGTAATTCAAAAGATGTTATTTTCCAAGTGGAAATATTGTTGTAACTCCTTTTTTCTTAAGTTTTGAGTACTATCAAAGGTCTTTTAGTTGCGTATATTTACATATTTACTTTAGAATTTTTTACTTTATAAATTTGATAATAATGAAAAATATTATTACGTCTACCACCAAAATAATCACTAGATGTAAGCTTATATTTTTACATACCACCTCTTGTTAATACTTAATTTAATTTCTTCAATGTGATACATATTATAAATGTATTTGAAAAAAAATTTTTGTAGGTGAAATTTGTTAATTATTTGTTCAATAGTTATGTTACGTTTGACTTCAGATACTTCAGATACTATATAGTATTCCATATCATAATTTTTTTGAAGAAAGATCGTTTATTGTTTTTAGATTTCCTATTATTTAGAACTTATGTTATAAAGCTTCATCTGACTGTGGAAAGTTACAGTTATAGTCAACAGATGTGAACGCAAAATTAATGTTTTCAATTTGATTGGAAGAAGATTTTTTAGAATCTCAGATATGTTCCTAAAATTCACACCAACACGAGTCTACCTTTCAAATTGAAGTTTTAAAAAAATTAAGGGCAGTCCTTAAATTGGCACTTCCGATATATTATTGTAATATTACATACATTTATTTTACGTTGTGTCAACACTAAATTTTCCGTCAATTCGTTTTAATGTGAGAATAAGTAAAAATTTGTTTTCAAACCAACTGGTACAAACTAACACTGGCTTACTTTCAATAAAATAAAATTTACACAAATAAATGATGTTCCGATAATCTATTCCGCGATTTTAGTTCTTATGTTTTTATTCCTTTATCTGTACATACAGGATGATTGTATAAGTAAGAAAAAATCTTAACAAAATGTCTTAGCTGAAAATATTAAAAACGAGAAAGTTGGTAATCTCTAAAGCCATACATTTTAAGATACCTCTGTAGCTATCTTTCTTATTGCAAAAGTTTCCCAAATGAAATTTCAAAATGTATGCTTTACTTTTCAAATTATATAAAATTTATGAATTTCTTACACACTTAGTTGATAAATAATTTTAGTGTAAGGACATTGTTAACCTTTAAGAGCTCAATGAAATAATGATAAATTTATTTTAAAATTTAAGTAAATTTATAATTGAAAAAATTTCTAACTAAAAGATTTATATAAAAAAAACTCAATAAAATTTTTGTTATTTTAACGTTAAACTACATATTTACTATTTACAGTTATGTATAATTTCCTTTTTTATATAAATAACTATATGTATACTTTAAAAAGTGTTTCAATTAGAAAACAACTCCACTGTTAAACCAAGTGGAAATTATAATTTAATTATTAAAAAAAAAAAACTTTTTTTTCTTATTTTAAAAATTTTTTTTTAAGTTTGTTGTAGACATTACAACTTACTGTTAAAAAAAAGGGTTAAAACTATAATTTAATTATTTTTGTAATGCTAGCAAAATTTTTCTCGTCATGTCTAAGTAACGAATTACCCAGTTTTTTTTACAGGTTAAACTTTGTTAATAAAAAGGAAACTTTTTATATGTTCATTGGACTAAATGAAATAAATTTTTTCTTCTTACAAAAATGCTGTTAAAATAATTTTCAGCATATTTTTGACAAACTTATTAATTAATTCCGCAATTTTTGACTGTCCGCCTGTCCACATGGATAGGTGTCATAAAGATGGATAAAAAATTAATTTTGTAGAAAAAGTTTTTTATGTATACGAAATCCCTTTCAATTAGAACCTTGAAAGTTTTGAAGAATTTTGAAAGTAGAAAGATGTTTAAGAAAAAGCATCCACACAAAAAAAATAGTAATCTCATAGTTTTAAAGCTATTTTGAGCATTTATACAAATAACTTAGATTTTATTTATTTTAATGACAAGTAAAGTTATTCTCAAAATTTAATATTTTTTAGTTCTTTTTATTTTGTAACCTAACTATTTGCAATTTATATCCATTAAAAATATTTTTAATGGATATTTTAGTTCAAGATTTATGACAAAAATTTAAATCTAAAAATTAAATTTTGAAAGTCGATTTAACTCCCTATAATGATGTCACCACTTATTCGGACCATGACAGAACTTGTTTAGTTTGAAAAGATTGTGCATGAGAGTTAAAGAAAATTTTAGTCCAAAACTGTTCTTATTTTTTTTTTTTTTAAATGTAGACTTTTAAAAATCTTTCGTTTTACATACTACCTTCTTAATTATTACAAAAATATTTAAACTAGAAGGCAGTAGAAGTAAAAAAATGTTGTTAATCAAATCTAAAATCTTATAAATTATATCTACTCTCTTTAGGTAAATCAAATCTAGTCATACTCTCTAATTTAATTTTTATTAAATTAAAATCTAATTTTGTTTTTTTTTTTATATCATGTATTAGATCGAATGTTATCCACAGATTTTCTCAATAAATTTTATATTATACTTTCATGTTTTTTAAAATTTAAAAAGATTGTTTTTTTTTCTCGTGGGATATTTAATGTACCAACATGTAGTACAATTTTTTTACTCGTCCTCTATTAAAATTAGCCAAACGGCCTAATCAATAATTTTTTGCTAACGTTTTCTTTTAATATTTCTTATATATTTTACCTCAGGAAATCTGTACTTTAAACTATATCTGCCCTTTAAGCCCTCCTGTAGTAATCTGATTTTCTATAAGTAGATTTTATATTTATAAACTGTTCTAGGCGAGCTTTATATTTAATGATATATTTCTTTTTTTCATCGTACTTTCTCTCAATTCAAAGGAGCACTTTGCAAAAGGAGTTCATTCTGAAAACCTTGTTTGTTTGTTTCAAAGAAATAGATAATTTTATTGGCATAAGGCATATTGGAACCTGTAGCAATTTCCATTTGCTTTTCTTCTATAGGTTTCTAAATATACCTTTTTCTTTACCTTATCAAGGACCAATACATTTGACTGGAAATTAACTTCTAAATTGACCAAATGTGTACATACATAATTTATAATTTTAACTACATAATACTGAGATTTTTTACCACCAGATTTGATTTCCCAAAATTCAAATCAAATTACATTGAAACGATTATTTTGTTTATTGAGCAGTAAAGTAAAAAATCCGACAAGTTGTGGGAAAGGATTATATATGTTCTTTAAGGATTTTTATATATTTTTATATCAATTTTAAATGGTTTATTATTTAATGAAAAATATTTTCCTTTACATATCTTTCTTTCTAAATAATTCATTTAGTTCATTGACCTTGTTTAGGAATCTATATTCTAAATACCCTATATACTAAATACACACTATACATATATTATGAGAAACAAATTTAAAGACAACTTCTATAATTCCAAAGGGAATCCCTAAAGTTTGACAACATATAATATGTATTTAATATTTATTTAAACTAATGAAAAGGCTTGTATTCTATTATTATAAAAGAATATTTTGTAAATTTAAAACAAAAACAAAAAAAAAAAAAACAAAAAAATTCACCACTGATTTTCAAATTGAATTTTTTCAATTTAAATTTTTAATATAAAAATTCTTGTTTTATCCTTCGTTATAAAAAAACTGTTGGAAACAAAAACAAAAAGGAATATATTTTAGTATATATGTATGTATATGAGTATCGAAAAGAAAAAAAAAATTCTTTCCATTGTTTAGGATCTTAATATTAAGATCTCACAAAAACAAAAAAAACAAAACGACTTTTATCCATTTAATATAATCATTAGAGTGACAATGCATAAAAACGCTGATTAAGCCCTTCTTTTGATTTTTTTTTTTTTTTTTGTTATTGGATTTTGTTAGTGCATTTGGGATGCAAACATTCTTGTTAAAAGCCTAATAAGCAAAAAATTAAATTGAATGAATGCATTTACTTGCAAAAAAAAAAAAAAAACAAAAAACCAAAACAAAGAAAGGAAAGAAAAAAAAAACATTTATTCTTATCTTGATTTAAAGATAAACATTGAAACACTTCAATGGATTAAGGACCATAGTGCACAATTAAAGAAAGAAAATAATACATAGTTGTCGATTAATGAATATAAAGCACTTTTAGTATTTTAATAACAACAGATAGGTATATACAAAAAACCAAAAAAAAAAACCAAAATATGTAAGCAACGACTTCATTATTGTTATTTAACAACAAAAAAAGACAGAATAGAATTTGTACAATTTGGATGACTTAACTTTTACTATCTATGGTTAGTCATCGCAATTTAAATAATTTTGCACGATTTTTATTTTACTTAACTTAAATAAGCCGGTATATATATTGAATTTTATTTCGATTGTGTTTTCTTACTTTGAAAATATAAAGATTAGCATATAGATCACTTGTGTATACAGTAGCCAGTGTTAATTGATTTTCTTTTAGTATATCTATACACTAAAGAAAAGTAAACATTTAATAATAAAATTTTTCATTTTTATTAAAAACTTGTTCTGACTTTAATAATAATTTTAACATAGCCCAGATAGTAATTTTTAAAAAAAAAAATTAAAGTTTTATTAGGTCTAATAAGCTGTATGCTTTTTATATTGGTCTGATCACGAAGGTTTTATGAGTTTTTATACAAATCATTGTTCAGCTTTTAATAAAAGATCTCAAATCTCTGTACATACAAATCTCTGTACATAATTTTTCATATAAATTTTTTATTTTTTGACAGGTTTCAAAGTAACATTTGACATTCAACAATCATAAACAAAATTTCAAATCAAAATCAAAAGAAAATTTAATTATTTTCAATTATTGTAGAAATAAAATAGTTTAAAAAAAAATTTTTTTTTTTCTTTTTTAGCTTTTAATATTATGGCCGAGGAAACGATGAAAATGGAAGTTCCCAATAATTATACCTATCCATTTTAGTATTGTTTTTGACTAATGTCAAAACAAACTTTCAAAATCAAGTTTATTTCCATATGTCAAAAAAAAAAGCAGTTATAGTTTATAATGTAAATTTGTTTGATAAAATGTATTAAAGCAAATTACGAAATTAATTTAAGAGATTTATTCAATTTAAAATGTTGAGTTTTTTAAAATTAAAATTGTAGAAATTTGCTAAATAACATCAGTTTTTCGAAGATTGATATAATAATATACATTATAGATGATGTTAAATGACAGAAGAGAAAAGTATGGGAATACTCCAATCAGAGATTTGAAATTTAATTTAATTTTTGTCTTGAAAATTATTATAGTAATTAATAATTAAAATAGCAATTAATTTACTGAGTTTATTTTATTAAAATTTCAAAAATCAGAAAAAATTCCTTTGTCATAATTACTCTTTATTTTATTTAAAAGATTTAAATTTCAACATAATTTTTTTTAACAATTTTTAGGATCAGAATACATGAGACAATCAAGAGAAAGAAATCATGAAATATATGCACAAATGATCTGTCAAATTTAAAATTATGGACAGGAATTACGAAAAGGATTTTTTTAGCCCTGTTAATGGAAGATCAGTTTAAAATTTTACATTATTAAAGTATGTAAATAAAATATAGTCTTTTATACTGTATGTAAATAAAATATAATACTCCTACAGTATAGCATTATTTACTGCGCTATTTGATAATTTTAACTTAAACCCATGAATAAAATAAAAGTTGAATATATATTTCCTTCAGCATTAATATGTTGCCGTCCCAGATATATTATTGAATCATATTAGAATTGTTTTTTTTTTGTTCTTTTTCTATCCTTACTTCTCTTAGTATTATAGCAGTTTCTCAGGATAAGGTAATTTTATTCAATTGCAAACGAATTGCCCGTCGTCAGGTGTTGTTCGGTCAAACGTCTCTTTTAATATAGTTGACCGTAATTACATTCTAATATGGCCATTCTCCTATGTTTTCCGGCAATTTTTTAAGTGTGTGTCTTATATATACATTTTTATTCCCGTAGCTTTATTTGTTTCCTAATTCGTTCCACATTTGTTATATCCACTTTTCTACTTTCAAATATTTAATAGTACCGTGAGCTTAAAGAAGTGATTTAAAATTATTTGTTTTTACTGAAATGTTAATAAAATCACAGCCTAAATAAACTATACAGACGAACCGCTTCATATAAAAATTTTAAGTTTTTTTTTTTTGGAGCCAGACTAAGCAGTTTATTAAGCTACTAAGCTAGACTAAGTATTTTAGAATATTTAAATTACAAAAATAGAAAATACAAAAGAATATTCTATAAATTTTTATTTTTGCTATTTAAATATCTAAAATACTTTAGTCTAGCTCCAAAAAAATGTTCGTGCTGGCTCCTAAAAAAGACTTAAAATTTGTATATGAAACTGTTCGTCTATGTATAGTTTTTTTAGTCTGTGATAAAACGTTAAAATAATCTTTAAAATTCTTTTCATTTTCACATTTTTGAAATAAAAATCAACGATTTTAATTGAAAAATTTTTTTGAGGACAAGTGTAAAGTACTCATACGCCAAAATGCGTAAAAAAAATCGATAAAAAATCGCACTCAATGATTAAAAAATTAAATAAGAAAATATGAAACAGTGAAGAATTTTATTTTTTTTTTTAAATTTAAAATCTATAGATATGACATAAATTTAAATTGGTAACGTAAAAAGCCACATTTAAAATATAAAATTAAACTCTTAAATTTAAAACTAAATTTAGATTTTTTTTTAAATAAAGCACTTATTAAAATGACATTTTGAAATACTCCCATTATTATAATAATTTATAACTTTAATTCAACGATAATCTCAACTTATTGTAAATATCACAATGTTCGTATTTTTACACAAATCATTCAAGTCAATATGAAAATTATATTGAATATCATAAAACTGAAATATCAATTTGGTATATAATAAAACTTACAAAAAAAAAAAAAAAAAGAAAAAAGAAAAAGAAGATTCAATAAAAAATTCGTGATTTGTTAAATTTTATACTCAATAATTTTCATTTTTTATTTATACACTTATAATATAAAAAAAAAAAAAAATAAATCGCAAATTGCAATTAGTATTAGTTTTTCTTTCCATCCATACAATTTCATTACGAATTCTTTATTTGTAAATTATATGATAAAATGAATTGAATCCAGTTCTTCTGTTTAAAAAAAAAATTTTTTTTTTTTTTTTTTTGTACAATGTGGTTCTTAAACTTGTCTTAAGTTATTTTCTTTATATAAATAAAAAAAAAAATATATAAAAAAAATAATTTTTCGATATTGAAATTATATTGGTTATAAATTCAAGACAATTGTCTATAATTTTTTTTTTTTTTAAACTTTTTACTTGCCCATTAAAAGTTTCGTAGGATACAATATATAAAATTAATTATAAATTAAGAACTCTGGAATTTTTTTAGGTGTGCCATAGGATTTTGAAAATATAAAAAGGAGAGATTATTTCCTTCCTAAACTGATCCTTTTCGATTTCTTCTCTATTGGAACTTTGATTTTGGTATCACATACGGAATAAGAATTTTAACATGTAAACTGACAAACGAACAGATTTGTGGTTAATGCTTTAATGTAATTACAAAAAAAATATATCTGAACAATGGTGCAGTGCGTAAGTCATCAGTCGTTCAGGCAAAATGTCACGGGTTCAAACCCCGGTCAGGTCAAAAATAATATATAAAATATAATAAAATAATGTAAACAAAATATTAAATACAATTATAATTGTATACTTGTAGTCTTGTGACCAAGATGGCCTACATGCTAAAGGCAAAAGGCTCTTAAAAATATCGGCAGATATTTATATCTGCACGATATAATATAAAAACAAAAAAAATATTTGAAATAAAGGATAGATCGAAATCTTCGAAAGATACTATAGAGATGGACTCGATGGAACGATGCTCTAAAGATGGACTCTATAAGTGCCTAGAATTTTAATGCACTAAACACCAAGTCCATTTTATGACAAAACAATAGATGATATATCTTTTAGTACTAATGTATTGTTTGGTCAAGCGAAGTAAATATTAGGGAATGAAAATTGGTTTCATATTGTCACAAAATGATTTCAAAATTAAATGCAATAAAAAAAAAAAAAATCGAGTGCCCTAGAATTTTTTTTTAATTATTTCATCAATGGCAGAGCACTCTTCTTCGAATAATTTAAAATAAAATTAAAAAAAATATAATCTAAAATTTTACTATACTGTCTTCAATTTTTATTCATTTATATAATTTTATTTATTTTTTGGCCGATCCGAAACAAGTGTTAGTCGAAAATGTCAAATTAAAAAATTATTAATATATAGAGGAAAGCGAATTTGTAAAGATATCCACTGATCTACAAAAGTAAAAAAAATTTTTAACACATATACAAATATTATTTGAAGCACAAACCAAAAGAAGTAGTAAATGACGTGTCTATCCATTATAATTAATTACTTTCAATAAAAATATCACTGAATGAATAGCTGAATAAAAGCTGAATAAAAATCTTAAAAATTACGGAATTCTTATCATTGAAAATCTTTTGAAAAGTTTCGGTGCATCATTAAGAATAAGAGGAACAACAGATATTGTAGAATCTAAATGTAAGAACCGTAAAAAGAATTTTACTTTTATAAATAAACTAATAAACCTAAAATATCCTATTACCTACACTAATAAACCTAAATAAATATAAAAGAAACTTAATCTTTATTCTTTTTGTAGTCAATCATTGACTACATATTTCTATACACTTTCTTTTATCGGATTTTTGTTTATTTATAGTTTTATTATTTATAATTTGACTTCCCTTCTCTTATATCCTTAATTTCAAAAATTACTTTTGAAAGGAAAATTTTTTTTGCTCTTATTTTATTTCAATATTAAAACTTTTATAATTTTATCTCAAAAATCAAACTTTACATTTTGTCTTAAAAGTTTCATCCGACAGTTACGTTTTAAGAGTGGTTGGTTTTGGTTGATTAAAGTCGCACAATATTTAAAAGAACCTCTCATCGTTTTTTTTTTTTGATTTTTGATGTTTCTGCCGACCCTCGTAACAGAAATAAAAAAATTACAATAAGATTTGCCATTATAAACGAATAACGAACCTAATTATGTTTATGACATACTTAAAGAATATTATTGTACAAAGTCAATCATATATTCTACTGGACCTAAGAAAGATGAAGTCTTAAAACTTTAAAGAAAATAAATATAAAAAATTTTTTTCGGTTTTTTTTTATTTTATTTTGTAATTTGTTTTACGATTCTTTTTTTTTTTTTCTGTTTTTTCGAATTTGTACGTGACGTATTTTATATGAAACTATTTATTGTTCGAATACAATTTCGAGTGTATAAATGAATAAATGAAACAAAAACAAAAAAAAAAGAAATACTGAAATAATAATGAAATGGTTTTGTTCGAATGATTTGTGTTCGTAATTAAACTATTATGGAATTCCATTTGAATTATTGCTGTTTCAATTTTAAATTTTTTGTTTTTTTTTTTCTTTTTGAAATTGTGCAATTTTCATGTCCATGATAAAATAATTTCGATAATATTTTTTATTTTCGTTTTCATTGGAAATGCATTATTTTAAACATACTATACAAAGAAGTTGCATATATTATGTTGTTTCTTTTGGCATTTTACCATATACATTTTTTGGGAAATTTGGGAACAATTGGGAACAAAAAAATTTTAATTCAATTTCAAAGGTTATGAGTTTACTTGTAGGCTGTAATGTTAAGGATATTATTCTAATAATAATAAATCAAAGAAATTGAGAGATCTCGAACTTCTATCCTTTTTTTAATAACTAATTTAAAACACAACTGTATAAGTCGACGTTCTTTAAATCGACAACTCTTTTTATTTTAAACGTTGGCCACACTCTAGGCAGAATTCCTTTACACATTATTGGTGTAGGTTTGACTGTAAAATGGAATATTACCAACAGAAGGGAACACATTTGATGGGAGCATGTTCCACATTTTAGAAGTTTTAACAACAAATGAGTTTTCGTCAGATCAGATCATATCCAATTGTATCTAGTAAGGTGTATTGCAATATTTTATATTGCAATAATCTTAATAGTAATATAAAATAAAATAAATAAATTATTCTTATATAAAATAATAGATGGGTTCATAATCTTACAGTACGACAACTACTGCCGAGTAATCAACTGCTTAATAAAAGCAATGATTTAAGAAACTGCAAAAAGTGTAATATGAATATTTAGTTTTAATTGTTATTTAGTTTTATTGTTATTGAAGTGAAATGGACAAAATAAAACTATAAATGACGATTGTCAAATATAGATTGTGCCTAACGCTTATCAGTTAAGTATCGTTTTTAAAAGTGGTGTTCCTAAACTAAAAATTTTTTCACATTATTAAGTGGATCTAAGATAATATGTGAATGTATGAATTGAAGAATACTGCCTCTGTTAAAAGAAAACTTACAATTGAAATTTAGGGCTTTTTTTTAAAATTTCATATTTTTAAGACGAAAATTATAAAAGAGACATAAGAAAAAGATAAACAAGAATTTTCATACAGATAAATATCATAAATTTTAAATTGATGATGTCAAATTCGTGTCCAAGTTTTTTTTTTTCTTGTTTTTGTTTGTTATTTTCTATCTCATTCTATCGTTGCGGTTTTTTAGTTGATTTCGTTATTATTTAATTTTTATTTTAATGGCTTTTCACTATTAATATTTTATTTTGTTTTTCCTCCATAGATATTTTAAATACAGTGAATGTTTATGATTTGTTAAAATTATTGGTAACCTGAAATTTCAACAAATATATAACATTTTAAATTATGATGGGTGGTCTTTAGTAAAACTACAAAATATTTTATAAATAGAAATTAATTTACTATAATATTATGAATACAGAATAGTGATGGTGAAAATTGTGGTTTTTTAGTTTTTAACACTTTTAACCAGATTCAAAATTATGGCTACATAAAATTAAATAATTTAAAAGATTTTTTTCTACAATACTTTTGTATGATGCTGACCAATAATTAATTTTTAATCTAAATAATTATATTGGCTGTTTTACTTGCTGCTGGGAACTGGAAGTTCTTCTTACTGATGCAAAACTATTTTTATCCTCTGTATAACCTTCTCTAAATTTGTAGTTTTTTCTTACTGTAATGCTGTTTAACAATATTTAAAGCTTATTTTACATCAATTTAAAACTTTTGTTTAATGTCTTCAATATTTTTTAATGTGAAATTTTACCAGTCCGCAAAATTTTAAGGATATTAATCCTGTATAGTGTAATGTGAAAGATTTTACTTTATAAAGGTAATTAATATTCCCATTGTAAAATAAACATAGAATTTTAATTAAATTGATTATTTGTTTATTAAAAACTTTTCTACTTTTTTTTTTAAAATAAATAATTTTTGGCCAAATTCCATAATTTGAGCAGAAAATTGTTGTTTTGTAGTGAAAATAACTATTAATTTTGAAACAACATATGTAATATTGGTTTCCAATTAAAAATACTTACAATCTGAACAGAACTTTAATCGCACTCTCTCGTTTATTATGCCATAACTCATGAGGTTGGGCACCATTTGGGCACCGATTCTAGCTGTGATCTTAAATTATTTATTTTTAATAATTCAGAATTAAATTTTCAGCTAAAAAAGAAATATTTCTTTAACGTCTTGTAAATGTCTTGTAAGATATAAATTGTGAATACACTAAATTCATACAAAACCTTCAAAAAAAGAATTATAAAAAAAAATCTTAAATTTTCTTACAGCACCAATCCCCAATTCCAAGTTTTCGCATCCCCGCCCTATCTTTACTACCTAGCGAATATTCGGCATTGGCCCCATTGTATTGCTAGGTTAAGCTAAGTAAGAATCTGACACTATCAAAGGGGTATTCTTCGTAGTTTTAGTTAGTTTTAAAAATGCCATAAAGTGTCTGTGTCATCAAACTTTTGAGGAATTTCCACAGCTCTGGGTAATCATATATTAAGAATGATTGTTTTTGATAATCTTTTTGACGAACTTTATACATTTGTTGCTTACCAAAAGTGAAACTAGAATAGCAAAACAAAAAACGATATCATTTTGTATAAAAATAAAAAACAAAACAAATGACTAGACAAAATTGAAATAAAACTTAAATTTAAAATTATTTTATTACATTTTCCATAAAAATAAAAAAAAAAACATTGTTCCGACAAATGTTTGTTTGTTTATAAACTTTTCTATACTTTTCAAATTTA
Source organism: Poecilobothrus nobilitatus (assembly GCA_947095535.1). Taxonomy (NCBI): domain Eukaryota; kingdom Metazoa; phylum Arthropoda; class Insecta; order Diptera; family Dolichopodidae; genus Poecilobothrus; species Poecilobothrus nobilitatus. The sequence goes on along the minus strand of OX352774.1, from coordinate 257,746,305 downwards.
CTATGGATTATGTAAATTATAAAAGTATCTTTTTATTAATAAAAAACAGCTAATCAAGGCAATCATTAATTTAAGAAATACTGTGAGTGTCAAAAGTAAATTAAGACTATGTTTTTAAATTTGAAGTCAATGTACAGTTATAATTCGTTTTTAATTCAATGGACTAATTATTTTAATTTCGTTTAAAAGCTGAATATTAAAAAAATGTTTTAAGCTTCACAACTTTCTTTCTTTTGGCTCACTAAATTTAGTTTAAAACATTTTTTTTAAATGGTTCTAAAACTAAAGATTCGTTTCAGCAACGAGTTATAATTATATTACCTAGTTATGTCAGGCACCACTTGATACTCAGTTGTAAGAAAAATTACACGTCCTAATGCTCATTTTTAGGATTTAAAAAGAGGGAGGGAAGGGGGTATCTTGGCAGAGATATACTAGGAAAAGAGAAACTAGGAACTCGGAGTAATCTACAGAGAAGCGGACTAGTCTAAGGGAAAATCATCCGATTCTTTAAACGAATAGATAGGTTTGATGAAGCGCTTTGTACCACAAGCGGATCATTCAGTAAGGATGAACAATAAATACAAGGTTAAGCAATAAAATACTTTCAGTTTAAACCTTACTCATCAGAAAAATTTGTCATCAGACAGAAGAGGAGATTTTTTATTTTTTAATTCTTGGGTGCCTCCTTCAAAAAATAGAGGATTTGTTTGCAATAAAAGTATTTATTTTTAATTTATTTTATTTTTGTTTTTTTAATACATTTCTCTGCCACATAAACGTGGACAGGAAAAAATGGCATAAATGGCGTAAGCGGGAACAACTTTGACGACGTGTGTGGAACTCGAACCACACTTCTTCGGTGTTTACAGCGTATTTTATACGCTCTTACCCACTAGGCCACCGATGCCCCTTTTAATTTTATTGATAAATGATTTATAGATGATTTATTAATATTGTATTAACTTTCACATTTCACACTCACAGTATATGCGTTCTTATGTCCCATTAAGATCATATGAATAATTTTGTTTTTAATTATGGATAAATTGAAATAGTAATGCGATCATGTCAATCAGACAATGAATTGTCTTAAGGCTATTATGATTTCAAAAAAAAAAAAATGAAATCATACATATAAGAAAATCATATAAACGATAAACATAACAAGTGAAATAATGAAGACTTACAGCACCAGCAGAGTGTTACATATATATATTGAAATAAAATAAAACATTTATAAACATAAAAATTTATTAAATGCTACAAAATGCTTAAACTAAAAAGAATAACAAACAGATGATTATTTGATTTAATGATTTAATGATATTCATATTATGTATATGAAGCGATGTCTTAAAGAGCGCCATTCGATCGTAAAATAACGTGTGAAATAAAAAAGAAAATAGAAAAAAAAAAGCAATTTAAAACCGCAATTCATAACACCTCTTCCATTTCGTGAATATTTTTTTTTTATGTTTAGTTTTATCTAAACATTTTTTTCACTAAAATTATTTGACAATACTTTTGTTTTGATTTTGTCCATCTGTCTATTGATATTTTAAAGCTTATTATGCATTTCCGATTAGAATAGTAGATTTTAATTATAGACATTACTGTGATAACTTACTATTAATTGACAATTGGCTTTTTTTATGAATAATGAATCGATTGTCAAACATCTGTGAACAAACTTTATTAGAAACTATGTAACAGATAAGGATAGCCAATCTGAAACTATGTATTAAACTATTATAAAGTTACTTTAATTTGTTGAAAAATAAAAATATGATTCGCACTTCCTCATTTAAAAAAAAAAAATAAGCATCATTATGCTAAAACATTCTTACTGTCGCAGCACTCTGTTGCAAAAGTCTTTACGTTACAGTCATTACATTAGCTCCAGAGGAAAATGCATTTAGTGAGTAAAAATCTCATACTATCAAAGCGGTTAAAGTTTTCAGGTACCTATCTTTAGTAGATTTGTAAGTTTCTTACCGAAAAAAAGTTGCTGCACAATTATTGATTTCAAATTGTTGTAGCAAGTTTTCGCCCATTTTTACTCCCTATAGATATTGTCTACGAAAGTAGTTAGGACATCATCCCATTACATGGACTAGAGGGGGAAATTGGTTTAGTTTGATAAAAATTCCAAAACTAACAAATTGGTTTAGGTTTCCCAGTGCCTTTTGAAGATTCCCAACTCTTAAATATCTTAAGTTTCATAATTTTTCTTTTTTAAATTTTTTTTTTGATAAATTTTTAGTTTTCGATAATTCCGCTGTCCATAAAAATATTTCTATTAAAATTTTTTTAGCTGTAAAATAAAATATAGCTACTTGATTTCATTGTGCATGATAATTTTTTTTTACTACATAGTGGGTGGTCTATTAATTGTTTATATATACATATATTATATAAATATATATACTTCATATATACATTTATTCATATTATTTAATATATATATATTATAAAAACATTGTATTAAAATTAATGATGATTTCTTGTTTTGGATGTTATAATGGTCACAGATAAAATCGTCACTTTATCAAAAAAAAAAAAAAAAAAAAAAGAACTACTGGTTTAAATAAGAAGATATTTAGTAACACAGGATAGTAAGAAATAAATGACTAAAGGCTAGGTGTTAAATAAATTAGGTGTTAAGTATTAGATATGGTATAATAAATCACCTACTGTTTAGTTAAAATTTATTTTAATTTTTTATAATCTTAATTATTTGCAAGTTATTATTTAACCGTTGAAAAAGTGATTAAATTATTGTTGTAGTAGTTAGTGATGTGGCAATCTATAAATAAATTTAAATATTTAAAATTTATTTCAAAGTTATAATTAGGACATACAATTATAAAATTATTGTGTATGAAGTAAATGCCTTAATAAATAGCTTTAATTAACTACAACTTTATTCTTAAAAATTATATTTCAGATATTTTCAAATTAAATAAGAAAACAATGAGATTTATGATTTATTGACAGTTAATTTCTCTTGAAAATTTAAAAAAATTAAAAATAAAGTTATATTTTATCATTTTAATACACAATAGAAATCGGAAAGACAATTTTGAATCCACACTCCCTCTGTGTTTACAGCGTATTTTATACGCTCTTACCCACTAGGCCACCGAGGCCACTATATTCTAATATGTAATGCAATGTTTAAGCATTAATGTAATATAATGCTTAAACTTGAGTTAAAATATATAAAATGTTTGGGAATTTGACATAAAATCTAAATACAACATTTTCAGCAGTAAGTACGAGTAGAATATCAGCACAACGAGTCGCAGGGTCTAGGTATAATGATAATTATTTCTAGTCACTACCAATCAATAAAATTATATCAGCAATTAACATTTAAAGTCGTTTTAAGCTTTGATAATAAATTTCTATATTATATGTATAATAGTTCCCTATAGATCAATAACAGTTAATACAATTAACAGTTCTCCATATAGATCCAAACACAGCTAAGATAAAGATTATTACTTATGATTCTCACTTTCTAATTAAAAAAAAACGGCATTCTTATCCTATGATAAAACATCTTTACTGTTGCAGTGGGCAATACCCTATTAACTACTAATCAAATCTTAGGTGAAGGGTTACTTATAAGTATGGTATGGTAACATATTTTATTCCTCTTTTTAAAGAACTTCGTCTATGGTTATTCGTCTATCTTTATTTAATGTTTATTTAATAAATTTCAACTAAATTTTGAAATTTTGATGATTCTGATTGATCTTCTTGTAACACTACAAAAGAATTAGTTTTTATTATGTGAATTTTATGTAATAAACTGCCGAAAACTTCTTAACGAGATGGCCAGGCAGTTTAGCATTCAGCTTTGCTGGGTACCAGGTCATCGAGGTATTCCGGGAAATGAAAAAGCTGATGAACTCGCAAGAATTGGTACAACCTTAAAAGTTCTGCCGGATAGGGCAGGACTAAGGGTACCTCTATCCACAAGCAAAACGTTATTTCGTAACGAAATAACGGATATGGTAAATTACAAATGGTCAAACTTAACCTCGTGTAATATCACAAGATTGATATGGCCCAAAACCGATTTAAGACGATCCAATGATCTGCTTTCTCTCAAAAGGGCAGACATTAGAATGGCAATAGGTATAATCACCGGTCACTGTCTAATAGGGAAGCATGCCAGAAGACTTGGCTTATCCGCAAGCGACTATTGTAGAGCCTGCAAGGATGAAGAAGAGGAGGAAACTACTCTTCATCTCCTTTGCACATGCCCGGCCTTGTCGGCAAGAAGGAATACCCATTTGGGGCAATATCTCTTCGACAGCCTTAGCGACCTGTCAGGTAAAATGTGAAGAGTATTCTTCGCTTTGCAAAAAGCTCAAATTGGTTTTAACGAGTGGGATAGAAAAGCTTCTATGTGGTATCACAATGGACCAAATACGGTCTAAGTGTGCCTTTTTGGCAGCCACCTTAACCTAACCTAACCTATTATGTGAATTACATTATTATCAATCAGAAATGCAGTAATATGCAGTAATAAAATAGTTATGTTATTGTAAATGAATGTTTAAGTTTATATTATGTTTCAGACCTTTTAATACGAATAGTAGTTTTCAAAGAAATAAAAAAGTCATTCATGACATCCGTAAAGGTTAATGTACACTTAATCTACTTGCCTTTCTAGTCAGAACAATTCGATAAACATCATCACTTCTACCGCAGTATAATAGCTGAGAAATATGAAAAAACAAGGTATTAAGATATAAAAGTAGGAGTATTTTATAAAAAACATGAAGACAATTCGTTGTCTAACAATTTGTTTTCTATCTGTCTAAAGACTATTCTATTTTTTTTTTTTTTAACTACAAAAAACGAAAAATCAATTATTTATGATAAATAAGTTAGTACCTATATGTATAATTTAAAATAAGATTACAATAACCTTTTAAGGTACAACAAAATAATAAATTTAAAATTTCATAACAATTTCATAAATACATGGACCATATATTTTAACAGATTGGCAAACAGTAGAGTAGATTTTCTCTGTTAATGCTGATCAATTTCCAATTTGGAATAAAATAGATTTTCTTGAAAAAAAAAATATATATTGTAACATTAAAATATTATGAAAAAATAATAAATAAAAATGTTCTCAAGTTACAAAAAAAAAAAAAAAAAGAATCACCACTTTTTTATATGGATTTTTTTTAACAAGGAAATGCTTTTATAAACTTAAGTAACTTCAAAATTCTACCAAAGGAAAACCAAAGTAAAAAAACAAAAAACAACTAAATTTAATATATTCGGAGTTAATTTTAATATTTTATTGCACTTTTAGAGTGCAATAAAAAACGGGAGAAAAAAAAAAACCGAAAATACATCATTCCTAAAACAAACTAGGATAATTTTTTTTTATTTAAGTGTCCTGTGGTGAAAAAAAAATGAAAATAAAAACGTTTTTTTTTTGTTTTTTTTTTGCAATAAAAAATAAAAGTTGTTGTCGCCATCCAATATTATACTGTTTTCTTTATATTGAATTTTATAATAATATATATAATATTATCCATTTTATAACATTAAAGAATAATGTTTAGTATATTAACATATGCAAAACCATCAAATTTGTGTTAAGTTCCCTAAAGGGGGAGGGGGGGGGGGGAAATCAATGACTTAAGTACATATTATAAATTGTGCAGTGTGCTTCAGCCACATCCATAAAATGAAATGTTATTTTTTTTATTTTTTTTTTTTTTTTATTTATTAATCTGAATCTTCTGTATTTAATAAATATTATATTCAATATATACATATAATATAAAAGTATATATATGTAGATGTTATATAAATACGATTTAAATAAAGTTAATTTAATGTATATAGTAAAGGTGATGAGAACCGCCCAAAGGGACGGCATAATTCTTTTAATATGATTTTTTGCTGTTTGTTTTTTTATTAATAAAAAAAAAAAAAAAGAAAATACATCAGAAAAGACAAATATAAATCCACCGACGACGTCATTATATAATAAAAATTAAAACAAAAAAAAAAAAACAAAAAAAAAAACAAAATTAAAATAAATCTAAAAAAAAAAATTTTTTTTTAAAAGATACTGAAAAAGAAATGTTATATGATTGCTAAAAATAATAAAATAATAATAGCAAGTATATAAAGAAAGAAAATCTAAATAAAACAAAACTTAAAAGACAAAAATTTTTTTTTTCTTCTTATTAGAAATACTTTGAGCTCTATACATTTATAACAAGTGAAGATTTATTAAGAATATAGGACCGTGCTTATCGGTAAAACATAAAATAAAATGAAAAATTTCATTAAACCTCACGTTTATCCCTATATTGAACAATATTATTCAACTTTTTCTATATGTCACGGATAAATTTAAAGTATTTACATAAATATAGATACTATCTATAATAGAGATACTATCCCGGTTAGCTGAAATTTTTATAGAATACTTATATTTGTCATGCCGGTAACAATTTGTGTTGGCAGATACCAATAATAATTTGTTATATTTATCTTAGATTTTTTTCCAGCCACAGGATGTCAAATCCCACAAATGTCTCTCATCCGTCTATACTTTAGCAGGATGGTTTTGAAGAACTTCAAAAATGTTTACCGATGATAGATACATTTGCACTTAATGTAAATTCCGTTTTATGACTAGAAAACACAGCTTTTTAGAGCAATTGAATAATATTCACTTGGTAGGTGTAATATTTTTTATTGGGCTTAAATTAAATTGTAGTTTTTATTTTTAACTGTTGAGCGTTAGACTTAAAGTGATAAAAAAGTTTAAAAGAGTTTAAAATATATATATATATACTTTTATATAAAACTTTCTATTATATATATATATATACTTACTATAAAAAAAAATATTTATATTATATTTATATATAATATTATTCTTTATTAATTTTATTGATTTTCTTCTTGATTTGTATTAATTTTATGTGAAATTGATCTCCTACTGGGATTGGTATGCAATTTTGTTGTTTTCTTTCTTTCTTTTGTTTTTTTTTTTTTTGTTTTTATTTGTATTTAAAGGTTTAAATATTTTTTTTTTTTTTTTTTCAAACTTCCAATTGATTAGATTGGCTAAGAAAAATTTCAACACTATTTAGAGAGAAACTATTAATGAAATACATATACATATGTATATTGCTGTATACATATATATTGAAAATATTGAAAAACTCATGAACTTAAAATAATATTTATTATCTTGAGACACACAATATTTACAATTTTACATGACTTTAAAACAGAAAATAAAAGGGAAAAAAAGTTTTGTACTCATGTTTAAAAAAGAAGCAAAAAAAAATATAAAATAAAATTCAAAAAGAAATAGAAAGAATTTTAAATTTTAATTAAGTCAAAGATATTATGTGCACCTACTATATATATATATATATAATATATATGTACATATACGCTAATATAAACGACTAAACAACAAAAATAATAAAACAAAAGTTAAATTAAAAAAAAAAAAAAAACAAAATGACAAGATCAATAAATCATATTGAAAATAAAAAAAAACTAACTATAAATGAAAAAAAAAAACGCGATGTTATAAGCTTTGATTTAAATAAAAATATATTTAAATTTGGTATAATCCATAAAAGAGAATTTGAATTAGTTTTGTGGTTAATTGAATAGTTTACATTGTTTTTGGTTTTCAAAAAAAATTCCATTCAGTATAATTTGTAGATCATAATGTAGGTACGCATGTACGATTTGAGCCATTACATTCGTATCTAAAAGTAAGGAAAAGTTTATAATTCGTGGAAAATTATAGTCCATTATCGGAACAAAAAATTGATATTTAATAAATTAAATAAATATAAAATTATTGTCACATATTTTTTTTGCAAGGGGAATCCGACTAATGATACCGTTGGACAATAAAAAAAACCTTAAAATTTGCATAATACTATTTTTGGACCCGCCGCAAATAATACGAATTAATTTTGTGCTTTCATGAAATTCTTAATGTTTCTGACCCAATTTTATTTAAAACGAATATTGACCTGGTTTTCTCTTATTGAATAATTGGATAAACATTTTTTAACCAGATGGTCTTTTTTTTTTGAAGCAGAATGTTACTTTAGGCGCCAATTATAGCTATTATTGAAATGCTTCCGGAAAAAACGTTTCATTGAAAACTTAATACTTTTTTCCGTATACGCGATTATAGCAATCAGAGAAAACTGTCAGTTAAATTCTGTCAAATGGCAAATGACAATAATGAAGGCAAAATAAAAATAAATGTAATTTAAATTGTTGTTAGCGTTATTTCGATGTTTGCAAAATAAAGTTTTATTATTTTAATTTATTTAATTATTATTGGTGGAAAATGGTACTAATAACGAATAAAAAAGATTTTTTTATTTAATAATGACATTGGCTGAATTGAGAAGAATAAAAAAGTAAAAATTTTCTAGAATTAATTTTTTTTTTAGTTTTTTTCAAATTTCCATTTTAAAACAAAAAATTTTAAAACTAAACTTAAACAAAATAATAAAAAAACAAAATTTAAGTCTAAACTCATTAAAATACAAAATCATAATGAAATATATCAAGAATTGCATCAAAATTTTTTTCAATGACAAACTGAAATGAGAAGAAATGAAACATATGTCATTGGAACAATTTTGTTTCATTAGCAAAATTACTGATCAGTTGTTCAGGAAAATGATTACCATTCCGAAAAATCATAAAATTGATTTTTTTTTTTAAATATTTAATTTTTAAATTCGTAGCAGAATTTATTCTTTAGAAATTATTTATTCATTCAATCAACACTTTTGTTAAATTTTATATGCCTTTGCTGCAAAAAAATTGAAAATAAACATTTTCCGGAAGCATTTCAATGATAACTATAACTGGCGCCTCTGGATTTTACAAAAGAAGTTTAGAATATTTAGTTCAGATGAAGAACAATACCTTGACAACAATTAAATTGATCAACTACTATGTATACAAATAAATACGTCCAAATTATGCAACATATTACCACTACAAAATATGAATTATATACAGCTTATTGTCGCAGGCAGAATAGAAGGAAAACGAGGAGTAGGAAGAAAGCAACTATCATGGCTGAGAAATATTAGGGAGTGGACTGGTTTACACACAATTGGAAACTTAGTTCATACAGCCAAAAATAGAATGGAATATGCCAACATTGAAGCCACCTTAACATAAAATTAACACGCCGACATCCAGCAGTGAATAGGCATCAGAAGAAGAAGATTACCATTATAGGTGTTGCGCGGTATTTAATGTACTGAAATTTAAGGAATAACTCAACTTACGTCTGTTAAAATTTTGATTTAGCTCGACTCTCAAAATGTAAATTCAATTTTTTGTATTACTTCTTCGTATTTCCTTTCCTTTTTTCTCCTCATCCCATTCCTCAACCATCATTATACAGTTTTACAGTTTGGATGTTTATCAAATTGTATTGATTACGTAAAAATCCCGCACTACCTGTCTTTGTGAAGTGTCTATGTCTACTGTCTACTACTGTATCTTTTGAAGATCTTTACCTTTCACAGGAACAAAAAAAAAAATTGATTGCAATTTAAGCATTTCTGAAGTTTCTTATATTGTATTTGATTTGGAATCTAATAAGATACAAAATTAAATATGTATCTAACGTATTTAATGGATTTTATTCATGTATACATATTCATGTATCTATTGAAAAATAAAATAAAAACATAATAAAAATATGTGCTCTATAATTTTTAATTTTTATTTCAATTCTAAATAAACAAACAAACATGATAATATAAAACGAAAAAAAACAAAAAAAAAAATAAAAATATTTTAATGAGCTTTTCATTAAATCATAAAAATTTTCTTAAAGAAAATTAATACACAAATATTATATCTATATAGTATGTATATATTAAGCCTACCCTCTATCATGAATAATAAATTGAAAACCAATTTTTTCAAATGTTTAAATTTTAAATAAAAATTGAAGAAAAAAAAAAAAAAAAAAATGTTTATAAAACAATTGTTTAATATTGGGCCACCCATATTGTGATTTTATAAGTATTTTCGTGTTGTTAAATTATTCTAACATTTAGATTAAATGAAAAGTCGGGAAAATTTTCCAATTTTTTTTTTCTTTTTTTTTTTTTCTACTTTACTCTTTTAATAGTTTAAACATTATTTTCACAACGCGGCGCTATTAAATAATTAAACTGTGATGTAGGTAATTAGATTATAATAAGTTTTCTTTTTCTTTTGGATTAGATTGTTGGTATGCTGCTTTTTTTTTTTTTTTTGAATTTAGTTTTAAAATAATAAAAGAAATGTAAGGAATGGAATAGGAAAAGAAATGTTAATAAGGTTAATTGAGACGAAAAGACGTAAAACAAAAATGTAATAAGAAAAATAAAGGAATAATAAAATTTTAATGAAGGAGGACTGCATACAATATTTTGAATCAAATCTATATCTGATTTCCGCATAGCAATTTTTTGATTATTAATAATAATCTATTTTAATAATAATCTTTTTTAATGTTAATCTTAACAATCTTAATCTGTCACATAATTTGACCATTTCTTAACTGATAGTATTGGTTTATTATGGCAGTATTAAATTAAATAATTAACGTTAGAAAACGAAAGTGACCGATCCAGTCAGTCAATCTATATATAAACACTTAAATATTTTGTATGTTAAATTCTTAAAGGATCAATTAATTCTTCTGAAATTGAAATTATCGATTTCTAACTATATGCGAAACCCAAAAAATTCGAAGGGTCATCTACAATACGAATTCTAGATGGATCAAGTTAAAAGGATTTAAAGAAAAAGAAAAGGATCTAATAGATATGTAGTCTAATTTTAAATTTTAAGATAACCGTATACAAAAAAAAAAAAAAAATGATGCTTCCTTTCTCTTTCTCGTATGATAGTCCAACCCGAAATCATTAACCTGAGTCATCTACTAAGTATTCTACTATACTTTAGTAAAAAGTATTGAAATATGTATATCTAGGTTCTATATTTGTGTTGCATTCTAATAATGAGTTTTTATTAGTATCCTGATAAGTTATATGAAGAATGTTAGCTGATTATATCTATTTGAGAACCGGTCTTCCTAATAACTAAATCTACTATAATTTCTTATGATAAAAATTGAAGTATCAGTATTTTCTTCAAATTGTTTTGCGGCCTTTTAAAATTAATGTGACAAATATAAAATTTTAAATTTATAATAAATTTTCAGAAATTATTAAATTTAATTTTTTATTAATACAAGAATTGATTTATTTTAGTTCATGAATACTTAAACACGCCTATACATTTTTATTTTGCAGACGACAGAATTATATATTTCTGTATGTGATTACCTTCACAAGCCTACTAAATGTTCATTGAGATTCCATATAGATGGAGAAGATACATAAATATTTTTTAATATACTCATGTAAGGATTCAAGGAATTTATTTACACATAGTCAGCTGAATCGTTTTGATGTTTTTTGCAGTTGATAAGAAACGTTGTAGTTCTACATTAGGAAAATGTAAAAGTCTTAAATTTTTAAATCTTTAAATTAGCATCAGACAATAAAATTGTATATATAGGTATCAGAGAAAGCATTCTACTGTTGAAAAGTTTTTTTTCGCAGTCGGTGGGAATCATTAAAAGACGCTAAGGAGAAGCGATACGAGCAATGATTCATCTATTAACATGTGGGTGTTTAGTCTAATAATCACCACTTCCTTTCTTCACCAAATAATAGGTTAGGGAACCTTTAGTATACTATTGTATTGTTTGGGCAAGGATGAATCTGCTCGAGGATGACTCAAAGGAAGATTTATAGGAATATGATAAACAAAGTTATTGAAATTTCCTTTAAACTTTTGTAAAGTGAAAATCTAATCATCCCTAATTTTAGGAAACACATGAGGTGGAAGATGGTTCCAAATTCACGATATTCAAATCACAAACGAATTTCAAATGTTATGCTAGCTAAGATTTAAACTAAGTAGAGGTGGGCAAAGGTGCACTTATTTTTGTTTTGAAAACTTATAAGTTGAAAACTATCGAGTATTGATAGCATATGCTTTAGATATATTCCTTTTTTAATAGAAAACAACCATTTTTTATTGAAGATATTTTAATTAGTTCCGTTTATTTAAAAAGAGTTATTTAAATATTCTTTAATTTTAATTCAACAAGAAGAAAGTATGCGTTTTCTTTCATTTATTAAAGTTTTAAAGTTAAAATAGTTTTTTTTTTGATTCAGCACAATTTTCTTTGTTGATTTAAAATTTTTATTAAAGCTATACTATAGATATATCTGAAGATTTTTTTTTTTGTATTTCATTAAAAACAAACAATAAATCTAATTTAATTATTGAAAATATAAAAAAAGAAAAATTCATTTATTTGATAATCATCGGTTTAATGTTCTATTATTTTTTTTTAATCTGCCAACTCATGTATTAAATTCATTTCTTTCATTTCTATTAAATAAAACTTCGGGTTATTCAATAGTTTCTTTCTTTTAAAATTAAATAAAAACAAATGAAATTGAAAAATTTTAATTTAATTTTTTCTCTTTTTGTATTTTTTAACTGTATACAATTTAAAATAAAAAAAATATTAAAAAAATTGTAAAAAAATCGAGTTGTGTGTATTGTATTACACCCGCTATTATTGGAAGTGTGTTTTATTTTGGTCTATGATTCAATTGATTTTCTATAATAAAAGTGAATTGAATGTAATTTTTTAATTAAGATAACTTTGCACGAACCATTTTGGAAGTTAAAGTTAGGTATATTTGAGTCAAATGTTAAAATAAATTGCACTTAAAGTAATGTATAGATTTACATTTTGAACCTATTTTAAAACTTTGACTGTTCTTGATATTTCCTTATTCCAATTATCTTACCATATTTTTTAGGAGACTTAATTAGACTTAATTTACGAACCAAAAAATTTTAGTAGATTTTTTTAAAATTTATTCCCCTGCCACATAAATGTGACAAGGAAAGTGTACAGCCTTTCTTTTTCAGGCATGGTTATAAATATTGTAAGGCAATAGAAAAGTATTAAGACAAGGACGTGTCACTCTCTATAAAGAAGTCTTAACTACAAGCATATAATGGTTACCATCAAGTTTTTAATCCATTTAGTTTCTGATTAGAGAAACATAAGTAGAAATAACAATTTAAAATTTTTATCAGCAGTTTTAAAAAATAATCAGTTTAAACTAGTGTTAAAAAACTACAGATTATGCTACAGATTCATTAATTAATGTCTGCCGTATATTTTGGCCCAGCACATAATTTCAAATAACGTTGCTTTAAAATTTACATTCAGACAATTGTTGCTCTTCATAACATGGTAATATAAATTATGTGTAGAAAATGCAGGTGGATAAACCACATATACCCTCAGACAACAGCGATGATATTGGGCAAAATGATTTTTCAATGAAATCTTTGTGAAATGCAAGGGGATAGAAGACTAGGCGAAAGTTGCATTAAAACAGTTCTTCCAGATAGAAATCAGAAGAATACAGCATGACCAAGCAACACAAAAAACAAACATTTATAATTATAATAATTAAACAATTTTCTATCAGTTTAAAAGAATTTCATAGCAGTAAATTTTAATTTTTAATATTGACTTAAAATTGATTGTGTAAAGCTGCTTTTAATTTTGTTTTCCTTAAGATAATAAAAAAAGGGTATTTTTGCTGTTTCATTGTCTGGTTAATCATAGTGAAATTAGAAAGAAAACAAAAACCGTTGAAAATTTCTGTATCATTTCTTTTTACAAATACCTTTATTTAATTTGTTGGAAAAACAAATAGAAAACTACATGCGGTGAATTATTTTGTAAATATAATATAAATCTGAAAAAAAAATGACCAAAAGAAAGGAATAATTCCAAACGTTCATATAATAGTAAAAAAAAATTGTAACGATTTCAAAATACTGATAGTTTTAATTTAAAGATCTAAAATTTTTTTTTTGTTACAACGATCGAGTAATAAAGCAAATAATTATGCCAAGGTGTATGTATTTTGTTTTTTCGTTTAAAATTCCTTCTGAGTGTTCAAAAGGATAATAAAGGCGATAATTTTTTTCTTGCAGTTTTTAAGAAGACTATAATTACAATTTTTGGCTTTAGTACTGAGAAGTATACTAAAGAAATTGTCATGTGCCTGGAGTCCCTTATTGTACCTTTGTTGACAAGGAGTCCCTTATATTGTAGTTAATGTCATGTGCTTATTGTCCATTTTCCTACGATTTCTTATCACTTATCTTAAAATTTAAAAATTATTATTTATCTTGTCTTAAAAGATCGTATTACTGTACCCAGAAGAGATAAACAATAAAAAACGATGCAGGTCAATGATCTTCCTACAAAAATTTATACAATTTAGTTGAGTTTGCTTCACGAAACAGCATTCTGAACTTCATGCCTGTTGTACTATACACAAAACAAATATTTTTCGTGGATAATTTTCAAGTGTTCAAAAAACTTTAAAAATTATATTGAAAAATATTTGATCAGTTTCTTTTGCACAGTAATTCAAATTTTCAAACATATAAAAGGTATGTATTATGTATGTATTAACTCATAGTTGAATGGAACAACTTTTTTGTCTTTTATTATATTTACTTGATCGCTTTAGAAAATACTATAGTTTTATTTCGATATCTTGCATTTTTTAACTATAATCTTTGTTCCTCCGTCGCTTCACTCAGATTTCTTTAATTAAAAATAGTTAGAAAAAAAAAATCAAATCGAAATTAATAAAAATATAGCGCCATTTCTAATCGATTATCAAATTTTATTATCTTTTTTTTTGTTAAGAAATTGTAGAAATGTTTAATGTATTGATATTGAAAAATAAGAAAAATTGTAATCAACTTTTTTTAGTTTTGCTTTTGTATCTTGAAATTTAAAATTTAATTATTAATTTATTTATTTTTTTTGTGGGTGGAAATAGAAATAAATTGAATTTTTTGTTTTAATTTGTTTTTTTTTTTTTTGTTTCAGATTCAGTTTCGAGGTTTAAATCTGTTGAAAGAAGAAAATTGAAAAAATTAAATAAATAATTTCATTTCTGTATTTTATCTTAAGATATAGTTAAAACTTGAATTTCATGTATTTTCTTTTCTTTTTTTATTTTAATTATTTTATTTTGTTTTTGTATTTGAATTTGATTAAAATGAGATGATATTAGATATGTTTGAGAAATTTTATTTTCTTATGAAATATCTAAATACGCGATATTATTTGGAAGATAATTTTCTAATACGCGATATTATTTGGAAAACTCTTTGTAGATTTTAATTTTACTTTAATTTATTAAAAACATTTTAAATCAACTGATTTAAAATTTTTAAATTTAGATTTTATATTTAGGCGATGACATAATTATTATTCTAATATTATTTTTTTAGGATAAGGCTGAACAATTGAAAAAATATTTTTTTTTTATTGTTTTTTTTTTTGGCATAAAATTTCATTTGTGTTTGGCTCAAAGAAAATTTGGATTATTACCTTCAATTTCTTTGTAATATTCTTTAAGTTTCTAAATAATAAATCCATTTGAATTTTCGTTTCACATTGGGATTGTGTTGAAAAAAACTCTTTATACTTTTAATTCATTTTTTCTAAAAGAAAATGTTTATCCACTTTATATATCACGTTTTGTGATAGGTACGTACACCAAAATTTTTTCTCAAATTAAAGCAGAACTTTTAAGCAATTTAACATGGTTATTTACCCTTTTGCGGTCAAACAACATTAAAAGCTCCATGGTTTGAACTCCAATTCAGTGTCAATTTTTGGTGATACGTATCACAAATCTAACATAATATGAATGATTATCTTTTTAATCCAAACTATATTGATATATATTAAAAATGATAAACATTAAAAGTAGTTAGACTAACACAAATAGAAAGTAATTTACATTTTGCAAAAACAACTGGATTGAGCAAAAAGGGTGCACAATAAATTATTTCCGAATTATGATTTTCAGGCATTTAGTACTTGTATGCAATTTTACTAGAATATTTCTTTTTGTTAAAAAAAAGGAAAAACTTCTTTCTTTTGCCATTTTCGAATCATAATTTTAATGGTGTATTCAATACATTTTAGTTTCAAACGTTCTAACAGACTAAGCCATAGGACAGCTTCTTTTACACAATTTATAAATAAGTTCGAAAATTTAAACGAACTTTCAAAGTTATTTTAAAAGATTTTGGTTTTTAAAAAAATCTAACTGTTATTACGGTATAATTTTTTTCTTCTCCTTTCCAAACCTATAAGGAGCATAAGGTAGATCCACTTAATCATTTTATTATTCATATTTGACTAAGCTATACCGATTTCTGGAATCATTTAGTTTCATTAAACCGTTGATTACTCAGTTGTAGCTTATGTACAATACTATATGATACACATATATTTTCATTTGTGCGCCATCTATGATTTTATACCACAATTATTTTTCTTTAAAAAATGTTAAAAAAATTGTATTAAAAAATTTATTGTATAAATGTATGTATGTTTGATGACTTTTCCTCGAAAATTTACACCTTAAAATGATGAAAACAGTCAATTTAATACCTTTTAATATATTTTGCATTTTCTATCTTTAATTTTCTTATGTTAAAGTAAGGCGCCAATAAATTATCTATTTTTGTTTAAAAAAAAAAAAAAACTTTATTCTTTTTATTACAAATCTAAAACAAATTTTATATATAATTAAAATTGATTATAAATTTTTTTTTTACTGATAAAATTTCTCAAATAACAAAAAACTTGTATGCAATAACTGCCATTTAAAATTTATATTTAATTTCCACCTTTACTCATATTATGTAGAATGAACAAAATGATTGGTTACGTAAATCTTTAAATTTTATTTATTGATTATTTTTTTCTTCTTTTGCATTTAATTAATTTAAAATAAATTAAAAATTAAACAAATACATAAATTCTTTAAACATAAAAATAAAAAAAAAATCAAATCATTAATTGTCATTTAAATTAAAATACGTCTCAAATGCACTCAATAATTTTCATTTTATTGTCTTTTTTTTTTTTTTTTTTGCCAAATCCAACCAAATTGACTAAAGTATTGACTTTACATGTTATTATAAATTGGCGTCATATTTCTTTGTTAATACTGGAACATAATATATATAATATAAAACAGTAAAATTTAATCGAAAATAAAAATAAGATGTCAAATTCTACCAAGACAATCAATTCTATAGTTTTTTCTTTGTTTTTTTTTTTTTTTGTTAAAACAATATTCCGATAGCCTTAAGCCCTTTTTAACTCCTCATTAACAGCATTCCATTTTACATAACACACTGTTTAACATTATATTCTTTCCGAATAAAAATAAAAAGTTCAATTCAATAATACTAACTAAGAAACCCTTGTTTTAATTTTTTATACAGTTAAAGTAATAATGATGTGCGACGGATTTTTGTTCGTTTTAAAGGCATATATGGAATGAAAATTGAACTAGGTAAGATTTTTAGACCAATTAGCTTAAAATCTGGAGCTATGTTTAACATAAAACTAAATTTTGTATCAAATCAGATCCTCATTGCGATTGTCTCAAACAAATAAATTAGTCATACTTAGATAGCTAAATTTTATAGAAGATGAATGTATAAGATAATAGATGGCGCACAAATATAATGTTGGTTTTCAAAATTTTGTACAAATTAGATTAGCTATAGCCGGTTATAATGAACAGTTTAGTGGAAATAATGATTCAAGAAAGTGAGAAACTGAAGCAGAAATTTAGTCTAACATGTATTGCCATCGAATGTCCTTTATGTTTCCTAAAGTAGGACAAGTAAAGAAAAAAATCATAGTTAAAAATGTATTCCATTTTTCCCTAAATTTATACTGATTCTAAAAAATTAAACTTCTTTTCATTGGAATTTTATTTCTAAAAAAATTTATAAAAAAGTTAAAAGATATTAGTTTAGTGCAAAATTGAGGATGTAGATGTATTTGCTATAATTAGATTACACACTTATGAAGGCCACTAGATAATGTATTTGCATATAGACATATAAGAAACAATTGGTGAACAATATCACCCGAATAATATTGGTTTCTGCTAAGTTGAAATAATATGAGAAGCTTGTTGGACAATAAGGTCCATCAAAGAAAAATTGAAATGAAATTATGATGGAAACCCTTGATGTCTGCCATACTTTATTGAAGATAAAAAGGATTATTTTATCAAACTTATACACAACATTTCATTCAGTAACACAATTTTTTGCAAAAACTTAACGGTAAAATCACAATCACTTCACACAAACAAAAACTCCAAGAATGAATATGTTTTTCCAAAGTGAGATATTTTTTTTAACTTAAGTATTAAACTTAATTTAAGTAAAAAAGTATTTGATTTATTTCGTTTATTTTACCTTTTTCCAACAAAAAAAACTTTAATCTATGCTCATTATTTTATGACGTTCACTGTACTTGAATATGTTTTCATTTTCCTTTTCCTCTGTCGTTAAATTTCTTATTATTGGTATCCTTTTAATAAAATTTACAATTTTGTTCCTTGGTTGTAAATTGAATGTCATGAAACAGAAATATCGGCGTACTATTTAATGTTCTAAACGTCGGTCAATGATTTGACAAACAAAAACAAACAAAAATAAGCAGAAAAAAAAAACAACAGAGGGCGTCTTGACATAAAAAAAAAAATTTTACTCAGTTTGTAATTCTGTTATTTTATGAAAAGGTAAACATCATGCCGTGATTTAAATTACTCAAAAGTCAGTCAAAATCCATCGTAATCGTAAAAAAAAAAAAATATACTAAAAAGCTGTTCCATATAAATTTTAGTTAGCTTTTCTTACAATTGTTTAAATTAAAATATAAAAATAAAAAAAAAATAAAAACAAAAAATGTTTATGAGAAATGTAATTTTATTTTTGACTTTTAATTTCGAAATAAAATTTTTCAAATTGAATTTAAATATGGGAAAATAAACTGTTTTAAACGGGAAACTACAGAGATTATTTTTTTTTGTTTGTTTGTTTAAGACATTGGATAATGATTACTTAATTATCTTAAGATTTAATATGAAAATAAATGAGATTTGGGGGAACACATAAATAATTGTTTGATAACAGATACAAACAATGTTTTTCGGGTTTTCCTGTTATTTGGGATTTCCAGTTATTTTATTCTGGAAATTATGTTCTTTCTTGAATTATAAAATTCTTCATTAACTTACTGAGTACTGTATTTTCATAAATAAAATATGGTCACCTTATGTTTTATTAAATGTTATCGTATCGAAAAAATTTCGAGGCCAAAATATTCAATCTTGAGATTTTGATAAATTTAAATATTTCCGTACTGTACAAATCTTAAATTGCTATACTTTTCAAACAATGGCAATATATGTTCGATATCCCGCCAGGCAAAATAATAATGTTCTTCTTTTTAAACAACAACTGCAAATATATGTTCTTAAGTTTTTAAACACAAAGACTTAAGAACTTATTAAGTTAAAAAAATTGCATTTAATGTATTTGTAATAACGGATTAATTAAAAATTTTATAAAACCAGGGCTACAGAAATTAAAGTTTTTGTTTTTTTTTTTTTAAAAATTTCATTTGAAGCCATTTATTGCAAACTCTATTACATGATACATGTAGGCTCATTAATAATCTATTTTTAAAAATTAGTAAACAAAAGAATTAAAAATAATATAGACGCGAATCTATAAACTATTTTTTTAGTCAAATTTGATTAGTCAAAGGTTGAGTTGTGCAAATCATAAAGGTTTTGATTAAATTTTGTTTTGCTCTTTTAATTAAAATTCACTAAAATTTATCAACCTGCCTAAGTAAATTTTTTATTTCAATTTAATTTAATTTCACTAGTAACGATGAGAATTCTGTTTTAAAACAAATCTTTTTTAATTTTACTTTTATTTCGAAAATAAATGATCCATTCTTTCACAATTCGAAATAGTTATAAAGGATCAAAATATTTTAGAAATTTTTATAGGTCATTTCAGAAAAAAAAAAAAAATCTATTTAAAATTCCTAAATAACCTAAAAGCAGTTAACATTAACATCTAATGTATAATTAGACAGATTTCAGTCATGCTGATTTAATTATTTGTTTTTGTTTTTTCTATTATTTTCTATCTTGTTTGTTTTTTTTTTGAGTTAAAATCATTTGTAGATTTTTAAAATGTCTTAAAAGGTAAAAGTATCTTAGGAAAAAAAAAATATCTTTTAAATGTTAATGAATTTAGATCTGTATTTGAAAATAAAAATTAAAATAAATTAAAAAAAAATGACATAAAATAAGTAAACGAAAAAATGAGCATATTTTTTGTTATTTTTTTTCACCTCAGTTGGGGGTAACTGAGAATTTTTCTGTTTAAAAATCAATTAAATCTTTAATGTCTTTATTTTGACGCAAAAGATATAAAATCGCGAAAATTATATGATTTTCAGTATATGTTTTTAAGAGTAAACAGACGAATGATGTATATATAGTATGAATATAAAAGGTAATATTTAAATTTGTTTTTTTTTGGAATAATTAACATTGTATAGAATAATAACGGTGTACTTCTTTTTTTTAAGGATATAGGAATGTCCTTATTATGAAATTAAATTAATTGGCATTTATATTTAAGTTGCACGATTTTAATATTATGTGACTAGTTTTTTATCCCTTGGATGCACATTTTCCATAATTCACTTATTGAGTCTCATCCTTCTTGTCATTTCCAAAAATCTCCCAGTACTTTTAGAAATTAGCAAATGTTATATGGTTTCATAATATGTAAAGTATTCCAGAGGATTATGACAAACAAAAAAAAAAAATTATAAATTAACTTTATTCAACTTAAAGGTTATTATTTGATGAAAATAAAAGAAGAAAAAATGTTCTCATTATTTTTTGAATACCTGTAGGTCCAGACACTTGAATACCTGTAGGTCTTTAACAATCATAAAACCAGATAGTGTAGGTTTTTAAGAATCATAACCTTATGGTGATTTGTAGACACTAACACAATAAAAACTTATATTTAAGCCAGTTTAAGAACCAGGATCACAAATAACAACCTGTAATCAAAAACCATTTAATTTTTTTTTACTTTTAGATGAAATCACAATGCCAATTTAGTGTAGGCCTATATCATATCTAATTAACATCACATTGGACTTGGTTATTACTAAATTATAAGCTTCTAAACAATTTGTAATCTAATTTGTAATCTAATACTTTAAAGAGAATGCTATAAAGAGGACTTAAGACTAGACAGAGTGCTAGAAATTAAAACTTATGGTAAACTCCTTTTCAATTTCTTAAAACGAAATTATATTTAAATTTTAATGGTACAATTGGAAACCCCAAAACTGCACAAAATTGTAGCAAAACTATCCGTTATCGTTTAAAACTGAGGATGTAAAGGAAAGTATGACAAACAAAAAATGAAAATAAATGCTACATTTTGAATTCGCGGAAATTAAAGTATTCGCGCAATAAATTCTTTTATATTGAGTTTTTTTTTTGATGAATTAAAAATGATTTCAATCAAGTACAATAATATCAAGTACAGTTTCAATATAATGATTATTTTTGGTTTTTTTTTTGTTTTGTTTGTTTGCAACAAATTTTATTAATTCAATTTGAAATTCAAAAAAAAAAAAAATAAAAAAAATATTAGAATTTAAAAATCATTATAAATTGTAGTTTCAATTTCATTTTAAAGAGTGACGAAATCAAAAATATTTTAATATGTGCAAAGTCATGGCGCCACAATTAGTTTTTGTATTTTTTTTTGTTTTTTACGTTTCGTTTCTCTTTTATCTTTTATTCCTTATAATTCTAATTCATTCTTCAATTCCATCGTTAAAATATTTTCTCAGGATCATTTTTGAATGATTGTTGTAATTTTTTTTTTTGTTTTTTGTTTTTTTTCAAAATGGTAAAATAAAAAATTGGAAAAAAAAAAAGAAAACGCAAATCATTTTAGAATAAAAAAAAAAAATAAAAATTAGATGTATCAATTTAAGATAAACCAGTCAGTCAAATGGAAGTTTGGTTTCAATGAATCGTCCTGTATTTTTTTTTCTGTACAAATTGACAACAATAGAATGTAACATTGTGTAATAATTTGTGTAAATGAACTTTTAAAAGGACGAAAATATAAACAACAAACGGTATGATACTCTTCAATAAATTTTATTTTGTTATTCAGGAAAACATTGATTTAATTTATGATAAAAGAATTTGACTTATGGGTTAGGAAACAATGATTTGATAAAATTTGAATTAAAAAAAAAAAAAAAAATAAAATAACATCTGAGACTTTTAAAAATGATCCTTTCATATTTTTGTATATTTTCACATTGTTTCAAAATTTATGTATGCGTATATATAAGGGATTTTGTTTTAAAGATGTACTGTAAATTTACTTGCACAATTTTATTAAAAATTTAAGGATGTTTTTAATTAATAACTGTTTCATTTTTAAAAATATGTTTTCTTAGTTTTTTTTTTTTTCTTAAACTTTATAAAATTCCCAAAGATAATTGGCTAACTAAAATAAGAGATGGGAAAGATATTTTTAAACTCAAAATTTATTTGAGACTAGTGATACCAATATATAGCCAATAAATACAATTAAAAACTAAATTTTAAGATTTCATTTAAGATAATGTAATTATTATTTTCGGAATGATTTAAATCGTTTTTAATGTTATGTCCTAAAATGTTATAGCTATAATTTCTGTTCTGGAGAAAAAATGTTTTTTTTTTTAAAAAGATGCTCCATTAATTGGATTTCTTTATTTGGTGTGATGTATTCAAATTCAAAATTTTTGTTTGCATTTTTAAATTACTCCAATTTTAACTGTTTTATTTAAAGAGTTTCAAATTTTAAATCATAATGCTGGCTTAATATTTGGTATAAGATAAATTATCCCTTCTTCAAACTGATATCACTGGAAAAGGTTCAAAACTTTTTTAAGGAAAACGGTGTAGACAGTAATGCTTTTTAATTAAATATAATGGAGTTATATTTGAGGAAAAAAGAAGAACAGTTCAAGAAATTAGTTCTCATGTATGCTGGAGCTGGCAATATATAATTGTGTTTGGGGACCTCGGTGACTTAGTGCTTAAGATCGTATAAAATATGCTATAAACATCGAGGTAGTGTGGATTCGAATCTCATACACATCGTAAGGAAAAATTCACATTTCTGACATATACAGCAATACTTAAAAAATCCGTTATTTTCTGGTTACATTTGTCACATGACAGGGGCATAAACTAGAAAAAAAAATTGTGTTTGGTAATCTGAAAATAAAAGGGAATGTGCAATAAAATAATTCCATTTCAAATAGGAAATTAGGCTAAAGTTTTACATTTGTAATCCAAGTATCTTAATACCGGTTGAAGTGCGACTTTTTTAATCTTTTTCAATTTTTAAAATTGACAATTGAACTCCTTTTGTAAACTTTTGTAATTTGACAATTTTGGAAGTTTCTAAAAATTACCCCTTTAAATAATTAAATTTAAAATAAAGTAATTATTACTTTTATACTTTTATATTCCATTCAACAAAATTTATTGTAAAATGGTTTTTAAAAAAAAAAAAATAACTGTAAAATGTAGATGCACGACTCAACTGAATTTGCGATCCAAAAATACGTATACATATGTGTTAAAATTCAGGAGTAAAATCAGTAAATCAGTATGAGGATTTATAGTTGAATCATAATTAATTTAATTAGTACCTTGAAATGTAACTGTAAATTAGAATTGATATAAATATATCATTGTAGATATAAGTATGTAATTTGATTTATAAAAAAGCTTTTAAACATAATTACTCATTTTATTCTTTAATCAGATTATAAAATATGTTGGTAAATACATTACATATACTTATACTATGTAAATATATGTTCCACCCACAATATATATATAATATTATGTTAAATTTTTTTTTGATATTCTTTGATTTGTATAATTGAGATAATTCAATTTAATTTTTGTATTTAAAAACTTATTTTAAAACTTTTAATCGACTATAAATTGTCAACAGCATCTTAGAAATACAATTTTAGCTGATTAAAACATAAAAGTGAGATATTAAATTAAAAATAAACCATATATAGTTTTTGTTAACTTCATTTCTTCAATTCCAGCAAACAAAAGTTCAGTAAGCTAAGGATTGTATGAAGAATGAAGAAAAATGCATAGAAATAGAAATTAAGGCCGCATAGGTAGGTATGCAAGAAATAATAGATTGAGGCTGTAATAAAGAAAGTATTTTTTTTTAAATTCGATCAAAAGACATTGTTCAAGCACCATATTTCCAAAAATTTATTTTCTCATAAAAATAGAAACTTTTTATGAGGAAACTTTTTAAATAATTAATAGATAAAATATATATGTACCTCATACGGAAATCTTTTTTCTAAACTTTGAACTGTATTTTTACTACTTTTAAATGTTAAACAAAACATAATAAACTTCATTTAAAAACTTATGACAAATAACAATAAAAACAAATATTTTTTTTTATGCATTTCTCTGCCACATAAATATGGACAGGAAATTACACAGCCTTTTCTGTTCAGGTGTGGCTATAAATATCGTAAGGGGAAATAACTCTTACGACGTGTGTGAAATTCGAACCCACACTCCGTCGGTGTTTACAGCGTATTTTATACGCTCTTACCTTCAATTTTACGCTCAATTTTCATAAAATTTTCGTATAAATGTCAATATCACATTACAGAACGTCTTTCTAAGTTTAAACATTGGTAAATAGAATATATTTTCTAATTTTCAGACATGAATATATCATAAAGGTTATTGTTTCATTTTTAATACAAAATTTCGGTTTAAAATCATAAAAGATAGCTTTTTAAGTAATTTCAGAATTAACAGTTCATGCCAAATTTATCTTTCCATTTACCATATTCATAGTATGTGTAATTTCTATTTTATTACCAGTTTGTAATATTAAAGTTAGTCATAGTGGAAAATTGGTGATACATTTGGGTCTTAACAGTAGATTTTGCAAAGAAATTAACGTTATAGAGAGCGTGTAATAGTTCTTTGCTGCACCTATCCCTGTCAATTTAGAAAAATACTCAAAATATTTAATATCTAAAAGACAGTTTAATTTTTCAAAATTTCGATCAAATTTTGAGTATAGACTTAAGAAGTTTTCAAAACTTTTCCCATCAGAACAAATATCATCATTGCTCAAAACTTAAAGAACCTCAACAAGAACAAAATGTTGTCCTACATTTGAAGGTACTATACGGACCTAGATTCTAGAGATTATTAATGTTTTAGCTAAGCGTTAATCGATAAATTCAACTTTTTCTACAACAGCAATGCCGATACGGTGACTTTTTTTGCTTCATACAGTTCTTTGCAAAATAATATTAAATTTAAGTTCCCGTAGCGTTACATTTACATATCACGACATTATGTTTAATTTATCTTTAATTTTTAAATTTTATTTATTCTATGGATTTGTTATTAATATATTCATAAATCATACTATACCGGTAACGGTAAATCATACTATACCAGTAATGACTACTTTTACAAAGGTAGGTAGGTAAGGTGGTGACCTCAATGAAGGTGGTGAAGGTCTCAATTAGCACTCACGTGACCTGTGTTTTTAGATTGTTTGCAGTTTTATATCCAACCTGAGCGGTTCAGATACAAAATCAATTCTTTGATTTTGTGTTTGGAAAGCTCGCTAAGGTTGTGGAAGAACGGTTTACCGAGTGAGAGAAGTCTGGCTCTATCTAGCGCCGGACATCTGCAAAGAAAGTGATCCAGATTTTCACTTTCGTTTGCTTCTTTGCAGGAGATATTGTGTGAGATTTCTAATTTGGCTGCGTGCGTGCCCACTGGCCAGTGGCCTGTGATGATTGCCACTAGTCTGGCTATGTCTGTGCGAGATTTGGATATCAACTCATTTGATCTCCTTTTGTTGTATGTGAGCCACAATGTTCTAGATATGGTGCAATTGCTCAGATTGCTCCATCTATATTGTGATTTCGCTATATACAAAAAAAGGATCCGTTCCTTTACCCGCCAAAACATATGTCGTTCAGAATAATACGATATCGGAGCATTGTCACTGTGTTGTTTCATTGTCACTTTGAAAAATTTTCAAACTATAAATGTATGTTAATTTTAAATTATTTTTTATCCGGAAAACTAAAATATATGCGGTAACTTTAAAATAAAAAAGTCATTTTTTCAGTATAATGTAAATTTAATTTAACATTTGATTTCATATTATTTCAAATAATTTTTGATTCAAAATACCCTAATTATAATCATTTTAATCTTTTATATATCAAAATCTTTTTAATTCTTTTAATATTCAATTACATTTTCATTTTTAATACAACAAAATATCTTTTAATTAAAGAAAAAGAGTAAATTAAATATAAAATCATATCACAGCGTGAAATCTTATAATTTACTTTTTAGATAATGAAAACATTAATGAAGACAATTGTAATATTATATTATATAAGAAACGAAAAGTAAGAATCAAATTTATTTTATATATAGTTATGTTATATAAAAAATGTAAATAAAACTTATCAAAATTTACATTGAAATCTGATTTCATAAAATGAAGAAAGAAATTTCTAATAAAACAAACAATATTATAATATTATTATCATTATTATCATATAATTATATATAATTTACAAGTAATATAGAAATACTTTCTTTTTGTTTAATTATTATTTTAATTTTATTCTATAAAATGAATGTTAATAAAGAAAATGAAAATAAACAACACTCATAACAATACACCCTTTCTAAAAATAAAATAAAATCCCTTAGAAACCTCGACAAATAAACAAATGTACAACAGTTAGTAGATATTCATATTAGATACTTTTTATTATTTTTTTATACTCAGTATTCTGAATATGGTATAAGTATCAGAGTATATATGTTTGTGATTATTGTCTTCTCTTTACGCGCTGTTGACGCGTTCTTATGTTGACGTGTTTTAAAGAAAATATCATTATATAAACGTATATATTTCTGTATGATGAATATGTTTTTCGGATCTGAGATTGGAGATGTTTCTTTCTTAACAAAAATTGAAGAGAAAAAATGTTACAATTTTGTCTATGGTAACATTCGAAACAGAAACATTTACAAAAACTGCAAAATATAATATGTATCTAGTCCTAATAACATGTCAAAAACTAAATTTTCGTAAAACTTAAAAAATTTGGTGACATTTATCGTAAACAGACAGACGAGGTAGTACTATACTAGCAAGATATATATATATGAGTGCAGATATATATGAACATTTTCCAAAATACAATTACAATTTTTCAACTATCTTCGCTACTATAGATTGATGATTTTCTAGCTAGTAATTTAGCTAACAATTTGACATTTCGTATATGTATATTTTAATATGGCGAAAAATAAAAATCCACATTATTAATTTCATAAGTTTTTTCTGATATATTATTTAGAGTTTTTTCAATTTAAAATAAAAAAATTTTTTTGTATTTGAATTTAAAATAAAATAAAAAAATTGAAAATAAATTAAATAAAAATAAAATTTTTTTTAAAATTGATAAATAAAATATCTTGATAGTAAAAATGTCACCCACACCTACGTGACACATATGATAATTTGACATTTCGTATTACATCCTCTTGGCTCTCGCCAAATAATAATACTATCTCGTCTTGTTGGGTTAGGAAAACATAGACTTATAATATAGAGACCAAGTTGTAAATAGATTCATAACACGACATTAGCTTGTCAATTTTCTTTCCTTTGTAACATTTTTAGCCATATGTTCAATTCAAGATGCAGATGCTATTTCAATATGCAGTTTTAATTTGCAGTCATTTGTTTTTACAATGCCAGTGACTATAAAAAAAAACGAAAAAAACTAAAATAAAAAAATTCATCTCATTCTCTCTAAAATTCAATTTATAGGTTCTTTATTTAATTATGTTTTAATTTTATTATTAACTTTATAGTAATATTAAACAGGCTAAATTGTAAAACCTAAATTGTTCATAAGTATAAAGAATATAAATTTATCACAGCCCTTCTTTAAAATAATGGCTGTACAAAAAAAAACATTATGAGAACAGATCTTATTAGAACAGATTAAACGATTATAAACTAATTGAGCCAACGAAATTATTTGAAGCAACGCTTTTAAAATGATTTGAAGTCATTTGAAGATCAATTGATTTGAAAATAGTACAACGATATTGAGTGATCTGTTTTATGAATTTCTTTTCAATAGATAAATGTTATTTAAGACGGATATGGATATAGCTAGGCTGAGCATAATTATCATTCATCTCATTCAGTCTATAATTTGATTAAATTTGAAAAATCCCAGCTTTTGTAAAGGGATTCCACAATCAAAAAAGATTCGTCAATAATATTATAGTCTATTTAGTATTTCAATCAAGAATTCATGTCAACAATTATACTAAAATTCAGTTACAAACAATTTCTATATATATTTTTCCATTCATTTACTCCTGGCAACAAAGAATATATCCTTTTCCGAAACAAAGAAAAATCTTAAACAATATAATATTATTGTTGTCATTTTCATCCCATTTTTGTTTGAAAATGGTTAAAAAAAATTTTTTTTTTTTTTAATGTTTTTTTGTATTATTATGATTGTAAATTGAAACCCACTTGTAACCAACTTAACTCAGTTGAAAAGAAATGACAATAGTAAAAAAAAGGACAACAATAATTGGTAAAAATAATAGAAATAGAAAAAGAAAAACAAGAATTAAAATGAAATCAGAAAAATAATAGAGAAAAGGGGGGGAAAACAAAAACAAAAAACAAAATAAAAGTAAAGTAAAAGAAAACGCGTGCTTTTTCATAATTAATTTGATTTCGCGAGTAATTCTAGAATTTAGATACAAAACATCTCTGGGGCATTAATTAAAAAAATAAAATACAGAAAATAAAAGAAAAATGAAAATGAAAACTTAAAAAATTATTTTATCTTTTGTTTTGTTATTCTTGGTTTTTAAAATCAACTTTCAACAATGTTTTAATTGTCAAAAAATTGGTTAAATTTCGTTTGTTTTCTTTTTGGTTTTTTTTTTTTTTTTTGTCGTAATTATGGTAAAAAATTTTAAATTGGATGGAATTATTTTGTTTTGTTGTTATTTTTTTTTTTTATAAATTAATTTAGAGAGGTGAAAATTTAATATTGTAAGATAAAAAGAAACACTACTTTTATTCTTCTGTAAGTTTAAATACAAAAAAAAAAAAAGGGAAAAAAAATTTTTTCAACAATAAAAGATTTAAAGAGTCAAGTTACAGAAAGAATTAGATTTCGTTTTTAATTCTTAATTAAGATTATATTTAAAATATCTAAAAGTATTGTTAAAAGGGTTGAAGAGGTTTTAAAGTTTTTCCTTTTATAAATTAGGTATAAACATTTTGTTTTTAAATTACTTATTTAATATAGAACACAAAGTAATACTCCAAAGAATTCAATAGTAACATCATAAACTATTTCGTTTTTCTTAACTCTATATAGTATTCGAACATTGGATACTATACAGTTATGAATGAATTAAATATTTATTTCAACTTATTATATTAATAAGTTGAGAATAAATTATTACGTTTAAAATTGGCCGGTTCTTCGTTTTTCAGGCATCCTTTTTGTTTTGAATTGTCCATTGCTTTAAACTTGTCTTTTGTTCCTTGTCTCTTATGTTTCTCTCTTGTCTTTCTCTTATGTCTCCTTATGTTTCTATTATTACAAAACCATTTCTACCACATATCCAAATTTTGTTGAAAAAATATGCATATTAGTATCACTCTGTACGACTATCCGTCCTTCTGTTCGTCTGTCCGTCCGTTTGTCTGTCCAAAACCTTTAATATGAAGTAGTGAAATTTTAACTATTGATTTTTTGTGGAAAAAGATTTTTATATAACCTTACCGATTACAGAGGTGTAACGCTTCAAAGGATTAAAAAGTTATATTTTCAAATGTGTATATCTAAGATTTTGTTTAACATTTTTTTTGAAATTTGTTATTTAAATTTACTGTTATTGTGAAAATAGAATTTTGTAAAATTTTGCTTCTTTCATATCTTCTTCCGGTATAATTTTGGATAGAATCTTGCAATTTTGATTTTCTTGATGAAATCTTGATTTTTCAAGTTTTCTTCTTTGGTTTGATCATGTTATTATTATTTGATTATCGCCAAAAATATTAGCATTATTTGATTATTGCCGTTAAAACGTTTATTATTTTTAGAGAATTAAATTTTCCGTTCTGCTAACTGTTGATCAACCAACCATTGAACTTAAAAAATAAAAAAATTATTTTCTTTACTCAATAATATTTTTTATTTTATTCATATCAAGAATTTTCGTATTGTGTGTTTAATTCAATCTGAATAAAAAAAAAAAATGTTTGTTTAAAAACAATAAAAAATTTAAAAATAAAAAAATAAATAAAAATAAACAAAATGGTTTCTTTCGCATCAAACTCCTATAAATATACCAATATTTTTTTTTTTTTTTTAATTTTTTGTTGAATTTAATCTGATAAATGTTTAACTCAAGTTTTACACGTTAATATTATTTATTCGTTTTGTTTTATTTTATTTTGTGTATTTTTTTAATATATTTTATAAATAAATAATTGTATGTCAGGAGAAAAACAAAAAAAAAAAAAAAAGAAAAAAAGAACCATAGAAAATCACAATCATAATTTATTCTTTAAAATGGTATATAAATATAACCTTTCTCTTTCCTTTTCACAATTTTATTACTCTTTTATTTTTTTTATATTTTTTTTTTTTTTGTTTTTTTTTTTTGAACTCATGGACTATTAATTTAATGAGTAGTTATGAATAATTCAAATATGAGTGGTTTTTTTTTTTTTTCATTTTTTATTCTTCCTTTCTTTTTCCAATCTCATGTCATTCATGTTTAACAAATATTACAGATGTACATTTATAATATGTACACACATGTGTATGTATATAATTATAAATATTATGTACATACATAATATACATATGTTTGAAATAGATGTTGTCGTTCACCTTTATTCACTTGTATATGCACATATTAACAATAAAAAAAAAAAAAAAAAAATTGTGAGTCCATTTATATATGGTCATACTCATAACTCGTAACTCGTATTTACGACCCAAATTTTATTTTTTTTTTTTCTGTTTTTTTCAAAATTAAAAATAAAAATGGCCGGGTTGCAAATAATATAGTTTTTATATTAAAAGTTATAAAATACAAAAAAAAAAAAAAATTTTAAAATGCAGTCACGAAATATTTTAAAAATTATTTTATAAGTTAAATTATATTAAAACCATTTTTTTTTTGTTTTGTTTTCTTTTTTTTTGTTTTTCTAAAGAACTCCATAACAGTTCTTTAGATTGAAATCAAATGATATAAAAAATAACATTTAAATTAGTTATGTATGTAGAGTTTTTGTTAAATTTGTTTCAGTTAAATTTCTTATTCTTGTTTTTTTTTTTTATATTATATAATTTTTTATTTTTTTTTTTTCCAAATAACCATATTTAATAGCCATTTTGATGGTAGCCATAATTTTAATAAAAATAACTTGCATGCCTGCAGCATAATAAAGTTTTGCTTTACTGGGTATATTAAATTCATTTTTAATTGGTAGAAAGACGATGGCTATGTAAATAATTGTTTTTTTTTTGGTTTTTTGGAATGGTGAAAAAGAAAATAAAATATTATTTTTACATATTTTATAAAATTCATCATTTCAGTTTTACTGAAAAAGTCTATTATTTTATAAACATCTACGAATTTAATTTAATGATCATTAGGCATTTATCATCGTGTTTGGGATCATTGTGGTTTAATTTATTAACTGAAAACGCCAACTTAAATTTATTTTTCTTTTAATTTTTGTACTATATGCAAACTAATCTTATTGGAGTTGCCCAGGATAATTGCAAGTTTTTATCAATTAGTTTCCTTTTTAAATTATTTGATTTTTCTATTGAAACATCATAAACACCTACCAATTCTGCATAAATACCCTAATGTCTGTGTGATAGAATTTGCAACTTTTTTATAGTCTTTTAATGTACTCTTTTTAATGTAAATATTTTTTTGGTATTTTATAAATTAATGATATAGAATTAATCATGACAGTATAGGCTATGGTTCCTTTTAAATAATTTCATTAGATGTTGCCTTGCATCAGAATTTAGTTATAACAAAATATTTTTGAATATTTGACCCAAGAATTATATCAAATCTTTATCCATATAAATATGTATAACACTTTTATGTTTAATGTTAAAAAATCTTTAATATTTCGATGTTCTGGAATCGAACAGGATATACAGCCATTATAGGATTACAAAAAATCTGTAATTTTGACAGACAGATAAACAATTAAAAAAAAGTTTCTTATTTATAACTTTAGGATGGTATGAATACCTTTTAAAGTCCACGAACTTACAAATTGCTATTTTTTATGATATTTCTATGCAAATAGTTGAATTTGACGTGAGTGATTCGTGAGTTAAAAGTGACGAAAAAAACGGAAAACTGACGAAAAATATATGGAAAATTAATATTAAAAATATAATTTGTTAAGCCAAGGTAATTTAAAGCAATTACAATAATGTAAGTATGATAAGAAAATTAATAACTTTTTAGCCTTAAAATATAAACAACTTCATAACATTTTTTTTTTTTTGGTACAATATCGTAACTCTTTTGTAGTAGACATATTATAAGGTTAAACTATCATAATTATTGACTTGGTTACGTTGTCGACAACTGCTCAATACTTCTATGATTTTTTTTTTTGTTTAACTACCGTAGTTAGAGTAAAAGAAAGCATGAGTGATAAGATCTATAGTGAATCATTTGGCTGCTAAGGGTATTATATTTTTATACCTATAATGTTAATTAAAGCTTTTATAATTTACGATCATTACTGAAAGTATCGTCTATTGCCTTTAGTATCGCCTATCAATTTCTTTGTATATTCGTAATATCAAAATGTAAAGTTAAAAGACTACAATTTTCTTTAAAGTTATTCTGAAAATAACGGTTTTTTAAACAAAATCACATCATGCACTTAAGCAATCCATTTGTTTAATTTAATAACACTGTTAATACACTGCTATTCGTATCTTTTAAATTAAAAATGGGAACATTTTCTCGAAAAAGCTCTATCCAATTTCAAAATTGTATCGTTCCAATATTTACATATATGTTCTACGTAGTTCTACTTAAGCAAAAATAAATATTTATCTGTTCAGAAATGTGTAGGTTTTACTGTTATATGAATATAAAATATTAAAATTTTGTAATAAAATAAAAAATTTATTTAAAATTAAAAATATTTCAGAAGGATATCAAAAGAATATTGTTTAGTTTTTCTTTTTATTCTATCTTTGTAAATAATCTTTTTAATTAAAATAAATAACTAATTATTTGTCAAATCTTAATTAAGGTATTGTGCAACACATTAATTTTCACTTTCTGTGAAAAAAAAAAAAGAAAATTAATTAAAAGAAACCTTAGAAAAAAAACTTTTTATTCATTTTTCTTCGACAAGATCCTCTATAAAAGCACCATCATACACATAGGTGGGCTGTATTAAATTTTAAGATACCTTTTTTTTTTGCACTTTTAAAATTTTTTTTTTTTTGTCATTATTTAAATGAATCAATAAGATGTCAAAAAATTCAATAGAATAGAAAAGAAATAAAAAAGAGAAAAAAAAAATGATTAATGATTTTTAATTAATTTTCATGTTATTTTTTTTTTTTTCCTCCATATAAATTATTACCAAAAGAAAATTTTATTAGAACGATTTTTTTTTTCTTTTTATCTTTTATTTCTTTTCAAAAAAAAAAAAGAAATTTTTTTTTCTGAGACTATTCTGAAAAAAAAATTGCCAATAATTGAAAATAAAAGATTGCACAAACAAAACACAAAAATGAAGGTGTACAAAAAGAAAAAATTGAAAATCTCATTAAAGTTTAAATAATGATGAATAAAAAGAGAAACAAAAAAAAAAAGAAAAAGAAACAAACAACAAAAAAAAAAAATTTTTATAATAAGTCTGTTTCTTCAAAGTCCATCATCGTTCATTTGGATCTATATTTTATAGTGGCGCAACATCTTTCGACAATATGCGACACAATCATACATACAGTATTGTATAAAATTAAAAAAAAAAAAAAAAAAAATTGAAAATTTTCACAATTTACTGGACCTAAATTGAAAATAGATACAGTGACAACAAAAAAAAAACAAAAAGAACAAAAACCACAAAAAAAAAAAAAATGAAAAGATGAAATTATCTTTGAATAAAAAAATTCATTAATAAATAAAAAAAAAAAAAAAACACCAAAGCAAAGAAAAAATGATTATTAATCTCATTTTCTTTTCAAATTATTTTTTTTTTTCTTTTTTTTTTTGTTTTTCTTTATTTACTGAAAAGTTTTTTTTTTTATTAATTTTCATTTAAATTTGTTTTTCTTCGGAAAAGAATAATTTTTTTATCATTTTGGTTTTTCCATTAACATCTATACCACTTGTTTTTTTTTTTTTTTTCTTTTTGTATTATTATTATTTTATGAAATACGACATTGTGAAAAACAAAGATGGTACTAAATTTTGAAAAAATCTGCTGTATTTAAATTTAATTAATCTTTTCTTATAATAGTAGATCTTAAGAGTTTCCAAAATGGAAAAAGCCATCCCACATGCAAATCACCAACAAATTATTACGACTTAAAATTAAGGAATTGATCGCATTAAAAGCAGGCTAAAATAATAATTTAAAATAACTTGAGATATTTTTGGAATAAATTTCTGGAATGGATAGAAAAATGGGATTGGAAAAACTGATCGACAAAACAAGGATAGATGGAAACGGGACCATTAAATGGTAATATAATTAAAAAAGGTATGGTACCAACAGAATCTAAACACTTCAGATACAATGGAGAAAACCAAATTGATTAAAAAATTTTATGCAATCCCATCATAAATTCAAATAGAGACTTATTTTAAAAATTTCCTAAGGCAAAAAAATTTATTATTCATTTATCTTTTGCTCTGTTTCACAATTTTGACATTTAAAATTATTTTACTTTGTTAGTGACAGAGAAAAATTTGTTATATATTTGACGTTAGTTTTTCTAGATCAATTAAACACGGATTAGTAACTACTGGGATACTTTTCTTGTTGTTTTACTTTTTATTTTCATTTCATGCTGGGATTGAATTTCATTTTATGCTACTGGGACTGAATTTTCATCATATTTTTAATAAATTTATAAAATGTTTGTAATTTTGGTAACTTTTGTTTGATTCAGCTTATAGTACAGCTTAAAAACTAGTTAATTTTACTTTGGTAAATCATCATTTCATTTTACTTGAAAATAATTGTAAAGAAATAATTACAGTAATAATTTTGTATCTATTAAGTTTCTTTTAAACAATAACATCTAAAAGCGTTTAAAGGTCTTTAAACTTCCTACTTTTTAATACAAATTTATTGTTAAAATGAACAATCAAAATTGTGAGTTATAAATCTTAGGATTAGGATTTAAGATACTATATACTTTGTTAACTGTTTTTAAAAATATTTTGTTTGTAATTTCCAACCCTGTTTAAAAATAAACAAAATAAAAAGAAAAAATATGCACTATTCATATTTCTTATTAAAATTACATTTTTTTTTATTCTATATCGTTTTTTTTTCTTTAATTTTTAATCCTATTCATTAATTTCATTTGGTGCATTGACAAATCCTCATTTTATAGCTGTTAAAAAAAAATTATAATATTCGTCCACCACTGAAGAAGTGTCCTGTTCCTTAAAAAAAAGTTTTTTTCTTTCCGTTTTTTTTTTTTTTTTTGTATTTTTTTTTTTTGAGATAAAAATTACATTATTTTCCCTTGTGGTTAAATTCGCCGAAAATATAAATTCGTCTTGCCTTCAAGGTTGAATTTGATGTGGGATGAATTAGGTTGATTTGGTTATTCACAAGGGGATTTTAAAAAGCGTTTAAAAGCAAAATTCTTTTTCTTATATATTCTTTCTTTCTTTATTAAAAAAAAATTAGAAGAATTAAATCAAAAAAACAAAAACAAAAAAAAAAAAAAATTTTTTTTTTTATTTGACCTAATCGAGGGGTAAATCGAAAATCCTGTTGTTGTATCTAACCATTAGCGGATATAAAGAGACAGATACTACAATACAAAAAAAAAAAAAAGAAAAAAGAAACTGATGGTATAGTTGATGGTCTTCTATTAGTTTTGGTTTGAGTAAAAAAAAATTGTAGTTAAATGGGGCAAAATAATTTTACCTTTGTGAATTCATCTTATAGATTTTTTTTGTTTCCAAACTCTTGATTTGATTTTTTTTTTCTTTAAATACAAAAAAAGAAAAAGTGTTTTTGTTTTTTCATACTATTGTTAAACATTAATGAGATTTATTTCTTTACGCTTGGATAATTGAATTATGTTAGGAACAGAGAATGTTTTGTTTTAGAGTAATAATGTTCGCTTAAGTAAATTGTAAGAAAGACCATTCATTGCATTAAAGTATAAATGAATTAAAATTGTTTGAATGTCAAAGAAACGAAATGAAAACAAAATTCAATTTTAATTTTAATTTTTTTTTTGAAGTGGGAAATAAATTATTTATTATTTTTTTTTTTTTTTTGTATTTAAGTTTTATGATGGTTTTTAATTTTATTAATTTTAAAATTATTATAAAGCGGAAAAAATGTAATTGTTTTTATTTGGTTCTTTTTTTTATATCGTATAATCATTTTATTATGAATTTAATTTTTTAGATTTTATAATAAAATAATGGTAAAGTTCGTCCATGTTTACCTAAACAAAAGAAAAAAAAAACTTGTTTGACTAAGGTTTTAATTATAATGTATAGGAAATGGTCGAATTGCTCAACCAGTGGTAAACGTATTTTGAAGGCTAATCGATGGATTTTGAAATAGATATTAAATAAATAGTTTTTTTTTTTAATCAAAAAGTTGCTATAATTCTATTTGTTTCAAATCTTATGGAAAATTATGCATTTTTGAGACTCCACGAATAAACATCCCCACGAACTAAAGTTCCCAAAAGAGTAATGAAATAAAGTTGACATATATCTCCATACAAAAGCAGACTTTAGTTCATTATCAATTAAAGCATAAAAAATAGTTGTGAGTTCTCAATTCTGGTCTTTGATTCATATCAAAAAATGCACCAACAAATTTTCGAGCTAATTATTTAAGGGAAAAAATGGATTTACCTTAATTCAAGTTCATTTTGAACTAACACCCACAAATTTGTAGGTATTATGAGTGTCGATTTTAATTTATTCTAAAAAATTAGCTTTAGTTATTATGAACTAAACAAACAAAACTTAGTTAAATTATATAACTTCTAAGTATGTATAGTTTTTTAGGAAAATGGAGATCTAATACCAATAATTGATCTTGGACGTATTTACAGGTTGTGCAAAATTAATGATAATAATTAATATATGATTAATGATAATAAAATATATTGTAGTTTGTATATCACGAATA
This sequence comes from Poecilobothrus nobilitatus, assembly GCA_947095535.1. NCBI lineage: Eukaryota > Metazoa > Arthropoda > Insecta > Diptera > Dolichopodidae > Poecilobothrus > Poecilobothrus nobilitatus. The sequence continues at coordinate 257,708,568 of OX352774.1, read as the reverse complement.
CCCAGTACGTTGTACTCTCACAGATTTTAATTTTGTTTTGTTTACCTAATTATCGTAGTTATTTAAGTATTATTTATTAAAGGCCGGCTCCACTGGTCTTTTTCAAAAATTCTTAATGACTTTTTTCTAGAAAAAGTAATGAAAGATACGAAAAACGCATGCGAGAAATACAAACGGAACAACGACTTTTTTCTGAAAAAAAAAAAATATCCGAATTCTATCCGAATAAAAAAATGGTTGTGTTCGAAAAAAAAATTTATCGAATGGAACAAAAAGTGTTTGTGGCCGTAAAAAAGATGATCTGAGAAAACTTTTCCAAATTCTTAAATTCGAAATTCACATTTTTCTTGTAAAAAAAATACACAAAAGTTTTTACTAATGCCTAGGAATAGTGCGTCGGAAAATCTTTTTTTTTTAATTTTTTGTATCGTAAATCAAAAAAAAATTCAATTTTATTTTTATTAAAATTTTCAATGGACTGTGACATATTCAATAAAATGTTAGAACATAAGCAAAAGATACAAAGATGATATGTATGTGAAAAAGCTAATGCTATAAATTTCTGTATCCAGGCCCTTTATTTATCCCCATGCATATATTTATCCTATAACTTTACCTGTAATCCATTTCAATTCAATAAATTTACTTCAAATCCAATTATAATTCTGTTTTTTAAGCAAATATTCTGGATACTTAGGTGAATTTAATAAGTGAAATTTTTACACTTAAATGGATTTTTGGAATTATTTTAAAGATTTACACCTCCCTGAGAAAAAAGACAAAACCAGCATTTTTGTTTTTTTTTTTATAAAAATAAAGGTGAGTATAAATTTGTTCTTTTTTAAAAGGAAATTATTGAAATGAAAATTAAAAATTTTACAAGCATTTAAAAACAAAAAAAAAAAACATTATATGTTTACTTTTGCAATTAAAACCTATATATGTGTTTTTTTTGGAATACATTATATACAAATGGTTTCACTGTTAAAACAAAATATTAAGTGTTTTGAAGACTCATTCTATTAATTAATAATATGTTATATATTTATTTTATATAAGAAATTCTTCAAACGTAATTTTTTTTCATTTACTTTAAAATAAATAAGTAGTATATTAAATATTCAAATATATGTATATACATATGTGCACATATTAATTTTCCTTTTTTTTTTTTTTTGGAAAAATATAAAAGAAAAATAATTACCTGTGATGAAGGAATTCGTTTTTTTTTTTTTGTGTTTAGGTTAATTCTGTCAAATCCATTCTTAACAAAACGTTTTCTTTTTAAAAAAATGCAAAACTGAGAATCAAAGAAAAAAAAAATTAACCATATCCTTTTAACCTCCTTTTTTTATATAATGATGTTTTGTTTTTTTATTAATTTTAAAATGTAACTTTTGGTTTTGTTCTTAAAAAAAAAAAAAAAAAAGAACTTATTTTAATTTTCTTGAACCTGAAATGACGGGTTCACTGATTCAAAAATAAAAATAATAATCTTAAAAAAAAAAAAACAAAACAAAAATACTGAAAATACATTAACCTTTTTTTTTTTTGTGCAATAATTCATATCTTATTTTCAATTTGAAAGAAAAACAGCTCTTAGAAGAAAACAAAACAAAAACTAGAAGTAAAAACCTAGGCAAAATTATTTATTTTTCTTCTTCTTTTAAAAAGTAAACAATTTCCGAAAAAAAAAGACCAAAAATCCGAAAATAAAATGAAAAATTATTCTATAGCTCTTAAAAAAAATTTTTGTTTTCTCGAAAAAACAGAAAAAAAAAAATAAAAACCAAAGGGTGGGAATAATCGCCTAAAGCTTTTTATTCGTGCATTTATAATTGAATTATTGTTGCGAAAAGAAAATAATCTTTTTAAAATCAACCCCCTCATAATACCATTTTTGTTATTATTATTTTTTTTTTTTTTTTAATTTTTAAAAAGAAAAAATTTTCATTATTTTTACATTTAAATAATAAAAAGTTGACGTGTTGTTAATATTACAGTTGAAGTACCATAAACTTTAATTTTTTGCATTGATGTGAAGTCATACTTTGCTTATCAGTAATCATTAGACTCTAGATACGTACTGGATCTTCAAACGTACGAGAAATTAGCAAGAATGCTCGTGATCTGTACGTGATTTGAAACCGCACTCTCCTCTTCTAATAAACCATGTGTAATAAATACTCCCAATCCAATATTTCCGCATCCTATTGTCCTAACCTTTCCTATCCCTATTCCATAGCCAATATACTGCGTACGGGTTTCATCCAATTATATTGGCTGAAGGCAGAGGTGGGTTTAGTCAATAAGAATCTGACACTACCAAGGGAGAATTCTTGGTGTCTTTGGAAGATTCCCAAATTCCATAGGAAAAAAAAATAAAAATAAAGAATGATGATTTATCTAAAAAGATTTGTAAAGAAAATTTAGTCTTAACACATGTTTAATGTAAAAAAAAATAGTTCCAAAACAAAAATAAAAATTTGCGGTAGCACTAAAAAAAATACCGAAATTTGTAAAATGTTGTAAAGTGAAGAATAGAGTACAATTATTACAAGAGCGGTGTTAAGAGGTTCATAAATTTAGAATAAAACAACAAAATTGAATTTAAAACATGATAGGAAAAACAAAATAACCATCCTAATTTTCGTGTTTTGCCCCTTTTTGGTTTCTTTTTTTTTTGTTTTGACTTTCTCATTTTTTCTTTCTCTCCGTTCACTTTATTCTCTCTATCAAATGTCAAAAAATTCACATTTTATTTATAATATTCTCTTTTGTTTTTTCTCTATAATTGTTATTCTTACCATTTCAAAATAATTTCTCAAATCTAAATAAGAAAAAAAAATTAAAAAGGTACCCGGGTTTTTATTTACATAGGATATTATTAAAATAAAAAAATTTTCCTGATGAATTTTTCAGTACCTTTAACTTAAATCATAAAAAACAAAAAGAATAACGCAAAAAAAAACAAAAAAAAAATTAAAAACAACACAAATACAAAACAAAAATATATAAAATTTGCCCGAAGGTTTGAAGTGGTTAAAACAAAAATTTTTCAAAAATTACCATTACATGTAAATATAAAAACAAAAAAAGGTGATTTTCTTACAAAACAAAAAAGGCTTCCAATAATTTTTTATTCCATCAAAATCTTTAAAAGTTAAAAAAAAAAAAAAATAATGGTAATTGTAAGACAGTAGTAGAAAAAAATAAAAAGTAACGATTAATATATATACATACAAACAAAATCAGTATTTAACTTGTATTTCTTGTACTAAAGCTAAGAAGATTATTTTCCACTTGAAAAATTATACCTAAGATGAAAATTGTGTTTTTTTTTTTAATTTCTTTTGGTCGGTTACATTTTTCTTTTAAATTAATTTTTTTTTTAAAGAAAATTTTTTTATTTTTTTTTTTTTTTGAATAGTTTTTGGTTTTTCTTTCTCTTTTTCTCTTGTTTTAATGAAATAATATAGGCAGCAGTTTTTACGGAATGTTAAGCAGTTAAATATATGTTCGTTCATTTGAATTTTTTTTTTTTTATACATGCTTGAATATTTAATAATATTTCGTGCTAGTTATATTAGTGTTATCAATTATGCTTTTAGTGTTACTAATTATAGTATAACTAATTACAAAATATGAATAAATTAATTATAATAAAAAAAAAAAAAAAATTAAAAAAAAAAAGCAAAAAAAGTACAAAATATTTCAATTTATTAACAACATATTATTTTAACGAATTTGTCAATTTATTTTAATTTAATTGAAATATCTAGGTAAGTTCCCCTTTAAAATACCTATATATAGGTTTAATTGAAAACTAAATTTAATTATAGAATTTTTTTTTTTTTTTATAATTTATAAGTATATATAATTGCGAAGGGTAAACAAATACATAGGGTTAGTACATCATATTAATTTAAACATATTACCCAAGCTTTACAGTCGCAGTAAGTTTATCTTCATCATCTTAAAAACATTAAAATATATATTTTTTTTTTAGTTTTTAGCATTTCTCTGCCACATAATAATGTGAACATAATAATTAACACAGCCTTTCCTTTTCAGGCATGGCTGGAACTGTCGTAAGGGAGAATTACTCTTACAAGGTGTGGGATTCGAACCCACACTCCCTCGTTGTTTACAGCATATTTTATATACGCTCTTACCAACTAGGTCACCGATTTAAAAAAAATTTGAAACATTCTATTTATTTATTATATATTATAGTCTTTGAATCTGTCTGCTTGCAAAACTTGTGCATTCATTTCGCATTAAAATTAATTTTTGTAGAAGAATTTTTTCTCTATAATCCAGATTCTACTACAACTGTGCATATTTAAAAAGTACAAACATATCCTATCTCAAAAATTTATAACAAAAAAAAAAAATTTTTTTTAATATGTTATTTTTAGACATTTAGAACCTTGTCAGATTTCCAAATGTTTTGATGTAAAATGTTAAAGCTTAAATATTATTTTTTCACTTCTACGTAAATGACTTGACTGTAAAAAACTTATACTAACGTAGTTCCCAAGCTGCAAAAATCTTCCAATTAAATTTTGTGATATCTTAAACGAAATTAGTTAGATTTGATAAAGTATTTATTATATTCTGGGTCGGAATTTATAATTCTTCCATTCATACCATAACTACAAAAATAATGGAGCTACGCGTCTGAAATTTTTACCATTCCATTTTTATAATAATTTTAGTTTTCTTCCGCTATTGAAATTCAAACGCTTCAAACTGGCGGGTTTGAGTAACTGCCATACAATTTCTTTTCATATATGAGAATAACTCATTGTCTATAATTTATCTAGTGATCTAGGGAATTTTGCCAAAAAAAGTTAAGTGTTATTTGAATGACCTTGGCAAAATTTGGTTATTGTAGCAAAACAAGTTTGGATAACTGTCATACAACTGTAATTATATTATACTGGTACGTAATTAAGTTAAAACTTATGAAATTTTGTTAAAAATGATAAAGTTTTGTGGTAAAACTTTAAAATTTAGCTAATTTTGCGCAATATTTGGTACTTAACTAAGTTAGTCTTTTAAAATTGTTTTTTAAAAGATTATTAAGTCTTATAGGAATATAAAGTTTGATTTGGTTTGCCGTAACGGATTCGAATTGCACGGGGAGTATCCTAGAGTTGACACAATCAATTATACACTCTTCCTAGTTTTAAACAAAAAGGATTTTACTATTATCCAGCAGAAATTTTTGATTCAAAAATAAAAATAATTTTAGAATGATTTATAATTATTGTGTATGGGTTTCATTTTTCACAAAATCCTCAAAATCCATACAACAAGATTTAAAATTAAAATAAATCAAAAACCAAGTACGTATCTACCTATCTAATTTTAAATAAATTGAAAAATTAATTTTAAATGAACATTTAAGGTGATGACTCAATACTCGCGTCGCTTCTAGCGTCGCGTTCTAAAAAAAATAAAGACCAAATGCTAGCGTCGCTTTAAATGAAACAAATTAAATTGTGAATGTAAAAATTATGAAAATTATATAATTATTGAAAAGCAACAACCAATATAAAATAAAAAAAAAAAAAAAACATGTGTATTGTCAACGCGAGTAAAAGTTGCTGTACTCTAGCACCGCTGTGTGCGTCGCTGCTTTTCTATTTCATCAAATTTAATTTAAAACAATGTATTCTACTTAAATGTCAAAGCGAAGCAAGCATTACCTTTACAAATAACGGACATAAATACTATGTTTTCGTAAAAAATCATTTCAAATATTCGATATAAAGAATTAAAAATGAAAAGTCTTAAAAAATAGACGTACAATTAAATAACCTAAATACACTAAATCTATAGATACGTACATTCATCTTAAAAAATAAATAATAATAAATGTTATATTAATAGCATCTATTTTTAATCCTTCCATAACATTCCAATAAATTATTTCACAATTATACCCATTTTTCATTTTTGTATATTTTTTTTTTTTTGTTTCTGGGACTACTTTTTTTAAACGAAAAATTCGAATTTTTATGTTTTTACTTTAAAAATATTTAAAATTATTAATCAAAATACAACAAAATACTATTAAGTATTTTTTTTTTTTTTTTTTTTTTTGATTTTCTAATTTTAGTAAAAACCACTTAAAGCTCAACATGAAATCTAATGATAAGAATCTTCATATAAAACAGATTCCATTTTCATGTTACTCATTCATTTTGTTGAATGTTAAATTTTTAATATTATAACAATTCAAGGTAAAGCATATTGATGATATTGATGACAACATGATGATTAAGATGAAGGTAGTTGTATAATATTTAGTATATACGAGTACAGTATACGTAATCATCGTAATGGTAGTGGTGGTATATTGTAAGCCTTTTAAAATTTTAAGATTAAGAAAAGGAATTGTTTTTGAGACGAAAAGCATGTTAATTTTGTATTGACTTAAAATGATTGCAGCTTGTTTTTTGTTTTTGTTTTTTTTTTTTACAATTTTCTTCGATTTTCGAATCTGTTTATGTTATATAATATTATATATACAAATTACAATATACATATATGCATATATACCAAATACATGAAAAAAAATTTGATTAAATTATTTAACAAGTATATATATATATATATATATATATATATATATATTGTAATAGTAATAATAGTTATAAAAATAATAATAACAATTATAATTTAAAAGAAAAAGAAGAAACAAAAAAAAAAAAACAAAAAATTACATTTGAAATAAAACCTTTAGGGCTACAACAAAAAATCGAACTTCTTTATTCCACCCATTTAAATGCCGCGTCAAGATAAGCTAATACCTTTATTTTTAATAATAATTTTTTTTTTTTTTGTTTTTTCATGATTTTATATTTTTATTTTATTTTTCTCCTTTTTTGGTTTTTTGTTTTTTTTTTTTTTTTTTTATTATTTAGTGTAGTTTGGATTCGATTCAATATGGTTTTAATTCAATAAAATGTTAAACAGATCCATCGAAAAAAAAGAATAAACTATATTATGTACTTGAATTACATAAACTTTTTATATTGTAAAAAATAAGTTGATCGCGAAAAAAAGAAAAACAAAATTGTAGATTCCACCATATTTTTTTTTTTTTTGCTTTTTTTTAAGGTTTTTGTTGTTTTTATAACCCAAGGGGGGTAATAAAAAATTACTGAATTAAGAAAGAAATAAATTGAAGAAAATTCAAATCAAAAAATTTAATATATAGAAAAAGAAGTAAAGGCACAATGATTGGGTCTGAGAATAAGAATGTGGATGAGCGCATGACGATTGTGATAGTGTTGTTAAATGGAAAAAAGCGATGTGTATATACGATAAATTGAATTGAAATGATGACGATTACCGTACTTAAATAATATTTGCAACTTGTTTATTCGCGGTAACTGCTGGAAGTTTTTAAGAAGTCAAAACACAATTTTTTTTATTTTTTTTTTTTTTTTTTTGAATATAATGAAAATTAAACGTGTTTTTTTAATTTTCGATTATTTTTTAACCCTCGATTTCTTAAGTAAGAAACGTAAACCTTCGATTTTTGTATTTTTGAGAAAATATAATTTGATGAAAAGGATTTATAGGATTTAAAAGGATTTTTAAGAATGACGGGTGATTGTATGGTAGCTAATGTAAAATGTAAATTTATAACCAATAACAGTATTGCCATACTGTATTTAATTAATAATTTTTGGTAACTGATTTTTTTATTATATCAACTTATAAATCTTGTTAAGAAATTACAAATATTCATGATGACATCATTAGGTGTATAGGGTTTGTTTTCTTCTACAATTATGAGTATTATCGAATTTTTACCATTTGACTTGCATAATAAATATCTAACGCTATAAATCATTGATCTGAGTTTATTTAAATAAAGAGCGTTAGAAAACAAAAAGATCTGATAATAATAAAAATTCTATTAACACATTGAACCATAATATCTTGAAAGGAAGTTAACAAAGATTGTATATTTTTGAAAAATTGTGCATCGAAAAGTAATAACAAATAATTTATTATGAACGAATCTAAATATAGTAATAGCATTGAAAAGTATTGCTAAAGACAGAATCGATTGAAGTAGATTTTGCTATCCATAAACCTTTACAGGTTTATTTTTCTTCTCCATTACCTACCAAAGAATGTTATTATAAATGATAACTGCTGCAAAAAAACGATTTTTATGTTGGGTTAAAATGAAAGAAAAAATTTGAATTTGAAAATTTTATACAAATATTAAGAATATTGTGAGTTCATTGGTTTGTTTTTCAATAATGTTTGTTTGTTTGTATATTCATTTATATATGTTTTCACATTTTATTCAACAAAAAGCCTGTTGCAACATTTTTAAGTTATCTTTAACTTTGGCTTTTTTTTTGCTTTTGATTTTGTGTAAGGTAAAAAATAATTCAAATTTTAAATTCTTTGAATTTAAAAAAACGTAAGTAATTTTTTTTTTTTTATTTTAAAAATTTTTTTCTTCGGTTTAATTTCTGAATATAAAATGCATAAATAATTTTAAATGTATTTTTGTTTTTTTTTTATTTGTTATCTTTTAAAGATTTTTATATATTTTTTTCTTAAATTTTTGTTTTTTAAAATGTTTTATTAAATGTTGATTTGTAATTTATTTAAAAAATACAAAGAAATAAAACCAAAATTATTTCAAGCTCTTTTTTTTTATTCATTTTAAAATGTCTAGAGATTTGAAAGTTTTTTCTTTAATAATTTTATTTACGAGATGTGTTCAAACTGACAGTTACCAAAAAAAGTTTTAATTTGTATTATTTAAAGTTGATAGATAAAAGTATGCTTGTGTCAAAAATATCTGACAGCTAACTGACAGCTACCAAGAAATATTTTAATTTGTATTATTTAAAGTTGATAGATTAAAGTATGCTTGTGTCAAAAATGTCTTCAGAGCTTATAGCTACATAAGGCATTTTTTAAAGAGCTATGGAAGGGCATCATCAAAACGAGCGATTTAATAAGCACATTGACATTTATTAAGAAAGTATAACTATTACAAGAGCATGGGTATAGTTAAGGATTTCGAGACAAATACTAAAACGAATTAAAATTACCTATGAGAGATAACAATTTCCCTTAATTATATACGAGCATACATTTCCCTTACACTTACTTATAGGACCACGGAAACCAAAATATAAACTTTTTAATAAAATCAATAAAATATTAATAAGCTATATAAGATTTAAGTCTTAGATAAAAGAAAATATCGGTAAGTACCAGATAATAATAAACAGATAATAATTTCAGATACCTAACGGAAATAAATACTCACTTATTCTCATAGATAAAAAGAGTTGTCTTATAGACACCGGCTGGTCGATCTTGTTAAATGGTAAAACCGGGTTTTATATAAGAATAAAATGGTAAAATTTTCAGGATCCTAGCTCTCTTATTTTTTGACTTAATGTACGCATATTCGTTAAAAATCGACTCAGAATTAAGTCTTTAACAAGAATCTATATACTTTTCCGCATTTATTTCGCCCTTATATCTATATCTGTCTTCGACAGCGACATAAACGTAACTACTATGTAAGTATTCCTGTTAGTAGTCTTCATATTTATTATAAAAAGTTATAAAACAGTGATAAAGATACGATATTAATTCTTTTATATGTAAAGTTGGATCACTTTATTTTTGATTAAGATAAAAAACATGTATCGGGAAGACATTTACAATGCTAGACGGAAAATCGCTTTAAGTAAAAAGAAAAGAACCTAATATAATCGTTTTCGCAGAACTTTAAAATTTAACGTCCTTGCGGCAGGGGTGAATATTTTAATTTAATTTAGAGGTGTCTTGTTTAATGTAGGATTGAATTTAAAACATCAATTTAATTTTTAATAATTATAATTTTTTAATCATATGCTTTAATAAATTTGGGCCCAACCGAATCTTTTTGAAACATGTTTTCTTTTTTTAAATTAATTAAAATTGTTCGGAACTTTTTTAAACAACTCTCTTACTTTTATCTTATTGTAATATGTCTCTTTTTATAATTTTTTTTTTACTACATAATTTTGTATATAAAAAAAAGGGTACAAAATTGCATCGGCACCATTTTCATCTTTTCCTCTTATTTCTGTTTAAAAAAGTTTCATACTTTTGTTTTTTTTTTTTTTGTTTTGCTGTTATAAATAAAATGCTATCATTTTGAAATAAATTCCCGAGCAATCAATAAAAATTATAAAATTTACATCTTCCATTTTGAAATAAAACGATAAAAAAAAAAAAAACTTATTTCCATCTTGAAAGAAAAAAAAAAATTAAATATAATAAAAAATAATACTCGTATAGTTTTAAAAAAATATTTCAAGGAGGAGGTAGAGTAGGAGAAGAAAACGAAAAGAATAGAAGACAGATATGTAATGTACGTTTTATGAATACAAAATGAGAATTAAAGAAAGAAATCGCGAAATAATGACGCTAATATTATAAAAATAAAAACAAAAAAAAAAAAACAAAATTATCATTTTTATATTATTACATGTGTACACAAATAAAAACAGTCATCAAAAAAAGTTTAAGAGCATGCGGTGTTTTATTACTATATAGTATCATCAGAAACATGGTATCATACTAAAACAATTTGTATACAAAAATAATGTTTAAAAAAAAATTAATTTTAAAGGTTCTCAAATATATGAAAAATTATTTTTTTACCATACGGAACTGTTAAGATAGCAGACAGTGAGAAGAAAAACACTACTTTCGCTTGAAGTACATACTATTTCAAAAATCAAGCAATTGCTAAAACTTGTTATTATAATTTACAGTTGGTTAGATTTCACTATTATTAACTTCTGTGTTTTTTTAATTACATAATTTAGGAGGCTGCTTGGAGTTTTGACTTATATCACACTATAAAGAAATAAGACTATAATACCCTAGATATGTTTTTATGAAACAAGCAACTCGCAACTTACTTAAAATACTCTAAGCAACTTAAATAATTTCTTGACAGTGTTGTTGTTTAGTTTTATCAATTTTATCCGATCCTGCTTATTTTCTTTTTCGAATTTTGATTTTAATCATGTTTTTGGATTGTTTTACCCATACAAAATTACTTCTAATCTATGAATCTTAGTGAAGAGGCACTGAAAAGATCTTTCCGAATTGAGGACGTTTGGCCAAATGACCATCGTCCGAATTTTTAGAAGCTAGTTAATACTTCTCATAGAGACCAGGTATACAACGGATCGCAGGTACTAGATGTAATAATTGCCTATTCCCCCCCAATCCAAATAAAAGCAACAATCTACGGCTAAAGCGTTTTTTCTATAATAAGGTGAAGACACAAGTTTACGAATGTTTGGCTAATTTTTTTGATGATTATATTATCGGCCACTTTTCATCTTTCATTAATTTAATTACTTCAAAAATTAACCATAGTCTTATTCATCCCACTGTATTTATATAAAATGTTAAGTTCTTCGTTTTCTTATTCTAATAAAATATTATATTATAAATACATATACGTATATATCATAAGAATTATATTATTTCATTTGGATGGATGGATGGATGGATGGATGATCTTTATTACTACATAACAGTTTTGAATCCAGAATATTTTTTTTTTTTGTTTTGCAAAGACAGAAATCAAGAATATAATATGTGAATATATATATATATATATGATACAATAAATTAACTACTCAGATATTATAAAAACGATTCATCAAAAAACAAAAACGAAAACTTCATCGTATATTACAAAAAAAAAAAATGATTTTAAAAGTCAGATTGTACGCAATTTTTAGATCTTCAGCGAATTGTTACAATAAAAATATATTAAATATAAAAAAAAAAAAAAAAAAAAAACCAAAACTACTTTAAAAACATATAAAAAAAACACAAAAATTCATTTCCGTGGGGGTTTTTTCGATTAAAATATTATTTTCGCGTTTTTTTTTTTTTTTCGTTTTGTTTTGTTGAATTTTTATGGTTTTTATTTAAAATTTATGTTAACGCATATAAATTTTTTTTTTTTTTTTTAAATTAAAAAAAAAAATTTATTTAATATTTTGTTTTTCTGTAGGGACTCTGCAATTATAAAAATTGTTTTTGAATTTTTCTTTGAACAAATAACATAATAAAATTTTAAAATTCAATATAATTTAAAAAAAAAAAAAATAAAATTAAATAAAAATTATAATTATTATTATATTGTTTTTTTTTTTTTTCTTTTTTTTATTTCTTTTTAGTCTCTAATAATCAAAAATTGACAGTGATTAAAATAAATGGTGTAGGGTAAAAATATATTATTTGTGTGGTAATTTAAATATATAATTTAAATAATTTTTGTAATTCAAGTAAAATATTTATTTATTATTCAAGAAATAAAAATGTTGTTTATAGTTACCAGATTGAATTTTTTTTTTTACTTTCAATTTAATAGTTTTTGTCTTGTACTTTTAATTTAATGTTTAAAAGAATTTCATGTATAAATTAATTCAAAAATCATTATAAATAATTTATATTTGTCATACTTTACAAAATACAATTTAATCTTTTACACCATTATTAAAAAAAAAATGGATATATACCTAGGTATGGTAAGATATCAAGAATTATTGTATCCTAACAAAAATGTTTGATGAGGAAACTTTATAAATATAGGAGTTGTGTCATTTTTCAACACTTTTGAACTGTTCTTCAGTATGTATATATGTTTCGTTTAATTGTCTAAATAACTCTTAAATTGCAAAAGTTTTTTTTTGGTATATATAAATTCACAGAAATCTTCTGTGAGTTAATAGAATAAAATAAAAATATTTTATGTAAAATCCAACTTATAGTTGTAGCAAAAAATTCATTTAAAAAATTAAATCTTTTACACTATTATGAGTTTACCTTTTTGAAGAAAATAAATAAAATTTTTATCCTACTGTATTAAATAAATTAACGAATAATGTAAACGCCGCTATTCGGTATAATATATGCATTACCATATAATCATATTCTTAAAATCTATTTTTAATACAGTAGTGAATAGATTCATATTTAAATAAAGTGAGTCTAAGAGTTGTCGTACAGCGATCGATTGCTAACCTATTTAATTTAATAGATGTATGTTAAGTATTAATTTAATTATTTCTAACGGTTTCCAAGATAACAACCTTCAAAGTAATTTCGTTAACTTTTTAAAGAAATAACAACATCTGTATAACATAGAATATTCGTTTAAGTGTCGGTAGATAACTGAAATTATAGGCTTTTAAACTAATATTTATTTATCTTTCATAGTTGAAAAGTTACGAGGTTTTAAATACGAAAAATATTGATATTTTTCATTGTTTTTATAAAATAACTGTAATTTTTGCATTAATAACGGAAACATATCAATTTTATTTCATTTTCCAAACCATAAATTCCTCAGCTTCAATTTAATTTAATACATTTTTCTCTTATCTTTTACCGTTTTCGAAATAATTAGCTAAATATAACCAATGTGCTTAATTGTAATTATGTTAAAAAATAATAAGGTCTCTCTTCAGAGGATTTCTTAAGCTTTCAAATACATTTTACAGAATTTTCATAAGTAATCTAGAAATAGAGTTAAGAGTAAAATTATCAAAACTAAAAAAAAATATTGAAATTTCATTTAAGCCCCCATATCTGGGAAACTAGAAGAGGCATAGCTTTTTTTTTTTTTTTACGAGGGTTGCTGGAAAACTCGAAAGTCACCAAGAGGAACTGCACGTGCTTCGTCAGGGTAGTGTTGGACTTTAACCAACCAAAACCATCCTCCTTTTAAAACCAAACTTTAGGATGGAACCTTTAATACGAATGTACAGTTTGGTTTTAGGGATAGGGATGTGGGAAGGATAATTGGGAAAATTGGAATTGGGAAATTTGGATCATGGGGGATAGGTAGGAAAATTTGGAGGGACATTTTGAAGAAAGATGTTAATGTTCTTCTAAAACTTAAGTAAATCGTACACATAAGAATTACCAACTTTAGGGAACACATACTTAGCTCCCATACACAAAATTTATCTACTTATAAGTATCTATGTAGTGGTATATAGCAGTGCATTTATTTAGGAAATACCCTGTATATAGCTAAATGAGGAATATTTCAAAATTTAAGAAACAGAAAATAGGCAGTCTTAAAATTTACTCCATGGTAAAAAAAATTAATTTAATTTTTTTTGTTTTTTCAAAACTTTTAAACTAAACTTATAATCAAATTGATCAACAAGAAAGAACATTAATGTCGTTTTCTTTTTTGAAAAAAGTTTTGACCTGGGGTTGCACTTTTTTTTCAGGTCACATTTTTTTCTGAAAAAAATGTGTGTGTTCTTTTCTAAAAAAAATTTAGGGCAAAACTCGCAAATGGCAACATTTTTTTTAAAAAACTTGACCTGAAAATATTGACGGGGCAATAATGAGTTTTGGCACTCTCCAGAATGACAATATTAAAAAATATATGTATATAATTGTCACTGTCAGTTAAATAGTAAATAGTAATTAATGACAATATAAAAATACATTATTTTCATTTATTTGGTTGAGTTTTGAAAAATATCTAGTTCAAAAAAAAAAAAAATTTTATATTTGATAGTTTAAAAATTTTTAAATAAGTAAAATATAATTTGTAGATAAAGAAATCAGTGCAGCAAACTGAAAAAAAATGTTGCCATTTTTCCGTTCTATTCTAAAAAATTTTCAGATCAAAACTGAAAAAAAAAGTGCAAAACTAGAAAAAATAGGTTTGACTTTTTTCAGTTTTGTACATTGTCAGGTCAGACTTTTTTTTTTCAGAAAAGAAAACGACATAAATTAGATTGTTTCAAATATTAAAATATACAATGACGTTGTTATGCATTAAATTCCTGTTTACTGGATAGTATTTCTGAAATAGAATCAATTGATTTCCTATTCTTAAATCTAAATTTTATATAAAAGAATTTCGTTGAATTTTAGTAATCCAAAAAGTTTCTTTTGATTTTTGAATTTCTTTTATACTGATAAAATCATTTCCAAATTGTCAAATCTGTCATAAAATAAACATTTTCATAAATCAAAGTAGAACACAAACTGTCAAAAAAAAAAAAAAAAATTTCATTCATTTTTTAGCTCGTGATGATTTTTTCAATAAGAGTGTACTCAGAGCATGTGATCTCTACGTTTATTCTAAGATTTTCGAGCATACAGATCTGTCAAAAATTAAAAAGAACGACGTTTTTCAAAATTTAAAAAAAAAAATTATTTTAAAATATATTTAAAGTATAATTTGATTAAATGTAAAGGTAAATAACATAAATTTTTTAAAGTACACAGATGATATTTCTGTATTGTTCATTTATTAAATCAGATTGCTCTCTGTATGGTATTATCAGATTATATTTTGTATGCTCTGACAGTGGTCCAAGTGTATAATCATCAGATTTAATTTATGGAAATTTTTAATATTCTAAAAAACCATAGCTTAAATTGAAACGATCATTTAATTAATTTAAAAATTTCATGTAAGGCATAGGAATGTTTATATATACATAACATTAGTACTGAAGTAGATTTAAAATATTAAAAGTTATGCTATTTTCATGTTTTTTTTTTTTTTTTTTTTTTTTTTACGAGGGACGGTGGAAAACATCAAAAGTCACCCAAAGGAACTGCACGAGGTTCCTCTGAGTAGTGTTGGACTTTAACCAACCAAAACCACCCCCTTTAAAACCAAACTATAGGATTGGTCCTTTAATACATAATAATATAATGTACAGCTTGGTTTTGGGGAAAAGGATGGGGGAAGGAATACTTGGGTGTTTGAATATAGGAAAATTGCGATTATGGAGGATGAAGGGAAAAATTTGGATAGTTATTTTGAAGAAAGATGTTAGTGTTCTTCTTGAATTTCGATATATCGTACACAAATGAATTACCAACTTTTGGGAACACATGTGCGGGCATAAGGTTCCATAAACGCGACGTGCGCATGACAAACGAATTCCCGAATGCTGTATTGCGCCATCTTGACAGTTCGACAGTGTATGGGTGGGCATCTGTTGCACTCCTCGTTTCACGTTGGAAAACTTTGAGTGGAGGCATCAATTGTTTTATTTCTTTAGAACAGGTGTTCACCCCTACAAGGTATCTATAAAAGAGGGTCAATGACCCAACAGTACGGCGATGGCAAAGTGGAGGGAGCGTTGAGGTAACACTGGGGTCGCCAATAAGGCGAATAGCTCTGTTTTGCACTTTGTCGAGAAAACCCAGCGCTGTTTGGGGCGCTCCAGCCCAAATATGTGCATTATACTCCATTTTGGGCCTAATGTACATTTTATAGATGTTGAGAAGATCGGAAGGAGAGAAGTATATAATTCTTTTATATTATGTATATATGTTCTTATTAAAATCAATTTCCAACTACTTAACAAAAAAAAAATAATTTATATTAAAAGGACGAAAATATAAAAATGATAAAACATTTAAATAATTTCCTCAATAAATTATTTTCTTATATACTAAAAAGACATCTTTTATTTTCTTATACATATATTTGTTTTGTTTTTTATTTTTTGTTTTTTGTTTAATATTAATTGTAATTTTAAGATCAAATTCTTAAACTTTATTTTCTGTTTAACAAAACCGAAACATTTATTATATCTTGTATATATACACCAAGATAAAAAAAAATAAGAAAGAGTTATTTCTTAGAGTTTTATTATATGATAAACATCTTAGAATATTTTGTTAAAATTCATTACTTATCCTGCTCCTTAAATATTTTAATAGGTAAGAATTTATATGTATAACACATATATATATACACCATTTCAACAATATTGTATTCATTGAAGAAATTAACATTTTACGGTTAGTTGTGGTATTTGTTTTACATGACAATATATTTTGAAAATTAAAATTATTTTAAGATACCTTTAAACATAAAAATATTTATATATTATATTATATGGATGTATGTGTGTGTGTGTGTGTGTTTGTATAATAATATAAATACTTGAATAAAATAAATATCAACACAATTGCATATTATTTTAAAATGCATCTATATTTTAGAACCGCAAATGTACAAATTAATACTAAAAGTAATTATTTAACTCTTTATTTAAAACCACATTATCCTTATTTTATTATATATATGTAGATGTACATATATGTATATATGTATATATAGTTTTTTTTTTGTCTTTAAGAAGTCGTGAATTATATAAGATATTTTATAAGGACATAATAATAATAATAAAAACTTATATGAATAATTTGTATAATATACATAATTTGAAATCAATGAAAACATATATAGTACCATATGTAACAAAATGTATAGAGAAAATTTGTTTTTATTAGCCTTTGACTTTTCTTTTAAGTCCTTAAGTGTTAAGACTTAAGGCTTTTTACAAATTTCTTAAAATTATTTCACAAAAAAAAATATCTTTTTTTCAAATGTTAATAAAACACAATGTGGAATCTTGTAATAGATTATCATTTATTCAATGGAATTGTTTTGTATATATATACATATATATATATATATATATATACAATATATGTATATGTTTTATATATTAAATAAATTACTATAGATTATGATTTTGTATATAATGCAATTATATATACTGCAGTATGAATAAATATAATGTAAGATTATAGTAACAATAAAATTGTAGATACTTTTAGGATATACCATATAATTAACTACTTTTTCGTATATTAAAATAACAATAATTGAGCTGTTATACATTTTTGATTTTTTGAACATTTTAATATCTTATTTATATGTACAGAAATATATTATATACAATAATATGTATGACGTACAAATATATACATTACATTTGATTTAATTGTTTTCTTAAAAAAAAGAAAATTATTATAATAACATAATAATGTTAAACGGATGTAAAAAACAAAAAAAAAAATCTTTTATTACTGTAAATCATGTAATTATAATTAACTTTCAATAAATGTATAGGTATGTTATATACATTACATATAATAGGTAAGGTTGAATCAATTGATTAAGTTAAAAGGAATGTACTTAATTTTGTATTATGTAAATGTTTTAAATTGTTTTAAAAATAATAAATTTATCTATAAGAATATTAAAAGAATCTTAAGAATTAAAAGATATAAGAGATTCAAACAATATGCAATCAGGTAATTAAAAACAAAAAGATTTTTAGAGCGATTTTTTTTATTTTTTTTTTTTTTTTTTTTGTGATATAGAAATTGAATTAGATTTACTGGTATATTCAGGAGTATTGAGGTATTTAGGGATTAATGGTGTTTTTTTTTTTTTTAAATTCTTTTTTCTAATTAATAACGCATTCAAATAATAAAAAAAATTCGCTTGGTATAATGTTTTTATACAGGGTGTTTTCTATAACTAATTGAACTTCATGTACTGTTGCATAAACCCTTATGACTATTATAGGTAATTTTTTTTTTGTGTGTATACAAAGTTGAAGCTTCTGTAGTTTCCAAGATATAAGAAATTAAATGAAATTTTCATATCTTTTTTAATTTTAATTAATTGGCAACACCGTTTCTAAACCATGTAGGAAAATTCTATAAAATGGATTGAAATGCTCAAAAAATTTAACAGAAATGTTAAAATGTTATATACTTAATGACAAAATGTAGAAGTTATAATATTTTTTCTTTTTAAATGCATGTGTATCTGATGGCACAATATGAGATTTTTTATATTTGTGGCTTTAATTTTAATTTGTTATACTTACTTTTTACATCATTAACTTGTACAGTTTGGGAAACACAGATTTTTATTGATCACAAATGTACTTTTTATAATTTTTGTATATTCTTCTGACATGTAATTTACAGATGAGGAAGGAAAATGAAACTCTACTTAAGCAAGAATAATTTATCAAAAAAATTTCCTACATGGAAAACTTCCAAACTAAACCAATTTTTGAAAACGTTGACAGAAGCTTCCCGAAAAGGAGAAGATTTATAGCAAGGTTAGTGGATCGTAAAAGAAAAGGATAGGATAGGATAAATAATATTTCGGAAGATTAAATATTGAATATGATTACACAAGATCCAGAGCTGATTACACGAAGAATTTTCATGACTCTTGGAGTTTTAGATGTGCTTGAAGAATATTAAGATATAAGGAGCAGCTGTATGTATTTCATTTTCAACGAATCTAGAATTTAGAATCACAAAAACCTGAAGCTAGTCTTCCTTTTTGTAGAACTATAATAAAAACATCAAATTAGAAAATATTTTTTGAATATGAACTAATATTGTAACTAAATAAGAATAGATATTTGTTATTTAGAATAAAAATTAAATTTATTTAAAGCCAATTTCCGATCACAAAACTAAATCTTATCACGTGTATAGAATTGCTTGAATTGCAATCGATACAATATTATATTTAT
The DNA here is from genome assembly GCA_947095535.1 of Poecilobothrus nobilitatus. Classification (NCBI taxonomy): domain Eukaryota; kingdom Metazoa; phylum Arthropoda; class Insecta; order Diptera; family Dolichopodidae; genus Poecilobothrus; species Poecilobothrus nobilitatus. The sequence goes on along the minus strand of OX352774.1, from coordinate 257,689,135 downwards.
TTATGTTTCGTTTTATTTTTGTATTTGTATAAAAGATATAATGAAAATTAGTTTATTAATTTTATATTTAAATTCTTGTCTGTTTACATTAGGATATTTCAGTATCTATGAGTTATAAGGTATAAATTAAAATTGTTTATTATTTTATATTCGATATATTTTATTTAAATTTTTCTATTACTCACATACATAGAAACTATTAATTATGCCATTTATTTCAAGCAAATCTTAATTAGACGACCTTAAAAAATATTCACCTTTATTGGAATTAGAACTTCGAGATCATCTAGTTGTTGATTTAATTGGATCAAATTTAAAAAAAAAAAAAAACAAAAACAAGAACTGCTTAACCTCCGTAACCTCCGTACGTAACCCGGGCTAATAGAGACAATATCTTAATTAACCTACAGTATAGAAATATGGAATTCTTTATAATAACCACTAATAATTAGATCTAAATAACAGTAAAAGAATAATAAATTATAATAAACTGACTTATTTTGTAGGAAAAATAAAAATTAAGAATTCATTAAATTATTAAGTGGTTTTTCTTTTTGTAACATAATTTAAAATTTCATTTGATTTAATTGGTTAATATATACCTTTAGATTTCAGGATCATGTTTTTTTATATATACATATATCTTTCTTTTTTACTTTTTTCATCATCTGGTAATTATTTATAAAACTTTAATTATTATAGTAAAATATTTACACAAAATAACCATTGAAAGAATAATAAATTTTAACACTAAAAAGAATAATTTCTCACCAAATAAAATGAAATAATTTTAAATGTCAACATAACAGATTTTACTTCATGTTCATTTTTAATAACTTTATAATTTCATAGTCATAAAAATCGTTAAAAACTAAATAAATAAAAAACAAAAAATTAAAAACAAATAAATGAAAAAGAAAATTATTTCTCTTTACATGAAAAGTAATTAAGATTTTAGCAATGTTAAACATCAGCCAAAAACAAAACACAAAACACAAAAAAAAAAAAATTGAATTGTTTATTTACACACATCCCTGATAAAAATAAATATTAAAAATAAAAAAAAATATAACTTTAAATAAAAAAGTATTATAATATTAAAAAAAAAAAACAAAAAAATGAAAAGTAAAAGAAAACAAAGAATAAAAAAAAATTATTCTGAAATAATTTTCCACTCTGTTGGAAAGCAATTAACAGATGCACTTGATATGCAATTTTCATAAATATTTTTATTTTATTAAAAAAGAAACAACGACAACACTGCTGTCGTTGCAATTTAAATAACAAAAAATAAAATAACAATAACAAAAACAAAAAAAAAAAAATTGTATGTTCGACTTAATTTCATCCCTTACACTATATATGAAACTTGTTTTTTTTTTTTTTTTCAACAATAAAAAAATATTATTTAAAGCTAAGTTTATGTTTGCGTTCAAATATGAATTTTGAATTCTAACAAACTTAGTTGCAGGAGGTACAGACAATTTTTCGAACAAAATGAAAAGTCTATACATATGCTGGCAAAATACCGATGTAAATTAACACCAAACATTTTTTTTTTTTAATTTTCTGAGTTAAATTCAAAAATAAATTGTTACTGCGCTTTGTTTTACTGATGTACAGTTATTTGGTTTGTGATGGCAATGCAACATCTTTTATTTTTAATTTAAGAACTTTAAATATTTTTAAATTCTGGAACATTTTGCAGTAAATCTGAGTTTTTTTATAGAAACTTATAAAGGAGAAGGAGAAGGCATTGTAACCAAATTTTGTAGGAATGTTTCTTTAAATCTGGTAGGTGACGTGAACAATTTTTCTTTTTTATTTGTTAACCTGTTCCGCCATCACAGCTCGTTAAACGTTTTTCATTTGATCGTTGTCCTGTCTACACCGTTCCATTGATTGCGTCCAAACGTTGTAAGCACTTAGTTAATCACCGAAAGAATTCATTGCGTTGATATGGTTAGGTTCCGTTAACCCGTTCCAGTATTCTGATTTTTGTATTTAGACATTCTGACTGAGAATTATTTATTTAATTAATTAATTAATTAATTTATTTATTTTTATTAAAATTGCAGGTATGACAGGTAAATATTATATCCACTCTGAGTTCTTTACATTGTTTACATTGTTCACACACTTACAGCAAATTACTAAATAATTTACATAATAAAAAATTGTATAAAAAACTTGGCGTAATTTACTTTTCCGCCAACACTGGGATCTTTTCTTCGTCAATTAGTTTTAACATTTAGAATGTGATAATATTTATAACACCTACATATATGAAATACAAACTTGGCTTAAATATGATAGTTTTGTAATTTTTATTTCACGTATGTTAAAATCAAAAAAAAAAACAAACAAAAACAAAAGCCATCACTAAAAAAACTCAGTTCAGTTTTATTGATATATTATTTTTTAAAAATGTTTCATATATTCATAATAGATTCAAACACAAGAACATATCAACTTTTCATAATTCCATGACATTTTTTTTACTGCAGAAAAAAAAAACAAAAACAAAAACAAAATATAGTACCTACAACAAAAAAAAAATATGAATCTCTTTTATTCTTTTTGTTATTATGGATGTTGCACTGTTATAAAATTTTCCGATTGTTTTTTTTTTGTAAAAAGGATTAAATAATTTTTTGATAAAATGTTCGGGAAATCGTTTTAATTTGTCCTTTTTAATTAATTATTCTACATTTTAATACATTACTGTTTGCATTTTCCATTCTTTACGTGCTCAAATTGCTACCTAGACTTTAAATAAAAAAATTAGGATTGTGATTTAAGCTCTATATTTTCAAATTTTCATCTCAAATAATTGTTGCTTTTTTAAAATAAGGCTTTTTCATTTTTTAGTGTATTCATACTTTGTAAAATATTGCATTTTACTTGCATTGGAATCCATATTTCCTCATTAAATTCCTTTTATAATTTTTTTCATTTCATATTTTATAATTTTTTCTGATTAAAACTAGCTAAAAGCTGCCTTGGAAAAGATGAAATCTATAACTAAGAACTGGAGATATTGAGAACTGATCAAATAAAACAATCATTTTTCTTTATTTTAATGGAAAGATTCGTAACAAGTAAGCCTCAAACTGATTGACATCAAGATTTATAGATGATTTTTCATATAATATATTGTATAACACCTCATCAGTAAAAGACAAAACTTTTTTTTTTTTAAATTTTAGACAATTAATTGGAATGGAGTTACCATAAGTTAAATAATTTTTAAAAATAGGTTCTAGTTGAATACATTGAGAATATTAGGTATTTAGGTCCTAGGCATCTAGATAGATTCTTGTGGATCTAAAAAGGTTGTGGTTTTAACATTGTTGCACAACCAGATGATTGTAAGCTTTTGTGCAAACCTTGAGTTGCACTTCATATAATCAGATAGACATAATCATGCATTTCTTCATATTTAGTTTAACATACCTGCCTACTAGCCATTTCATATCTCCGATTTCGTAATTCATTTGTAACACCTTTTTTTGAGATGATGCTCCCTTTTTGATGCTGATGCTTTTTTTGAGATGATTTAAATTTTCAATATACAGGTATAATATGTTGATAAAACATTAAAATATCATTTCAGTAATCCCTTAAGGGAAACTAAAATTTTAATAATTATTTTTGTCCGAAAAGAAAATAAAATAAAAATTCATTGCGATTTTAATTCTACCACTTTTTTTTCATTACTGTTTTTTATTTTTAAACAAACAACCATTATTCATATTTTTTTTTAAAAAAAAATGCCTTTGAAAAAGTAAAAAAAAAAAACATATTTAAATTTATTTTTCATATGTTTTAATAAAAAAATAAATAAATAAATAAATAAATAATAAAAAACAAAATGAGTAATGAAATATTAATGAATTTTTCACAGTTTATTTTAAGGGTTAGTAAATTTTACTTACATGTTTTCTTTATTTATTTCAATTTTTTTTTTTATCATAATTTATTTTTAATTTAAATTAAATTATCCATATAAAAATTTAAACATTATCCCTATATGGTATTTATTTAAAATTTAATTTTAATTTAAAGAGTTCTTGTTCAGTTTCTTTGATTGACTAGAAAAGTTGTTTAAGTAGACTTGATTATAACAGTTTATAGTTACTTCTTATTTAGTTAATTATCATAATTAAAAAGGAAACTCGGGAATTCCTTGTTGGTCATTGAGACATTTAAAAAAATTTAGAAATTTTGTTTTATTAATTTAGCTAAGGTATCATTAACTCTATTCTGCAAATATTTGCATATTTAAAACCCTTTTATACAGCAATATTTCACTAATATTTCGATATTCCAACAACAAATACTTAAACGAGAAATGTAACTTATATTTTCAGAAAATGCTGTTAGTCATCTGATTTGTACACTTTTGTTAGTTTTATAATTTTCAATATTATACCATTTTCTGCAAATTCCTTTACAGTTACAAAAAAAGTAAATTTTACATTTACATTGCATATAATGTCTATTATAAAATATGGACTAAAATCTAATTATAGGCTTCTAAAAATTACAAGAAAGTAGAATGAGTTTGTCATCAGGACAATCGGGTATTTTAATTAAAATTTTGATGTGTCAAGAATGGATTTGAATCGATTTTAAAAACATCATTTAAAAAGGCAAGCAGATAAAGAACTATTACTAACTTTATCTAATATTAGAACCTAAGAAAACCGTATAAAATATTATACAAATCATTTTCAAATTTTCCGTTTTTGGCTCGTTTTTCATGAAATTCCCCATATATACAAATGTACGAAGATCTTCGTTTAGAAGATAAGAAAATTATTCAACCTTTTCTTTTCAGGTGCAGTTACGGTGCAAGTTGATCTGACCTTTCGCCTAAAAAATCGACAACTTGAGTGCATTGGTCAGTTTAATAAAATCGCATAATCTAGATAATTTTACGCAATTTTGAAAAAATGAGTTTTTTAGAACCGCTGCGTTTAACTGTTTATTTAATTTTCTTCTGCACCACCTCATCTTATTGATACGATTTTCTGGAGTGGATTTAAAAATTTCCCATTTTTGTTTCCCTAACTGATAATGACTTGAACTTTTCCAACTCGACTAATTTTTTTTGTTTTTCACTGGCTATAAGCTAGTATTCACAAGGTGTTATTTCGCTTTTAATTTTCGATTTACAATTTGATGCTTTGACATAAGCAACTTTGTCTTGTCTGGCTTATCAACTTGTACTTTTATAAATTTTTGAAATTTCCTTAATATTAGGTAATCTTGTTTTATAACAAGCTGTTAGGTTGAATGAATTAAATGTTAATTTCACTTACTAACAAATAGTATGACGAAATAAGATCAATTGGATCGCAGACATGATATAGCTATAGTTCAATTTTAATTTAACATATTTTTGTATTTATCTGCTAATGGTTGATTCTGTACATTTCAAGAAATTTTCATTTAGCTACCTTAGATTCAGAAAAAAAATAATAATGTGCTCCAGAGAGTCGTCCTTCCTTAAGAGAAGAACTTATTTCCAAAAACTGTTCGCCATCTCTCTTTAAAAACTATAGAATAGTATAATTGAATGTGAAATTTTTGGAATGCATCTAAAAAATGATATCCCAATAATTCTTTTTCACAATATTACAACAGATACAAGTATCTGTAGTACATATAAGACAGGCTTATCTTCTAATCTATCAAAGTATAAAAATGAAAAATAAAAAATAAAAAAATTATTTTTATTGAAAATTGATTGACTGTTAAAGTCGAATGAAAACAAGTCATTATGAAAGGAAAAAAAAAAATTAATAATAACAATCTTTAATTGACTGCTCTTATTATATTAAACAGCATATTTATAAATTTGTTGAATATTGTACTGTAACAAAGTCATTAAACCTATAAATTAATATTTCCTAGTTAAAATTAAAATAAAGTACATCTTAAGAATAAAAAATCATACTCTACTCCTCAATTGCATTAAAATTATTTCAAAGATATTAAAAGTGTATAATTATATTTTATTATGCTTTAAATCGCTCGTGATTTTATAAAAAAAAAAAACAAAAAAAAAAACAAAACCGATATTTAGCTTCTGGACATATAATATTTATTGCAAAATTATACGTTCTTTGAAATATTTAATTATAAGTTAATTAACAAACCTCGTTAATTTTAGTAACAAACCATACAGAATGAATCGAAAGGTTAAAATTATCTTAATTTTCAAATTAAATTAAAGTGTTTAATATTTAAACACATTGTGAGTTAATCTTAATTTGCACTGTTATTATTGAAATCTAAGTAATCATTACTTATTATACTTATAATAGTCAAATCTAATTGGGATGGGCGGTGAAAATTGTCTAACTCATTAACTAAAATAAAGAAAAGATATAATTTAGGCAATTACTCTAGGAGGATATCTTGAAATTGGTATAAAATGAGCTGAATAATATTTTTAATTAATTTTAACGATTTGTAACTATCCGTTCTTCTCTGAGCAATTTCAAGATTCTACTTATATATGGTTCCAGTAAAGGAAATATTATTATAGAACCTGCTACAATGAAACGAAATTCTTCACAGCCATGACTCATGCATAGATCGTATTAGAATTAACATAATAATGGTAAGTAGTTATAAAGCTAATCTTTTCTTCGAATTCTAGTACGCATTATTAGTTTTACTTCATTTTTATGGGAATAAACTGCTCTTTGAAACATTTAAGAAAAAAACATGATCAACTATCACTTTTTACGTTTTGTATACGTTTTCATTTTGTTTAACGTTTTTATATGCGTATTAATATTTTTGTTTTGTTCTTTCAAATTTAATTAAACATAATAATAATTTTAAAAACTTAATATTTTTAAATTTTAGTCTAAAATTTGTTAAAATTAATCATTAATCATTTTAAAAAATTTAAAAGAAAAGAAATAAATGCACTGTTTAAAATAAACTAGGCAAAAAAACAATAGAGGCGAAGTCTATTGTTTATATGTGGTACTAACACGCCAAAAAGGAGATGGTAATCAATGAATCTTCAAAAGTTATCAAAAAATTTAAACATTATTGATTGGCGAGATTTTTATTCATCAAATTTAATTTGTTTTCTTTAGCGACAATAAAAATTAACCTTAACTGTGAACGAATCGGATTGGAAAAGGAAATCATTTAACATTTTAATCTTAAAAGAAAAATAATTGTGCATACAAAATTACTAGAAAAGTATAATATTGACTTATTTTATGAAATATCGTGATTTATGTGAGTCTGGTAACAAATACAACGGTAATATATATAAGAGATTTGTACTATATATCATTTTTTTTGGAATTCTAGTAATAACTTAAATGTATTCAATACTCCTTAACCATTCATATAAGGCGCGTAATGCATTCAAAAAGCCCCTTATTATTAATATTTAACTCAGATTAAGTTTCGGCAATTTCTATTTTCACTAAACCTTTGAATGATCTGCTATAGTTTTTGAAATATTTTTAAATTAATGAATGCAATGTTTCAAATATTTCTTAAATTAATGAATGCAAAAATAAAATGAGTTTTTATAACCAATCTTAAACCAACTAGAAAATTCCACGGTGTAAAAATGAGCATATGTGGCCTTTCTAGTGTTGCTATGGAATTTTTTTTTTCTAAGAGAAGTAGGAATCTTCCAAAAACATCAAGAATTCCCCCTTCATAGTATCTGATTCCTACTAACTAAACCCACCTTCCCCTTTGGTCAATATAATGGAATGAAATCCCTATCACTAATGTAGTAGATCCGTTAGGGAGTAGAGATAGGACAGGATAGGACAATAGAATGCGAAAACATTGCACTAGTAGTGGGATTATAAGGAAACAATGAATCCCTCTATTGTTATTAGTATTTTTCTAAGAGTGATAATAGCTGTTACAACAATTTTAACATGCAGTAGTATATAACACCTTCCTGTATGAGGTAACTATTGACGGAATTGTTTGAAGGGAGGCATTTTACTTCAATAAAATAAGATTCATTACCTACAAGATATCTATAAAAGAGAGGTAGTGCTCCAACATTTCAACGTATAAGTGAAGATTACCTGAATAATAAAATCGCCAATTAGATCTAGCGTGCGATTAGATCTATCAGCCGATATATGAGAGTTTTACTTCATCTTAGGTCAAATATTAACCAGATCTCTAGCGAAAAAATAAAAATAAAAGTTAAAAAATAAAATTTAAAATAAAATTTGAATAGGAATTAGAAATAACAAAAAAGTGAACAACTCGTCTTTTAAATGATTTCTCAGATATTATGGTAAAGTAAAAATAAACACAATATAAATTAAAGAGTTTTAAATTAAATTTTTATACAAGTTTTAATGTTATAATATGAATTTCATTATTTACAAAGTTGTTTGGTAGAGTTTGGTATTGTAATTAAAAACGGGAGCAAAAAATGGTAATTAGTGATGTTAAATTAAAAACAAAAGAAATAAAATAAAATGGCACAATTAATTTTTTCTTCAAAAATGAGGATTAACAAAAAACTTTTTTAATATAAAATTTTTCATATTAATTTTCTTCTTTCTTCCCTTATAATTTAAAAGATTTCCATATAAATTTAATTTCAGAGCAGTGCATTTTTTATAACTGCACTGCACCTATAAAAATAATAATAAACTGAAACATGTCAAAAAAAAAAAAAAAGAAATAAAAATGCAGAGCCCTTCATTTTAATAAGATATTTTTAAAACTTAACCAATCCTAACCAAAACAAAAAATCTAAAAATGGTTTATAAATAATTATGCCATTATAATTTTCCAGAACCCATGAGAAAAAATATTCAAATTTTTTTTTTTAATTCGTTTTGTTTCTGGTTTTTTTTTTTTGCATAATTTTCGCCATTTCAAATTGAAAGTTGAAAAAAAAACTTGCATACGTTTTTTTCATAAATAAATAGTTCTGGTTTTTCTTCAATGGTTTAGTCGCATCATCATTGAAAAAATATTCAACTTAATAATTTCATGGATTGAACGCCTCTGCTGCCCAAATCAATTTGAATAATTATTTTTTTTTTTTGTTTTATCCCCTTTCATTTCTGTTTTTATTTCTTTGATTTGAATTAATACACGATTGAAATCGAGATATAAAAACAAAAATTCTTTAGCATCTCAAATCAATCAAAACAAACCTACTATTTACTTTTAAATTTGATTTTTAAACTCAGCCATTATTATTTTATATTTCAGTTTTATGCTACTTTAAAAAAAAAAAAACCACCATGGGAGTCACAACAAAAAACTAAAAACCAATTAGACAACAAAAAAATAAAAACTAAAACTATTGAAAAAGAAAAGAAACCAGATTTATTAAATCCCATGTTTGTTTCAAAGAACAGAAATTACTTCAATTCAGTATAAAAAAAAAAAAAACAATTTTTTCCCATTTTTGATTTCCTTACGAATTTTAAGTTTTTGATTTTAAAATTTTAATATATAATTGCATAATATACTCACATGTACATAAAATGATAATTTCAGCCATTTTTCAACATTATTTCCATTCTTAAGTAGTTCGTTTCCTTAATACCTAATGCTGTCTAGTTTTTATTTATTTAGCTTTCTAATATTCCATAAAAAAATTTAAGTAATGTTAGTATTACTCTCGGCCACTCTAGAAGAAAAATATATTGAAAGACGCATTTACGTTAAAATTTAACATATTTATAGGGGCAAACAATATTTATATGGAGTTATACCATGTTCACACTACGCAGAAAACCGACTAAATTGCCTAGTTTCAAAATTAACCGTTCAGACTATCGTTATGCATGAACCTAGTATTATTTGAGATTTCGGTGTGGCAATCTGAAGGTAACCAAGGACGATATTTTATTAAATAACAAATATTTGGACGACATTTTATTGAAAATAAAAAAATTTTCATTTAAAAATTCAAAAAAAAAAATACCGCAATTTGTTTATTTTCAAAAATAAACAACAATGACATTTTACAACAAAATCACGGAATGTAGGAAAATTGAAAAAAAAATAGGAATGTAAAAAAATTCAAAAACCTAGTTATAACTCTTAAAATCAATTAGGACTTTCAAAATTCTGGTTCATTTTGACAGCAATTTTAAATATGAAATACCTAGTTACAAACCATGCGTGAACCTGGTTTCTTCGAAGAATTTGGTTTTAGTTCATAGTGTGAACGTGGTATTTAAAACGTGGTGAAGAGCATTTAGACAATTAATTTTTATATCTTCCTCCTGGTTTTTCTTCAATTTCAAAATACATTTTTAGTTAAGTGATATGGATATGGAAATTTTTGAAGAAACTCAGAAAATTCTATGAATAATCATATAAGGTTTCAAGGATGTTATATAAGACTTTCGAATTTTAATATGAATTTAAAATCTACATTATATAATAAAGATAATACAAATTGCTCATTCTAAACTTTGCATTCAGTTTGAAGATCTCGTGTGGTGTGAGTGATATGATATAGGTATATAATTTGCTAAAAAGTGCAGTCCTAATATTCTGCATCTTAACTTATTTATTTACTACAAAATATAACAACTAAAATATTTAAAATTAACAAAAACAAGCGTTCTTAATCCATTCTTTTTCTTTTAAAAGCTAAACATAAAATCAATGGATTAAGTTTGAACTGTTTATATGATCCGCTAGTTGGTTTAAACGCATTTCTGAAAAATTAATAATTTTTTTTAAACTAATTTTGTGGCTGGAATGTATGCAAAGTCATATATTTTTGATTTCTTACTCCATTACACTAAAATTTCCTAAATTTTACAATAACGGGCTTTGTAATTGACTATATTATATATTTAAACGTTGTAAGACCGAACATATAAAAAGCCTCCTCTAACACATTCAAGGCTTTGTTTCTCATGTTATACTCGATAATATAAAAAACTGAAAAAACATATAATATTAATTTTTATTTATTTTAATATTTAAAATAAAAAAAAAATAAAAAGTTGTATTAAAAAAAAATTAAAGATGAGACTTAATTATTATTCTTTTGGGCCATATTATACTTCATACATGTTTTTTTTTTTGGTTGTTGTTGTATATATGAGTAATGCAGTAAATTTTCAATTGATGTCAATTTTCATTGTTTTCATATTAATGATTTATAATATTGTCTATCTCTTTTATTCTTTGTATTATTATCTCTTTTTATTTTTAATTCATATTTTTTGAAACAATGTGTTATATTAAATGCTTTATATTAAAAATTTGCAATAATTAGAAAAATAAATATTCATGGTTTTCCGTTTAAAACATATTATTAAGATTTGATTTTAATATTTATTATTTTCTTATTATACGTCCTCATAATATTAATAAAATGACTAAAGGTTTTATCTTCCTTTCCAAAGGTTTCAACACATTCCATATGAATTATTCTCACTTTAAACTGCAATATTTCATAATTTTTATAGAGGTTTCTGTATTACAAATTACCAAATATTACCAATAATTTTTAAAAAATTTAAAATTCGTACAGAAAGGCTGTAAGGAAATTTCTCGAACCTAACTTTAATAATTAATTTTGATACCGTAAAAATACTGTAGATATATTTTATACCCAATATCTCCCAGAGCTGAAAGAACCGACGTCGGAAACATGTGAGTTAATGTTGAAAAAATTCTAATTTAATTCATATGAACTAATGTCGGAAGAAGTAAAAAACTTAAGTAGAAAATGTTAAACAAATGAAATAAAATGGGAAAATATTAGTTATGTTTGAGAAATGAAATATTGTCGAAAATTTTTTACTTTAATTTATATATGAACTAAAAAAACTTTTAAAAAAATTTTATTTTTGTAAAATTTCTGGGAAAGTGAATATTTTTTCCTTTTTCTAACAAGTTTTATGACAAATATCATAATATTAATGCTGTTATGCATGAACCTTTCTAGAATAAACTGAAATATTTGCTTTAACTCTAAAATTCTTTCCAATTAATGTTTGTGTTAATAAAACATGTGCTGCTCATATTTTCAATACGAATTGTAACAGTAAATAAATTTCTCTTCGCATTAATATTTACGAAATATTTAATAAAAGGGGCGTCGGTGGCCTAATGAGTAAGAGCTTAAGAGTTATTCACCCTTTCAACATTTATAGCCACAAGTGAACAGGAAAGACTGTGTAATTTCCTGTCCATATTTATGTGGCAAAGAAATGCAATAAAAAAAAATAAAAAAAAATTTTAATAAAGTCTAAAAGTCTTTAAATTGACAATTTTTTCAACTTTAGTTCATTCTGCATTAGTTTGCGAAGTGGTGGGGAAATACTGTTATATCTGATGCTAGAGATGATCAAAACAAGTTGAAAGGTTCATGACAAGATAGGATCTTCTATTTTCGAATTTCAAAATATGTAGGTACCATATAAATAACAAAAAAAAAAATTAAAACTTCTGAAGAATTCGAAATTTCACTAGTGAACACCATAATTATACCAAATTTATGTAAATTAAAATATAGAACAAGTAGATATTAAAACTTTAACAAAAATTTCAATAATAGCTAAAAAAAATAATTAAGAATTTTTCATAAAATTTATTATTGGGATCCTTTAAGTCCAGTTATATCGAAATCTTTTAGATTATTTCAACATTTATACATTATCATAACAACTGGGACACTCAGTATAATATTTAATTCCCAAAAATTGAACAATTTTATTTATTGATATAAAAAAAATGTGTATTATATATGAAGATCTATACAAAATGCTGCATTGTGTATTATTATGCGTGATTATTTCCAATTTCATTGTCTTTTCAATTTTTTTTCTCCTTTTATTTTTCACTTCTTGTTTATTTTTTTTATTATAAATTCCGATTCATATGTATTTCATCATAATCAATATAGATACGAATAATATAAGAAGGAAGAAACGGATGAATGATTAGAAGATGATGAACTCAATTCAGGCACATTTTGATTGAATTATGTCTGTCTGGATTTTCTTATGATCTGTGATGATATTTTTGATTTGTTTTTTTTTTTTGTTTTTTTTTTTTTTACTTTTTTTTTGTTGTTGTAACCATTTGCCATTGCAATGCAACCATAACAATTAGAGGAATAAAAACTTAAAGGCATGGAATTCAAATAAAATAACCTGTAAGTCAAAAATTGAACATGAAAATCGATTGGGCGAAAATTGCAAAAAAAAAACAAAAAAAAAAGAAGTGAGAATGGAATCAAAATAATATCACGGTTTGAAATTAACAAAAAAAAAAAAAAATCAAAATTAAAGTTTTGATTTGATTAGTTAAGAATTAATATAAAAAAAAAAAAACAAAAAAAAAAATTAATGGTCGTTTTTGTGGTATTTTGATAATCACTTTTTATTCGAAAATTGCAAACGTATCGTATTCGTATATAAATTATTCTTAATAAATTTATGGTCAACTGTTAAAATGTAACAATAGATGAATTGTTGGAATAAGATGAACAGGTTATCATTATAATCAAAAAAGAGAAAAAAAAAAGGTATTATAACTAAAATTAAGAAGTATTTTTTTTTTATTTGTTAGATCATTTTGCTTTTGTGTTTCATTTAAAAATAAATTATAGATTTATTTATTGCATGTAAAATGCAATTTTTTTTAACTCTTTCAGAGATTAAAATGTCTGATAGCAAAAGTATATTTTATTTTTATGTACTTGAAATTTAGGAGTCAATTTAATTTTAAATATAATGAAAGGTAATTAAAAAGCTAAAAAAATGTAATTTAAAAATTTTATAAAAACTAAACTTTAAGTAAAGGTACTCGTATTGAACGGAGATAAGATATTTGTTGCAGTTAACAATAATTTATCTATAATAGGTTTAATTCAACTTGTCTATGATACGTTCAAAACGTTAATTCGAGTTTTGGTTATACACTAATATAGTACCTATAATAAACAAAGCAGAAGGCATTTTGTAAAGTTATAAATTTTTAATGGCGCATATGTTCTAAAAGACAATGAAAACAGTTTAGAATATTGTGACTTTCACCAAAATTTTACAAATTTCCATAGAATTTTTAATATAATAAAAAATTGTTAAAAATTAAAAGGCATTTTCTTTAATTTTTAGGAAACCCTATATTTCTTTTTCTCCTGTTTCATTCCCTTCGGGAACATAGGGCTTTCACAAATTCTCTCCAAATTTCCCTATCTTGTTGAATATTTTTATTTTAGTGCCTCGGGCTATATGTGGCGATTTTCAGGTTGCCCATAATCTAGCGAAGATACTTTTTGCCTTTGAAATTCTGTGCTCGCCTAGGAATCCTTATATAATTAAGAAAAATTGTTGACGCATGTTTAAAAATATAATATTGAATTATTAGTGTTTGTGTTTTACTTACGATAACATACATATAGGTCTTTAAAAATAGAAAATTTTCAATTATTAACTCCTATCATTTACCTTTTTGACAGATGGAGAGCTTATGTTCCTCAAAGATCTTTTTTATCTTAAACTTTAAGATTGTAACTCACAGTATTCTGAAGACACGAAGAAACCGAAATTGCACAAGTTTTATTGCAGTTAAATACATTTAATTAAAACTCTTAATTATATTGCAGGGAAGTACATTTAATTAAAACTGTAAAACTATTTTAACACTCTTTATAGAAATGATTTTTTTTTGGGACTCAAAAGTTTTAAAATAAAAAAAGTGGAAAAGGAACATAATAATATGGTCTCTCTGTTTTTTTTTTCCAATCATTATTATTGCGATAAATGAATTTTCGAATAATGCGAAAATAAAATTAAAAATTTAATTATAATACATATACCTATATATACATATATATATACATTATAAATTTTAATGGTGACATTTAGAATATTTTATTTTAATGAAATCATTTTTAATTTAATATAATATATATATATATAATTAATTTGTTTTCTGATTTAACTAAAAGTTAAAGTTTCAATCTAAAAATAATTATAAAAATAATTTTATTATATATATATTTTTTTTTGTTTTTATACCTAATATAATAATTTTGTATTACTTATCTGTTTTTTTTTTTTTTATATATATATATTTTTTTTTTTTTTTTGTGCAATCAAATTAGGTAAATGCAAAAATTTATAAAATTATTACTCAATTAAAAATAAATTTTAATTTAATTTCCTCACTATATTTTACCATAATTCATTAGATATGATTTTTTTTATTTTTATAAATATAATTAAATAATTAATAGTTATTTATGTATATATGTATGTAAATAAATATGTACATATAAATATTATTCAGCTTTATATACACATATATATATTATGTATATAAAATGTTGTTTAAATATTTTGTGTGTACATATATCCTTTAATATGGTAATATGGAACGGTTAATTTTTATTTTTATTTTTTTTATTTGCGAGAACATAACAACTTTATTGCACAATTAATTAAAGTTTTCCTTTTTCCTGTGTGTTTTTAATGTTTCCATTACCCCATCAGCTTCCACAAATAAAACAAAAAACAAAAAATCCAGGCCATGTTCCAACATAAACAATTATAGCATACTTATAATATTATACTTTTTTTATATTTATGTACATCCATACATGGATATTTATGCATTTATATATGTATATATAATATATAGATATTCTGATGTTATAAAAACTTTATAAATATTATATGCATTCCCATATTCTATTTTTTTTTTTTTTTTTTCTTTTTTATTTTTCAACCAATTTAAAACGATTTGGGTAAACTTTTTTAGATGCACTTAAATATTACAAAAAATTGCATCATCATCGTGAACATCTTCATCAACATCATTAAGGTACCTACACATATATATATATATATATATATATGTAAACAAAAACAAATAAACGAGCAAAAAAAAAAAAAAAAAGAATAAAAATATCCTTAATAGCATCATCATAAACATCATTATCAATATCATCATAACCCTCAATAACTTCCTTTGAATTTCCTTCTCCTTCTATATTTATCAACTATATTATATATAATATCTTAATGTATACAGAATATCTGAATCATCATCATCTTTAAAAATCATTATATACATCTATATACTGATTCTTATATATTTTCATATTAATATGCTTTATATGTATATAGTGTTGCATATTACATATATTTGAACAGGATACATACAACAACATAAGCCTTTTAGGACAACATAAAATCGGAACTGTTTACAAAAAATATGTGGAATCGAAAAGGGGTCAAAACAAAAACAAAAAAAAAAAGTTAACTGAATGTTATTAACAAAATTCTCATAGAGGCAAAGAAGGGGATATTATAATAAAGTTACAAAGTTTTAATATTCAAAATTTTAACTTAGATTGTTACATAACTGCAACATAATCATCAAAACCAATTAATAGACAATTTTAATAATGCAATTTTTATTATATTAACAATTTTAACATTTAACACAAATAAAAAGGGGGGGCGGGTATATATCGCAACTCAAGCGATTTCTAATTATTATGTGATAAAAATGTAATTTCTTTTCGTTTTTTTTTTTCGAGCAAGGGGAATTTGAATGTATCGAATCGAAGTTCTGCCAAAAACAAAAACAAACAAATGAAAAATAAACAGTTGTATTGCATTCCAGGATCAAAATTGCATACAATCTAGATTCATATTGAAAGGGTTCAATGATATTAAATTATAAGGCATTTTTTTTAACTAAAGAAGAGGTTAATATACAAGCACACATACAATGCATAAAGAAAAGAAATGGGTTGCAATAAAATGCGAAAATTGGTTGGAGTAAAATGTAACTGAAAAGTACTATAAAAGAATTGGTATTAAAGAAACTAATTAACTTTCTCGCTTAGTCCTTTAAATAATTACTTCATTAGAAAAATCCCCCCCTTATTTGTCCCCCTTTGCTTGTGTTTGTTATTCATTAGTATTACTTTAATTTGTTTGCATATATTTAGTGTTAAAGAGCCAAATCAAATCTTTCTTTCTTCTGTTTTAGTAAACAATCCATTCTCTCATTAAATTATATCTTTCAGTTTAAATATTTCAGTGAATTCAGTGAAATAAGAATTAAATAAAAGTTTTTAAATAAATCTGACAGTTGTATCTACACCATTTTCTTACTGCCTAAAGGAATTTCCTCGGAATGCATGTATATTTTATTAATTTATTTATATTAATATTACAAATCACACTAATATATTATTTATTTTGTTTATATTATATATTATATATTTATATTTGGTAGCAAAAACAGGATTCAATTAATAAAACTTGCTACCTGTACAGGATTTGAACCCGCACTCCCTCGGTTAATAAGCCACGTGCCTAACCACTAGGCAAGCAAGGCCCCATGTATCTTTTTTAGCATTCAATAAAACAAATAAATAAAAAAATTGCATATTTAACGGCGCACCTAAAATTAATTGTTACAAAAATGCAACAAAAATAAAACTTTCTATTCTTTATTTTTTTTTTGCATAAATATTTTTTAAGGATTTATATATCCACCAATACTGATGTACTATTTAAATGAAACAAATTTCATTCTTCTTTATTTTTTCATTCTTTCATTCTTTCATCTCTTCATTCTTGCATTTTAAAAAATTAAGAAAAAATAAAAAAAAGTTGCAAAGTTTAGTGATTTTTAATTTTTCTTTCATTAACATCCATAAATGCATTATTGTGTAATGTTCGATACTCACATAAAAATTTCAAAAAACAAAAAAATCCTTTTTTTAAAAGTTTTCGATACAAAATACATATTTTTGGAAATCTTTTATGCTAATTGTAAAAAAATATTAAAAAAAAGAAAATTTAACTTGTATACTTGCATATCTGATAAAGTCAATTTTGTAAAGTCCATCTTATGCAACGATATTAGTTTTTGTTATTTCAAAAGTATTTAAAAAATGACATTTCTTTATTTGAGAATATTTCTCAGCTGATACAACGTTAATTCAGTTTTAATCAAAACATTACAATATAAGTTAAAATAAAAATAAATTTTGGCCGAATTTAAGCTAACAAAAAATTCAAGTTCATTTTACAATAATTTGCAAGTACGCGAGAGAAGATGGTAACAAATAGTTCAAGGGACCTCAGTAGCCTAGTGGGTACAAGCGTACAAAATACACTGTAAACATCAGAAGGACTGTGGGAGTGTGTGGAATCAAATCTTACACTCAAATTTCGCCTTACGATATTTACAGTTACCCCTGGAAAGGAAAAGTTGTGTAATTTCCTTGTAAAAAAAAATATTTCAAGAAGAGATAATTGTTTTAAAGAATTAAAGTCAAAATAAATTTTAAAAATTCAGAGATGACTAATAATCAGAAAAATATTAAGTATTGAAAAACTTTGAATCCTTTAAATAGTGTATCCATGATAATCAATGAAAAAAATATTTTTTGATGGCAAAAGATCAAAAAATCGCAAAAAATACTAAAGGTTCTTGTTTAATAATAAAAAGTATAAAAAAACTTCAGCTTTACTTTCAGCAGTTTGTATTTTTTTAGAAGTGTAGATGAAAACTATCGGAAATCGGTGGACTTTAACCCACTAAACACCACTTCCGTTTGAAATAAACATTAGGTTATGGAATCTTTAATACTATATTGTACTGTCGCTATAGAATAAAAATTTGTTTAAGATTTGCAGAAATATGATGAACTAAGATGTTGAAAAAGGTGAAGATCTCCTCAAACCAAATAATATAATAAACTTGTAACATTCTAATCACTGTTCTTTTTTAAATTAAATTTATCATTTTAATTATACTTAGATAAAACAGAAAATTTAAAAATGCCTTTTTCTATAAGGATTCTTTTTTTTTTTAACTTGAAGGATGCTACATCGTAAAGAACTTTGACGTTCATGTTTTTCAGCAAGTTAATCAATAAAAATATCCCAAATAAAGCTCATATAGGATTTGATTTTTAATATCTATTAATAATCTGCAGAATGTATAAAGAACAAGATGGTCTAAGTTTTATTTTCTCAACTTTTCTATAGAATTATACCTTATTTTGGAGACCAAAATCACATCAAATGTTAAAATTTTATATGAAGGGGGGTTTCAAATTCTGATCAGTTAAACCAGACAGTCAAATCTATAATGAAATTTTTCCTGAAAATTAATCTAGAAAAACATAATAGGTTTATTATGCAATTGTTATTCAAAAAAAAAAAAAAAGAAGAAAAAATATTGAGAAAACAATCAGAAAACGAACGTTACTTTTCAACACAACTATTTTTAAAATGCAATTCCATTAAAATGCTGTTATTATGTTGTTATATTTTGTAAAACATTGCAATATAAAAATTAACTTTAAAAATGTCACCATATGGTAATCAAAAAAAAAAAAAAAAAACATATTATGATAAGATGGGTGGATAAATGGTAAATATAAGTTAAATAAAATATTAAAAAACGAAAACAACAAACAAGAAAAACAAAAATAAATAACAAAACATTAAAAACATAAAAATAATGTTAAAATTATTAACTTTTATTGGTTCAATATAATGTAGTATGAATGCAATATGTGAAATGCAATATCTGTGAAAATGCAATTTATTTTATTGAAACATTAAAGTAAACATTTTTTTTCTTTCTTTGTTCTTTTTTTTTGTTTTTTTTTGTTTTTTGGTAAAACGATAATAATTTTGGAATGCATATTGCGTTTTTTTTAAATTATTTTTTTGTTTTTTTTTTTTTTCACTAATATTAAATAATATGTAGTTTAAGATCTGTCTGTCTACTGTAATGTACCGTCTGTTATACAAATATAATAATCTGCTAACTATTATTAACCCATTATGTACCAATTTTTTTTTTTTTTTTTTGGTTAATAAAATGCAAAGAAACGTAAAACTTCAAAAAAGTTCAAAATTTGATTGAAAATTTATATAAGAAGGATCAAGTAAAAAAAGGATTATACATAGTTTTTGGTTCAACCCAACTTATTTAAAATAACGGTATTCAACCAATAGAAAAAAAACAAAAATTAGTTCATATAAATTTTGTTGTTGTAAGTGAGTCGACATATCCTCATAGTAACAAAATGTGGCAACCAAAAAAGATATATTAATAATACAGAAATTAGGCAGAGCAGAGCTCCTAGGAAAAATGTATTTAAACTATAATGTATTGAAAAAGTGGTTTGAAATTCTGTTTGATCAAAACTATTTAACAAAGATGAGTATATAAAGGTCACGTTCTTAAGATTTTGACTGAATATTAAATAAAATTGAAATGAAATTCTGTTTTTAAGTTAAAAATATGTTCTTTGTTATATTTTATTCAACTGAATCCCCAAAATTCTTAAAATAGGAACTTTAGTGGAAACTTTAGGTGGAAATTTTAGATGATAGAAAAGCTTAAAACAAAAAAAAATTTTAATGGCAAAAGGAGACCTATATTTATTACAGTTCTAACCTTCTTGAGTTAGAACCTTCTGAGTCCAATCTTCTGAGTTAAAAAAAATTTAAAACTTATAGTTTACTAAAAAAATTCACACAAATGTGAATATGTGTGGAACACCAAATAAGTTCATACTAGGCAACTAAATCTGTTGGAACTTTTTTTTACTTTTGATCTTCTTAATATAATTTTTTTTTTTTTTTCATTATACGTTGTTTTTTGTTTTTTTTTTTTTTCAATTTATATGTATACACAATTTAAAACGGTATTCGAGAATGCAATTTTGATTTTATGTTATGCAATTTTAATAATTTTCTTTTTTCTTTATTATAAAAAATGGTCTATAAAAATAACCGATTAGAAATAACAATTTAAAATAAGAACCAATTTATTGTTAATTTCGAATATTTTGTGTGTTTTTAAAATGCAATTGAATGCAATTAAATTAATTGCAAATAATTTCAATGTGTTACCATCAATAAATTAATTAAACAAATGATTGCATTATTGCAACATAACCGAATCAGTACCATAAAATTATACCTATAATATTTTTTTACAGTAATATTTTTGTTATCTTTGAATCGAAAAAAGGGTGTCCACAATTTAAATGTTTTTTTAAAGTCTAAATCCAAATTCTATTAAGTTTAGCATTTTTTACATATCAGATAGAATGATAACTGCATCAAAATTGATGACTGTAATTTGAAAGGGAAATGGTTTGGTTTGTATTTTTTGGGAAAGTTCATTAATTAATTGATATTTTTGAATTTGTTAAAACATGATCAACTAAAAGAGAACAAGCAATCAACTTTCAGGCCGAAAGATATAAGATTAAAATTTTAACTTATCTCAAGCAATTATAAATTTCACACCTCAGTTATGCATTTCTTAGATTTAACGAATAACTAAAGGAAGACAAGTAATTCCAAAGGAGATAAAATTAAAGTTTTAGCTCGCCTTTGAAATACATAATGTATAATGTAAAAATAATTTTAAAAATTATATGATTAAAGAGTAAATTTTAATTATTATAGACATGTGTTCCCTTATCACATATTATGATCTTTCTTCTTCTTAAAATAATTTTTATTCTAGGAATTTGTTGGAAGCATTAGAAAGCATGTCCAAAAAAAAGGAAAATAACAAGACTTCGTTATATATTTTCTTATTATCCTGTTCATTGGTGTTGTTTTAGTGTTTTATACATAGAATTTTTTGTTTTCATTTCAATGATTTTTGTTTCCTTCCAGATATTTTACTGGGTAGTCGTGCCTTCTAGATTCCACTTAAGAATTACCTGTATCGTAAATGCTATGTCCTATAATTACCTTAATTTCTGTGATAATCATTTCTATTTTTTTTTTTTTAAATAAATTTTCCCAATTGATTAAAAAAAGTGTCCCAAGTTAACTTTTTCTTATTATATGTATATAGGCATTAAATAAAGATAAATTTTTGGAATAATATCAAATCATATATCAGAATTATGTCGTTTTAAAATTTTAAAATTCTGTAATTTTTATAAAAATTTAAAAGAAAATCTTATGACGGAGAAAACTTTGTTCCAATTTTCAGATTTTCCAATTTTTAAAATTTTTTAAAACTTTTTCTTTTTAATTAATTGAATTTATTTTTTTTTTTTCTTTATTTTATTACAAATTAAATTATAAAAATTCTTTTTCATATATTTGGTTTTTTATTAAATAAAAAATAAAATACCCCCATACTGAATTTAATTGCCTTTTTAAAGTAAAACATTATTTTAATATTACATTCATTTGCTTCCATTTTTTTTTGGTTTTGTTTTTTATTTCTAATATCAAATTCCTTTTCACAATTTGTAAAATTACATTTCATTTTTGTTTGTTTCTCCATTAATCCTTCCTATATTTCAATTACGCATATCATCATTTCTATTTACAACTTTTATATTTTCCTTTTCCTGCTAATTTAATTTATTAGCCTTTTTTCACTTCATTCATCTTCGTTAAGTTTTTCTCTTCTTCATTTTTCTCATTATTATTATTTTGTTTTTGTTATTCTTTTTATATTTAAAAATCGTTTTTGATTTAAAAATAAATTTATTTAATTTTTTATTTTTTTTTTTTTTTTTGTAACAAAAAGTCGAAAACATATCGAAGAATGAAAAGAATTCATCAATTTTTATATATAAAATAAAAAAGTTTTTCTTAAGTTGGTGTATTAATTTAAAAGTTAAAATTTTATATTGAAATCTTTTGTAAATCATGTCCTGTTTGTCTGTTTGTCATTCAATTAATTTAAATTTTCCTTATTATAAAAGGTAAAAAAAAAATAAACTTCTTGTAGTTCTTTTGAAACCGCGAAAGGTTATTTTAAACTGAAGAAACAATGTATTTTTAGTGGATTCGTTAATCAAATTTGTGTTCCTTTCAAACGAAAAGAGAAGTTGACAGTAGTTGGAAGCAGTTGATATATGAAACGCTAATTTAACATTATTTCCGATATTTGCTTCTATCTACTTTTTCTCTAAGGCTGGTATGGTTAAAATTAGAAAAAAGTACTTTGTTCTGTAAAAGGAATGCAAATATTAATGGTACCGCGATGCTTTGAACTCAAATGAGCAGACTATAAATAATGGAATGATCAGAATTAAACCATTTGATAAACAATACTAAACTATATTAAAAATTTAAGGTGATTTTTCAATGATCATAGAAAAGTTTGAAAAGGGGTTTCGGTGGCCTAGTCGAAAAGAGCGTATAAAATACGTTGTAAACATCGAGGGAGTATGGGTTCGAAACCCACACACGTCGTAAAAGTTATTCCCCTTTACGACATTTACAGCCACCCTGTAGTTTGAAAATCGCAAAATATATTATAATGATGTAAACATACACATGTAAAAAGTTTCGCTTAAACTATTCAGATTATTTTCCTCTATTAAACTTCAATTATTCTGAAAGTTTTCAATGAGGACAAATTCTGGACATAAATATTATTTGAAGACATAGGTATTTAATTGTTTAACTTACAGTATTGAAAAATCATATTTTTATGAAAAAGAATTAAAATAGTAAAATTGCAATTCAAGTTAAATTTAAATTTCCTTCATTATTCATATTGATTTAAAAATTAAAAAATAAATAACACAAAATCTTTAAAATGATTCGTTAGTTCTTTTAAAATAATGCGTTTATTTGGAAAAATCTATTCTTAACTGTTTTTTTTTTTTTGTTTTTTTGATAAAACATCATGTTATTTCAACATTTGAATTTTCCTATCAATTAATCCCATGAGAGTAAACAAACAAATTAAAGGATTTTCTAAATAAAACAAAAGAAAAAACAAATCAATCCAATCCAAGGCACTTGAAATTTTCCTTTAAGAAAACATACAAAACAAAAAAATAAAATAAAATAAAAGACAATAAAACATTATTGGTTAGAACCCTCCTTTTAATTTTCATTTCTTATTTTTTTTTTTTTTTTTGTTTAATTTATTTTTTTCTTTTCTTTAAGTTTTCTTAAATTTTTAACTCATATATGATGATGAATCCCATAAATTCTTTAGACATCCATTTAAATCAATATTCTTTATTTTATATATTTTATTTTTATACCGTTATATCAGTGTTATTTGAATTAAATATCTTTGTATCTATTAAAAAAAAAAACGAAAATAAAAAAAAATGGCAAATCAAAAATCTTAAGATACTCAAGAATTAAATGTAATATAACATTAAATCATTTATCTAAATTAATTCCTGTCGTTTACATCCCATCACATCACATTGAATCGCATCGTATCGTATCGCATCTACTATAGAACAAATTAAAAAGTAAATGTAGAGATTTTGAAATTTTCAAAATAAATTTGAAAAGACAAGAACATTTTACGAAATTTTAAAATGAAGAAAAAGGGTTTAAGAATTAAATATTTTATTCTTATTTTTTTTTTTTCTTGTTATTTAAAGAAACTAGAATTACAGATAATGTAAATTTTACGCTTTAAAATTATTTTACTGGCGTATCCTTAGTATTTTTCATCCAAACAAATGATTAAAATATTTTTCTGAAAAGGATTAAATTTTTTTTTTTTTTTTTTTTAAGGAGGAATTTAAAGATATATTCGAAGTATATCTTGTCATGAGATTGATGATGAAGGTTTTTTGAAATAATGTCGTATTCTGATTTGTTGTTTTACCCGCGATTTTCTCAAAAAAAAAAAAAAAAAACAATTACTTCAATAAAAAACAACAATTCAAATACACGTGTATAATTAACTGTTCATTTAAATTTTGCTATAAGGTAAGAGTATTAGATCACGCCGATTTTCAATTGTCATAAACAGAATTTTAGAGTGAAAAATTTTGAAAAATTATAAAAGTTTTATTCCAATATTACAATTAAACTTATGAAATGATGTTTATTTAATGCAAATGCGATTTCTGTTGTTGAAATTTGAAAAAAAAAGTTGGTTATTATCAATAGTAAAATTTATTTTTACAAATTTTAAAACTTCATATTGTAGAAAATAACTCTCATACTATTTCTAATTTCCAACCAAAAGAAAACTTTAACTTCAAGGACGTATTATTAAAAATCCTGTTCAGAGAAACAAGAAACTGTTATTTAACTTCGCTTCTGACAGATGTACATTTCACATCCCAAGCAAGGAATACTAGAAATCGAGACGATATTCGGATATACAAGGGCAGCCATATATCAAGATTTAACAAGAATCATAGAATACCCATAAAAAATCTGTGTTTACGAAAAGAAAACAATATATCCTACTAGTTTTTAAAATAAGTTCCAATTAAGAAATAGTTAATTTATATGAAACTAGAACCATATCCTATAAACGAGCAACTCTTTGTATTGAATGTTGTTTTATATCTTCTTGGAGTGTCATTACAACAATTCTTCGGAAAACCGACTTCAGATACAATTTCGATTTTTGACAAATATTTCAAATATATTCGAAAAATAAGGGGAAATTTAAGCAAACTTAATTCTACTAATTGGCACATAAGTATATGGTTTAATAAGAGTTGGTATAATGAAGCTGTTTTCAATTATTATCTCATATAAAAATGTGTTATATATTTCTGCATGTTGTGACTGGTGATGACATAATCAATGAAACGCAAAATGGTAATAATAATAGTTATTATTTTATCTCATTGTATTAATTAAATAGGGAGGTGGGTTCAGTTTTAGTAAGAATGTGACACTATCAAAGGAATATCCTTGGCGTCTTATTCTTATTTGAAATGATTTCCACCTCACTTAGGAAAAACAAAAATAGATTAAATATATCTGTATAAATAAAAACCTTAATATAATTCTTTAACACTCTTATAGATTTTTCATTTCGCTCGAATCTAAAGAAACAAACAACAACCATCTTTTCGATTTCAATTAATATTTTTCTAAATATGATTGAACAAAATTAACAAAAAAAAATAACATAAATATAAAAAGGTTACCAATCCTTCAACGGTTTGTCATAATCAGTCATAATTCACCCGCGTTTTATTTAAGTGATATTCTATATATTTTTATAACTCTTTTTCTTTTTTCTTAGATTTGTTAAACAGAATTGTATTTGACAGACAATTAAATTTTCAAAATTTCAATTTATTATTTTTGTTTTTATGTTTTTGAACCCTCATTGTAACATTTAAAATTATAAAATGGGTACAAACATAGTTAAAGTCATACATAAAAGAAAATTTTGTTTTTTATCAAAAGTTATTATTCAGAACCTCAATTTTATATCGTGTCATGTTTATGAAAATGTAAATATTGACATTTGAAAATGAAATAGACATCGACATACTAAATAAATAGTGACTTTTTATAATAAAAAGAAAAACGTTATGCTTTTTGTTTATTTTTTTTTTTTTGATAAAGTCTAGAAAATTGACAAAATTATGAAAAATCTTAAACACAGTTAAACTTGCAGTAAATAATGTTATTGAAATATTCGTTCTAAGCTAAAAACTAGAAAACTAACCTCACAGTTTTTTGTCTAATAATAACGCTTTTTGGTGTTTTATATGTATACTTCAGAAAACTATTTGCTTAAACTAATTGAAATAAAAATTTACAATTGTCATTGGCGAAAAATATCTCTTATTTTTTGGTAATATCTAAAAAATCTTTGGTAAACTATAAGGATCATCATCCTCGGGTAAAACTTTCAAAAAACATTCGTTAAAATTAGTACACTTACGAATGAAATGCAACTTTAACAAAGGAAACATAAATAGAAAGAAATAATATGTAAGAGCAAATAATAAAACGGTATTTCCCCGTTATAAACTTAATGAACATCATATAAACTAGAATTATTCAGATGATAAAGCACAAACCGATTTAATTTAAACCTTTAAAAAGACAGTAGATGAATACTAAAGACGAATCATATGACCTATTGTTTGGTCAAAATATGAAAGTGGTGTTTAGCGACTTAAAGTCCCACATACTCATAGAGGACTCGTGCTAGTTCCATTTCTCTACTACCTTTCGATGATTCCCATCTATCCTCATCAAAAAAAAAACAAAGGTAACATATTCTTCAGTTAGATAAAACCTCTAATACTACATTAATACGATGTGTTGGATAATTAGTACGAATCTAAATTGTATTTTCAGATAAATATTTCAAAAAAGCACTATTAAATTGTAAATCACAATGCAAATTTTTAAATACTTCCGCGAAGAAATCAACTAGCCCTTTTTTTTACACGTGTAAATTATATATAGTATATAATGTATATATATATATACTTATTACTTATATATTATCAAATAACATTTTACAAATTGACTTTTAATATTTGCATAACAACAACTAAAAAAACAAAAAAAGGGTACAACTTTTTATTTGAACAAACCAAAAGAAAATCTATCAACCAAAATATATGGAACATTGAAAAAGGGGATGAATTAAAAATTTTCACATATGTGAGCATACAGGTGTGATATTGATAAGCGATATGTGTATCATATTTGTTTATATGCAAACATGGAATGAAATTAGGGTTAAAATCAATACGTAAGGTGAAATTTGCACACACCACATGCAGGAGAGGAAAAAAAAAAACAGTTTTTTTTTTCTGAGTTATATTGAATTCATGTTGTGCTACTGCCGTTTACTACCTAATGTAAAAATGGGAAAAAAATTTGTGAAATGGGAGATATAATAATAAAAGTACCCTAAATGCTTTGAAATCATGTCATATGAATGTTAAGAAAATTTGATAGAAGTCAATTTGATTACCAGTTTTTTATATTATGTATTTTTTTGATTTTTAAGGAAAAGAAAAGGAAAAAAAACTGAATTTTAAGGAAGTTAAATTTAATAAAATAAAATAAGATCCTTTGAAAATTATTTTTTTTTTTGCCTTGTTATTATAAGTGAATAGTCCTTCAAAGAGATTTATTTCGACTGATTATCATTAATTTTTGTAACTTTTTTTTTGTTTCACAACAACCGACAACAACAGCAACTATACGATCTGGCAATATTGTTAGCAAATTGTTTATTTTTTTCTCTTAATTGACCATCTTCAGACATCCTTCAATCTTTTTTAATTTTTTATAGTATGCAAATTAGAAAAACAAAAAATCTCAAATTACAAGAAAGTTGCTATTCTCTATTTATAATTAAAAGAGACTTTATTAAAATTACAAAATTTAAAACAAATAAAAATAATTGAAAATATTTCTGTTACTACTTCAGGTAATTTAAAGTAAATCAAATTACTTAAAAGGACCTGATGATAAACAAAGTAAAGCAAAAAAAAAAAACAAAAAGGAAATGAAAAGTCCTTGAAAATGAATAAATAGTAATCGGATATTAAAGTCAAGCAGAAATATCTTATTTTTAGAACATTTTTAAAAATAAAATTTAAAAAATTTGTATATTAGATTCATTATATCCGTCCGTTTGTCCATTTGCAAATGTTTAACATAAAATATTGAAATTATTAGAACTCATAAAAAAATTACAATAACTTTTTATGCAGCTTCATCCATTACGAAGCTACAGTCTTCCAAATTTTGAAAAAAAGCTCCATTCAAATGGGTATATTTTAGGTTTTGCTTATCAATTTTGTAATCTAAAAATGCCAAACGAAAAAATATATGTTTAGTTTTATAAATCAATATCAAAATTGCACAATTTTTTTGCAATTTGATATTTAAATTTACCGTTATGTGGAAAAAAATCGTCTCAAAACTTTGCTTCCTTTCTATGTATTACGTCACGCTTTTAGTTAGAATCTTCAAATCTTGAAAGATAATTAACTTTTATTAGGAGACAAAAATTGGAAATATTTGAGCACCAGCTGTAAGTTAGGCCGCTTATATTTTTCATCGTTTCATATTCAAGAATTTCCATATCCTTTCTAGTATTTACCTTTACATTCATCTACTTTTTTTAATTTTTATTTATTTCAATTTTATCTATTTCAAGTCTCGAAGGCACTAACGAAATCTTAGCTATACTACGACAAAAATTTTATTTATACTACAGTAAAATTGAAGTCCTTAAAAGGGATTTAAATTTAATGCATTTGAAAGAAGAAACGTATAAACCGTTATGCTTGAAAATTTAATTTTTTATATTATTTTGGGTTTTAATAATAATTCTTGAACAAAAAACTAAATTTATTTGTTAATAGAAGTTTTCTAATCATTAATTATTTATTTCTTTATGCTCTCTCCAATCTGAATTATTAGCCTCATGTAATTCCAACACAACACAAGAGATGATTGAAATACTCATTTTTAATACAATATAAACTTTAAAATGAACTTTAAATCTTAAAGGGTTATAAAGTTTGCGATAATTCCTAATACAGACAATAATAATAATATAATAATTAGTGTTAATACTATATAATAACATAGCTACTACAGTGACAGCGGGCCTTCAATTATTACCTCAGGAAGGCGTTAAATGATTCATGATGTAACTAGTGCATGATGTAACTGTTGATGGCTATCGCCACTAATAGCAAACTATTCCCTATACCCTAGCAAATATACCGCGTTAATAGTTAGGGGTTTCATTCCGTTGTATTGGCTAAAAGGGGAAGATGGGTTTAGTCAGTAAAAATGTGAAACTAATAAGTTGGAAATTGTCTTTGCCTTGGAAAGATTCCTCCCTCCCCTAAAATCTTTCTTACAAAAATTGAAGAAACTCAATTTTTTTTAAATATTATTTATAGAATTTCCTCGTAGAATGCCTCGTCGTTCGTTCTCAAAGTTATAATCCCACTAAGTTGAAGGCTACATTTTTAAAAATACCAAAAAAATACTAAATTTTACCTATTGAAGTTTATTAAA
Organism: Poecilobothrus nobilitatus; assembly: GCA_947095535.1. Classification (NCBI taxonomy): domain Eukaryota; kingdom Metazoa; phylum Arthropoda; class Insecta; order Diptera; family Dolichopodidae; genus Poecilobothrus; species Poecilobothrus nobilitatus. The sequence goes on along the minus strand of OX352774.1, from coordinate 257,659,340 downwards.
AAATGGCTCCAAAGGAATCCTCCTTAAATGTAGTTCCACATGCAATAGAATGTTGGCGTATTTATAATTTAAAAAAAAGAAATAGTTAGTTTCCAATATTACGCCTCTAATTAGCTCTACCCATGACTGATAATATCAATTACTTATTGTTAATTCTTTATAAAAATATTAACTTTACCTTAAAAAAAAAAGAAATTAATATTAAATATTGTTAAAACTTTTTTCAATATTTAATTCAAAAATAAAATAAAAATTTATATTCAGTTAAGATTGAATCAAAGTTGTATGCATATACATATACATACATAAATATATACGCATACAAATTCCTTTATACATTAGCGTCTCTACCATAATTAACTGAAAATGAAATGATGAATGAAACCAAAAAAAAAAAAAAATTAAAATCATTAACCAAACATTTTCAACACATTTTGCTGACAAGAGCAAAAACTTTATTTTTTTTTTTTTTGTTTTGAAAACACCAAAAGAAAAATCTGACAGTGACTCGTCACATTATCTCACATATCATTATAATCATAATCAATATCATAACAGTTTTATTATTATTATTTTCCATTATTTATTTTTTAATGATTTTTATCAGAGTAAGAAAACAGCCTAAGGACATCACCTAGCATATCCTATACTTCACTATATTCTTTTTTTTCTTTTTATTTTATTCGTTATTTTTAATTTTTTTTTGTTTTTGTTTTAAATAAACAAATCTTTATAACGGGTCTTTAACCTCTTTTTATTTTTTTTTTACATTTATTTGCTTGAATTTATTAAATTCTAAATCTATTGGATGTTGAAAGTACTAAAGACGAAAGTGTCGTAATGTTAAAGCCCCAATTATATCACGTGTAAATGGTTTAAGCGTTTTTTAACAAATGGATGAATGACGTTTTTTTTGTGCCTTTCGCATATGTAAATAATTTTTAGTTTTGTTTTTTTTTCTTTTGTTTTTTGTTTCATTAAATTTTTGTATTAAAATTTAAAGTGAAAAACAAGAAACTCAGTGATCAGTTTTTGTGTAGGTAAAAGAATATTATCAAGCAGAACAAATGCAAAAATGAGGTTTTAACACTTCATATTTTAGAAGGAAATGAAGCTTTAAAATAAATTGCAAGAGTTTATAGTTATAAAAAGAATACTGGGCGGTGGAAATTAGCTGAACTGGCCGAAATATCCACAACATATAAGATATAGAAGGAAAAATAAGAATATAGGACGATATTAGTTTTAGGAGATGAATGACTTTAACTATAGTAAATAAATTTATTATAGTACAAGTATAGTATTATAGTACAAAATATTTTACCATGAAGTACAGGTAAAATGGTCTGTCGTACATTTTTTCAAATTTTGTTGGCCTTCTATTTAAAAATCTTTTACTCCATTTAAGATGAAGGAAATTTATTAATAAAAGACAAATGTCATTAAAACAATAAGCTGTGGAACAACATTTTTATATAGCCTCATCCTTCGCCTTCATAGTTATATTCCCACAAAGTTGAAGGCTCTGTTTTCTAATGTTCATATCTAAAATTCTATATTTACCCAATCTAAAAATGTCAAACAACAGGAAATTACATAAACTTTTAAAGTAATCTAATAATTTTTTTTAATGCATTTCTCTGCTTAACTCTTACGACATGTGTGGGATTCGAACTCACACTGCCTCAGTGTTTACAGCGTATTTTATACACTCTTATCCACTAGGCCACCGAAGCCCCTATTTTATTTTTTTTTATTCTTTTTTTTAAATGTGTATATATCTCAGATTTTGCTTAACATTTTCTCAATCTAAAAATGCCAACTTACAGAATTTTTTTTTTTTATATTATATCGTTCAGATATAAATATGTGCCGATATTTTTAGAACCCTTCGCCTTAAAAACATGTGGGCCATCACGATACAAGTATTCAATTATAATTACATTCAATATTTTGTTTACATTATTTTATTATATTTTATATGTTATTTTTAACCGGACTAGGGTTTGAACCCGAGACCTTTTGTTTGAAAGACCGGTTTCGTAACTGCACCATTGGTCAGATCTAATAATTTTCAATTTTTTGGAATTTGGTGTTTCAACTTACCATTAGCTGAAAACCAAAACCGTATTTCTTCCTCATTTTTAAACTTCCTTTTATTTGTATTTTTGTTTTTTTTTTAAATTCGTTAACATGCAAGAGATCATTTATAATTTATCATAAATAAGAAATAAAAATGAAAGCTCCAATATTATATTTTTAAAATATGTAAAGAACATTTCTTAAAACAGAAAAAAAACCTCTTAATTTTACACAATTTTTTCTTACAAAAAAAATTCAAAAAAAAAAAGCTACAAAGTTTTATTCAAAAATAACCAAATCTTAAGTATTGAATTGACATAGTTGCACAAAAAAAATAGTCCCTTCACAAAGCTTTACTTTTGCAAATTTTCATATTAGTTGACTTTGGTCGCCCTTGTCATTATAGTCATTATCATTATTCTTACAAAACAAAAGAAAATGAACAACTGTAACAGAATTTCATGATTACTTTTAAACTTTTCCAACTAAGTTATGATGTTTCCATAGTCAACACCAAATGATATTTTCAAAAGTACCATCTATACCTAAAAAAATATTAAATTTCTTAAAACATTCTTAATTAGAAACTAAAAAAAAAAAAAACAACAAATTTTATTTTAAATATAAAACAAATACATTCACATATCACATTTAATGCAAATGAAAAAAAAAAACCATAAATTACAAGATGTAAAAATATGATAGTAATGGTTACAAAAAAAGGCACAACATACGAAGGTGTGGTTGTATACTTTTTCTTTTCCTTTTTAACTCAATGTTTAAATAATCAAAAATGAAAATAAAAAAAAAATAAAAAATTGTCAAATAAAGAGTTGTGTTCTCTTTCTCATATTATAATCATTTCTTTCTAATTCAAACTGTTCACCTCCGTAGTTCCTAAATGTCTAAAAGAAATTGCTTACAACATATAGGATACAAGAATATTTATAAAACTCTTGTCAGATTTGAAAACGATTTTAGAAGGCAAAAAAAAAAAAAAAATAAAGAAAAAAATTAATATTCCAATTTTTATTAAGGATTCTTGACTTATATTAAAACTGCACTACAAATATTAAAATAGGGTGGAAGAACTAAAAACAGAAAGCAAATATCAGGCGGAAGAAAAATATTTTCAAGAATATTGTGCATTGACAATACTTGAATAAACGAAAACGTAATGCATTTTAAATTTAAAGTAAACAAAACCAATCCTTTTGACTTTTAATATTTGTTTTGTGTGTTTTTTTTTTTTTTTTTGTTTTCTCTTTTTCTCGTTTTTTTTTTACAAATTTTTCTTTTTCTTGTGGGTGCAAAAAATTCAAATTGAAATTTATTAAAAGCAAAAATAAAAGTTTTTGCATATATACGTATACATATTTGTATTTGTACGGCAATTCAAATTGAAAAAAAAAAATTAAAAAAAAAAAAAGGAAAAAGGAAAGAAAATTGAATGAAATGGAAAAACTGAATTGTATATAAATGCTATGACATGCTAAGTATCCAATTCATATTTTTTTTTTTTTGCTGTCTCTGCTATGTTAGACAAAGTCAACAAAAAATATTTCTTTCTTTTTAGTATTTTTTTTTGTTTTGTTGTTTATTTTTCCTTTTCCTTTTCTTTTTTTTTTTTGTTGTTGATTTTTTTGCAAAACAAATACATGAATGGAATGAATAGCAATAGAAAATTATATTTTCCATTTTCTATTAATATTTTTCTGTTTTTTTTTTTTTTTTGTTTTAAATTTTTTGTTTTTGGACTTTTTTTCAAACGATTCTTTGATTATAACACTCTTATGTGCAATGTGTTAAATTTTTCACTTTATGTATGAATTAAATATAAAAAAAAACCTCAATAGAACGGGTAAATGGACTTCAAAAGGAACAAAAAGAAGTTTTTTTTTTTCTGTGGTGTTAGAACTTGAAGACAGAAATTAATGTTTTATAAAATAAAAGTTTCATTTCTGTTTAATTGTATGACACATATGTTTTTTTTTTTTCCTAAGGTAGGTGGGAATCTTCCAAAGACACCAAGAATTTCACCTTAGTAGTGTCTTACTGACTAAACCCACCTCCCCCTTTAGCCAATAAAGTGGAATGGAACCTTTACCTGCGAACGCAGTATATTGGCTAGGAAGTAGGGATAGGAAAAATTAGGAAAATGGATACGGAAACATTGAATTGGGAGTGGGACTGTAAGGAAACAATGAATCCGCCTATTATTATTTTGCTAACAGTGACTAAAGCCGTCACAACAGTTACAACATGTAGTAGTAGTATAAATATTACTACATGAGGTAATTATTGAAGGCAACCCCCACTGTCACTGTAGCGGCTGTTATTATAGCTATTAATATTCTTATTAATATTATTATTATTTTACTACAGAGTCAGCGCCATCAGTGGATTACAACTTGCAGCAGTATATAACACCTTACTTGTATGATATAACCAAAGATAGCCCCACTGTGGTAGCTATTATTATTATTACTATTATTATTATTATAATTATTGTTATTATTACTATGTATTTTTGTTTTTTTATTTTAATAATATTTGGACTCTTGTAATCATTGAATATTAGTCATATTTTGCCTAGAAAAGATTTATATAAATTTATTAAGTAATTTAAAATACTTTAAGAAAATTTAATGGGAAATTTATTAATAATTTTCAAATTTCCAACCATCACATTAAAAATAAAAGCTAGAGTAATATTATTAGGAGAAATAGAAGCTTAATGTATTAGCCTGCACCAATTAATGACATAGTTAGTCGCCATTGCACCGGAAAATTTCATAATTCTTAGAATTTTATTTTGTTTTATAATTTTCAAAGGGAAAATATTATCTCAAATGGTGAATTTTTTATGTTATATGTAAATAGTACAGAAACACAATTTATAAACCCCTCATCCACATTGGGTTAGGTTTATATCGAAAAAATACCTAATTCTAGCCCCGATTATATCTTCGAACTTAAAAAATTACCGGAGTACGAGCATTTCTTAAACGAAGAATTAATATGAAGTGTATCAAATTTTTATTTCAAATCTTTTGCCTGATACAAATAATAAATTGAAAATCATAATAAAAATCAGAGTTTCAAAAACAAACCACTTTTAACAGAGAACACCGATGTGAATAACAAATTCTGGACTCATGATGCTCTAACTATGAAAGAACTACCATATTCTGTTCTCTGAACAGCTAAGAATTTTTACGGTGAAGAGATGAGCAATTGTACTACTTCTTGACTGTTTTCCAAAAGTTTTAAATCTAAAGAAAACCGACTTTATTTCCGTAGAACAGTAGTACAAACTATCTGGGATAGTTCAACTATAGTATATTAACATAATTTTATTTTGTAATTTTTCTAAAATATACCCAAAATGTTCGTAAATTTAAAAAAAAAAAATTTAATTTTATATATTTTACATGTCAACTTATTTTATGGTTTAAATAAGTACATATAAATGTATAAATTTCAATAAAATTTAGTTGATATTTAGACATTTTATGTCAACAAAGTAACGCCATTTACCAAACTACTGACCATTAGTGAATTAAATGATGACAGATACGCAGCAGTAAATGAAAATCTTTATTTGAAAACTTTTGATTCACAAAACAACAACACATACTGTTGCAATCAAATGGTATTGTATTAAAATTACTGATAGAATACAGAAAAAAGAGGTTGGTCAAAATTACATCAAATAATTAAAGTTGAAGAGATGCAAGGACCTGCTAATATAAAAATATTGAAATTATTGTTTGTTACAATTTCTAAATAATTTCAAAATATTTTTTATAGAATTTTAGATATCTAACACTAACAAAAACATTTTCGAAATTTTATTTTAGAATATTTTCTAAAATTAAAATATACCAAATACAGATACGAAGTAATAATCAATATTAAGTTGATTGAATGCTTCCTCAAAAAAAAAAAAAGAATTTTTTTGTGTACATAGCATTAAGTTATAAGGGTTTGGAAATTGAAATTTTTTAAGCAATTTCTAAATTGAACAGGATTTTTTTGAATAGATTCAACAATATTAATATTGTTTTGCATTTTCACGATCCTACGGTAATGACAGTAGTATTCAATTATATTGACGAGGCCACGGATAAAATACAAAAAGGAACTAGTAAACTTTTTCTATTGACCAAAAAATAGAAAATTAAAGAACTTAAATCTATGCAAGTAAATTTTACAAATAAAATCGTACAATTAAATGGAGTAGATATACACCAAGAAAACAATTTAAAGTACGTATAGGAATCACATTAGATGTCAACCCAAGGTAAAAAGACCACGTTAAAAAGAAAAGAGTCAAACTAGAATCAAGTACAGAAAAATTTATTGGTTTGCTTGCTTGAGACATCAGATTGCCAATAGAATATAAAATTTTGTTATAAAACAAATAATTATGACTATTTTGTTATACGGCATATATCTGTGGGATGTGCCAAACAAATATGCATATTTAAAGCATTCAAATTTTATAAAATAAAATTTTAAATAAGTGATAATAAGTGATCCTTGGTATGACCAAATTACAATTTACACAAACATTTAGAGATTCCTGCTGTGAACTAAAAAATAAAAAAAGATACACTAAAAGATTAGACCTCTTCAGGACAGAACAGGACATCAATAGATTTATAAGAGTTAAGTAAAATTTTTGGTCAGTCGCTAAGACTATTATTAATCTTTTAAAATGAAGCTGGTGTTTTTAGTGAATTAATGTCTTTCGATGATTCTCAACATCCTTATTCAAGAAAAAAAAAAATAAAAAAATTTAACAGAAAAGAAATTAAAAATATTTTAGAGAAAATTTATTTTATTTTTAAGAATTATAACTTAACTGTTCAGAAAAATAAATACCAATTCGAAAAAGTATACAATATTGATTTTCTATTAAATATATGGCAGCAATAAATTCAATAATATTTTATATTAAAACTATATTAAAAATTATATAAATCAAATTAAATTGATTAAATATTAAATTAAAAATATTTTTTTAAACATACACAGAAGTTTTATTAACAATTTCAAATATTATTCCTAATCTATGCATGCATATAGGCTATAGCATTATAGACTCGGCTAGATTAGACTGAATATTATTTGAATTCAATACAATATCTTCTAAAATTATTCAGTTTTATTTAAAATTCATATTCATAGGTACCTCCTAAAATAATCGTCATTTCGATTATTTTTTTTTTAATGCATTTCTCTGTTACTTAAATGTGGACAGTAAACTACACAGCCTTTCCTATTCAGGCGTGGCTGTAAATGTCGTAAGGGAGAATAACTCTTACGACGTGTGTGGAATTTAAACCCACACTCCCTAGGTGTTTAAAGCGTATTTTATACGGGTTTACCCACTAGGCCACCGAGGCGCCTATTTCGATTGTTTTTTTCGACCTTCAAAATATAAAACTGATCACTATAGGACATTTTTACGCTTCGCCACTGATCATGAATATATTATAGTTATTTAATATAACGAGTATGTATACACATAGGTAAAAATTTCAGGTAAAACAATAATTGTTTATTATTACTTGGACATTTTGTGTATTTAGCACTCAAATGCAATTCATATGTAATGCTGCAATACATTTTAAAAATGACGGACAATAAATTTTCATTTAAATTGGGGAGTTATTTTAGAATACCATATTATATAGGTACTATTATAATATAGTAGTTAAAATTTTAGGAATGCCTTAGTCTTTTCCACAAAAAAAAATTATAAACAATATTTCTAATAGCATTTGAAATTAATATATAAATATATAATTGTATAAATTTTACATAATAAATAAACAATGAATATTGTTTTGTTTTGTTAAAAGGACTAAAAACATTTTTGTTGTTGTATTGAAATTATAATGGAGTTTATAAAATTTAATAATGGCATATGATATTTTTTGATTATACGAAATGATAACATTACAAATATATTGTATATATATATATATATATATATATATATAAGATATATATGTAAAACAATGCAGCATGCAACTAAATTTTACATACATATACATATACATATATACATACATATTTATTATAATATTATTAAATATAAATGGTGGTGGTGTGGTATAACTGTCATATGGAAATTCTTTTAATATGGCCTACGTTAAACGTTATGTGGTCATTTATAATATATGTACCTATACATATATATACATACATATGTATAAAAAAGGGTTGAGTTATTTTGTTTTTAATTTATAGATTTGATTTTGTTTTGATTACATTTTTCTCGGTTAAAGTAAATTTTACATACAATAATAATAATTTATAAGTTTCTGGCTTTTTTTTTTTGGCTTTTTATTTTAGTTTTTATGTTGCGTATATATTCTAATGAGTAAACAATTTCATTTGTACATATAATAATGCATAAACGGTACTTGTTGACGAGAAAAATAAATGTACATTCAATTGTACCTATATATATTTATATGTTATTGGATATTTTAAAATATTTCTGAATTTCATCAATAGATTCGTGTCCAAATATTTGATTTCAAATAACCGCGAAAAAAAAAAAAAATTTTTTTTCTTTTTTTTCGCGTTTTGATACAATATTAATTGAAAATTATAAAAATGTTAATTTACAAAAAAAAAAAAAAAACAAAACGAAAAAACATAAAAAAACCATAAAAATTAAATGCTTTTGTTCAAACTGAATTTTAAAACATATTAGATGAAAAATTTTGAATAATATTTAAGCGATTTTATTCAAGGTATATTTTTTTTTTTTGATATATTTGAAATATGTATTTTAAAGGATAATATAATTGAAATTATTTTAATTTTAGTTAATTTCACATAAAGTTTCACAATATTAGGAGAACCACTTAAAAAAAAAAAAAAAATTTAATAACAAAATTTGATTAAGGCAAAACTTATAGAAAAGATATATATAAATTACTTCAGTGTTGAATCGGTATACCTACCGATAGATACCGGTAGATTATGATAAGGAGGAAAACATTGAGAATTTAATCAAAGAACGATTTACAAGCTATATACTATTCAAATTAATAACTGTTATTATTATATAGAATATACTTTGTAGAAACAGTAATTTTTATTTTATTTATTTTTTTTCACTTTTTTGGATTTTCCTATAGCAAACGCCCATAAAAATATGGCGCGATTCGCTTGCATCAAATTTTTTTGACATATAGTCCATTTAGCTTCTGTTTTAAGTGTCAACATCTATACAAAGTTTTAAGTTAATATTTTACAGGGTTTACAGCGAATAGCGGAAAGACACAAATTTCTGTGATCATGCCACAACGGGTTAATAAATTGAAAAAAAAAAACAAATTGATTTCTTCCTTTGACGTAGGACAATATTTCTACAACATTTGGCGTTAATTGAAATTTTCCCAACAATTTGAAGATTGAACAATTTCAGCTACATACCGAGATGATGAAACCCTAAAGATAACAATTTTAATAACAGAAAAATCTTAATCGTTAAGAATGTCAAGAAATATAAAAAAATCAGAGCGTAAAATAAATAGAATTAACAACTGATGCTAACAATAATATTATAACTTGTCGTTAAATAATATTTAAAAATACTAATTATACTATCCAAAGGATAAAAAAATAATTTTTTTGCGACCTCTACAAAATGCATTTTTTTCAAAAGTCGTTCAAAAGTTATAGATTTGTTTATGAAAAACTATTAAAAATTTTCAAAGCCTCATATCACGAAAAGGGTGCAGATGGACACCATTCCCAACACAATTTTTTTGATTTTTTTTACACTTCCCAATCACTGAGTTCAGTAGGGATAAACTGGAGTTGGGAACATTCTGTATAAGAAATTTAATTGCTGGCTATAAGCGTCGCTCCTAGGAAATTATTGATTGAACTCACTATGTATTAGAAACTGTTGAACTTATTTAAACTCAGACTCTTTATAGAACCGTGATCTTGCAACAAAATTTAACTCCCAAATTTGTTAAAGATATCATCTTTTATTTTCAGAATATAAATATTTTTTCCCGAAAATATTGAAGACAAAATAAAAATCATTTTTAATATTAACGATGTTAAAAATAATTTGTATGTATTCTAGTAAAATTAATTTAAAAAAGAAAAAAAAAACCATTAATTTATAAGATATTTTAATTTTATAGCCAATATTAAAATTTCGAATATCACAAAATAAAAAATAATAAAAAAATATATCAAATACATATAAAATTTTTAATGACAGAACATTTCAAATTCAATTTACAAAATTATTGCAAAATAAACACTTAAAAATTCAAAATTATATGACAATCAATTTCCGATACATTATATTTATTTAATAATTCCATTTTTGATATTTTTAATATTTTTTTTCTTATATTTTATGGTATTATAATATGGATTTCAATCAAAATGAAAATTATAATGGTAATCTATTAAAAATTAAATGTTTATTAAAATGATATACAAAAAGTTTGTTATATTATAGAAATCATGAAATTAAAATTGAATTAAATGGATTTCTTTTGACTGAATCGTAAAGATAACATTTAGAAAACAATTTTATTAAAAATTTTATTGAATACATACATATTTATTTTTATTATATTATAAATTTTAGTTTAACGGCCAAACTCTTCAATTAACTTGTATACCCACCCATCAATATAAATGTCGCATTTTTAAAGACTATTTTCAACTAAGGATCAATTTTGATGATAGGAGTTGAAAAATCGTATAGTAGAAGATTTTATTAAAGAACAGGAAGAACATTTTTAAAATTGTTATTAAGAGTTAACGAGCCGAACAATCTTTCGTTTTCATCATCACACCAATTTTATTCAATTTTATTCAAGTCCATAAATTAATGAGTTCATTATTAATTAATTTCGCCATTTAGAAAATTTTTTATACTTTTTCATATTCAAACTTGTCCCAGATTGGTGTAGAGCACTTTCCGAAATAGCAAATTCAATCTACCAAAATCAAATTGAACTTATATTTTATAAAATTTTAGATCACACTTGTTAAGTTTTTTGTTTGACCTAAAGAAGTTTTATTTTATTTCTTAAAAGTTGAATACCTTACTTTTACTTACCTTACTTAATAACTCTGTTCAAAACAGTTAGTTCTATTTTTTCCAATAATATAGGTAGAAATCATCGATAAATGCTATGTAGAGTAACTCACTACTGAGCATCTTGAAAGCTTGGTATAGAAGAAAAGGAGGAATTGGTCAAATTGCAAAAAAAAAGGAGCAGTCCCCTTACAGGCTCCGAACATTTTCTTGACATAGTTAAACATAAAATAAAACAAGCACTAAAAATCGAATATGAAAACTGTAGAAGCAAAATATGAAAATAAAAATCCGGGCCCAAACAATCTATAAGAAGCTTCTGAGAAACTATAATCAGAAAAGATATGCGATAATCATAGACTTCAGTAAAAATAAACTGAGAATTTTAACAGGATTTCTGTCAGGCTGAAGGGCACTTATAAAGAAAACTGGAATAGAAAATGACGATACATGCAGATTCTGTCAAGAAGAAGAAGAAACTCCAGGTCACATATTCAAAAACTGCGGAGGTTTACTCCGAGCAAGATATGTTTACCTAGGATCATATTGCTTTGCCAAAGATGAACTGAAACCAATAAATCATATACAAATCTTTACTTTCTTAGAGGCAGTGAAACTGACAAAAGTATTATAAGTAGAGACAAAATCCATAACGTGAGCAGAATAAATTTACATCAAAAGGTCGCTGTGACATTTATATCTCTTAAATAACAATTTAATATACTATTTAGAGGAGGGAAACAAGCACGGCTCCTCTATGAGTGTATGTGATCTTAACCTATTAAACATCATCTTGCTTTTTTGATTAAATTGTAGGTTTTGTAATCTTTACTATGCTAATGTACTGTTTGGATAAGAGAAATAAGTTTAGTGGATGAAAATTGATTTCAAATTGATAAAAATATTGTGAACCAAGTTGTTAATTTTCCCCTCACAGTTTTTGGACGTGATATAAATAATCCTTGCCAATTCTAAGGAACACATATAAGTGGAAGATGGTTTCCCATTAGTGATATTCATATCACAAAGAAATTTTCGCAAGCGGAATTATTACGTACTTGGAATTTCAACTATTCAAACTATTTGCTTTGTATAGAAAAGAGAAAAAGGATGTTTTTTGGAAAACCAGGGCATTTTAAATCATTATGCATTTTCATTTTTAGGTTTGTCTTTTATATTTAAAGGTTTCTAATTCAATAATATGAGTACATATTTTATTTCTGGGATATTCACCTATAAGAAATTATTATTTTTGGTACTCTCATCCTTTATCAACTATGATCTTTTATTATATTATTTGCCCTGATAGAGTTTATTTGCACCTAGAAAATATCTGAAGATAACAAACGTTGAAAAAATTAACACTCTAACTAATTATAACCATTTCATTTTAACTTATTTCTTATCTTTAATAAATCACCCCTAGCCAAATCCTATTTTAGTTTCATTTTAATAACAATAAGGAAGAAAATCTAAAAAATCAACATTTTAATGATTCAAACCAGAAATAATTTGGTTTTATGTTTCCTGTTTATCTTAAGACATTATATTTTACTTAAAAGGAAACAAAAAGAAAAAATTAAACAAAAAAAAAAAAAGAAAACATAGAAAAAATAAAAAAAAACGAAATGAAAAACTAAATAAATAAAATTGCATAATAAAAATATAAAATATCCTTGCGGCTAATTGTAATAATCCATTAAAAAATATTTATATTTCTGTCCATTTTTTTAAATCACCCCCCAAAACAAAAAATTCACCCATTATTGCACAAACAATACCAAACTTTTGAGTTTTTATTGCTTTTTTTTTTTTTTTATTTTTATTTCTTTTGTAGTCCCTTCAGTTTACTTACCTATAGCTATTCACAAACTTTGCATATTCATTTTTATAAACATTTTTTAAAGTCAGTTTATTTTTTATTATGCTTGTTTTCCATTAAAGGACATTGAAAATAACAGTTAATATTTAGAAGCGAAGAAAAAAAAAAAAAAATTATTTTCAAAAATTTCCCCATTTAATTTTTTTTTTCTCTCTTATTTTTCTACTTTTACCTAATAAAAGCATTAAATAGTATCAAATGGTAAATTTCCTTTTATCATTAATAAAAAAAAAAAATAGAAGATGTTGGTTTTTTTTTATTTATTCTATTTTGTTGTCCTTTTTTTATGCCGCTAATATCCTTGGATAATTTTTTCTCCATTAAAAACCGCGAAACATATAAAAAAGAAAAAAAGAAGTCATTTTTATTTTCGCGGTAAGCTTTACAATAGCACAATAATACAATATAAGCTAACGAACAAGAAAATATCGTGTCAAACTCAAACCAAAAACAAAAAAAAAAACAAAAAAATAAAAGTAATATGTCAGACAGGGTAAAGATTTCACAAGCCCTACAATCATAACATAAAATAAGTAAAGAAAAACGTCGTTAGAAAAAAAATATTTTTCTCAGCTTTAATACAATCGTTAGTATAATAGCAGTAGTTCCGTTGTTAAAATCGTTGGTACATTATAAAGCAATTTATAATCTTAAATTATGAGCGCTTTTGACGATTATTAAAATATTTTATAAATTCAAATTAATCCTGTACTTAAAAATGGGCAAAAAATAATTTAAATTTTTCAATCTAAAAACTATACCCAATCATAATCAGGTTAATCAGTTGTTAGTCAAAGTTTTCTGAATTAGCTATTTAGATTTAGATTTTTGAATTCAGTTTTAAAAATTTTAAAAAACAATCGAACATAATACTTTTTTTTTAAATATGACAAGAAGTGTATTTTTTGTTGTTTGCATTCGACATTAAGATAAATTAAAGACAGGAAAAAGCTGTTTCATCACTTTTATTGTTTTTTGAAGAAACTATCATGGCGATTTTTAAGAATTTCTACAATAAATTACTGCAATTTTACTTAATTTCAGAATTACTGTAAAAATTGGATTCCTGAAGAATCTTTTCAAAATTTTCTATCTAATGTATTGCTTGTTATAAAAAAAAAGTTTTTATTAAGAATATTAATAAAACTATTTAAACCAAGATTAAGAAATCCCATAAATCAGAAGTTGTACAGTTATCATGTTACGATTCCAAAACAAACAGACAGACAGACAATTAAATAAAATTAATATTAAAAAAACACAATTATATACTGGTTGATTAACTTAAAAAAACTGCTTAAAACATTAAGAATAAAAAACAAGGTAGAATGTAAACCAACGGTTTTTAAAAGCGCACATTTCCAAAACTCAATACAAATTATTTAGAATTGTGACTTACACAAAAATTTGAAAATTTCATGTAATAAGAAAAAATGTGAAAATAGGACATTTTTGAAATTTTGAGGGGCCGTAAGTTCGGAATCCTATATAACTAAGAAAAGCTGTTAACACACGTAAAAATATATTATTGAAGCTTTAATTTTTATGTCTTGCCGAAGAAAAGTTTTTACAGGTGCCTAAGTTACAGGTGTCTAAAAATAGCATATTTTCAATTTTTGAGGCGTAATAACTCTTAAAGAGGGGGCGTTACCAAAAAATTTTCTAAGGAAACTTATACTAATTCTAAAAGTTCTTTCTTGTCTCAAAATTTCAGGTTCCTATCTAAAGGGGTGCCGGAGTTATGAAAAAAGAAATTTCATGCAAAATGTGGTTTTCACATAACGGTAAATTTAAATCGTAAATTACAAAATATTACATAATTTTGATATTGTTTTATATAGATAATAAAATTTTCGATCTTCTGCCGGTTTTAGATTGCAAAACTATTACGCAGAGCCCGAGATATATACATCTGAAAATGGGGCTTTTTTACAATTTTGAAGAGCTGCAACTTTGGAACCCTTTACAATTAAAATAAACCTTTCACACACGTAAAAATATATTATTGTAGCTTTAATTTTTACATCTTGCAGAAGTAAAATGTGTGCAGGTTCCTAAGTTACAGGTGTTTAAAAATAGCAAATTTTCAATTTTTAAGCCCTAATAGCTCATAAACAGGGGGTGGTCCGAAAAAATTTTCTGAGGAAACTTATACTAATTCTAAAAGTTCTTTCTTGCCTCAAAATTTCAAGCTTGTATCTAGAAGCGTGCCGGAGTTATGAAAGTAGAAAAATCATGCAAAATTTGGTTCTCACATAACGGTAAATTTAAATACTAAATTTAAAAAAATTGTATAATTTTGATATTAATTTACAAAGATAAAAGAAATACCTGTCGAATGACGTTTTCAGATTGAAAAAATCTTGAGCGGAACATAAGATATATGCATTTAAAAATAGGACTTTTTCAAAGTTTGAGGGGGTGTAGCTCCGTAATGGGGGGGGCTACATGAAAAAGTTGTTCCACAAAATTATTTTTTTTATGAGACCTACCTATGGTTAAAATTTTTTTTCTCTATCTTTAACGGTGTAGAAGTTTTGTAAACAGACGGACGGACGGACGGACGGACGGACGGACAGAGTGAAACTAATAAGCACATTTTTTCAAAATTTTTTTGGAAATGTGCTAAAAATGTAGGGCGAGTTCAATACAGTTATTATACAAGTTTTACAGTTAGATACCTTTTTTTTTCGTTCGTTCTTTTTTTCAATTGTTGATGGGTATAGGATTGTTAAAGATGGGGTGGTAAGACTATTGTTATTAGCTTTGTATGTAAATTCCAAGTAAAGATAAAAAAAAAAAAAAGACAATAAGGACAATAGAAATAAAAAACCAAAACAAAGAAATAAAAAAAAAAGAAAAAGTATTCAGAGATGATATATAAGACATTTAATTTTGTAATAAGATTGTAAAATATTGTACAAATGTAACATAATAAGGCGTCATTATTTAATATATGTATATATACATATATTTATGTTTTATGAAAAAAAAAAAAATTTGTTTTTTTAATATAAAATATTACCAAAAATTATCTAAACGTGAGTTGAAAAATAAAAAAAAAAAATTTATAAAATATGAAAATAAAAATTTGTAGAAAAATATAACAAAAAAAAAAAAATAGGGTGAAATAATAATAGAAAAAAAAAATAAACATTATTATTTTATATATATATATACATATATTTGAAATTTGAATAAGGAAAACCTCCTGTTGCGGAATAAATGACTTGTTTCCTTATGTTTTTTTTTTTCGTCTTTTATTAAATAAATGATGCGTTTCATTTTAACTTCTATATTCAAATATCTAATGATATTTGATCTAGTGATGATTGTTGTACTTTAAACCCCCACAATAATAAGTTATAACTGAAGCCAACAATTTTTGTTTTGTGCAGAAATGTAGAACTGAACAAATAATTCGGGCCATGTGAATGATTACTTCGTATATATATAATATCTAAAGGAGTGTGTGTACACGCTTAAAGAATAATACTAAAACCATTTAGAATTATTTTATTAAATTTATTATTGACTTGAAAACTAAACTGATTTATTATTATTAATAATAATAATATTTTAAATATTAATAATTATAATTAGAGATTTATTATTAGTTTTTAATATTTAAAATTAAAATATTTAATTTAGTGTTTTTTTTTTCCTAAAAGCGAATCCAACTTTTACCAATGCAAATTATTTAAACTGAAGTTTAAAAAACTTTTTTGATGATGTCTGACAGATAACTTATAAGTAATCTTTATACTTTAGGTGTAACTTTGTAAATAAGTGCAGCTTTCTAAATGTAAGAAAACCGATTAAGAATGATTGTGACCCTTGCTGGTTTTGATGACTGTTTGATGATGACTATTTTATTGAATAAACAAATATGCGTAATCATGCAGTTGCTCCGAAACTCTAAACTCTAATGTAACAAGTATGTCTGTATAAGGCAGATGCTTATCTTTAAATCCAATCTACTTGTATACATTGGCGTAAATGATTTTATAAAAAACGATTAGAAAGTAATAAAATAATATAAACTTGTCATTCAGCCATTGGTGCAGTGGTTGACGCACCGCTTCTCATTCATAAGGGAATGTGATGTCTCGGGTTCGATTCCCGGCTGGGTACAATAGTTATAATATATAAAAAAAAAAATATTCATATATCGCAATATATAAATACTTTATATATCATAATATCTCGTATACCCCACATTCCTACCAGGAAACAGGGGTTATAGCTACCTGGCACATTTATGTACTACGGTACCTGGATATAATAATAATATAAACTTGTAACATTACAGGTTACTGGTATCTGTTAACTTTTTAATTATATAGAATTCACACAAATTTCATTAACCTCAATTTCATCTTTTTAGCTAATTACTATCAAAATTCCCATGTGTGAGATATATTAGATTTTTCAGATTATATCAGATTGAATTTCATTAAAGTTACATGAAAAACGGAACTCCCTTACAATAATTAACACCTTTGAAATATAATCTAACATGACTGTAATAATGCAGTGGAACTTCCCTAACTCGTACCTTCCTAAACTCGAACTTCTTCTGAACTCGAACTATTTTGATGCATTTAAAATTTTATTTCAATTATTTATATAAATTAGTTTCTCTTACTCGAATTATTTAATGTCATTTTCAGTAAAAACGTTTTCTTAACTTAAACTTTTTGTTCAATTAAATTGAAAACAAAATATAACTTTTGTAATTTTTTTATTCTTTTTGTTTTTTTGTTATTATCCTGTCATTTCTGTTTTAGTTTCCATCATTACTTGTTAACATATAATGTGCATGTGGGTACATACTTGTACATGTTTACATATTTGACAGTTATAAAATATTCATTTATCTTATAAAGAAAAAAACTAATTTAATTATGCTTTGTGCAATTTTTTTTAAGTCTCTATTACTCAAAAATTCTCTTTAACTCGAACCAATTTCCGAACATTTAGAAAGTTCGAGTTATAGAGATTTTATCTGTAATTATTCTTATTTAATAAGATATTTGCTTCATTGTTAATCAAAAATGCCATTAAAGATTAAGTTTAAGTCTAAAGTTTGTTTATGCATATAAATGTTTGACCATAAAAATTTTTAAAATTGTATCCCAAAATGACTTCAAATTATACGGTACAACATGGAACATAAAATTCTTTTGTATCAAAAAAAAAATGCATATGCTTTGTAAAGTGTTGCATTAAGTTTCTTTAACAGTTAACTCAGCCCATGGGTCTATTAAATAATTGTGTATATTTTCATGGTCTGGTATTTTTGTTTTGGTTTCGAAATTTTCCATTAACAAAAAATAAAAAATAAATTACAACCTACATATGAAAGTGTCCTTCCCAAAAAAAAAAGGCTTTTTCAATACAGCCATGCAGCGCCAACATAACATTATCTGTTTCGAAAAATCGAACAAAATGCTGAAATATGCAACAAATATCTTTATTGTGTTTTGGGTCGAACCATTTTCATTGTGCTAAGAGTGGGAATTCATTTCTCAAAAATCACTATTAAAATTTAAACAAGTATAAAACAAAAAATTTTAAAGAAATAATATGATATCAGTTATAGTTATCGAAATGTGTATTAAAGACCGTATGCCCGAAATCGATCGTAAACACTGGCAAGGCTCAAGAAAAAAGTGAAAAAATGTTATAAAATGTAATTAACAATTTAAATAGTTTCAAAATATAAAAAAATCAAAATTATGAAACAATAATAAAATAAAATTAATTTATTAAGTATTGTATTCGTGGGTCCGTATACGTTCGTATGTATTATGGACCCACTATTAAATTATCAATTTTTTTTTTTTTTTTTGTTTTTCGAATGCGATTTATTCTTTTTTTAATAGTTTCACCTTCGGCTATGATCCTCATTCAAAATTTTCTTTTTTTTTTTTTATCATATAAAATTATTATTATTTTTTGATTTCTTATTCAAACTATCTTCAGATTTAATTTTGTCTTAAAATAAAAAACAAAACTCTATAATAACTGCAAATAAAATTTTGTACCTATATATAATAATAAAATTTGATAAAAGAAAAGACAAATATTAACAAAATCAAATTTTATTTTAAATTATAATAATTTTATTTTTATTTTTTTTTTTAAAGCCAATCAAAAAAATCAAAAAAAAATAACCATGAAAAACAAATCGATTCACTTTGATTGGTTCAGACTTCAGATGATTTTCAATGAAAATTAAAGAACTTTTAGAAAAAAAATAAACGAATCAGAATTTTATTATTGCGTTGAAACATGTGAAAATACTTTTTTTTGTTTTTCTTTTATTATATTTTATATTGTATTTTAAATTATAATTTATATTTTAAATTGTTTTTTTTTTTTGTTTGTGGGATGCATTGAGATTTTTCAGACATCAAAAATAAAAGACAAAAAAAAAGAAAAATAAAATAAAATATAAAATTTATGAGATTTTAATGTTAAAATTTACAATTTACCAAACGATTTTTATAATTTTTTTTTTTTTTTGTTTTTTTTTGTGCGATTATTATCTTGTATATTCGCCATGCATATAAATTTGATCCGAATCAATTCAACATTATCGAAATTTTTTATTTAACCTTTTCAACAAATTTGTTATTTTGTTATTATTTTTTAGTTTTTTTTTTTGTTTTTGTGTTGTTTTGTTTTTTATATAATATACCTTTACAGGTATTCATAAAAAAATCAAAAATATGGTCGTCTGGTATTATTTTTGTGGTTATTGTGAAGGTTGCCTGTTAAAAATCGTGATAGCAATTTTCTTTAATTTCATACAATTAACCTTTAACTTAAAAAAAAAAAAGTGAAAAAAACAAAAAAAAAATAGAAGTAAGAAAAAAAAAAAACAAAGTTTCAGTTTTAATTTGAAGTTGTACTTCATATAAAAAGAAGTTATTTGAAAAATTTTTAATTTATTAAAAAGAAAAATTTACTATAATTTTACACGCAAGGTGATTGTAAAATATAAAATGTATACCTACAGATAAATAAATGCTAAAGATTTGAGTTTTCCTTTAAATGAATATTTGTTTTTTTTTTTGTTTTTGGTTTTGTTCAGAACTAAACAGCCATTTGAAAACTATCAAAATCTGATCTTAAGCCTAATTTTTTACCTTAACTTGTTCCTTAGTATTTTATTTCAATTCTAAACTACTTGAAGAAGATTTGAAGTTGTCAGGCAAATTTGTTTTAATATCTCTCGCCTTTTTATTAGCTTCAAAGAGAAGTGATTTTAGTTGGTTAAAAAATAGGCAAAGTTAATCGAATGTTCTAACAAATATAAGAAAACATTAGACACAGCACTTTTAATTTCTTTAAATAATTTTCACATAACCTCGCAAACATAAAAAAAAAACAGTTAAATGCTATAATTCTTTTCTAATTTTGGTTTTGGTAGTAAATGTAATATTTAGATTACAAAAACTGATTAAAACTTCAGATTTTCCATTTATATCCGTAAATATTTAAAAAGAATCATACAAATTTAACAACTTTTAATTGAAATGTATCTCAAATAGTTCGTAGCTTCGGTTACCAAAAATATTAAAGGTTTCGTCTACTTTTTACAATTTATTAGTTCCCTTGCTTTTCCTAGAAAGAACATATTAAGCTATAACTTTATAGACTGTCGTTTACTGTCAAAGCTGAGAAGTAAATTAGAGAAAAAGAAATGTGAATAACAAAAAATATTTTGTAGAATAGAGAGAAAATATATTATGCAAACATATAATGAAAGTTGCGAAACTGAAGAAATATGTTATGGCAGTGCGTTATTAAAAATATGTATTACATAAATTATTAAAACATTTCTTCTAAATAATTCTAATGCAATTCCATAGACAATACTATAGATATGAGATTTGACTTTAATCAATTTTGAAATTTTTGTTTTAGAACACTTCTTGGTTTCCCCTTTCTGAAAGAAGTCACGCGATATTATGAAGAATCACGCGATTTATGAAATTTTTAATAAATCATTATATATCTCCAGCTTTATTAAGCATCTGAAGTCTATAAACCTTTAGTCGAATCAAAAGTGAATAAGCGGGAATTATACTAATTTTTCTTAAATTAAAAGCTCTCTGTTAAGTTTCTCAGGCCTTAGCCTCATTTTTCTCAAATCAAAGGCTCTCTGTTAATTTTTTCTATAGTAGTTCTAACTCTATAGCAAGAATTATTTCCCTTTCATCATAATCGTTAATATTAACTTCCCTCAATTTACAATAACTTTAGATATAAAACTTTATTTTGGTATGTGTGATATAATATGGCACAGAATGCATTATAAACTAAAATTCTAAAACTTTATATTATTAAAAAACAATACAAAATCATATAGTATAAGTTCATATATACATATTCGATTGGTAAATACAGATTATTTTTCCAGACATATTGAATTGCATTACATTGGATTGGAAATACAGAAATCAAATTGTAAATCCTTATTGGTTTCGAATTAATAGCCAACTAACAAATAAGGAAAAATAAAAAAAAAAATATAAATTTCAGAAAAATCATAATTTAATTTTTGGTTGATGAGATTTGGTTTGTTCTTCTGAATTAAATCTAAAATGTATATAACAGACAGAAGTTTATTACTTTTTCTTTATCTTTTTATTTTTTTTTTTTTTTTTACTTTTATCTTCAGATGAATATTACGAGAAAAATTGTGAATATTATATGCAATATCCTATTGAATCCATTGAATGACTCTTTAAAATACAATTTTCTTTATTTTTTTTTTTTATTTTTTTTATTGAAATTATTTTAAAATTATTATAGTTAGTATAGAAAATTGAAATTGATAAAAATGTACATGTATCCATGCATTGGAAGGTGTACCTACTAAAACAAGTCGCGTTACATGAACCGTCATTAAAATAATTTAATTTAAAAAATAAAAATAAATAAATTACATTTAAAATATAATTTTTACTTTTTTTTTTTTTTTTTTGATAAATTATAAAAATGTTGGTATCTAATTTTATATTTATTTAATTAAAAATTAGTAATATATGAAATAAAAACTAAAGAATTTAAAGGAAAAAAATTAATGTAAAATGTTATAATGTGTCGTTTGTGAAGTTGTAAGTAAAACGTAATTTTCTGTTTTTTTTAGAAACCTTAAGTTTGTTCTTATGAATTTATATTGGTTAACATTTCGAAATAATTTTGAAAATTTTCCACTACATAAAAAAAGTCACCTTCGAATCTTCACTTTATGTAAAGATTCAAATGAGAAACGTACAACAAAAGAAACTCAGTTTTAATAGAGGTCCGCTAGTGATGAGTCAAGATTAGTAGAAATTTTTTAGTAATTTCAGTGATAGATTAAAGAATTTTGAAAAATATTTCCTTTTTTTGATGCTATTAAAAAAGGCTGTGTCATTACAGCTGAGATGTAATTTTTAAGCTCTGAGAACCAAATTGTTATTAAAATTTGCGTCAAACTAAATTACAATTTTTTTTAGATATATAGTCAAAAACATTTAAAATCTTTTTCATTTTTTTTTTTTCCTTGCCACTGCTATGAAGGGTATAAGCTCATTTACTAAGTCATTTATTATTCATATTTGACTAAGCTTCAGTTTCGTGAATCATTAATTTCACTAAGCCGTTGATTACTCGGCTGCTTAGTTATTGTACAAGAAAGACGTTTCTTTTTTATTCCTACACCATCTATTATCTTATACAAGAATTATGGTTTATTATTTTTTTATTATATAGCTATTACAATATGATATTAAATATAATGTATAGGACATATAAATTATAATAAATATTACCGGGGTTTCAACCCGAGACCTTTCGTCTGAAATGCTGGTGTCTTAACCATTACAACATTAGCTGGATACAAAATCTTTTTTCATACAATAACACTAATTCAAGACGGATGAAAACATTTTTTTAATCTTTTGCAAGGTATCTAAAACTTCTCATAACAAAGTGAAGTTGGTTCAATATTTTGGTTCCTATAAAAGGTAAGTATAGATAACAGAATAAATGAATTAGATAAGACCAGTTAATAATAAAGTTTCATTGATTTGGTATCTCTTTAAATACCTAGAAAAACTGCAATTTGACAAAACCAATAGTACTTAATTCATTTTGGATAGAATACCTATTTTTAAATAGGCAGGCAAATTAATTAATAACTATATGCAAAAATAGGCAAATTAATTGATTTTATAGTATCAAGGGGAAACCTTCTATCAGAACAAATCAATAATTTTGAAATTCTCGAAGTGGAACTATTTATTTTTTAGTTTTTTATAAATAGATAAGGTTCTTTTAAGAATAACATATTTTTGCACCCATATAATTAAACAGTAGTTTTAAAATTTTACGTTTTTTTTAGAATTTTCAATCAAAATATTTTTTGTTTACATTTTTTTTTTTTATTATATTCCTAGAAACAAAAAAAAATTAATTTGTTTTAATTTCTTTTTTTGTCTAAACTTTATTTAAGGCTAAAAAAGTTTTTTTTTTTTTTCCTCATTTATGGTCCTTTAAACATTTTTTAATATTTAGCCATTACAAATTATTTGCGTTTCTTACAACTTTCCAAAATATTTTATGTCATAAAAATTTTTAAAATATCTTTTTGTTTTTTTTTTTTTGTTTTTCCTTTTAAATTCGAATCGGTTAAACTGCAATTTCTCCGTGATTTTTCATATTCAATCAAAACTCAAAATAAAGAAACAAAAAAATAAAAAAACTAATCCATGTGAATTATTTAATTAACAAAAATTGTTAATGAAAAAATGGAACCATTGATTGAATGTGAAGAAGAAATAAATTGTGATAATATGGCAATACAAAATAAACCGGATTCAGATCAAGGCTATGAGAAATGTGAACAGGATGAACAAATTCAATCTAATAATAAACTTCAATTAACTAATTCTGTTAATGGTGGTGGTGGTGGAAATGGTATTTGTAGTCCAATAAAAAATAATTCAAAAAAATTTTCAAATATATCAAATTATCGTCAAGAATATGATGAATTACCAGCTGATCCAGAAGAAAGATATCGATTTTTTGCACAAGAATATGATAATCTATTGCATGATATTAAATCACAAAATGAAGTTATTGGACAATTCTTTAGATTGCTTCGAGCTGAATTAAAAACTAATAAAGATAAAAATTCTTTAAATAATTTAAAAAGTGTTGTTGAAAGTGAATGTAATAAAGTTGATGGTTTAGTTGTTAAAGCATTAAGAATACAAAATATGTATCCAGAAGAAAATTGGGATCCAATACCATATAATGTTTGTATAAATTTTTAAAATACTTAAATTATATTTAAGTATTTAAATTTAGTTATTTTTAGTTCAAGTTTATTTTAGACTCAATCAGTAACATATAAAAAACATCTTCTGTTATAAATCAGTAATACATAATAAGCGTCTACTGTAAAATAATTTTAAAAAAATTTAATTAACCAAAGATCTTTTTTTTTTCTTTTAATATTTATACAGCAGAATAAACAAGACATTATAAAGCTTTTAAGTGAAGAAAAAAAAATTAAAGTTTCCTGTCAAACAACAGTAAGAAATTCATCATCAAAAACAATTTCTCGTACATCATCAACAACTTCAACAACATCAAATCAAAGTAAAAAAACTTCAAATTATTTGGCGGAAAAATCCAAAGAAAATAGAATACCAAAAGGTATAGAGTTAAAAATATTTAACTTCAATTAATGATGTTTTTTAAGTCAAGGAAATTTAATTTTAGATTTACGTTCAAGAGACAACTCTAATTGCTCTAAGAATAATAGTTTTAGTAGTAGCAAAAGTAATGGCATTAATAGTACTAATAATAAAGTAAAAGCTACTTCAAAAAAAAGTACTGGAAAGGAAAATAAAGGAAAAGTAAATGATAAATATTCAGAATTAATGGATGTTTTAAAATTTAAGGAAAATGAATTACAAGGCATGTTAGGTAAGAAAAAGAAGAATATTATTATTATTATTATTTGTAAAAGGTTATATTTTCTTCAATAAATTAAATTTTCAGATACTATTGAAAAAACTTTTGCATCACATATACAAAAACAACAACAACAAAGTAATAATATTGTGGACAATGATAATAATATTAATCAAGATACACATTTAAAATATCTTCAAAGAAAAGTATCTGTTTTACAATTAGAACAAAAAGAGTTTAAGAAACAAATTCGTTTTCAGCAGGATGAAATTGATAAATATCAACGTAAATTTAATGAACAAAAAGATGCAATTGAATCATTAGAAACAAATAATAAACATATGGAACATGATATTAATGCAATAATAATTAATTTAAAAGAAGGTTATGAAGCAAAACTTAAAGAATTATCATCATTTCCACGTTTATTAAAAATTGAAAAACAAAAATTAGAAGCTGTATCACGTGATAAACGTGAAATTGAAACAAAATTCAAATTATTAACAAAAGAATTTGAACATGTTAAAGAAAAATTAGAAGAAAAATCAAAAAAAGTATCAACATCATCACTTGAACGTATACGTGCATTAAAACGTGAACTTCAAGTTTTTAAAAATTTTAATTCAACTTTAAGAGAAGAACGTGATCGTTTAGCAACTGAATTACATCGTTCAAAAAGTGAATTAGATCATGTAAGAGTTGAATCAAATAAATTATTATTTAAAACACGTGATCAAGCTGAATCACAAAGACGAATTTATCAAAAAAAAATTAATGAATTACAAACTGAATTATTAACAAATCGAGCTTCTAATACATGTTTTGTTAAACAACGTAATAAAGTAATCGATGATATACAATCACAATTACATAATTTAAAACATAATTTTGAAGTTTCACAATCTCATATTGATAATTTAAATAAACATATCTCAAGTCTATCAATGGCTAATCCGTTCACAACGCAGAGTGAAACCTATGTTAAATAATGTGTTGAAATAAAAGAAAATTTAACAAAAGTTAATAGAAAAAAAAAAAAAATTTTAAATATTAAAAGAGTATATAGAAAAAAAACAATGAAAAAATTTTATTTAAATAAAATATAATAGAAAAAATTTTAATTTTTAAAAATAATTAAAATAAGTCCATTTTTTCGAAAAATTTTATGAAATTTCAAATATTGATAAAAAAAAAATGAATTTTTTAAAATTAAAACAATTTTTTTAATTATATTTTTAGTAATAGAAAAAACACAAAGCAAAAAAAACAAAAAAATCGAATAATTTTGTTTTAATTAGAAAAAATTTTTTTTTATAAATAATATATAATAAAAATAATGGTAGTTATTTTAATTCTTTTTAAAAGTTATATTGTTCAACAAAATTTTTATTTTGAATTGAAATTCCTTTTGCTTTATTATTTGAAATTTGTATATGTATAAAATTTTATCATTTATTTTATTATTTAAGCAAAAGAAGAAAAAATTTTACTGAATGTATATATATTTTGTTTTCGTTAATTAATTATTGAGAAATAAATTATAAATCGTGATTTAAGTAATTATTTTTTTTTTAACTTTTTATTGAAATAATGAAATCTTTCAATTTTAATCACAAAATATTTAAATAACAACCATTTATGCTGCATTTTATCGTAACGGTAAGTTTTATTTTGTATAGAAACTACGTTATTCTCATTATCATTTTGCCGTTTATTCTTATTTTCATTCCTATTTCGACGTACAAAATTTGCAATATGTTGGGGGGGGGGGGGGGAAGTGTTTTTTGTCTTTTCAACATTACTTGACTCATCAGTAGGCAGTTCTAAATTAAAATTGCCTAGACAACTCTTGTTTAAGCTTTTGATTATTTCTAATATTTAAATGAATTTCTATACAGAAATCATCTGCGAGTTTTTGAAGAAATCCAAAAACTTTTAAGACGGTTTTAGAAAAGATTTTGAGGGAAAGCAAAAAGAAAATGCTTTTTCAATAATCTTTTTTGCAGAAAATAGTTTCGCAATATGCCAATTCTTAATTCCAGAGTATTGTAAAATAAATGTACCCTAAAAATCAAGAAGTTAAATTGGTGTTAGATCTTAACCAACTTAAATAATAAAAAAAATCTTCGAAAGTATTTCAGGTTATTTCAATGATTATGATTTTACTCTATACCTTAAATAATTTGCGAGGTTCATTTATTATCTGATAACAATTTGATATTTGAATAGCTTATAACAATTTCGCTCAAGATCTACTTTCTTATTACCTACATTTTAGGGCGCTTAGATTTGTTTCGATAAATTTAATAAAAAATCTTTATAACATGATTTTATTATACCTGTATGAACTATTTTCAAAGGTATAATAAATTTGCCATTACGTTTGTGACACCTTAAAGGAGTCCAGCTACATATAGTGTCAAATGTAAGTATCGGTTTAGAATCGAATTTTGAGTCAATTAAGCCATGTACGACCGTTCCTCCATCCGTCCGCACGATAACTAAAAAAATAAAGGAGCTAGGAAGCTAACATTTTTTTTACGCCACTTTTGCAAAATTGTTAGTTTCGCTATTTAAATCCAACTTTTTCGGCAGCCGCGTTCGAGTAGCTGCCATACAACTTCTTTCTTTATATGGAAATAACTCAGTATCTATAGAAGCTAGGTATCTCAAATTTTGCAAAATCATTTCGAGTTACAGGCCAACAACACCTGTAAAATTTGGTTGTGCTGGTTCAATAGATTTGGGTAGCTATCATACATAAATATATCTATAATTTACATAAATATATCCCGGTAGGGGCCTCGGTGGCCTAGTGGATAAGAGCATATAAAATACGTTGAGAACACCGAGGGAGTGTGGGTTTGAATCCCACACACGTTGTAAGAGTTATTCCCCCATACGAAATTTACCGCCACGCTTGAACTGGAAAGGCTGTGTAATTTCCTGTCCACATTTATGTGGCAGAGAAATACATTAAAAAATAAATATATATATATGCATATATAAATATATATATCTCGGTAATCGGTATAGTTATAACGTCAATGCTAAAACTGTTTAAAAGATGATCAAGTTAATATATAGAAACAAGATATATTACTTTCATACGGGTATCCCAGAGTTGACATAGTCTACTCTATTGCACTTTTCCCCGTTTTCTATGGAACTAGTCAATCATTTTGAAAATGTTGATTATCAATTGCTACGTCAAAATCATTCCTGTGCGCTTGATGGGAAATTTTTTTAGTAGAAAATCTTAGTACTGTGACTTACTTATGTATATATAGCATTGAATCCAAAAAATTTAAGTGAGCTATATAATATATTTTTTCACTTAACAGACTGATTTGTTTACTCGAAATTTTCTTTTAAATTTTAAGATATTAAAACATTAATCATAAATACAATTCTCCTTCCTATTCTTAAGTTTCTTTGATTATTTTCTTTTTCTATAGCAACTATATAACAAATAGAAATTATTAGTTCCTAAAAAATGTATTTATTTATATTTGTAACTACTAATACTTACTATAAAAACTTATACGAAATATTTGTTTTTAAAATTATAAGACCTCTGATTTGGAAACTCCGAAAAAAAATTGCCATTGAAAAATAAAATTCATCTACCATATTATCCTGTTTTAAGAGTTACACCTTACCTTCATAAATAGATAAGATTATTAGGTATTTAGAAGTAAAATGATCTTTTATATTTTTTAAAATCACTTTTTAGATGATTGAAAATTTTAACGAAATTTTGATATCTTAATAAGACTAAAAATTCCATTAGATTTTAATGCGAAGTGCGTTATGCGTTGTGCACTTAGTGTGTCCATCATTTCATTCTTTAATTCCTCTATTATTGCAGTGTATTTATCATTCTTAAAATTTTGGATTTATCTCCTGTAAATTTTATATATGGCGTATTGACATACATATTATATAATATATTTTTTATAATATTGCATTTTATATTAATTTACTCCTTCTAATGAACTTAAAAATATTACATAAAATATAGGCAATTAAGTTTTAATAGTTTATGTGAGTCACTTGGTAAAAGTTTTCCCCAGAACGCAGTATACGTTATCCATATGAAGTAAAGCTGTATATCTCAATCAGTGGATTAAGGTAATTGATTTAAAAAAAAAATCATACTGTAGCTTTGCAACACGATAAATTCCAATATATCTTAAATCTTAACACACTTTTTCAATTCATATTTCACTAAATTATTTTGTTTAAATGAAATTTCTTTTAAATAAAATCTAATAATTTTATTTAGTTACATAACAGTAACAATAACTAAAACTTAGCATAATTGTGTAATATTCATGATACATCATTTAGATGTTAAATTTATTAGTGTTAGTGATAATTTAATTAATTATTAATATAACTAAATATTTGCATATCTACCAAATGAAATCCCTGATTTATCAAAAACATATTTTCTGGTTATAAAATGCATAATACAAATATTACATAATATGTATAAAAGTATATTTCTCATAATACAATATTACTACAATATTAAGTCTCCTTTACTAACATCATTATATCCTTAGAATTTCGATATTCATATTTACATACAATTTAATAATGATTTTTTCAAACCATTTTTATTTCGTTTTATTTGTATTGTAATCTAAAAAAAAACTAATACCTTATAGAATATAGATAATATTTAAAGAAAGAGGGTACATTCCCTTTTTTGCAATCTAATATCTTTATGATTTTATTTCACATATGCCTTTCAAAAATAATCGAATAAACCATTTTTCACAACATAAATCCAATTATAAATTCAAAAAATAACAAAAAAAAAAAATAAAAATTAAATAAAAAAATTATTACGTAAATTAACTTATTTTAAATATACTTGACTTTTTCTTATTCCTATTTTAAATGTTTAAAATTAAAAAAAAAATAATAAAAATCTGAAAATAAAAATATATATATGTATTTATGTAATAAAAAATCTGTCGTATCAGCATTTTATAATTTAAAAAAAAAAAAAAACAAACAAAATCGATTGCCAACTGATGAAAATAAAAATTCAATATTAATTGTACTCCTTTAGTTCCAACCAACCAGTCATCTAACCAACAATCAACAATTCATACATATATACATACATACATAATTTACATAAAATCATCAGCACGAAAACAAAATAATATCGTTATTATAAATACGTGTATAAAAGACAACGGTACTTAGTCATTATTCAACAACTCAACAAAAAAAAAAAAAAAAAAAACGGTTAAATGGTATAGCGAAAAAGCGTAGAATACGAAAAAAAAAAATTTGCATAAATCCACAAAAATACCTATTTAGTATTCATTGCTTGAATTCCTTTTTTTTTTTTTTTTGGTTTTTATTTTCCTTTTCATCAATTTTAGGCCGATTTACGTCCTTTTCTTAGTAGTATATTCATCCTGGTTATGAAGGATAATATTATATACATGTAAAAAAAAAAAAATTATTTTTTTTAAATATTAACTTTAAAAACTAAAAAAAAAAAAAATTTCCAGTTCTTCGAAATATCAAAAAAAAAAAAATATAAAAAGAAACATCAAAACAATTGCTGAATTTCTCTCCGCCAAATATTAAACGAAAAACAATAATAATCAGTCATTTGAAAATAACTTTTCTCCCTTTTTTCTATATTTTTTATTTCACTCACACTTTAATAAACTCTATCTCTTTTCCTTTTTGTTATTTTTATCTTTCCTTTTTACAAACACAAAATAAAATAAAAAAAAAATGATGAACAATTTCACCCACTCTACTCATAACCTGTTATTTAAATTTTGTTTTTTTTTTTAGATTTTAGTTACAAAAGAACCGTAATGACTTTGTGGTAAAAACATAAATTTTTTTTTTTTCAAAATGTTTAACTTTCATCCCTCCACTCATTTTGTTTACCTCCCTCGTTTAAACAATTGTTTCTGCCGCAAAAAATAACAAAGCATGAATAAAAAAGAGAATGTTCCACATATGGCGCCCCATTTTTTTTTTGTTTTTAAAAATAAAAGAAAAAATCAAAACAAAACACAAATATAACATTAAATAGAAGAAAAATAACGGATTTGACAATTTTTAACGCTTCCTGTCACTACGATTTGCATGTAAAACGTTCAATTCAATTGACATTTGCCATAATCGATTCGTACATCTTAACTGATCGGTAAAATATGATTTTTTTTTGTTTTTTTTTTGTTTTTTTTTTTTGTTATTGCTACCCCCTCCATCCCCCATTCCCATCCTTTAATCCAAATTTTATAATTTTTGTTTTTGTTAGCTGTTGTAGGATTAAAAATATGTTTGAGAGTAACAAAACAAATCAATATGGGGAGAAGGGCTGTCAAGAATAGAAACAAAAACAAAACAAAAACGAAATAAATAAACGAAAATAAAAAGAAAATTTTTTCAGTTATAGAATTTAAATGAAATCTTACAAGTTAAATTTGATTTTATTTTAATTGGTTTTCCTAATTTTATTTTTTTTTATTTTTGATGATTTTTTCGTGGAAGAAATTTTAAAAGGAATATTCATTAGAAAAAAAGTTTTCAAAAAATGGGTTAAAATATAAATTTAATTCAATGATTAAAAGAAAAATAAATATAAATATTTTAATATTAATTTAATTTATAAAAGAAAATTTTTGGTGAACCGTTCTTTTTTATATTTCGAATTTGTTTAAACTCGACTAAATCTAAATGGCACCTACTTTGACACTTTGACTATAAAATATTTTTTATTTTTCAGTTTTTTTATGATTTCTTCTTGAAAAAAAATGTTTTCTTATATTATTAAAAATAAATTTGTATATTATTCAAACCATTGTGACAATTTTTCGCTCCTTTTAAAATACCAAATAGAATGGAAGTAGCCATCATGTAGCCCACAATTTTTTTATAAGTACATATAAATCGTTGCTACCGTTAAAATGACATTATTTTATTTAATATTCATTTTATATTTTCAGATCACTATATAATTAAATAACCTGTTTATATAGAAAAGAAATGCTATGTATTTTATGAAGAATGTTGAAAACTCCTTCCAATATTGCATTTATATTTTTTAGAAAAATAGTTTTAGAAATATATCAATTATCAATAGAAACTAAATAAAAATTTGACCACACCCAAAACGAAATTTTTTAAAATTATTTTTCAAGCCACATTAAAATCTAGAAGTGGAGCTAAAAAATGCATATGTAATGTGAAAAAAAT
Source organism: Poecilobothrus nobilitatus (assembly GCA_947095535.1). NCBI lineage: Eukaryota > Metazoa > Arthropoda > Insecta > Diptera > Dolichopodidae > Poecilobothrus > Poecilobothrus nobilitatus. Next base: position 257,627,040 of record OX352774.1, on the reverse strand, counting down.
TTATTAAAAATTTTTAAAAATGTTATACCATTCTTTTCAAAAAATAAAATTTTTAGTTACTTAATTTTTAGACACTTACAAATGGCAAAAAATGATTACTTATATGGATATGTATAAGTACAACTGATTACTTCCGACGTGTCAAAGCCACGACTGACATTGGTAATCTGAAATATCTAAATCAATGGTCGCGTTCAGTAGCATCTAGCTCTACAAAAAAACTGCAGCGCTCGACAAAATTTTCTACTGAACAAGTTTTTTATCTAGCGCTAAAATGTAGCGCTACAATGAATTTTGCAGCAAGAAAATTGTACGCTAAATTATGTAGCCAATTTTATTGACGTGTAGGTCTTCACATTTAATGTCAAAAATTTTTGTTTAAAAATTTTTGTGAGAATTTTTGGATTTCATGTATTTTTTTAAAAATTGATAAATTGAGAGGTAAAAAATATAAGATTTAAAAAACAAAAATACGATTTAAATTAAATAAAAATTTAGAAAATGTCACACAAAATTAAATGTCATTTAATTTTGCTGCAAATCATTCAGTACAAGCATATAGCGCTAAATGCTACACCGCTGCAATTCAGTATAGCGCTAGATTCTCGTAAACGCGACCAATGTAAAACATTAATGTACCCAAAACACATGGGATAGTACCGTATTTGTTTTTTTTATAACATTGTCAAACAAGATTGGGGACAAAAATTTTTTTTATTAATTTAAAAAGAAAAGAACGGATATTATTTAGAAAGAATTATAATAGTTATAATTATAGTTAATAACAAAGCAAAGAAAATTGTTATTACATATTTCCTTTTGTTCTAATTTCAAACGCTCATGTTCCCATTTTTGACATTACAAAACGACTTAAGAACTTTGTGCATGTTTAGCATAGCCAAGTTATAAAGTGGAATGATATTTTTAGTTAAAAATAACGTTGTTAATTTCAAATCTACATAATATCAAAATTATTTTTATATTTCGTAATAATAACTAAAAAAACACACATAATGCAAACCTTCCCAAATCAAACATATTTAACGATAGAATTTCAGAAGGTAAAGTTTGTTTTAAATTTTCATCGAAATTATTTTTCCGAATTAATTTAATATGAAATATTTTACACTATTTTAAATCTTGTACAGAATATATACATACATACATTAAATTACAGTTGCATTCTCAAAGCATTATAATAAAATATAAGTAGCTACATACAATACATTGTTTGTGCAGAACACACAGAAATTTACTCAACATGGCGACATTTTAGTATGCATCATTTCAATTATAAGTAAATACTAAAATACAAAAACAGTCTGTGGCACAGAGCAGGACTCAAAAAAAATTAAATTACAATTTTATTTATTATGATTGTAATAACCATTTATAAAACCTGTAATTTTAAATATTTTAATCAAAAGAAATTAAAATATTTCAACATATTTTTTTGGTTTACAGCAAAATTAATTTTGATGAATGGTGGCAATTGACAATAACATGAAAAATTATATAAAAAAAAATTATTTAATAACTTTTATTAATTTTTTTTTTCTTGTATTTTATTATATTAAAGAGATATAAGTATATTTATAATAATGTTATTCATATATAGGTATTACGTATAGGTATTTGTTTAAGATTTATTTAACATTCTGTTATCTATACTCTGTGTAGTTATAAATTAAAGTTAAAATGAATGTAATGTATAAGAACAAAGCCAATGGCAGTTTGTAAGTAAAAAAAAACAATATTTTGCCGTTTGGGATAATTTAAGACTGTTCTTGTTTTTATTTTTTAGTTTAACATACCTAAACAATTAAAAAAGTATGGAGATAATTGTTATGGACTTAAACTGTTCGAATAAATTGGTTTCAAATATTATTTAAGGAATTGGGAACCTAGGTGGGCGAGCGGTTAAGTACAGGGCTTTTTAACTAAGAGAGTACAAGTTAAAATTTCGCATAAGAAACAAGTTTTGTTAATTAGAAGAAAAATTACTCAAAAATAATTTGTCTTAATAAATATCCCTTGCTACCGATATCGTCTTAGTAACCGATGGTTTAGTAATATTGCATTATTCTATGTGATTTGTTATATTAATATGTATAACTAAAATTAAGAAATTATATAAGCTTTTAATTGCAACACAATAAAATGTAAAAAAAAACTTTTAATTTAGTTAATTGATTAGTTTGATTTGTAAAGCATAATTTAGAAACTTATTTCAGAGCGCCTGATTTTATGCAATTGCAAATTTTGTTTAAATGATAATAGCATTATCAAGTACAGAAGGGGGCTTCGGTAGCCTAGTGGGTAGGCGCGTGGCGTATTAACCGAAGGAGTGTGGGTTCGATCCCTGCACAGGTCGTAAGTGTTTTTTCTTTAATACCCCCCTTACGACCAAATATAATGTAAATATATAGTATATAATATAAACAAAATAAATAATATTAGTATATAATTTAATAATAGTATAAAAACCTATAATGGCCTTAGTAGCCGATGGTTCAATAATATTGCATTACATTTATGTATGTAATATTAATATAAATAAATAAAAATAAATAAATACAGAAGGATTACACTTATTTTCTTTACTTTACACCATTCTTGACATTCTACAAATAAAGAATTTTGATTAAATCGTAATATTTTAAATGTTTTTTGATAGGATTCTTAAATAATCTGAAAAAATTCTTATAAAGATAAGAAGTACCTAATTTATAAGTCACATCAAATGTTAAAAATTAATATTGAATTCGGATGTAATCAGTGCAGCAAACAAAAAAAAATTTCAGATTTTGCTCTGGAAAAAGCCATATGAAAGCAATCTAGGGTCTAAATTATAATACACACTAACCACAATTTATTCTAACATGAGATCTAACATGAAGAAAAATTAAATAAAAATGCTAGGATAAGCTCCAATTAAATAATTTTGTTGATGAATTCTAAGATAAACTTTATGAAATTGATTTAGAAATAATCAATGGTCTTAAAATTTAATAGATTATGGGATTTAGATTATAATTACTCTTTATAAATGTTTAGAAGGATTGTTCGTTATACATTTCATAAAAAATCAATATATTTGCTATCATTTTTATCCAAAAGATCTTACAAATAATTTTAAAACCTAAAGAGAAGGCAAAAAAAAACAAAAACGAAATAAAAACAACAAAAAAAATAAAATATATAAAACTTATTCTGTTTAAGTTTATAAAATCTATTATACGGTGGCTAAATGCCATGTACAAATTTCCCAAAGGTTATAAAGATAAATAAAAAGATTGTTTCAGGTTTTTAAATGAAACAAGAAGAGTTTGAAATTTTTTTTAAATATTTGAAGTAACTTGTTTGTACATTATCTCGAAAAACAAATAATTAAAATGTCTAATTTATTTCTGGTTACTAATAACTGGTAATAGAATAAAAATTAATTGAAATTAAAAAAATCCAATTAAATCATTTTCAATTCAAAATAAGACACTGAATGATTAACAGGCCTGATCTTTTTAAAATTTGGCACAAAAGAATTTTATTAAAATATAATGAATTTCTATATGGATCACGATTGGTGATGTAACATTGAGGTGTTAATAACGTTTTTTGAAAATATTGATATAAAATTCATATTTCTGCAAACTACTATCCCACTTTTGTCAGTTTCTTAAAGATTTCTTAGGCTACCTATCTGGAAGACTACATAATAAAGTTCCTCTGCCAACTTATTTTTGTAAGAAAATCTCGTTTATATGATAAGAAATAAATACCCAAATCTATATTTCTATATCTATCTATATTTCTATATAGATCTATAGATTCTATATAGATTCTATATCTATGCATCTATATTTTATTTTGTTTAAAAAATTTATAAAATTGTAAGTTTTGTTTGTTGTAAAATTTTATTAGAAATAATTAATATATTTCCTAGATTTTATATCCTTGAACCTTGAAAGTTTCTTAATAATTTAAATTATCTATTAAGTTTTAATCGTTTAAAAAAATTCAGAATTTTTAATTTTATAATTTATTTTATTCCATTTAATTTTTTTTTTTCTCTTAAAATCAAATTCCCCTTGTCATAATTGTATTTTATAACACATTTCCTCTGATTTTTAAATCTCCTTCGAGGATAATTAAAAAAAAGAAAAATTTTCGGCTTAAATAATATAATACAATAATTTGTGGAAAAATTAAAAAAAAAAAATACAAAGTTACACAAATAAATGAAATGTGAGAAAATAACAAGGATGATCAAATTTTACTCAAAAGATTTAAAATTAAAAAGGAATTGCAATTAAATTTTATTATAATTGAATAAAAATAATACAAAACAAGCATTAAAATACCCTTAAATTCTTAAACTTGAAAAACAAAAATTCAATTAAATTGGAGCTATATGTATTATGGAGTAGTGTACAATTAATATTAATATCTGTAAAATTTCAAAAAAAAATTTCAAAGGATCAATTATTATATTTCAAAGAGATATCCGAATTATATATTTCAAAGAGATATTATTAATTTAAACAAAACAAAATAACAAATGAAATTTAAATAAAATTTGTTCAATCAAAAATGCAATACACCTTAAGAAGGTTAATGTTAAAATCCTTTAATATCAATTCTGTAAAAGTGAAGGTGTTATAAAATTTTTGCCATATTCTTTCGATTTTGTATATTTATTAGGTATTCGACTGTCAAACAACTATAAATAAAAATATAAAAGTAAGGAAAAATACTTTTCATTCTTTAAAGGAGGTGGGCGAGTCTTCCAAAAACACCAAGCATTCCCTTTTAGTAGTGTCAGATTCTTACTGACTAAACCCGCCTCCCCTTTTATTATTATTATTAATTTTATTATTACTATTTGGTACAGAGCCAAGGTTTTCAGTTAGTTATCACGCACAATTGTATATAGGACCTTTCTGCATGAGATAACCAAAGACAAAAATTAAAATAAACACTGAAAATTAAAAATTAACATATAGTTCAAAATAACATATAGTTAAATGCAAAACAAAATTTTAAACAATTTTTTTTAGTGCAAAAATAAAACAAGTGCAGCATATAAAATCAAATATTTTTAATGTAGCACATTTTTAAAAAACACTATTCTAAAATTGTGACTATATTTTAGAACAAAATTAGTAATTTTTCATAGAATTTTTTGTATAAGAAAAATTAAAGGACATGTTCTTCAATTTTAAGCTAACCCTATTTAGGTTATTACTAGATAAACCCGGCGTAGCATACGCCAGTCTGGTAATCTAGAAATAATATTGGTTAATAAATACTGGCATCTTAGTAATCTAGAAATAATATTGGATTTTTGTCACTTAACTTTTTAATGAAATAAAAAAGAAATATCTTTCTGTTTCTGTTCTAATATAGATCTGTTCTATATATTTATCTTAAAAACGATTTTTGAGAACTATGTTCCCTTCATCAGTAGAAGTACTTAACTTTTTCCAATAAGAATAAGAATAAATTTAAATAAACGTAAACACATAGATAACAACACAAAGAAAACTAAAGAAAAATTGTATAGTGGGGGTTGCGGAGTGACAGCACCCCGTTCCTTTAACAATAAACTTTGTTTCATAAAAATGTCAAAATTCGTATAAAATTCAATATTTTTTAAGTGAATTGTCAAAATTGAATATACTTTTGTATGCGGGGTTTTTAAAATTAATAATTTTTCATGAAATTGGTATATATGTGTGGCCATACTGTAAGTGTTAATAGTTGGATTCAAAATCACACTATTCCCCTTTTTCGGAATATTTATATCCATATATCTATGCCTTTGCAAGATTTTGAAATTTCCGGATTTTGTTTTTCGGAATTTTGTAATTTCAGGATTTAAATTTTCGGGATTTTGATTTTCGGGATTTTTATTTTTCGGGATTTTTTTCGGGATTTTGAATTTTGATTTTTGATTTTTGTTCCACAATTTTACTTTTGTTATGAAATCTATCCATGGTTAAAATTTCAATATCCATCTTATAAACGGTGTAAAAATTTTGTAAAAAGCGGGAAGGATGCACAGATAGAATGTACAGACAGGACACACAGATTATTGGTCAGGAAGTAAAACTAAAAAACTTTTCAAACATTTTTTGAAAAATATGCTAGTAATAGTTTAAAATTTCTTAGAAAGTTTTTTCTTTACGTTTATAAATTTTGTAATAGATTTAAAAGTCCTTTTTAAATTTTAATTAATAAGATACACTAAAGGAAAAACATTTTTATTTTCAAATAATTATAGGTATACATACTTATTCTATTTATTATAAATATATAAATTTATCTAAGTGATCTTAATTTATAGTTTCTTTTGTTGTTTCAGGATGAAAAACTTAACAATTTTACTTTTTACTTTTCAGTTTCCTTTTCTTTTACATTTTTTCTTTTTTTTTTTTGTCAAAAATTTTGTAAATTTAATCCCAACAATTTGAATTTAAACTTAAGGTCTTTAACAACGACAAAAAAAAAAAAAAAAAACAAAAGAAATCTTTAGATTTATTATTATTTTTATATAAAATTTTCTATAATTAAAAATGCAGGTGTAAAAACTATTTACTTAAAAAATAGTAAAAATTAAATAAAATTTTCTTTGAAATAAAAAATTAAGAGTGAGTAGAAAATATGTTAGAAAAATATTTTAAACCTTTTTTGTGAAATTTTATCCTATTAAAATGGTCAAAGTGGAGATTTTATTTTTTTTTATATTTTAAAAGAAAAACAAGAGTTACCAGCTGTGTTATGAAATTTGTCAGAAAGTAACAAAACTTAAACAATAAATCATGTCTTTTATGAACTTTTTTTTCAAGAGATAGACGTATTTTAAATGACGGAACTAAAAATTATAATTAAAATTTTAAAATAGATAAATATAAGCACTACTCTACAGAATACTGTAAATACAGTTTTTAAGGATATATGGTAATCCTAATATATTATTACTAAAATAACAAATTGAAAAAAATGATTTTATAATAATAATATAAAAACCTCTATAACAGAGTTTAGTTTTTTTTTTTTTTTCTTATATTTTGGATAACAAATAATGGTAAGAGGATTATCCAAGAACTATAAATATACACAAAGATATACATAAAAACTAATGAAACTAACTATTTGATTACAATAAGTATCTTTCGATGCTTTGATGGGGTATAAAATTTTAAAATTTTAAATATATAAAAAATAGAAAAAGAAAAATTCACCCCTCATTGAAGATGCATTGAAAAGCATTTTAAAAATATCTGTCCTGAATGTTTGTTTTGGTCACCCTCATTTTAATATTTGTTTTTTTTTTTTATTGTGGTAGTAAATTTTTTTTTTTTTTGACAAAAGGAAAAAGTTCTGACCACCATTATTAGTATTTAAATTGAAATTTTGTTTGCTTTTTATTTTATTATTTATTTTTTTTTTTTTCTTTTTGTTTTGGTTTAAAATTTATTAAAATATCTTTAAGATATTTATTTTTATGATATAAAATACATAAGATACGCATAAAAATTATAATCCTCTATAAAAACAAAAAAAAATATTTAAAATGAAAATCTGGATGAAATGAACAATCCGATTATTGGTCAGAATTAAAAATTAATCTATATCTTATATTTATTATTAATTTTTTTGGTTTTTTGATTTGTAATTTTTGATTTTTTTTTAATTGTTTTTAATAATACATTAATTCTCTTTAATTTATTAATTATTTTTTCTTTTATTAAACAATTCAATTTTGAAATTTCAATAACTTTGAACACCAATTTTTTTTTTTTCGAAATTATAAATATTAATTTTCAATTTCCATCACTTAAGGCTGGTTTTCATCAGAAAAAAATATCCATGAAAATGTTAGAGTATAGTCAGAAGATATAAAAATGACATGTGTGTAAAAGAGAAAACTCTCTAAAAATATCGTTCAACGATATTTTTATTTTGCTGAATATCGTTCATAAATTATCTGAACATCGTCTATAAATTACTTAGAGAAGTCTTTTATCTGATTTTATCAACGATATTTCTGAGTATATATTTTTATTCTCCCTCTTTCCAATAGGTAATACTCTATATTTTTTTCTCTTTCTAAAATTGCGATAATATCCAAGAAATTTCTCATGAAGACCAGCTTTTATATTGCAATTGTAGAAATACTCAGTAACTTAAAAAAAAACCTAACTAGAGATTTTTTCTCCTTTCTACTCCTATTAGGAGGATAGGGCATCCACTAACTCATTTATTATTCATATTTGACTAAGCTTCAGAATCATTAGTTTCACTAAGCTGTGATTACTCGTCGATTAATTTTTGTTCCTTACCTATAAGTATTTCTACGTCATCTATTATCTTATACAAAAATTGTTTTATTTAATTATACTTATAAATTATACTTATTTAATTATAATAGAGATATTATAAAAAAAATCTATATTATTTTTTTATTAACCTATATGACCTAGTCGCGGGATTTGAACTCGAGACCTGTGAAATGAAAGGCCGGTGCCTTAACCGCACTACACGATTTAGTGGGTTAAAATTCAGTAGATTAAATTGGTATTGAGGTTGATATAATATTTAATGGAAGAGTGTCTTTATTTTATATCTAGTTTAAAAAGAAATTGTTTACAAACCTACTCTATTTCCCAAACCTATCCCCATTTGTCTAATCTATATCCTCAATTTTCCTCTATTTTCTAATTACCCACTCTATTTCTGTATTTTAAAATTTCGAAGTATGTTTAGGTACTTCTATCGATATTAAAACATAAAGAAAATTGATAACCTTATATAATTCTAATAGACAAATAGGTTACTTCCAATCTGATATGGTAAAATTAATTCTCATTTGCGTTAAGTTTATTGTTATGGCTGACTTATGTAGCTTGTTCAAACGATAATGACAAAGACTCCAAGTAGCACGTCTTTTTATAGGATCTCCCTTTCGCTAATATGGGATTTCTCTGTCATTTCATAATAATAGTCTCTATTGAATTTGAAATTAGTGCAATGTTCCTTTTAAACTTATATTCAGAAAAAATTAAAGTTAAACTTATATTACATTCACAACTAGAAATAAACTTTTATAAGAAAAATGAATTACAACCGCATTAAATTTATAAAATTATTAATATACGTGGGGGTAAAATTAAAATTTTGATTTACTGGACTTACATGAGATTAATAGTAGAATTCAACTTTTATAAAAAATGTTTTCATAAAGTAAACAGAGAGGGGGCAAATCTAAAAAGAAAATTTATTGAAACAAGAACAATGGATTGTCCTATTGACTAAAAAAAAAACTGAATTTCAATTAAACAATTCGGAACACAAAAAAAAAAAATACAATCTGCTTTAAAGTATTTTTTTTTTTCTCCACTAATGTTTTATTTTTATTTTTCAAATAACGGTAAATTTATTCGTTTTCATTTTAGTATTCTTTTTTTTTTTTGTTTTCTTCTTCTTTTTAAATAAAAAACTGTTATATTTCTAAGTCGATGAAATAAGCCATAAGACATTTTTATATGCAAGTTAAATAAATCCTTAAAATTTTTATCTTCGGATATCTTCTTAAGTATCAGTTTTTGGTTTGGTTTGGTTTCGTTTTTTTTGTAACAGACATGTATACGATAAGACTTAAGAATTTTAAACAGATTTTCCAGTATATCATTTTTGTTGTTTGTCCCTTTGTTTTTTTTTTTTTGTTTTTGTCTGTTTAAATGTATTATCCGATAATTTTATTTTATGGCTTTTTAAAAAAAATTAAGAATATATTTTATAAGATTCTTTTAGAGCTGTTGTATAGAAGAAAAACGAAACAAAAGAACTGAAATATTTAAATAGATATCTGGAAATGAGATAGTTGTTGTGTCCAGGAGGATAAAATAACTTTTATAATTTTATGGTGTTGAATTTTTTGTTAATTCAGCGGTTTTTTTTTTTTTTTAAATTTTAAATAGAACAAAAAAAAAAAAAAAGAAAAATAACAGTTATTTTAAAAGTACATTTACCTTTATTAATGGCGAGGGGTGTAATATCTAAAGAAGATACTTTTTTATTATTTTAATACTGTATTGCACTATTGGGAGAAATATGTCAAATGAATGAGTCAATTGTGAATACGTGTATATACGGGTTTTCAACAGTTTTCTTAAAATAAAAAATTAATTTTTATGTTGTTGACAATCAAAACTTAAAGAAAATATTTTTTTACTAATTTGGGAATTACTTGATAAAAGTTTTCCTTTTTTCTTTTTAGAATAATTTTTAAGATTGTTTTTAATTGAAATTCAAAAATAAACAAAAAATAATTTGTGATAATAAGATATAAATTTTTATTATAAAAATCTTTTGGGATAATATTTAAAATTAAATTTAATTGTTCATTGTTTTTTTTTTTGTTTTGTTTTGTTTAATTAAAGTGTTTTTCTTAAAATTTAAAATTATTGTCCGGAATAAAAATTAAATTGAAAGTTTGGATTAGAAGTAATATTAATATTTATAATACTGTAGAGATTTGGTTTTGTATTTTTCTATAAAAAATATTTTAAATATTTAAGTGAAAATATTTTTTTAAATTGTGTTTCGAATGTTTGAAAATGATTTAAGATTAAATACGAGCTTTTTTTAAGAAGCTGAACTCCAAAATTCCTGAAATGATTTTCGATGTCTGTATTTTTTTTTTTTTTGTTTAATAATCCTTGGCATATAAATGTGACAAAGAAATTCTACAGCCTTTGTTTTCCAGATACGGCTATAAATGTCATTACGGAGAATAATTCTTACAACGTGAATTGGATTCGAACTGACAACACTCGGTTTTTATAGCGTATTTTATACGCTTTACTCACTAGATCACCAAGGCCCCATTTTTGTTTTTATAAGTTACTTTTTTTGAAAATCTTTCAAAAATTTTAATTATATTACAATTTCATAACTACAATGTTAAGATAAAGAAATCATAGCAATATCTATTGAATTTAACACTCTTTTATTGAACATTGAAGAAGAGAAGAGTTTCACCTTTTTTATTCCCTTCACTTGCAGATTGTTTTTGTGTTACGAGTTGTTTTATTGAAATTCATTTTTTTATAAGTTTTATATAAATTACATTCATTATAAAAAACATATATTTTGTGAATTTTTTGATTCTGTGGTTTTATAAAAGGTGTAACAAGAAAAACTTTAAAGATTCTTAAAATATAAAACTCAAAATATACGCGACGTCTCACAGAAGTCAAACAGAGTAATAACGCGACCTTTTTATATGAAGATGTTAAGAGTTAACTTTTGTTAAATGGACCGTTATTAATATTCTAAGCGCTTAATTTGTTTATTGGATAAAAAATTAATATTTCCACAATTTTATTATTACAATCCTTTAACCTATATACTTCCTCCTTCCTATAGTACCTATAGTAAAATTTCTACGGGTATCTAAGTTATAGGTGCTTAAAAATAGTAAATTTTTAATTTTAGATCCCCCAATAGTGATAGGTACAATTTTTTGAAGTAATGTTAATTTTAAAAGATCTTTCTTCTCTCATAATTTCAAGACACTATTTGGAAGCGTTTATGGTTTTATAAAGGAAGCAAAATTTGGCGAATTTGCAAAAAAAAACATTTCTTATTTTCATATTGATTTAAAAAGCTAAAAAAATATGTTCTTGTGTTTTTTGTTAACTTAAAATTGGTAAAATACTCAGAACTTGAGATAAAAACAATTGAAAATAGGACTTTTTTCCAATTTTGAGGGGTTGCCATTAATGCAATATGTTAATATATAATATTATATCTTGAATTTTTATGTCTTACAGCTGTCCAATTTAGAGTCCATGTTAAAAATAACTAATTTAATTTTAAAACTCCTAGTACCTCTTAAAGGCGAAGTGGTACAAATTTTTTTTTTTTGAATTGCACTAAAAAACATAAACTAAAAATAAATAAAAACATAACTAAACTCTTAAATTTTGAGAATATAACACCTTTAATATTTTCTTGAAAAAAGACTTGTTTCTTTTTATATGTATTAATAAGATTTCCAGAGTCACCTAAGCTTTTTTAATTTAAATTTATTCATTTTTTGCGATCTCATCAATTCTAATATTTAAAAAAAAATGAGTTTGAGATCTTATAAATATTTTTACAATAGATACAAAAATATTTACATTTTTTCTTTTTTTGCAACAATTACATTTAAAAATAATTACGAGATACATTTTTTTTTTTTTCTGTTTTGATTTTTTTACAAGTCTTGATTCAACATATAACTTTTTATTATAAATGCATTTTTTTATTATTCAGACAATTAATTTTAACATTCGATGATATTTTCCGTCATCACCATATTAATTTTCATTCCATTTTTATTTTATTCTAAAGTTATAAAATTAGCTTTTCTATATATTATATGTTGTATGTTGCAATTAAAAAAAAAAAAAAAAAAAGAAAAATTCAAAATGGTTTCAAAGTGAAAAAATAATAAAAGATGGTTTGATGGTTTGATGGTTTAATTAATTTTCTGACAGCAACAAAAGTAGTTTTAAGATACAAAAAAAAAACCAAGAAACACAACTTCTTTTTTTTTCTCTTATCCATATAAGAATATCTCAAAATTTTAATGTCTTTATTTAGAAGTTAAATAATTTTAAATATTTATTTAGAATGTTGTTGTTTAAAAAAGAAAAAAAAACCAAAAAAAAAAAAAAAACGTTACAGCCATTACTCAAAACATAGAAAAATTAACATATAAAATAATTATTAAATAAAAAAATAAAAAAAAAAAAAATTTAATTATACTATATTTATTTATGTATTTTTTACGTTTAAATGCTTACAACTTAATTTATTTAAATTAAAATAAAAGGGTATACCTATTTTAATATTCCAAACACAATATATTCTAGATTTGGCACAATTTTTTTTACATGTATATAATATAATTTTTACACCAAAAGATATTCGTACTATATTAGATCAAAATAACTTTAAGAAAATGCGTGACTTTTAATGACGATTTAGCGTTTGAGTTGAACTAAAATAATTTTTTTTTTTTTGTTTTCTATGCACTGTTAAAATTTTAATAATAATTTTTTTTTTTTTTTCTTCTTACAATTACTTTACTTTAAAATTAGTTTTGTTTTAACTTAAAAAAAAAAAAAAAAAAGCAAAAATGGTAGACTCTTGTCATTAATCACTTTTTTAACGCCTATCCTCTTTCTTTTTTACTCTTTTTCATTACAGCAAATCGCTATAATAAAATCATTTTCAAATACATGAAATAATTTAATTTATTTAATCACGTAAATTGTAATAATTTTTTTTTTTTTTTTGGTTGAAAAATAATTTCAATAAATTACAGAATGCATTCATAAAAATCGTTTGGTAAAAAATTGTGCAACAGTTGCAAATAAATTTTCACGAAAAATTAAAACATTTTTAAATGGAAATTTATTAAATGTTAAGGATACTTTATCTGTCTATTTAAAAACCCTTAAAATATGTATTAAGAAAAACTTTGTTGAGTTGCTTAAAGAGTCAACAACCTCCAAGGCAACCTTTCAAAACAAGGCAAGCTAAACATCTAGATTTGAAATAAGACAATATTGGTTAGTGTTATTATGGGCCATTGTCTGATAGATAGGGATATTAGACCTATGGATTTAAAAGAAGACAATTGGTTAGTGTTATTAAGGACCATAGATCTTAACTTTAGATATTGAAAAGGAATTAACAGTATAGCGTGGAGCGTGGAACACTTTCTCTACATCTGCCCTAGTCTGTCAAGAAAAAGGCGTGAATATCTCGGTAATTTCTTTTTCCACGATATAAGTGAACTTTCTAACATGGATCTTAGAAAATTTTAAAACTTTTCCTGTAAAAATGGTATAATCGTGACATTAAAATAGGGAAACTTAATATCAACTATGGTCAAATAAGACTTCCTAGGTTTTGTAGGTACACTAGGTTCGAGTTTCACATAAGTTTCACTGTGTGCATTAGTATAAATATTTCAATTTAGAAAACACTTTAAATTTTAAAAAAATTGAAATTAATTAGTTTAAATAAAAATACAAATGAAAATCTTAAAAATAAATCGTAAAACCCCTCTTTTTAGATTCAGATCTCTAATAGTAATAGGATATTAAAATTTAAGTTGAAAGAAAATTAATAAATTACAAAATTTACATGTAACAATTTTAATTCTCGCTAATAATATATCGAAAATTTTCAAAGTTAATAAAACTTCAGCAATAACATTGTATAGATTGGCAACATTTTTAAACAAAATGTTTTAACATTTTAAACATATTATTATATTATGTTAATTTAAATAAAACTTTAAATTTTCATAAAAATTAACACTTATAAATTGTATGCCTGGTTAATTATTCAATCACAATAAAATTAAACAGTTTTGATTTTACTGTAATATTAAATAATTCAACTGTTTATTTATAATTAACATTCACAAAACTGTAATTATTTTTTTTTTTTTTGTTATTTTATATTATATTACACTTATTAATTAAATATTTTGTATAGTGTAAGAATTAACAACCAGTGAATTATTTATTTTGCTTTTTACACTTAATCCAAAGTTGACGCTGAAAATCTCTCTATTCTCTGTACCATTTAAAATGGAAGTGGGGCATTTACAGAGATTAGAATTTATTTTAAGAATTTTTCCAATTTTAATTACGATATTGTTATAAAAGTTACACAAGCCTTATATTATTTAAAATAGATAAAATAAATTTCAATCAAATATAGAATTTTTATTGTTGTGAGTTATAAGATGTGAATTGAAATTATTTGCTTATAAAAAATTTAAATTGATATTATGCAAGGTAATATTTTTATTTTATTAATGTATAAAAAATAATTAATTTAAATTAAAATTCAAAGACGAATAGCAGTTAGATAAATTAAATTTAATTTTGATGCAAAGCGTTCATTAAAATTTTTGCAGCGTTAATTTTTCAAGCACTGCGTAATTCATTACAGCTTTAATTATCTGAACACATCCATTGCTTTTTATATCCATATGAACGTATGTTCAATAGTATAATAAATTTGCCATTACGTTTGCGATACCTTAAAGGAATTGAGCTAGATATAGACTTAAATCTATATGGATTAAGAATCGAATTCTAAATCGATTAAGCGATATATGTCCGTCCGCTCGTCCATCCGTTCGATAAATAAAAACATAAAGGAGCTAGGATTCTGAAATTTTTACAAGATCACCTTTCACAAATTGAAAATTGTCTATTGAGGCTAATTATCTGAAATTTCGTGAAAAATGTCTAATTTCATTCAAACAACTTTCTGTAAAATTTGCTGTGCTATAGGAACAGCTTCAGATAGTTTGCTTATATTGGAACATAACTAAGTTAGACACATGAAATCTTGTAAAAGATGATTAAGTTTTATAATATTGCAATAACCTCTGGTAAAATGTAGCTCATTTGGGGATACAGGTTCGAGTATCTGTCATACAATACCAAAATTTAAATAAATATATCTCGGTACTTAAGATTGGTACTAAAACATCTGAAATTTTGTTAGATGTTCAAGTTTTATGGAAACAGCATATATTATGTTCATATGACTATCCCAGAGTTCGCATAGTCTACTCTACTGTACTCTTTCTCGTTTTTTATAAAAAATTGGCAATATGTTTGCAAAATTATAAAAAAAAAAATCATATTAGTCTTATTATTATAAAAATAGATTAAATTTTTAATATTTTTGAACAAATTTATTAAAACTGAAAAGTAATCAAATTTTTTAAGGTTAATCCTTAAATAAAATTATTTTGAACATTTTAATTATATTAAAATTAAAAGTTTATTAATATTTATTGGATATGAAATAAAAATATCTGAAAAAATAAAACTTTACAAAAAAAAAAAAAAGAAGACATTTAATTAAAATATAAAAAATGAAATTAGAAAATTTTTTATAAATCCATAGATACAAAATTAATAAAATTTGTCTGCAATTTTTAATAAAGTGTTAAAATGACTGTATCCTTTCTGAACATTAATTTACTTAAATATTTTCATAATATGTATATATTTACATATACATACTTTTAAATATATAGAACTAAAACTATATTTGCTTAAAATAATCTCCCATCCCAAACACATTTACTTGAGTTATTTTTAAAAATCCTTGTTATTTATTTTTTATTTTATCGTTTTTTTTTATCTTTTTTTTTTTTTTCGAATCCGTATAATCATCAATCTTTGCATAAGCATTATCCTTTCTCGCATTATATTTATTGTATAAATATTATATATGAATAACTATTTTGTTTTTATTTTTTTTTTTTTATAGATATGATATATAAATTTATTTTCTATCATAGTGTAATTAATATTTGTTTATGTTTTATTTTCTTATGTACAAAAAAAAGGTTTAGTTTCAAAAAATTTTCTTATCAATTTTATATTCTTATTAAATTGTCCGTATGTTAAGAAATATCGTTTAAAGACCCAATATCTAATATAATATGTTAATAGTTCTTACCGATTAACAGCAAATTCTAACACTTTTTTTTAGCGCAGTAAACTCAATTGAATATTTGAAATAGATAAGGGAATGGTTGGAAAAATGTGATCTAAAAACTATTCTAGATAAATTTAAATCATTTTAAAATTTTGACGAGTCTTTCATATGTCAGTAGATCTGTTCTTTTCCAGAATAGAAAATTTCTTTTAAAAAGAGTGCAAATATTTCAAAACGTACAAAAGCGAGGTTAGCAAGGGAAAATGGAAAAACCAATAAATTAAATTTCAACTTAATAACGTAATATCGTCCACTGAAGCCCTGGAACGCTTAATAAATGACATTTAATTTTAAAGCTCAAGCAAAGGATAATGATAATACACACCTTCTCGCATAGTAGAGGACAGTCATAAATAGCGGCTAACATGCATGGGGACCAAGTTGTTTTAGGAAAAAGCAATCTAACCAGAGCGGTTGAAAGGGCACTGTTGTTCCTGGGGCTTTACTCCAAAGGTACTACCCAGATGTGGTCAACTGCATAGGATCAGACAGACAAGAAGAACCATCTGATTAATTTTCTCTAGAGTACATAATGCGCCTGAATCATGAATCATAATGCTAGTATTGGAAGAAGAAGAGAACCTAATAACAGTATAAATAATTTCAAGACTAACTAAATATCAATGTAAAATAGGAATTGGAAGTACATAAAAATTCAAATCAATTTAAAGCAAAAACGTTATTTATTAAAAGTTAATAAAACAAAAATGAAATTCCCTTAAATCAAAACCTTTAAAAAATTTCTAATTTAAAACTTTTCATTTTGTCCTTGCATATACCAAAAAATTTCAAAATAAAAAATAAATAAATAAAAAGAAAAAAATGAACAAAATTTATTAATTTTTACTTTTTTTTTTTTTAGTGTATTTTATTTAAAAATAAATTTAATTTTCTCTTACTCCCCATTCATTAAATCTATCCAAATAAAGTCTCATACCATCAATCAGAGATATTAAAAACTGTTAAAATAGATTTCGAAAAATAATCAAGTGAAAAAAAAAAAAAATAATAGTAAAAATTGTTTTTAAATTATAATAATAATAACAGTAAATATGAAACTTTGTTTTTTTTTTTTTGTTTTAAATATGTACAATTTACATATCTGTAGATATTTAAATATATTGTAAATTTTGATCCTTTTGGAATTTCTTTGTATATATAGTATATATGTGCATTACAAATTAATATATATGGAAAATTCTTTTATTATGTATATATATATATATATATATGTTGTATGTTATATATGAATAAAAAAAAAAATTAAACTTTTTTTTTTATTGTTTTCAGCATTTACTTAACATAGATTTTCATTTTTAGTTAAATTTATACTCAATTATTTCTCAAACCCTTGTTTTTTGGTAAATTTTAATACCGGAACGAACAAATATATAATATATAATCATTTCTTTTTGTAACAATATAAGAAAAATTTAAAAAAAAAAATTATTTAAGAGTTATCTTTTTAAGTTTATAACATCAGAAAAATTTTCAAAATTTTTCAAAGAAAATTGCCTTTACATATGCTGTTCTACATCTATCTATACATCCTGTATGCATCTATACTTCCAATTTGAACTTTAAGATTGTGTGAAGGTTTATTTATGAATTTGTTATTTATAATTAAAAATCTTTTTATTTTTTCAGAAACAAAAAAACTTAGCACAACACTTTTTAAACAGTTACAGGGCCAAATATATTGAACTCAGCTTCAGTTCTAATATCACTTTTTCAATCAAAAATTACGTTTAAGCTGAAAGTGTATTGTTTGTAAAGTGATGTCTGAGTTGACGTTTTGTTTTATGCATTCCACCCAAGGAATAATTTATTAAAAGCTTAGACATAAATCTAAGAGCTGTCAATGAGTACGTAAAATCTATCTCATTGATCCTGTAGCATTTTTTAGTTATAATTATTTCTAATTTTCCAACAATAAAACCGAAAAATCCGCTTTCTACACAAGTTTATGTTAAAACAAGAGGAGATGAATAAGATAGACAAAATGAGACGAAGAGCTATTTCGGATTCTAATAGCATAGGTTACATTTTAGTCTAAGTAAAGCTTCTTGAAAGTTCCGCCATTTTTTAATTTTTTATCAAAATAAAACCTATTATAGAATATATTATTCTATTTATATACTTAAGACCATAATATCTTTTTGTAACATATTCTTAATTAAATTTTTAATAGAATTTTCTCAAAAATTACAAAATAAAAAAATATAAAAAATTTTTTCTTATTATTTATACTAAAGAAGCAAAATAAACAAATATTTTTATTTCAACATCCATATACAACAGAACATCAACAATTAAACAACAGCAAAAGAAAAAAATTATTAAATCACCAATTTTAACAATATTTAAACAATTCTAGAAGTTCATTTAAATACATACATACACACGTATATATTATTATATATAGAAACTATATTTTATATATATACACCATAATAATATGACAAAAAATCCTGTTAAAAAATATTTTTGGGTGTTTTTAGAACATTTTCAAAAAAAATTTTGAAAAAATTTTCTTATTTTCATTTTATGTTAATATATATAAATATACATATTTAAATACATATATACACTATGTATATATAGTATGAATTTTTGCATGTGTTATATAAAAAAATTTTTTTCAACATATAAATAATTAAAAATTTTAATTCCCATGTGATATGTTTTCATGCATGTAATACATTTTCTTACATGTAAAAACACACATATGTACATACATATATACTCATACATAGTATGTATATATTATGTATTTATTTATAATAAATAAAATACTTAAATGGGATTCAAATAATATCTAAGAAAAAAAAAAGAAAATATGATGAAAAGTATATTTAATTTTCAATTTTTATAGATAATCATATTTGAATTTTCTTTACCATTTTTCATTTATTTTTTTTTTGTTTTTATTTTATTTTTTTTTTTTTATTAATTATAAAATTTTATAGATTTTTTTTTCATTAATTTTTGTTTTCCTTCTCATGTAGATTATTTTTTATTTATAAATTAAAATTTTAATTTCAATGATTTTGAAAATATGATTTTCAATAGTAACTGCTATCTAAGTACATATGCCGAAAATTATTCTGACTATGCGAATTTTTCAAGCTATATAGGCAATTTCTTGAAACATATGAACGAATAAGTTTAATATCCTTAGACTCTATAAAAGAAAAAATTCAAAAACGTCTTCTATATAAAAATATAAAATGTCTTCAGTAAATAGAATTTGAATTTAAAACAAAAATGGAATGTAAATTTGATTTGTAACAACGAAAGGATTTTGCAATTAAATCATAAAAGTCAATCATAAATAACAGATAACAGATAAAAGATAAAAACAATTGAGCAATTTCGTGAATATAAATATTTTAGGCATAATACGAGTATTATATAATTATAGGTAAAATCAATCTTCAGATATTTGGTGTTATATTGCTCCTTTAGTTGAAACACTTTGAATCTAGGCTGAAATGTCCACTACGAGTGTACTGATAGTAAGTTTCTTATATAACTTCTTATGTACGAGTTAAGATGATAATGTTAGTTCCCATACATAGATGTTACTATTTCCAAGTAGGAGTTAACTTGTATTGTACATATTCAAATTCTAAATTCAATATGAAATAGGTATACCAATAAAGTCCCATTTTTTTATTTGTCATATTTCACGAAAGAAAATAGTTGGTAAGTAGCGTTAAATACAAGAATATCGAGTGGGTAGTCAACATGTTAAAGTCATATATATATATGAAATAAAAACAATCTAAAAGTAATTTACTCTTAACTATGTAGCAAATAGTAAAAATAATAAATAATACTGATATTAATATAAATAGTAACTATACAGTGAAGCTACCTTGAATTATTACTTCAAGCTTCAGAAAGGTGTTAATACTACTTTATGTTGTAACTGTTAACTGCTTCATCACTGAAACGCAAAATAGTTATTATAATAGGCGTATTTATTGTACCCTTACAGTCCCACTTCTCAATTCAAAGATCCGTAGCTCTCTCCTATCGTTTCCTATTCCTACTAGGTACTAAATTTCCTATTCCTAATATACTGTGTTAACAGTTAGACATTTCATCTGATGATATTGTCGAACAGGAGAGCTGTCAAACAAAAGAGAACATGTCTCCATTCTTTTGTGTCTACTTTTTAGGTTAAAAAATTACCTAAAAAAAGTGATCAAAAAATACTTTTAAATGTAAATTGAACGCGCTAGCGATATTTTGTGAATTATGTATGCATTCAATATTTTTTACTCCTGCTTAAAAATTCTAAGTATTGTTTCTTATTATAGGTCTTTCAAGCGTTAAGAATTTATAATAATTATACTTCCGAAAGAAATATTTGAAAAGCGGGAATACCGCCTACGATATATCTCTAATGATAGTATAGTATTATGGTATCTAGCGAAAACAAATATCTTACTATCAGACAATTAAGCTCTCTAAAATTTCAGAGAAGGCAAAAATACATAAACTTATTTAGAATTAATTCTTAATGTAGATATTATTCAGTTTAATTAAATTTTATTTATAAACTAATTTCGTAAAATTTTCATTTTAAAAAATTTCCATTAAAACGTAAACAAAATATATTTCAGACAACATTTTGAATAAAAATAAATTTTCCTCTACCTCATCCTATTAATCCTCATATTTCAAAATATATTGAAACACTAATGTGTTTTTTAAGAATTCTGTAAAACTTTAAAAAAAAAAATATATGAAAACCTTTAAGAATAAAAAATAATACCATTATGACGGCAGCGGTTAAAAATTTCAACATATTACAACAAGGAATAAAAAAAAATGTATTTTGATTCTTAACAGGGTGGAGGAATTTCAACATTTATGTATTCATATCTATTTATATATTATATTTTTTGAAAACAGTAGTTAAATGAATTTTTCATTTGTTTATGTATAATCATAGGCATATACGAGTATAACTTGTCTGCTGATTTTTTTTACATATTTACTACTCGTAAGTATGCATGACAGTCTTACAACACAAAATAAAAATATAATAAAAAAAAAAGAGCAACTAAAATTACAAAATTAATGGTTTCTTTTACCTCAATTGTATCTTCATAATTTTTTTCTTAGAGATATTCAATCCATTTCTAACTATATCTACTCTGTCTCTGTCTGTGCGTTTTTTTGTTTTTTTTTTTTTTTTGTACAAAGTTGTTTAACTTTGAACTCATATAATATTTAAACTGTTGCTTACCTTCGCGAATGGTATGATGAGTGAATGTACAAAGTGTTTACGTATATCCTGTTGAGAAAATTTGGTAGATTTTAGCTCCACAAAATAATAAAAAAAATTGTCTATTATAAATTTACAATAATTTTTTTTTTATACTTTTGCATACTTTTTTACTTTTGAATTCAAGAAAAAAATGCTAATTTTTATAAAGCCATACTAAGGGATATTCAAAAAGCAAACTTCAAGTTCTAAAATGGACTACTTATTAAGAAATTTTTAAAATGTTCGTTCAATTTATATAATTTATTAAGATATTCAATCTTGTCCATATATTGTGGATATTGTTCCGATATTGATTTCCTTTGCAGTATATTTAGTAATTTTCAGACAATGAAAACTTCTGCTGTAGATATTATTCCTCTCTATAAAGTTCATGCTTCTATCTGACGCATCCTTATTAAAAATTAAAAATTAAAACTAGTTCTCTTACTTGTTTTACTTGATCTCTTGTTTATCTGTACTTGTTTATTTGTTCTCTTAAAAGAGATATTATACTTATTTAAAGAACAGTTTTGACCATTGCATTTTCTCAAATAAAAATCAGACTCATAAGGAATAAAATGTTTTATTAATAATTGTTATGAGGAATCTTAGCTGCGCTTGTATCCACTCACTATACTGGCGGGGAAAACAAAAATATTTCGGATTATTTTTCTAATTACAGACAATTTTCTTTAATTTCTACTAAAAAAATGTTTTTCTTAATTTGAAATCCATATCCATTTTTTTGTACAAAAGCAGATTGTCCTTAATTTAAACTTTTCGAAATAAACTTTATTAAATGATAGTGAAAAATTCTTTTGTAGTTCTGTACATACTAAGTTAGAGTTAAAATTACTTTTAAAATCTCTACATAAGTAAAATGGTAAAGGTATCAAATTACCTTAACTTACAATTTAACATCATCAATCTTTGTATGAATATTCCTTTTGTTGTTTTTTTTTTTTTTTTGGAAATTGTAAGTTATGTGGTTTAGGAATGAAAAACGATAGACTATAATAAAAGGAAAACTATTTCCGGTAGTTTCGTTTGATTTTGGGGTAATCAAATTGTAAAAATTTTTTTTTTGTTTTGTTTTATCATATAAATTATTGAAAAAGGAAGTTAAGATTATTTTGTCTATTTCAAATATCTTTTTGAAATAAAAGTAAAAGCAATAAAAAAAAATTATAGTATAGGAGGTTAATCGAAAATTACCAGACAAGATGGTTTTTTTTTTTTATAAAATAAATTTTAATGAAATTTGAAGGCCAAAATAAGAATTAGGTATTTAATTCTTATTTTCACTCTAAAATTTTATTAATATTAGAATCATTTTCTAATATTAATATTTTGTAATTATTACATTTGATTACATTTACAACGTTCAAAGATTCAAGGTGAATATTAACAACTTTGTTCACAATATGCCTGCCAATTTGAAATCAATTTTCATTCCATAACTAAACTTCCTCTGACCAGGCAGTATATGAGTACTAAAGGTCGTATAACCTATTGTTTGGTCAAAAACAAGAGGTGGCGTTTAGTGGGTTAAAGTTCCACACGCTCATAGAGAACTCATACTCGTTTTCACTTCTCTATAGTATCTTTCGATGATTCCCGCCTACCCTCGCAAAATAAAAAAAAAAAATTAAAATAACAAAGTAACTTGACATCTTACATACATTTCTCCAAATTATGTTTATAAAGGATCCTAAAGAGTTAATAACAGAGAAGCATATAATTAACTATTACATATTTCAAGTTGGCCAAATCACCTATCAAGTTAGCAAATTAACTATTATAAAAATTGGAAACATATTTAGAAGCAATTAATATACTATTTTCGTATAGGTTAAAACATTGATCTGTTATTTTCTTACAATTAAAATATAATACATTTACTTAGGCACGTTTAACAAGTGCTGCCGAAGGATTACAATGGAACTAATTTAAGTGCTGTAAAGAAACAGAGGAGAGCTCTTAATTTGATCAGATAAAATATTTTTTAGATATTTTTAATTTAATAGAAGAGCTTAAGCAAATCCTAAATTTTAATATATCTTATATCGTATCCTATATATCTTATATCTTAATTAATACTATAATAATATGTAGTCTAAATCATCCTAGAATTACATCATTGAATAAATGTAATGAATATACTGAAGACAATTTCTTAGAACCTAAATAAAATGTACATTCTACCAAAGATTCAATCTTGAAATTTTCTGACTCAATTTTTCTGACCATATTATTAAATTACATTTTCATAGGATTGCCCTTTAATCCTTTTGTTTTTTGCATTTTTACAAACATGTTACAATATGTATTCTAATTTAAAAAAAAAAAAAAGAAAAAATTTCATTTCCATTGTAAATTTCACCCTTTCTTTAAGGTGTTTTACAGTTTGTTTTTAGCGGAAATGTAAGACTTTTTGCTTTTTATGTATGAAATACGAAATATGAAATATGAAAAAATTTAAGTAATTTTTAAAAGTATGGTATTCTCGTTTTTAAAAGTTATTAATCATATATAACCTTTGTGTAAGCACATTTTTTTGGAATACACATACAAATTTCAGTACATTAAAATGCATTCACACATGTATAATACAAAAAATTAAATTTATCCTATAAATTTGAAAATATTATATGAAGACATAAACTTTTAATGAATGTCTTTATTAAAATAATGAAAATATTAGAAAAATTCTTTTATTACAAGAATTTTTTTTGAACAAAAGAAAATATTTAATAGGTACCTGTATAATAAAAAATAATATTTTAGAAAATTTTACGTTAAAAAAGGATTTCTATAATTTGTAATAAAATCTTAGAACTATTTTACAATATTTATACCCGTACGATAGGATCGGGTATAATAAAATTACTCCTCCGTTTGTAACACCTCGAAATAAGCGAGCTAGATATACCTTCAAAGGTATGGATCGGATCAGAAAAAAATTCTAAGACTTTTGAGCCATGTCCGTCCGTCCGTCCGTCCGTCCGTCAGCACACGCTAACTCAAAAACTAAGAAAGCTAGAGTCTTGAAATTTACACAAAATATTTTGGGAGTAATTTGTAGGTTCCCTATTTTTTTTGGTTGAGTTTGGACCAAACCTTAGGGTAGCTCTCGAACACCTAACTTTTAGATCCCCACATTTTTTTTGCAATAGAGCTATGAAATTTTAACTACTGATAGATCTCACAAAAATATTAATTTTATTTTTAATAACTTTTTTTTGTAGCCCCACCCGTTACGGAGCTACAGCTCCCCAAAAGTTCAAAAAAGCACTATATTTAAATTGTTATAGCACAAGTTGTATAAGGTATATCTTCATTTTGAAAATGCCAAACGATTACTACTTTTATTAGCTTTAAAAGTATATATACAATAAATATATATTTGTGGCATACGGTGTCTTAATTTACCGTTATGCGAAACTAAAATTTTGCAAAATCCTTTAACCCTTCTATCTTCTAAACGGTTTAAGTTGGAAACTTGCAATTTTGACAGAAGTTAGATCTTTGAAAATAAGTATGAGTCATTTCAGAAATTTTTTTTGTATCACCCTCCGTTTAGGAGCTGTAAGGAGTCAAAAACTGAAAATTTCCTATTTTTAAACACCTGTAACTTGAACACCTGTTAGAATTTTTTTGAAGTAATACACAAAAATTAAAGCTTCAACATTATACTCTTATTTCTGTTAACAACTTTTTTTAATAATATAGGGTTACTTTATAATTGACGAAAGTGTTACTTGATTTTTTCAAATTTTCTAACAAATTTCTTTAACGAATTTACATACATATATGTATTTTATTGTACTTATAAGAAATTATTCTGTCAATGGAATATTTAAATATAATATAACATAATATTTAAAATTATATTTACTATTTTGTACTAAGTAAATTTAATATACATTTACCGCTTAGTATTAAATGGTACTATAGAATATTTAAAAAAGTTTTGGATTGATAATCGTTATGTGAAAGGTTAAAATCTGCTTTCGAAGAATGTACATATAAACATATAGTTTGAATATATGTACAACCCATAGTTCTAGAAATTATAAAATTCACCCAAATTATTTTAAAATACTAAAATATTAAAAAAATAATATTGTAAGCAGAGTAACAGGCTGTTAACATACTAACGGTTCGTACGGGTATCTAAGAGTTGACAAAGGCAACTGTATTCTTCCTCGTTTTTATAATATTTTTTATCTAGTGATTTTCAATTTCAAGATAAAATAATTTACAATGTTGTATAAAAATATCAGTTGTATATTACACTATAAATATTACAATGTTATATAGAAAGTTCACTAGTTTTTTTTTAGGAAAAACAATCGAAATGACATAGAGTTAGTTCTCTATCCTCGAATACACGAGTCCACAAGTCCATAAGTCCTGTATGAGTGTTTGGGACTTTAATTGACTAAACATCACCTCTCTTTTATTATTAAACAATAAGTTATACGACTTTTAATATTCATGTACTGATTGGTCAAAGAAAGTTTAGTTAGGAAATAAAGGATTAAATTAGGAAATGAAAATTGATGCAGGCAAGTTATATATAAGGATCTGAAGTTAATACTTAAAGTATTTTAATAATATCTATTTATAAATATTTTCAAAATTCAACTTCAATATATTAATGTATTTATTATTTAATAAAAATACATTTTTAAACTTGTATCAGTTAATCTATTTTTCGAATTCTTCAATTGAGTAGAATTTTATAAATCCATTTTACATTTTAACAACAAAGAAACGATTTTCTATTCAAAGTAACATTTTTTTTAAATTTTAAAAAACATAAAAAACGATTTGTTAACACTTCAGGACCTTAGGGATTATTAAGTTCATATCTTCGTTTTTTTTCAATTTTCATTTTTTTTTTTTTTTGTTTTAAATACCCAAAAAATAACAATTTTTCTTCATCATTCTTTTTTCTCTTTGTTTTTTGCTTTTTTTTTTTTTTGTGACAAAATCTTGTTTTGACATTTCACCCTCATATTGTTATTTACTTTTAATGTTTTTTTCTTGTTTTTTTTTTCACTTTTTGTCTCTTTCTTTTTTTTTTCTTCAAATTTTTAACAGTAAATTTTAATTTTTACTTTTGCTCCAAAGAAAACCAAAAACAGTTTTTCCTTTTTGATTTCAGTTTTCTGTTTTGTTTTTGTTGATTTGATAAATGATTATTTTTCCAAAAAAAAAAAAAAAAAATGAAACAAAAAGCGTGGAAAATTTAAAAAGACACAAACAGTCAAAGTCAAAATACCAAATCAAAAGAAATAAAAAAATAAAAACATTTTTTGAAAAAATAGTAACAACAATCAAGCCTTCAGGATATTCTTTAAAAATTAACTGACGACAACTAAATATTAGCAATTAAATTAATGAATAGCGTGTGTTGTTGAAAGCCAATACATATACAACAATTGAAAATAATACAATCATTTTGAATGTCATAAATTTTTCCATAGAATTTGTAAAAATTTCAATTGCACGTGATCACAAAAAAAAAAAAAATTTTTTTATCTTATAGGTATAAGTATTAATATAACTTTTGTAAAACTTACCTTTTATCGTTATTGACAAAACTGTAGTCTTAACGATAAAAATAAAAAATATTTTGGAATTCAGAAGTAATATCGAAATTGAGAAGGAATAATAACTGATTTAAATGATTTTGAAATATAATTGATTTTCCTTTTTATTCTGACATATATATAAAGAGAAAATATAGGTTTTGAAATTTGCTTGTCAATATCAGCATCTTTTTTTGATCAGGTTGCCGAGGTTGTAATAATACCATACGACTAAAATCATGATATAGCTTTTATATAAGCATACATTTCAGATTTCTATTTTCTTGAATGTCAGCTATATATTTTCTCCCTTACACCCTTTCTTTTTGAAAAGAACAGTATAATTATTAAAAAAATTATTTTCTAAGATTACATCAGCTGCTTTAGCAAATCACTTGCTTGCAATATTTTATATGTATTCTCATACACTGTTGTTGTTTATAAGAAGTATATATTAGTTCCAGGAAAGATATATTCTTGTAGCTGTCATCTTTAATACGGATTAAATTAGATATTAGTTAACGTAGCTGTTAATAATTTTAGTTTTATTTAATAACATCAGGATTATAATTTTAATATTTGTATCTTATTTTGCTTCCAAAAAATCTTCTTTCACAAAATCTTTTTTCGGACAAAATTTACTGCAGAGAAAAAACTTCTTCGGATAAAATCTATGTCAGACCAAATAATCTTTTACTTTCAACTTGAATTCTTGTGGTTTTCTCTTCTAATAATATGCACTATGCTTATTATTGGCATCTCAATTCAAAAACTTTTCTTGATAATTATATCGTTTTTTTTTTAAATTCTTATAAAATTCTAGTAGGAAGCTATAAAATTTGTTTTTGTAACCTGAAACACCGGTTATTTAATTTCATTTACATATATAATACAAGAGTAAAGTATTAAAAATAAAGGGAGCTCCCTAAACCCAAGCTCAAAAAAAATTAATGAAACCCTGATTTTGTCAATAACCATGAAATTCTTCTATAGAAAAAGTTATAGTTGTATATAATTTAAATCTGACTCATGGCGTAGTGGTTAAATCGCCAACCTTTCCATCGGAGGGTCTTGGGTATAAATCCCGGGCAGGTCATATAAATAAAAATATGCAGTAATTTCATATCGTAATGATCTATAACATATAATTAATAGTAATAATAATAATAGTAATAATAATCATCCTTCCCACATCCCTATTTCCAAAACCAAGCTGTACATTTGTATTAAGGATTCCATCCGAAAGTTTGGTTTTAAAAGGGGGTGGTTTTTGGTTGGTTAAAATCCAACACTACCCTGAGAAACCACGTGCAGTTCTTTTTGGTGACTTTCGAGTTTTTCACCAACCCTCGTAAAAAAAAAAAAAATAATAATAATAGCTGCTACAGTGAAGCTATCTTTGGTTATATCATGCAGTAAGGTGTAAGCGAACCTATTTCTTAATTTTTCAAACTTCCTTCATTGAACGAAATATTAATTCTCTCCTAGGAATGTGATCTTTAATGAAGTGTCATCGGGATCTTTAATTAAGTACTTTATTAATTCAGAAATTTCTTCTTGAAGATTTTATATAATTCAAGATAAATATTTTATGTTGACCGTTTTATTTAGTATACGCGATCCTGAATATACTATTAATAGAATCGATAAATTAATGTTTTTTTCTTTTCTAAAGAATTTCCATCTGATTTCAAAATGCATAAAAAAAAACTTATACTTCACAGGATCATTTCTGTAGTAAGTCTTCATTACTTTCAGTGAAAAAAAAAAAAATTTATTCAAAGGTATGAATATAAAAAGGAAAGTAGAAAGGTAAAATGAAAACTAAAGTGTTTTATCCATGTAATGACACATCCAAAAAAAATAATATACGGGGAAACGAAACAGGAAGAAGAACTAAGGAATCTTCTTGACTAATGAATCTGTAATTCAACATTTCAACCAAATGAACATTAAAAGTAGCAGTGAACAAAATTAAGATCGCCAAAAAATAATAGACAATTTTGATAACTTTTATGGCACTTAAAAAAAAGATAAATAATTCAAGAAGTGAAAATGAAGAAAAAAAATTAATTGCCTGTGATCATATATTAAATATAAAATTCGTATCTGTTCTGCACTTCAAGTGGACGTATCTGGTTTATATCTTTGAGAGTCATATTGTGTAAACTTTAAAAACTTACTTTTTTTATTTTTAATCATATTTTTACGTTGTCTAAGTTACTTAATTACATCTTCAGCGAGTGTAGTAATTCACTTCTTATTATTTTCTACTTTTAAATCAGTTATTTAAGCTTTAGATCACTTGTTCTTTTTTCCTTCTCAATGTTGAAATATTCACAATAAAACTAAAAAAAAAGATTAAAAAAAAAAACAAATAAATAAAAAAAAAGATTGTCAAAAATGCAATGTGCGAAAATGAAAAATGTATATTACATTTTCAAAAAAATAAGAGAGGTGTTGAAAGAAAAGAAGAAAAAATAACATTCTCATCAAGATAAAAAAGAGATGAAAAGTAAAAATGAAAAAAAAAAAATAACAGTTAATGCATTAATAATAAATTGTATGAGCAGATTGAATCTGATGAAAGACGGTTAAGAAGCAAAATCTCGTTTTGTATTTTTTTTTTTTTGACGAATTGATTAGGAGAGGGAACTTGTATGGTAACAATGTGCGGTATGTCATGACTTTTCATATTACTTTTCAATTTTTTGTTTTTTTTTTGTTGATGATTAAAGTTTTATTCTTTTTTATCATTCATTTTTTTTATTTAGTTGTGTACTGAGATAAAAATGTCTTATGGAAAATCATCACGTAAGGAAATGTAATTTTTAACACTATTATTTTTTTTTTTTTTTTACTAAAATGTCGTTCTGCTGTCAATATTAATATTTTTCGTAATTTTTTTTTTGTCATACGATTCTTCTCTTATATTTCCTTCTTTTGTTTTTTTTTTTTTTAGTTTTGATTAGAAAAAGAAAAGTCATTCATCATTTTTCCTATCGAAAACAGCCTTTTTCTTAGCCAAATGTTGAATAAATTTTTTTTTTTGGATATTTCTAGATTTATATTTTAATACAAAAATTTTGGTAGAAGGAAAACATTGTCTTGAAAAATAATATTTTATTAAGATGATGACTTTTATATTAGCATTTTGTATGTATACAGAGTGGTCATAAAATTACTAAATAATTTTGCAAATATTATATTTTTTATATAATGATTTGTTTTCATTATTTAGAGTTTGTTTAGAAGGACATGTAAATGTTATTTTATAAGGACTAAAATGTAAACTTATTTAATGGATATTTTCAAGTAAACTCAGAAATTAGCCACCTTTACGGCGCTTCTCAGTTAATACTCAATAACAATAACATGTGTTTAAAGCAGTAAATGGTTTATTATTTTGCAAGAATGAAAATTGAAAGCAAAAGTAAATATGACAGAGATCTTATCTTAATATAAAGTTAAATGCATGAAAATAGATGTCTCTTTTGATTTTAGAAATTTACTCTTAGGAAACTCTCTGACAATAAAAGTTTTCTTTAGAGTATCATAAATTTTAATAAATGTAAAAAACATTTTTTGTAAAGAATCTCGACAGATTTACCAAAGCATTGTGCGTTGATATGAAAATAGTTAATATATTCCAAAAATCAGGAACACTTTTGTCAAAAATAAAATTGGATGAGTTCTTTGGACGACCTTGTTTAAATTTTATTAATCTGAAACAGTAAAATATAAAATATTAAATTGGTACATTAATATACAAATTTATGTATCTTTGAAAGTGACATTTATTTTTATTTGAAACAATATTTTATAGAAAAGCAAAAATTCAATATAAAATAGAAATCGATTAAGAAAACAATATGTTTTAAAAAATCGTAAATTCCTAAATTTAAAAATGTTTACTAAAATATTTCCTTAAATTTTATTCCATTAAATTATTTAAAGAAACGAGGAAAAATACAGTTGCCTTTGTCAACTCTTAGATACCCGTACGAACCGTTAGTATGTTCACAGCCTGTCACTCTGCTCACAATATTATTTTTTTAATATTTTAGTATTTTAAAATAATTTGGGTGAATTTTATAATTTCTAGAACTATGGGTTGTACATATATTAAAACTATATGTTTATATGTACATTCTTCAAAAGCAGATTCTAACCTTCCACATAACGATTATCAATCCAAAACTTTTTCAAATATTCTATAGCACCATTTAATACTAAGCGGTAAATGTATATTAAATTTATTTAGTACAAAATA
Organism: Poecilobothrus nobilitatus; assembly: GCA_947095535.1. Lineage (NCBI taxonomy): Eukaryota > Metazoa > Arthropoda > Insecta > Diptera > Dolichopodidae > Poecilobothrus > Poecilobothrus nobilitatus. The sequence continues at coordinate 257,595,281 of OX352774.1, read as the reverse complement.
ATAAATATAATTTTAAATATTATATTATATTATATTTAAATATTCCATTGACAGAATAATTTCTTATAAGTACAATAAAATACATATGTGTATGTAAATACGGCGCTATATAATATACATCTATACTCTTATCATTCATTCACTAGTGACATATATATACGATATGTAAATAAACATGATATTATATAAGTATGTATATATATCAATATCATATAAATAAAAATTCTTCAAGCAACCGTTATGTTGTTTATTTATTTACATTTTTATGTACTACGGATTATATCTTCAACAATTTCAAATTATCGAGTAAAACAAAATGCAAAAAATTTGTTAGAAAATTTGAAAAAATCAAGTAACACTTTCGTCAATTATAAAGTAACTCTATGTTATTAAAAAAAGTTGTTAACAGAAATAAGAGTATAATGTTGAAACTTTAATTTTTGTGTATTACTTCAAAAAAATTTTAACAGGTGTTTCAAAATAGGAAATTTTCCGTTTTTGACCCCTTACATCTCCTAAACGGGGGGTGATACAAAAAAAATTTCAAGTTTCCAACTTAAACCGTTTAGAAGATAGAAGAGTTAAAGGATTTTGCAAAATTTGAGTTTCGCATAACAGTAAATTAAGACACCGTATGGCACAAATATATATTTATTGTATATATACTTTTAAAGCTAATAAAAGTAGTAAGCGTTTGGCGTTTTCAAAATAAAGATATACCTTATACAACTTGTGCTATAACAATTTAAATATAGAGGTTTTTTGAACCTTTGGGGAGCTGTAGCTCCGTAACGGGTGGGGCTACAGAAAAAAGTTATTAAAATTAAAATTAATATTTTTGTGAGATCTATCAGCAGTTAAAATTTCATAGCTCTATTGCAAAAAAAATGTGGAGATCTAAAAGTTAGGTGTTCGAGAGCTACCCTAAGTTTTGGTCCAAACTCAACCAAAAAAAATAGGGAACCTACAAATTACTCCCAGAATATTTTGTGTAAATTTCAAGATTCTACCTTTCTTAGGTTTTGAGTTAGCGTGCTGACGGACGGACGGACGGACGGACGGACATGGCTCAAACGTCTTAGAATTTTTTTCTGATCCGATCCATGCCTTTGAAGATATATCTAGCTCGCTTATTTCGAGGTGTTACAAACGGAGGAGTAATTTTATTATACCCGATCCTATCGTACGGGTATAAAAAGTTAGGGGTATTTTAAAATAAAGTTTAGAAAAACTTGTTATATATTTTTATTTCAATTATTTATATATTTTTTATAATATTGTTGTTAAAGTAGCTGAAAGCATTCCTTTACGTTTATATAATAATATTTCAGTACCATATAAAACTGAATTAAAATACTAAATAAATAAACTAATTCATGCAACATTGTACAGTGGTAAAAATATTTCCATCTGAATTTCGATCTCTTTCAGTCACCATTCGTAATTAAATTCGGTTTATTGGCAAATAATAAATTAATGTTTATCTTTTTATAAATAATATAACATATATATAAGCTTATAACAAACAATTTAAGTTTATGCCTTATAACTCACAATTATAAGGATATATTTATCTGTTTGTCCCTTATAATATAGTAAGAAAAAAGAAAGTTTTTCTGCAGTCTAAAAATATTATTTTTTTATTTTTAGCAGTTCTTATTTTAATATTTGATTAGATTACATTAGATAATTTAAAAGGGTATAAGTAAAACAGCGAGCTTGTGATGTAGATTTGTTGTACTCTCCCCATTACTACGTTTTGTTGATTCTTTATTCACTACTTCCTCTAAGAAACTAAAGATCTGTATCTAGGGAGTTTAGTGTTGGCAATTCATTTTCGGTAAAATAGTATGCTTCTAGATACCCATGTCTTGTTCGCAGTAAAGCTATCCGCAAATTTTAAGTATGTGCTCTGCAGAATCTTCTTTTCCTTCATAGAATCAGCATGTACAACAATTCTCTATTCCAATTTTCTCTACGTGCCACTTTAACATACAGTGTCCCGATAGGAAGGCTGTTAGAATTCGCAGCTTGTTTTTACAAGATCAAATTCCTTAAATAATTTAGAAATAAAGGTAGGCTCCACTTCGCTACTACATGCGATAGGGGATTGAACTTAAATAAATAAATCGAGTAAGCTGAAGTGATACCCTCAATCTTAAAACAAAAAAACATAATATTTAAAAATGACCCTTTACTTTTGTCATATTGTCTTCCGAAACAGTTTCCCTTTTAAAGTACCTATTCTAAATCGAGTAAACTGAAGACCTTAAATCTTAAAACAAAAACATAATGTTCACATAGCAATATTATTATCCTTCAAAACTTTTCTTACATAACAATTTAAAATTCAGTTACAACTATAAACTACAGAGAAAATTTTCCAAAAATAAAATTATTAAAAACATTTATTAAAATAAAACAAAAACAAGTATTGGCAAAACCAAAGGTTTTCAAAAAACCACATTTCCAAAATTAAAAAATATTCCATAATAATCCTAGAGTAAAGTGTAGATATATTGAAAAATAAATTTGTTTGATTTTTTTTTGGTAACAAAAAATTGAGAAAAATCAAATCACACTTCCTCAATTATAAGGTAACTCAATATTATTAAAAAAAGTTATTAAACAAAAGTAACACAAACACAAACAAAAGTATAATTGGTATAATATTGTAGGTTTAATTTTTGTATGTTACTTCAAAAAAAATTTGACAGGTGCCCAAGTTCATGTTTAAAAATAGAGAATTTTCAGATTTGGACCTCTTACAGCTCCTAAACGGGGGGCGACATAAAAATATTTGCATATAAAATATTTATAATTATATTTGAAATGAGTCATACTTATTTCCAAAGATCTAACCCCTTCTATTAAAATTTCAAGCGTCCGTTTAAAATATAGAAGGGGTGTAATTTTTTACAAAAATTGAGTTATAACGGTGTATTGAGTTATAACTTAACAGTATATTTAAATACCGCATGGTAAAGTCACATATTTTATATATATTTATAAAAGTTATAAAACCATCTATTGTTTGGCGTTTCCAGATTGAAAATATGCCTTATAGAACCTGTGTTATAACAATTTAAAGATAGGGCTTTTTCGAAATTTGTAGGGCCAAAGCTCTGTAACGGGTGCGGCTACAGAAAAAAATTGTTCCACAAAATTAGGTTCTTGGCGATGCCTATCTGTAGTTAAAATTTCATTGCTTTATTTCAAACGGTGTAGAAGTTTTGTAAACACCCAGACGGGCGGACAAACGGACAGAGTGAAACTAATAAGCACAATTTTTCAAAATTGTATGGAAATGTGCTAAAAAAGGCCAATCAATATTTCCTGCTTAAATTTAGAAAACTGTCAAATCAATCAAATTTTAATAAGACAAACAAAAAGTTTCAAAATTTGGTATATATAAAAAATTAGTTGTACCCCTAATTTAAAATTAAATTTACAATTTTGAACAAATTAAAACTCTAAAAAATATTTTGTTTATTTTATTTTTTATTTTTATTTAACTACATTACAGTTATTGTATATACATATATTATTTATGAATCTGATGATATTGATGATACGGGTACATTGATTCTATTAAATTTTTATTTTAAATTGACAATTAGTAATTTTTGACAATTTTGATCTCATCAATAATAACAATAAGTCACCCTCTCTTAAAGTCTAAATCAAGATGTAATTAATCATTTTTTAATTTTTTTTTTTTTTTGTAATTTCAATAAATTCATATTTTCTGTTAATAGAATTTCAAATAGTTATTCTCCATTGTATTTCTATCCTTTTCTATCATTAAATAATTTTGTGCAAAAATTTTTAAAGAATCGATAAAAGAAAACAAAAAAAATGAATTGAAATTAAGAAAAGAAATAAAGAGAAAAATAGAATAAAATAAATATCTCACATTAATTGTCTGGCCTAATTTAATCCTCGAAAATATGTCGGGGCAAAAAAAAAAAAAACAAAATTAATATTGGAAAGAAGAAAAAGGAAAAAAATTAACTTGTGCTCATAACCTCAAAAAAAAAAAATAATAATAATAATAATAACACTTTTTTTGTTTTTATTTTGTTTTATTTTTATTAAGTGAAATTCTCATATGTCCATTCTTTATACTTGAATCAATCTGGTGTATAAGTTAAAAGATAACATGTATAATATACATAGAGGTAAATGTTATAATATATGTGTTATTCTTGTGATTATCCTCAATGAAAAATGTGAAAATAATTTGGCTAGAAAAAAAAACAAAATTTTTTTTTTCTGTTTTTTGTTTCTATTTTTGTTTTCTGTCAATTTTTAATAGCTTGACGATTTACTCAAGGGAGATTAACATCTGAAGGGTCAGTCAAATTCATTACTTATAACCAAAAATAAGTAAAATCAAAAATAGAAAAAAAATATATTAATAACCGGGCAGATAACGGTATTATACGTAAATGATATTATTTTCCAATATAAGAATATGAACAGCAATCTAAAAAAAAAAAAACATAAAAGACAACAACAAATTTTTTTTTTAAATTTGATCAGAATTTTTGAAATATTTTATAAGTATGGCAGAACAGTAATATGCAAAAGATTACGTATATTTGTACTTCAAGTTTAAAAGTATAAATTAAATCTAGAGTAGAACTTAAGTCGCCGCAAATTTGGTCTATACTATATACTTTTTTACAATAGTATATAGTGTAGACAAAATAAATAATGTAATTATGTAATTGAATAGGTAATAGTTTTCCCAAGCAGATCCATAAAGAAAAGGTTGTTCCACTTCCTTCATCACATTGCATTTTTTATCTGATGAGACTGTAAAAAAAAATTAAATGTAACAATATGATATTTTTTTCTTTTTTTTTTTGTTTAATGCATTTCTCTGCCACATAAATGTGGACAGGAAATTACACAGCCTTGTGGCTCTTACGGGGGAAAACTCTTACGACATGAAACCCACACTCCCACGATGTTTACAATGTATTTTATACGCTCTTACTCATTAGGCCAGCAAGGCCCTACAATATGATATTTTTATAAATAATAACTAAATATATAAGTGAAACTTACTTAATTTCTTCAGTTTAAATTTTACTTAATCTAAAGTACAAAAATAACTTACTTAGGCGCTTGAAATAAATAGGCATAGTTTTTTATTCTGAAATTTAAAAAAAATCTATAATATTATTTTACATCTTGTAACATAACTAAAAATCTGCATAATGTAATTTACTTTGTTTATATTTTTAAAGTTACCTTTCCAGTATTTAAAAAAATAATGTATAAAAATTTAGTTCACTCTAAATGACAAATTTGTGTTCATCGATTGTCATTTTCATGCAATTGTAACAAATTTAATTTTTTTCTACTTTACTGATCAATTGTTCAATGTTATAACTTGCAGGCATTATAACTTTTTCTAAAATATTTAGTTTGCGTTATATAAACTGGTACAAAGTTTTTTGCGAACTGCCAATAAACATTTATTATGTTTAGTTCATTTTGTTTTTTTCTCTCTTTGTTATAGACACTTTTTACAATCCACTTCAATTTCGCATACATTTTAATAACAATCTCTACTAATTTGTATTTAATCCAGCCAATGTAGTAGTATCAGATTTTATTCAAAGATCTCGGATTCAAACCTCAGCTGTGTTATATAATTAATAAAAATATAGTTTTGTATAAGATAATAGATGGCGCAGAAATAAAAATATTTGCGTTTCAGTCTTGTACCAGATACTATAGTTTAGTCAAATATGTTCAGTCCTCTCCAGATACTATAGTTTAGTCAAATATCAATAATAAATGATTTAGTAGGGGTGATTTTTACTACCTATAGGAGTGGAAAGAAAAGAAATATAATCTGTATTTAAGTATTAAATATTAAGAAATGATAATTTATAAAAAAAAGATCCTAAAAACCATCGAAACAAATTTTTTTTTTTTTTTTCGATTATTTTGCACATCAGTGTATTAACGTATATGTGTCACTATCTATCTATATAAATATCAATAACAGGAAGGTGCTCAATATAAAAGTTTAAAGGGGCGTGTGTCCAGAGTGTCCAGAGTAGAAAAATTTTGAAAAAAAAAAACAAAATAAAATACAAATTCCATTGAGACGTGATAAATTTGATTAATTTGTTAAACGTATATTTATATCAAATTAAATAGGATAAAAGAATTTTATTTTGTTTTTTCTGGATTCCTTAATTCTTTTCTGGTTTTTCATTTATTTTCTTTTATTGTTATTATCATTTTTAGTTGTTTTTTTTTTTTTATTTAGGAAAAACTTTTTTTTTTATCTATTTCGTTTCGAATTGGGGTATTGAGGTTAAGAAAAAAATGAATTGTTAATGAGATAGAAATGAGAATAAAATAAAAAATTTCTATTATAATTTTTATAAACTAAGTCCGAAGGCCGAATAGATATTAAAATATCAAATAAAGTTTTTTTTTTTAAATTCCATACATATTCAGTTGTGTGTGTTGTATTTTATTTAAAAAAATTTTTTGAGATTAATTTATTTGATGAATATTTGAAAAATATACTTTTAAAATGAAATGAAAAAAAATTTCCAGATTTAAAAGTAAAATGAGAAATTGATTAAGTGAATAAACGTATACTCAATTATTTACTACCATTTACCATATGTAGATTGAAATTTATCAGTTGGTAACAAATTTGATTTTAAACTACTATAAAAAGTTTATAATTAATTTGATTTTCTTGTTATCTTTAACGTTCCTATATATATATTATAATAAGGTAAATAGTTTATAGGTAATTTATTTGAAACTTATATTTATAAAAATTATAAACAAATAATGGAAAGTATAAGAATATAATCCAACAATACTGTTATTGACCTATAAGTTAGTTTTGTTATATCTATATAGAGCTATATCTATTAAGACTAACATATCTTGAAAAAAAATTTTTTGTTTTATTCTATTAACTCACAGAAGATGTGAATTTTTGTATTATATACAATTTTAATCCAAATAACCTAAAAATTTTAGCCAGAAAATTGGGTCTTTGTCAATTTAATACTAAATACCTATTGATGAGTTTAGTAGTGTTAAAGAACGAAACAACCCCTGTAATTATATTGATAAAGTTTAGAAAATTTTCAAAGTTTAGAAAGCGAATAAACTTAAAAATGACGATATTATATCAATATGAAGTCAATCAGCTGTTAAAAAGATTAAAGTGATGAAATATTATAAAAGAATATGATTCTTTTGATTTACTCAAGTTTCTTTCACTATGTAGAAGTACCAGATTCTTTAGCTTTTTAAATTCTGTGTTCGTCGCCTAATATTTTTTTGTTTTGTCATTGGTATTTCTTTGATCTTTAATTTGATTGCATTAATCTAAAGGAACCTATTCTATAATTTGAAGCTTACTTCCAAGATTAGATAGCTTCCTTCTTTTAACGTTTTTTTATAAATGCTAATTATAGCAGAATATTGTCTAAGTTACATTTAATTTTCTGTCTTTTTTTTTTGCTAATTTTAGATGCTGTTCTTTTTATACTACAATCACACTTGTAGTTCATCTTTTTTAGATTTAGCGTTGACGACTTTTTATTACTACTGAATTCACAATAGGCTCTTTATTGTTTAGAAAAATCAATATGGCTTAAATTTAATTTCAATTTCAAACTTATAATATTTTAACTTTATTCACTTACCTACAATCAAATTATTATTAAAGAAAATTTTATTAAATGAAAGTTAATTTGACAAAGAATTTTCATAGTATAAAAGAACATACGTATATATACAATAAATAAGGACATTAATAATAACATTGTAACTATTTTGAATACAGTATTTACATTGAATAGAACTATTATGGTTCCAACTAATTTTAATATTAACTATGGACCTCTTTAAGTATCCATAATTAATTTAAAAGTGTATTTATATTACAACAAAACATAAACCCTTTTTAATTTCATAAATAAAATCACTATATATAAACAAGCATCTGTATAATATATAATGTGCATAATGTTTATATATTATGTACATATGTATATTTACCTGAAAACATTATTCAATGTAAAATAAAGATCTAGTACAGAATTTTTTTTTTTTTTTATTAATCCATGTGTAATGGTTCATCCTTGAAGATAAATTTTACTTTAAATTTGATAATTCACTATACAGAATGATGCTGCAGTATATTGTAATTAAGTTAAATGAAACAGAAAATAAAATTATTTTTCATTTCTGATGGAATAATTTTAAAACTATACATAGGCAATACTTACAAACACTTGGATGAAATGAAAAATTTCTAGTTTTTAATTTATTTAAAAAAAAAAAAATATTTTTTTTGTATTATTATAGGACTATACCGAATCAGTAATTAAAATTACTTAAAATATAATTAATAAATGTCATGTTATTTGTAGTTTTGCAGGATTTAAAAGGAATTTTTATAAATCTAAGTATGTACATGGAAAATTAAATGAAATTAGATATTTAGAATCGCAAAGAATTTTAAAAACCTCCAGAATAGGAGGTTTTCTTTTTATGTAAATGGTAGTTATTTGCGATTCAAATTGAACCAACCGGTTCGACTAGCTGCCATACAACTTCTTTTTAATAAGAATATAACTCAATGTAGAATATAACAATAATATAAGTTCAACTATAATAATAATAATTTTTATACCTTGTATGTATATGTTTATACAAATAAATTTTATGCCTTATGTTTACCACTTGTATAAAATTTACTTATAGTCTACGGAAAGAAGTTCAGATAACTATACGAAATCTATATATATCTTCTATGTATTGGTCCTTAAAAAAAACTGGACATCTGTAAGTTATAGTCACAATCTAACTTATATTATACTAAATATTTTCAGGTATTTACTAAATATATTCAGGTTTTTGAAATTCAGAGTTTTACTAAATGATTTCAGAATTTTATTAAATAATTTCAGTTTTTTTTTTTTTAAATCCGATTTTTACTAAATAAATTCAGATAATTTTTTTGATTCTAAAATTCTAAAAATTTTCTATTGATAAACATGTAAAAATTCTCAAAAATATTTATCGTCGACTTGTCTAACTTTGACCAGATAGGGTAACATTAACATTGATCAAAAAAATGAAATTGTTTTCTCATAATTTACTAAAACCATAAACTTTCACTTATTCTAACTTTGACAAACGCTTTTTTCTTAACATTTTTATACTGGTCAAAGTTAACATTCATCACATGGTTTTTATCATAAAAATGGCCTTAAAACATATATTTTTCACTTTTATTTTTATTTTTGGATTTTAGGACTCACAATTTCAAAACAAAAAGAATCTGAACTTATTTAGTAAATACCTGAATATATTTAGCAAAACCCGGAATATATATATTTAGTAAATACCTCAGAATAATTAGTAAATACCTGAATTTGACCAGAAAATGCTATATACCATAAAAGTTATAGAAGTTGTAGAACTTTTTATTTCATTTCATTTATTTGAATCTGTAGCGGATATATTTTATAAATTTCCTAGATCATGTTGAAACCAATTTCGTTTTTTTTCTTTTTAATTGCGATTAATTATTAACTCAAGTTGTTGACTATTTTTATAATTTTCTTATTTAATTTTTTAGCAATATTTTTTTTCTAGCTGCAAGATCATTTTTTAAAAACCTAAACTTATGTTTTATAAAACATAAAATTAAAATAATATAAAAAATAATCCAAAAATATTTTTTCCTTTTCTTTTCCTCTTCTTTTGCATGTGAAATCGATGCAAAAAAAATATAATGTGCAAAAGAAAACAATATATAGCAGTATATATACCGCAGAATCACCAGTATAAAATCTGAATAAGAAAAGAAATCAAAGTATCTTTTATTTCATTCCTTTCTTTCCTTTAAAAAATCTTTATCAAATTTCTCCTTACAAATAATTGATATTTGGTAAATACATAACTGTAACAAATTTATTTAGTACAAATATTTTACAATAATTTTTAATTTTTAAAATAACAGGATTTGTAATGAAAAAAAAAGATACAAATTAAATATTTAAAGAAAAAAAAATCAACCAGCTGATATAACAATGCAACTCCTCCAAGCAAAAAAAAAACATATTTCTACACACAAATTATTAAATATTATTAGGTATATAATACTTACATACTTACATACACAGCTTACACTATATACATAACATTCAATTCTATAAATTCAATAAAAAGATAAGTGATAACCAAAAAAATTTATAAATTTTTGACATAATCCTAAAGATTTTTTTTTTTTTTATATAATACACCTTTTCTTATTTTCTTATACAAAAAAAAAGTAATAATAAATAAAATAAAAAATAATAATAATAATAAAACATTATAAGGACAAAAGAAATATAACTCTTTAGGTAAATAATAAGAGTCTCCAATTTCATATAATTTCAATTCTTTTTTTCTACAAAACAAAAAAAAGCAAAAAAAAAAAAAAATTTAATATCCTTAGAAAAGAAAACAAAAAACATTATTAAAAAAAAAAAAAAATAATGAAAAAGATTATTTTAAAGGTAATAATATAACTGTCTTGTACAAATATTGGAAAGAATCTGAATCCTGGTTGTTGCTCACCTTGTTTTTTTTTTTGTTTTTTGTTTTTATTTATCGAACATCTTCTTTAAAATTTTTAGCACAACTGTGCCACGTTGTTTATGATTATGATCAACTTTAAAACTAATTGTATTGTATTGTATTGTTTTTTTCTGTTTTTCTTTTTTTTTTATATTTAAAAATGATAATTGGTATATTTACCTTCATATATATTTATATATATATGCACACACATACATAACTTCATTTATTCTTAAGAAGAAAGAAATGATATTAAAGATGATTTTATATACAATGTATATATTATTTCAGAAGTATTTTAAAAGAATTCAATGTTTCAAAGTAGATAAATGTATGTATATATATATATATATATATATATATATATATATATATATATATACACATTTAAATGTACATTAAATTAAAGTTAGATTAAAAAAACAATCTTTTTCTTTTTTTTTTAAATTCATTTGCAAAACTAAAGGATATAAAAAGGTACACTAGAATTTATGTTTTCATTTACCAATATTCCGAATTCAGCCTTTTTAAGATGCATTTATTTTGAAAAATGCATTTTATAAATTAAATATAAAAAAAACTGAATACAATTTAAAAAAAAAAACCAATTTTGATAAGAACTTTTTTTTTAAATATGTTAAAATATTAGTGCATACGTTGGAGTAGGCCACCGAATCACCGAACTCTAAACTATTTTAGATTTTTAAAGGTTTTTTTTTTTACACGCTACTCAAACTCTAGGAAAGGATTTCTTTATACAAAATTATTATAGGTTTGGGTAATGTAATAGAATACTGTGTATTGCGAAAAATACAGCATTAAAACTAATTCCTTTGAAAAAATAAAATCAATAAAGTTTAGTATAACTTATTAAGCATTTGATGAAAATTCTTTTGATAAGTCTCCTAAATGCATAAGAGATTTAAAAAAAGAAAATTGTTTTTTATGAGAAAGAAGCAAAGGTTTTCAAAATTTTAAATAAACAGTTTTCGAAAAATATTCCACCAAGATAAAAACGAAAAAATATAAAAATCAGGATAAATTATTTCCTTATTTACATTTTAAGGACATCAAATAAATATCTGTCAAAACTTTGAACCTAAAGATTTCTTCAATATTCAATAGATTCATTCAATTCGGAATTGAGGAATACAACAAGAGTAACCAAAGCAGAAGATCGTCATTGCAAGTAAAAAAAAAATTAAAAATTGATCATGGAGAAAGAAGAAAAGTTCTACACTTTACACCACAATGTGAATTATAAGAGAAAAATGAAAAAAAAAAACAAAAAATTTAAAAAGAATTAACAAAAAAAAAATTTGGATTTTAATGAATGGAGAGAAAAAATTTTTTTTTTGGTTAAATCTTAAATTTAATGAAGTATAACTTTCTTTAAGGTATTATAAAAGTATAGTAAATTTAATAATACACTATATTTTAAAATTATTTTAATATAAGCATAATTAAAAACTTAATAAAAACCCTTTAATTTTGACATTTTAACCCTTTTTCTTCATAAGAAATCATAATAATAACAATAATAATTTCACCCCCTTTCAATTTTAATTTGTTTCTTTTTTTCTGTGTTTTTTTTTCTGCTCTATTTCTTTAACCTCTGTTTTACAACTAGGTATATATGCATATATATATATATATAGTTATATTTAGTTTTCCTTTTTATTTTAATATTTTTTTCGTTTTTTGTAACAAAAATTCTTCTTATTTACTGAATTGTACAATTCTAATGGGATACCATAAAATAACATGAAATTATTAAAATGTTACCCTAAAAATTCAGTACCAAATTCATTCAATTGGAAATTTATCTGTTAAGACAGAAAAATGTGTTCTGTAATTACACTTTAAAAATTCAAAAATTCTAATGTAGTATCTATAGAAACATATTTTTAATGTTGTACCTATGAATATACAGGGTGTTCCACATAAGAGTGCAAATACTTGAAAGAGTGATTCCAGAGACTAAAACTAGAAAAAATTGTATGGGTGGAGAGGGTCTATTATTATAGTCCTTTTGGAAATATTAGAACTTTTATGTTTTTTTGTTTTACAATAATAATTCCCGAAAAGCTTTTCATCCATATGTACCACAGAAGTTAGCTTAGTCTTGTTTAAAAGCTTATTCTTCAAGCTTTTATCTGCTGAAGGATTTATTGTTTTGGTGTAATTACGTTTTACTAAATAAATTTTTAAAAATACTATAATTTTTACTCAAACAAATTTATTGTTCGAAAAAAGCATTTTTCTATTAAAAATATTCTTTAATTTTGGCTTATATCTGGGAAACGATAAAACTACTTACGACAAAATTATGGTAGCTTATTAAATATTTTAAATATTATATAATAACGGTACCTTAATAGAAATTTTTTGAAAGAACTTTTAATATAAAAATTTTATATCTTATTAGCTTTAATTAAAAAAGTAATTGCTCTAAAACTCTTCAGCAGTTCAGCAGTCAACTCTTCTTCAGCTAAAATCTTTCAGCAGTTGAAAGCTTGAAGAATTAGAAAAGTTTAAACAGGACTAAATTAACTTCTGTAAAGCACGTGGGCCAAGTGTTATTCGGCAATTAATAATATAAAATAAAATAATAAAAAAAGCCCAATATTTTGAAAATTACTAATAATAGACCTCCCTTCCTACAATTTTTTCCTAGTTATAGTCTTAGGAATCACCTCCTGAAATATTTGCACTCTTATGTCGAGCACTCTGTATTTATATAAATAACTAATACAAAATATATTTTATATAGGTAGTATTTCAGAAAAGAAAGATATGAGATGGACTTATATACTCACACAAACTAAAGAAAAAAATAAAGTTTTGTTTTTGTTTTATTAATAAATTGGGTTGGGGATAAAGAAAGAGTTTCAAAGTGTGCTCATTTGGCATCAAAAAGATTTCGTTTTACATTTAGATAGAAATAATTTTTTTTTGTTTTTGTTTTTTTTTTTTGTTTTCATTTGGAAAAAAAAATAAAAGTTAGAAGTAAAATGACTTTTGAAGAAAATAATGAGCTTCATATTCATTTATTTTTTTGTTGGTGTATTTTATTGGAAAGAAAATCCTCAATTATTATTATTATTATTATTTGTAATTATTGAGCATCCATAAAGAACCAAAGCGGATTTTGAATTCAAAAAAGGAAAAATTTTCTTCATTTTAATTGTAATTTTTATAGAATTGTAATTTTTTTTTTTTCAAAATTTTCATTTGATTGAGCGTTTAAAAGGAATTAATGTTATTTTGATTATGTGGGACAATTGAAATGTAAGGGTGAAATATTGTTATTCTTTTATTCAATTTTAATTTTAAAATAATAAGAAAACCATCAGATTAAATATAAATAATTAATTTTATTTTTTTTTTTTCCTAAAGTGGGGATCTTCCAAAGACACCAAGAATTTAGTAGTGCCAGATTTTTACTGACTAAACCCATCTCCCCCTTTAGCCAATATAATAGGATGAAAGCCTATAAGTATATTGGCTAGGAAGTATAGATAGGAAAGGATAGGAAATGGATGCGGAAACATTGTATTGGGATTGGAACTGTAAGGAAACAATAAATCCGCCTATTATTATTACTATTTTGCTAACAGTGGCTATAGCCATTACAACAGTTACAACATGCAGTAGTTTAAATACCTTACTGCATGGTGATAATTATTGAAAGCAACCCCCCCTGTCACTGTAGCAGCTATTATTATTGGTATTATTACTATTTTAATTTATTATATACCATACTCATTAATATTATTATTATTTTACTACAGAGTCAGGACCATCAGTGGATTACAAAGTGCAGTAGTATATAACACCTTCCTGCATGACATTAATTGTAAGATAATATATATTTTTACGATATGAATTTACTACATATTTTTTTTATTTATATGACCTTGATCGTGATTTGAACGCAAGACCCTCCGATTGAAAGGTTGGCGACTTAACTACTACGCCATGAATCAGATTTTTTAAAGATTATTTTTAAATGTTGTAAAAACAAAAAAACAAAAATTTTAAAATTACAAAATATTTATGTTAGAAGAATTTCGTGATTCAACACTACTGAAATCTGTAGTAGTCTTGTAAACACCAACTGAATTGCTTGGATATCTCCTAGTTTAAACTTACAATTATAATCTTACACTTATATGAAATTTTATAAAAATCTTCTGTGAAGTATATATTTTTTTTCCCCCTCAAACCTCTATATACTTAATGATATTATCAAATAGATGAAAATTTTTTAAAAATGGAATGAGACCACCAGTAATAGATTATTACCTATTTGTTTTTAATAAATAAATTACTGTTTTTTTTAAAAAAGTAATTACAAGAATTATTTACGAGTTTCATTCATATCTGTTGTTATTAAAAAATCTTAAATCCTTCATAGAGCAATCTTAAAATCTTAAATGTATGCTTTAAAAATATTAGGTTCCATTAGGAATAAGCCTATCCCCAACTAAATATTTTAAATACCACTTTACCACTTTAACTTGTACTATCAATTTATTTCATCCTCCTCATCCTTTAAAGTTTTGGTTTTAATAATCCATTTTTATCGATTTGTTTTTTTTAGTAGTATTCACGCGTAACATTAAACTTCGAAACCCCCCCCCCGTCCCAAATCCAAATATTCAATATAAATTTGAATAATAAATGTTCATTGGATTTTTTTACATCAAGCCTCAATTCTATATTCCTAAAATATAAAAAAAAAAAAAACGATCACTTAGATCAATTTTTAGTATCCCCCTTTTATAGAATTTTAATTTACTTTGTAGAAAATTCAATTTAAAGCAAGGATCATAGTGTTCCTGTATTTATTTATATTTATGTTATTTTTTGTTCCATACTATGTTATATAATTATTAAATTCATTGAATTCATTTAATTCATTTATTGCAAAATGCTATGATTGATTTGTGATATTCAAGAAAATGTATATTAACCAGCATTTTTAATATTTGCGTTCATTATTAACGTTTCCCTCCTTTTCTTTAATAAAATCGAAAAAGAAAAGTTTCCATATACATAAAAACAGTTGTCATAAAATTTTATTGTAGAATGATTGATCTAGCTGCCAGTCTTTGAAAATTAAAATTAAAATTCATTAAAATTATTATATATACCGATAGAGTAAAGATTAGAGACTTAGAACTAGAAAAGACACAAAGAATTATTGAAAAAAAAATATTTATAAAAAGTTCAAAACAGTTTAAAATATCAAAATCTGTGTTATAGCTAAAATCTAATATTTTATAAATTAATTCAATCATTTGCTTTAATAAAGTACAGTGAGAAGAAATTTAAAAACTTGTAATGTAACTTGAAATTTCTTGTGCAATTTCAAACAGTATTTAAATTTTAATTCATAAATGCTAGTAACTTGATATTTTATTCAATACCGTTGTTGTATACGTCCAACTTTTAACTAAGATGTTATATTAGATTAGATTATTTTAAAAGGGTTACACGGTAACCTTTTAATGTAAATTTATTGTGTTCTTCCTATTATACTGCCTATTGTGGATTTTACCTCCACTTATAATACTTCTGTCACTGTCACTACTGTCTCTGAGAAAATAAAGATCGGTAGAGTATTTTTTATTGGTAATAGGCAGTATGCTCCTAAGTGTATATATTTTGCTTCGAGAAAACGTCACAGGTTTGTAGTATGTGTCCAGGGAATTTATCCTTTTTCCTTCTTCTTTCTAAATGTTACCTTGAGTTAACAAAAAAATTAATTGTTATTTTCCGGTGATATTATTTAATTCAATTAAACTGAATTTTTTTTTTTATTTTGAAGTTTGATAAAAAGTATTGTAAATCATTTTTGTTTTCTGACTAAAGTCATCCATTTGAAAGGATTACAGAGTTATTTTATTATAAGTAACTTACTAAATCTCTTTAGTTTAAATTTTTTTTTTTTTTTTTAGATTTATAAAAAGTGTATAGATACTATCTTTATTTAAAAAAAAAAAAAGACCATTACCTTGTATTTAAATTTTAACAAATAAAAAATATATGCCATTTTATATGCTTTTATATTAACTCGTCGCTGTCGGTTTATTTATTTATTTATTTATTTATTTATTTATTTATTTATTTATTTATTTATTTATTTATTTATTTATTTATTTATTTGTCATTCTGTCACGCTTTTTATTATCTTCGTAATCTGTTAGCAACATTTGTAAGTGTAGTATGGTGCAGAGGATAGTGTACAGGTTTCAAAAGTGGGGATCATGTTGTTCGAATCCAGTTCACATGCAACATTTTTTTTTTTTAACTATCTATTCATCAACATTTTTTGAATAAAATATGTATACATTTTTGTATATATCAATTTAAAACTTACATTTTTATCTCTTATTCATGCATACAAACATACACATTATATTTTTGATCTTTCCTGGTGTTTTGTATTAGCATAATTAGCAAAACACAATCCATACATACAATATTTTTATGTATGTTGCTAAGTTATTTTGTTTACAACATTTGTTTAGTATTTAAATCAAAATATTTGCTGTCAACATTCTTTAATGCATATTGAATTAATGCATATATGGTGCAGAGGAAAGTGTACAGGTCTTGAAAGTGAGTGTTAATGTATGGACTGTGGTTCGAATCCAATTCGTATATATGTATAATTTCTTTTTTTTTTTTTTTAACTCTATTCATCAATATTTTTTAAATAAAATTTTATGTACCTACATAATATTATTTTTGTACATAGAAAAGAATATAAAAAGTAAAGATCATTACAAAATTATGCTTTTGCGCATTACGCATTATGATTTACAAACAAAAAATCTATTACGCATTATGATTTGTCAACACAAAAAATTAAAACTACGTATGTAAATATGTACGTACGTATGTACATAATATTTATTTATTTATTTATATTCAGGTACCGTGGTACATAAATGTGGTAGCTATAACCCTTGTTTCCTGGTAGGAATGTGTACGTGATATAATGATATATTATAAAGTATTTACATATTGCGATATATGAATTTTTTTTTTTTTTTTTTATAATTATTGTACCCAGCCGGGAATCGAACCCGTGACCTCTCATTCCCTTATGAATGAGAAGCGGTGCGTCAACCACTGCACCAATGGCTGGATACACATAATATTATGTTAAACTAATTTCCTAAATTATTTTGTTCCGCTCCATTTGTTTATAATTTAAATCAAGATATTTGTCAACAATTTTTACTGCATGATCTTATTAAGCGATTAGGTAGGTACTAGGTAGGTGTTCAAGGTTTGATGTTTGTTTGGATATACGATATACTACTAATAGTATACTATAGAAATATACAGTAAAGTACATTTATGTATATCATTTTCATTCGATTTATGTTGTTGGATTGTAATATTTATATAATCACAGTATTTTGGTACATATTTTACCCTGCGAGGTACTTTCTTTATTTATGAATTACATACTGGAATAAAAAATTTTTACTCTTGCTGTAATGGAATCGATTTAACATCTCTTAATTTACTTAAACATTTGGTATAAAATTATAAAACGTATTTTATATCAGAAACAATAATTAATGTATGTATGAATAAAAAATATCCCATATTTTTAAATTCAAATTATGTGTTTCATTTAAAACTAAAAAGTATAAAATAAAATAATATGTAAAAAAAATATTTTTTAAAATATGCTTTTATCGAAACCAAATTCGCCCCCTAAAAAGTAGAAAATAAAATTGATTGCAAAACTTTAGCTTTTTGGACTGTTATAATATAAAAGTGAATTGCTAGTGCAAGCATTTTGGACTGTTATAATATAAAAGTAAATTGCTGGAATAAAAAAGAAACACGAACCTCAAATTTCCTAGATTTTTATTTAACCTTATTCCAGCAATTTACTTTTATATTATAACAGTCCAAAATGCTTGCACTAGCAATTCACTTTTATATAATAACAGTCAAAAAAGCTAAAGTTTTGCAATCAATTTTATTTTCTACTTTTTAGGGGGCGAATTTGGTTTCGATAAAAGCATATTTTAAAAAATATTTTTTTTACATATTATTTTATTTAAGAACTAAAATTTCACTTCCATATAAATTTTCTTGTTTCTTTTATAAAAAACAAAAACAAAAAAAAAAATTAGTTTGAGAATGAAAAAAAAACATCTCTGATATTGACTTAAGCGCTTATTTAGCATATAATGCAAATAAATTTTTCCCTCTAATCGAATTTATTCAACACTAATGTCCTTTCAATATTTCAACATATCCCATATTATAAGTCTTTGTTGATTTAAAACTAATATATATATATAAGCGCAAATATATTCCATATGAATTTATTCCTTAAAATCCTTATTCGTTCATTTTTTAGTTTTTTTTTTTTTTTTTTTTTATATATATCTTTTGTTCCTATTTTAATTTCTTTTTAGTTTCATTGTTGTTTTTTGGTTTGGCTGTGACAGGATATGATGGATGACGTAAATATTATGCTAATTTAAAAAGAAAAAAAAAAAAACGTTCTTTTAAACTTCCTTGAAAATGAAAAAAAAACCATAAGTATACAAAAAATGAAATTTTTAGAGATATTTAGTTATGTTTTTTTTTTTTAAAATAAGGGGAATATTAAGGAAATTTTCTAAGAGAAACTATTACAAAAAAAAAAAAAAAAAACCATTTATTTTTTTAGTTTTAAAATTTATTTTAAATTTGATTTTAATTGCTTTAAATTATGCAATTTTTGTTTTTACTTAAATAAATAAAATACATTTATATATAGATTTGATTTGATTGAATATAAGTTAAAAATGTCAGTATAAAATTGTAATATTAAAAATCACATCTGTTCATTTTTATTTTGTTGTTTTTTTTTTGGAAAACTTCGTTTAAATTTTATTTCCAGACTAATAAAAAAAAAAAAATTTAATTAAAATAAATTATATAATTACAAAACAATTGAATTCAAACATAAATTACATTTAAATTGAATTTTAATTATGAATAAAAATCAATATTAGTGTGGCATCAAGAAAAACAATTACATAAATTCTGTTTAAAGCAGCCCAGTTTTGTTTTTTTTTTTTTCGTTTTCTATTATATCACTATTAGGTCGGCTAAGTCCACTAAGACTAAAAATTTTGTTCACTTTTGATTCAGGGTAGAACAAAAAGGAAGGAAACTTTCCTGGATATAATGTACATGTACGAAAATGTAACGATCAGTGGAATACAGTTAAGGAAACATTTTTAGATGTTATTCGATAAATTGATTTCAAAAATTTTAGATTCAATTACAATGTAAGATAATATTATTAGCTCGGAATTATCACATGTAAAATTAAATAAATGACTATACAGGCAACAGAATTATATCTGTTTTCTTTGTTTATTTAATATTGTGAGTTATAAAGTTTAAATGAAAATTTAAGTTTTTGTTATATCTTCTTCTGTTTTCAAACATGGGTGGAAAACTTTAATAAGCAGCCGGGTTCTGCCCAGCATGTGGTTTTCCCAGAATAGTGTTGAACTTTAATGAACAAAAATAAGGATTTAGTAAGAATTTTTACGGAAATAAGGTTTAGGAAATTTAATATTATAAAGGATGGATGGGCACAAAACTTAGAACGAAATTTGAGAAAAGATATTGATGTTCTTCTTAAACTTAACTTGAATCCTCTATTATTGATTGAAGGAAATTTTAAAAAAGATATTGATGTTCTTCTTAAACTTAACTTTAATCTTCCATTATTGATTTGTATATTAATATATTATTGTTTTTGTATTAATTAATGATTAATATAAGGTGAATTATATTTAAAACTTTAATTGAATTCGAGTCTCGATACTCTGAATAAAAGATAAGCAGAAATACGCAAAAAAAAAAAGGATTCTTAACTCAAATATATATTATTATGATTATCGCATTAATTTGATTTCTTTGTGTTAAGATGTTAAATCTTAAATAAAAAATTCAATTTCAAACTACAAGAAAAATATAAAGAAAATTAATTGAACAGACCATTGAAAATATTTCAATTTCAGAAATATTTTTAAAAATAAAATAAAGTTCAATAAATTTACAAAAAAAAAAAATATATACATATATTACTAAATATTTTTTTTTTTTATTATATTTTTAACAAATATTTTAATTTTTTTTTTTATTTTAATTAAAAAAGAATTTCATTCACTATTAATTCAATAATTTTTTTTATTTTAATTTTTGTTTTGTTTTTCTTTTTTTGCTGTTTTTCCTATTTAAGTATTTATTTTCCTTTAAGCTCTTCAAAAGAATCCTAGCAGATCCTTTATATTTTGGTTTCTTTTTAATATTCTGTTAACCTTTTTATGGTTGAAAATTAATTAAGAGTTTTTTTTATCTTTATAAACAAAGTTATCTGACGAAAAACAAAAAAAAAAAATACAGTTAAAAAAATATAAACTTATGTTTAAGTTTTCTATTATTACTATTTTTTTATTTTGTATATGGAGTTTTCTTAACAATTTAAAAGAAATATATGTTTTTGTGTATGGTTAAATGGTAAAAACACCCACCTTTAATGATTTTTAAATTTCGTCAGTTTATTTTCAGTTCATTTTTCATGTTATCTTTTCTTTTAGACTGTTTGTTTTGTTCTTTGTATATTTGTTTTCCACACATATCCTTTTCGTCGCATTTTTATTTGTTTGATGAGGAATGGTTTTCGCTTTTATATACAAGTAGCAGAAGTATGGATAATATATAGGAATTAAATATTATCTTCTTTTCATGCATTTATTTAGACAAATTGATCATCACATAATGGATCATCACAAATGGATCATTATATGGATCATCACAAATGGAATTTATATTTGTTTTCTTTCCTTATTTTGGATTTCTCAATGTGCCCTTCTATTTGAAGTATAGTAAGATATTATAAAAATCAATTAACTTAAATAATAATTTAACGAATATTTAAAATTTTTTAGAGGTGGATATATTATTGTTAGGCTACCATTCCATTAATGTAGAAAAAATATAGCATTCAATTTTTTTTTAATTAATTTTTCTTTCTGTTAATTGTTATGAATTTCTTTTTACCTTATTTTTCTTTTTCTTATATTCGAAAGTTTAATTTTATTTTTCTTTCTTTAATAATTTAACTACGATTTTTTTAATGTTTATTTTTTTTTTTTACATGTACATTTATTTTGTTATATTTTTTTTTGCTTTTTTATAAATTAATTTTTAACAATGTTTATAAAAAAAAAAAAAAAAATGGTTGCTTGAAATATTTCCTTAACAAATTTTTTTTTTTTTTTTGTTTTTTTATCCCTAAAATACGTATTTCATATTTTGTTTTTAAATTTTCAAATAAAACAAAACAAAGAAAAAGAATTTCAAGGAAATTAAAAAATAATTAAAAGAAGTTATTAAAACCTTTCAGTTCAGTTTCAAAAGAAAAACGAATTGTGCTTGCATAACGCCGCTAAACAAAAGTAATTATTCTTTAACTGGGTATTTATTCGTCCTTTTTTTTTTGATACGTAATTTCTTTTCATGATGCGTTTTTTTTATTCGGTTTTTGTTAATTTTTTTCTTTTTCATTTTCTCTTTATTAAAAAAAATTTAAAAATAAAACAGTTTTTTTTTTTTTTTTCTTATTTTTAATTTCCAATATTTATTAAAGAAAAGTGTAAAACATTTAATTATTAAATAATTTTAATTTCATACAAAAAAATTAAAAAAAAGGATAATAAAACCTTTTTAATATCTTTTTATTTGAATTAACAAATAACCCTAAAAATATTGGTCAACTTAGCCTAAAGGATTTTTCTTTCTATATCTAAAACTCATTAGGCATAAAATTGTTCATTTTAAATTATAATTTAAGTCAAAATTATAACATAAAAAGAATAAAGTTGGTTTTAATGTATATTTGTTCATTTATAAGTTCAATAGAGCTACACCTTAGTAGAACTGTTCAAGTAAATAAGTGTTGATTACGAATTTTTTGGTTTAAGAAGAGACAAAGAAAGAATTCAATTAGTTTACCATTTTTATCTTATCAATTGTTTTGTTAAAGGATTCAAAATTATTATTAACGCTAAAAAACTATATGCAACCAAACCAATGTGTCATTAGTGTAATTATGATGAAATAGATTAAGAATTCGCCTTATAATTGATTTTCAATGAAAATATGAGCCTAAAATCAAAAGTTTATAAAAAACAGCTGACATTCGAAAAAGGTCCTTATATAACTACAAAAGTCTGATCCATCAATAGCATAAGCAAAAATCGATAGCTTAATAAAATTAATGATCCTAAAAACTTAAAATTGGTCTAACTTTCATTACAAAAAAAAAACCGTGTATGGTATAAAGAAGTGAATTCGAAGAAAAATTTATATAAAGAAATTTCTTAATGATTATTTATTGTTAATTATTTTTATTTATTCCTAATTGTTTTGAAAAATAAAAACGACATATCAGTTAAATTTAAATTTAATACTAAGTCTATAATGAAACATATAAGAGAACTATTTAATTTACTATTAAACTATTTAAATAAAGCTTTAAGTAAATTTTAAATAGAGTTTAAAATTTTTAGTAGATTGTATTATATTTTATTACTAATATCAGGCTTTTCGTCGATGTTTAAAATTTAGTTTAAATAAAATAAAGTTTAAACTATCAGCTTAGTTAAATGGTTTATCATATTGATCATTCAAACTCTTTTTAAAATATCGTTTAGGTTTAAGATTTTAATACTTTTTGTTAGTTTGTAAAGTAAAAGAATCCAAAAACAGAAAGATTAAAAAAAAAAATTTGTTGGCATGAGCGGATTGTCAAGAAAAAATGATTTTTTCAAAAATTTTCTTTCTAATAAAAATAAAAACTTTTATCATATTATGATTTGGACTCACACGTCCGCGACTCATACATTATGTACTTAATCAATCGGCCACTGAAACCCACATAATAAAAATATTTATTTATTTATTTATATTAATATTACATACATAAATGTAATGCAATATTATTGAACCATCGGCTACTAAAGGCCATTATAGGTTTTTATACTATTATTAAATTATATACTAATATTATTTATTTTGTTTATATTATATACTATATATTTACATTATATTTGGTCGTAAGGGGGTATGTAAAGAAAAAAACACTTACGACCTGTGCAGGGATCGAACCCACACTCCCTCGGTTAATACGCCACACGCCTGCCAACTAGGCTACCGAAGCCCCTAATAAAAATAATAAAACCAAAATGTTCAACAATATTGCATACTTTTAGGATACAAACAGTTTTCCATTAAAAAAATCTATTCAAAAGCAATTCATTTTATTTTAAGAGTATTAATTAAAAAAGATTGAAACGTAGCTCACTAATCTTTACCCATTATGATCTCGTACCAGTATTCTACAAATTTATTAAAAATAGAAATTAATGCAATAAAAAAAAAAGAACTAATATCAACAAGTAATTTTAATTTAATAATGATACAATTACTAAAAAAATAAAACAAAACAATATAAAATGATCAAATACTTCGTTTTAATAGAATTTTAGCAATTTCAGTAAATAGCATTTATTTTTTTCTGACAATCCTAAACATATTTTAACTTAAATTACTTAAAATTAATTTTTCTAAAGAAACTTAATAGATATACATCTAACTTCAATTAACTGGTTTACTTTTTTATATCTAAAATACAAAGATCTATATATAAACAGTTCACACAATATTTCAAATTTCTTTATAAAAATAATAATTTAAGAAAAATTTCATAAATATTTACATTAAAATATATTAAAAATCGATTTACCTTTAAAATAAAAAAAAAGGAAAAGAATAAAATCAAGAAAGGAAAAAATATGTATATATTGTACTTATATGTAAATACATACATCTAAACATTTATTATAAAAATGTAATCAAATATATATTGTAGAAATAAAAAAGGAAAATGGTATGTATATTTACTTAAATTCATATTTCATCTTAAAACTTATATTATCCTTCTTTCAACAAAAAAAAAATTTTGAATACGTTTCTATATAATATACATATGTACGTGTCATATATAATATTTTAAAAAACCATATAAAAGTTTTTTTTTTTATGTATGAAATTTTCCAATTCCTTTTTTTTTTTTGTTTTCATGAAAAAAAAAAAATAAAATCTTTATTATCCTTGGAGTTTATTTTTACTTCTTTTTTTTTGCTATTTTTTTTTTACATTTCGGTAATAAAAAACAAAATGAAAAAATGTATAGCTATATATATATACGTATATATATATATAAATAAAAGTAAAAAAAAAAAAAAAACAAATATAATTCATTTTATTATTTGTTACAAGAAAAAGACACAATGTATATAATATAGTCAAATCGCTTGTCTCCTTCCTTTTCTATCATAAAGAATTTGAATTTTCTCGAAATTTTTTTTTTCTTAAAATTTTTTATTCTTATATTCTGTTTTTTTTTTTTTTATATTTTTTTTTGTAATTTTATATATGTATAGATTTTTTGACATTTGAAAGAATACAACTTTATTGCATTTATTTACAGTTATTTTTTTTCTTTAATTTTTCCATTTTATTTATTTAATTTTTATTTTATTTTATTTTTTTTTTTTTTGTTTTGTATGTTTGCTTGTTTCTATTCTATATTTATTTTTAATTTTATTTCATTTATTATTTTTATTTTCTTTTTGAGGTGTGACTCAAATATTGCAACGCCCTGAAATAAAAAGAAATGAAATAAAACAAAAAAAAAAAAAACAAAAACAGAATAAAAGACAGAAAAGTTTTTTTTTTTTATTTGAAATTGTAAAGGAAAAATATAACGAAAAAACAATTTTATATTTTTTTTTTTTCTTTTCATTTCTATAAATGTATATTTATACAGACTTAAAATATATGTATATACAACAATTCATATTTATTTAAAAAAAAAACGTACTTACATATTAATATAGACATATATACATAGGGAATTTTCCGTATACCTAAAGAAAATAAAATAAAAAAAAAAAATTACAAATAAGAAATGAAAAATACATATTGAAGAACGACATTCTCGAATATCCTTTTGTATTTCTATTTCAACTTTACAATTTTTAATTTTCTTTTTATTTTTTTTTGTTTTTTTTTTTTTTTATTTTTTTACTTTTATTTCTTTTTCCTTTTCACTTAATACATTTTTTTTTCTCACTTTTGTATTTTTCTCTTAAACTTTTTCTTTCTGTTTTTTTTTTTTTTTGGTTTTTATTTCTTTGTGTCTCAACGCTTTATTGTTTTTTTTTTTTTTTTTGTATTTTGTTTTTTTTTTATTATTTTTTATTTCTTTTCCCGCTCTCTTTCTCAATTCTTTTCATTTTCTCTCTTTTATTGTTTTTTTTTTTTTTTTGTATACAGTCTCTTTCTCTAAAAATGTGAATCTCATTCTCTTCTTTAAATTAAGGAACCTTTTATATATGCAGATAAATAAGGACACCACCTAAATTTAAACACACCGTTATATATATATTTTTTTTTTCTACAATTTCTTTGATTATTTTCTTTTTTTTGTCAATATAGAAATTAAAAGAAAAAAAAAATTGCAAATAACAGGAAAGAAAAAATATTACGGAAAATCCTTGGAATTTATAATTTTTTGTTTGTTTTTTTTGTTTTTTGAGTTTGATACAAAATGCAAAAAGAAATTAAATAAAAATTACAAAAAGAAAAAAACATTAAAATTAAAATTGTTATGAAAAATAAAAATAATTAAACTTCAATAATGGCTTACATAAATGATTATATGCATTACATGTACACAGTTTTGAGAAAAATTTATAAATAATATTTATGAAAATGAGGAAATTCAGTATTTTCTTAATTACATAATAGGTAATTTGAATTTTTTTTTTTCTTGATATTCAGTAGAGTATCACAGGAGATTCTTAACTTTTCCTTAAGGTTTTAAATTTAAAAATCTTAAATTTTAGGTACAATACAAAATATTTAGGTACAGCTAAAAAATGTTATCATGAAAAACTAAAAATTAAAAAGAAAATAAACTAAAAAATTGTTAAAATTTCAAAAAATTTAATTTTCCATTATTTTTTTTTTAATATTATAATTTAGTAATAACATGCCAGCAAATTTCTTTATTAGTTTCAAAAGAAAAAATGATTTGTAAAAGTGTTTCATTTGGTTAAAAGTTTTACTGAAACATAAATTTTTTTTTCCCTCCTTTTCCCTCCATGTTTGACATAAACATGATACAGTATTTTGAAAAATGGAATTAATAATTTGGAACATATTTTAATTTAACTATTCTACAATTATTTTATAAATCCTATAATACTGCTGTGCAATTCTGCAATACTGCTGTTTGAACCATACGGATTTAATTCTAGCAGATTCTAAGTAAAACAAAGATATATTGAGCTTCCGGATATTAAGGATTCAAAATAAAGTAACTAGAATAACAATTATAGTCAACGTACCATGTTCTATAATACACCATAGACACCATGTCCTATAACGCACCATTACCTATATATCGTTATTTACATCAAAATGACATTCATAATTGCCTTCCTAAAAGGCAAATACTGCCTTCATTTCGGCAGTATTTGATGTCACACTTACCGTTATATTATTAAATTAGCTCACTATACTTATAATTGCATATTAAAAATATTTTTAACTAATACTGTACTTTATATCATATACATGTGTTTGTTCTCAAGCTCTTTGTTAAAAACTAACAAAATCTTATTAAGCACCTCTCTTATTACATATATTTGTCTCTTCGTACAAAAAAAAAAAAAAAACAGAAAAAAAAAAATAAAATAAAAAGAATTGTTTTAATTTTCGGTGCTTTTCATGATTGTTTTTTGCTTTTTTTTTTTTATAGATATTCAAAAGAAAACCTAAAATAAAAAATAAAATAAAAATCGTTTGGAAAAATTTAAAGTAAAATACGAAATATATATACACAATTATATACAAATGAAATATGTAAAAACAAAAAAAAAAAACAAAACAAATGTTAACAATTTACTTATATATAATAAAATATAAAGTATATAACGATTTTTTTTTTATATTTGCGACTTATTTTATTTTTTAGTTTTTTTAATGGTACGATACAGTCAGGACATTTGAAAACGAATTAGAAAAGGGATTGGAAAAAAATTTTCTTTAAAAAAAAAAATAAAAATAAAAACCAAAATGAAAAATAAAAAAAGCGAAAATATATCCTGATCATCATTTCACTATTACAGTTTTTTTTTTTTTTTTTGGTTTTTTTTCCTTTTAGTATGAACTTTTTAAATTTGACATCGATTTAAATAAATATATATATAAAAAAGAAAAAAAAAATTAACACATATACAAAAATAAAAATATAAAAAGAAATTTTAGATTTGAAAATGTTTTTGTCATTTGAAAAAAAGGACTTGCGCTTTACATTGCTGTGGTTTTTTTTCTTTTTGTTATTTTTTTTTTACTTATTTTTGTATTTGAAACTTGCTAAAGCTTATAAAGTATTTAAAATATGTATATATAAGTACATTTTACATAGCTGTTACTAAAAATACAAAGTAAATAATGTTGAAATATGTAAAAAAAAAAAAAAAATAATAATAATAATTTTTGTTTTTTGTACTTTGTAGGGAAAGAAAATAAAAAAATGAAATTCAGTTCCTAAAATTGAGAACCAAAAGTTTTTGTTTAAATTTTATTTTTTTAGTTTTTTATTTTCTTTTCTTTGTTTTTTTTTTAATTTTTTGTTATTTATTTTTTTTTTGCAAATATATTGCACAATTTAAATAACATATAGACTGTAGTTAAATGTAGGTTTCATATATACAGACTTGAATAAATTATTTAAATTAAATTATAAATTTTATTTCTTTTATGCTTTCTGTGCCACCATTTGAAGAAGGGAAAGATAAGTTTTTTTTTTTAGTTATTCAAGCAAAACTGACATAAAAAAAACTTGTTTTTTATTTTTTATTTTTGTTTGTATTTTATAGTCTGAAAAAGTCCTGTTTGAGGAATTTTTATTGTTTTATTTTTATTTTTTTTTTTGAACGACATGCTTTATGACAGGATTTATTTTAATAAAAAGTTCTTTTTTAGTTATTATAAACTTAAAGAAATTATTTTAGAATATTAAGGATGGTCTGTTTTGTTTTTTTTTTTTTTGGTTTTTTACTTTTTAATGAAATTAAAATATTAATCGTCTGAAGTTTGTAATTAAAAATTTAAGGGTATTAAACCATATTTAAAAATTTTAAATTATTATAAAATGTATAGGAGTGTATTATTTAAATGAATAGTAAGAAAAATTTTAATTTCCTTAAGAGAATGAAGCTAATGCTTCTTGCTTTTTTTTGGTTGGTTTAATATGAGAGTTATCAAAGATACTTACTAAATATTGGTTTAATACAAAAACAGCCAAAGCTACTTTTATAAAGAAAAGAGCCTAATTGCTTTACGTGGTGTTTTTCTAACCTAATTCTGAACCATAAATTATTGTTATAGGTACACTATGTTCTTCTTCAGTGAATAATACAAATATGCTGTTCTGAAATGTTATTAAGTGCCAAAAAATAAACTGTGTAATAATAAATTAACTTTAAAACAACCCTTACTTATATTATTTACTTGGTTTCAAGATCGAAAAATCGCCTAAATATTGATATCGTAATAGCAGTTTTAAAAGAACATTATTTTATTAAAAAGAGGGATCAATTGTTTAATTCGTCTATGAATATCTCACTCTTGTACTGTAGCAAAAAGATTCTCCTATCGAAATCTACTTGAATAATCTTTTCGATTTTCTGGATTTAGACATAGTAGACATACATATAGTTTTGTACAAAAGCAAACAATGGTTTTGGAAAATTAACCCAAATGAAATTAAGTGGAAGTCAAAAGTCCTTTCTACTCGCGTATCTCTTTATTTGCCTATACCGAATTTTTAATTAATGAAAAAGTCTATTAGAGGTATTCGATTACACTTTACTTTTACCAGAAGTGACATTTATAATATTTACATAAAACTAAAATACTTGGGATTTTCAAATCAAAAAATAGTTGTTATAGAAAAAACCGTGAATTCATTAAAAAAAGATCTCTTTTATCTGTGATTGTGAAAATCGCAGAATTCTTACTTTGACTGCTAAAGTAATGGCTAAACAACTTTTAATGTTTTATAAAAAGAACATAACTATACTTACTCAAAAACATACTTATAACAATAAAAATATTTTTTTTCAATAACTCGTTTTTAAGGTGTGTAAACACTGATATACACAAAAACGATACACGCGCCGATAAATCCAATGTTTTAAAAATCGTAAATTTTTATTACTAGAAAGATGAAACTTTTTAATTAGATCTAATTATCACTGACTGAATACCAAAATTTGGAAACTCTTATAATTCAAAGAACGCATGTTTTTTTTTAAAGCATTTTTAACTATCAAAAAAACTTCTTTTAATTTATTTATATAATAATTGTAAAATAAAAAAAATAAAAAAATAAAATATTAATTTTAAAATAATAAAAAAAAAATTATTTTCAAAAAAGCTTATCCAATTATTTTCAGCTGAATTTCTGATTTAGCAATCGAAAAAAGAAAAAAAATAACAAAATAATTTAAAAAAAATTATAAAATTAAAAAACGGAAACCGCCCCAAAAACATTTTTTTTCCTTCACTCCGATCAGAATTTTTTATTAATTTTTTATTTTTTAAAATTTTTTTTTTTATTATTTAATTGTAAGCAAAATTGTGATATTTTTTAAAAATGCAAAAAAAAAAACCATCATACCAATAAATAAAATTGGTTTCGGCAAACTTTGGAATCTTAGAAAATTTTGCAATTACATAAATTTTTTCTACTACATAATTCCTTCGATTTTTTTTCCTTTACTTCTGTCATTCGTCTTTTCTTTTCTCTCTTTTTTTCCATTAACATTTTATTTGTTTGTTTTTCTTTTTTTCTTTTATTTTGATAAAATAAAAAAAGAAAAGAAAATTAACGACATGATCACTACCAGAAATATGGGATAAAAAAAACATGAATGTGTTTTTTTTTTTTTACATTTTTCTTTCTATCGTTTTTGCAAAAAAATTTTATAATTTTCTTTTATTTTCAGTAGTTATGCAAAAAAGGAACAAAAAAAAAAAAAAACCCAAAATTCAAATCCTAAGTAAAATATATATTTTCTTTAAAATTTATTTTACAAAATGTTACCCACCATATCCTTAACATTCATTGAGGTTTTTATTCCAGCCTTACAATTTTTCAAGCAATTTTATAGGAGTACATGAAAGATTGTTGTTAAAATTTTTTCTTTTTATGTTTTTCTTTTTTTTTTTTTAAATAATTTCGGAGATAACCAAAGTACCTTGAATTACAAACAAAATAGTATAAGGAAAAAAAACAAAAAAATAGAAAATAAAAAATAGTAAGGAAAAATACATGCATATATTATAAAGGTTGAAAAATGGCAACCAGGACATGTCTCTGTTATAAATAACCAAAAAAATTTTTTAACAATGTTATGTAAATAAGTATGGTAACTATTTAAAACTTAAATAAAATAAAAACAAGGATCATAGCAAATATTTTATAGTTTCTTTTTTTATTTTTTAATGGTTTTTCTATTCTTGTTATTATTTTTTTTTTTTTTTTGGTTTTTATGTTAAAACAAAATACAAAAAAAAAAAACTTATTTTTCCAATTTATAATGGCTATGCAGTAACAAAAAAAAATCTCAAAAACTTTTTCGATGTTTCATTAAAATACATTTTTATACAAAAATTTATTTGAATTTGTGATTTTCTCTAATTTTGTAGAAAAAAATTTGGTTTGAAACGCAAAAAAAAATATATTGCATATACGTAGGTATCAGATAAAGTCTTAGAGTAGGTACTAATTTAGTTTGATTACAGTCTATTTATTAACTGAAGCTGAAGCTTATAACAGTTTATTTATTAACGCAAGAAAAACTTATGATCTAAGAACTATAAGAAACTAAGCCTTATAGAAAGATATTTCTTCCACAATAATTTGTTTGTTATATACGAGTACATACATATTTGGGTTTTCATTTCCCCTACTCTCTAAATACTTTAAGGTACTTGCAAATAGTTGAACCTATGATTTCGATTTATAAATTAATTTTTTATGTAAGATCCTTTCAATTGAATTTGTTCCTCCTCATCTATTTGCAAGTGCTTGGAAAAGTTGGAATAGAGCGGGTTATAATATACATAACCAATCTGCTGAAGATCAAATGAAATAAAAATCATTTACAAATCCTTTTTTAATATGTTTTTATCCAGCCATTGGTGCAGTGGTTGACGCACCGATTCTCATTCATAAGGGAATGAGAGGTCTCGTGTTCGATTCCCGGCTGGGTACAATAATTATAATATAAAAAAAAAAAATATATTAATATATCGCAATGTATAAATACTTTAATATCTCGTACACCCCACATTCCTACCAGGAAACAGGGGTTATAGCTACTTGGCACATTTATGTACCACGGTACCTAAATACAAATAAATAAATAAATAAATATGTTTTTCTAATATTCATTTTTTTAATTAGATAGAAAATTAGTTTTTCATTTGAGACGAGGTTGTATTAGTAACCTAATCAAATATCTGTCTAATAATAAAGATATCTAAAAAAATCAATAAGATCTTTTTTATAATTCTTAGTTCAACAATTTATGAAAAGCTTCCGAAACATTAGATTTTTTTTTTAATTCATATACCTATGGTTCTAGTACGCTTTTCTTCTGATGATTGATAAAAAAATGATTAGGTATAAGATTTTTTATTTTACTTACTAATTTCTGGAATTTTCATGAGCATTTATTTGACTGTATTTTTATAAGTTAAATAACAATATTTTGGTACGAAAGAAATGAATAATATTCATACATGCAAAAATGCATTTTTTTACGAATATATGCATTTAAAAGCAAGAAAATAAATTTATTGAAATTTTTAAACTCAGTTTAATTAGAATATAAATAAAATAAAAAATCAAAAAATTATTGCACTCCTTGGTATATACTAAAAGGAATAAAAGATAAATATCACCTACTAAATGTATATAAAATATTAAGCAAAAGGACTCTGTTTCCATTTTGCTCGAGTTACCGAAATGTTATTATTTTTAGTGTTATTATTGTTTTTAGAAAAATTTTTAAAAGATTTATATATGGTACAGCTTTTTTAAAGTTTAAACGAAAAAAAATCTAGAATTTAGAATTTCAAATTTTATGTACTCGTAATTGTGTATAGGAAGTTTTCATGTAACACAAATGAATAGGGAGCAAATACGATTGAAGATGGAACAGAAGGAATGAAATTTATAAGAGAAAAGCAAACAATAATATTAAATTGGTTATCTAAAATAATTTTTTTTGTAATATTTTTAAAATTTCATTCAATTTCAAAATTAATTAAAACCCAGATATAAAATAAGAGTAAAAAAAAAAAAAACTAAACAAATTTAAGACAATTAATCAAAATATTAATAGGGTAATACATAAGTTTATTTCAATCTTGGGGATTTTTTTTCTATTTCCACACATTTAAATTTTTTATTAATTGACTTTATAAAGTATTTACTACACTTTTATGTACTTGGATATTATTTTCATGTCTTTATACCGATTATTAAATCGTAAATTTAAAATAATTGATAAAAAATGTTAACGTTTCAAATAATTGAAATATGACAAAAAAAAATTATTTAAAAGATTCAAACAATATAAAAATTTTCAAATGATTTAAGAAAATGCAATGATAAATATAAAATTATATTTGAAATTTGTATTTTGAATGAAACAAAATATTGATACCATTTAATTTAAATATTACATTATAATTTTCATATAATTTACAATATGGTCAATTCTGAATATCGGATCAACTATCAAAATATACCACTTAATACAAATCGTAATATTTGGGTTAAAAATATTCAATCAAACAATCAAAAAATATTATTTAAAATAGAGTCGTCTTTTTCCCAACTAAATAAAATTTTAAAAATCTTTTAAAACCTTAAAGATTGAGTCCTAATTCTTAAATAGAATATCAAGCCATAAAAAGGATTAAATTGTAATTTGCATTATATTCCAAAAAAAATTTATATAAATATCAGTCCAAAATAAATTGCTCAAAGAACGCTTTTGAAAAATATTTTAAAAAGTTTCTATTCAAAAGTAAAAAATATTTTTTACCAAAATACCTAAAATATAAAATATACATAATATAATAAAATTTAACATATTTGTATAACATCACATCTAACTAAATTTATTTAAAAAAACAAAAAATAAAAACAAAAATTTTTAATTTTTTCGATCTGTTTCTGTATAATATTTATTCTAAACCTCAAACTAAACATTTTCAATTAATTTTTAATTAATTTTTTATTTTTTTTATTTCCATATTTTTCTTGTTTCCCTATTATTTCTCCTACCATTCGTTATACAACAATTAACAAACCAAAAAAAAAAACAAAAAAGAAAATCATCTTAAAAGTATTTCCATATTATCTGTCTTAAAACAAATCAAACAGGAATAATAAAAAAAAAACAAAAAAAAACAGACAAAAAAAGAAAAAAAGAAAAAAAGTTTAAAGATAGCTCAAAATCAATATGATATAATTTTTATATTCTCTAAAAATAATATAAAAAAAAAAATATATTATACCAACATATATATACATATTATGTACATATAAATTTTAATAACATTAAGAATAAAAAGAATAAATAAGAAAATTTAATTAATGTAAAGTATAAAAAGTCTTTTTATTCCTTTTTTTTTTTATTTCTAGTAAAAAAAAAAAAAAATCAACAATACAAATACTATTTATATTATTATATCCTTCATGAATACCTTTACATTGTATACAAATACTCACAAAACAAATTTTATTTTTATTCTGTTTTTTTTTTTTTTTTTTTACACACTACATTACATTACATTACATTATATTCCATTAAAACAGATTACATTTACATTTTATACTATGTAATATGTATATTGCATTGCAACCTGTTCTAATACCATCATAAAAATACAACAAACTTTTATACTCCATAAAAACAGGCTTCTTTATTATTTTGAAATTTGGAAAAAAAAAAAAACAAATAGAGAGCTTTTTATAATTTCCACACTCACACTTCAGTTCTCTTTCTCTCTCATGGAAAATAAATAAATCTGAAAAAAAAAAGAGAAGTATTTAAAAGATAAAATTAATTTTATTCTTTTTATAAATTTTGTATCACAAATTCACAACACAAAGTTCAAAGAAAATTTTCTGTATATGGAACTCTATACTGTGTACTGTTACAGTGTATGTAGTGTATACACTACATTAAGGTAGATATAAATAATTACTGTAAAAGAATTTTAAACTCTCGTACAAACACAAATATATACCTTATATCATTAACTTACCTTTTCTCTCTCTCTAGATTCTACTTCTTGTTTTTTTTTTTATATGACTTAAGTTTTATTATTTTAAAACCGTATACGAGTAGTTAAAAAACAAAAAAAAACAAAAAACTAAAGATTTCTCGCTATTACAAATCACTGTTATTATTGTTGTAATATTTATAAGAAAAAAAAAAAAAAACGAATTCCAAACAAATATTTACACACAAACGTACATAATATAAAAATAAAAAATATCAAAAAAAAAATGAGAAGCTTTTTACTTGAAAATTCTGCAAACAAAAACAAAAAAAAAAAATTTTAAATTAAAAATTGTTGTTATCACAATTTCACAGATAAAAATAAAAAATAACTGCTATTTTTTTTCTTTCTCTATACACTCTTTATTTTTGTTTTTGGTTTTTGTTTTTTTTTTTTTTGTGAGTGACTTTAATGCCGGTGTATTGTAGGAAAAGAAATAAAACAGATAATAAAAAATAATAAAAACAATAATAATAATAATAATAAATATATACGACACGGTAAGAAAAATATGTACATACATATACACAAAAATAATAATAATAATAACAGCGATGTAAGAAAATGTTAAAATGTTGATAAAAACAACACGCAAAAATAACAGCACAAAGAATAAAAATAAAATTAAAAATAAAAATAATAAAAGGAAAAATAAAAGAAATAATAAGAAAATGATAATAAAAATAAAATAATAAAAGGAAAATTAAAAATAATACAAAATATACAAAAAAAAAAAAAAAAACTGCAGAGTCATAAATTGAATAAACCGTAAAATATTTTAGTAATATTATGAAGTTCGGAAGAGCTTCACAAACAATAGCGGGCGGTTATCACTTAAATATGTTATTTTGTTTGTAAATATAGTTATAATTATCATATTTTTTTTTTTTTCTTGTCTATATTATTAAAATTTTTATCAATAAAAATTGTATAACAAACATTTATTATGTAAAATTATAATATGTAAAACAAAAGAATGTTTGTATAAAACTTATATACCTAGTATGTATTTAGTGGATTTGTAAGTGATTGAAAAAAAAAAAAAACACAAAAAAAAATTAATATTAGTGATTGCATTTATTATATAATTATATAATTACCATAAAAAAAAAAAAACAAAGGTTAATTATTATTGAAAATCAATTATTTATTATAATTTAAATTAATAACACATGCATACACACATATTATACAAAATAACATGAATTAGTATTAGATACAATAAGAGAAAAAGTGAAATAAACATATATGTAATAATATGCATCAAAACAGTTTATTAAACACAATAAACAACTTAAAAATATATAAAATGTTAGTTTTTAGTGAAAAATAAGTAATAATAATAAATTACATTGATTTCTTTTTAGTACAATATCAAAAAAAAAAAAAAAAAAAAGAATAAAGTAAAATAATATGAGTATAAATAAATATACATATTATAAAATTCGATTTTAAACAAAGAGTATACAAAACAAAAAAAAAAAACGAAAAAGAAAAAGAAAAAGAAAACTAAATTAAAACAGCATATGTGGTAATAATATAATATTAATATAATGTTGCATACATTGTTAAAATATTTTTTTTTCCATGTGTAAGTAAATAAAAACTAACTAAAAATTTGGAATTTGAAGTTTTTACTATATATTTATACTTAGTGATTGATGTGTTAGTGTAAAAAAAAATTTTTTTGATAAATTATAGATATTAAAAGAAAAAGAAAAAAAAAAGAGTATTTTATTATTAATAAATGCAAACAAAAATAATTAAAAAAATAAAATTTAAATTTAATTAAAAAAAAAAAAACCAAAAAATTTATCTTATAATAAATAAAACAAATATTTAAAATTTATTTAAAAAAAAAAAA
Organism: Poecilobothrus nobilitatus; assembly: GCA_947095535.1. Classification (NCBI taxonomy): domain Eukaryota; kingdom Metazoa; phylum Arthropoda; class Insecta; order Diptera; family Dolichopodidae; genus Poecilobothrus; species Poecilobothrus nobilitatus. The sequence continues at coordinate 257,558,227 of OX352774.1, read as the reverse complement.
GAAAATAATTGTAATAAATTAAAAATGATGAATTTAGCATTACCAATGGATTTATTAACAGCTGCTAATAATCATCATCATCATAATCATCATTTAACATCAAATAATGGTGGTAATAATAATAATAATAATATTAATGGTATTGGACATCATCCACCACCACCTCCACCACCAACATCATCATCAGCAGTAGTAGCAGCAGCTGCAGCTGCTGCAATAGCAAGTGGTATACATCATTCACAACATAATTCACATCATCATTCACATCATCCACATCATCATCATTTACCAACACGATTATATAATAGTCCACCACCAATATCAAGTTCTGATCCAACTGTAAATGATTGTAAATTAATTGAATATCGTGGTAAACAATTAGTTAGTTTTACAGTTGGTGGTGAAAAAATGTTATGTTTACCACAAGCAGTTGATATGTTTTTAAAAAATTATGTTGGTGGACCACATACAGTTTATTGTAAATTAAAACGTTTAGATATTGTACCATTAGTATGCAATACAGAACAAATAAGAATATTAAGAGGATTAGGTGTATTACAACCAGGTGTTAATCGTTGTAAATTATTATCAGTTAAAGATTTTGATACATTATTAGATGATTGTGAAAATGCAAGGTAAATGAAATTCATTATTATATTAATTTTCTTTCTTTTTTTTTTGTTTGTTTTTTTTTGTATGTATTGAAAAGTACTTAAATTATTTTAAAAATAAAAAAATTCTTACTTAGTTTATACATTTAAATTCTACAATAATTTATATATAAAAAACAATTATAATAAGTATACTTAGTAATATTCGCTTAGAATCGATCGATCGACAAACAATCGATTTTATAATATTTGTTTATTACAATTTTACTGAACTTTTTATCTATAATCTTTTATTACATGTTTTTGGTTTAATTAAAACATTCTTGGTACAATTGAAACTTTCTGATACTAACTATAGCTGTTTGGAAATTGTATTCTTGACAATAAATTAAAAATCAAGCAGCGATTTCATAAGGTCAAAATTGTAATTATTGTAAAAGTATGTATCTAATCTATTAATAAAATAAATAAGATACTTTTAAATGTTTCTAAGTTAGCCCTGGTTATAGATAGACTATAGTATCTTTTGAAAATACTTAAGCATATTTCAACTTGCAGATTAGGCACTGATTAAAGTTTATGTACATATATAAAGAATAAATATTCTAGAACTTTTTAAATTTTCTAACCTAATTTAGTTTTTTTGTTTTTTCATCACAAAAGATTTTACACGAAAAAACTGATATTCTCAAATTTCACCATATTATGTAACCATGCAAATAAGTATTTCATATTTTATTCTCTATCTACTTGGTATTGAATTTATATTGTATTGTGGGGGCCTCGGTGGTCTAGTGGGTATAAGAGCGTATAAAATAATCTGTAAACACCGAGGGAGTGTGAGTTCGAATCCCATACACTTTGTAAGGATAATTCCCCCTTACGATATGTACAGCTACGACTGAAAAGGAAAGACTGTGTAATTTTCTTGTTACATTTATGTGGCAAGGAAGTGCACTAAAACAAAACAATATTGTATTGTAAAATTTTTTTTCCCAAAGATGTCTCAATTATAGTTAGGCTTCACTATTTATATATACATATTTGAATAACATACTAAAATGTATACAGAAATTTAAAATTTTAATTTAATGTGATTTTCTAAAGTAGGTCTAATTAATTAATTAGGACTTCAGTTGAATTAAAGCTGATCATCTTTGTTTTTAAAGACAACTGCCACAAGCATGGGATGCTTGTCGTCTATTAGTTACATAACATTAAAATAAAATTGAAATTAAAATGTTATACTTATTGATTTCAAATATGATTTTTTTGTCTAGGTTCTTTAATGTTCGTTTTTGTTATTTAATTTGAAATTTTTTATTTTATACTAACATAAAATCCATATAGTCTAGTTAAAAATGTTAAATTTACTAAGTCAAGTACGAATATAAAGCTTTTCTTAAACCAAAATACACTTAAAATAAAAACATTGAATTTTTGGCAAAATTTTGTTGAAATATTATTATATATATTCATGGTCTTTAAATAACATGAACTTGTATCTTCAAGGTATCAAAATATATTTAATTAGTTTCATTATACTTTTGCAATAGTTCTTTTAAATGTTACCTAGTTTTAGTATATTTATAAGTATAAAATAGACCTAAAAAAAAGGAGACTCACTAAAATATAAAGGGATTATTAAATGGGCTTATTTAAGGGGTTACTGATTTAGAAAATTGTATTCATGCGTTTTATCTGCATTATATCCCATGATCACCCTGTTAGACAACTTGATACTAAAGTGATTGAACATCCTTTATATGATTTAAAAATCTGAGCAATACCGCCGTTTTATTTTATTATTCAGCTTCTTATTTTCTTTCAAATAAATTACAAAAAAAATACAATTTAATTACTGAAAAGAATTTTTTTTATTAAAATCATCAAATCTTTTTCACAACTCAATCAATATAATCAATTTAAAGTGTCAAAATTGATTACATCTTAAAAACTCTACCAAAAAAAAATATTTACAACAATACAATTAATACCACCAACAACTTAATAAAAAAATTCATTACTTATTTATATTTTTCTTTTTAAAATAACCAACTCCTTAAAATCTTTCCAAATCAATTTATAGAAACTCTTTATACCAAAATATATCTCTATAGATATAGAATAGATACGTTTACAAAAATAAAAAAAACTCTTGCTTGCATGCAAATATTTTTTAAAAATTTTGATTGCATTTACCTACCAGAAGTTGCACAATTCAAAAATTTTTAATATATTGAATTCAATACAAAACATTTAAAAAAAATTTTTTTTTTTTTTTTTTCATTTCCAATTTATTCTTATTGAACTGTTGTCTGTTCATCTGTAAAATTTTAAGTCTTTTAACATTAAATCATAGTTGCAATCTATTCAATTGAGTGTTCAAAAGGACGAATAAGTCAGCTATAGCGGGAAAGATATAAAAATTAAGTTAATTTTGTGCAATTTTTAAATATTGCAAAGCTGATGCACAATGGATTTGCATTAAATGCGCAAATCGAAAAAAAAAAAAATAACAAAAAACAGTATAAAACGGAAAACACGCGGCAAATATTAATCCTTTGAAGTTGCGGCTTACAGTAAAAAGATAAAAAAAAAAAATCAATGCAACCAAAAATACAATGCAAAGAAAACAAAACAAAAACAAAAAAAAAATGAATAAATAGTTAAAAACTATTTGCAATAATAATGAAAAATAAAAAAAAAACGAAAAATGCTAAGACAAATTGACTTTTTAAGGTTATGTAAGATGAAACCGTAAATGACAGTTTTTTTTTTTAACTCAATATAAAGTAAAAATAACAACAAAAAAAAAAAAAAATGATTATAAAACTTACGTGTTCAGAGTTTTTAGTAAAATCAATGACTGAATGAACAAAAGAAATTGTTCACTGTTCTGAAAAAAAAAAATTTTTTTTGTTTTTTTTTTTTTTTGTTGTAAAAACAATTTGTTGCAATTTGTTTAAAATGAGTAATTTGTTTTAGTTTTAGAATAATAATAAAAAAAAAAGACATAAAAAACATAATAAAAATTGTTATTTATGGTAAATAAACTGTCAGTTGATTTTTCAACTGATCTGTCAAAAAGAAAGAGAGAAAAAAAAGGACATAAAGGTAATAGTTATATAGATAGAGCTAACTACTTATATATTTAATTTCATTATATTTGCTTTTGTTATTTTATACTCATTGTAATAATTTACATGGTTTTAATACAAAAGAAATATGATCATCAGTATAAATATCAGTTTCTATTCATTTACAATGAAGTAATTTTTTTTTGCAAAAAGAAAAGACTGAATACCAGTAGTCTTACATTTTACGACACACATTATTATGTCTTCACTTATATTCGTTTATTTTTCATTAATTTGATAAATCATGACACATTCTTATATAAAATGTTAAATTTTAGAAAGTTACATATGAAATAATGTTTAGAATTGAATTGAATTTAAAAAAAAAAACATACAAAAAATTCCATACCAAGAAAAACCAAACCAAAAAAAAAAAAAAAGTGTGAATAGGTATATTAATATAACCTTAAATAACAGAGAAGAAAATCCTAAATATAGAATATTTAAGTATATAGTCTTCATAGATTAAAAACTCCATAGCAAAAAATTAACATTTGAAATAAAGGAAACTTAAATATGTTGATAATCGATTCTATTGAGACTATAGCTATTAATTCACCTATAACTACTATACTCTATAATCAATGCTCTCAATAACTGTCTAAACAATCTGTTGTTTTAAAAATGTTAAGATTTTTTCATCTACATCTTTTCAACAGTTTTATATATACGTCTAAGAAGAGATTTCTTCTAAAGATATTTTTTTATTTTTATATATTATACATATGTGGAAATTATTTTTATTATCCTAAATAAGTACATAGTTACTGCAAATACAAAAACGAAAAAGAAAAACTATTGTATTCAGAACGTAATCAAAAAAACTAGAATTGCCGTTATTAAAAAAAAATTGTTGCTTTCATTCTTCCCCCAAAATTTTTTTTACTAAAATGTCAAAAACTAAAGACGAACAAAATTCGAAATTTAAAAAAAATTCTCAAATTAGCAAAAAGTTAATATTAACTAATATTCAAAACAATTTTTTAAAAATCGTATAAAAAAATAATATGTTCATATTTAAAAAAATATATATAGGTTTTTTTTTTTATAATTTTAAAAACTTTTATTTTGCCTATTTAATTTTTTTTTGTAATTATGACACTTTTAGACGATTCTTGATGTTTATACTAATGGAATGCTAAATTTAATTTGACTTAAAATCCATCAACTATTTTAATTAGCATGAATCTGAACCTAATTTATGTCATCTTTTAGCTACACTTTAAAACTAAAAAAACATTATAACTATTATTTAAGGTACTTCAATTTCGATCTAAACGCCTCCAATATTTTAACGCTTCAGGTAGCTTTAATTTGTTATAATAAATATACTTTTATCATAGAATCTGTCAATCTCTAAATAATTCTGTCCAATACCACTAAATTCCAAAATTTAAAAACAAGGAAAGATTTATTGTGATACTAAATGTCAAAAAAATGAATGACAATAAGTTAAATGCAAACTGAAATATGAAAATGTCTTAGAAATAAAGAAATATAATTACGTCTCAAAGTCTTATACAATAGCTAATGAAATTAATGATTTCAGAAACTGAAACTTAGTAGAATATAAATAATAAATAACTTAGTCGATGCAATGCTGTTCTTATAGGTGCTGGGATAAACATATAATATGACAGTTTCATTTAGGTTCAAAACTTTAAATTATAACATCGAATACAATTTACTTTCGAATACAAAAATAAATTTTAAAGGTATTTCGAGTTTTATTATTAAATGATTCTTCTTTCTAGAATCTAGATTAAGAAACTAAACTGAAGCTTAAAACAATATAAAAAAAAAAAAAATAATTTTTTTTTCAAATAAAAGAATTAAAGAATCTTTAGTATACTTATAGAATCCGTAATAAATTATATGAATATTTTTAATACAGTTTTAAATACGATTTTTGTAACAAATACAGATTATTTAAAGCATCTGAAATAACTTCTAAAATGTTAAAATTTTCAAAAAAATTTATTTCCAATAACTTCAAACTACAAGAAAAAAATAATTTTATGCTAAAACGGTATTAATTGTCAATTTGAAGATGTATTTAGTGGTATTGATTATCAGTCTGTATATAACTACTAATATAGTAATTAATAACCATAATATTCTTACCATTTAAATTTTAGACATTTGATTAGAATTACTATACCTACTTAAGTAATATTAATTACAAACAGGATAACTTATTTTAAATATTTTTTTTATTATTACATTTAAAATTTAAATTACACCAAAATCCAAGTACCTTCTTCTTCCTACAATAACTATATGTATATATTTAAAAGTCAGTTTTTTATTTTTTTTTTTTTTTTGGAAGGCTTTAAAAATAATTTACTATTTACAGTTAAAACATCGGTACACTTTAGTTTTACTTTTCTTTATTTTAATTTTTTTATTAACTATATATCCCTATATATAACATATCCCTAACCGTCCATATAACTGGCATTATATGGCAGCACTTTAATTTTCGTTACCTATCGTATTAATTTGCTAAACATAATTTTCAGATTAAGAAATTCAGATTTTTTTATACTTCGTATAGTTTTTTTTTTTTTTTAAAGTATTGAAATTGTCATTTTACGTTAATTCTTTTTCATCTACAGATATATGTACATGTTACCTTCTATCTTACCAATAAAAAGAAATCCATAAAAAAAAAAACAAATAAATGTCAAATAATATTTAAAAAAAATAAATTTTTCAATATGAAATTTTATGAAAAAAAGATCAGAAGCACTTAAAATTTATTGAAAACTTCATTAGTTCTTCTATTTCTATCTAAATCTTTATTGAAACTAAGATAAAACAATACTTACTTACTTACAAAAAAAAAAAAAAAAAAAAAACACAAAATATAATAAATTTAATTATACTTCAATCCTATGGTGTTACAGATATCACAAACAGGACAAGAAACTTGAATATCATGGTGCTACAGATAGAATAAAGTAAGTTTTTTTTTTTTTTTTTAAGAAAATTTAAGACACAAAAAAAAAAAACAAATTGATAAAAGTAATTAGAAATTAGTTAGTATTAACGGTTTAAAAAAATGTCCAATAGAATTTTGACTTTTAGTTTTAGTTGTTGTTTTTTTTTTTGACATTTAATTTTTTATACGCAATTTTAATATACTTTACTTGACTAAAATTGCACTTAAAGCACTTGATTTAAATAATATATATACTCTTATCGTATTATTGTATTATATATACATATATATATATATATATATATATATATATATACATATAAGTATATATACACAATTTAATTATAATTCTTTATTTTAACCGAACATTAGTAATATGTACGTTTATATGTTATTAAAAATTCAATAAATCTCCTTAACGATAATATTATAACTATATATTATATACTTACTTATATTATATACATACATTTATATAAAAAAGGATTTTACATATTAAGATTTTAATTATTATTTATTTTACATTATATATATATATTAATTATTCTACAATGAAACTAATTAAAATTAAGTTCTAGACCTGGGAGACCACCAAAACGAGGTTCAATTGGTATGCCATTACCACCATCAGCAGCAGCATATTTAGCATCAACATCAGCGTCATCATCATCATCATCATCATTAGCGGCATCAGGAACAGGATCAGAACATCCACAAATAAAAAAATTACGACAAGAAAATGCTGATGATAATTTATATGAAGAACGAAATCATTTAACAGGTACCCAATGTTAAAATATAATTTAAAAAAAAATTAAAATAAAATAAAAAAAGAAATTAATAAATTAATTTGAATAGTAGCAAATAATTAAAAAAAAAAATCAAATAAAATTTAAAAATTTAATTAATGTAGTCATAATTCCTAATTTTTAATTAATGGAATATAAATTATTTGATCCCATCTTTCAGTGTTCCGAAAAAAAAATTTTTTTTTTTTTAAATACAAAACAATTCATTAATTGAAGTTTCATTATTTTAAATCGCATTAATTTTTAAATGACTTTGACATTATTTTATTGAACTGTATTTCATTTGTCTGTATAGTTATCACTTTTCTGTGTTACTATTTGACTGAATTTAATTTCTAACCAACTCTAAAATCCTCCGCAATTATATGTTTTACACACATATTTCAACAAACAAATGTTGGCTGTCGCCCCAAATGCTCGCTGAACATACAAGGAGCAAAAAATTATTCAAATCCTGATTAATCTGCAAGAGAACACATATATAGTAATATAGTATTTATTTGTCCAAGGCGACGACCTCTTAAATTATGAATAATGTGGTCATCATTTTAAAAAGAAAATTAAATTACTACAGCACAAATGAAAACAATGACTATTTGGTGCTTGTTCTGTTTTCCTTTGTATTTTGAAAGAAAAAATATAATAAAATACTATATAATGTGTTTTTTTTTTATCAGTGAAATGTTAATTTTAATTAAGAATACACTACTACGAGCAAAGATTATTGCACAAAACAGTTGTATTAAAAACACAAAAAAAAAAAGGAGTTTAGATGTTATTGTGGTGTTGTAATATAGTCTTTTCATTACACATTCTAAAGTAACTAGTTTCCTTTTTTTAATTTGTATTATTATTTTTTCAATTTCCATATTACTTCAGGTACTATTAGGTATATGTATAAAATGTATGATATGCAGATTTTTAGTTTTATTTATTCCGGAGATTCGAAAATATCGCGGATCGGAAATGCTTTGAGAAAGAATTAGGTATAGTTCATTAGGAGATAAAAATATAGATTTAAATAATGACAATATGCAAAGATTCTTGTTATTAATTGCAAAGTTACTTCATTAAATTCATTAATACAACTATAAATTGTTCTATTCTATAGATTATATTACAATAATTATCATTTTTTGTATATTCTAAAAGAAAGCCGCCTTAAAATTATTGGGGAAATAAAAATAGTTGCATACATAAAATATTGAACTTAGCTCTCTCTCTCTCTTCCTCTTTAAAATTATTTCATGTTTTTCTTTGAAATTATATTTTTAAAATTAAGTATTTTCAAAGGTTTATATAAACTTCTCTTTTTAGTCATAAAGTTCCTGTTTATACTTTAAAAAATTTACAAAACTAAATTTTATGATTTTTTTTTTTAAATTATTTATTTATTACAAATAAAATATTATTAATTACATTATTAACAACTTTTTATCTTTCTCTGCTGTAATTTACTTTTAAAATTCAACATATTCTTATAAAATTTTACGTTATATATGTATGGCTTATAAGCCGCCAGCTAATATATACCTAATTAAATTTAATAAAGAAAAAATTTATAAAAAATTATACAATCATTTATAGGTTAAGTAAAAGTTAGTTATAGTAGAAAAATCATAAACTGTTTATTAATGCAATTAAATAGTTGGTTATCATTTTATCATAAATTATTACAAATTAAGTCTTAATAGGTGCATAGTTTATTATTATTTATTTACAAATATAGTTTGTAAATAAATTTTCTATTTAGAATTAAATTAAAAGTCAAAATGTGATTTTATATAACATTATGACAGTTAAAACTCTCAAAAAAAAAAATAAAAATATAAAACGGTACTAAAGGCCAAACATAAAATGAAGAGTTTTTCCTACCTTTATCAGCCATACCGCTTCTACCATGGATAATGGTAGTTAATAATAAACAAGTTATTTAAGTCAGTATTTTATCTAATTAGTTTCGTAGTCGTTTTGTCGTTAACCCTTCAACCGAAAACTTATGGTTTCAAACTCTGGTCAGGTTATAATCGATATTAATCATTTATAACGTAATATAGATGGCGCATAAATATAATATTATCTATAAATATAATATTTTAGCATAGAAACTGAAGGTTTGTCTAATATGAATAATGAACGCCTAAGTGGAAGACCTGTTCTTCTTCTGAAAGAAGTAGAAAATAAAAGTCTGTTTCTAGAATATTAAAATTTTTGAATTCTTAAGAATTCTTGCAAAAGCTATAAGTTAGTTTTCTGTTTATGCGATCGTTTAAAAACCTTTACCCCCAGATTGTTAGAAATAAATTCAATTTTTCAAAATTACTCTTCAATTTTATCGATACGCACAACACAAAATATACATAAAAAATACAAAATAATTTAAAATTATAATTTATGTAAATTACCTTTTTGCATCTTATTATACATCTAATAAATTAAGTATTTCATTTTAAAAAGTTAATGTAGCTTAATAAATTTTCATTAGAGTTTTTCAAGATACAAGTTTTTCTTTTACAAAAACAAAGACAAAAAAAAAATATGAGGAAATATTTCTTTTACAGATTCTGCAACAGCAGCACATCATCATCATATTTTAGATGGATCAAATAAATCATCACCATCATCATCTGCAACTTCATCATCACATTTATTAGCTGAAACAGCAAATCAAATTAATCATATGGCATTTATGCAAATGAATAATTTTCCAAGTTTAATGGCCAATAGAATGTCAACAGCTGCAGCGGCAGCAGCAGCAGCTGCTGCTGGAATATTTCCATCAGGTATGACAACTGAACAAGAACATCTTTTAAGAAGAACAACAACAACATCATCATCTTCAACAACACCAACATTAACAAATAATCAACATCATTTAAGTCACCATCATCATCATCATCAGCAACATCATCATCATCAATTAAGTCAAAATGATTCATTATTAAAAGATCAAATTATTAATCGAGAAATTGATATGGAAACATTCTTTAGATCTGGTTTATGGGCAAAAAATTTAACTAGTAGTAATAATTATCAAAGTCAATATGAAGATATGGTTAAACATTTAGAAAGGTAAAGATTTAATAAGAAATTATTTAAAAATAAAATAAAAAAAAAATGCATATTAATGCATATTTTAATTTACCAACACATTTCTGTAGTTTTCTATTTTTTTCCTTTTTTCATTTTTAACTAGGTTGAAAGAAGATAATGACATAAATCGAAGAAATAATTCTACAGAACAAAAATATAAAGAAAATAATAATCAAAGAGAATCAACATCAAGTCCAGTTTTAAATCTTTCTAAATCAGACAATAATGATATAAATCGTAATGAAGATTCATGGAGTAGAAAAAGTGGTTCAATAACACCAGATGTTGATGAAAAAATAACAGATAAAAATATTATTCAAAATGATAATAATAATGATGATGATCATGTTGATCATGATAATCAAAATGATGATATTAATCAAAATGAATTATTAATTAAACCAAAAATTGAAAATGAAAATCCTTTACATGATAATTCAAGGCCTCCATCAACAGTTATATCAAGAACACCAAGTCGTAATATTTCACCATTAATTGAAGAACCGACATTTTCAATGGAAATTTTATTAAGAAATATTCAAGCTTTATTAAAAATTGCCGCTGACAATGCAATGCAATATGAAAAACAGAATTTATATGAAAGGGGTGAGTTTTATGTTTTTTTTTTTTAATTTTCTTTTTCAATAGAATATATTATTATAAACATAGGCATAATTTTAAATTGAATTTTGTTCTTTATTTTGTTCTTTTTACAGCTGAATTAAAAATGGATGTAATGAGAGAAAAAGAAATTAAAGATTCAATTGAGAAACAATTACAAGAAGAAAGAAAACTTCGAGGTTAGTTTTATATCATTAAAATAAAAAATTAAACTGACAAATTTTAAACTTAAAAATCTCTTAAATCTTAGCATTCTCTGATAGCAATTTTCTTAATCATAATTCTATATTTATAATACATAGAAAAAAGTTATTTCGAAACCCATTTCCTTCACTTTCTGTTAAACCGTGCTTATTTGGGAATTATCGAAATTTGAAGCGAATTATTTTTTCATTTTTGGCAGCTGGTGTCATTTGTTATATCGTAAAGGTTATTTAACACATTGAATTCACATGGAATTTTTCATGGAATTGAATTTTCTCACTTAAATCTATGTTCCGTTATTGCATTCCAGTATGATCGGCTTAAAAAAATTTTCATTCGGAGATTATCGAAAATTTAAGCGAATTATTTTTTATTGTTTGAAGCTGATGTCATTTGTCAAGCTGATTTCAGAATGATCAACTTTGAAAACTTCATTCGGGGACTATCGAAATTCCAAGCGAATTATTTTATATTGCTGATAGTGCCGTTTTAATATTGTAAAAGTTTCCTTAAACAATTTCGAATTTTTTTGCGTATATCCCGTTATTATGTTCTGCTATTCCATTCCAGTATGATCAACTTTAAAAATGTTCCATCACTATATTCCTAAAAACTTCATTCGGAGACCATCGAAATGAATTTTTTTTTTTTATTGTTTACAGCTTGTCTAATTTATTATATCGTAAAAGTTTTCTAACACAGTTTCTTAAGAAAATTCAGTTTCCTCAAGTAAATCCTGTTATAATCTTCTGGTAGTTTATTCCAGTATTAATAGTTGCCTTCAAAAACTTCATTCGAAGACTAGCGACATTCCAAGCGAATTATTTTTTATTGTTTACAGTTGGTGCTATTTTTTATATCGTAAAAGTTTCCTAATAAAATTTTCTTTCCTCATATATAAACTTTTATACGGTTAGTTTCCGTTAAATTGTATTTTTATTGTCTTAATTTCACATGTAAAATAATATAACAAATATAAAATCGGTAACCTGACCGGTAACATCATGAAAAAACTTCATTTTTCAATAAAGTCATAAATCATAATAGCAATTATTTTAGATTAAATTTTATTTTAAATTAAAATTAAATTAAACGCATATAAAATAATAATAAAAAAAATATTTAATTATTTTACAGTCTTATACCAAAAACGTTACCGCAAGGAGAAAAGATTACGTGCAAGGCTTGGTTAGCAATTAAAGTAAACTTCAAAAAAAAAAACAGTTTACATATTTCTAAGATATTAAAAAACATTTTGTCCCAAACAATAAAGTCCTCCACTAGATATATAGTTCTTAAGTATAAAAATGATGTTTAAAAATCATAAAAATAAAAAATTAAAAACAAAAAAAAAAAAAAAACATGATATCCTGAAGATATAAATAATAATTAAATAAATATGTAATAGTTAAATTATATTTGTCATAAAATTTAAATATATATGAATATACATATATCTTTATATATATACTTTATATATATAAATTTAATTTATATACAAATAATATATACATACATACACATATATTCAAAATTTAATTTATATGGTAATTACTTAAGTAATATTTTTAGTATGAAGAGAAATAAATTAATAATACTAAAAATAATATATATATAGAACATAATAAGACTTCTGTAAATAAAAATATATACATAATAATATAATACAAATATATATGCATATAAATAAATATATATAATAAAATAGAAATGTTAATCATTTTATGTAATAAAAAACAATTTAAATACTCATTACACATCCATAATAATATATAAATTAATAAATGTTTTATTAGATTATATACACAAACATATACATACAAACAAACAAACATATATATATATAATATAAACATAATATATTATTATATTATTAAAATATATAATATAATAAATTAATAAAAAAAAAAAAATAATGTAATGTTAAAATTAAATATAAAAAATGTAAGAAATATTGAAATAAAATTATAATTAAAATTTAAAATTAATTTATTTATTTATTATTAATTACATTTTTTTTTTTTAATTTTCAACAGTTTTTCTAAATTTCTAATTAATTTATTTTTAATTTGAAGAATTTTCAGTGATTGCCATAAACAGTTTTTTTTTTTATACAAGGAACGGTGGAAAACATTAAAAGTCATTTAACGCAACTGCACAAGATACTTCTGAGTAATGTTAAACTTTAATCAAACAAAACCACTCCTCTTAAAACCAAACTTTCGGATGGGTCCTTTAATATATATATATTCCGCATAGGGTTTAATTTTGAGGATAAGAATGTAAGAATGATGATTGGAAACTTTGGTTAAGGATAGTGGAGAAAATGGATTATGAAAAGTGAAGGAAAATATTTAAAGAGTTATTTTGAAGAAAGATTTTTGTGTTCTTCTTAAATTTCGTTGAATCGTACAGAAATGAATTACAAACTTTTGGCAATAACATTGTGCTGGCGTAAAGTTCCGTAAAACTGATGTGCGTATGAAAAACGAATTTTTTATGCTATATAAAATGCTATATATTCCGCCATCCTAACAGTTCGACAGAGTACGTGTGATTACCGTTTTTCTTTTGCGTTGATAAAATGTTTACAAGATTTTTCAAAAATTGGTTCTGCATATATTTTCTATATATTCCTCTTACAATTTAATTTATTTGAACTACACTCTATTTGGGATACATTATTATGAAACAACCTTATAATTGATTTAACCGTATAAGATCATACTTCCATTCATTTTGTAGGCGTACATTTACTCTTTATTCTTTTATTAATTTATTTCCACCACCACGTACAATGTAGTAAAGAAACGGTAGGAAAGTTTACCCTCCTGAGTACGGCTGTTCCTCGATCTTAAGCTGATCTCCTCCATTAGAACAGATTTAAATTTAAATATATAATTAAAATTTTTGATAAATTTTTTCTTCAATTAAAAATTATTAGATATATTATTTTAAAGCAATGGATACCAGAGCTAATAAGTATTTGTAATATAAAAAACTGAAACAACGCCTATTTCAAATAAGTAATACCAAATATGACACTATAACATTTTTATTTAAGAATAATTATAAGAAAAGTATTTTTAAGTTTATTTTTGTTAAAAGTCAGTCGGGCAGAAGCTTAATATATTTTAAATAAAGCGTGAGTCACACTGTATCAAAATTTTTAAATATAAGTATTGGCTCTATTAATATTTGGAAATAACAGTATAATTTTATAATTATGCGTTCGTTAAAAAAAAAATATTGAAAATTTAACAGTTAAAAATAACATTGAAAAATTTGGAAATTTTTAAGATAAAACATAATTTTTTTTTTTTATAGTTTAATTAAACTTTTTAAAGCGAATTATAAATTTTAAAATCTTTTTTTATAGCTATAACATTTATATTTATCAATTAGTTATGGATATTTTTTTGTACTTTAATTTCAAATTTATTAAAACTTAAAAAAAAAATGTTTTTTTTTTCTTCTTTTATAGAGCCCGCCATTTTTTTCATGTATACATACGTACATTACATATTTTTGAACAAAAAAGAAATTGAACCATACCCTTTGACTTCGGTTAATTTAAAATTAAAAAAAAAAAAAAAAACAAAAAGAACAAAAAAAAAATATTAATACTTTTTGTAATCAACCAGAAGCTCATCAAAGTCACATTAGCATTTAAAAAGGGGGGGGAAAAAATTTTCAATTAAAAAAATTTAAATTTTTTATACCTTTTCTGTTTTTTTTTTTTTTATGTAATCTGGTTCCTCTGATTTTGAAAAACAAAAAAAAACATATGAACATATGCGATGGCACATGGACTTAGCGCCTATATAGTTGTTTTTTGATATTTTAGGATTTTTTTTTTTGGGTCTGTTAATCAATAATGTGGAGGAAGTTACTTTCATAATCATATATTTTTTTTTTTTTTTTTGAAGTTTTAAATGATTGATGATCTGATTTGATCAATGAAAAAGATAAAAACTATTTTAATAATAGAAGAAATAACAAAAAAAAAAAAAAACAAAAAAAAAAATTATAAAAATATTGGTAAATTTTCTTTAATATAATGAAAAGAAATTTTCATCAAATTAAAAACAAAAAAAAACTAATAATTTGAATCTAATCAAATAAAAAAAAAACGCATTAAGATTTTAAATTACTAAAAGTACGAACCTGTAAATATCTTCTTTTTTTTTTTTTGTATATCAATTAAAAAGATTATAAGGTAAAATGAATAAAAATTTTTCAAAGTTTCAAATCAGAAAAGGGGTTTTATTAGATTGAAATTGATAACAAGTGATGTCCTTTATTAGGTGTAGAAAAACAATTAAAAAAAAAAAGGGTAATTCGAATATTGAAATGAAATACGATTTACGAAAATCATTTTATTTAAAACAATAATTTTAAATTAAGACACGCTTAAGATATTTTTGTTACATATATTTACTTTTTTCTTTTGTTTTTTTGAAATTAAAACCTTTTATTTATGAATTTTATCAGATCTAATAAAAACCATTTTATTCCTTTTATTTTAATATAAAATATTATTTAGCCCTTATGAAAAAAATCTTGGAAAACCGTCTTTGTTTTTAATTGTTCTAATTGTAAATTCTTTCCATATTTTTCCCTTAAAACCCAAATTCTCTTAATTTTGTTTATACAGAAATTAATTTTTCGAAATGCATATTTTACATAATATACATACATATTACATTTTCCAATATTTTTATTTCCAAATTTTCCCATGTTACTTCTCCTACTAGTGCATGAATGTCAACTAGGCAAATCTATTTAACTCTTTTTCCAGCTGTGGTTTATATGCTTTCTCCTATATAATGTTTAAATTTAATTGAAGTCAGCTTTTGCAAAATCATATGTCTGCGAGTCTTATTTAGACATATAATATATTATGGCCGATTTTCTAGCGGATTCCAATTGTTTGCATCATTTCCTATTTTTTATTAATAGGTTTCTAAATATGATTTTTATCCAACTTCACTTCTATCTGAAATACGTGTCCTATACTTCAATTTATGTTTGATTTGATTAATTTACATGGCTGCTCTCTAAAAATTTATCAAGAGAGCACAATTAGCACAGAGATTTTTTTTTTTTTGATACCATTCCCTAGTATTTTAGGTTGTTAACTATAAAACTGCCTATAAGCAGCGAGTAAAGTTCAGAAATGAAATTAGTTCTACAAATTTTACTTTCGAATAACTGGTTCATGTCTGAGACGATATCTAATCACCAAATATCCTGTCTCACCTTAGCTATTGTCGTACATACAGCAATAAAGTAATGAAGAGTCTACTTCTTCATTTCCTTTTTGTAACTTCTACACTGTGTGTTGAATGGAACTGACATTCTGGCTGCGTGGGTTACTATTTCCCATAGTAAGTAGTAATTATCGCTAAGACTCTAGTAGTGTCTACACGAGTGTAGGTTAAGAGTTCTTTTATTCTATTCAGATTTCATTTAATTTTGTTTTAAAATTTAATGTCTTTAAAAATATTTAAAAACTAATAATAATTATAAAATTGTATTTTACATTTTTCTGGAACAAATTCATTATGTCCAATATGAAACTACATAATTTTACGTTTTAAACCTTTTACAGTATCTCTGATGTTACACATTTCAAATAGGCTGTGCAAATTCTGCGCCCCACGAATTATGGCTCCAAAAAAAAAATTGAAAATGGCAACAAAATTTGTATGGGATTTGAGGCGATTTTTCAAATGAAAAAATACCACAATTTCCGGCAATTTGGTGTCTTTTTTTTCATTTTTGTTTTGGGATCATAATTCGTGGGACGAAGATTCGTACAGTCTTTGAAATTTAATTTCACAACTGTGAACTATTTTAAATTGACAAAACTGCATACAAAATAATTAACCCAGAATTATTAAGTTTTAAGTAACTTCAACATTTTATAGCTAAAATAGTTAAACTTTCACTTTTGAATTGGCGCACAGCATATGAATGGATTAAAAACGATAGGCAAATTCTATCGAAATGTGATATTGGCCTAACTTGAAAGACATTGTTCAGATGAATTAAAAAAAAATTTGGGATTGTTTTAATTCGTTTTGAATGATTTTGTAAATACAGAAATGAAATAAGTATAATTTTTCAAATGTCAGAAATAATAATATACTCTATAAAATTTAGATCAAATTTAAAATAATTTCTAATTAAATTACTTAAAATAATTATTAATATTTAATTAAAGATTAAAATGTCTTTAATAAATTAAATAAATAAAAGAATTTATTTAAAGTGCATAGAAAAGAAATTCTTCAAATTTTTTCTAAATAGCAATTTTAAAAATTAATAAAAATATGTTTAAAACATTTTCGTTACCTTTTATTTGCACAAACCTAGACCTACCTTCAATTCTTTAGAATTTCCAAAACTCTTTAAATTTTTAGTTATTTTTCTTTCTTTTAAAATATACTACAAATAAATTTAAATTTTTATGATACTTCCTTTTAATAAAAATATATACAATATTGTTCATGATAAATTTCCATATACGATATACATATATATACCTCTATATACATTATAATTTCTAGGAAAAATATCTCTAGAACAATGTAAAATATTTAAACAATAATAATTTAATTTTCTCCAATTTTAAATTTAATAATTTTTTTTGTTTTTTTTTTTTTGTGTATAAAAGAATTATAAGCATATATAGACTATAAGTATGTATATAATAAATATAAAACAATTTTAAGATCAAAAAGCATTTTAACTTATCAAATTAACTTTTCCAAGGTCAATAAATATAAAATACTCAAAACCCACAATCAATATAACAAACAAAAAAAAAAAAAAAAAAAAAAGAAGAAGAAAAATTAAAATTGCACCACATAGCCCTAGGAATCCTTTCACACTTCTGTCCATTAATAACTCAACCTCTAAATCCTATTATAATATTTTATTTAAATATTATGAAAACTGAATCGAATCAAACCGAATCAAAATCACCTTCTTCACCTTTCTTTCTTTTTTTTTTTTTAATAGGAAAATCATCATCTATGACAATACAATAGATTTCTCAGATATACAAGTTGTTTTATTCATATCTATTCATTTTTATTTTGTTTATTTTTGTATATATTAATTTTTCATTTATTTATTATATATTGTAATGGCAAGATGCATTTGAATATACTGACCAAAAACCCTTCAATAATATTATTTTGATTGACGTTCTATTCTATTCACTCAAACCCAAAAAAAAAAAAAAATAAATGGTTTTTCAATATTAAGTTTTTTGGTATATATATACTCTTTTATATTGCTTGTCTATCAAAATAAACATGTTGTAAATTTAATATTAGCATATGGGTATATTTATTAAAAAAATGTTTAGAATATATTAAAAATAATTTAATTTTCGCCATATTAGTTACCCAATTCATTAAATTTGAACTTTTATTTAAATATTATTTTAATGTTTATATCAGCAATTTTTATTCTTAGGTAGTTGTAGTACAATATATTTTGTAGAGTTAGGAAGTCATAATAATTCAAAGATAAACTTACATATATATATATAGACATGCATGAATATTGTTATATATGCACATTTAGAACAATATAAGATACATACATAAAATACAACTAACAAATGAATCCATGATGAACATATCCGATAATTTTTCATGTCACAACTATATCCTATAATTTAATAAAAAAAGGTTTAGGCACAAAATCTGTATAGTTTGCAATTTTTTTTAAATTATACCTCTAAACATTTATTATAGAGAGTTAATATAGCTCCATTTTATTCCAAAAAGCAACTTTCAGTTTTTAAAACTTCTTAAGGTTTGATTATATAGGTAAGAGTTAAAAAGTTTTAGAATATAGTTTGTTTTTCATTGTTTTTTAAACTTTATTCACAATGGACCAAATACGGTCTAAGTGTGCCTTTTTGGCAGTCACCTTAACCTTATTCTTTTAAATCTTTCTCTTAAGTCTTCATTTCCAAAAACTTTACTGCCGATTTTTTAACCTGTTTTAGAATTTCTTAGATTAAGTTGAAGTATTGTTAAGTTTTATGTATTTGAAAAGTCTGTATTTTAGATTGAAGAAGATTGAAATTCATTAAAATTTGGAGATCTTACTTTTCGCGTTTATTACGTATTATACATGAAAGTAAAAGAATTATGCTATTTTGTCCTTCAATATGGTAATTTGTAGAACTTTAAAATAACTTTTAGTTCTTGAGAATAAATTTTATATAGATTTAATAATTCCCCCAGTCATTGTCAGAAATCTTGTACTACTGACAAATTTTGAGTTTCAATGATTGACTGATTTAATACCTAATTGATGAATTTAGTATAATAACGAGTAAAAAAAAAAATACTTATTGCTATAAATTTGATTAATAAAGCAAAAAAATGAATATTATTTAAATATTTCCTAGAGAAAAAAATGTTTAAACCATCCCTAAAAAACTGAATTATGTACAAATTTAACTTAAAATTAAAACTGCGCATATAATTTCCAATAAGTTTTAATTAAAAAATTAACTGTCAAATAACAGAAAAAGTCTGACAGATTAAAAAACAATTTTTAAAATTTACACTATATAAAAATCTAAATGTCAATATAGTGATTTGTAATAAAAACTTCACAGAGATGAAAACACTTTTCAATATTACAGTACAAATATGACAGATAACATTACGATTTTACATGATTTTCTAACACCAAAAATTTGACTAATTAAAGAGAGAAATGTCAAATTACATTCAAAATAAGAGATATGTAAATCATAAAAATCTCACGAAAAGAATGATTATATTTTCTATGTAATATTATTAATAGTCCGTCTGACAGACAAAATACCAATTTTCTTTTTATATGCAAAACCAAAAATTTCTACAAAAAATTAAAACAAAAAATATCAAAAATTAAACGTTTTTAAAACAATATCAACTCTATAATTTTCAAATCATTCCTTTTTAAAATTTTCACACAAACTTATAAATTTACATATTCATATGCTCAAGTAAAATTATATAGAAAAAACAAAATAAATGAAATGTCACCTTATACCCTTTTTTGAATTTTATAGACAAAAGGAAAATGCAATTGAAATAACACAAAAATTTATATTTCAATAAAAGTATGTTTTGTTTTTCAAACCAAATTTTTAAAATGAAAAATTGAAAACAATATAAAATGCATATTCAGTTTTTCTCTTAAAATATAATTTTTGAATAGAAAATATTTAAGATATATTTATAAAAGTTATAGATTGTTTATTATATTCAACTTCATATTATATACATACATAGATATATATATTTATCTATATATAGAAAATATTCTTTTGTGTCTAGTAAATATCCTGTGCTTAGAAAATAAAAGTAAAAACAAAAAAATTTTTTGAAAATTTTCATAATTAAAACAAAAAAAAGTAAAATTGCAATTGATTTTAAATATAAAATGTTTGATTTTTTAGAAGTTTTGTTGTATATTAATATTTTTTTTTTTCATTTTTGTTATTTTTTATTGTTTAGATAGTGACGTCGTTTCAGACATTTGGAGTTGGGAGTAAAAAAAAACGAGGAAGAATACAGTTGCCTTTGTCAACTCTTAGATACCCGTACGAACCGTTAGTATGTTCACAGCCTGTCGTTCTGCTTACAATATTATTTTTTTAATATTTTAGTATTTTAAAATAATTTGGGTGAATTTTATAATTTCTAGAACTATGGGTTGTAGATATATTCAAACTATATGTTAATACATTCTTCAAAAGCAAATTCTAACCTTCCACATAACGATTATCAATCCAAAACTTTTTCAAATATTCTATAGTACCATTTAATACTAAGCGGTAAATGTATATTAAATTTAAAAAAATTTTGAAAAAATCAAGTAACACTTTCGTCAATTATAAAGTAACCCTATATATTATTAAATAAGGTTGTTAACAGAAATGTATAATGTTGAAGCTTTAATTTTTGTGTATTACTTCAAAAAAAATTTAACAGGTGTTCAAGTTACAGGTGTTTAAAAATTGGAAATTTTCAGTATTTGACCCCTTACAGCTCCTAAACGGGGAGTGATACAAAAAAAATTTCTGAAATGACTCATACTTATTTTCAAAGATCTAACTCAAGTTTCCAAATTAAACCGTTTAGAAGATAGAAGGGTTAAAGGATTTTGCAAAATTTTAGTTTCGCATAACGGTAAATTAAGACACCGTATGCCACAAAAATATATTTATTATATATATACATTTAAAGGTAATAAAAGTAGTAATCGTTTGGCGTTTTCAAAATGAAGATATACCTCATACAACTTGTGCTATAACAATTTAAATATAGAGCTTTTTTGAACCTTTGGGGAGCTGTAGCTCTGTAACGGGTGGGGGTACAAAAAAAAGTTTTTAAAAATAAAATTAATATTTTTGTGAGATCTATCAGCGGTTAAAATTTCATAGCTCTATTTCAAAAAAAATGTGGGGATCTAAAAGGTGTTCGAGAGCTACCCTAAGGTTTGGTCCAAACTCAACCAAAAAAAATAGGGAACCTACAAATTACTCCCAAAAAATTTTGTGTAAATTTCAAGATTCTAGCTTTCTTAGTTTTTGAGTTAGCGTGCTGACGGACGGACGGGCGGACGGACGGACATGGCTCAAAAGTCTTAGAATTTTTTTCTGATCCGATCCATACCTTCGAAGGTATATCTAGCTCGCTTATTTCGAGGTGTTACAAACGGAGGAGTAATTTTATTATACCCGATCCTATCGTACGGGTATAAAAAGAAACAAATATTAGATGAACGCTATGAAAATAAAAAATCAAAATTAAATAGAAAAATATAAAATGTAATGTAAGTTTTGTATAGTGATCCTTTGATGTGCCAAAAATCTTTAATATGATTAAAAATAAAATATAAAACAAAAAAACAAAGAAAAAAACAATAAATAAAAAATCAAAACTAAAATATAAAAATATAAATTGAAATATTGTTCTTATATCGTTCTACCTATCATTTTCTAATGAATTACAAAATTTTTAAAAGACATTTTATCAAAATGAACAGTCAAGCAATCATGAATACCCATACCCATATAGAAAATTTAATTTAATAATAATAAAAGTAAATTATTTATTACAATGTTTTTTGACAAAATGCATTTTATATATATGTATAATAAAAATGTCTGAAATTACCATTCACCATTTGTTTCTGAAATTAATAATTTATTTTAAAAGTGAATATTGAATGCAAAAGAATGAATGAAATTTTTTATTATAAGTAAATGCCAAAACTGAATAAGATCAAATTTTAAATAGATAAGGTGTTTTTTTTGTTAGTTGACATCCTTTGATTGGTTATTTTAGTTAAATTTTTAAAATTTAGAAAACTATATATATAGTTATTACGATATATTTCATTTTTTAAAAGTGTAGATTCTTTTACGATAATAGTTTGAATTTTAAAAGTGGTCTAATAATTATACAGTTAACAAGAGTATAGTGCAGCGCAGTTGACCTAAACTCATATTGCAAACATCACATTGCAAAAAATCACTTGGCAAAAAACTCTTTTCACAAAAACGCTTTTTTTAAAAAGGGATGACGTTTCCAAAAGATGTCATATTTTTACTTTGCAAAACATCCGTTTGGCAAATTTTTAAATAACATCAAAGGTGGTAAGATGGTTGGTAATTATACTTAATGGGGGACATGTTGAAGATTAAATTTTACTTCCGAAAAATTATGCAAGTGACTAGATTTCAATTGCTAAAAAAGGAGCATAACAGTAAATTTAAATACTAAATTGTAAAAAATTATATTATTATTTGCAAATACTTAATAAATCTAAAACAAATTCTATTATTTAGTGTTTTTAGTTTGAAAAAAAACTTAAAAACACCTTTAAAACTAGAGTTTTTTCAAGCTTGGAGAGATTACAGCTCCATAAAATAAGTTGGGGCTAGCTAGATAAAAATGTTGTTATACAAGATCAATTTTTTAAATAAATCTATATCCATGGTTAAAATTTAATTATTCTACCTTAAACGGTGTAGAAGTTTTGGTAGCAGACGGATATAGAGTAATAAGCAAATGTTTTCCTTTAAATGTAAAACTAATTCTTTTTTCTTTTAATTCTTTTTTTTCTTTGATTTTTTAAATATAAATCACCATCTAGAAATATATATATATTTTATTTTTTTAATGCATTTCTCTGCCACATAAATGTGGACAGGAAATTACACAGCCTTTCCTGTTCAGGCGTGGCTATAAATGTCGTAAGGGGGAATAACTATTACGACGTGTGTGGAATTCGAACCCACACTCCCCCGGTGTTTACAGCTTATTTTATACGTTCTTACCGAGACCCCATCTAGAAATATATTTCTTTGTAGTAAAATTTGTTGTGACTATATGATATACAATATAGGAATGGAAAAAATGGTGATAAATTGGAAGGTAAATGAATCTGTTTAGATTCATCTTGAATTTGCGCAAATTGTAAATCAAAGAATCGCTAAATTTTAAGAACACATGGGTATCCAAAATATATAATTGTAGTCCTACTAGTGGTACGTTGAAATTCTTTGAAAGGAGGTATCAGTGATTTAATATTATCTGAGAAAGTGGCAATACCTACAAGATATCTATAATAAAGCATAAGAGCTCAAATATTACGACGGATGTTAAGAGAAATATATACTCTTTGTTTCAATGGATCAACAATGATACGAATCTTTACTCTTCATTAGATTTATTCAATTACTACGTATAAAGTAAAATATATCACAAATGTTTGCTATCATTTTACTTATATCGTCCAATTGAAAAATTATTATGTATATATGTATGTATCTACGTTTATAAAAATAATATATTTCTTATATAATTTACCGACGGTAATTAACTTTGTATGTTTTTTAACATATATATCGAAAGATCCCTGTCGAGCTTCAAATATTAATTTTAATTCTAATCAAAACTTTCACAAAAAGTGAATATGTTAAGGTAAGTTTAATAATGATGTTTTTAAAACAAAATTAGTAATGAATACTTTATTACTTGAATGAACTCGATTGAACTTTATTCTCGAATTGATTGTGTTTTGAAAATAACAGACCCCCATCGATTTGAATATAAATTAAAGCAGCGGAAAATAAACAAAAAAGAAAGTAGTTTCAGGGTAAGGGTTTTATGTGCTGATAAGAAGTGTTTTGTTGAAACCGAAATCGAAAGAAAAAAATTATTTTTAAGGCCTTAATATCCAAGTTGAAGCAAATATTCAAACCAATTTTGAGCTATGCACAATATTGATATATATGCCTATGTATAAAAAACGCCATTCTTTTAAAAAACAACAGAAATATATTCTGCCAAAAAAGGAAAAAAATAACACATATTTAAAGAATTTTCACCATTTTTGTTTTATTTTTTCAAATATTTTTATTTTTTTCTTATATATAGATTTCTCAAAAGAGTCCTTAAAGAAAATTTACCACAATGATACCGTATTATGGTTTTCCTTTTTTATTATTTTTTTTTTTTTTTGAAATTTCGTTTTTGATCTTTGAACTTTCAAAAAAAGAAAAAAAAAATTCTTTTCGAAATTTTTCTTAATTTTTAAAAAGAAAAAAAAAACCCATACGATATTCACATATCGTTAGAACACAAATAATATAAATCTTTTCGGCCTAACCCAAGATACAAATTTTACCCTAATTTTGCATACTCGTTTATTGTTTTTTGAAATTACAAAAAAAAAAAAAAAAAACAAATAAAAATGTAAACCAAAAATATGTTGAAACTTCTTGACTCTTTTTCCAATTTGTATTTAAAAAGAAATATTCAAAGGAAAATGGTTCAAAAACAACACAAAAATTTCATTTAATGTTTTTTTTTTTTTTAAATGAAGTTGTATATATTTCAAAACATTATTGTAATTTAAATACATTCTAGTTATTAAATATAATCTGCCAGTTTCACTTATACTAAATGCTAAATAATTTAAAGTCAAAACTATACTAAAATCTAATCACCATTATCTGACACAAATAAAGTCCTTCCACCAGAACGTATAGTTAACTCCTAAAACACAACGGGAAAATTTCAAATTAGGAATTAAGTAAATTTTTTTTCCATTCGTTAATCACAATCTAGAAATATTTTTCTTTGTGTTAAGCTGTAATTGCGTTATATTCAATATAAATAAAATGAATGGGATGAGAATGGAGAAATTTAAGATAAAAAAGCGCGGAAAGGTAAACGCATGATGTAATCTATAAAGGTGAAAAATTTTAAATTTCGGCAAATTGTAAATGGAAAAGTTGTCAACTTTTGGAAACATATTGGATAGTAGTAAGTAGTTTACAAAAGTCAAAAGACCTTTTGTAATAAGTTGAAGTCCATTACATCTTAAATTAATGATAATAAAACATATAATTTAATTTCTGTTAAATTTCTGTACGTTTAGAAATTGTTTTTAATAATTTACATAAAAAACATAAAACTAAACTAGATTCTTTTCATATAATTTTTTTAACTTTCTGTATTCGAAATAAAAATAATTTTTTATTAAAAATTATTATAGAAAAGAAATACAAATTTTTTAGAAAAAAAAAGAAGAAAAAACAAAATTTCTCGAATTTCTTTTATTTTGAATACGATGCTTATATAATATGTATTTTTTATCATATGTTTTTTAAAATTAAAACATATTTTAAC
The DNA here is from genome assembly GCA_947095535.1 of Poecilobothrus nobilitatus. Lineage (NCBI taxonomy): Eukaryota > Metazoa > Arthropoda > Insecta > Diptera > Dolichopodidae > Poecilobothrus > Poecilobothrus nobilitatus. The sequence goes on along the minus strand of OX352774.1, from coordinate 257,532,073 downwards.
AAATAAAAATTTACAGCTGTCTGCAAAAATATAAATTTACCTATTTGATAAAATATATACTTGGTATAAGCATCATCGTTCTGTGAAAACTAACCAAGCCAAAATTTAATAAATACTTAAATAATATTATCTAAAATATCAGAAATATACTTAATGAAAGGTTCTAAATTCTTGATAGTACATCAATTCATAACAAACATAACATAATCAATCAAACATAACATAACATATCAACTCATAACAAACTGTAATATTTTTATACCATATAAAACTTATTTATAAAAAAAATGAACATAATGAGTTTTCACATAACAAAGACATCTTAAAAAAAAAAATAATCGTTTTTTAATTTTGTTAGATTTCCGCTTCTGTGAAACCACCTTCCGTGCAGTAAACGCGAGGATAAGTAGGAAATAAATCTACTCCATATATCATATATCATTTAAATACATACGTTCTACTTAAACGTCAAAGTGACATGAAAGGTGAAGCGAACATTGAATCACAATGTTAAGTTACACTTCCTAACGATCATTTAATTTTTTGTTTAATCAAAAAGCTGTCAGTAGCTACAACGAATTTTTTGCATTCCTTTAAAAAAACGTTTCGGTCAACCTATTTATTTAATGAATATAGAACTTACTTATCAAGGTTTACTAGATTTCTATAAGTCTAATTTACGTTTAACCAGAAAATGTTTAATTTTTGAAATGTAGGCCGCCTCTGTGAAACCACCTTTCGTGCTGTCAGTGCGAGGATAATTCTATATATCATTTAAATACATATGTTCTACTTAAACGTGAAATTGACATGAAAGGTGAAGCGAACATTGAATCACAATGTTAAATTACACTTCCTAACGATCATTTAATTTTTTGTTTAAGCAAAAAGCTGTCAGTAGCTATAACGGATTTTCTGCATTCCTTTAAAAAAACGTTTCGGTCAACCTCTTTATTTAATGAATATATAACTTACTTATCAAGGTTTACTAGTTTTCTATAACCCTAATTTACGTTTAACCAGAAAATGTTTAAATTTTGAAATGTAGACGTGCCAATCTGGACTGGCAAATATGTCAATATTTGCACATTACTATATTATCAACTATTAACTAAATGGGTAAAAAAGAAACCATAAAAAAGGCATTAAAGTTTTTTGTTCTAACTCAAAATTATCTTCAACTCTAATATAATAAGAAAAAAATTACAAAAAAAAAAAACACAAAGTAACTGTCCTTACAGCATATTTGAAAAAAAAATAAATAAAAGGAGTAAAACATTAACTATTTTAAATTCCTTGAATAATTTATTCTTTGATTACATTTTAATTTTCTTTTTATTTTTCAAATAAAAATTGTTTAAAACAATATTCTTAAATTATATTTTAAAATATTTTAACTTTGTATTTTAACATTTTTTAACTTTCTGGGAAATAATCACATGTTACTTTCATTTTTTTCCTTTTCATAATTTTAAGTTTTTATATTTTGCATATACCATATGTAAAAATTTTCACATACTCGTATATGCGTACAAATGTACATATTGTATATATATTCCACTAGTAATAAAATTTAATCAGAAAATCAATAAAAATGATTTCTCCCAGTTAATTTTATTTAGAAAAAGATTTTCTAAAACAAAAAAAAAATGATTAGACTTAAGTGCATTTAAATGATATATAATTATCAAATAAAATGTTTCAAAATGTTTTTAGTTGGGGAAAAATTAAATTACATATAAATAAATTTTATACTGTTACAATAACGATTAATGCAATGAAAATGAACTATTAAGTATTGAAGCATGAATTCAACAAAATAATTAAAAATTAAAAAAAACAAGACAAAAATGTCAACTTTTTATTACAGATATAAGTTTTGTTCATTTCATTTTTGTTCTATTCATTAATACAACAAAATAATTTAATATATAATTTTACTTTATACTTATATATCACAGAAAATACTAAAATAACATCCAAAGTTATTTAAAATCTTATTAAGTATAAAAACAAGGTAGAATGTAAACCAACGGTTTTTAAAAGCGCACATTTCCAAAAGACAATACAAACTGTTTAGGATTGTGACTTGCACAAAAATTTCAAAATTTCATGTAATAAGAAAAAATGTGAAAATAGGACATTTTTGAAATTTTGAGGGGCTATAAGTCCGGAATCCTATACAACTAAGAAAATCCGTTAACACACGTAAAAATATATTATTAAACCTTTAATTTTCATGTCTTACCGAAGAAAAATTTGTACAGGTGCCTAAGTTACAGGTGTCTAAAAATAGCAAATTTTCAATTTTTGAGGCGTAATAACTCTTAAAGAGGGGGTGTTACCAAAAAATTTTCTGAGGAAACTTATACTAATTCTAAAAGTTTTTTCTTGTCTCAAAATTTCAGGTTCCTATCTAAAGGGGTGCCGGAGTTATGAAAACAGAAATTTCATGCAAAATGTGGTTTTCACATAACGGTAAATTTAAATATTAAATTTAAAAAAATTGATATTAATATAAATATATATATACTAATATAAAAGAAATACCTGTCGAATGACGTTTTCAGATTGAAAAAATCTTAAGCAGAACATAAGATATATGCATTTAAAAATAGGGCTTTTTCAAAGTTTGAGGGGCTGTAGCTCCGTAATGGGGGGGGGCTACATGAAAAAGTTGTTCCACAAAATTATTTTTTTTATGAGACCTACCTATGGTTAAAATTTTTTTTCTCTATCTTTAACGGTGTAGAAGTTTTGTAAACAGACGGACGGACGGACGGACGGACGGACAGAGTGAAACTAATAAGCACATTTTTTCAAATTTTTTTTGGAAATGTGCTAAAAAAGTATAGTGGCATAGAAATCTTCAAGCAATCAAATATGATAACTACGATTATATGGGTACAATTATTTTTGGCTAAACTTTTCTTTAGCTCCACCGCGTCCGAACCTTTTCAAATTTTGTACTAAAGTATGTGCGAATAATATTGAAGAAAAATAAACTTTTTGAGGTTTTCTTGACAAAATTGATCAAGGAAAGGTTTTTAAGGAAAGAAATGAAATATAGCTTTTTTTCCTCAAGATTTTTAATTTTTTAACTCTTTTAAACATCTTTTTTAACTTGTTCAACGATAAAACCTATAGCCACCAAGTAAACGGTAAAATAATCTATGTATTGTTACCTCTATAGATAAATAGTTAGATAGTACTCTAACATACATAACGATAAATCTAACATACTTCGTACTAAAAAACATACATATATTCATATTTAATAGATTAAAAGATATAAAAAAAAAAACTAAAAACAACAAGGATATTTTTAAATGTCCTTTTCAGAAAAAGGAAGAAGCACGCTTATTAAAGATACATATTTTTAAAAAGTTGAAATCACCAAGTGCCGTTTTCATTTAGTGATTTCGTACTTTAAGGAGTCACCGTAAACTGCAAAATCTTTATTTTTGGCATCTTATTCCAAAAAAGTTACATTTTTTAGAGCTTTAAAAATTTCCCGCTATTCAGTCCTTATATTCTTTAATGACGAATAAAAATAACTCTAAAAATCGATTTTTTTAATTTTTTCCCATTGTTAGTGTATATTTGTGCATATTTTTAGAAAGTAAATCTTGTGAACTTTCAGATAAGTATAAAGTGTAGTTAATATAACTTAGAGTTTAGGAGATATGATAAAAATGGTGAAATGTAAAATTATTGAAGAGCTATTTGACCTTCTTAATAACATCATTGCCAATCCGGCCAGGACAAGTCATGTTTATTCATGTCCAAGAGTACGTGATTGTGCAAAATTTTAAAAGGATCAGACGCGGGCAATAAACTAAAGTTTTTTACCTATTAATAATTGAATCTATTTGCTTCAAAAAGTAAATTACAAATACCTCACCTCACATTACTATAGATTTCATTAATTTATTTATGTTTGTTTTTATTTGTTAATTTTATAATTTTACAATAATAAATACTAGTCACATACTTTAAAAAGTATAACAGTGTTATTGAGAAAAATGGACTTCCAAGAAATTCTTTTATTGAAAACTCTGCTATTTTACACCAACTCTGAAATAAAACAATCCTAATTTTAAATTGACTTAAGCTAATTCATTTTTAAAATGTGAATCTGAGGACAAAAATTGAGCTAAAAAGTGATTATTTCCTATGCTATAATGATCAGATGTGAATCTGAGAATAAAATGGAAATAAATATAGGTATGATTTCCTGTGCTATAGACATAAAATGTGAATCTGATGTTAAAATAGGTATAAAGAATGGGGATGATTTCCTATGCTATAAATGTGACTCTTTTAAAATAAAAAGGGAATGAATAAATAAATGAATTAAAAAGGGAACGAATGGAGATTATTTCGTGTGCTATAAAGATAAAATATGAATCTTGTGTAAGCTACAGCAAATATTTATAAAATCATAATATACATATTCATGAAAACATCGTCTTCACAATTTCAAAGCTTGAAATAAGCCTGTTTTAAAATATTAAAGTTGAAAATCAGAAAAAACTTATAACACAAATTAAAATATTCTGTTTAATGGGAGGGATTATGGGAATATTATTTTCAAATTATGGGTGGATAATTTTAAGGTGAGATATGTTATGTTTTTATTTATTGTAAATATATTGAAATTTTTGTTATTTAAAAAAAATTTTTGATTATTTTGTATAATTTTTGGGTATAACAAATAGCATTACATACTATGTAATAGTAGTGGGGTAACAACGAAAAAAAAATTTTTTTTATATACTAATTTATTTAACACATTAACTAACATTAAAGCCATATTAATCCAAAATAATTATAAAACATTAAATGAACAATTAAAATATATCCATTCTAAGAAATAAAATTCTTTTATTTATACAAAGTGTTTATAATTTAATTAACAAATATTTTTTTTTAGTACTTTATAAAGTAAATTTCAATTTTCCGTGTCATGTCAACTGACACTAATAAATCACGATTTTAGCGATTCAAACTTTAAAAGTGTTTTTATTAGTTTTTTTTTTTTTTTTGAAATTTTTGAACATTAATGAAAATTTTCTAAAAATGGAAATTTCATTTAAAAAATAAAAAAAGAAAACAATGTAGTCGCTTTTTATTTGTTAATTTTGACATATTAAACAATATTTCATAAAAAAAAAAAAAAAAAAAAAAAACAAAAATAACAAAAATAAAAAAATAGTTTTGAAGTAATTATCAAGTATAGAAAAACAAAATACAAAAAAAAAAATAAAAATGGAGATACTGAATAATATTAGATAAACTTTAGTTCCACCATTTTTCACTTGAAAATTCCGCTGCTGTTAACAAAAATTCAATGAAATCACTTGAAAAGCAAAATAAAATTAAAACAAAAACAAATCCACGACATAACATAAAGCACTTACTTTGAAACCCATTAGTGAAGTGAAGTTAAAATGAACTTTACTTATACCTCATCATCACTAAAAAAAAAGAAAAATAAAAATAAATAAATAAATAAATTTGATGCGTCCCAAAAAATAAGGTAAAAATAAAAAAAAAAAGGTACCTACAAAGATTTAAGTGTTAGAATAATTTGTAATAGAAAAATGCAATGTTCACCTGAAAATTCATTGTATATTCCTAAGTATTTCCCAAACAGTATTTCCCAAACTACTTTGCATGAAAAATTAATAGGTGTTCCACGTCAAATAAAATGAATAGAAAAGTAATACGCTATATTTTTTATATCGTAATTACGTACTATGGAAATAATTTTCATTAATGCTATGTTCATAAACACTTAAGAATAAGATATTAAAATTGATGTAGAGTCAATGCTTTTTTGAAATTACGAAATACATATTAAGGTGCTGACTGTTGGTCTTTTTTAAGGTGTAAAATAATTTAGGATAACATATTAAAGATAGTAGAAATCCTAGAGAGTAGATAACATAGTAGAAATCCTAAGTACAAATATTTTAAAGTAAATCTATAATGTAGATGTATCTAATAAGTATTTTCTAAAAAGTATAATAAAAATGATTTCTGAGCTTATAATCTTTATTTTTCTTGACACCGAAAGTATAGTAGGCTTAAGTTCCATTCATTATGAAAATTTAATGGATTTAATAAGTAACTAAACACTATAGCTAATTTAAGGCAAAAAAAGAAATATCAGCCATATTAAAGATTTCAAAAACATTTACAATTTAAGAATTCAAAAACATTTACGATTTAAGAATTCAAAATCTTCAGTTATTAAGAATTTAATTTGCTATATGTCATATCTTATCTGTCATATATCTATATCTCATAAATCATGTCATATCTTACAATACAAAACAAAAGTACAAAATACAAAAAAATAAGGTCTTTTGTTGAAATTTCAGGATTTACGATATATGTATTACATTAGGTATAGAAAAAGTTTAGAAAACCCTGTCGATATTAACCAAGACTTTATTTCAAATTTTTATTACACTATATATACATAATATAATAACTGACAAACACACACTGCCTTGTCATGTAAAAAAACAAAAATATGTAAAAAAAAAAAAACAAAATAAAGCAAAATTTTCATAAAGAGTGAATAAAGAGTGCGTATATTCATTTCATTCAAGTAATTTTGTTATAAAAAACAACAAAACAAAAATTTTTGTTTCTTTAAATATTTTTGTTTATGAATGTTTAAACAATTTTCAACTCAAACCTATAATATATATTCGAAAATTACATAAAGAATAAAGAAAAAAAACATTACAAAAACAAAAAAAAAAAAACTTTTATATTATACAAGTTAGTTGTTTAGACCTTTAAAATATAGATGGCACGGTATCTCCATTATTACATCAATAATATTGATTGTGATTGCTTTTCAACAAAATAGGCGCCTCTTGCCAAATGACTTTTAACTATTTACCTATTTTTTTTTTTTTAAGTCAGTTTGTTGTTGTCAGGTGAAACTTCATTAAAAGAATGTTAGTTAAAAAAAAAAAAAAAAACAATAATAATAATATGAAAAATACGTATTGAATCGAAAAGTGAATCAAGGAAAAAAAAAAAGTAACACATCAAAAATTAACACGCTTTTCTTTGATTTATCTATACGGCTGTTTAACTACGTTTTTTTTTTGTTATTTTTTTTTTTTAAATTTTTTAAATTTAAAATTAAATCAGTTATGGAATTGAAAAGAAATCCGATATTCGGTACTTTTTGTCAGTTTTTTTTTTTTGTTTCCTTTTCATTCGGTTTGTTGTCTTTTTGAGGTTAGTTTCTTTATTATATGTATTTTTTTTTTTTTTTCTTTTTCCTATTTTTGTTATATATTAATTGTTTAAAATTGATTGAACTTCTGAGCGCGATCGAGTGGCGGTTCACTTTATTCAGGTCATAATAGATAAATATAATACAAAAAAAAAAAAAAAATTAAATAAAATAGAAAATACAATATAATATAAAAGAAATAATTAAAAAGACAGAAATAGAAAAGTTGAACAAAAAATAAAAAAAAACAGTGAAAAAAATGTTACGAATAAAAGAAAGAAAGAAAAATAATATGTATAGGAAAATAACAAATTAATGAATTTGAAAAAGAATTTTTAATTTAACTTTTTATAATGTTTATTATTTTGAAAAGTCTAAAAAAAAAACAAAAAACAAAAAAATAATAGCTAAACTGATTGATACATGACGATGACTTTAAAAATATATATAATCTAAAATAAATAAGCACATTTTTTCAAAATTTTTTTGGAAATGTGCTAAAAAAGGCCATATGAAAACACGATGGGTTTTTAAAAGCCCATATTTCCAAAACACATTTCAAGAAAAATGAAGTACAATACATATTGGATTGAACACTTGATCTTGAACTCAAATCGCACTTTTTGAAACAAATGTATACTTGAACTAGTAGGTGTTGTTTTTAAAATGCTAGATTTAAATTTAAGCTAAGTTTTATTCATTGAATTGAATAAAAGCTCTAACTCATCATGTAAATATATAATCTTTGAATAGGGGCCTTGGTGGCCTAATGGGTAAGAGCGTATAAAATATGTCGTAAACAAGGAGGGGGTATGGGTTCGAATCCCATACACGTCATAAGAGTTAATCCCCCTTACGACATTTAAAGCCACGCCTGAACAGGAAAGACTGTGTCCACATTTATGTGATCCTGTCCACATTTATGTGGCAGAGACATGAATTAAAAAAAAAATAATCTTTGAATTTTAAATTTAGCTGGTTACTTTTAAGAAGTTTACTCCTGTTGACCCCAAAGTCAATGATGTTTTAAAAATTTTAAATTTTTATTACCCTACGCTCTAAATCGGGAGGAAAGTATTAAGAAAATATGATCTTACTTCTATCAAATTATTAAGTTTCAAACTTTAGGCATTTAAAAGATATTTCAAAGGAGCTTCATAATTTACCAAAATTTTAGATTCACATAACGGTAAATTTTAATATGCAATTGCAAAAATAAATTTCATTAAAACTAGAATCTTTTAAAGGTTTGATATTAAAAAAATATTTAGAAAAACTTGAAAATATTTAAAAAATACCTCCAACTATCTGGAAATTAGGTTATTTCAATTTTGGTAGCCTGTAGTTTCGTAATAATTGAATGCAACTATATAAAAAGGATTGTCATACAACTTCTTTTTCATAGATCTCATAACTGCTAATGGTAACAGATGGACAATAGAATGGACAAATATATAACGATACTAAATAGCATATATTTTCAAAATTTTTAGAAAATATCTTAAATATATGTGGTTGTTGTTTTGTTTTTTTTTACTATTTCACTCAAAATAAAGAAACACAATTAACAAACAATTTAAACAAAGCAAAAAAAAAAAAATTGTATTTTTGATAGATTATTGATTGAAGATTTAGACCTTTTTCTTTTTTTTTTTTCTTATTTTCTAACATATATCTAATGCTGTATAATTATATCTTTATTTGTTTTATATTTTATTATAGTAATTATATCAAATGAATAACAAAAAAATTGAATTTTTTTAACTAAAGTTATTATATAAAACTATATGATCAATATTCAACAATAAGTCATTGTATTATTATTGAAATAACGAATTTCATTATAAATAAATAATTGTTTGTTAATATATAATGAATGAAAATAAATACTAATCATTAATAAAATTAATCATATATTAAAAAAAAATAAATGTAATAACATATTGTTTGGTTCAATATGACCCAAGATCGCAATATGCCTATACAGAAAAATTTAATTTTTCATCAACTTCTTGTATTTGGTAATGTTGGTTTTATTAAATCAGCTTCTACTTCTATTTTGTTTAATCAAAATGTGTCTTTTGTCATCCTCAGCCTTTAATATTTTCCATAAATTTATTTGTAAACTTTTAGATTTCTGCTTTCTAATAACATTTTAAAAGTTAACAGATCTTTACCACATACTTGACTCAAAATCTACCTTGCCTTCTAAAGTGCGCTTTCTTATAACACTTTAAAAGTTAACAGATCTTTACCACATACTTGACTCAAAATCTACCTTGCCTTCTAAAGTGCACTTTTGCATAACACTTTAAAAGTCAACAGATCTTTACAACATACTTAATTCAAAGTTTACGTTTCTAAGGCACATGTTACTACTAATCTATTGAGTCTTTTATACTAATATTGTATTTTATATTAATATATTGTCTTTTATTATTAATGTATTTGTCTTCTACAAAACCTAATGATTATTTCGAAGATATAAAATTTTCAAGCTTACTAACTATACTAATTGTAATTTTTCGCTTAAATTAATTAAATTATGACTCTATCAGTATAATAATGTAAATTTTGAAAATATAATTTTATAATTTCGTCAAATAGTTATTAAGTAATTTAATTTTCTTCTTTTGTCCTTATATAAATTTAATTTTTTTTTTTCCTAAGGAAGGTATATACGAATCTTCCAAAAACACCAAGAATACCATCTTAATAGTATCAGATTCTTACAGAATAAACCCACCTTCCCCTTTATCCAAAATAATGGGACGAAACCTCTAACTACTAGAGAGTATATTAACGCAGCATATTATCGAGCGAGTAGGGATAAAAGAGGATAGGAGAAGGATCCGGAAGCATTGAATTGGGGTCGCGACGATAAAGGAAAATGATTTTGCCTGTATTATTATTACTATTTTGCTATCACTAAGAGTAACCATCAACGGTTACAACGCACAGTAGTATAAAACACTTTTCTGCCTGAGGTATAATAATTTAAGCGAACCACATTGTCACTGTAGTAGTGACGACGTGAAATTGAAATGACGTGAAATAAGTCAAATGATCGTCAGATTGTGTTGACCATTTCGAAAATCCTTAAAAACATTTTCATTCACATTATGTTTTCTTCTAAAAATCAAGAAAATTAATAATTTTATAATTTTTTAAATAATATCTTCTTGGTTTTATTTTTAATGCTGGAACTATGGAACAAATTTTTTTTTTTATATTTAGTTGTATAATAATAATTTTCAATTAAAAAGAGAAAATTTCATTGGAAAAAAAATCGCGGATATTCAGTTTAAAAAAAAAAAAAAATCTAATTAACTTTTTTTCTTTTTATTAAATGAAATATATTTGAAAATTTTTCTTTAAATTTTAATAAAATATAAATATTAATAAAACACCCTTCATTCTTTGTTTTGTATAACCCTTAAATTTCGCGTAATTATTAAAAATTAAAAATTAATAATGAAAAAAAAAATTCCAAAAATGTTTTAATATTGTAGAATTCATAAAAAAAAAAAAAAACTCCTTTTTTTTTTTTTACAATTTCGCGTAATCAAAACAAAAAACTTTTTTTTTCGAAATTATCAGAATTCTAGATTTTGTTTTTATTTTATTTCATTAGTATTCGAGTAAATGATTGTAGCAGAGCAGTAAAGAAAAAAAAAAAAAAAATTGAAATGAAATTTATAATTAAAATTTTTAGAAATAAAAAATGGTAAAATAAAAATAAAAAAAAAAATTTTTATTTTTCCTTGTACAAGGGTTATTTACCCTTTGGATACATCAATGTGTACATGAACATACTATATATAATATAAATATACACATATTATATTTTTTTGAATATAATATTATATCTGTATGAAATTATAATGTAAAGGTAATTTTTTCATTGACTCCATAAGATTCATCTACACCTTACAAAGTAAAAAATAAACTGAGTATCTGTACTTGGAAAATTTTCAACAAAAATTTTCTTTTTTTTTTTTTTGTTGATTTTCATTTTACTGTTTTCTGTTTTTAAGAAAAAAAAAATTTTTTTTTACATTTCCATAACACTCTTTTTCAATGCCTTTAAAATTTTAACATTGTACACTTGTGTATATGTATACTTTTCTTTTTCACCTGCCCCATATCATACCCTTTTACTAGTTACTTTATTAAGACTAAATCTTGTTTTTAATCGTAGTTCAGTTTAAAAGAAAGTCTGCCAAAAACAATGAAAAAAGAAAAATTTTATAAAATAAAATTTGATAACTTTCTATGTATGTATATATATATACGTACATAGGTAAAACCGTTATATAAAACAGCGGGAAAGAAGAATAACTAAAATATATTCTATGTAAAATCAATATTAAAAATATAAATATATAAACATACATATAATGCATATATATAAATATTTACTTACTATATTTATTACCATTATGAAAATATCCTATTCCTATATGAAAAAATCCTTTCAGACAGGATTAATTTTATAAACAAGATATTCGATACATATATTAATATAATAAAAAGAAATAATAATAACAATAACAATTAAAAAAATAAAAAGAAAAAAAAAATAACAATACATTCCAGAAATTTAGAATAAAAAAAAAAGAAAACAGACACTTTTTAAAGGAATCTAAGACAAAAAAAAAAAACAAAAAACCCCTTTGAAATTTTATTGATTTTTTCATCGAATTTCAGTTTTTGTTCCATGAAAAAATATAAAATATATATTTTTATGTATATAGATATATATATGTATATACTAGTATATATATAGTATACTATTTGCATATATATATATATATATATAACTTACAACATTTACAAGGCCACAGATTTATTGAATATTTTTAAGGTGCTGAATTTTTTTTTCAAAGAATATTCGAAGTTAATAAAGAAGAGCATTGACATTAGAAATTTAGTAACTTAATTAAGTTGGCTGCGTTTAAATTGATTAATTTTTCAAAAAAAAAAAAAGGATAATATTTTAATCAAAATTTAATAAGTAATTATTCAAAGTTTTAATAATTACTTCAAAATTTTTAATCTGGGTTTTATTTCGTAAAAATTGACAGGCGACAATAACCTTTTCTTTATTTTGTTTTTTATTTATTTTTTATTTGTGGAGTTGACATTCAATAAAAACTAAAAACAACATTAATTTTTAATAATATTAAATTTCTTTTTATTTTTTTATTTTTATATAATTTATTAGTGTCTGTGTCTGGAAATTCTGAGAAATTTTATTTACAAAATCAATTTACTATTGGACGAAACGCTGGTTCATTTTCATACTTAAATATCTCAAATGTTTGTTGTCAATTGTAACTTAAATCATCTTTAATTTCTTAGCCGTTTAGGTATTGTATGCAATTCAGCAACAACTTGAGTAAAAAAAATTTATAATTTTTATATTTACTGACAGTGAACCAATAAATAATTTTAGAAAATTTTTATTAAGAGAGAGATTAAGAGAGTATTTTCATATTTGAATTCTATAGAAAGAGTTATTCCAAAAAAATGTCTCCATTTCTAATTGGAAAATCTAATTAAAAATTCATAAAGTGCAATATTATAGTGAAATATTTTAATTATATATTAAAATTATAAAACAAACCGATATCGATTTAAATAATTGGTTGTCTCCTAAAAATCTGGTCCGGTAGAATAAGCAACGAAGATCTATCGTGGTTTACAACGAAAAAAACCCATACTGAGACAATAAAGAAAACAAAAATGAAACTGAACAGGTCATACACTAAAAAAATACAAGCCGCATGATTGTGGAGTTGAACTTTCAAGGAAATAGAAGAGACAAGCGTCTAGGCAATACATGGAAACGCACCATAGCCGAATTAAACCACTGCAACCTCGCATAGGTAAATAAAGGATTTCAGGTTTCAAATGTTAATAGCTATAGGCACCTAAGCTATAGGCATTCATTAGGTTTTTAACATTTAACAGTCAAACAATACAGGTGGGGGATGGAAAACCTGATTTTAATATATTTAAATATATTGTTGCAAAAGGTAACAATATTTTTTTTTAATTAGAAGAAACTGTAATAATAATCTAAAAGAAATTTTTTCAGAATTTTTTATAAACTTTTTATCTTTTATAATAAAAATTAAATATGACAATTAAAACAAATACAAATTTAAGGGTTAAGAAAGTTTATTCTTTCTCTTTAAAATAAATATTTAACCCAATTAATGATTTTTTTTTCTTCCTTTATTAAATTTGTTAGACGTATTTTTACGTATTTGTTTCGTATTGATTACAACTTCTTATATTCCTTAAAGTCTTAATTTAGGGTAACAATTATATTTTTGAGGTTTTTCTGTAGTTTTTCCTTAGACATGGAATTGAAATCCCAAATAAATACATAAAAGATTTTTCATAAAATATGTGAGGTTTAATGTAAAAACATTTAAAGAACTCGAAACAAAGTGGAAATATATGAGTGACTAAATAAATATAACAAAAAAATACATAAATTTCATTTCAAAATACATGGGTTTTAAGATTTAAAGTGGACTAAAGTAAAGTTAAACAATAGAATGCTTCTCGAATGATTAGGTTCAGAATTTTTCTAGAATGCTCAAGTTAATTGTTTTGAAAACAAAACAGTATGCAAACGACGTAAATCGAAAATTGGAATTTATGTAAATTAAAATCTTTCAAAACATAATTATATTTAATTATATACATATAATGATAAGTTTCCTTTTATAATATATTGATTCTATAATATGTATATTTTTTTTTTGTCTAAATTCCTAACGTCATTCACTCATTAAACATATTTCAAAATTATGACATAATACAGACAAGAAATCCAACAATTTTAAGGATACCAACAATTCTATAAGTAATTTCAAAATATAAATGATGATTAGGTCATTTCCGTATCTTATATTATATATGTATACATTCATATTATATTATACAATATATAAATGTTTATATATATATAGAAAAATAATTATTAAGAATTGAACGTATTTCAAAGTTTTTATATCAACGACAGTAAAATTTTATTGCGTGAAAAGTCACAGATATCAAAACATATAAAAAATTTTCTTTTATTTCTTTTTTGATATATGATACAATGTAAGTGTGTATACATATCACTTTTCTTATTATATTTTTATGTATACATATACATATATAATATAAATATATAAATACAGTATTTTTATATGGTGACATGTCATAAGTCCCAGAGTCATAAGCCCCACTGCAGTGAGTCAAAGGTCACATGGGACTAATGACCCATTTTGGTGGGTCATAAGCCCCAAAACAAACTGGGTCATAAGTCCCATTAAGTTTAAGAGTTCGTCAAATATTTTTGTTTTTGTTATTTATATTCTTTGATTGTTTTTTTATTGTCCACATTTATATTAGTTGAGAAAATCAGACAATTTTTTTTTGTTCTTAGATGTTTACATTTATTGAAAAGATCAGAACCATTCCTTTGACCAATTAAAATTCTCTATCTTATTGAGAATTACGGTTATAATTTTTAAATTATAATTTAAATTTAATTTAATTCTTTTTCTGTGAAAGAGTACGTGAATAAAGGTGTTAAGTGACATTTTTGCAAAAATTGAGCTGTGTTCAAATAGAATACATATATCATTTATAGCCCATATTTTCAACTATCAAAGATGTTATTGTGATAAAGCTAATACATTGCGATATTAATTTTAAAAGAGATTCATTGATAAAGGAGTTAAGTGTATAAGTGTAAGAGGTGCAAAAATTGAAGAGGGAAATCGTCATTACTTATTAGATGGAACTTTTAGTACAGTTCTCAAATATGGATATACACAATTGATGATAATTTATATTGCAAATGCAGAGCACGTAAGTAAAATGAAATATTATTGAGCGAGGGAGCGACGCAAATGAGTGTAGTTAGGCGAAAACAAGGTAGAATGTAAACCAACGGTTTTTAAAAGCGCACATTTCCAAAAAACTATACAAACCCTATATAACCCGGGCTTAGTTATATAGCCCGGAACCCTATATAACTAAGAAAAATCGTTAACACACGTAAAAATGTATTATTGAACCTTTAATTTTCATGTCTTGCCGAAGAAAAATTTTTACAGGTGCCTCAGTTACAGGTGTTTAAAAATAGAGATATATACATCTGAAAATAGGGCTTTTTTACAATTTTGGAGGACTGTAACTTTGTAACCCTATACAATTAAAAAAAACCATTAACACACATAAAAATATATTACTGGAGCTTTAATTTTTTTGTCTTACCGAAGAAAAATGTGTACAGGTGCCTAAGTTACAAGTGTTTAAAAATAGCAAAATTTCAATTTTTGAGCCCTAATAGCTCCTAAACAGGGGTTGGTACACAAAAATTTTCTGAAAGCATGCCGGAGTTATGAAGGTAGAAAAATCATGAAAAATTTAGTTTTCAAATAACGGTAAATTTAAATACTAAATTTAAAATTTATGTACAATTTTGATATTGATTTAGAAAGGTAAAAAAATTTCTGTCGAATAGCGTTTTCAGATTGACAAAATGTTAAGCGGAACATAAAATATACACGTTTAAAAATAGGACTTTTTCAAAGTTTAAGGGGCTGTAGTTCCCTGATGGATGGGGCTACATGAAAAAGTTGTTCCACAAAATTAATTTTTTTCTGAGACCTACCCATGGTTAAAATTTTTTTTCTCTATCTTCAACGGTGTGGAAGTTTTGTAAACAGACGGACAC
Organism: Poecilobothrus nobilitatus; assembly: GCA_947095535.1. Classification (NCBI taxonomy): domain Eukaryota; kingdom Metazoa; phylum Arthropoda; class Insecta; order Diptera; family Dolichopodidae; genus Poecilobothrus; species Poecilobothrus nobilitatus. The sequence continues at coordinate 257,516,054 of OX352774.1, read as the reverse complement.
ACGGACAGACGAACGGACGGACAGAGTGAAACTAATAGGCACATTTTTTCAAAATTTTTTTGGAAATGTGCTAACAATCGGATTTAATGGGACTTATGACATGTCACCTTTTTATATATAAATTGATAGATTTATTTATGATTTCTTAGTTAAATAAACATGAATTTTATTCTTAAGAATTAAAGTATTAACTTATGACGAAAATCAGCAAAAAGATATTATATATGCTTTCCCTTGCATTTAAAAGAAAATTTAAAAAAAAAAAAAAAAAGAAGTTGTTTTCTAAGCAAAATTTTATTTTTATTTTATTATTATTATTTTTTTCTCCTGATAGGTAATAATAAAAAAAATATTTGATGATGTGTCATTTTTAATATGGCTATCAGCCAATTTAATTAAACTAAGAAACTTAGACAGATTTTATTTGAAAAATTCAACACTAAAAAGTCATAAGAAATTTAAGAAATGTTATTAAAGCGAAAAAAATTGTTTTTCTTCAAATTTAAACAAAATTAATATTAAGCGTAATAAATATCAAAAAAAAAAAAAATTAACCGATAAAAAAATATGACATATTTTTGTGTTAGAAATAAATTAAATAGATATGTTATCCTTCAAAAAGGATAATATATTTTTCCAAAACTAAATACCCAAATTTATATTCTAATTTCGGTGAAAAATCAATTATTTCAATTTTTTGTACTCACTAATGAAAATTTTTTGAGCCTAAAAAAAAAAACTTTTTTGAAATTTTCTATATTAAGTTTTCATTCGACACCAGTTTTAGTTAAAAAAAAACAAAACTAAAGATAATTTTATATGTTAAATATATTATATGTTTATTAAAAAATCCTTGCATTAAAAAAAATCATATATACCTACATATAAAAATTAGTCATTTTTTATATGCTAAACCACTAGTCGCTATAAATTTTTATTATATACCTTCAAATTTACAATCCTTGAATTACCCTTGACGGGGTATGAAATTTATGTTTTTAAATCTTTTTTTAATCTCAAAAATATTTGAAGAAAATGTTTAAAAACTTATAAGCTTTGAAATAAATTTAAATTAAAATTAATTTTTTAAACTAGAATCATTTTAAATATTTTAAATAAAAACAAAATAATAATTTAATAGGTAATAATGAAAATGGTAATAAAAATATCCTAAATTATCAATCGCCCACATCCAATATATTTAATAATAAAAATATCTGAGTAATATTTTTGTTTTTTACAGATATTTTATAAAAACTACAAACATTACTATAAAATCTTTGGATTATCACAAAATTTTTAAAAAAGGGTTAAATGACCAACATTTTAAGAAAGAATTCTCAAAGGCAAAAAAAATTATTATTATAACATTTTATTGGGTTCGTTTTCGTTTCTACTATATTTTGATGTTATTTCGTAATGAAAAGTTGTTCAAAATTTGATGCTTTTTTTAGCATTTTGGTTATGAGGGCATCATTACTACTTATATATTTAATTTTACTAATAAATTTTTCCAATTAAATCAGAATTGTTAAAATTAAACTAAATTTTTACACTCTTGCTTGAATAAGCAATAATGTTCACTTACAACTTTTAGTCTGCAAAATGATTTATTCTTATTTTTTGTCACTTTGTGTCCAAGACACAAACCTTAAATATAATTAGTACCCTAATTATCACACCCAAAGATCTAATGAAATGAAAGTGTTAATCGATAATATCGGAGAAAACTCAAAAATATCATCAGTATATTTTTTAGAAGTAGAAGATTTCCATATAAGAATTTTATAATTGTCCAAATAGCAACTATTAATAGACTACTTTTTCGATTTTCTAAAATAAAATTTTAATTATCGTTTTTATAAATAAATTTATCATTGAATTACGAAAAAAAATCATCTTTATATTATATACCCAAACCTTCGTGCAATTGTAGTCTTACTACGGAGTCATTTTAAACTTAAAAAAAAAAATCCATAAAGATATTTCTTATTTTATCATGGTTATCATGGATATCTTGTCATCATAACAATCATAAACTTTTTCAATAACACATTATTTAAAACTTTTACAACTTTTATTTAAAATGCACATTGCTTATTGAAATACCCCATTAACTTCTTTTGTTTTAGCTACAAAGTTCTTTTTTGAATAAAAACAATTAATAAAATATTCATATTATCAGAAATTGCTCACCATATTCTTATAAAATGATCCATAAATTGTTAACTGTTATTTATAACCTCCAAAAATGAAATAATAATAAAAATGATGGTACGTTATCATGACTTTTAAAAATATTTTCTAATGTATTGTAAAGCTAATAAAACAATACTTTTAAGAAATTTATTTTGATGAAACAGTTTCCTTAAAATTAATTTATCTCTATAAATTATAGAAATTAAAGAAATCTAATGTTTCATTTTATGATTAATTAAAAAATATCAATAAAAAAATAATTATATTATAAGTTCATTAAAAATTATATCTATATTAATAATTTAAAAAATTTTATTAATTAATTACTTTTTAAATAAAACCTAATCTTCTTTAAAGCCCTGGAAAACTTATGTAATGCCATATCGGTTTTAAGCTGAAAAAGGAAAAAATTCCAATAAATACCTCCCCGTGGTAGAGCACGTGCAACGCCAATGGCAGCTAACTTCTATGGCGCCCGATCGCCGAAACTTGTATAGGATTGTTTAAAAAGCAACCAAAACAATAACGTTTAGAAGAATACTAGTCAGCCAAAAATCGCCTCCAAAAGCATATAACCTACTTAAATGTAGTTAATGTCATACGATCAAATAGGCAAGGGAAAACTGCCTTGTAAATAAATATCCGAAGGTACATTATGAAAATGAACAATGTCACAATGTGCTGAATAGGGAATTGAAAAAATAAAACAAATAAAAACTATCAAAATTGATTTTGTCGAACAACATCTTATTATGACTTCGTTTTACTTTCCCACATTTTATTTTATTTAGTACCAAGATCTTTTTGTCATATACTTGATTCGAATTAAACTTTTCTCTTTCTCTTGTCTACTGTCTATTACCAAAAAATTTAAAGAGACCGTTTGTAAACGTCAAAATCAACTTTTATTTGAGCTGTCGGTTGCCCAGCTGGTAAGAGCGTATGAAGTACGCTGTAAACATCGAGGGAGTGTGGGTTCGAATCTCATACACGTCGCAAGAATAATTCCTCCTTACGATATTTACAGCCACGTCTAAAAAGGAAAGGCTGTGTAATTTTCTTGTCACATTTATGTGGCAGGGAATTTTTTTTTTTATCGTGGGTAGGTGGAAATCTTCAAAAGATACAATGCGCCCCCTAGGACATGTGCCTGTCGGATTCTTACCGGCTAAACCACAGGGGAATACACTAACAAAAAAAAAACTTTTATCTCTGTTAAGTCAATTATAATCAAACCTGTATCACTGTTGACTTAATCATCATATCAACAAACTTGTATCACAATATTATTGCACAATCAATTGCGTTCGCAGGTAAGGGTTTCATCCCACTATATTGGCTAAAGTTGGAGGTGGGTTTAGTCAGTGAGATTCTGACACTACCAAGGGGAAATTCTTGGTGTCTTTGGAAGATTCCCACCTCCCTTAGGAAAAAAAAAAAAAAAAGAATAAAGTTTTTTTTTTGAAGTGAACTAGACTTTGTTCTATTATTGATTCCGTTATAATTTTAAAAATAATCTTCGCATCAGGACATTACGATTTTGAAAATCAAATACCAAATAATTATCATAATACAGCATAAAGGTATAACAATAGTCAAAGGTATTAAAATAATATTCTTAAAGAGTATCGTTAATTATGAATTAATTTTAAATTGTAAATTGTTTGATCATAATTATATTATTTCTTCAACAAAAGAATTTAATTTATTATTTATATACATTTTTTTTTAAACAATAAATAATAGATTAAAATTTAATTTAAAGGAAGAATTTTCTTTTTTCTTTATATTTATCATTTATATTTTATAATTTAAATTTTAATTTAAATGCAAAAAAAAAATTTTGAATTTATAGCAATAATAATAAAATTTAAAATATTAAAAATACAGGGTGAACAAAAGATTTATTCGTTAATCCAACACAAAAATTTTATTTTTTTCAAAAAATTAAAATTTTATTACAGGGTATGAAAAATTTGATCAATAGGGATTTCAGGATGCCGCCCATATGTATGAAAAATAAAAATGTGGAGGTATTTTATAGTCGCTTTCAAAATAAGAGTTCTAATAATAGCGATCAGAATAATTAGTCATAGAAGGGGGGTTTGAGGACGGCAGCCCCTACTATTTTTTTTTGTTGAAAAATGTACGTACATTACAATAGAAGGAGAGATTTTTTTTGGTTACAAAACTAGAGTAGTACGCCCTTTTCCAGGATATGTTTATTTGTGTATACATAAAATAGCGATCAGAATAATTAGTTCATAGGACGGGGGTTTGAGGACGGCAGGTCCTACTATTTTTTTTTTGTTGAAAAATGTAAGTACATTACAACACAAGGAGAGATTTTTTTTGGTTATAAAACTACAGTAGTACGCCCTTTTCCAGAATATGTTTATTTGTGTATATATAAAATAGGGATCAGAATAATTAGTTCATATGACGGGGGTTTGATGACGGCAGCCCCTACTATTTTTTTTTGTTGAAAAATGTATGTACATTACAATACAAGGAGAGATTTTTTTTGGTTACAAAACTAGAGTAGTACGCTCTTTTCCAGAATATGTTTATATATGTACGTATGTATGTGAATTAAGGAAAATTTAAAACAATTGACACGAAATGAAAAAAATAAGATTTTGAAGAAATTAGATTCGCTGTAGAGCCGATTATAATAATCTGAAACTATCTGATTTCTTAAAAATATTCTTTTACATAATTCATCATTGCAGTGAAAAAAAAGGAAAGAAATATTCAATTTTGAACTGAAAAGGGAGTCATTTTATTCAGTCCAACTATATATTTATTCAATAAGATAAAGAAAATTATTTTAAATAAAAGATGAACAGATTGAAATTTTTGTTGTTTTCTAAGATTTGCAACAAGAGTCACCATGTATTTAAAGATAAAAATAAAAAAAAAATTATAAATATATATATAAAATGTATATATACAAATATAAATTTAAAATAATATCCCAATTCTTAAATATTAGCTTCTTATTTCTTAATAATAACGATTATCCTTAAATACGTTTACAACTGAGTATAAATACAAAACAAAAGGGATTTTAAGCAGTCCTAATTCCTCTTTATAATTTCCGATTACAGAAATTTAAGTAATATAATATATGTATAAATCTACATCGAAAAAAAATGTATTAAAGGATTTTATTATATAAATAAAACTTTTCTAAATAAAAAAAAAAAAAAAAAATTTATTTGTTAACTGGAAAAGACTACCAAAAAAGTTAAAAATTCAATTCAATCGTCCAAATTAAATGAAAACCCATAATATTTATTCGCTTGCTTTCAATTTTCTTCAACCGAGAGGCAAAAATACAAAATACAAAAAAAAATAATTTACATTTCGTTTTATTTCACAATTTCTTTTTTCAAGGACCTTTTGAAAATAAAAAACTAAAAACAAAAAGCATTTAGAGTTTGTTGAACAACCCTTAATAGTATTTTATTTTATATTCTTTTATTTTATTTTGTAACAAAGTTTCACATTCATTTTACCTTTCTACTATTACATAATTTTGCAATATTTTTCAAACAAAAAAAAAGGGGATTCCCATCATTTATTTTTTTGTTAAACAGTAAATTCAATAGAATTGTAAATAAATATTAATAGTGGGGAGTCATATTTAAACAATATAGAAAAAAATGAGAGTTTACAAAGTTCTTTTAACTTGTTGGCTTTTTTTTTCCTTTATAAATCAACAGATAAAATCTAGTTTGCAAATTTAAAGAAACATAAAATTAAAAGAATTATTAAAAACTGCAACAGGTTGATAGAGACGTTAACAACATTTAGAGAAAGGTATACACACATAATTATTTTTTTTTTGTTTTAAACACTTCGTTGTATATTCCTAAGTTTTGCTATGGCCTATATTTAATTTTACAGATTTGAGTTTACCACAACAAAATTTTATAAACGTAATCGTCACTAAAAAATATTTCAATTAAGTATTAAAATAAATTCCGTCGCATTATTTTAACAGTTAGTTTAAAGTGAAACTAACAATTTTAATTAACACTTTAAACGTCACAGTATAAAACGCCAATATTGTGAGATTTCTTCAATTTTATATATTTAAAAATATATGTCTATATGTCTGTATACATATAGTATATATTTTATATACTATATGTATACAGACAATAGAGTCAGTATATTATGTAGAGTCACATGTAAAATACTTTAATTGAAAATTCTTAAGTTACCCTGATTTTTCTAATCATTTTATCTTGTTATTGTGGTACCAAAAAAAGGACTTTTGTGACATTATATACATGTATAATTCAAATGTCATACTTGTATTTATTTCCGTATTTTATAAAGCGCCTCACTGTAAAACATAAAATAACAATAAACAATTAATAATTGATTTAAAGCCAAGCTTAAATTCATCAGAATGGAGATTAAATTATTTTAAAACTATATTTTAATGAAAAATGTTTAAAAACTTCCTTAAAAAACGTTGAGTAACGCCATTGTTAACCACAAAAAACAAAAAACATTATATATGAAACAAGACCCTCAGAAAAGTTTTTGCCGAATTTATTTTAAGATAATAATAAAAGTACCTATTAACATAATATTAAATACAATTCATATTATCCTTTCGTTTTTGAAACTTTCAATTCGCTTGTTTAAAAATTAGCAACAAACACACACAACTTAAATAAATAAATTTTTGACTTTAAAAAGTAACAACCAAAATAACAATTAAATCAGGATATTAAGGATTTCCGCCGTATTTATGTTTTTTTTTTTTTTTTTACTAAATTTTTCTATTTCCTTTTTTCTATTTTATAAAATTACAACTCCTTCTCCTTTACTTTTTATCTGTTGCTCTTCATTTTCAAATTGGTTTCTTTAGATTACAAATTTTCAATTGTTTAAAATTTATTATGAAAATTTGGAATGGGGAGTTTTGTTTTTTAAAATGAAACTTTTGAAATCTTTTGTTCAAAAAAAAAAAAACACAAAAAAAGAAAACCAATTGTTCTGTCCCAATTTATGTATAGGAATATATACATATACAAATAATGGTTTAAAGGATAACACTTTGTTGATTGTCTGATTTTAATTTTTTTCTTTTTTTGTTTTTTGTTTCTTTTTTTTTTTTTTTAATATTGATATAAATTTCCAATACAAAAAACAAACAAAAGTTGGATTAATTCAAGTACAATTTAAGGTAAGATTTAAATCAAATCATCTTTGAAAAATTTAAAAAGAAAAAAAACTTCAAAAGAAAATTCATATTGAAAATTATTATCCTTTAAGAAAACTTTATTGTAGTTTAATTAAAGTTAAATTTAGAAAATAAAAACCAAAACAAAAATAAATATTATTTTTAAGAATACAAAAATGAAAGTATATAATATTAAAATAATAAGAATTCATTTAAGTGATGTAAAATGAAATTTTTAATTACATGAAGAAGGATTAAAGTTATTAAAAGAGATTAGAATTTTTCTAAGTCCCATTCCATTAATGGGAAACATTGATAACTTAATATAATTACCTTATATGGTAAGTTACTTATTAACTAGAAATACATTTTGTAAAAAGAATACCATTTTATACCAATAAATGGAAAATTTAGAAAAACTAAATATTAATACAAAAATGTAATTTGTATCGGTTATGGTTTAAGATTTTCACAAATAGTCAACAACTTAAAATATATGATAATACAATAGAAGATATTTCGTGCTTCAACTATCTCGGTAGTATAATTACTACAAATGGAGGGGCAGATTAAGCCATAGAAAATAGACTACAACAGTCAAGAATAGCATTTGGCAGATTGTGGTCTGTATGGAGATCCTCACATCTAAATTGAGATACCAAAATAAGGATTTTTAATACCTGTGTGAAATCAGTCCTATTATATGGAAGCGAGACTTGGTTCGTAAAGCAGTTAACTACCAATAACAATAGTTAAGATCTTCTGACCTAGGCAAATTTCCAACACAGATTTGTGGTTTCGCACGAAACAAGAACCAATAGCATTTTAAATAAAAAGGAGAAAAAAGGAAGTGGATAAGACACACACTTACAAGGGCACCAAACACTATAGCTCACCAAGCATTAGAGTGGAACCCACAGGGCAAAAAAAAATAGGGAGACTACGCATGATATGGAAGAGAACAATATCGAAATAAATAGAAGAGAACGGTAAAATATGAGCAGAAATAAAGCAAATGGCCCAAAACAGAGTACGATGGAAAGGCTATCCTCTCCAATTGAGTAAAAAAAGGAAAAGAAAAAAAAAAGAAAAAAAAGATTTAAGATATATTCACCATCTTTGATGATCTTTTAAATTTAATTTTGTTTTTAAGAACTGAAAATAAAACCAAAACGAGAAACAAAAACGAAAAAACGAAGAGAAAAAAGAAATGAAAACAGAAATAAACTGGAAACAGAAACAAAATGGACTTGGAATGTTAATAATAATAATATTGTATAATAAAATTAAAAATTAGATCTTACATTTACAAAATTTGTTTACATTAAATAGTTAAATTAAAGTCATGGACAAGACAATACTCCTAACTATAATTAGTCATTAGATATTATATGATATTATTGAAAGCTTGCATGTTTTTTATGAGAACATTGTCAATAATATATAAAATTATAGATAAAGTATAAATAAAATTAGTCTCTATTCTATAAGTGTTGGGAATATTCAAAAGGCATCCACAAACCCAAACCTTCTTGCTACTGTGAGATTTTTACTCAGTAAATCCACTCACCATCGTCACCAGCATAGTGGGATAAACATCCTATAAGTGACTGAAAGATAAAGATGAAAAATTACCTTAAAAGTAAGATTCAATAGCTAATTGAAAAGACATTTATGCAAAGAAATAGTTCTTAAATTTTTGAAAATCGTTAAATTCCACAATTTCTAAATCTGTGCTACAATCGAGTTCCTACATAAATTTCAGAGTTCCTATTCGAAAACTTTACTTTATATGAATAGTTTGAATAGACTCTGTTTTAATTGACTGCTTTGAATAACATCTACTTTCTTTATAACATCTAACTTTCAAGTACATATACAAAGTATAAAATTGTATATGTACTTGAAAGTTACATAAATACATAAAAATATAAGTTTTGACAAGTATTTCCCTTTAATCATTCAATGCTTACTTTAGCAAGTTCATAAGATTTGCGAATATCTGACTATATTTTAATAAGGTGAATAAAAAATAAATTAGCAAAACATGTTTTTTAATCAAAAATAAAACATGTTTTGTTACCAAATTAGTAATGACTCACATAAAATATTTAAGAGTAACCAGATATACCTAAATAACAAAAAAAAAATTCCTTTATTTTACTAATATTTTTCTTAAAAGAATATTTGTTTCTCTTTTTATTCTATATTCATTACCTCAAAGTTAAAATACTTTACATTTTATGCAATGTACAAAAAAATAAAAAGAAATGAAAATGATTTTGACTTCTTGTAGAAGAATAATCTTAATTCTAAATCGATCATTGCTTCCCTAAAATAAAAAGAAGTAAAAGAATAATATTATTTTGATTGCAATAGCATGGTTTTCGTTAAGCGCCATTTTATCGCTGATTGTAACTGTCTTAAAGTAAATTGTTCATTTCCAACCAATTATATAAGATATAATCCAAGTCTTTTTCTTAATTATAAAGTCATTCCTTTTTTTTTCTTTTGTTTTGTTTATTGGCCTATTAAGAATATTAAAATAATTCAATTTATTTTTTAACTTTTTAACATTATGTATTATGAAAGGTATTGTAATCATAGATATTTGATTACTTCTATCCGAATATAATATCTATAAAACGCTCTCTTTATTTACTTAAATTTTATGCAATTTTATGCAATTTATTTCAAAAATAGCAAAATAAAAAAAAAAATCCATCAGTTAGAAAGGTTAGATTAAAACTTCATTTCATTATCATATTGTCTGAAAATAATTGTAAGAAAGAAAGGATGCAAGGCAATATAGTTTACAATCATTTTTTTTTTGTATGCGTCTTCATTATTATTTAAGGGATGTATGTAGCATAGGTTAGGGGTTAGTTTTGATCAGTATCGATCTTATATTGAAATCAGTATTAAAACAAGATCTGCTTTACTGGTATTAAGACCACTAGTAAGTGATCATAGTATTGCTGCATTTTCATTTATAATGCAAATGATATTCGACGTGTGAAAACTGATATCTTGTTTATATGTTTTTTTTTTATTAATGAAGGCTGAACTAATGCATCAGCAATTACTAGACCCTAGGTTCATATAGTCCACCTTCAAAATGTGGAAGAATCTATTTTACGAGAGTTGTTGTTAAGTTTTCTTAGATTAATGCTATGATGATATTGTGACGGAAGAAGTTTTAAAATCTTTTCAGATCCATCCATCAGCGAGTTCACCTAAATCTTGGGAAAAAAATGCCTAGATATTTCAGCCTTTTTCTTGATATTTTGTTTAAAAGTTAAAAAATATTTTTTTTTTTTTTATTTTTACAACATTTTATTTTGATTTTTTTGAATGAAATCTCAATGTCAAGATATAATTAAAAATCAGAATTCAACCAGATCAAATGTCAATGTATGTTACAATCTTAGCGCATCATTCTAACAAGAAGTAACAAAAAACTAGGTAATAACAAGAAAATTTTATTATAAACCGCTATATTCTGGTGAAGAAATGGATTTCCTTTTTTTGTTGGTTGTTTTTGATAATTAAAAATTTGATATAAAACATAAATTACTTATAGTGCGTTAAGCATAACTGAAAACTCGGATTTTCTTCTTTTTTTTTTCAATTTCCTTTATAAAAATTTCCTTTTTTTAAAAAATTTAATCAATTTATTTTATTTTTTTTAATTTTACACTTTTTCATATCTTTATATTTTATTTTTATTTTTACTAATTTCGCTGCACTCCATTGTTTTCGATTTTCTATCCTTTTCTTGCAAATAAATTTCTTATTACGATCTCACATGTTTTTTTCGTCGCATATGCATTTGAATGAATCCGTTAGCAAAAAAATTTGGATAGCCACGTGAATTTAACTTCATATTTTCAAATATTCTATGCTTCTGCTAACTTTTTTTCGGCGATAATTTTTTTTAATAGCTTTGAAATATTTTTTTTTAAGTTTAAATCCTTTTAGGTAGGGTTGTGTCAACATATTTATAAAATAGCTTCAGATATTTTAGGTGAACAGGTATAAATACCAAGAGATATATATACATTAATAAAATTTATGATTATAAATATATATATAGTAATTGTCTATTTATTCGTCTAAACGAGAAAGTCCAAAGCAGAACTGTCATGGCATACTTAAACTAAAATAAAACTTGAAATTACATGAACTTTAAATATTGAGTATTGCACATATGTATGAATTTCCAAAGAATAAAATTAAAAACTATTAAGAAAAATAAGATCATTTGTAAAACAAAAATTTCTATGGCGTATTTCAACTTTTTGTTTTTAGTTTTCAAAAAAAATTATACAAAATGGAAATTAAATAGAAATGAATTAAAACAAGACCTAATGTAGAATTAAAGTTTTTTAAAAGAAAAACATACATTTTCCAAAAATACATAATAAAAATAGTTTAGATTATTATGACTTGCTGCACCAAAATTTGTAAATTCTTTTGAAATTTCATAATATGTTAGAAAAAATTGAGAAAAATTAAGAGACACTTTCTTTAATTTTAAGGAAACTCTTAATACATGGAAACTGGTAATGATGAAGCTTTCCATTTTTGTGTTTTGCTTTAAAACAATGTGTGCAGGTAATACGTAATACGTAATAGGTGTCTGCAAAAGCAAATTTTCAATTTTTAACTCTAAATACCTTTTAACAGAGGAAACAGGGGAAAACCGGGAGACATCTAAAAACATTTCTAAGGTAACATTTATGTAGTAGAAAATATCAGCGCTGGACTGTTTATAAAAAGAGATAAATATAATCTCTTTATTCAAACATAATAGATAGTACACGTAACTAGTGCTCAACAAATAATTGTAGGTATCTTTTATAAATATACAGTTAATAAAAATAATAACAATAAAATTTTTCGCAAATATTTCAATTGATATTAGAGAAGAAAATTCTTTATACAGATGAAGTAAAAGAGAAAAACTTTTTTTAATGTCCAAATCCAATTATAACTCCTTATTTATACAAAATAAACATTACCGCAGCCATCTATAATTAATAATTTGTTTTAAGGGAAAATTAGATTATATTTTAATTGTTTTAAGAAAATTCAAATGCAATTTTTTTATAAGAGAGATGAACTTTTTCTCTTATAAATTATGCATTTTTATATAGAATTAACATTTTCTCAATTCAGCAGGATTTATAGGGACATCAAATATTAAAACATATTCAAGAGATTTACAAATATAATTAATTAAATCTAAATAGTTTGTATGATAATATAAGTATAGGTAGGTCTAGGTACTAATAAAGACAGAATCTATTCTATAACAATTCTGATCGTAAATTTTAATATACATATGTACTAAAAAGGTAAAACGAATAAGTAATATAGATACATATGTGTAAACAAACTATTTACATTTAATTTTTACTTATAATATAGATACTATTAAAATTAAATAAATATATAAAAAGAATACAACAAACGCATATACATATACATATACATATGTATATTAATTTCAATAAAATTTCAATTTTTTTTTTTTTTTGTATTTTAGTCTCTTAATTAAACGCGAGGCAAAACATTAAGGCGACAATGCAACATACTAATGAAACACGACAATTGAACATGAAATTTTACCATTGTTTTCATTTATAACAAGAATAACTTTATTTCTTTTTTCGTATTGTGAAATATTTTGTTTTCTTCTTTTTTCTTTCTACTTAAAGTCTTTTTTCCCTATACTAAATACGCGACTTATTGGAAAATGACACAATATTTAAAAAAAAAAAAAAAAAAAATACAATAAACACCCAACAAAACAAAAAAGTGCATTTCTCTTCACTTTGCTCTCTTAACAAGATCACGACTTGGATAACAAAATTTACATGCGCTTAACGTTTTTTTCTTTTTCTTTAATTTTATTTATTTTTTTTTTTTTTTTTTTCGTATAGTTATGCGCAGTTCAAGATTTAGATCTTTTTCTCTGACAAAAAACAGCGCGATATACAGGCATAAAAACAAAAACAAAAAAAAACACTTTATGTAAGTCTGAAACTATTTAAATCCCATATAGCAAAATAAAAAGTCCAACAAACTAAAAAGTATAGGAAAGACGGTAAATGTATATCACAAATGTGTACATACCCTATACATACCTATACCTATACATACAATAATAAAAGAAAAAAATCAGAATTTCGGGATCATTACAACAATAATCTTTAATGAATCTGAAATTTAAAAACTAGAGTGCGGCTTGTAAAGTAAATGTTGTTAATCCATGGTTGTAAGAGCGATTCATATTAAAATAACAAAAAAAAAACAAAATAAAATAAAATAAAAAACATAAGATTGGATTTGTATAGGGTTATAAAAATCTAAAAAGAATAAAAAATAAAATAAAACTGGTCGACGATAACTTAATTTAACTGCTATTTAAAAAGATCGATATTTGCATCGTTATTAAGAAGTTGTAATGATCGGATTTTTTTTTTTTTTTTTTTTCTCAATTTTATACGTCTGGAATTGTCTGGATGAGTAAGGTGGATACATTTATTTTTTTTAAATAGCTAACAGTATAGATAATATCTAATATCTAACAAAAACAAAAAAAAAATAAAAAAAGAGACTTTTGTTGTTCTTAATAATGATTTCATTAATTTAACAAAATCACTTTCATATATCTGTTTTTTTAACTTTTATAATACCGTTTTGTTGTTATATTTAGATAGATTTCTTTATTGTTTTCATAGTGCATTCTCTCAGTGGATTATCTTTTTTTTTTTATTCAACCTATTCCCTTAAGTTTGTAAAGCATTTAAATCACGACTCCTAACTTCATATTCACTAGCTTCTATTCTCGTTTTGAACTTTTGCTATTAAGCTGTAACTGTAAACTTTTGAATTCTGCTATAAGAAGTAGGATCTTCCCTTTCAAAAAAAAGTTTTGATACACCGCAATAAATTGATCTTTATAAACACCTTTTAGAAACAACTGTTCTAAAAAGATTTCTGATGCACGGGTTCCGACAATCAAAAATTTTTTTTTTTTATCTTTAAATTTCATTTTAATACTCAAAAATGTCAATTTAATTGTTTGTCAAACCGTTAAAAAGAAAAGGTTCAATAAATTTAACACATTAATTAAATAGAATTTTGATTATAGTTAAGAGTTTATACTTCCACAATATTTGGTAGTATTGATCACCTTATATTATGTACAAATATTCGAGGAAATTCTGAGAATATAAAACTTTATAACAACCGATTCGTTCAGACTCAGCTAAGTGCCAAATAATAAATTGAATGTTAGAAAATTTTGTTTTACTTGTCTTTAAATATATCTTACGTATAAACTTAAAGATAAACTTAAGATAAACTTATTTTAAAGACTGACCCATAAACACACTAAGCTTGATGGATTCTGTATTTGAAAAAACAACTTTAAGTTAATCATAAAATAAAGATTCATCACTAATATATCTTCGGATATTTTATCAGCTCAAAAAAGAAAATCTACAGGAGAGAAATTATTACTAAATAATTTGGTTAAACCATGTCTGATTTAAATGTCTGGTTAAACCATTTGCATCAATATATTAATTCAAAGAATTACAGTATAATAAAAGAATTCCAAATATCCTGAAATATAGAGGGCCAACTCTTCTTATAATTTTTTATACCTATATATATATTTTTTTTTATTTCACATGTTTATTACTTTATTTAAGAAGTTGTAAAATGGAATTGCTGCTGGTTTTTTATGAGGAATTTCGTCGCATTATTGTTAATTCAATAGTAAGTTTCCTTTTTCACCTTTTTTTTGGTGGTTTTTTTATTTTTTGGCTTATTTAAGTGGAAGGATTTTAAGGCTTATTTGAATACAGGCATTTTTTTACATGACTAAGACCAAGATTAGATTTATTTATACCGTTTTTTTTCTTTTGTATTTAGTTTAGTGAATATTGACGACGCCATTTAAATAATTGAATTTATCAGATGCACGGTTTCATGAAATTATTTTTTTTTTTTTAGCAATATTGGTTTTCTTTTTTTTTTTTTTGTGTTTTTAACAAAAATATTAATTAATTTGCTCGTTAAATTTTTAGATAGATCGCAAATTTTTGTTAACTAAATAACTTATACACCATTAATTCCATATTCTATAGAATCATCAAAATTCTTTTAATATTAATGTTATAATCAAAGAGTAATTATTGTAAAAATGTTTAAATACTATAAATAAAATATTCATTAGAACTTTATTAATTAAAACCAAATAAAAATCAATTGTGAGATTAAATAAATGCAATTAAAAAAAAAACGTTTTTTTTTTTATAGATTTTCAATAATTATTTATATTTAAATCAATCGGGTTTAAAAGTTTTCATTTAATTATTAAAAATTAATTCCTAAATTAATACTAAATGTGTATAAAAACGTCTAACAAATCCTGTATTCTTTTAAACCGTAAAAATTGATGCGACATACATTTATTATGGGATCAAAAAATATGGGTTAAAAAAAATAATTGACCTTTAGTTTTATTTAGACCTTATTGAGCTTTGACCTGATTTAGACCTTTTATTTGTGAACTAGTATCGAAATTTACTATATACAATCAAATCTGATCTCATTTCAATCCTCAATTCAGAAATAGCAATTATAATGGTTCAGAAACAAATTTAGTTTTATAGGGATTTTCTTTTAATATTTTTTCCCCTTCACTTTAGTTCTAAACATTTATAAGAAATTTAACTAACGCTTATAAAAAATAAAAAATTTGTAAATTTTGTTCCAAAATTTGTTAAGATGACGATGACATAACAAAAATGTACCGTTACGTATTAATGTATATTTTAAATAAACTTTATTCTAATTTTTTTTTTATTTTAAATCGTATGTACCGTAACTATTAAAATCTCAAACATCTATACAGTAATTCGGATCAAAGTTTCAGGGTTTTCATTTAAGAAGTTAGCTTTCTATAACTGTACAAATAAAAAAGATACGTCTCTGTTACTATTACCACCCTAAGTCTACTGTTACCACCCTAATTTTTAAGGGTTAATGGATGCTTTTATACAAATAATGTTTAATATATGATCAAAAATCAATTATTTTCAGTTGTCCCATCTCTAAACGTCCTTTATATGTTCTTTAATCTTCCAAAGGGGAAATATATATAGATACTTAGAAAATTTTTAAGTTTACCCAAAAAAAAAAAAATTATATTTAGCCCCGTTTTATTATTTTTATATACAAAATATTCGTTTTCTAATTTAAGAAACAAAAAAAAAAAACAATAATCCAAAAAATAAATTTATTTCCTATTATGTACAAATAAAACATGACACACCTTACAATTTAATCAAGTTAAACCGAATTGTAATAAAACTCGCCGGTTTTTATCCTAAATAGGTGTATTTTTCAAATGAAATATTTCTTAATTAACACATACATTAATATATATATTAATTTAATTTGAACAAAACAGTAATTTTCTAAGCTTATAACAATTTGTACCCGCAGTTACAATTTTCATTTTAGAAAGGACTTAAATAAAAAAAAAAATATTTCTAAAATAAATTTTCAGGAAAAAAAACTTTTCTAATAATAAGAAATTACAATTTTTCCTGTTCTTTATTTCAAGAAAAAGTAAAACAAAAATAATAAAAATATTTCTAAAATTCCAATTTTTAGCACATTTTCAAAAAAAATTTGAAAAAATGAGCCTGTTTCACTTTGTCTGTCCGTTTGTCCGTCTGTTCACAAAACTTCTACACCGTTAAAGATAGAGAAAAAAAATTTTAACCATGAGTAGGTCTCATAAAAAAATTAATGTTGTAGAACAACATTTTCATGTACCTCCCTCCATTACGGAGCTACATCCCCTCAAATTTTAAAAAAGTCCTATTTTTAAATGCGTATATTTCATGTTCTATTTAACATTTTTTCAATCTGAAAACGCCATTCGACAGGAATTTTCTAAACATTTCTAAGTCAATATCAAAATTGTAGAATTCTTTTAAATTTAGTATTTAAATTTACCGTAATGTGAAAACCAAATTTTGCATTATTTTTCTATCTTCATAACTCCGGCACGCGTTTAGATATAGACTGAAAATTTTGAGGGAAGGAAGAACTTTTAGAATTAGTATAAGTTTCCTCAGAAAAGTTTTTTGGAATTCCCTGTTTATGAGCTATTAGAGTTTAAAAATTGAATTGCTATTTTTAAACACCTGTAACTTAAGCACCCGTTCACATTTTTCTTCAGCAAGACATAAAAGTTAGAACTCCAGTAATATATTTATACGTGTGTTAACAGTTTCTTTTAGTTGTTAGGAAGTTAGGAAGTTACAGCTCCTCAAAATTTCAAAAAACCGCTATTTTCAGATGCTCATATCTCAGGCTATGCGTAATAGTTTTACAATATAATACCGCTAGAAAATCAGAAATTTTCTTACCTCTGTAAAACCATATTAAAATTATTCAATATTTTCTAATTTACTATTTAAGTTTACTGTTATATAAAAATCAAATTTTGCATGGTATTTCTTTTTTCATAACTTCGGCAGACTTTTAGAAACTTGAAATTTTGAGACAAGAAAATTGAAAATATGCTATTTTAAGACACCTGTAACTTAGGCACCTGTGCTAATTTTTCTTCGGAAAAACATATAAATTAATCTTCAGTATATATATTTTTACGTGTGTTAATGATTTTTCTTAGTTATATAGGCATCCCGAATTACAGACCGTCCAAATTGCAAAAAGTCCTATTTTCACATATTTTGTTATTATATGAAATTTTAAAATTTTGGTGCAATTAAGTCACAATTCTAAACAGTTTACATTATCTTTTCGAAATGTGCGCTTTTAAAAACCGTTGGTTTACATTCTGCCTTGTTTTTTTGTTCATGTTCATTAACATTTTCTATGTTAATTGTAACAAAATACATTATGTATGTATATGTAGTTCAAATTGTTCTATTTTTTTCATCTATTTCTTTCTCTTTCTTTCAAATATTTTCGATGTCCTAAAATCTAAATTGTGTATAAAGTTCTTCTTAATTAAATAATAATAAAGCTTTGAAAAATTATAAGGCATGACCATTTATATGATTATTATTCTTTATTTTCTTTTATTTTTCTAGAATTACTGAACTCCGTTACTTTTTACACTTAAACTTTATTACGAAAGAACTGCAAAATTATGATAACAGTTCTTATAGTGAAATAATTGACATTTATATTCTTTTTATTTTTTGTTATTATTTTTTCTTTTTAATTTCTTTTTCTATTTTTTCTTTTAGTCATTTCAATTCTGTTAATCATTATTTTTATGATGTTACGGTACATTTACTATTATTATAATGGTTTTATTTATAACTGTTAAACATTTGTTCTAAGTGACATTTTACAGATGAACTTAAATATTATTGTATTCAATATAAATTAGTTTGTACGTTTATGTATGTATATGTAAGATTTTTAATAACAGATTATTGACAGTAATAATAAAATTTGTGTTCTGTTTGATTTCTTTATTTAAATCTTAGTAGAATATAAGTTAGAAATTCAAATAATGATTAGCAAAAAATTACATTTTCAAATACCTATGTATAACTTTTTATTAGAATTTGAATAATTTTTATCTTTTATCTGTATATTCGATATTAGATGTCTGCGATTGGGTTTTTGATTTGTTTTCATTTTCAGTTCAATCTATTAATTAATTTACAGAGTTTTGAAAATTAGTTCATTCTTCAATGTTTTAATATTATTCATTCTTCCAACTGACTTTTGCCTTTTGAGTTTATATACGGAATAAATCGAATTTTGCCAATTTGTCAAATGTTGTCGACTTGTGGGAAATTTGCATTGTTGATGTTTTGGTATATTTTATACTAAGCAGTAGCTATATCAGACTTTATTTAATCTAATCAAGCACACGACTTAGGATTGTTCACATCTTCACAGCTTCTTGATTCTGCCATTTAATATCTAAATGAGAGACATGTACACACAACCATTCTTTAGACGGAGCAGACGAACAGTTTAAATTAAATTAAAAGATTATATTAAAAATGTGGCAATAAAATCCTGTGTAAAATAAAAATAAAAATTGTGAATGTTTTATTTTATTTTAATTATTTTTAAATAAAATTAAGATTTAGGATCATTCATTCGGTTTGTAATTGAAAAACGGATCATTTAACATTGAATTGGAGGTCTGCTAAAATGTCCTTTTCCTTATGACATTAACTTTATATTGTTTTATTGAACAAAAAAAATATGCCTCTACTTCTTAAATGGATTATAAATTTATACCTTAAATTGATTTGCATGTATTGAAATTAAAATGTTTAGAGAACTTGAAAAAAATTGGCAATAAAATAAATTCAAAAAAAAAAAAACAAAATATGGTTTATTTAAAGTAAAAAATATGTCATGGAACAATTTAAAGGTATTGCAAAACATAATATATACAATTAAAAAACAAACATTCAAAATAAATAAAATTAAAGATAAGTTGATACGTATAAATCCATTCCCTATTCTATTAATTATTATAATAAGATCAGTGTATAATGTACATTTAAAAATTTTAGAAAAATTTCATTCAAAACTATTAATTATATTAACGTTAATAAAACATTATTATGTGAGCTCCATATTCTCTCAACAGCCAGTGAATCGGTGAATATACCGTTTAATTTTTAAAAAATCGAGTTTTAAGTCCTTATTACAGAATATACGACGGTTGATCAACGATTGAATCAATTTAACAAAAATCAAACGACTGTTAAACAACCGCTGAATTTTATATTTGCTATTGTTGAAAGAATATTGAGCTATAATACAACTGTTGAATAGAAATTGTGCAATATATTTTGATTTGTAAATTTGAAACCATATTAAAGCGATTTTATTATTATTTAAAATTTTTAATATAAACATCGATGTTTTATTTTTACATAAATACTAAAATAATATTGTAAATAAAGAAATAGCATTTATTCTGACTTTTATAAACATCCACTAATCTAAACACTAACTTTCAGACTTTATTTAATTTAATCATTCAATTTTAACCTTACTTACTCAATCTATTTTACAAATAACTCTTATACACACATAGTAAACGAATCAGAATTGTTCATAGTTGCAGTTTCCAGAATTAGCACAAAATTAACTATAAGAAGCCACTTTTAAGCAATGGACGCATAAATATTTTTGTTGAACTGAAGCAGGTTATATTGGGTATTTTAACAACGTCACATATTGACGTGAACATCATATCAATTTTAGTGTACCGCAAGTTGATTAAACCATTGAACAACCGTTAAATAAGGGGTTTAAAGAATAAATAGTAAGAAAACATTATTTAAATTGAAGTTTAAAATTTATTAATTTTACAATTAAAAATTTTATTTTAAATCAACAAAAGTTTCTTTTATTTTTTCACAATATATACACGATATGAATGTTACAACATAAGTACACGTAATAATTTTTTAAATGACATCGTGACAGTGACAATAAATGACAGAACAATATTATTTTACATTTTTCCATAAACAGAGATCGCACCTACTATAATAGGTTTATGTACAATATTTTGACAGTTCTAAAATTTTAAATATAAAGTACCTAAGCCCAATGATTCCAATTTTAGATTTTTATAAATATTTCTTATTATCCGCTACTGACTTTCTTTAACTTTTTAAAAATGGTAGTTTTTCTTCATAGTTCTTTTTCTTTTTCTTGTTTTTGTTTTTTTATTTTGTGTTTCCTTAAAAATTACACTGCAACAATTTTGATTACGTTTTATTTTCTTCAAATTCAATTTCCTGTTAACATTTGCAAAAGAATATAGGAAAATCCATTTAAATCATTTTTTCTTTTTGCTTCAACATAAATACAGTATAGGGAAAGGATAAAATAATAATTACACAAAACATTCAGTTGAAATGAATAATTACACCACAATGACGTATAAAAAATTCTATTTTAAAATTTAAAAAATATTTAATTTTTATGTTTTTGTTGATTTCTATTTGAATGACTTCATCATTTCAGTCATTTTCTTTTTATCATTTAATTTGAAAACATTTTATTCAAAAAAAAAAAAAACTTTAAAATGTAATTTCCAATAGGTTGGATCTCCAATTCAAAAATTTCTGAAAAGAAAAAATCTTAAACAAAAAAGCTTAAGTTAAAATTACATTTTTTTTTGGAAATCAACATCGAAATTTTGATGTTGATTGTTGACCAACAACAGAACGCCAACTAATTCAGAATCTTACATATATATACTTAAACATATGTATTATATATACATATACTGGAAAAATCGTATTACTATGATTTTGTAACCAACTGTAAAATGTTTTGTTTTAGGTGCGTATTTAACCATAAAAGAATATAAAATGGTGGTGGCTGGCGGATTCGAAGCCCCCTCGGTATATTACTGAAACTCTGCTTTTGTTAATAACTCTAAAATCTTTCCGAAAATATTTTTTACATATAGATATTCAACAATCATTAAAATCCTCCTTAACTAAATTTTTGAAACTCTGATTAAATGGTGCAATTATTTTACTTTTAAGGTTTTGAATTTTTGGGATTTTGTATTTATGATTTTGTTATTTAGGATTCTGTAATTTGGGATTATGTAATTTGAGGTAATAATTATGGAATTATTGATATTTTTAAGATTTTGTAATTTTCGATTTGGATAAGTTCCAATTTTGTTTTTTGTTTTGTTAAATTGAATTGCGTTATGTATGCTGAAAAGAATTTTGGCATAAAAATCCCAATTCACTTTAAAAGAAAAAAAGTAATGTTTTTTTACATTTTAATCTGTATATAATAGAATGCTAAGATTGTTATTATTTTAAATTTTTTTTTTTTTTACAATTCAAAATAAAAGTTCTGGCCTACCTAAAACATTAAAAATTTAAGAAGAAAACCCAAAAGAAAAAATTATGATCATTCAAATTTTATTTCGATTGAAAAAGGACGATTTTTTTTTCTTTTTTGTATTCATTTTCTAACTGTGATTGAAAGGGGTGAAATAATGTTTTTATATTGCCGAATATGATAGCAACAATTTTTTGTCTTTTTATCAAGTTTACATAATTATGTTGGGATGTATGAAAACCTTTAACTAAAATTGGAATTGTGCTGAGAATCAAATTTTTGCAAAATTATCAATATTTGCATTTTTTTTCAGATCAATGCTTTTTTTTTTTAATTTTAGTTAATTAAATTGAACTGACTTCAATCAATAAATTGAAACAGAAAGGAATAATCATTCAATATACCATCTGAGTGTCAGTAACAAGCAGTAGCCAGCCATAGTATGTATGATAAAAATCATCTGTTAATTTAACTGAAACATAAGACTCGTTTAGAAAGGCACAAAAATGTAAAAAATCAAAACTGCTACATTCTGAAAATGCCAATAGAAGACTTAAAATAATTAGGCTACTAGATTTAGCCATTAACACAGATCACCTTCACTTTGGTCCAGTAGATCTGTAAGAGTTTACGTAAAGTTAATTGTTAGTTTTCCAGACTAGTTTTAATATTTTAAGACGCGGCTGTTGTATTTAGTAAATTAAAGTCTCACGTAAATGTACTTCGTACAGTATCTTTCAATGATTCTCACCATCTTTTTTTTTCCAAGAAAAAAAAAAAATCTGATAATTTAAGAAACATATATCTTATAATTAAAATTCTGCCATAAATGCAACAACTTTAAATTATTCTCGAGTTATTCAATGCTTGTAGACTATGGACATAAATGGAACAATAATTAATTACCCTCAAATTACTCTAGTCTTATAGACTATACGTTATATTGTGACTAGACTTCAATTACCTAAAATAACCAAACTCAACGTCATGGAAACACCACCAAAATTCTTTTACTTTAAAATAACAAAAAACAACAACCCTAATAATATTCGTTTCTGAATGTAAACACAGTTAGTTTTATAAAAAAAAAAAACAACAACAAAAAAATCTAAAACACAAGGCAACAATTCAATGTGACTATAAGATGAAATGATAGGAAAAAACAACACGAATTATTAAAATTAAAAAGTCATCCTAGGCTAATCCATCTTTTTCAAGACATTTTCTGATGTTTCCTTTTTTATTTCATTTCATTCATTTATTTAAACCATTGTTACAACAAAACACAAAAAAAAAAAAGGAGCTGGTTTAAAAAATAAAAGGATTTCTTTTACGCAATTTACTATATATGTCTATATGTTTATATATATATAATACAAGTCATAATGCAAAAAAAAAAGAAAAAAAAAATTACAATACAAACTAAATTTAATTCAATTGTGATTTAAAAAATATTTCAACAATAGAATTACAAATTTATTAAATTTTATAAAAAATAAAAAAAAATGGTAAGTTTTAAAAAATAATAAATTTAAATTTGTTGAAAAATTTTTTATATTAAAAATAAAAAAAAGAACAGAACTGATGATTGATTGAAATAAAAAAATATTATTGAAAAATATTCAACTCATTGTATAATTTAATTTTTTAAATTACCAAAAAAAAAAAAATATCCTTAAAAATTAGGATTATAAAAATTTTTTTTTTTTTGAATTTTTTCAAATTATTTCAAACTTTAATTTATTCAAATTTGAGATATTTAAATGTTTTTAAAAATATATCGAAACACTTAAACTAAAAAAAAAATTAATTATTTTTTTATTATTGTCCCGCCCCGCCACCACATAAATTATGTACCTAAAAAGGAAATATATTAATCTTTCCTTTTCTGCTAAATTGGGGTACAAGTATTTAATTATAATTATATTATTTATTTTGTTTACATTATATAATTATTTTATATATAATATTTTGAACTAACACGTGTTTGAACTTGAAAACTATCGCCTGAAAGATCGTCAACTTACGTTACGCACTACGCCATTCATTAAATAAAAAAAAATTAATATTAACATTTAAATCTTGTCGTTTTTATAAATTTATATTCTGATTTCTTGTTTTATATTTTTCTTTCTAATTTTCTACTGTTCTAATTTTTAGTACATCCTTCAAAAAAAATTTAAAAATTTACTTTTTAGTTTCACTGTTTTTTTTTTTTTAATGCACCTCTCTGCCTCATAAATGTGGACAGGAAATTACACAGCCTTTCCTGTTCAGGCGTGACTGTAAATGTCGTAAGCGAATAACTCTTACGACATGTGTGGGGTTCGAACCCACACTCGTTCGATGTGTTTACAGCGTATTGTATACGCTCTTACCCACTAGGCCTCCGAGCCCTAGTTTCACTGTTTCAAAAACTTCTACACCGTTTAAGGTAGAACAATGAAGTTTTAACCATAGATAAGAATTTTAAAAAAAAAAATTAATGTTGAAGAATATTTTTTTTATGCAATCCAACCCATTTAAAAGATATAGACTCTCAATGTTGGCAAAAAACCCTATCTTAAAGTGTTTTTAATTCAAGTTCTGTTAAATTGTGTTTTCATCTGCAGACATATTTTAATAACAAGACATTAATTTACGCAATTATAAAAAATAACACAATTTTTTTCAATTTAGTATTTAAATTTACCGTTATATAAAAACAAAACTTTTGCTAGATTTTACTTCCTTCATAGTTCTGGAACGTTTTTATATAAAAATTTTAAGTGAAGAAAGATTTTTAAGAGCTAATATAAATTACTTCAGAAATTTTTTTTATATCATACCTCTGCTATTAGAGATTAAAAATTAAAAATATGCTACTTTTAAATACCTGTATCTTGAAAACCTGTTCAAATTTATCGTTAATAAAAATTAAAAATTACAGCTCCAATATAATATTTTTCTTTATGTTAAAAGCTTTTATTATTTAAAATTGAAAAAAGTGTCTCTTGATTTTTCACAATTTTTTCTTATATATAAACTTCTAAAAAAACGTTACAAATTTTGTTGCAAGTCCCTTAGAGTATTGTAGTGTCACAATAAACTAAACTAGACTAGACTAATATTTTGAAATTATCCTCCTTTAAAAATCATATAAACTTTAAATTCTACCTAATTGTTTAGTTTTATATGTTAAGTAAATAAAAAATTATTATGAATAGGTAAAAGAGTATTGTTAAGTATCTGATACATAATAATTTTGTCTTTTATAAATATGAAATTGAAAAATCCAATGAGTACAAGTCTTTCGAAACTGTTAAACATACAAATCAATAAATTCATATAAGGATTTTATTTTTTTTAATGCAGCTTGATCTGAATTAGACCTAAATATACATTACGTTTCTTTTGCTTCATATCTCTTAACTATTCTGATGCTAAATTAGACCTTTAAGATATAAATATTTTACTATATGAATGAAACATCATTTTCTATTTTTTAAATTTTGACATTTTTCTTTTCTATTCCATATTTCTACATTTTAACTGCACCAAATGCTCTCGTTGAATTTACTATTTTACATTTACGTTTTAAACTAAACTTCTACATTTTGACAATTTAATAGTTTACATTTACATTTTAAACTAAACTTCTACATTTTCACATCCCACATATATATTCTTCTATTTCGTATATTTTCATCTATATATATTTCATCGTATATATTGCATCTCTATAAAATATATGATAATATGTAATCTATAATAAAATTATGTTAGCATAAACAGACTGTACAAAAAATAAATGATAAATTATTATGTAGGCAAGGACTGGTGCAGTATTCATTCTGGAGTTAAACAAATTTCCAAATAGTTGTAAACTGAAAATCAGAATAGACCACTAAAAAATTTAATTCATTTTCAGTTTTTTATACCTACATTTGAAATTTTCTTTTCAAATCTATACAAATACTTTAAATATACCTTTTGTTTAATTATTTGTTATTGACGCAAGTCAAGTTGTGACTCTAAATATAATCTTTAATGTTTAAACTAATAAAGACCTAAGACCTCTTCAACATTTTAAATTATTTTAATAATAAAATAATTTTAAACATTTTTTTATTTAAATTAAATTTCAACATTAAAAAAACAGTTCAAACACTTTTTTTCTACAAAATTGAAAATTCTGACTTTAACACTACTGCAGAATGACGTTAGAAAACAAATGTATTTATAGTATAGATATGTCTATTTATAAATTAAATTATCAAAATGCAATTTATAGCTTACTTGATACATACATGTTACTTATCCTAAATAATACTAAAAAATATCACAATAACCTGATTTCAATGTACATATGCAAGAGCAACTCTTTCATTACAAACCCTTAACCTTATTATATTAATATAATTAAAATAAGACTTACTTTTATCTGACTCATGGCGAAGTGGTTAAGTCGCCAACCTTTTAATCGAAGGGTGTTTGGTTCAAACCCCGGTCAGATCATATAAATAAAAAAATATGTAGTAATTTCATATCTTCATAAAGTATATCCCTACTCCCTTGCCAATATACTGCGTTTACAGGTAAGGGTTTCATCCCATTATATTGGCTAAAGGGAGAGGTGGGTTTAGTCAGTAAGAATCTGACACTACCAAGGGGAAATTCTTGGTGGTTTTGGAAGATTCTCACCTTCCTTGGGAAAAAATAAATAAAAATGCTATAACTAATCTAACCAACTAATCTAAAACTTAAACTAGCTCTAATTTTAATTCTTTTATTAAAAGAGGAGAAAAGATATTTATGCTCGTATACAGATTCATTTCCATAACCATATTCAGATAAATTTTCTATTTTAGTTTATATTTATTCAGAATGAATTAATCATATTTGAAAATATTTAAATCAGGGGTCTCGGTGGCCTAATGGGTAAGAGTGTATACAATACG
The DNA here is from genome assembly GCA_947095535.1 of Poecilobothrus nobilitatus. Taxonomy (NCBI): domain Eukaryota; kingdom Metazoa; phylum Arthropoda; class Insecta; order Diptera; family Dolichopodidae; genus Poecilobothrus; species Poecilobothrus nobilitatus. Next base: position 257,488,784 of record OX352774.1, on the reverse strand, counting down.
CTGTAAACAGACTGAGGGAGTGTGGGTTCGAACCCCACACACGCCGTAAGAGTTATTCCCCCATTACGATATTTACAGCAACGCCTGAACAGAAAAGGTTGTGTAATTTCCTGTCCACATTTATGTGGCAGAGAAATGCATTAAAAAAAAAAAATATTTAAATCATTTAATATTTATCTGCGTTGTTCAGATTTAATGAGATTATTTTGTTTTAATGCATTTCTTTTCTAGTGGTATATAATACTTATTTTATGAGTTTCGTTTTTAATATAACATTTGATCACATATTAGGGAATTTTCGTTCGTTTCACTACTTCTTTGAATATGATTTCTTATTAAGTCAATTATAAAATCATATATTCTAATAATTTTAGTTTCGTTATATGATTTTATTTAAATAATAGTGTTGGTAATTTTTAGAGCCGTTCATGACTAAATTTATGCACTTTCTGATACAATGTCTTTGAAAAAGTCTAATATTTTCCATTATTGAGGCAATAATTTTGAATCAAATGGAGCAATCATATGTTAGTATTGGTCGAATAAGACTTTTATAACACATTAGTTTGGCTTGTTTATAGAAAGAATTTTGGAGTACCTAAAATGGTGTTTTTTTAAAGACATGAATGCTTTATTTACTTTTTTTGATTTGGCTACTAATGTCCACTATTTGGCTCTAATTAAATACAGAATATTTTAAATGTTTAAGTTTTAAAATATACGATTGGCATTTTTTATCACAGTGTAGATATATATATAAATTAAAAGCTGCAATTAAGGAGTAAAATAATTTAAAAATTCCTAAAGATATGCCTTAAACTAATTAATTTATATTTTTTTTTTTGTTTTTGAACATTTAAAATATTTTAATAAAATAATCGACTGTTTATATTGTTAAAAAAAAAATATAATCAGTACATATAATACAAAAAATAAAAAATATATTACAGCTTCCGATGTTGCAATAATTTTTTAATAATAAAATAAAAAAAGCAACTGATGATTATTTTTAGCTGATTTTTATCAAAAAATCAATTGAGTTTTTTGTTTTTCCTTGATTCTCCTTCATTTATTTTTAAATTTATTTAAAATGAAACAACAAAATAAAAAAAAAATGCATTTTTTTATTAGTTTCCAGTATCCTTTACACACTCACACACATTCAATATATGCACTTTATATAATATATATGTACATTAAATTACTTTAAAACCAAGGCAGAAAAAAAAATAAATTACTAAAGATTTTCAAAAAACCATATAATATATCTTATAGAGTTTTATTAAATTTTAAGGTTAAAAACTTGTACTTTTTTAGTGATTGAGGCTAAAAAAAAAAAAAAAAAAAATAAATTACAAGTACAGAAAACAAGAAAAAAAAAAATATAAAGGAAAAAGAAATGATTCAGGAACTTGAAATCTTGATGGAAAACCGATCAAGTCAATCGAAACCAATTTTGCAACCGTCATAACCGCATATCATTTATCTAATATATTAAGATACACATTTACTATACATATTATACCTAAAACGTATCCATAAACAATATAAACATGTTTACATATATAAATATGTATTATTTTCATAAAATATTAGTAAAAATATTATTCAATTCAGTTATTCTTGTCACGTAATCTTTTGATTTAATTCAAAGATTAAAAATAACAAAAATAAAAAGAAAAAAAGAAAGGAAAATAAAGGTGAAGAATTTTTGCAAAAGTACTAAAGTTCAACAACAATATTTTTAGGTAAGTATACCTATCAATGTACGAGTATATATATAAAAAAAAAAATAACAGGTAAATAATAATGATAACAGTGTAAAAGAGACAGATAATATTGAGTAGATTGTTGTTTGTCGTTGAAAATACGAATAATATTTGTAATCACATACTATAATATTTTAAATACTAAAAAAGACAAACTTTTCCAAAAATTATTTTCTTAAGACATTGTAATTTTCATGGTAGGGTGATTACAATTAAAGTATAATTTAACACCCATCGAAATTTATCTTATTATACGTACTAAGTCATCTATTTGTACATGAATATTGACCAAACCTCTAGATATTTTTCTTGTTATTAGTTCCTGAGTAAGTTCTTAATACTTTTTGTTTTTACTATTTCATATAACGCTCGTCTTCTTATCGTTTAAATTAGTAAGTAAATTATGGAGGGACGTATGTGACTCTTCTATTTTATTTAGTATCTTTTTTTAATATTTAGTTAATTAATATCATATTATTCAAAGCTACATATAGATTTGATTGTTTTAAACTTCTTGATTCTAGAAATTCTAAATGTACTTCTTTCCTTTTCTCTCTTGTTGAAGGGAAGATTTCAGCTGTTTTACTTCTACTTCATCATTCAAGATTTTCATTGTATAGTAATTCTTTATGTTTAACATCTTTCCAAATTTTTCGTCTTGTCCTCCTTAATCGTAATCAGTCCAACCGAAAATTCTCATATCCTTACTCTCAAAACCAAACTGTACATTATATCACTATGTATTAAAGGACCACTTCTAAAGTTTAGTTTTGAAGGGGATAGTTTTGATTGGTTAAAGTCAAGCGCTAGCCAGAGGAATCTCATGCAGTTCCTTGGAGTGAGTTTTGATGTTGTTCACCGTCTCTCATAAAAAAAAAGAAAATATTCTTATACCTTACCTAATTCAAAAAGTTAAGAAACTTTAAATTTAAATATTAAAAATGATTTGGACAAAGGAAAAACTTAAATGAACTACATACGAGGTAATAAAACTAACTTATCTAATAAATTTCTTAAGGATTATTTTTAATGTTCTACGAGAAGCTAATATATTCTAAAACTTTATATATAATAATTCATAAATTTTAAAGAATATGTTAAATTTAATTTTTCTCGGTTTCGAGAGCTTCTTAGTACATAACAGTAAAGAAATTGACAACGCAAGTATGAAAACAATTAAGTTTATTTTATAAAAAAAATAAACCTTTTATCTAGCCCTAATATATGCAAAAATGTGTAACGCTTAAGATCTAAGGTCCAAGATTAAAACATCAATCTATGTAGGAACAGATAGTTTGATAACATTGAAAAATATTTCAGAATTTTAAATTATCAAAACTTTAAGATATTGAAGCCACTTATACTCATGCATTGACATGAATGTTTTAAAATTAAGGAACAACCTAATACCTATGTATAAATAGTATACCATATTATAACAATAATTGTAACCAAGATCATTTTTGTTAATATACTTTAAAATTTAGATCCTAACTATAGTCTGCAAATTATTCTTATTTAACTTAAAAAAATTCAATAACACCCATTTTTTTCATATATGTACAAATATTTAATTAAGGAATAACTACAGATATTTTCTTAAGATACAAATGAATAAAACCAAAAAATCAAAAAAACTATGTAAATTTAGTTATTCATAAATTTTTTGGTATTAAAAAGACAAAAAAAAAAATATTAAACTAAACCTAAATTATAGGTTATATTTTAAGGGTTTCTACTTTAATTTCATTTCATATTTCTACATATATATAAATAAATATATATACAATATGTTAACTTTATGGAACTGATGCCTTATGGTAACATAGAAAATCTTATATTTTCATTTTTTTTTTTTTTTTACTTCTAAATATGTTTCTCATTCCATCACCCAACAGACAAAAATGACGAGATCAAAACTATCATAATATTATGTACATTGATTTTTACAAATATGTATTTATATCTGTTTTTCTTTATTTTTGTTTTTTCGATTATATATCGAAAGAATCAATCCGATATTTAATTCAACCTCTGCAAAACTATACGCTTGCGGCTTATTTATTGGAATATTATATACGTGTACAATCAAAAGTATATACATATACAACAAAAAAGGAAAACAACAACTAAAAGAAATTAAAAAAAAAAAAAAAAATGGAGAAAAAAAAGCACATTAATTCACCTGGCACGTATTAAAAGGTAAAATTAAAAGAATTAGTTTGATTTTAAGTTTTTAAATTGGAAAAAAAAAAAAAGAACAAACCCAAAAAGAAAAAAAAAAAAACCAAATATTATAATATTAATAATAAAAATCGATTTATTTATATATACATAGGATATGCACATAAATATATATATAATATATGTGATATTTAATAAAATAAAATTTATTATGAAAAAAACATAATATATATTAAATTAAAAAGAAATAAGAGAAAGAAAAGGAATCAAAAAATTTAACAGGGCATCATCCAATCAGTAAATTTTAATGAAATTAAAAGAAAACAAAATTATTTTTTGATTTATAGACAGGATCGGTCGAAACCCACCTATATACCCACCTATATAATAGAAAGTTAAATACTAAAATATTATTCTAAATTTTGAAAATTAGTTAAATCGTCTTAATAAAATTACCTTAAAATGATTATACCACAGCTCATCAGCTCGTTTTATTATCTCTTCTTTTGGATCCCTCTTCGATTCCTTTTTATAACAAAAAGTTTTTTATTAAATTGGAATAATGGATAATAACGGACCTTTATAAGAAACTTGAATTACCTGTAATTGTAATGGCACCATAAGTGAAGCATTTGAAACAAGCAATAAGAGTGTCGACTAAATTATTAATAGTATTTCTAGATATGATTGAAGAAAAATGCTTAGAATCTTCAACAAATATATAAAATAAACCCACCCCTTGCAAATGGAAAGTGAAATCTGTGTAGTCCAAAATTTACATTTATAAATAAGTGTCTGTTTATTATATTATTGAAAAGTGTTGTGACCCAACAACATAAAAAGTGATATGGATTATAATAGATAATCAATAACTGATGCTATATAATATAAGAAAACTTACAATATTCTTTCCTAACGATTATTTTATGATTTATATGAATTACTTTTAACTAAAAATCTATCGATTTATTATATACATTTTTTGAATAAATATAAATTTTAATAAAGTTCCCATTTCAACATACTGCACAGGTGGCGGATCATAAAAAGCTTATATGATTCTTGTATGAATGTATTATATAACTTCAAAATTGTAAAACAAAAAAGAGAAATTGAACTCTTAAGAAATTTTAAGAAATAATAAAACAAATGTAAGCTAATTATAATAATAATAGCTATTGCAGTGGAGCTACCTACATATATTACCTCACATAATACAACATATTAAAACTGTAATAGCTTTGTCACTTTTAACAAAATATAAATAATAGACTAATTCATTATGCCCTTATAGTTCCAATCTCCAATTCAAAGTTTACTTTCCAATCCTTTCTTATTCCTACTCGCTATTCTATATGCTGCATGATCAGTTAAGGGTTTCATCTTGTCCAATCGTTTTCTACCGCTGCTTGCTATTCAATATACTGCATGGTTTGTTCATCCGGTCTTTTGTTAACCCTATACTCGTTATCCAACATACTGCATAGTCAATTCATCCGGTTCAAGCCTTTCTTATCCGTACTCGCTATCTAATAAACTGCATAGTCAGTTAAGGGTTTCCGCCTATCCAATACCTTCCTCTCCCTGTTGGTTATCGAATATACTGCATTGTCATTTAAACGCTTCATCCTATTCAAAATTCTCTTATCTCCACTCACTATCCAATATACTACATAGTCAGTTAAGGATTTCATTCTATCCAATCCTTTCTTATCCCTACTTTCTAACAAACTGCATTGTCTAATAAAAGTTTCATCTCATTATATTGATGAAAAGATGAATTGGGTTTAGTCAATATCCAGCTGACATTAAAAAACGGATAGCATTGCTGTCTTTGAAAGATTCTCAACAAACCTTTAGAAAAAAACAAAAGAACAGTAATATTTTATTATATGAATTAAAAAATTCTTATACTGTCAATTTGTCAATGTTGCCAATGTCAATTACTTATTTTAATATTTTTATTCTACATGTAACTGATTTTATAATCTTAGATAAGAGAATAAATTTATATGTAAGTAAAAACGCACTATTCACATTTTTTAATATTTATTATTGTGATGAAATTATTAAATCTGAATATATATAATACATATGTCTATAATTCATTTATATTTATTTATTCGCATATATATATATATATACATATTAATTTATTCAAACTGGAACATAGAATCACTATTATTTTAATCAGAAATTTTCCCAGGTTTTAACATATACCTATATAAAATTTTTAAAATAAAAATGTATTTACATTAAAAAAAAAAAAATAATAAAATAAAATAATTTATTCAACTAAACATATTTTATTTGAAATCTAATGGTGGATACACCCAAACTAAAAGATATACAACCATAAAATATAAAATACAAGATAGAAAAGGAAAAAAAAAACAAAAAAAAAAAAAAAAACCAATTCAAAATTGGAACCGGTCCTGTTATTACGTGATTGATTGATTGGTTTTAATTTGTCCATATTTTTTCTTTTAAATAAATTATTGAGGTTATATTTTGTTTTTCCTTTTTTTTTATTTTTATTATTTTTTATTTTTATTTTTAATCTATAATTTAATTTTAATACTTAAATTACGATCTATCTCGAATATATACATATATATATATTTAATTTTATCGAAAAGGTTCTTTTCTTGCAATATTCGCACGCTCTTTTCATTTTTGCAACTGTTTGAATTTTTTTTCAAATTTGATAAAGTTTTTTTTTTTTGTTTTTTTATGATGGAGTTTTGATTAAAAGAACTTTTGTTTTTTTTTTTTTAAATAAAAATTAAATTGGAAATCGTTTAAGAAAATTATAAATTAAAATACTATGTTTTAAAAACAAGTCAAAAATAACAAAAAGAAGAAAAAAAAAGCTAAAAGGCGGATTTAAAAATACATTATAATTAAATGTTTAGACTATACATTTTTTTTTAATATTAATATAATAAAAAAAAAAAAAAAAGTTGAATAAACTTTTCTCATCAATTTAATTCCAAATCTTATTGATTCTTTGATCGTAATTTTTAGAATTTTAAATTTAAGATATTTCATATACACCGATATCAATTATGTACGTGAGAGAAATAAGAAATGCAAATAATATAAGACCTATATACATATATTACGCAACATGAATACAATTAGACAGAAATATATTTTGTTTTGAAGTTTCTGTTTTTCTAATACAATATTCCTAATATCTAATGCTCCTTATTCGCCTCTTCTTTTCCAGCTTCGGACGTTGCTGATTGTTATCAGATTCGGACGTTGGTCAACATAGCAACAACTTTAATCTTGTCTAATACTGATCTAAACAGTGATCTTTTGTTGAGTCAGTTATGTAAGTTTTAAGCCATCTATATCCCGAACGCCAACTTTTTCCAATTTTTTTTTCAAGGATAACTTTCAAAAGACAATTTACTTCTCTGGATACCTCAAAATGTGTCCAAAGTATTCTATTTTTTTATAACTTTTTACTATGGCTTGTATTTCGTTTTTTATCCTAATTCGAGCTTCAGTTCTTATTTCAATCATTCAAATCACTTAAAAAGTGAAGTTTTGGACAAATTGTGAGCAATTCTTAACAAAAGCAAAATTATAAAAAACTAAAGACGAGAGCTATATTGAAGTAAAACAAAGGATTTTTTATTATAGATTAGCTTTTGTTTTTTTTTTTTTTGGATAGATTGATTATTAATTATTATAATATCTATACTTTATTAATGTCTATACTTTTGAATATATTTGTACAAATAGTATAAAATCAATTAAATTATAAAATCAGTTAACATCTTGTAACGAAAGTCTTGATGATCTTCCAAACGATGTATCAAAAAACCATTATATTATGTGATCATTATAGTTCTTAGACAAAAGGAAAATTTAATTAAAATTTTTTAATCTCAGAAATTTTGTATCTTATTCAGGAATTATAGCAGCTATATAGAAAAAATAATCTAGAATGTTAGAACAAATGTATTTACCCCGTTATAATGAAATAATTCAAACAATTTGTACAAAATCGTAATAACGAGTAGCCAAACACTTCAGTGTGCTAACGTTACGTTTTATAACGCACATTTATAAAATGGTACAACAAAAAACATTCTAAAATTGCAATCATTTTTATTACTATATTTAATAAAGAAAATTAAATTTAAAAATAAAAAAAATTTCTATATATAAATCAAATAATTTTGATTAATAATGTAATTGAAATGCTAATATACATTTTTAATGTATATAAGTAATAAAACACAGTAAACAAATGTTTAAATGAGATCGGTTATTAGGGAAAATTTCCTCATTTCAAAAGTCGTTCTACCAAAAGACGTTTCATCAAAAAATCTTTCTCGAAAAAAGTAAAAAAAAAATGTAAACAATTTTTTGAGGTGTTCAGAGAAAAATTTGAGGAAAAGTGGCGTCTGAGCAGAATAAAATTATCTTGGCTTAATAAAACAAAAAGCTAAATTTGAAATAAACTACACTTTGCCAAATGAACATTTGAACAAAAAGATTTACTAAAATGTTTATTGGGGCCTCGGTGGCCTAGTGGCTAAGAGCGTATAAAATACGCTCTAGACATCGAGAGTTAGATACTCTAGACACTGGGTTGGAATCCCACACACGTCGTAAGATTTATTCCCCGTTACGATATTTAAAACCACGCCTGAACAGAAAAGGCTGTGTAATTTCCTGTCCACATTTATGTTGCAGAGAAATGCATTAAAAAAAAAAATAAAAATGTTTACCTATTTTATAAAATAGTTTATTATTTATTATATATAGTTCTATGAATATAGTGTTGTTCAAGAAAATAAGATATTTACACTTTTCCTTAAAATTAGATTTTTTTTTTGTTTTAAAGAAAACCTCTAAAGTATTTATATAACAGGAATCGTCTCTACTCTTAGTATATAAGTCGTCTTTTTGCATTCAAATTTGCATTTTTTTTTTTTAAACGATGTTTTTGCAAAATATTCTGAAATTTATTAAATTTGTTATAATTTGTGGCCGTTTTGGGAAACGACTTTTGATCAAATATATTTTTGCGATAATTAATCTTTTGATAAGCTGGTGTATATACACTGGCCTAACCCATTATTAGTATATTTTCTCAAAAAATATGTTTATATTAGTTACATTTTTCTACACTAACCAATTTAACAATATTATAAAGTATATAGTACCTATATATGTGCTAAGAGACGTTTCTTAAATAAATAGGGTTTCATTAAAGTTAAAGAAAATATCATTTAAATTTTTACAATTTTCTTTGCAAATAAAATTTTAAGAAAATTTATATATTTTATGGAAATGAAAAACTCTTAAGACATTTTTTCAATAAAAAAAAAAAATCAAAAACTATAGAATGTATCTGTAATGTCTAATTATTAATTAATTATTTTGATAAGATGATTATTGTGGAATAGAGAAGACAGATTATATCATAGAAAATAAATTAATTAGAATTGTCTGAATATCAGAGACGTCAAAAATAAAAAAAAAATTTTATTTTTAAAAAAACAAAAGATGCTTAAAGCTTAACACGAGCTGCTAATTAGATGAATAAAATTGAAAAAAAAAAAAAAAACAGGGAACATATACTTAAGAGAACTATAAATTAATTTTTTTTTTTTTAATTTAAAAAAATATATTTTTTTTTTTTTTCTTCAACTAATAGTTAATTAAATTTTTTTTTTTTTTTTTTTTATACAAGAAGTGAAAATTTATTTAAATATAATAGAAATTTAAACAAAAAAAAAAAAAAAAAAAGAATATTCTACTTTTTAATTATAATTTAATTTTTTTTTTTTAAGGAACAGAATTATGAAAATAGAGAATTTTTTTCTTTTAAATAATTAAAAATAAAAAAAAAAAAAACAACGCTACTGCATAATTCAAAAAGATTCAATTGAGTTTAGTTCTGTATTTTTTCTAACTTTATATTAAAACTAAATAATGAATGTACTTGAGAAACAAACATAAATAGTACATAATATTATATATATATATATACTTATAATATATATAGTAATATATAATTCCATAAAAAATTAAAAAAAGAAAAAAAAAATTGAATTAAATAAAAAAAACAGCAGGAAAAAAATTATTTTATTTTTAAGTATACGATGAATGAATGTGTATTTTATGTAGATCGGAACCATAACAAAAAACCCCTTCATTTTAATTTTCTGTGTTCATTTTTATTTCAAATTTTTTTTTTTTTTGGTTTTTTTTTTTGTATTTTATTTTGTATTTTATTAATAAAGAGAAAAAAAAAATTTTTTTTATTAAAATTCTGAATATTTCTATAATATAATATTTATGCAAAGGCGGAGTTTAAAATCATTTCATTTTTGCAAACTAAATGTAAAAACTGAAGTACCTACTCTGTTTTTTTTTTTTTTTTTGTTTTTTTTTTTAGTTTTTTTCATTTTTAGTGTATTCTTTTTCATTTATATTTTTTTGTGTACCCTTTTGATTACCATATGGTAAAAAAGGTGGAATAATTTACCTCTATACATATATAAATAGTTTTTTTTTTTTTTTGTTGTTTTGAAGCTCCTCATTTAAAAAAAAAAAAATTTTTTTTTTTTATTTCTAAAATTTTCTTTGCATCTTTGTGATTTAATTTGTTTTTTTTTTTAGTAGTGCATAATTTTTGCCCTATTCGAATAAAATAATAATGCAACAGTGCAGAAGCTTAGAAAATTTGAAAATGATGTGAAAGATTTCAACTGTTTGATTTGATTAAAGAAAAGTTAGTGGAGCTGATTAATATTTGAATATACGAATAATACGATCATTCGTTCATTATTATTATAATACATATAGTTCAGATTACCATTTTGTATATACCTATACCTTTTTTTTATAATATTATTCGCTTTAATTAATCCACATCTCAAAATTGCAGGAATAAAATTCTTTTGGGAAATGGACTTTGTTTAACAAAAGCAAAACACAATTCATCAATTCATAAAACTAAAAATAAAATATTTTCAACAAAAATTTACTGAAACGATCTTCAGACACAACTCTGTTTGTGATTAAAATGTTACAGAATAGTGTTTATACGTCCATTAATAACATAATATGATGTCAAAATCTGAGTCTATATTTAAACCTTATAATTTTCAGAAAAACTAAAATACAAAGAGTATACCTATTATCATGAATATGCAGAATCAAATGAATCAAGATTTAGGTATGACATCAAAACAAAATCAGAAGATCCCAACTATTCCCGAAAGAGAAAGGCAGTTTGTGGCAGGGCATTGCATGTGGCAGGCAAATTTTCTTATATTAATAAATAAATAATAAATAAGATCAAGCGAGCAGCAAACACCACTTAAAATAAAATAAAAAAATTTAATTCTGAAAAAAGCATTCGTTTTTCTTCTTATAAGAAAAAGTTTTTCCTTTTCAAACTCTTTTTGTAAAATACAAATTATTTAAATAAATTTAAAATAAACTGAAAAATTTTGTTTATAATCACTACCTAGAAATTTTCACACTTCATTGATATGTTACGTCCCTGGTTTCAATATAATAAAAAAAAAAAAAAGTGATACTTCGATAAAATTTTAAAGTTTTTTTTTTCTTTTTTATCTTTGCATATAAATATGCATTTTTAGCACGTGAATAACTGCAGTAAGCGCAATCTACACATTTCCTTATACAAATATATTTTATTACATACAGAATGCATATATATAGGTGCTATATATAAGTATAACTATACCATACAAATTCTTCGATATAATAATAATAGAAATGAATGAAAATTATAACACAAAATATGGAAAAGAAAAAAAGAAATTGTAAAACAGAAGTAGTTTCAAACTACAGGAATTATTTTTTTTTTTTTACTTTTAGTTTTTTTTTAGTATTTCAGATTCAAGATGGAGCTCCTTGTGCTGATGGTGACACAACCAACAAAAAAGAAAAAAATAAATTACACCTCTATAGAATGGCAAAATGGAACTAAAAAAGAATTTTTTTTTTTTCTTGCTCTTATATTTGCCATTTTGTTTAGTTTTGTAGTTTTAAAATTTTTTTTTTTTTTTCTTACGTTTTTCATTGAAATAAATTATTCTTTAGTTGTACAGGAAAAAAAAAAATATATGATGAATATTCAAACGTTGTTGCATTTTCATTATAATTATTATTTTTTTGTTGCTTTATATATGAGTTCCTTAATATATATAAATTGGTATATATCCATACATGCATGTGTATATATAAAATTGAGTACATACATAAAAAAAGAATTTTTTTAATATACATACGTCATTGTTAAATAATCAAGAAATGTCCCAAATATTTTTTTTTTTATTTGGAGAAAAAAAAAATTAAATCCATTTCAAAATTCATTAGAATCTTAGGGAAATGTTTAAAATATGGATAAATCTTTTAAAAATTTTTAAACTTTAAAATTTATTAACATAAAAAATGGAAAATATATATTTGTATATAAGTATACATATTATAGAATTAAAATCTGTTTTTTTAATTAAATTGAAAATTATAATGCATTTCTTGCATATTTCATGCATGCATTGATCGCATATTTCATTATTTCGCCCTATATACAAGAAATCTTTAGACCCATATGTCAAAATGGAAATTATGTAGACACTTCCACAATATGTATACCGTATATGTTTCTATTTGACACAACCCCTTATAAACCTATGCTCTAAATAAAATTAGCTTAACAATATTGCTTACTGTACTGACCGCCACAAAATTTTGTTTTTTTTCAGCAGAACTATACTCTATTACAAAATATTCTAAAACGGAAAAATGTACTATTTTGAGAAAGTTTAATATCCTCTTCATCCAAAGTTTAATAACTTCAAAACAAAATAACAAAAAAAAATGGTAATTATATATAATGTATATATATAGAATATAAGATATCAATAATTTGTTGAAGGTAGCAGCACCTTAGCATATCGTTTTTAATTACAAATTAGGTTTCTTTATTATTTTTTTAGAACAGTCAGAACAGCATACAATTAAACGTCAAACACGTTAGGACAATAAATTTAGAACAGAAAATGTAATGAATGCTTTTTTGTACTTTTTTGTTTTCGGATCTTTCGGATATATTTTTAATTAAGTTTTTATTATAAAACGCGTTTATTATATAACGCTTTTCAAAAATTTTAATTTTCTAACATTTTTCACTAAAAAATAAACAAATCATTTCGCATATACATCTGTCAAATTTGAAAATAAAAAATACAACAAAAATAACTTGTTCAAAAAATTGTTCTTAAAAAAATCTAAAACAGAAAAGTCCAACCTAGAACACTTTCGTAGAAACTAATGAACTCATATCAGAACACTTTCGGATAAAAAAAAAACACTGTTCTAAAACTAGCAAACGTCAAAATCTGTATACTTTCTGTTCTAGGTTTAAAACAACTTAATAACCATACCTACCGTAAATCTAGAAAAAAAAGACAGACATTACTGGATTTCAAAAATAATTAATATAAAGTTATTTTAATATAGTAAACACATTACTAAAAATAACCTTAAGTTTATAAGAAGATCAAGGAGGCGCAATTCCCTAAAAAAAGACACTATTTTTATATTGCGTATATTAAAAAGCAAAATTTATATTTTAAATAAAAGAAAATGGTACTAATATAGAAGGTGAAGAAAATATAGAACTTTTTCAAGCGGAACGACCCTGACCACTTCCAAATTTTTGCTTTAAAGTCATCGTCAACTTTGAATTGATTCTAAAAACAGTTTTTGATAGAACATTTTACATAATTTCAAATTAAAAAAATGTTTTCAAACCTAAACCACCAAAAAGTCAATAATTTTGATTGCTACTATTTTCTTTAAAAGCACTGTCAAAGACTATCTGTCAAATTTTTCAGAATTTCAGTAAAAATAAAATATTTTGTAACTTTTGTCCCAGTTTTACTCTGGGAGATTTACTCTCTACATTTTAAAATATAAATATATTTTTTAGACCCTACTTTCCCATTAACTGCTAGTATACAAAGATACTAAAATAGTAAACACTAATAGTAAACACTACTAAAATAGTAAACACTATTGTTAAGAAGGAAAGAAGGAAATCTAAACAAACTAAAAGTTTTGGCTAGAAATAAATTGATGATGGTTTAAAAAGATTAAACAATTAGGTACTTGTTTTATTCCTGTTTTATTTTTTCAATCTTATTTCCTTATTTACGTATACTGCATACAAACATTTATTCATAAATTTAATTCACCTGTGCACTCAATTTAAAAAAATTCCAACATTTAGTTACAGATACATGCATTTTATTTCGTATAAATAAGTCATAAAAACTTTATTATATCATTATTATTGCTGAGATTATATTTTATAAATTAGAAAACATTTTTTTTATCTATATCTTTAAATTTATTTTAAATATTTAACCATTGACATTTTACTAAAACATTTAAAAAACATAAGAAATAAAAGCAAAAAAAAAAAAAAATTTATAAATTTTTAAATTAAATTGTGACAAGATACCATAGATTTTATTGAATGAAAAACATTTTCTTTTAAATATTAAGCAACTTAAATAATAAAAAAAAAATTTTTTTTTTTTTAAGATTTTACCTAAGGCATTTTAATTTCGACACCTTTATCAATTTATCTTTTTCATTCTTAACATGCTTAACAGCTATCTTGTTATCTTTACATCAAAACATTAAAAACATTTACAACATTAAAACAAAATATGAATGTTGTTACGTATGTATATAGTAAAATTAAAAAAAAAAAATTTATTAAAAAGAAGCGTTTTGATTACAATATACTTGTATAATTAATTGTTGTAACTCTAAGATACTTTTTTTTTTCAAATAGATGGGATGTTTTAAAACTTTACACCAGACATTTAAGTAATAATCTGTGGTATAGTCGAATATCCATAGATTTTGAAACTTGAAAGTCAGTCGATAATTTAATATTAGTTCAGTTTAAAAAAATATAATCAGATTTCAAAAATATTTCGATTTTAAATTTAAATAAATAAAACATCTTAAACGCCTTTCAATTGTCTCAATATACATTTCAAATCCTTTGGTATATTCTTAAAGCAATTGAAAAAATTAAAAAACCTCAGAGAACAAGATCTTTGCTATAGTTCCGTTTTTTAAGTATAAGGATAAGGACACCACTCAAGTTGACTTAAACCATCTCTTAAAAAAAACACTTGAAACAAGGCCAGTTGGCATAAAAAAAATTTTCATCATAAGCAACATGAAGAGCCTTATTAGGTAACCAACAACAAAAATAACATCTACAAAAAATGTATGTCAAATGTCTAATTTGCCAACAAAATGTTATGCAAAGTGCCCCATTCGTATAAATAGAATTTTGCAAATGTTTTTTAATGTTAATTGGCTAAAAGTCTTTTTATGCTAATTTTCTTTATCATTTACTAGTGGCCAAATATAACCTTTTAAAAAATGGATTTATGATAACTGCCATATACCAGATAATAAGAACATGAATTAAATAAATATTCTGTTTTTTTTTTTTTTGCTTTTATTCTTACTCTTCTTGGGAGCATAATGGCATTTCCACCAAACTCTGCAAATTTGACACCAAATACTACAACTGTTACGATGGGCGCTTTTCTTTTTCTCATCAGATCAATGCTCAGAATAGATGTCGAACAGATGACAGACCGCTCTGAGTTAAAAAAAGAAACGCTCAGAACACAATTTCTCAATTTTTATGCAAATTATTTTCTAACTTCAGTATTTTTTTATTGTATTTCATTATTGTAAATGCAATAATATTGTTGTAAAAGGGATTTTTTTAAAAAATAAAATAAAACAAAATTAATTTACTTAAAATTTCATTTAATAAAATTTCAAAAAAAAAATTATTTACCTAAAAAATGTTTACGTATACACGAAATTTTATTTTGATGACGTTTTTATTATTTTATTCTTAATTTGACGTTATATTTATTGACAACTCTGTGAAATCTGAGAAATTTTTACGAGCTCACAGATCGCGCTCTCAGCACATTCCGAGTTAAAAAAAGAAACATAAAATGGATAATCTGGATAATCTGCGAGCATAAAAAGAAACACAATTTTTTTGATTGACAGCTCTGATTCTGCTCTGATGAGAAAAAGAAAAACAGCCAATAAAAATTCCAATCATATCTTTAAATCTAGTAAATAATAATAATATTAATCTTTAATATGTACTAATATTTGTAATTAATACTAATACTGATAATAATAGCTGGTACAGTGCTGGAGTGGAATTGCTTCTTCATTGCATCTTTATGATTTCACTCCTCAATTCAATATTTTCGGATTCTTGTTCTATCCTCCCCTATCACTATTGCCTATACTTGATACTGGGGTTTTAGTGAGGAGTTTCATCTCATAATATTGGTTAAATAGTCAGGTGGGTTTAGTCAATAAGAATCCAAAAATACCAAGGTGGTACTCATGGTGTCTTTGAAAGATTCCCACCTCCCTTAAAAAACAAAAAATACCTATAAATACTAAAAATTAGGCGCATCTGTTCACTAATCTGCTGTAAGAAAAATTATAATAATTTCTTGTAACAATGAAAGTTATTAGTAAAATCACAGTATAATAAAATTTAAGATCACAAATTAGATATTCTAAACGAAAATTTGTTATATAAATACGATCAAAAATACTAAACAATTTTATTTAATTTATTTTTTATCGGACTATTAACTGATTTGAATCTAATTACTTACATATATGTATATTGTATATATATAAAAATGTATGTATGTATAAGTAATAATTTAAAAATTTTTTTTTTAACTACTTTCCTACTGTTTTTCTTTTTTTTTTTTTTGAAATTTAATTTTTATTTTTGCTATTTTGTATTTCATACGATCATTTAACACGATAATAATGAAATTAAAATGAATGAAACAAAAAAAAAAAAATAATAAATAAATAAAAACAAAAGAATCAATTAATAATTAGCCTTGCATTTCAAATGGCAGTTAATTCTTGAATTTTCAATTAAAAATGTAGAAAACTTTTAGAAACACTTTTTTTTATTACAAGTAATTGTTTTTTTTTTTTTTTTTTTTTTTTAAGTTAGTTTTGGTTTTATATTCATTTTCATATCCTTAATGTTTTCCCACCATGAAACTCTACTAATTCCCTTAATATTTTTTTTTTTGTTCTTTTTAATGTATATGTCAGTTTACTTTTATATTATTAAAACTTAAATTAATTCTATGTGGAATTTATTTGAATTTAGAAAAAAAAAAAAAAAAGATATATAAAAAAAATTATGAAAAAATTTCTTAAAAATTACCATAAGTATTAAATAAATAGTATAGGAAAAACAATGAAAAACTCATTTCAAATAATTAATTTAATAAATTCATTATCAAATGGTGTTTATATATTGCACTTATGGTAGAAAAAATAAATTAATCATAAAACTTAATGGTTATTATTAAAATATTGCAATTGTTAAGAATAATTTAAATGCAACAATGTGATTATTTTCAATATTTACCACTTACCATATAAAGTGCAATTTAATTTTTTATTTAATATTAATCTATTTTAAAAAGAAAACATAGAACTATTCTATTCTTATGATGTGATGGAAAATTCAGATAGACACAATGCTTTATCAAGATATATTAATTTTAAAGTCATTATTAATAAATGGTTTAATAGTATATTAAGAATACTTGTTCTAATATCGAAACATTGTTCTGGGAGTAAGGGAGAGGAAATATGATAGATTAGTATATTTCTTCTTAAATTTGTTTATGATTTGAATATCGGAAATGTGGAATCATCCACATCCACCACAAGTGTTCACAAAAATTTGGGGATGATTGCATTTTAAATTTATATAGGTTTAAGGAGAACATCAACACCCTTATTCATCACATTCTGCAGCTCTTAAACCTAATTGTATTCTATAGAAAAATGTTGCCTTCCTCAAACAGTATTAAAAATCCCCTAATCTATATTGTTAGGTAAAAGAGAGACGGTGTGGGATGATCTAAAATTTCACAAGTTAATAGAGGGATCATGCTTTTACCGTTCCCCTTTAGCGTCTTTCGAAGATTTTCATCTACTCGCGTAAAAAAACTAAATCTCTGAGTGGTCTAATTTATCTACAAGATAATTGCACAAGATTAAATTCCAACTTAGTAAAGCGTTGCAACATTTACTATTTGAAAACGAAGCTCTATCAAAAATTTCACTTTAACTGAAGGTGCAGAAGGTAATTAAAAACATACCCATTTTTAAAGAAATATAACTACCAACTGTGAGATTAAAAAATCTACCAGTGTTGTATATCTATTGTTCATAGGGCATTAGTATAAGTATAATATTATATCTCCCTTCTACGAAACAAAATTATTTCATAATTAAGGTTTAGTACAAATTACACTTTCCAAGGGAATTGCCAATTTAAACAATTTGATATAAAAATGAATAAAAAAAATTGTTATCGATACTAATAGATAAGTTTTCTGAATAAAAACCTAAGAGCATTCAACTCAGAAAAAACTCTGCGGTACGCTTATTAAAATAAATCTATTCTTTTCTATTTCTATTTTAAACAAAAAAAATTTGAAAAAATGTGCTTAAAATTAGTTTTTCGCTGTCGAATAGACTTGTTTATTTACAAAATTTTTATATAGTTTGAGGTACACATTTCCTTATAGGTATGTTAATTAGTTTTTGCATTGAAACACTGTGAAACCCAAACTTTTGCTAAAATTCTAAATTAAAATATTTCAAATTTATTAACAACATATAAATTATATACTCGTATATATATTAGCAACTTGTGATTGAGAGTAGAAATATCTTTAAGAAGTGGATAAGAATTTGTATTCCATTTCTTTTAAAGGGATCGATAATTGAAACTTTACTCTTTAGAAACACCTTAAATCTATATATGGAGATTTTCTATATTTTTTGAATCTATATATGGAGAGTATGGAGATTTTCTAAAAGTAAAAAAATAAAATCTATAATCGGGTGCTCGATGGCCGAAGGATTAAGAGCGTATATAATATAAATACGCTGTAAAAACATCAAGGGAATGTGGGTTCAAATGCCTCATAACGTCGTAAGAATAATTCCCCTTTACCACACTTCCAACCACGCCTGAAAAGAAAAGGCTGTGTAAATTCCCTTGTCACATTTATGTGGCAGGAGAATAAACTAAAAAAAAAAATTAAAATCAATAAATTATATTTTCATATGTATTAACTCGGCTCTTATTAATTATATTGTAGAGTTTTACTGAAATTTACAGAAAAAGTCTATTGATTTTCCACAATATCTTTTATATAAAAAATATTTTATGAAAAATTAAAATTTTTATGCAAAAATAATTGCCTTCTTCTGAGAATCACCTTTATATATTATTATTTTAGAAATGTGGTTCATTAAAAATTATTGGTTTTAGATGTCGCTACCTTGATAAGTTCAATCAAATTCAATGATTTAAATATTTTTGACAATTTTTTTTTTTTTAACATAATTTTTTAATTAAAATATTATTTTATATTATATTGTAAAAATTCTAGTTTAACTTCACTATAAAATTCATTTAGATTATTTTTATATGAAAAGAAAATAAAAAACAACATACATAATAATTTAATTTTAAGAAACAATTGAATTCTTATGCTTCTTTCACCTTTATTTTAATAAAATTTTATTATTAAAAATAAAATTCTCGCATAAAAATAAAAAAAAAATCTGATAAAAATAATATATGGTTTTTTTTTTTATTGCAATGCTATTCAAAGCTCATATATTAAATTTTATATTATAGAAAAACCCAAAAAAAAAGGAAATTAAAATACATATATAGAAAGCAGACAAATATCTTACGAACTAATTCTTTATTAAAAATTCAAGTGCTAAAATTATTTCTTTATATGGAAACATCTACTAACAAAGTATAGCCACTTTTATACTCTTTATACATATACATATACATATATGTATCCTTATACTTTAGAGTCTTTATGTTTTACTTTATAATAAAATCAAGTTAAAGGAGAAAAAAAAATACTTGTTTTTCTTTTCATTTAAATAAGGCTGTGATGGCATGGCATTTGATGGCTTTATCCAAAATTAAATTTCAGACAAATAAAGTATGAAAAATTATTATTTGCTTGCAATGAAAATAACTTTAAAAATATACTAAAAGTATTAAAATCAAGACAGTATATAAAACCAGTGGTTTTTAAAAGGGGCATACATATAAATATAAATAATAACTAAAAATTTGAAATTTATATATTTTTCTGAAGTAACTTACATTATTTCTTAGTAGTCATAAGATTGCTTTCACATAAAGGTAAATTTATGTTTAGAATTATTGCAAAAAGAAAATTATACAACTTTTGTCTTAATTTTTAAAGCTCAAGATATTTCCTGTTATACTCTACGTTCTTTATAGAATTAAAAAATATTAAGTAAAATTTGAATTATAACTATGTATATTTGAATAGAAATGACCATACGCTTTGGAACTGGTGGCTCTACTTAAACTTTTTTTTCTACAACTGTTTTTTTTTTTTTTTTTTAATTTATATCCACATTTAAAATTTTATTCATTATATCAAATGCTGTGCTGTGCAGAAGTTTGGAAACGAACAGACAATCGGACAAATTGATACAAGGATTGGATTGTACAAACACACAAAATGCATGAATCCACAAATTGCAAAAAAAAATATGCTAAAAAAGAACGTATATTATAAGAATAATATTAAGCTAACGAAATCTTAACGTATATGCAAATAAATTAAAAAGAGTTTTTACGAACCTACAAAAACTCTTTCATCAAATACTCACTCTTTAATACTTTGTACCCTGAATCTTATTCTAAAACAATAAACCAAAAAAAAAACAAAAAAAATCCACTTTTATCTCTACTCACTCATCATAAGGATAATAAAAAAAAAGTTCAAAAGAAAAAAAAAAATGATACTCAAAAGACAGTAGTAAATTACAATACACCTACATACAGACATAAATCCATACATAATATGTTACCAGTAGTCTAACGAATTCATTTAAATAAAAGTGATTATTATCCTTTATAACGGTTTTTTGTTATTCTATTTGACATTTTTTCTACGAAAAACAAAAAAAATTTATTCTCTTGTTCGTGGCGTGTACTTTAACAATTGCGCGTAAGTTTTTTCTTTTTATTTTTTTTTCTTTAAATTATTTTCTGTTTCTTGGTTTTAAAATTTTTGTTTCTTGCTATTTTTACCTTTTTATTTATGAATAATTTATTAGTTTGTTATTACCAAAGTAAAATTTTGAAAAAAAGAAACAAAACAAAATTATTATTGTAACCAAGAACAACAACAGAATAACAAAAAAAAAATAACGGTATTTGTAGTAATAATAATAATGACAGTATAGTATCAACTGTAACTCATCACAATATAAAAGGAAAAAAACATTTAAATAGAAATAATCACCTGCTTAACAAAATATTATATTTTGATTGTATATATATGTAGCTATAGTCTTCTATAAATACAAATCTAAGGATTTTCTCAGATTTAAAACTAAATACTGCCACTACTACCAACATTCTTAAAATCATCACTATATATATTTATTTTTGTCTATAGAAAATGACAAGATAAACGAGGGGAATATATTTTTGTATATTTTCTTACTTTACAATAATAATAATAATAATAGCATTTATAAGAATAATGATCTGCTTTCATGGTTCTGAAGAAAGTAAAACCCCTCCCCCTCCCTACTGTTTAGAACTCAAATTGTTATTTACCTAAAAACGAAAAATTGTGACAAGTGGTTGAAATAATAAAATAAATTTCTCATTTTACTTAAAATAATAATTTTAATAGAATTCTTAAAAATATTTTTATTTTTTTTATTTTTTTTGGCAAAAACTTAATAATTTTTGTATAAGGGTTGCCATTTCTTCTATAATTTAAAATGTAACATTCAAAACACGAATTTGTTTTGATAGATTAAAAACATTTTTTATACCGTTACAATTTAGAATTAAATATTGAAAATTTTTAAAAAGTTCTTAAAAATTTTCAATATTTAAAAAAAAAATAAAGTTCTAAGATATGATCAACATAGTATTTGCAAAAGAATAACCACCACTAAAATTGAAGTATCTCACATTTAACTAGTTCAATTTAAAAATTTGCCAGCAAACATCAAGTCTTTTTGGAACAATATATAACTGCTAAGATCGCTCAACTTTTAAACAACTGTGCAATATATAACTTGAAGATTAAAAAAAAAGTAACAGTAAGATTTCCGAACCCGAAAACAAATAATGGCTTGTCTGATCTAAAGACCATTTTTTTTTTAGAATAAAAGTATAGTTTAGTTACAAATTTCACACACAATGTCATGTTACAGAGCTAATTGCCTTTTTGTGAAAATTTCTTTTAATCGATATAAAAAAACAAAAACCTAGAGAAACTTTATAAATATTTAAGCAAAGTGTAAAAGCATTTTTAACAAGAACTGGCAAATATTTGTACTAAAACGTAAAGTTAATACAAAAATCTTAGGTTGAAAATAAATGTTTTTCTTATTAATTAATAATATATTATATTCTAATATAATTAATAATATATTTTCCTTATTTCGATTGCATAGATATTAATAATATATACAAAGTGTCCCGTGTTAACTTGCACATAAAGAAGGTGTTGATGGGGAACATCACAACGAACAAAACATTATATGGGAGGCTGGATGGGGCCTATTCTAGACCCTTTTCGAGATATGAGGGGTTAAAGATGTTTTAGTGACTTTTCATAAAAAAATCCATAACTTTTGAACGGCTTGCTATAGAGAGATAAAAAAAAGTTTGTTACATTACACTTTGTACTGACCATCTACTCTACAATTACATTTTGTAGAGTAGGTGGTCAGCTTTAATTTATGTGTATTAATGATCCCCATATATACCGAACAGTAACAAAGTTATGAAGGTTCAAAATAATTTAAAATGAAAAAATTATGTTACAAACTTAATTTTTTTTTGAAACACCCTGTATTTGGGATACTTTTTATGGCATATTTCGAAACAGCTTTTTAAGCCCTATAATTAGTACCTAATAACTTTTTCTCTATCTCTAACCGATTTTGAGATTCTCTATGTGCAAGTTAACGTGGGACACTCTGTGTAAAAATTTAATTTAACACTATTTATAAAAAAAAAAATAAACCATATTTTAAAATGAAAGCGTCAAAAAAACGGATCAAGAAACTATGACCGGAGTAGTGTTTAATTAACTCCATTAACAAGTGTTACAAATAGCAAAGTTTTATAAAGTGTAATTATTGATTTTTATTCTAAATTTTAATATTATAAAATTTACATATTTAAATAATCTAAATGAACTTAGAATTCTTCTTAAAATTAAATTTTTTTTTTAAAGACTCCATTTTTTTGAAATAAATAAATATTTCAATCTAATTTTCGCAATGGCACAGTAAAGTTAACTGCGGCTTTGAGTGTGGTAGTTAATGTTATAAAAGCATAAACTCTATTCGGAGTAAAAAACAAAACGCACTCCAGAGTAAAGTTAACTCTGCATATGTGTGTAAGGTATATAGTTACTTCTATAAACGTATAAATTCTAAATTAAAGTAAAAAACTAAATGCAATACTGTAATTCCTCCTTATTGTTTTAAACAATTATACTTTTAGAAAGCACACTCTAACATTTTTACCTTCAGATAATAATAAATACCTACGACAACCTTAAAGTCACATGTCTCCCTTCATTGTTATACCTAATATTTTTCAAAATTTTTTAAATAATCTCTAAACTTACTGACTGAGTCAGATTCACATATACAATAAAGGTGAATTTTATTTTTTTCTTTTTGTAAAATTTCAAATAAATATATATGTATTAATAATCAAAAGTGTGTGTGCGGTTTTGTATGTAATTTTTCACAAATGGGTTGGAAAAATTATGACAAGTAACTAAATAAGATATATAATAAAAAAAAATAAAACAGTAAAAAAAAAAGGTATAAAATAAGATCATATTAAGATGAAAAAATATAAAAAAAAGAAAACAAAAATAAAAGCAAGAAAAGTCTCAAATTTCTTACACTTTTTATATTTATTTTATGATTATTTTGTGTTGCCACGTGCTTGCAATTTTACAATTTTATACATCATATTATTATATAGAAATCGTAAAAATTAAATTTTCTTTTTGGTAATTTTTGGTTTTTTTTTTTTTTTCTATAACTGAATAAGGACAAAATATTTATTCATTTTATTTTTCTGTATATTTAATTTTTCTTATGTTTTTAGTTGTAATTTTTATTTTCTTGTTTTTTCTTGTTTTTTTTTTTTTTTTGTTTGTGTTGTTAAACTGTCAATTCCCTTTATAGTCGTTTCTTTAATGTCAATCCAACTCTCACTCTACCAAATGAAAATTAGAAATAAATAAATACATATACATATACATATATATATATCATGATTTTAATTATG
The DNA here is from genome assembly GCA_947095535.1 of Poecilobothrus nobilitatus. Lineage (NCBI taxonomy): Eukaryota > Metazoa > Arthropoda > Insecta > Diptera > Dolichopodidae > Poecilobothrus > Poecilobothrus nobilitatus. The sequence goes on along the minus strand of OX352774.1, from coordinate 257,464,277 downwards.
TACATACTAAAATATTTTTAATATATGTATGTGTACGTATATAGATATACATTTTTACTGGAAAATTTGTATTTAAAAAAAAAAAAAATATTTTTATTTAATTTTTCTTTTAAATTTTTTGTTTAGCATCCCACCAGGTATACACTTTTATACACAAAAATAAAATAAAAATAGAGTGTCAGGTGTAAAATACAAAGAAATAAGCCCTTTATAGTGGTTTTTTATTATATTTAATATACAAAAGAAAATTATTATAATTTTTTGTTTTTTTTTTGTTTGTAATTTTAATCACCAGATGGTGATGCAATGTAAAAATATTAAAAAAAATTATGAAATATAAAATAAATATAATATACAAAATTACAAAAAAAAAAAAAATTAAAAACTATTTTTAGGTTTAAAATAAATTTCAAGTTATTTTAACGGTAATGATGATAGTAAAAATAATAATAATAGTGGTGGTAGTTAGTTATTTATTTATATAATATAAGTTAGTATTAGAGTTTTTATTTATATAAAATAATAAGAATTTTAAGTAATTTTTTATTAAAATTTAGAATGTACGAGTAAATGAAAAAAAAAAAAAACAAAGCTTTTTTTTATGATAAGTCACTAATTTTGTTTGTAAATTTTATTTATACCTATACTTGTTTTTTTTTTTTTTGTTAAATTTTAAAATAGTAGGAGTGTTCTTTCCATTATTTTAGTTTAGTTATATAACTAAATTATAGTAATCACATTACTACTTCATCAAAATTAGAAACACCTTATTTTCATAATTTTTGATTTGGGAAAATATCAAATTTTCTTGTTTTTACTTTTAGAATTAACTGTTAAAATAATTTTACGTATATTGGGAAAAAATTCAGCAGTTTGAGACTTTTTCTTCAAAAAGTTGAAATTGTTTAAATTTTATAATACGTTTTTTTGAATTTTGTTGATATTTGTCAATTGAATCCGAGAAGATCGTCTATATTTTTATTAAATTTTTATCACTTTTTTGCTAAAATTTCTTTCAAAAATTCTTTTTCAATTTGTACGAGATTTAAACCAGCACTGACTCGATCAAAACTACGAAAAGAAATAAATAATCACTTATGGATATACCATATAAGTTACTCTGTAAATAAATTTGATAGGTGGAAAAATTTTAATATGTGTTTAATGTTACTTCTATAATTTTGAGCACATCAAATATCTACTACAGATTTTGTAAAAAAAAAAAAACCTCAATTATTTAAATTCTGACTTAATTTAATTATTAAGAAGCTTTTAACTTTATTTTTCTAGTTTTGAGATGAAACTTATATTTTTATTCAATTTCACAATATGCCTCTCAATTTCACATATCAATTTTCATTCTTTAAACTTAGCTTCTCTTAACCAGACTTAACATGAGTACTAAAAGTGATATACGCCATTGTTTGGTCAAAAAAGGATGGTGATGTTTGGTGAGTGAAAGTCCTTCACACTCATAAAGGACATTTTTCAATAATGTCCGATGATTCCGATGTGTTCCGATGATTCCTTTCTAAACCTCGCAAAAAAAAAAAATTAAGTTATATACAAGTACAATCCTATTTAGGATTAAAGTACAATCCTTAAATTAATCAAAGAATAGATGTATAATAAATTTTATGTATTTTGAATATCCTGTTAAATTGTTTTAATAAAAATTTCCATTTAATGTTTAAACTTATAATATAATCGGGTATATGTAAAATCAATGGATGTGCAGTTTTGTAATTTTTTAGTTGGACATTCATTGTTTTTATATATACTCAAAGATGTATACTCTAAACTAAATCAATGAAATCACATATGTTCCCATCTTTTAAATGAGATTAAATTTCTTTACTTGAAAAAACCATTATATAAATATTTCATCATTCTTTAATTCTAATAATTAAATTAAAACTCATCATTTACAACAGGTTAACTACAATTTTTTAGAACTTAAAAACAAAAAAAAAAAATTCCAAATCGAATTATAAAATCATTTTCTTATTATCATTAGTCTCTCATTATTTTTCAGTTATACATATGTATATCTTATTCCATTATATATAGGAAGTTATTCATTAAATCTTCTCATTATAAAAAGTTGATAATATGCAAAAAACAAAAAAAAAACTTACTTGTCTAGACATTAATATAAATATAGATATTATTTATTTGAAAGGAAGTACATATTATGTAGTTTTAAATAAGAATATAAGAGAATTTACTACACCTTAAGATAACAAAAAAAAAAAAACAAAAAACACTTACTTAAATTTATATAATTACAATTTAGTCTTATTTTAATATTTGAAGTATGTATTTTAATATTTGAAGTATGTATAGATATATCACTGTATGGCCAGTATGACAAAAAGCGTTCATCAAGCTAATCCTATTACTTGATCTAAATATGAGGATGACGAATCGAAGGGCCTAGGTGTAAGTTTAGTTTTTTAACCCCCTTTACCAAACAATAACATAATATAGTCGGTGTTTGGCCAAAAGTGACCAAACGGCATTTATGCAAATTTCTGATATTTAAGCTCATCAGCTCTCAAAATGTTCAAATACTGTCAAAACAAAAAAAAAATGTTTGATAAGATTTAAGCATTTTTGCTTGTAAAGAATATAGCGAAGTAGAACAAATCAGCTAAGTATCACAATCCACTTTTGAATGGCATTTGGTCACTTTTACCCGTACACCAATGTTTATTTAAAATTTGACCTAAGTTGAAAATGATAATCTTCGCTAAAAATATACATATGTTCAGAAAGGATCAGGAAAATTTTCTTTGTATCCTTTTGCTTTTTAATTATGCTGAGAGTCTTGAAAGAATTTCATAGTTAGCGATTACAATGACCTTCTGTTACATCATACCGCATATTCAAAATTGGTGATATATTATTGTTTTTTTTTTCTTTTATCATATTTATACCTTTAACTTAAACCTAAAAATAAACATATAATGTTAACTAATTTAAAATCAAATAAATTAAAACAAACAAATTTAAAATATTTACAAACATTATACAATTTTTTTTATGTTTAGGCGTTAAAACAAATTTTGTGGCAATAATAAAATAAATATTTACTTTTTATATTAGTCCTGTAAAGTGATTTAATCATAAAACTTAAGTGATATTTCTTTTAAAAATTTCTTCACTTCTAAGTACACATATATACGTATATATTCATTTTTTAGTAACATTATCTATCTATAGTTCTTGTTTTTATTTAAAAAAAAAAAAAAATAAGTGATTAAACAAAATATTTTAAAAGTGAACAATATTAACTTTAAAAAAAAAAACTTTACACTTTCAAATTCGAAAAAAAACAACAAAAAAAATACCTTTTGGGGAAGTTAATACATATATTTATATATATATATATAAAGCAGTTTGAGTTAAAACAACATCTACCCTCTCACCCCTTTTGTATTTTCCACAATTTTCTTTCTCAGTTTTTTAAATCTTTTCCGATCATTTTAAACTATAGTATAAATAAAACAAAAGAAAATTTAACCAAAAAAAAAAACATGGAACATTTCAACGCCATTTTCATATTTTTAGTGCTAATTTTTCTTAGTTTTTGTTTTTTTTTTTTTTTTGTTTTTTTACTTAATAGAAAAACTTTATATCAATGACGAAATATTGGAGAACAGCTGTCCAAAATACTTTATACAAAAATCTAGATTTTCTCATAACTGTTTCCTTTTCCTTTTTCGTTTTTGTTTGTTTTTCTTTGTTGTTATTTTGGTACCGGTAATAACGCTAATATTTGTTTCTGTTTTTTATATAAATGGCGACCTGTTTTATAAAACGATTAAAGGTAAAAATTAAATTAGGAAAAGATTTTCTCATAACTTCAATTGTAGTGATATTTTCAAAATAAAAATAAAAGGATTGAAGGATAAATCACAAAATAAAAAAAATTTATCTTATGTTAAAATCTGTAATGCCTATTATAATGAATTTCAATTATAAAAATATCAAAACTACCAGGAATTAAAGTAGAATATTCGCACAGAATGTGCAAAATTGGAGCCACAAACGTTGCCCAACTTAATGCAAAATATCTTAAAAACAGCCATTAACTGCCAACAGGAAAATGGAAACCATTTAAAGGATGTAATTTTTCACACTTAGCATAAAAATAAAATTTTTTTTTTTTTTTATATTTTATCATCTCCCGATATTTTTAGGACCCTTTTGCCTTTAGCATGTGGACCATCTCGGCACAAGTATTATAATTATGTTTAATATTTTGTTTACATCATTTTATTATATTTATTTTATACATTATTTTTGACCTGACCGGGGTTTGACCCCAAGATATTTCGCTTGAAAGAACGGTGACTTACACACTGCACCCTTGGTTAGATATAAAAAAATTTAATTATTTATACTTTTATTTAAAAAAAAAAATAAAATAAAAAAATTATAAGCATTTCAAATCAGTTGTTGGCCCACCCTGTATAATACTTAGAATCATTATTATTTGTTTTAACAAAATATATATATATATAATATATATATATAATAATTTCAGTAACTATTTAAATATTTTCGACCAAAGTCCGCAATTAGTAACCCGCAATCAGAAAATTATAACTCAGAACTCCGAACAATAAGAATGAGAAATGAATGGGTTTTAAAAATTCTTGATGCCTGAATTCTTATGTTACAATTAATATTAAATTCCTCAAATTTTTTCTACATATTTAAATATGATATTTGAAATTTCTTTAGTTCGATTTAATCTATGATCCATGAACAGAAATTGTTATGAATGAAAATTGCTTAGAAGTCATATTATTCAGATGTCTCTGTTTTGTTAACATAAGCGAAATGTCAAAATCGGGTGTATAGAGGAAAATCAAATATCTCAATAATTTTGGAATTTTTAACATATAAAAAACAAACAACGAAACGTTAACCGAGAGAAAATAAACAAAAATTAGAAATAGTAGTAATTACAATTTGTTATATCGCTGGAGTAAGAAGGAAAAAGAGGTTTTCAGAATAAGATATTCTATATACGAATATTGTAAGAAAATATTAATGAGGCAGTTCTATTTTAGAAGTAAATTCTTTTTGGCAAAAATTATTCCAACACATAGAGTTATGCGGTATTTTACATCCATTTCAGAGTTTTCCATATTTATTTTACTTTTGTTGTAGACTTAATCATTCAATTAACAAAAGGCAAAGATATATTGGAGGGCGAAAATTTACAAGATCATCAGTCTAAATTTAAGAGCGGCTAAAATTTTTAGTCATATTGGACAGTCTAATAATATTTTTTGTTCAAAATATATTTAGTATATTTTTTTTTATTTTTTTATTTTGTTTTTGTTGGGGAATTTATATTAAAGATTCAATAAGTACCAAAAAATAGAAGCAAAAACAAAAAAAAAAAACAAAAACAATATTATAATGGCCATTAAAACATGTAATAAAGGTGATTTCTAACTTAAAATTATTATTTTGTTGTTCAGTTCAAGTTAAGTCTTTTTCTGATTATTATTTTCTTTTCGTTTTTTGTTTTTCATTTATCGTTTCTTATTTATTTTTGTTGTTTTTGAGAAAAAAAAAAAAAAATAAAGATACTTATACAAAATACATAAACCAAATTATAAAAAATATCTACAGATTGAACTTAATTTTCATAAAAGATACACTGAAAATACAATGATAGAATACAAAAAAAAAAAAAAAAATAAGAAAATAAGATAACCAACAATTTTTTTTTATGAGTTTTTATTTCATTAAAAAGTTTTCAGACTTTTTTAGATGATGAAAACATCAAAAAAATATATTGATGAAATGATGATGGTCAACATGGGTAATATACTCAAATTAAACTACGAACAGGTGTATAATATTTGAACAAGTTAGTAATAATAATTTTCTTTTTTTTTTTTCCTTGGGTTCAATATTAAAATAAAAAAAATACATTCATATATACATATATATATATATATAAAAAATATATACATAAATATTAAGTAGGAATTTTCTTTCATAATGTACACCTTTTATTTTTAAATATTTTATGGACCAAAAAAAAAAACCAAAAATAATACACAGAAGTTACAAAACTCAAAGTTACAATCTAATAACTTGGAAGGTTTTTTTTTGTTTTTTTGTTTTTGTTCCTAATAAAATTATAGGACCTCAGCTCTTATGATATTTTTTTTTTCTTGTTTTTATTTTTTTTTTTTTTTTGTTCAATTTAATTGAATTTTACTTTTACTTTGAAAAATTTGTTAATTTTTAACAAAAAAAAAACAAAAAAACTTACATACGAAATTGTAAAAAAAAAAAAAAAAACTGTATTGAAGCAATTACAAGTAAATTAAATAACTTTTTTTTACGAAATTACTAAAACAAAAAATGAAAATCTGTAGGATAAAAAAAATTCATATGAATTTTTTATAAGAATTTTACTATGAAAAAAAAAAAAAAAGTATTCAAAAAAAGTCCATTATTTGAATTAAAAAAAGATTTCTATAATACAATAATATGAAAAATCTATAATGAAACAGTTATAAAGAAAGTAGAAAGTTTTTTTTTTTTTTGTAAATGTTATGTAATATATTTCACTGTGGCAATAAGATTTAACTCTATTGGCTTTGAAAAATCTTTAAAGTTAACATTTTCTAACAATCGTTATCTGTTATACTATGATAGTTATCTGCTATACAATAC